>CM020215.1:94673845-95905023 GCA_009819775.1 Phoenicopterus ruber ruber
TGCTCTTAAATGACAGGCAAACTTCAAAATGCATTTTAAAAAGGCTTTGAGTTATTGCTGAAATCCCTAGGCAGTTTGCAAAGGACCTGTTGTCTTGCAGAAAGACACAAACCTTATTTGTCCCAGTGCTAACACGAAATTTCATGAACTGAGGTAATAAACTGGTTTCCAGTCTGCCTTTTTTTTTTTTTTTAAATAATAGCCTGTCAGTTCTCAAAAGGATTCTGACTTGTCTGTTCTTTGTAATTTTCCGTTCTGGAAACTCATGTATCAAGCGTGATTGCCCAAATAATGGGCATTTCTTCTTGTGTGCAAGTAAGTGAGGATGAGGATGAGCACAGATGGAGCAAAAGGCTGCACAGGCAGATCAAACTCAGCAAAAAGCAAAGCTTTTAGATTACGTTTCTGGTTTCATGTATATATGGCATGTAAGATTACTGGAAAGCACTGTGTTTCATTGCGCTTGCATCTTCTGGCTCCTTCTGGCATGCAAATTTCCAGTTGCTCTTTCTTTACTGAGCGATCTCCTGCTCTGGAGAAGGTCTTATCCCAGCGGTTCTCAGTTAGGTTGTTAATGCTGATCCCCCTGTGGTGGAAATCGCCTTGGTTGGTGTTCCAGATAGCTTAGCATGTCTTTTGTGGTTAAGTTTCTTTTCACTGCACAGCCCTTGAGAGTTTTCCAGGCTTAGTGCAAAACTAAGAGAGGCTGGAGAACAAGCCACTGCTTTACAGATAACAGTCTGGGGTTAATTCTGGTCCTTAAAAAGCTAACCGACCCTGTCTGTCTCTGTGCTAAGTGTCAAAACTACTATTTTGTTTGGTCTTTGATGTACTTAAATTCCTCAAAGCTTTTGGGAAAGTCAGACTGAGTCTTTAAGTTTTTATTTAAGGGCATTTGTTTGGACATAATTTAAAATCTGCCATTGTCAGTTATCTAAGTATCTCTTAAGCTTGTGGGTGTCATTTTAGGTTGTGTGGGGTTTTTTGTTTGTTTTGTTTTGTTTTTAAGAGAACAAATTATTTTATGGCTGTATTTCTTAAATGTCAGTGAGGATTCAGACAAGCTCAGGCATTTGATTAAAATTGTGTGCTGAAAATGTTACTGTTCTTAGTCATTTACCCTAAAAATCCTGAGCAATGGTTTCACTGCGAGGCAGCGGTGTCCTGTCTGCATGCAGATCAACTTGTGAACTATTACAATTTTCAGCCTAGTGTACTCTGGTAAAGAGGGTCTGTTTTGCAGGGGAAAATGGAAGCAGAACCGTAGGTGATACAGATTCTCTCCTGGATGTTCTTCAACAGTTCAGCCCCTTCTGCAGGTTTGAAAATGGAGCACATCATAAAAATGTATTGAAGGAAGATGTGGCTCAGGGACTCCTGAAACTGCTCTTGTCTTTGAAAGGTACAGTGGCTTCCCATTTCTCCTCTTCACAGAACTTAATTGTTGTGAAAAAAACGTGTTTGATGCTAACACAGAATTTTTGCTCTCTCTTACCCTTCCTTCACTTCCCTGTTTCTGCAGCTGATATTACTGGAACAATGTGCTTTCACTTATTTTTACTGTTGCATTTTGCACTCATTAACCACCAGAATATGCACAAAAATTCAGTGGAATGAATCCATGTGTTCAAACTTTGGCTGTCAGCATCAACAAAAGGATGCAAAAGTATAGAAATGCACTGTTCTGTGCTTTGAATTTAATTAGTTCATTATTCTGAAATTAGTTTACAGTGAGATGAGGTCTACTCACAATAGCAGAAACATAAAGTAGACCTTACAGCGTCTCTCTTCTCTGACTAATGTTTTTTGTTACGATGTTTATTGATCTCAAAATTCTAACAAAATCCTTTAAAAGTGTGTTTGCAAGAGAGCATGAGATAGACTGGAGTTTAAAATGTATATTCTGCTTGTGACAGGTACTCTCCCTCTGGCATCTGAAGTAGCTGATTTGCTTTGGTACTACTTCCCAGAATCTTTTGATCGGCTTCCTGATGACTGTGGTCTCTTTGATGGACGAAAACCTACGGTCCTGGAGTCCCGCAGTGTTAGTGACCTAGCACTGCAACAAAAGGAGAACACGGCGTATTGAAATGTGGTGCACGTCAGGTTTGCTTTTCTTAGGTGTATAGCTTTTTGCAGATTCGTCCAGGTCTGTTCCTAACTAAGTAATTATTTTATGTGGACTGCCCACAACTTTTATTTTTACGCCCCTATATCTCACTGATAAATTATGCGTTTTAAACTTAGAAGCCTTTATTCTGTGGGTTTCTGTTTCTTCTTCATGCCTGTCTGGGTCTTTCTGCTCTTTTTTGCATCAGCTGTCTCCTGTCCTATTCCTTTCTAACTCCAGATTTTCTTACACCGGATCTATGACTGTCTCCTCATACCACGCATTTGTCAGTTCCACTAGAAAGTGCAGCTTTGCAACCTTTTTTGCAGAGTGCTGGAATGTCAGTGTTAAATGTTGTCTGGTTTTGAGGAACCTCTTGCATTATCATGACGCATTTGTATGCTTTCTTTGTGCAGCTGTTACCTTTTTTTGGCACCGTAATATGTTCTTTTTATTGATGTGTTTTATAATAGGTGGTGTTAGTGGCAAATGAAACGGCAAAGGAGAAGATACCTGAGGAGCTCAGCTTACCACCCATACTGACAGTTTGTGAAGCAAAGGGCTTGGAATTTAATGCAACCCTCCTTTACAACTTCTTTACAAGCTCAGAGGTATTTAATTCTTAGGTATTTTCTGCGTTTTTTTACTTGATCCCTTGATTTTACAAGTGATCTAATTGGCATTCCAGCTGGGGAAGGGTTCACACTTTCCTCCTAGGACAGGTGGTTTCACCACAGTAGAAAACCGGGCTCATCATAGGTTTAGGAAGTGAGCCTGTCTTCCCTTCATGCTGCATGTTCCTTCAGACTGGCTGTTGCAATTTCAGGGAGAGCCTTGGGGTTCACCCAACAGCGTGTGCACACACACACCTGTCGCACGCCAGCTGCACGCCAAGGCTACTTCGCTGGCTTACGGCGCGTCCCTCCCGCCTGCTCCCTGGCCAGGGGAGAGCAGCTGGTTTGGCCGGGGGACACCCCACCACCCTCGCGTAGCCTCCGCCTTGTAGCGGGGTGCTGGGGCCCGAACAAGGGCCTCGTGTGACCGCTCTGGTCGCAGTGCGGCGGCGTGGAGGGCGGGCGGGGGTCCGGCGGCGGCTCTTGGGGCTCGGCGGGGGGACGCCGCCCGCAGCTCGCTCCTCGTTAGTATAGTGGTGAGTATCCCCGCCTGTCACGCGGGAGACCGGGGTTCGATTCCCCGACGGGGAGGAGGCTCTGCCTTTTACCCCTGGGGAGCGCTCCTGCTCCTCCTCCCGCCGGAGCCCCGTCCGCGGCGTGGGCGTGAGGGAGGGAGGGAGGCGATCGAGAAGTGCTCCGTGGCGGTGTGCGTGTTCCCGTGGCCGGGAGCAACTTGGGGAGCGGAAGGGAAAAGTGTGGCGGGTCGTTTCGGTGGGGCTGCCCCCCGCCGGGGAGGCGCGTGTCCGTGTGCGGCCGTGCCGAGGTGCTCTGGGGCGCCGGTAAACGCCGCCCGCGGACCGGGGGAGGGGGCGCACAGAAAAACGAAAGTTTTGAAAGTCTCCATTTTAAGCAATTCTCGTCACCCCGGTTAATGCCCGTGCTGCTCTGCCAGAGGTCCCTGAAACGACCCGCCGAAGTTGTCTTTAAAAAGAGCGGGCGCGGTATCGCTACGGGTGCGGCGCCCGCGAGACCAACTCGTGACCACGGTTCCACCCACGGCGTGTCCGTGGGAGCGCGTGAGCTGCCTGCACGCGGAGGTGCCTGAGCCAGCCGGCCGGTTAGCTCAGTTGGTTAGAGCGTGGTGCTAATAACGCCAAGGTCGCGGGTTCGATCCCCGTACGGGCCAATTTGGTTTTTTCCTTGGCGGCGAGAAAATCGCTGGCTTTCGCTGAATGCTCTAGTTTTTCCTTTTTTTTTGAGGAGGAGGAAGTGTAACACCGAAGCGAACGCGGTACCCCGAGGGCAAGTTTGACTTCGGTGAGCGGAGGGCAGCGAGCGTGAGCCGGCCCGGCCGGGCGCCTGTCACCCCAGCACGGGCACCGAGGCAGCCGCCAGCGGCGGGCTGGAAACCCGCCAGAGGTGACGTCGGACCACGTCCTGGCGGGAAGCCCACCACTTAACACCCCACTCCTCGTTAGTATAGTGGTGAGTATCCCCGCCTGTCACGCGGGAGACCGGGGTTCGATTCCCCGACGGGGAGGAGGTCCTGCCTTTTCCTCAGCCGCCCACCGGGGCTGGGGGGGAACGGAACCAGGACACCCTCACTTTTCCCCACAGGGTCCTCGACGGGGTTTGTGCCGGGGCGGGGGGGGTGGAAGGGCGGAAAAGTACAATTAGCCCGGGGCTGGGAGCAGTGTGAAGTGCTATTTGGAGGACATTGGGGCAACACCCAACAGCTTCCTGATCTGCTCCCGACCTTCCTGGCAAAGGAGCTGGCGGGAGGCAGGTTGCTGTCCTGTCTTGATCACAGCTGAGATACACAGTGCTGAAAGATTTTTCTCCTCAAAATAGACAGCCAGCCTTCCACTCTCATCAGGCGAGACTGAGACCCCAACCCAGAACTGCCCAGTTACTGATGAGTCAAGTCATGCTACCACAGCACACCTTAAGACACTTTCCCCTTCTCAAGTCAATGTAGAGAGCATCAAAAAACATAGTTAAGTACCACCTTTTTCACAACTTCCTGAAAGCAGAGTTTAAGGTTTAAAATCATAGCAAATATTCCCTTTATTCTTTAAAAAAAAAATTCTAAAACATCCCAATATTTTCTAGGAGTAGGCAGTGCTTTTTAGGCACAGATAATGCTTTCATTCCACTGGGAGAACACTTCACAGTAGTTTACCATTTTGCAGTCAAACAAATTCGTTGAGGAAGTTCTTAAGCATGCACAGTAGTCCTGTGAGGGTATCACCACTCCTTCACAAGGTAGCATCCACAGGGGGTGATAACATTAGCTGATCAATCGTAAAGATGACTTCACATATTTGCAAGTTATAACAAGTCTACAGCATTATTAAGGCACCGGGTAACAGTATAAATAGCTATACTTAAACCGCCATGCAACAGCAGTTTGAATGAGCTGGTTTGCAGGCGTTGGTTCTTTCGTAATGGCTCAGTGTAAGCAATCCATCTTGTTCACGATCCGTGTCAGTGCACCCAGTCTTTGGGATTGCGCAGAACCTCCAGGATTTCTGCTTCTTTTGAGCTCTCTGGAGGGGTGTGCATGTACTCCCACCTGCAGGGAGATGGGAAACTCACTCAGATTGCCCAGCTGGCTGCCACCTCTCCCGCACCAGGCTGTGTTTGCACTTGAGTTGCCTTTTCTGAGGATGCAAAGCTACATACACAGTTGATGATACTCTTGCATCAAGGAGACAGATATGGCTACAAATCATTAAGTTCAGTAAAAACAAATAATAACACTGGAAGAGACAGGAGAAATGTTAGCTCGATCTTTTTCCCAACTTGTGGAAAGGCTGGAAGAACAAAGAAAAAAGAAAGAGCAATGGCCCCTACCCCACAATCCCTGCAGATTTATTTGCAAAGATCTTTTAGCAGTCTCTTGTGACACACTAGTCATGAGGAAGATGAGCCAAAAAAGAACCCAAAAGAGAGTGAGGACATGAGTCCCAAGGGAAATTGACAGCTTCAAATTTTATCATTTGATCCTGAGGCAGTATTTTCAGCCACCTAGGGCAATTTTTTCCAGAAGCTGGACTGGAAGCACTACAAGTCCTTGTTGAATCTTGGGTTTAAAAAACAAACTTGATGAGAGACCACCTTTTATTGAAAAGGCTATTAAGAGGCATGACAGAGGAGCAAAAAGTGTCAGCAGTCATGTAGGGATGGATACAACCTTTTTCCATTTTTCTCTCCCAGGAAGGACTCATTCATGCTGTTAAGTGAGCTATTTATGTATGTTGATGAAACCAAGCAAAACCAGATCATTCCAGCAATGAAATCAAAAGGTAGGACCGTGCTACACCACCAGGTGAGGGACACATCTGGTGTTGGCAGCAGGATGAAGCTATATGGTATGACCAGGACTGTCTTCATGGTTAAGAGGTAGCAGGCAAAGATCAGTTATCCTAGTGGAGGGAGGTCACTAATGGAGTCTTATGAAATTCATGATAGGGCCCTGTGCTACTCAGCATATCTAAAAGCAACTTAAAAAGGGGCATGAACAGTAAATGACAGTTTGCTGATATTGCAAAATTAAGCAAGATCGGTTAAAACGTAAAAAGGCATTTGAAAAGAGTTAATATCGAGCCAAGCAACTGAGCAATAAAATGGGAGGTGAAATTCACTGTTGATTGATCTGAAGTGATGATGCACACAGAAAAAAGTTACATACACATTAAGAGACTGAGTTAACTTTTATTGCCCAGAAAAGATCTTGGCATTATAACAATTCTATGAAAAAGCCAGCTCAATGCTTAGCAGCAGTCAAAACCAGCAAACAGCGTATTAAGATTGTGAAAGGAATCATGAACCAAAACATCATTATGCCACTGTATGAGTCAGCAGCACACCTGCATCTTGGATACACATAGGTAGCTTACATTGTCTGTTCCTTATCCCCAGTTCAGAAAGAGCATAGAAAACTTAAGCCTAGAGAAAAGTGGCAAATGTGATAAAAGGTATGGAACAGCTACTGTACAAAGACTAAAAAGAGGGGGAACTTGTCAACTTGGAAAACAGACAATGAAAAAAACAGAAGCCTGTAAAATAAGAACTGTTATGGAGAAAATGAACAGGAAGAAAATCTGGTTACTCACTGAAAAGTTGCATGAAGTCATCAGGTACGAGTAGAAAACAGAGGCACTTTTTCACACAACACACAGTTAAACTGTGGAACTTCCTTGCCACAGGCTTGTCAGGACTGCCATAAGCTCACATGGTTTCAAAGAGCTACTAAACAAAAACCCCTGGAGCAAGCAAGGGAAATCTATCAAGAAGCACTAAGCATAAAAAATACCACTTTATTTTTTTGTCAGAAAGGATCTAGGCTATGTTCTAGGTATTTTTATCATTACTGGCAACTGTGCGAGTGTAGCAGACCAGAGAAGCATCTGCACGTATTCGGACAGTTTTTATATCAAGCATGAACTAACCACTGTTAAAGAGACTGGACACCAGGACAGAGCTTTGATTTAATCCTATAAAGTATTTTAATAAGAGCAGTGCCTACCTGCAACTCCACATATCTATGCCCTTACCTTGCAGTCAGTGGCAGAGACATAAGAATGCTTTCAATTCTTGATCCTGGTGTTAGGAGGCCAAACTTTGTACCTCTGTCATAAACCAAGTTGAACTCCACGTACCTATGGGGAGTGAAGAGATGCAACAGGAAAAACAAGTTTATTATCAGAAGTTGCTTGTGCCTTCTTCAACTAGCAGACACCAAACAAAACCAGCCTGTCTTTCTGCTGTGTTGGGTGTCAGGATGAACCCTGGTTTGGGGCCAACTGTCCTCTAGCATCCTCTGCATAGGAATGCAAGTATGACCTTGCCACTCCACAAAGCATAGCAAGTGACAGATGAAGGCAGACAAACTATCCAAGGGGAGCATTCTGCATAGTGCTATACTAGCTTACTTCTCCTAGGCCTCAACCCTGCTGGCAAGCTCGACACCAAGTTTAGCTTGGTTATGCTAGTACTCCTTTTTGTGGTGGCGTCAGACATAAGAGGAGCCTTAAAGGAACTGGAAATGATGACAGGAAGAACTCTAGTGTGCAGTCCTCCGTGCTAAAAGACACATAAGCAGCAAGGTCAGAACAAGATTTTCTGTTTCTTGGGGAGTGTTGAAAAGCAGCAGAAGTCAGCTTCAGAGTGCTGGCTGGGACTTGTAAGTGCCAGAATAGACAGTTTTCTGCCCCTAGCATAGGAACAGAGCAGTGACAATTTAGCAGAGGTTATCTTAGTAACCAGTACTGAGGTACTAGTACTTAACAGAGGTAGAGGAAGGGAGGAGTCCTTATCTATTTGCAGAAATGGAGAGCTTAGCCTAGCCCAGCAACCTGCAAACAGATCCAAGGAAATAAGCAGGCCTCATGAGCCGGTCCTGGCTGGAACCTGAAGAAGTTATTCCTCCTTAAAACCTTTGCAGGATCCTGAAAGGCCAACATTCCCAGGAACAGCCTCACCAAATTAAGCATATGTGCTTATTTGAATAATTGCTGCAGGCTAGTGATCTAAACTTGAATGTTTATGCCTTCTCTATGCCACTCACAGATTTCTCTGCAGAAGAGGCAGAAACTAAAGCCTCCCCAGTTCTGCACAAAGCACATGTATTCTCCTTTCTCCGTATGCTTACACAATCACAGCACATAGATAAAGGAGTACAACTGTATCTACCAGTATACTTAAGCTTTTGCAGCCTTAACAGTTGTTCACATTAATAAGCATCCTCAAAAGTCTTTTAAGTTACAGTGACTTTGGACCATGCCAGAAGAACAAAACCCCTCTGTATTGTTATTCCTTTACAAAGAGTTCACTCCGTCTTCATTTCAGTGCCGAGATCAGATAGAATAAATACGTATGTAAGAAGCTGAAAGTACTCTTGGGTACAGTTATTCCAGGACTTTCTGGGGTTTAGTTTCATTACTGAATAGGAAGCATGACCCCCTCACCCTTATGCTCCTCATGTCAGGGGGCAGTCCTGTATCCCACATCACTGGGCTGCAGGAGAGGGCAGGATTCAGGACACCACGCACCCCTTTGCCTGTTACAAAGCAGCAGCTTCTCTTGGTTTTTGAAGGAGTTGCAGAGAAACTGTGGCATTTTGTATGGATTGCTTGTGCTGCAACATAGGAGAGTGGGGGATACAGATGAGGGTGTGCTAGTACCTTCTTTCTAGCATTAGATTTCAAAAATAGTTCTGTACACAAAAATGTTGAAATTCTCTGGCAAGCGTTAGAGCACTTACGCAAACTTAGCCCACACCACAACAGGACACAAACCCTGTAACCATGAAGAACTAGCTCATTTTTTTCTCGCCAGCATAATTCACCTCCCATGTATTCTTTTGCTCCTTCAGTACTCACCGTCCTCTCCGAAGCTGCTGCCATAGCTTTTCCTCTGGTGTGAAGGAGTCATGGCAGTGCCTTTTCACAATGGGAACGTAACAAGGCACAACAGCTTTGGCACAGCTCTTCACAAACTGGAATACTTCCTCCTTGGAGGGAGAGTCCACGTCGTCAAAGAATATGCCTCCAATCCCTCTTCGCTCACCACGGTGCTTGATATAGAAGTAGTCATCGCACCTAGAAGAGGTAGCAGACAATTATTAATATGATCCACAATATTCAAAGAAATGAACAGAACTCCAACCAGTTACATGGCACAGGATGGCACTAGTGAAATACTGATGAAAAGTCAGTTCCTGCAGTGCCGGATACCGCACTGTTTCACTGACTACTGAGAGCCAGGATGGTACAGCACTATCTGGAAAGCACTCCGGCCTTCCCTTACAGTAAAAGCTCCGATTAAACGGTCTCTGCAAAGCTACATATCATTGCACAGTCACTGAACACGTAACACTCAAACACCATGGCAGATGCTTCCATGTGGAGTGATCCAATCCATATCCTCTACTTGGAAGGAGAAGGGACACCTGACTTCAAAGCTTCACCCTAAGACCTCTTTCTAGATTTCATTCCCAGAATTATATATAGATCCCAAATTATTGGTACAGCTTTCAGATGAACTCAAAATAAACTTGAAAGATCAATTCTTTCACTAGAATGGCAAAAAGAATAAAGAAATTGTTTTCTGCATCAAAACTAAAAGAATCTATAAACCCAAGACCAGATAAGAAAGCTGCCGTTACTTAAGGAAAAAAACAAAAATGAGTCAGCCTTCCTTGGAAAAAGGCTTTTTAATAGTTAAGCTTGGAAGGTAGAGTCATTCTAGCAGTGGCTTTTCATGGCTCATGTTCAAGTTTATGAAGGAATAAGTGCAGCTTATCCTACAACAGGGAGGCAATTAATCTCTTTTGTATTCACTGGGAGTATACAGGTGTGCAATTACTATAAATTAGTTGATTCATTGTATCCACACCCTATCTTGCTTATAGTTGCTTGCTTGGGCAGCCATGCTCTGCAAGTCTTCACATGGGGGAGAAATGGAAGGGAAGTAAGAAGCAGAAACCATCAACAGCAAGGAAACCCTGCCTTCCTTTAGGACTAGTTTTCCATGCATGTATCCATCCACAGTTGCTGTTCTCAAGCAATATAAACGGCATGGCCATAGTGAGAGAGACGGGGAGATATAACAGATAAGATACGCTATTTTTTTTTTTAATCACTGGGATGATCAGCTTGGGTTTTTTTTATAGCAGCAGGAAGAGTTAGGAAAAAACAGTGAGTCAGAAATGCAAAAGAGAACAAGCCTGACAAAAGTCTTAAAGCTAGATCAGGAAGACAGCGTGGTAAACATAACAAGACCTTTTATGTTTGAGAAAGGTGGGAAAAGGGGCAATGCTAATTAGTAGAAGCTCAGAACAGATTCACACTGCTCCAGCAGTGAGAACCGCATGCCCTTACACAGCTACTGCTGACAGCAAACACTCATGCTGGGACTGAGAAAACGGCCTTTGTCCATGGGATACAATTAGTCCTCCCCTGAGCTGCCCTCAGACTAAGAACAGGCATCCTTCTCTCCGACCCCCTGCAGCTGGCATTACTAGCCTACTTATGCTGCAAACAACCTGACCATTAAGGCAGACACTCTGAACTACCACGCAAAAATTCCTCAGAGAACAAGACTGTGGTCTTAAGGTTATAAGATGTGCTTCTCTACTAAGTGGTTCACACCCAAGCTACAACACCCACTTTATCTCCTGTTCTCAGACACGACCTGGCATCTTACAAAAGAGTCACCCCTCCTTCCTGGATACCATAGCTTGTAGCAGATAGGATTATCAGACACAGAGCAGCAAGCCCCCACTGAGCAGTGAAGGATCCCATCACCTGTATCTCTCGGCTCAAGAAGAACATTCAAAGTTTGCATCTTTAGAGAATATGCTGTTGAACTCTCAGTGAATGTGTCACTGGAAAAAAAGTACAGCTCCATCAAAACTATGAAGCTTCTACATTAAGGAAAAGCTCCTTTACCTACCTTGCAAAAAAAAAAAAAAAAAAAAAAAAAGGTGATGAAGGTCAGATTGAAGGCAGAAAAACTGGAACGGGATTTTTGGAACTGCAGCACTGGCCTAAGAGCTCACACTAAAGTCATGCACATTTACCATGAGTTCACTGTAAGCAGAATTAGTGCAAGTCCACGGGGCAAAAGTCTTGTCCTAGTTTAACACCAGAGGCTAAAAGGAATTTTTAAGTTGCCTAGTGAAGTCTGTGGCTTACAAAACCTTGTAGAGTCAGCTTGGTTTTTATTCGGGCTACAGACTTATGATCCTAGTTGTCAGCCCTCTGATTTGAAAAACTCAGGCCTCCGTAAATACGAGATTGTTTTAGACTACATTTTGTCCCAGTGCGCATTTGCTGATTTTCATTAGGGTCTGCTGATGCTTTTCAAAAGGCAGCAGCACCTACTGTTCCTAGAATGCACTTAACCGGCAATATCCGGTGCTGCCTTCTGCTCCCACAAAAGGAACCCAAGTGCATCTCTCCCCACATACCATTTCTTGTACTTGGGATACAGCTTCAGGTCATGCTTGTCACAGGCTTCTTTCAGAGTCTTGTGAAAATGAACAGCATCCTCTTCATTCAGGTAAGTTGGAGTAAGGTCAGTCCCACCACCAAACCACCACTGTTTAGTTCCTATAGGAGAGAGGCAAGCAGCAATGTTTTTCTCTTAGACTTCCAAACAGAAATACGTTGCTAGTGGTTCACCAAGAACTAACAACTACTTTTACAAGACAAAACAAAATCATTATTCAGTGGTGTTCCTAAATGAACTCAAGTTTTTCACGATTGAGGAGGTAGTGCGATGACCAGGGACTTCAGGAAAACATGGAACAAATTTCAAAGCAGTGAAAACCATTTGGTCAGTACTTTGGACCACTGACCCTGACTACAGGATATCAATTTCACAAGATGGGCTGGCAACTCCTGTTCAAGAGTCCAGAAACATTTTACTGCATACTAAAAAAAGGAAACATCCTTATTAAATCCAGGGAAGTAATTGACCAGAAATGATCCATAATGCTCTGGCAAAATAATTGAAAGCAAATTCTCTTTGAGCTTCTGACCGTATGTACACTGTCAGAAGGTACAGACGGGCTCTCAGTGTTAGACCACCTAGCCTAGAGTCCTGCTTCCGACAGCGGCAAGTTGCAGAAACTCAGGGAAAAAAGGCATAGTGCACGTAGAGAGCAATGTTTCTGACAGCACGTCCTCCTAGCTTCTGAGACAAAGGTACCTCCTGACCAGAATGCTTACCAGTCCTTCACAGACCTTTCTTCTACGAAATTCTAGACTTGCTTCTTTGACTATGTTTTCAACTTACTTGTAACCTCCTACACTTTAAGGCTGAAACCCCTGGTGTACGCTGCAAAAAGTAAACTGCAAACACCTTTACTGTACCAGACGCACACATCACACTGATTTTACAAATGGACAAATGAAGGCCCAGAGGTTAAGAGATCCAGTGCTACACAACAGACTCTTGGCATAGCTGGGAACAAACCTGGACTGGTTCTTAACCTCTTACGCTAGCCATGCGTTCACGCTTCCTTCATGTGGAGTCACACATTTCATACATACTTCACTGGATTAAAATTCTTACCGTCTGCTTCTTCAATTTCAAAATATCTGTAGTTGAAGTGCATGGTTGGAACATGAGGGTTCTTTGGATGGATAACAGAGCTCACGCCCATGGCGCAAAAAGGCAGTTTCCCTAGGAAAAGAGATGCGCAGAAAAAAATCTTCAGTTTTTCAAATAGCTTAATTTGTTATCATTTAAGGTGCATCACTATTTTTCCTTAGGTTCCAAGCTACTGTTCCACTACAAGAAAATTTCTCATGTTGGGTCACCACAGTTATTAACCAATGTGCGATTTACTTCTCATCCACACACTTCTGTGCACCTAACTAAATGCTTTTTTGGGGTATGTGTCCTAAAATGCAACAATATGTTAGAGCACCCATTAGATGAAAGCCACTTAAAACGCAAGGCACTGCTAAGGCTTTCCACCACCCGCAGTCCTTGCAATTACCCTTTGCTACGCCAACGTGGGTCAAATCCTCTTTAGCCTTCAGGTCTTTGTGGTTCTCTCCCTCCACCTCTTTGGTACGTAACTCCTGTTGAGCTACAGTGTTGTTACCGAGAAACAACCTGCACCTACAGTACATTGCTTAAAGCAGCAAGACAGCGGGAGAAACGCTCCGATACCTGGCTTTTTAGGGATATGAAAGTCCACCTGTCAGGTTTACTGGTTAGAAACCACCACGATACAAATGAAGCCCTTGATGTTAATCAGTCCGGCCTTCCTCGTGTTCCGCTTAAAGGCCAGACTGCTTTCAGAGTACCCGCACGGGAACACGCGGGTGAACGCGTCCCGGCCCCCCACGCCACCTCCCCGCCAGACGCCTTACCGTCTTTGGCCTTCAGAGACTTGCCCCTGCTTCGCATCTGCCGCGCTGCCTCCTCGGACAGGAGCCCGAACACGACGGACACGTTCACACCCGCCTTCTCGAAGACCTCGCCGTCCTGCAGCACGCAGCTGATGCCGCCTCCGCCTGCCAACGCCACGGTCATCCCGCGTCGGGGCCGCCGCCCCCCGGGGTGCCCGAGCCCGGGGTGCCCGAGCCCGGGGTGACCCCCGCGCCCCCCCCCGTACCTTCCTTCCTCTCCCAGGTGTCGACGGCGAAGGTGGCGCCGGGGTCCAGCGCGGCCAGGGCGCGGCACACCTCTCCCTGCGTCTCCATGATGAGCAGCTCCATGCGGCTCCGCAGCTCCCGCCGCCGCCGCCGCAGCTCCCGCAGCCCGCTCACCGGCGGCGCCATGAACCGCTGCCGCAGCTCCTCTTCCTCCTTCTCATCCTCCTCCTCGGACGCCGCCATCGCGGCTCGCTGCCGCCGCCACAGCCCCAGCCCCAGCCCCAGCCCGCCCAGCGCCCCCGCCGCCGCCAGCGCGGCCCGCCGACCCCCCCGGCCCGCCGCCACCCCCGGCGGCGCGGAGCCCAGCGCCCGCCGCCCTGCCGCGGCGGCGAGAGCGAGGGCAGGCGGGCCGCGGGCGGCGCGAGCGGCCGCACGAAGCACCTGCGTGGCCGCCGCCATGATGGGCCCAGCGCCGTACTGCCGGCGGGGCGGGCCGCGGGCGGGCCGGGCCGGGCCGGGCGGAGCGGGGGCCAGGCCGGGGCGGGGCCCGGCAGCTCCGCGCGGCATATAAATGTGTGTTTATAGACGTGTATATATGTCTGTATGGGAAAGTTCGTGCCGGCTGTGTGCCGCGGTGTAAGGGTGTAACCGCCCCGTAACCCTCCCGGCTGGGTGCCCCCGGAGCTGCGTTGGCGCCGGGCTGCTCGCCCCGTGTCGGTGCTGCGGCCGGGAGAGGCAGCGGTGGAGAGAGCGCTCGGGCGCCGCAGCCCGCCCGGTGCGGCGGTGGGAGAGGGGGCTGCCGTCCTTGCGCCCATAAAACATTTCTGCGTACTAGTATCAAATAACCCAGTTTCATCACTGCAGCTGCTTGAGACTGCAGAGTCATGTGAGTAAAGACTTGTACCGGGCCAGGCGCGGCTGGAATAGGAGTAAAGATGTATTTTCTTGAGCTATCCTGTGAACCGAGTGGAGTTGCTCACCTGTGTATGGCATTGCTGGTTTTATACTTGCAGTAACGATTTCTTAGAATCTGACCAGTTTGTGGGACTGCCAGTTTAGTGCAATGGGAATATTTCCCATGGATCTGAGAGGGCACATGCTTATGCCCTGTTTGTTCTTTCTAAAGTTGAAGCACTGTTTTTTTTCCTAATAAAATTTCAGAGTAATAAAGAGAAGGGTTATGTAGAACCACATGTTAAAAGGTACTGCACAGCACCAACTTACAGTTCAGAGTTTGATTTTCTCAGTGCTGATGTTGGCACTGGATCCATTAAAATGACGTTCTGTTTTCTGAACTGCCTCAACATTGGCTGTATCAACATCGAGACAGTACAACAAAACAACTAGCACAATGACAACAGACTTCAGCGAACAAATAAAACAACACTTTTCCTCGAGCAAACACGTATGTGACAGCGCAGCCACTGATGACGGTACTGTGCTGAACCGAGCTATGAGAGCTTTGTTTCAAACAGCTGATTTATGTCTTTTTTTAAATAAGTATATTACTATCTTCTAATAAGTAATGACACTTATTAAACCTGTCATTGATTGAGGACCCATATGAAGGTTAGGCTGAGAAAAATAACAGCTACCTCAAAAGCCCATTCCTGCAAGGTTTGTACTCTAGTATGGAACTGTTCCTTGGAAACAGTGAGCTTCTGGTATTTTAGGATTGTTTTGCACCCGTAGTACCCAAGAAGAGATTGGTTTCAAGCGTGGCTCTGTGGAAGGCAAGGAGATTTGTTCCTAATATGGATAAGGGCTTCATTATCTGTCCCTTTTCATTGTAGGGTAATTGGGGGGGGTGGGGGTGGGTGGGAAAGGGAGGTCTGTGTAAAGGGATAACGTTGACTCAAAGGCTTAGTCCGTTCCCTCATTTCTTACCTGATTCTGCTCTTTGGCAGCAGAGGATGCTGTGAAGCTGCTGAAGCTTTGCAAGTAAGAAGGGAAGGAGACCTCTGAGCTAGACTCTCTTCTGCCATCAGCTGGAGGACAGGATCGCTGATGAGCCACGAGACCTGAGCCATTGGTGACAGGAGTGAGGGAAGGAGTGTGTATTTGCAGGAGAGATCTGTGGCTGAGGGAGAAGGGCACTACCATCTTAGGGGCTGGGGTGAGTCTCTTTAATTTGGCTGCACTAAGCAGCTCTTTCCACAGTTCTTTATCCAGGGCTGGCTGTGATAGCTCAGTTTCTTCTTGAATTGCATCCACTGGATTTACCTAAACATTTCCATGATAACCAGTGTGCATTGTGCACTTCCATGCTACTTACTGCACTAAAGCTGTGGTCTTTGAGTGGGTTTCTCAGACACTACTATAATGGAAAAAATAAATAAATGCTGAGGCCAAAAGACATATAAAATGCATTCGTGCTGATGATCATTCCATTATTTTTTTCTGTATTAGGTTGAGTGCAAACTTTGATAACATCTGGTAATTCAGCTGGACAGGACCTCTAGACTTCTCTAGTCCAGCCCCAGGGGTTCACTGTTCCCAGGCTGGATGAGGTTGTGCAGGGCCTTCCTTGTCTGGCTGCATTTGGAAAACCTCCTCACCCTGGTTGTGCTTGGGCTCCTGCTGCAGCACTCCACCACCCCCACCAAGAATAATTTTTTTCTTGTATCTAGTGAGAATTTCCCTTGCAACCACATTGTCAGGTCATCGTCTTGCTCTTGTTGCTGAATCTTAGAAGCACAACTTCTTTACAAACTGGGATTTCTTGGGCTGGATGCTGGAACATGGTTAGGCTGCAGTCTCTGGTGGAGGTGAGGAGGAGTGACAGTGTGAAGCTGATACTCCTACTGTTTCTATACTGAATCCTCTCATGTAAATTCCTGACCGCCTCCTCTCTAACAGCAGTTTAAGGCTGAAATGTCAGCCAAATGCTATATACTTTCCCTTTGCAGCAGTGGGGAAGGTGCAATTGGCAAACAAGGCATCAAATATGCACAGGAGAGATTTTTTTGTAGCCCTGTTTATATGTGTACAACCAAACTGTGCTGGCCCATAAAAATAGCATTGTAGAGAGTAGCTCAAGCTTCCTTTTAATGTATTTGAACTAGTGTGCTTCACCACATTATTTCAGTTTACCTCTCTCTACTGAGAATAGGAGCATGTACTGATGTGTGCGATGTGCTCAAGAACTCAACAGTGGTAAGAGGCAAGAAAATGATAGCTTACACTTTGATCTGCATTTTCAGTGCGTAGCGTTGGTATGAAGGGTGGGCGCTTTCAGCTTGTGTGTGTGCTATTGAATTTCTGTGCTCTTCTGTTTCTTTAGAAATAAAAAAGGAAGAGGAAAAAGGCGCTTAGATCAAAGCCAGAAGGAAAACCTGGAATTGGTTCTTGCATTTGCTTGAACAAGAACTGAAACCTGGGGAAATGTACCTTACCCTTTTTTAGTGGATTAGGTGAAATTCCAAGGTCTTGACTTTCCTTTGAAATCTTCATGTCAATTTTTGAAGTCTGACTGAAAATTTACGTGGTGAGATGACTTTGAATATTGTGTCACTTGGTGGGTCATCCCTTTTCATACCTGTATGTGTTGTGGTAGTGAGAGTCTTGTGGTGGGTTTTGTTTTCAATGAGAGGGAAGCTGTTTAGAGTTGCTTTGTAGCCAAAACCTCTACCGATGCAAACCAGTGTGATTCTAGAGAAGGTTGTAGGGCTACAGTGATTTCAAGACAATTTGAACAACTAGACTCTTATCTACATTTTTATGTAAGGTGACCTCCAATGAAGAAAAGAATATTGCTAATTTTCTTTCTTCTTTTATTTTTTTGCCTGTATTTTTAAAAGAGCTCTGAAGCTTCTCTGCTGCGTGTATTTAGGTGCTGTCTACCTTGTTTTTGTTTTCTAGGAGAATTTATGCATAAATAGAATATTAACAAAAGAACAAGAGACACTGCATGTTTTAAGTTAGTGAAGCATGGTCAGGTCTGATTCAGACCGAGACAGGCACAATGCTTTCACTGAGGCTGTTTGGTACTTTTGTTTTGAGCACTGAATTAATGCAGTTGCTTATCAGAAAATTGGAAGAAAAAGATTCGTTGAGAACAGAAAAAATTCCCCATCAAGTTGGCATTTCTATTGCTTCTGAAGTTAAAAGAGCCAATCTTATCCAGTTTACTCTATCACACAAAGCCTTGATTGTGACTTCAAAGTGATGCTGAGGGCTTGAAAAGTTGGACAAGTACTCTTATTTAACACAGGCTGGCTCAAAGGTTTTGTATGACAGTGTAAGTTGAATTAAGTTAGTATTTTGATATGTGTCAGAATTAAAAGCTTTGGGGACTGAGCTGAAACAGTAGGTGATGTGAAGGTTGTAAGAGAAAGATGAAAACCTTTCCTTCTATATCTGTTATCTCAGTAATTTATCTGGATGGCAGGTTCATAGGAATCCCCCTTTTTTCTTTTCTTTTTTTAATGCAGGATTGATTCGCCTGGGTATGTGAAGGAGGGAAAGGGTGACTACAGAACAAGAAGCTGCTGTGCTGAAATTGCTTCAGGCTACTTCCTGGAAGGTAAGAGAAGTTATGAAATGCCTTAGGAAAGTCTTTCTTCCTCTAATGCTTGATCACCTTTATAAAGTTAATAAAAGAGAAGAGGAAAAAGTGGAATGTAGCATTGTTCAAACAGTGAGGCCCCTGGAGAGGTTTGCACTAACAATCAGGCCCTAAAATGTGCTGCATGCAACCTCCTCTGGAAATGTAGTAGTACTCCAGGTCAGGTACTACAATCTTCCCTGTGATGAGAGGTCTGTCCGTTGTTTTCCTGCTTCCTCTGCGCCCTTCCTTCAGCTCTGCCTTCAGATTTGCTATTATGTAACACCATCTTCATAAAACATAATGAATTTTCCAAAACCATAGCTATTGCGTATACGACTTCAGCAAGGCTAAAAAGCCAAAGCACAACCTTTCTCACAGGCTTCCAAGGAAAGGGAAAGAACAAGCAGAAGTGATCTGTTGAAGTGGATTCCCTATATCTTTTCTTATACTGAGATCCGGGTCAAACACACTACTCTCCTGCCCTAGTGTCATAATATTTTTTTTTCTTGCAGCCACTGTAGCTGTTTCTACAGACTAAATGTAATGTTTGCTGTTATGAAAGTCCATCCAGAAGCCAAAATACACACCCTTCCGTCTTCCCTGGAATAATCGGTACGTTGTTTATGGTTAAGCTAAAGGACCAGCTGAGTTAGCTCACAAGTCTTAAGAGACTTGTCTGCAGCTATTTCTGAGTAACAGACATACACTGTGATAGCGTGGTTGCAATTGCTCTACTCTCTGGGCAGTTCTACAGAGCTCCACATATTTGTAGTCTTTGAAATGCTCCCGTATAACTACAGAACAGAACTTTGTACTTGTAGATGTAAAATCACGAGCTTATGCTCCCTTAAGTTCAGTAATATCCATCAAGAAGCCTTGATTCTAAGGGTGTCAGAAAGCACTACACATTTTCTCATGATGTAAAATAAGATCTTTCCCACTCTTGCAAGAGAGAGATGCTAAAATTTTTCACTGTGGCTGTGGTAACCGCAGCAACTTGGGTTAAAAGAGCTGCAGTGCTGTCTTAGTATCTTGTGTGTCCATAACCTTTCCTGGTGTAAGGCATGGTGGCAGGATGAAAGCTGTTTCATTAGGTTCTAGTTCATCTTTAATCAACTGGACTAAATCATATTCACACCAGTAACTTTAAATGTTCACATTTGTTTTGTACAGCTTGCTGTGGTTTTCAAGATTTTAAAATCAGAGAATCTCACAATTGGCACTTGCTGATCAGACTTCTGTAAGGCACACATAAGTGAACATCATATAGTATTCAGCAGGTTTTTTTAATAGTTGCAGTTATTAAAATAGAAATCTTAGGGAAGTAACAGCTCTATCAGTGCCACCACCCAAGACAGCATTGACAGGAGGACTAGAGGCAGGGAGGATTGTGATGCATATGTGGAGAATCAACAGAGAGCTTTAGGACAGGAAAGCAGTTTCCATGGAAAAAGGTGGTATGCTCACCCTCACTGACCAGAAGATGACCAGTGTAAGAATAAGAGACAGTACACAAGAAGGGTGTTGTGGTCATTTAGAAGCTGGCAGTCTGGGACTCGTGGTTCCTGGCTGTGGCGTTTTTAACCTGCCGCTGGGGGGCTGGTTTACCATCTGGTGGAACCGTAGGCTTAATGCACCATCTTAATCTTACCCTTACACTGTACTACAGGGATAAGGTCAGGCAGGAGATTTATGAAAAAGAAGATAAACTGGTTTTCCTGCATTGCCTCCAGAAAACGAATGACAAGGCCTGCTTATAGCTAATTACTATCAAGTGAGAGATGCTGTTTTCCTATGCTATTAGTTCATAGAATTTATAACTACAGGTTTTGCAATGGCCCTTATTCAATGACCAGATCTAACTATCAGACCTGATTTTCTTTGTTGGTTTAAAACTAATATAGTCATTCTTCTCCTGCAGGTTGGGTATGAAATGCAGAACAGGTTAGGGTAGAATGAGGTCTGTTACCTCAGCATAGAAACCTGGTTGGATTGTAAGGTTATTCTTCAGTATTTCTTCTGTTTTGAAAACACTTATAATTCTCAATGATCCAGAGGCACTTTTTGGTGCAATCAGCACCCCACATGCACGACCCTGAGTGTCAGTGAGGGCTGTGCCTTTAAAGTAACATATGTACCAATGGTCAGACTGGTTCAGACCAAGCATCGGCCGGCTGCCTGTCTCCAGCAATGGCCCCAAGCTCACTGTCTAATGGTTTGCCAGGAGCTTAGCATGTGAAAAGGTGCTTTCTGGGAAGCAGCTGGTCCAAGCTCAGGGAAGCCCTGCCTAGCTCACACCTACCCAGGCCAGCAGGTGAGGGAGCACACATGCTCCATGGGGACAGCAGTGTGGCTGCAAGAAGAGATGATGGGAGAGCAGGTGGGAGATCCTCTCAGAGCAGAATTGCGAGAAACTCAACAAGAGGATCTGGTTCTTGTACAAGTGCTTCTAGTGCACAAGAATCGTGGTTAGGAGTGGCCTGGTGAGACTTGCCACGTCCCCCAGGGCAGGAATCGTGCTGAGGGGACAGGTTCAGCCCTTGTGATGTGCACAAGAACAGATTGGTAGTGTTGTACCAAGTACAAACTGAGCTGGCTGACTAAAAGCAAAGCTAACGCAGACACCAGAGAAGCAGAGGAATGAGGCATGATACTTCTCCTGGATACTCTTCTAGCCTACGTGTGTTTTCAGTTTAGGGATTTCCTGAACCTAGTGTGGTTTATCTAGTTAGTGACTATTAATAGATCTCTCTTCTAAATGCTCGTTCAGTCTCCCTTGAGAATTTTCTGCAGCTAGAAAATCCTCCAGCAAGGAGCTCTGGGATCTGTAGGGCTTGTCTAGAACCCAGCTTTTGTTACCTTCATTGATGGCTCCTGGTTCTTGAATATCTGAAGAGACAGTGAAGAGTTGTTCCTATCCATGCCATCAGGCCTCCCAAAGGTGTCTCTTCACCAGAGTGGAGAATCCTAGCCCACTAGCTGCTTGTACGGTGATCACTGTCACCACATGCAAAGTACGTGTCAGGAACACATTACTTACCTGTGAAATGCTCATGTTTAAGTGAAACACTGCAGATCTTCATCAACAGATTAGTGGATTTCTAAATTAACCCTCTGTCTTGAGCAATTTTTTCTTCCCTCAAAACTCTGAGAAACAAACAATGTTTTGTTACTGTTTGTTCTTGTCTGGTTTGAGAAAGAGCACCTTAAAAGACCAATCAATGAATGTCTTGTCAGCACTCTGATTTTAGTCTTGCCTAAGAGGAATCGCCATCTGTTGAATCACAACTTTCACTTCCTTTGTTGGCCGAGTTTCTTAATCTTTCATCTCACATTGGTCTAGCTCTGTGGATGGAGCAACGTCACCGAAGCAGAAATAATCACGCTGGAACTGGGGCTGGGGACCGCAGAGGCAAGTCCGTGAGCAGGGCCTCTGGGGACTGGGCTGGAGTGGAGAAGTGGAGGAGCCCTCATATAGATGAATGTAGGTGGTGCGCTTTGAGGGAAAGCAGACAGCAAGGGCAGAGAACAGAAACTTCTGGGGGCAGTTTGTGACAGTTAGTTTGGAAATGGCTAATGATATTTAGAAGTTAGTTTTCCCAAGTGGGCTGAACTACTCCAGGAGAGCCCTGTTGGGTATGGCGTGGCTTGCAAGGACTAAAATGGATTTGAGGAGCAGGCCAGTGTATTGAAAGCCACAGAATAAATTTCTTACTGATACTAGTGTCTGCCAAGAACTTACTCTGTATGACTCCTTACCAGAGATCTCAAAAGTGCTGATAAGGTGTAGGGTGTTGTAGAGTAGCTGTACCACCTCAGCACTTCCCTTTTTTTTTGTCTATTTGTGTAACTCGGCCTTCTTGCCAGAGCATGCCTTGTCATGAGTTCTGTGGGATTTTATTGTCTTTTCAGCTTTTAAATGAAACAGAGTGTCCCAAACAATGCTGGATCTCAGCACCGCATTATCTTTCCCTTCTGGGTACTTCTTCAGTTTCATTCTTTTTCAGTGTAATGAAACCCAGAGCCCTGTCCCAATGCCTTCCTTCCCCTGTTCTTCAAAACCACCTTGAAAGTTCCTGGCTAGACTATCACATGCTCATCACTGGTTTTCCCCAACAGCCCTGTTTCTTGTGGAAACACAAGTCCTTAGGGTTGTTGTCCTGAGTCTACTTTTCACAAGAGAGCTGTTTTCTACTCTTGTGGAAGACTCCTGCAAATTTTCCTCTCCTACAAGCTTCAAACTTTTCCTCTCTTCCAGACTTCCTCATCTTCCATTAACGTGAGATATTGACCAGCCCACAGCAGCACTGTGCCTGCTTCCTGGAGAAACAGAATTTCTCCCTCTCAATTTCTTAAGAGGCCTTGGAGAAGTTCTCTTGTTTTCATCTATCAAAGGAAGATGTAAGAGGATGGCTTTTATTTTTAAAACAAGGGGCCATATGAAAACTATGGGACATAGGGCCCTACCTGCCTTTGTTGATTCTTAGGAAAGGCTGTCTCTTAGGTTATAAGGGTGAGTTGCACAGTATCAAAATGCATTTAAAAACTGGGCTTTAATCCATCATTAGTGTTTTTACAGTCTCTATCTTAAACAGATAAGGGGCTACATCTGTTAACTGAGGAAAGTGGAGGATACAGGCACGATGCACTAGCTGAACAGTTGTTCCGTTGCCTCACCCTGGTTTCAGTGTGACCCTCCTCTGTCATTGTGATCCATTTCTTTCTCATTTTATATTTAGCTATAAGAAGTAAAGGAAGTGATATTGGACATACAGTTCTAGTATAGGTTAATATTGTACATCAAGTCCTGTAAACTTGTGGAGCATTATTTGAACCATCCAATGTGACAAAAAAGTGAGTTATTTTTAATACTGCTGTAGCATTTCTCTAGATAATTCAAAACCATATATCAGTGTTAATACTCTCTATTAGTCTGTGGAATTGTGGAAGGTACTGCTCTAAAAACATATTGACTCATTCCTGTTACAATTTCAGGGCAGTTTTGTCACAGGATTACAGCAATATTATATACTGGATGACTCTGGGGGCTTCATGAAAGCATAAGCATTTTAGAGAACGCACACCTTTTTTGAAGAATAATCTTACAATATAGGCAAGGTTCTTAAGTTCTTATAACTTTTAAACTGACTGATTTCTTGCTAATTTGAAGTCAATGTTTCAGATGTGCTATCTGTAGCTCAGTTATTTCAATTGCACTTTTGTAAAAGAAATTACTTAAACTGTTCAACAGTTTTATATGTTTTAATATGTTTTTAAGTTTTGCTGTACACTTTCTTGTTTATTTTTTTGATAAGTTCTCCATAAACTCAAATAGCAAGTTACAGCTTGCATTCAAGCAGTTTGATATATTTGATTGACTTTTTCAGTGCTGAGGTCTTTGGATCTTGAAAAATGTCTGAGCTAGCATGTTTTCCAGCCCTTCCTAGAAGTACTGGGAGGTGAACTCCAACAGCTGTCGTTCATTAGCTTGAGCAGTTTCTTTGTTTAAACTACAAAACCCTGGGCTTATTCTGCAAGGGAGACCTACTAGATGTCTGAGGGCTTTGGTTATTACTTAGTAAGTTCAGAAACTGTTGAGATTCAATGTATTTTTTTTCTGAAAGCTTTCCCTGTAATTTGTGGGTATAGCGATGGCAAAAGATAAAACTCATGTTCTTTGTTTTGTCTCTATATCTCCTTCTCTGTTTCTAAATCCAGCTCCTGCCCTGGAATTCACCTGGTATTCAACATATGGTCCATGGGTGGTTAGGGAGGGGATTATTCTATCACAGGACAAGAAGTCAGAGTGCCTGTTGAAATTACCAGGCAGCAAAGGCAAGGTTTTTTTACATAGCACAGTAGAAATAAACTATGAGACTGAAGGGCGCAGGGTGTTATGGAGACCAGGAGTATAAATAGGCTCAAAAAAGGGACTGAAGAAAATAATAGAAAGGCTTTTAAATGCACAGGTGCAAAACCAGTCTCTGGCTCTGGTTGTCCCCAAACAGCAAACTACCAGCTCTCACTAGGGTATATTAGAGGAATAATCAATCTTGCCCTGGTTTTTTTGTACTCTTTCCCAAAGTACCCATTATTGGCCACTGTCAGAGGAAGGAGCCTGGCTTTTTATAGATTTGGCCTGATTCGCTGTGGCTGTCCTTACGTTACTGACCCCCTACATCTGTGAAACAGGAGCAGGATTCAAGGCCAAGTACACATTTTCTAGTGTGCAGAAAAAAAGTAAAAGTCATGTCCTCAGCCACGCCACAACCTGTTCTCACTTTGTTAATATGTGAGGTTAATGAGCATAAACACATCCACTTGACCTAAACACATTCCCTAGACTAAGAGCAGGAATGCATTAGATCCTGGGATTGTTCAAGAAGAAAAAGTAAAACAACATCAAGTTACTCTTAATTCTGCTGTGGTCTTATTTGGTTAACTTGCAAATATTCAGGAACAGCAAGAAAAATGCAGGCTTCCAGTGTAGTCCAATGCCAAGAATGTAATCCACAGTTTGTCCTTAATCCCATGAGGATCATCTCAAATGTTTCCAGTGCTTTTGGCAGGAATATTAAATTACAAAATCCAGGATACTTGCCAGAAACAGAAAAAAAGAGGGTTCACAGTAAAAGCAGTGCCCCTTCTCTATGCTTCTGCAGGAGCAAAATGGCATGTCAATATGGATGATTACTTTGAAAAAAACAAATTAAAAGGGTAGCTTCTCGTAAGCGTCTTATAGCAATCCATTCCAATTAGTTCTCAGTACTAAAATATGCACTGTTTGGTGCCTGATGACAGTTCAAGGAAGTAAGTGAAGGTGACTGTCTTGTCAGTATATTGAGCTTTTCTTTTATGGAGCTAAAAGTACTTATCTGTCTCATTTCCAACTCAGGCTGGGACCTGAGCTTCAGAGCCTGACTTCTGTTTTGTCTGTGTGTCAGAAGGTGCTTTCAGAACACAGTGGGGTTGCTTCAGATTCACTCTGATACAACCAAGGCCAGAGTTCAAAGATTGCTGTTTTTTGTTGAATTTACCATAAGAAGGTACTTACACCTTTGTAAAATAAATCCTCAACTATACAAAGAGTTCCAAGGAGAGAGAGTTGGAGAACTGTAAGGTCTTATGTATGTCAAGCCTCCTTTGAGAATTACATGCAACTCCATACTTGCTTTATTTGTCAAGGTGAAAGTCGCGTTTGTCTGTAGAGAGTGAATCTTTAGCCATTTCTGATGAAATTGTTATATTAGGGTACTTTTATGGGTATAAGCTCTCCACTAGAGAAAAGGACAAATTATAAACTGTTCATTTATTTATTTAGTTGATGTTGGAAAATTTTCATCTTACATCAGACATGTTGACTTTTGACACATTTTCCTTCTTTCTCTCTCTGTGCTCTGTCTCACATGACTGCTTTTCCAGAGTTTGCAGAGGAGTGTCTGAGATTTTCATCCATTCTAGGCAATACTATGGTTGCTTCTGCAAGAGATAGAAACACCTACAATTTATTTAGTAATACATTTGAATTTTGTCACTCTATTTGTATTCTCTTCCTCCTGCTTTATTGAAGAACTGTCCTTAAGATCAGCTAGAGATTTAATTTAGAAATTCCAGCTGTACCTTACCCAAAATAATCATCCTACAGAATACCAAGGGTACATAGATGTCCCTTTATTGGCTATTGTTTTAAAACAGGAGGCTGAGCTTCAGTCTCTGGATTTTTTCAGTGCCTACCCCATTTGGGTTCATTGATGCTATGATGATGCAGACAAAAAAATACTGTAGTTACATAGAGCTGGTAACAGTATTTTATTGCCATGCTGTTTAGCACCAATGCCAAAAAGTCTTCATGGATGGTGCTGTACTTTGCTGATGCCTCCCACTCAACAAGTGTCCTAACTCAGGCACAAACATCACAGAATCTGTCTCTTATTTTCTGTCAAGAATAGGGTGGCTGAAAACCACTTTCCTTTTTCATATCAGACAGTTGTGCTTTTCTGCAGTGGCAGGAAAGGGTGAAGAGGAGGAAGTGTTGACCTCAGAGCTGCTTTCATGCTTATCTTTCTTGTCTTTTCTTGATCTGGGGGATATTTATGTCTGCCAGCTGGGACTAACCTGTGGCTGCATGGCTTACCTTGCAAAGCCAATTGACTTTTTGGGATGCTTAAAAGACCCATATATGCTGTTCCATTTGCACCAGATATGTTAGAAGCTACATCCTGTATTGCATACGCAATTGCAGCCATAAATAGAAAATAGGACGCATCTTCCACTTGTTACTCAAATTTTCATAAATCTAAACATGAGACAGTGTCTAGCTTGTTATCTTTGATTCTTTTTGCAGCTCTGTCCAGATGAAAGCGTTTGAAAGAACACCAAAACTAAAGGGAAGATGACAGATCAAATACACAGAGGACCAATGCACACTCTGCCTCTCTTGTGAAAAAGGTAGATACAGGTTCTGGAAAGCTTTGGAGGCACAAGGCTTGTTAAAGCCACTGCACATTTTTCAGAGGAAGCTGGACACATATTCAGGGAAATGTTGCTGGCAACATTAAAGTTGCTTAAAAATATAACACCACTGTTCTCCAAACATGAGCTCCTCTTCCTTTTAGTTATAAATCACTAGTTACTTTAATCAAAGGAAACCATAAGATACATTTTTCTTGTTAACCATATACCTAATGACAGCTTTTTTTTCCTGTTGAAGATCAACGTGACCTTTTGTTAAAACAATACCACAGGCTAACTAGTTAGAGTGTTAAGGAGAAGCGGCAAAGCAGTAGCATTGGCAGAGAGAAGAAAATCAAGGCTTCCCACTTGTTAGTGTCAAAAATGTATGTGACTGAGTGACAGCCTAGTCAGCTAATTCCATACAGCAGTTATTTTGCTTTGTGACCTCTGTTTTCAAAACCTTGGATGCTTAAGTTAAAGTATATGAAAGCAAGTTATGTACATTTGCTGAAAAAGCATACCTTTCAAAGACTCTCTGGCAAGGCATTTAGACCCGCATGTAAACTCCAATTCTTCAATTGCCATGTTTGCTGAGCATCTGTGAAGGAGTATCAACTGCAGAGGACAGCCATTTCATATGCCTGTACTGCACACAGTGTTATGTTGGCATTGTAATGTGAGAGATTAAAATGCATAAATAGTTGAGTACATGGGGTATCTGAGGCTAAAGCAGACCCACTAAACATACTGAATAATTAGCTTCACTGAAATCGGAAGGAAAATACACAGCATTTAAACAAGAAATGCTTGCCTCTTTTCTGTGTGCTATATACAGGATGAAAATGGAAACAAAATTAAGCCTTGGGACACAATCTCAGATAGGCTTGGAGTCCTAACTGAAAGAAAGGAAAAGAAAAAGGACACAAATTCAATAACTGAATTCAAAGCCTCCAGTAGGTTCCAGACTCAGCACAGGAGGATCCAGGGAGAGTGGAGCCCAAACCTCTTTTTGCAAATAAGGGGTGAGCCTTCCTGAAGGAAGAGAGGGATAACATAGCTGGTTTGCTTGCATTAAACTTGTCTTTCAACTGAACAGAAGTTCTAGTTGACTTCAGTGGAGTTTTGCCAAAATAGAACTGTATTAGGCACTGAATAGGATTTCAGGACTTTAGGTTCATTGATGTACTTTATATCCCCTTGGGAAATTGTGGTAATCACCTGTCTTCCCCTTAGGAAGTGAGTCTGTAATGATACTTTCTGCTTTTTACATTATGTTGTGCAGATTTGGTAAAAAGCCTTCCCCCCCAACTCTTAGTATATTGTTGCATTGCTTAGTGCTGGCATGAAATTAAATAGCAGCAGTTTGGGACTCACGCTGCTTTGCTTTTTTTTTTTAGTATTTTTTGTGTTGTTCGTGTTTACTGTTGTTGTATTATAACAGCCTGGATAGTATATGGGGTGCTTTACTTGAGAAGAAATTGGTCATTCATATTTTTCTACTAGCGTTCTTGAGGCATGCTGGTCAAATCATACTAACTGTAAAACACTGAGCAATGACTAATGAGCCCTTTGGAGAACGTACGTGAGTCCTGTTTCATGTTACGTTCTGATGAGCAGAAGGACAACTACCAACATTTTCAGAACGTTTGCTAATGCTGTGAGCTTCAGTATCTGGGCCCTATTAAAACAGCTTAGTTTCCTGTTGGCAGATCATACGCCTTCATAAAAACATTGCCAACCAGAAATGCTGGCCACAGGGTCTTAGAATTTGTTCATTTGAGCCTTGTCTTGAAGGACGCTGAGGACCTGCAGCCCTGGTTCTTACTGCTGAAAGCTACTTCCCCTTGGGACTTCTGGAAACTAGCATTATGTGTTTCAAGCCGAGTACCCAAAAATGACTGTATGAGTCCTTAGGTCGTAAGCACTCTGGGGGCTCAGCCAGTCTTCCTGTGCTGCGTTTATGCAGCGTGTAATACTGTAGGGGTCTGGATCTGATTGTCTTGCGGGCTATGCAATACACTAGTTATTAATAGTAGTTGTAACTAAGGGATACAGTTTGACTGCTTCTGATCTCATCAGAGCCACATTTCAAATCTTTGCAAAGCTGAATATAGAAATCTAGAGTCCCTAGACCTCATTACTGGAGCAGCAGGCCATCCATTGCAGTAGTTATTCTGTTCTATACACAGCAGTTCCCCGGGAAGTAAAATAATGAGATGGAAAAAAGATACTTGATGCAGTGCCTGATGTGTCATTTGCTCAACTGGTATTTCCAACTCTGCAGTGTGCAACTGGAAATGAGGCCTCCTACTACCATGTCCTATGCAAACATGCTGGAAGCTATAATCTTTTCCACATAATTGTCTTAAAATTATATTGCCTGTTAAGTAAATTTTTTACTTGGGCACTGAGATTATCAGCAAAGCATAAGAAAAGATCAGGAGATGCAACATTGCTCAAGCCATCCATTCAAAGATGACTCAAAGTCACAAGATTTGTTTAAAATACATAATAACTTGGGGTTCTTCTCTATTTGCCGTCTTGCTCAGGAGTTCAGATTTTTCAGCTTTAGATCTTTAACCAGGCTGATGAAAGACTACTTTTATCAAGGGAGTTGAAGGTCATGTGTAGTCATGTGATTGCACGAGTTAGCCTTCAGAAAGAAACACCAGACATTATTTGGCAACATGGAGTAGCATTATTGTCCTTTTAAATTGCTTTTCAGCACCCGGGAAAGACAGTATTTCTAGTAATTCTTCCTAAGGATATGAATAGACCCTCTTGTTGCTGTATTATCAAGCAATGATAGTGAATTTTCTTCATAGCCAAAGGGAGATCACATTTTGCAGCATGTGGGGGTAAAACACTTCTTTGAGCAGCATGCTTATGTGTGAATGAATGCCCACGTTTATTTGGGGGGCTGCATGTTTCAAAGCAGAGCTTGCAAAATACCAGCCATGATTCAGGCACTCTCGTGACACTGGACGAATAAAAGTGAATGTTGCTGAGAACCATAAAGAACTACAGTATGTAACCATCCTCTTTTTAATCTAATCTTGATGGCTCATCCTCTGTGAGCAGCAACATTCATGACATTAAAGATGGGGTCTGAGTGAATTGATTCCAGAATCTCTTTGATGGCCTCAGTGTAGCCTAAAAGCCATACATTCCTGAAGGGTGAAATGCAAAACCGCTGTCAGCCTCTCCTCTCCACTGGGCCTTGCAGAGGGAGCTGGCAGTTAGCACGTGTGGACCTCACAGCAGGTCTACAATCTGTCATGCCAGTGGCCACATACTCAAAAGTGCTGAAGTTCTGAGTTCAAGGTTGGGACTTGGAGGCATGTGAGCCTTACTTATATAGTGAAGGAGTATCATGACTGTATCTGCACTTTCTTTCCCTTCCTCAGTGTGCAGGTTAAACCAAATCAGAAGATATTAGATTAATTAGACTAATATATCTTAACTTACTTTTCCTTACTGAAGTGAAACTTGTGTGCCTACATCATCTATCACTTCTTATCATTGCCCAAAAGATATAAGATATATTTATACACCAGAAAGTGGCATGTGATGAACCTATGTTGGCACTCAGCTAAAATAACACTGAAGACAGAACAATTCCAGGTAGAACTTGGGGTAAGCCTCTTTTGCTCAACTATGGTCTTGTCTATAAACTTTAACTACTGCAGTCATCCCCAGTTACGCTGGCCTGATGGCTATTTTAACCTGAGTTAAGATTCCCCTTGGTTTTGGGGTTTTTTTTTGAAGGGTATGTTAAAGAGTCTAAATTGCTTTAATTCCTTATGGACAAAAGGAAAGAAACAGTAATTAGAAGAGCAGTTAACAAGATAGAGAAGGCTACAGTTTTATGAATGGAGAAACTTGAAATCAGGGTGACATAACTTTCCTGAGGTCACATCAGAGCCCCTGGCAAAGCAGAGATTAGAATGCAAGATCTCCTGGCCACTTTTCACAGTTTATTTGTACCTATGTGTTTGTATAAATTGGGAAAAAACGTATGTGAGGGAGAGAGAGAGAGAGGAGGCTGTTCTATTCTTGAGCCTGTGTGACTATTTCACAACCAGTCTGCATCTGCAAGTTTTCAGATACGTAGGGCTCAGTTCTCCCTTTTGGTAAGCAGAATTCAGGTCCAAGCCTGAGGACGTATACACTCCTAGGCATATCCTAATCTTGGACCATTCATTGATACTTAATGCTAGATCACATAAGCAATCTGAAGTGACATGGGGACCTTACTGACTGCTGAGCCCACGTGGCATAATCTGTCCCCTGCAGTGGGAAGGGTAAGCAACAGGTAGGCATATTATTGCTAATGACAGCAGAAAACAGCCTGTATCCCAAGGTAAATTTTTCACAAGTGACAAGTGAGTTACTCAGGTGTGCAAATTGGATTGACAGTTCTGGCCCTAGTAATCATTTGGATGATGTGTTTATTATTTTTCTAGCCATTCAGGGAGCAAGCGTTATTATCAGAGAAATTCTGTAGTATTTTGCTGTTTTCTTTTCTTAATTCAGTCTTATTCTTCTAATACATCTTCAGTTCATGCACATTTTCCTTGTCTTTGTCATCTTTTTCTTCCTTTCCTGTACCTCTTACTATCACTGTCTTTTTCCTCCAGCTCACCTCAGTTCATTCTGTTCTTTCTACTCTCCTACCAGATCGATTTTCTCACTAGCATACACTAACCCTAGTATGTTGGTACATACTGCATTTTTATGATCATAGCATAATATATGGCAATGGGTGAAAGAATATGGTATGATAGAGAAACTGTGTAGAACCATACATTTATTTTTGTTGCATATGTGTTTATTATAATACTGTGAGGTCTGAAGTAGAAAACTACTTTAACCCAGACATGTTGAACTCACCTAGTTGTCCTTCTTCTAGCTCTGCCATTATTCAGTTTTTATTGACCCAGACAGACTGGGAAGTGCCTAGATCTGAAGGAAACATTATTAAATATTTTCACCAGCAGTCTGGCTGACAGAGTGCAGCAAGTGCATAACCCCAGTTAATGAAATCATACAAAAGCAGTCTTTCCCAGGCAGTGTTAGGCTTTAAGTATAACAGTTTTTATGCCTTCTGTCTCTCTTCATTCCACCTTGTCATGATCTTTTCCAGATGATCACCACATGCACTCTAATTAGAAAAGTTTTCTGCGTAGATGAAGAGCATTGCTTTATCTGCATTTTCCAGGAAAAATCCTATGTCAGGGTCCCTCTTAAATAATGTAGGATTGAAAAACTGAGAGGAAGATGATCAAGATGGTTGCATCAGTTTGACTCAATAAGTTTACTTTCATCGGTGCAGGTACCTTTTGTGGGCTCTTTCCTAAGTCATAAACAGCTGGAGCTGATTCAGTCTATCTGTTGTTAATTCAATTTCAGATTGTCAGTCTACATAGGTAGCTACTTTAGCTAAATCAGTACAACCAAGTCAGAGTCAAATGAGTGTATAGACCCAAATCTTGGCCAGCTGTCCTCTTCCATGGAGCATGAGGATCATTATTGAGGTTCTGAAAGTAAAGAAATGAGCATCAGTCATAAAGAATTCATCCTTTCTTATTCATGCCATGAGGAAAGTTACATTGATCAAAATGGAAAGGATGCTGGAAAAAAACAATAATGGATTGGAACAATTGTGCAAAGACAGATCTTCTTCTCAGTCATTGGCTTTGGGAACAGCTTGCTGCCTAAAGGTAAGTTTTCCATTTTTGCAGGAGCAATGCTGTGTTTGGTTCTTTTTATAAGACTTCAAATGTTACAGTTAGAGGAGATGTGTTTGGGCCACTGATTCAGGAGCTGGGAATCTTCCTGACTTACTCAATGTCTACTGTAGAATGTCTAATGTTATCATGAAATGTTTCATAATGGTGAAGTATCTTTGGGAATATTGTGTGGATAAAATTACTTATGGGTACTTATGTTTCATTGACCAGAAATGCTCTGAATGGTATTATCGGACACTGTAGAAATAACACCTGTAGCTGGAAGGGACCGTGTTGAAAATTCCCGTGACTGCTAACCTCAGTGAAGCTTTGTAAGCAACAATGAGAAATATAACAGCAAAATAATAATAATTAAAAAAACAAAAAACAAAAAAACCACACCCCCCCAAAAAAACCAACAAAAAAACCCCAACAAAAACCCCAACAACTAAGAAAGATGTAGTTCTAGAGGATTTTCTTATGTGATACTTAACCATATTTCTCAAACTTGCATGTAATAATTATGTTTGAATACTAAAAGCCTTATTTTCATGCTGCCCTCTGCACATTAACTCAGAAAAGGGCATTTGCCCCCACAGTTTTAAAACAAAGCCTACAAAGCAGAGGAAGGAGATGCTTACAAATCAATAGGAAATTTTATCTGATAAGAAAAACAAGAGCATGGTACAGAATATGCTTCTTTTTTCTTCCAGCAAGAAGTGTTTACAGAGGGGTGCAGCAACCCAAGTTTTCTACTTGCTGACTCACAGAAGTGCTAGTCTGTACAAGCCTTGCTGGTCGCAAATTTTCAAATACTGTTTCAGTGAAAATCACCTTCCAGGTAAAAGGGAATTAAATGAATTGCCAGTTCTTGAAGCATTAATTAATAAAAGACTAGAAGAACTCCAAACACTTTTTGGTGATGAGGCCTTGTCCTCTTCACTAAGAGGAAGTTGTGGAGGCGGTACTTGCGTACTTGTGCATATATGGATCTATCTTACCTCAAGGTGGCTAGGGCTATGCCTGCGTTAGTGAGTAGCACAGCGCAATAGGAGTTGATTTGTGGAGCCAAACAGTGCTGAAGACCCAGTGTCTACATTATATGCTTTTTTAAGGTGGTTAATTTGGGCTGGCTCTAGTCAGGTCCCATGGACTGACTGCCCTTTAGCAGCTGGAGCACCCAAGGTGAGCTTATCAAGCACACCTTCCAATTTTGCTTTGTCCAAAAGGAATCCAGTCCATGTGATCTGAGGCTGTTCTGCGATGTGCACCCAAGTGCTAAATGTGGGAGCTATTGGGATACTGTCTGAAAAGCACCTTCTTGATTTTAACAGGAATGCTAATGTAAGCACCCACCCTCAAGTGCCAGCTACACTGAGGTAAAATCATAATGCAATATTGATGGTTTCGTTTTATTACAAGGCACATTGATCAAGGTCATCACAGGAGCATTGGGTGAAATTGCTGTTTGTGAGCAAAGTCAAGGGCTTCGTTGTCATCTATTTTCCCATCTCTTGGCCCAGATGAAATATTCTTTAAAGATGTGTTAAAGGCTTTATACTTTGTACCTTTGTATCTTCTTATTTTGTTCCACTTCATAAAGCCTAACACTTAGTCCACTTGTAATTTGAAGAGGTTTCAGTGGTTTAGATCAGGCTCGTGCGTTCTACGCCATACAACAAAACCATTTTCAGAATTCTTTAGTATATTTTTCTCTTTTGTATCCTCTTTTATATTTCTCATTTGACTTTCAGAGATTGTTAACATGCGTAAAAGTGTCTGCTAGCAGTGTTCCCAACTATGATGAAAGGTTGGGTCATTATCAAGGGTTTTTGCAAGTCAAGGAAGATGTTGGAGCTATTTATGAAAAACTGCATACTCATTTCCAACTACATTGATGAGAGTACCAGAAGAAAACGGTTAAGTTCCACAGTTTGTTGACTGAAGCTGAAGGAGCAGCTTTTAGCTGTGGCGGTATTTTCAGTTTCATGTGTGTCTGCAAACCAAGTGGAAAACTTGTCCTTTAATAAATTCTGTGCAAGAAATCTTTTATATACACTAATCATTAGTATGAATGCTGTTTTGGCTGCCCTGGTGCTACAGCAGCGGTACCTCTTGATGGAGGCATAAATAACATCTTCCAGGACAGTATTTAGTTGTATATAGCACAGTTGTAGTGCATAAAGCACTGACGATGGAGGTCATATGTGTGAAGGACTGGTCTAAAAAGAAAAATTTCTAGAACTCCTGGCTAGTTTTAAAAGCAGTTCAGTTAAACTGTTTTTGAAAATAACCAGAGTTGGAGCCACAGTTGCTGAAAGTGTTATACTGTAGTTCTGCCACTGACTGTCATTACAACAGGTGTGTCCATCATACCAGTAACACTATCTGTTTTTAGCCTGAGTAGAGACAAAGCATAAGTGTGTTCTGGATTTGGTACCACATAAACAGGAATAGCAAAGTTCAAGTGAAACAGATCTTTAAAAAAAATGCAACGGATAGTAGTAGAAGAGTTTTGTTGAAAGTTTTTGTTCAAAGATGTTCCAAGATTGGAGCCAAAAGACTTTGGACAAACTGATGCACCAGGCTAAGAATGGAGAGCAGTGGGTATAGCACCATACAGGGCTGGCTTTTCAAGGGGCTTTTTTAGGAGGGCAGATCCTGGGATCAGGGAAGTCTCTTTCCAAGTGGCTGAAGAATTGGCCAGAAATCAGGGACGTGGGTGGTGAAAGGAGGACTGAGGAAGGAGAGGCGCCTTTTGTACATGTGTTACTCTTTTCATAGGGAGGGGAAAAAAAAGAGGATACTGAAGGATAAGGTGCCTGAGGAGAAAAACTTAAGTATGGGAGTGGGCATGCTTTAGAGCAGAACAGAAAGCAGGGAGCTTGGCAAGAGGATATGAAAGAGAACAGGACTACTGAAAGGGCATCCACGTGAAAAGTAGTCACCCAAGATAAGAGGTAGGTTGCAGCTCATGTATGAGTAAATACAGACGTCACAAAGTGGTGCCATAGCGAGTATAGCTCTTCATTTGTGGAAATGCTGGCCTAGAATAGCTTTACTAGACTTCTCTGTTAGTTTTATCTTCAACTGCTAAGAAATTTGTAGCATACCAGCTATACCGTAATCAAGAGATCCGATTTAAAACCCAGAATGGCTGTAATGAAGGGAGGAGAGGGAATAGTGGGTGTATGTGTGTGGTTCCTTAAGTATGTATAGTTGACTGTGTCCCGTGATTGTGTCTTGTGGTTTTATTGCAGAGAGCTAAAGCATGATCTAGTAGATAAGACAGATCAAGAAGAGCTTAAGGCTTTTCTGGGTAGCTGTAGCTGTTTTTTAAAGGCGACCACTTACTGTGTAGAAACCTTTGGAGCTTCCGCTCCACGGGCAGAGGGAGAATGTTAATACCCAGGACTATTAACTTGAGTTTCAGATTTAACATCAGTTTTGCCTCAGTTAGTTCCTTTAAACTTTGGCCATTCAGTAGTGTTGATCAGTCATCTGCTGTGGATGTTACTGGGAGACCCAAGTTCAAACAAATACCTGAGTTGCAAAGCTGTGCTGGCTAGGCAGTGCACCAAGGCTGCATTAGAGAAACAAACTCTTTTTTTTCAGATCGTTGCAGTTCCTCCTTTCCTGAGGAGGAGTGTGTGGGGGCACCTGATAAGCAGCACACTAAAAACCACTAGTGTTATGGAGATTGTGTTCAAAACTTTATGGACTCTCACTGTTGGTATTAGAGGCCGGCTGGGTCAAGTGGCACAGAGCAGACGGCTCTTGTTTCCTGAAGGCATTTTCATCTGTAGGAATCAGTGTAACTTTACACTCGCTGCGTAATTCAAGCAATGAAAACTTGGCTGTTTTTGTAGCTACTTACATTAACAACGTATTCCGGTTATTTCCTTCTCTGGAAGTGAACAGGACTGTGAGCACGACAAAGGCTTGTTAGGTCACCCCAGAAACACACTTCTACAGTTGTTTGGGAGCTCTCGAAAATAATGAGTCCTGTCCTTTCCTGATTCAAAGTTTCACTGCTGAGCTCCCTCTTGCTACTTGTCACCTCCCCACCCCAACACATATCCATGTCTGCTTGCACACCACAAAACGTTTCTCATGTTATCCCAAGTGGCCCATCCCTGCAACTGTTACAGTATTATGAACAGTCAAGGTCCATTTTTGAACGAAACTCTAACTAAATACTGAGCTTGCCTCCCTTGTTTTTTGTTTGTTTGTTTGTTTGTTTTTTAGTGATTACATTCATATGAGCCAACTAAAACAAATTTTGAACCAAGATGCTGCAAATCCACCTGTAATGTTTCCTACAAAATGACAGCAGTAATTACAAATGAGGAAATTTACAGTATCAAGATTTGTTTGTAGGCAACTGAAGAACAGGACAAATAGATAAACTTATCAAACATATTTCATTAGTCTACAAATGTGCTATTATTTGTAATAATTAGGTTTGGGTCTCTTGCTTTTTGTAAAACAAATTATTGCCAGACTTGATATTGACAATTGACCATATCGTGTTCAGGGATAAAATACATAGCAAGATAAACCATTAGACACAGCTGAGCCTCCAAGCATATAAACAAACAGCAGAAAATTTGTATTGTAAGTATGAATAAGTTGTGGTGCGTGTTTTGTTGGGTTTTTTTGACAGTGGTATATCATGGACATTTTTTTCCCATAGTTGATAAAGCACTCCCATCAGCCCAAGTGTTAGTAAATGTGAGTCTGACCGTCCTGCATAGGTGAAACCTGTACCAATTTTGCCAAAAAAGTAGCTTGTTTAGCTGAAATTAAGAACTAATAACAATCAGAATTGCTTTATCAACTAGGGTGGGAAAAAAGGTCCATGGACTGGATATCAGTCATTGTTTATTTCTCTTTTTTACGTCGGCAATTGCATTTTCTGTTCCTTTTCAGCAGGCATAACTATCAAATATACTAATCAAATGAGTGCTTACTTACTCCAAAGTGGAGCATCTTTCCTCTTTATTTTTTTTGCTTTAATAAAAAAAAAAGGTTGTTTAAAGTTCATAGTATAGAATTTAAAGACATGCATGGGAGTAGAATTGTTTTAGACCACAGACAAACATCAGGATGGTCAGATCTGAATTCTGTTTGTTTGCCCAGTATTTAAATCAGCTTGGCTGTCTCTTTATTGCCTCTGAGGACTGTGGATACACTTCATCTTAAAGATGCTGGTAGATAAAATAATCTGATTCAGGAGCTCTGTTGAATTCTGGTTTATGGTATTTGAGTTTAAGAAATTATTTCCTAGTCAAAAGTACGGAGGTGGGTTTTTTTTCCTGCTGTTTAGGGAAAGCTGGTTTTGCTCAGCTTAATCAGCTCAACAGCCAAACATTGCATCTTCAACATTATCAGTAAAACTGATCCTTAAAAAAATGCTAAAGTAGTAAGGTAACTGTAACAGTGGTCATACTAGATATACTTTTGCAAATCTCCACATATGATTTTTTCACTGCAGTCTTAATTTTTTTTCCTTTTAAATCTCTTCTATTCTCATGGCAAGGGTTAGAGCCATTTTTGGAAAAGCATATTTTTTAATCTGTCGGAGGCTTTTCCTCTTCAAACTAGCCACTGTAATATCTGCAGACAATTATTAATTACCTCTTGTTCAGACTTGTATTTGTCTGTCTGTCTTTCCAGAGACACAATTCTGACACTTCCCAAAACAGACGCAGGAAGAGAGAACAGTAAATTCACATTGCAGATGATTTTGAAAATCAGCAATTCTGTTTTCATTCCAAACTGCAATGAAAGATAATTGTTAAGCTCTCCACAGAACAGCAATCTGAAAAATGTTGGCTTGCTGATTTTAACAAATTAGGACTGAGAAAGACTAAAAAAGTGCAGGCTTCCAATTTCAAAAGGCCCTGGGCTTGCCGTAGAAGCTGGGGCTTGTTGGTTCCCTTTCAGCCCATGTAGTGGGATGGCAGGAGAGGGAGGGGGCGGCATCTGTGATTCTCTGATTTCTAGGCTATTGGGGCAAGGAATCTGAAAATCCTGGACACTCCTTCCTGAGAGGGCTGCCAGAATCTGTAGGGCTCCTGATATTCCTGACTTTGGAAAACAAAATCTGCTTAGTAGGCTGTCTGCAGGCCAAGACACCAGAAGCATTCCCCAAAGTCTATCTGCTGAACTTCTGAGGAGCTCAATGAGTAAACCAGCAAGAGTTCAAGCAGGATCCCAAGGGAAGCATGTGGCTTGTCCTTGATCGGCAATGCATTCCTTAAAAGGTCACTAACAACTGTAGTTGCAGATGAGAAAAAGCAAGTAGTTTGCATAACGATGGCTGAACATCCCACAGAAAGTCGCCAGCAGTGACCAGCTGCAGAGTCAGACGCAGCTAATACAAATCTTCCCTCAGAATTTCTGCCTCTTGCTGTCTCATAATGACATCAGATCTGCACTGGCTTAAAACAAAACTGATCCCTTTCCTCATTTTCATAGCTACAGCTTACCCTGATCTTCTTATTCCTAAGCTCAGAAATGCTTTCAGTGTCTGACAGTTGTCCACAGGACACGCAGATCCCAGAAATCGAAGACGGATCTGGACCATGATGCATCTGAACTGAACTGCAGTGTTGGCTCAAATGCTCTTTTTTCAGACACTTTGGACATAGGTAGAAGTTATTGTCAAAAAACAGGTAATATTTGTTGAAAAAAATAACTAAACCTGTGCAATGTCAAAAAAAACCTTTCAACATTTTTGTTTGTTTGTTTCTTTTTAAGCCACTGTTTTTCCTTCCTGTCACGTAGCCTAGTCTTCTTTCTCTGTGTTTGCCTACTGGTCTGAAAGACCTGAAAAATCAAGATATGTGCCATCATTTATGTGACAGCAGTTTGGTGTCTTGGTTCAAGACATCAAGACAACCAGGCGTGTGTTTTGAAGAGGGGAAACATCACCTTTTTTGTTCTTAGGAAGCAAAAAGTTTCCACTTGGAGAGTGACATATTACAGCATTCAGTTGCATTTATTTTGTGGAAGCTGCTTAATACTGAAAGACACTTTGATAAATTTTAAGAGAGCACTCTTAAAAATATCAGGTAGGTTCTAGTGACAAGTGATAGTTAAGTTGGTATGAAGGTTTTAGTAATCACCTGCTTTGCAGTCATTTTAAGTGGAAGAAAACCTGTTCAGAAAGCAGGCTGTGTTACCTGCCACACATGCTGAAACACTGTGTTTCTTCACAAGCAGACACAGCAGCAGATGAATGCCTTTTGGAAGAACAGCCTCAGGTTAGAGAAAACTGGAAACACTGGAAAGAGTAAAGGCAAAGAAGCTCCGTCTGGAAAAGGTAAAGTCTTATGAGTCCTCTACTTTCTGAAAATACTTTCCTAGTCCTTGATGTGACTTCTGCAAAGACCACCTCTGCTTCTGTTAAGAGAGGAAGAGCATGTAACTACTGCAACTGTTAGCATCCCATGCTATTTGCCTTTTCTGGAAAGGTCACATAATAATAAAGTGGACCTTTTGACTTGCAGTATCAATGTTTCCGATTCTGCTCTCAAATTTCTCTATTATTGTTTCTTTGTTCTCTGTTGTAAATCACTGTTCATGATTGCTTGTCAGCAACGGTAGCACGGTAGCATTGGGGTAATTGTCATGTTTGTTACACATGTTCATGACTCTATAACATCAGAGGAGTTACAAGAACGTATCCCCCTGCAGAACGTGGACTCTTCTGTTGATTTTAGATCAATCTTTCTGTCACCTAAAGGTAACTGTTCACTTTATAAAGCATCCTCTGGTTTCTCGATTCAGCTCTAACTATATGTTTAAGCAAAACTTACAGGCAACAGTCCATCAAGATTGTCTTTGTTTGCTGTGGGGATACAAGGCTACTTTCTAGCAGCTCCTACCAAGCACTGTCTTAGGAAATCCTTAACGGAGCTATTTAAGTAGAATTATTTTGAAAAAACTATTACATATGTGCATTAGAGTTGATTTGAATAGAGACTTCTGACCATCCCAGATACTGTGTTACCCAAATTGCTCTAGCTCATGGGACAGCTGGCTAAACTCGCAAAGTGAGGCTGTTTGTCCTAGGTAATTTAATTCTGTAATTAGCTTTTCCCTCTTCCTCTATGCCTGCGGGGCAAGAATTGGCTCTGGTTCAGTTATATTCACAAGAAAGTGAAAAGGCCTTCTGGAAAACTGAGCTTCCCAATTACTAAAATAGAAAAGGAAAAAAAAAGGGGGGGGGGGGGGCAGAAATAGAAAATGTTTGTTAAAATAGGCAATGAGATGGATTCTGCTCTTAGCTGTCTTGATTTAAATAAAAGTTGTTTCAGTGACATGAAATCTAGATTTATACAAGCGTAACTGAAGGGCAACATCTGGTTCACTGCTTGTGTTGCAGTGACAGCTGGGCTTCACTTGTGCTTGCTGGAGATACCAGACACTTCCACATGGTCATACCAAGTTCAAGGATGAGCTCAAAAGCACGAGTAATGATGCAAGCATCAGATGTGCCAGGGAGAGACCACCATAACTGAAAGTTACTTAATTCTGGTCATACTTCTGGAAGAGAAGGTGCGAGTTTGCAGCCTTTTCTCACCTAGGTCACTACAAACACTGGCCAGTTACAAAAACCTCTTTTTTGGTGTGTTTGTAGGTATTCTGACTTAGCCCTTCCATGCTTTTAAGGGAAGGAGGAGAGAGGTGAAAGCCCATAGAGCTTCAAATGATGCCCATTATGTGGGGAGAATCTCACACTGATGCGTTTTCACCCACTTGCCTGTACACTTAAGTAGTATGTTGAGGCAGATAAATGTATCTGCTTTCTAAATACCACTTCCAGCTAAAGAAAACCAAGTAGCAAATCATGACTTCTGTAACAAGGCTGTGAAACCTCAGTAGCATCATTGTGCCTGTGTCATACTAAATGTATGCTGCTGAGGCTGCTTCCAAGATAGCTCCTAAAATAGGCACTGAAGACGTAACCTGACCTTGTGCTCCCTGCAGAGCCCGCTGCAGCGGGGGAGAGCTGCTTGCTGCTCCTCTCTGTTAGTTGAAGGAGATGACTGTTACTGACATGACAGCTGTCTCACTTCTGATCCCATTGTTGTGCTTTCCAAACTGGTAGCTCCATGGAGATTGGAATCCAGCTCCAAGTGTTCTGGATTCACCTCTACTGCCAGAAGAGCCCACATTTAGTTAAGGATCAAGGTTAAATAGGCCTGCAGTAGCGTATAGTTGGTAGAGTGTAGTTCAAGCCTGTGCCAAGGTCAGCGCAGGGGGAAGGGACTGTCTGAGCTGCCTAAAAGCTGCTGCCAGTGCTTTTAGCCTTTACCCAGTGAGAGCTGACTGAACAGGCAAGACTCCTCTGCTGAGCTAAAGCCTGGTTTGAATTACTTGTACAGCACAATTTGGCTAAGCACCACCGAGAGTCTGGATTGAGGACGTCGCCTCTTTATTCTATACTGAACTGCTGTAAAACTTTTGTTTTCATTAATTTCAAGTGGATCACCATCACTTTCCTGCTTATAACACAGATCCAGAGCATGGACAAAAATACCATGGAGGCAAAAACAGGAGGAGAGGCATCCTGAGTTCCATCCACCAAGAGTGCAGGTACCTGCTTCAGACTTATTTATGCCAATCAACGGGATCTCCCAAACCTCATTTATTATCCTTATGATTTCCTGTAATTTCCAGTCTCACTGTTAACAAGTGCTCACCAGGACTGAAAAGACCACTGGTGTCAGTCAGTCCTTCCACCACCATAGGCAACTAAATGTAACAGATGTGGGCATTTTAAGTATCCAGAAGGGCAGCTGTCTTGGTTTTTATAGGTGCAAGAAAGGAAATTACCCCCAGACTCTGATTCCTGTCTGGTGGGCTTAAGTAAGCTTTATCCCACAAAGTGGGAAAAGGCTAGAGGTATGCCTGTACCTTTTAGGAGAGGGACTTCCCAAAAAAGGTGGATACAAGTGGGTTCCCAAGAACAAGGGGATGTTTTCTCTAGCAAGACCGAAGGCAATGGCTGCCAGACCTGAGGGTGATATTAATGGGGTGGAGTTCTTTATGGGAGTGGATGTGAAGAGCAAGAGGAGAGATTTTGCACCAGAAGAGACGTAATACTGAGGGACTTTGAAGGTCTGAGGTATGGCCATGCAACTTTGCGTGGCAAGTTTCTTGTCCAGAAATGTCCATAAAATATTTCCTTCCTACCCCACCAATTTATGTTGTGCCAAGGGTCCTTTCCAATGCTTTACAACAAACTTGAGGCTTGTAGGAAAAGGCCAAAGAGCCAAAGGATAATGTGCCACAGGCAGAGTGGGGGAAAAAGGAGAGCAAGGGTACCAACAAGTCTCGAGGTTTCTGCTATGGCAAGGAATTTGTTAAATTCACAGCCAGTTTGTACCCCTTTGTTCTCGTGCCAGCATTGCTTAGCTGCTTTCACAGGACAGGCTGTCCATTCTCTGTGTAACCCTTCTCTGCATCTTCTCCAGAACTGTTTTTTTCTCCAGTGTGAGCACCCAAATCATATACTCTATTCTGGGGGAAACACTAGAGTTTTGTTCACCTGCATCAGTGCTTCCCCACCTCTAGTAGAGAAATAGTATCTTACCTAAGGTGTGTTCTCCTTTTCTGTGAATGGCTGAAGATTTATTTGTTTATTTCAATTGTCTTTTGTGTGTCCTAGCTCATTTGACTTTTGACAAATCTGGCCTTAATCCTATGCATCTCTATCTTTACACCATAGCTATCTTTGACCAGCACTGTTTGCTATTTGTGACTCCTACGAACCTCTCTGTAGTGTTTTTTCACTTTTTCAGGCCTAGAGTGCTTCCCAAGAAGATTTTTGTTTTGCTTAGAATATATACATATCTAGATATGTTCCAAGCTCCCTCCACATTCAAGTCTTTCACCTCTTCAGTTCGGGTAAATTCACTGATGAGTTTCCTCAATTTGACAAAGTTTGCCCTTCTGAAATTGAAAAATTTAATCACTGACCTGCTTCTGTTTGTTATTCTGTTCAGTGTAAATGGAAACAGTTGCTGAGTACTCAGCCCAATGCTGTTTTCTATGACCAGCTTTTTTTGAGTGTCTTCATTACTTACTGATTCAGGGTTGTCTCTTTTTGTCTTAGTGACTACCGAGAAGAAATCTGGCAGCTATTGTACACATGGCTAGCTGGGCCCAAGTTTATTATTAGAAGCATTTGTTTCCCAAATAGTATCTGCAAAGTTAAAGTTGAGCATGGCACAATTCCCAGTAATGTTCCTGTAATAACACTTCAGTGACAGACCTCTTCTTGCACCATTATATTTTAGCTGCAGAGAAGAAAGGCCAGGTTTCAATGAGGCGTCCAAATCAAAAACAGCCACCCCCCAAAAAACAAAGGCTGTGAGCAGGTGGTCTGGGCTGCTGGAAGTGGAGCTTCCTGTTCATGTACAATAGGGAGTTTTCTGATGAATTAAATGATAATGAGTTAAATGACAGATGGCTTATTTTTTTAATAAATTGCAAAGATCACTTAATGTTTTCCACTTGTCTGGATGAAATGGCTAAACACTGAAATAGAAGGAGTATTGTACTAAGATTGCAAATGTCTTGGATATTGGCCTATTGATTACATTCACATGGGTCAGGTCTGGCTCCCATTTGGAACAGGAGCGGAGCAGTAAAAAAGACAAGTCCTCTCCATGAGCTATTGCTCTCCTGGGTTATGGAGACCAAGCCAGCCTTTTCTGCCATAGGACTGTTCTCTTCAGCCTGGAGTGCTGTGAAGGAAGGATTCCCTCTCCCGTGCTACCAGCCTTATTTCTTGTGGGTACCTATTGGAGTCTTCTGACCTGTTGCAAGTGACAATTTGGCCCGTAGCAATGGTCATTACCTGGCAGAAGTTGTAAGTGGGTAAGTCAGTCATGGGAAGAAATGCATTTAAAATTTTCCCAGCTGTTGTACCTACATTCAAGGCTTTGAGCGCAGCCTGAACTCTTAAATGTAAGAAACATGCAAAGCACTCTTCTTCTCAGCCCGTGTCTGTGTCTCATTGAAATTAGCCTGCTGATCACATAGGACAAGGCTTCTAATGGCTTCTGTCATACCATTTCTGACTTACAGTGGCTCACCTAGCCTTCTCACCCTCTCTTCGAGTCTAATCATAGCTATTTGTATCACTTTTATAGCCCTGTTTTGTGTCCTGTCTCGCTACATCATATTTTCAAGCACAGACTCAATCTGAAAAGTAGCTGGAGGAAAAATTGTGCACCTGTTTTTGCAAACTGTGCAGCAGACTTCTGGCTGCTGCAAACCAGTAAAGGAATCCAGGCCAGTTAACACTGGCCAAAGAAGTGGACCAAAAGTTTGAAGTTGAAAGGTTATATATCCAAGAGCTGCAGTAGCTGCCTTTAGCACTTGTAATGATGACTCTGCTGTACAGGTGAAGCCAGCAGGACACAGGACAGAAACTTGGTGGTCTGGAGGCCAGAATGGTAGGCTGTGCAATGGGGAGCCAGAGGGAAAAACAGGGAGGTCTTTTTTTATAGAATGCACAGAAGAAGAAACTGGGCATTAAGCTGTGCTTAAAATGGCAAAGGCATCTCACATGCTGGCCTCTCCTTGGAAAGGAGATGGGGAGCAGTGAGTCCTGGCATGGTACCATAGGAATGACAGAGCAATCATAAAAGAACAGCAGCTTATGTCAGTCAGCTGAGCACATGAGGCCAAGTGGGTAGGGACCCAAAGCCACAGGCCAAAGGACTTTTTGTTCTCTCTGAGCTCAGAGCCCATCTGCATTTGGCACTGGGGCTGTGATCTAGCAGCAGACTGCAAATGAGTCTCTCACGACCCTGCCACCCCTTGGCTGGTTACTCCCTCCTGTGCACCACCTCACCTCTCTTCTCCCAGTCTTCCCCTGTGCCAGATGCTACAGCCAGCGTTCTCTGTGAACAGCAATCCGCTATTTGCCCATGAGCTACAGCGTGGGAAGGTGACTACCACGTCCCCATCAGATGGGTGGGAGAGAGCGACCTTGAGAGGTTTGTCTTCTGCCAGGGGAGGAAGCACCAGCTCTTGTTATCTTTCCCTGAGGGAAGGGCTGCTTTTAGTGCTGTGAAGGTTCAGTTCGGGTTACCCTTGGACACATGTAGAGGTGGAGGCATGCCAGTATACTGGCATCCATTGGAAGGATGGGAGGGACAAGTAGGAAACTTATCTTGAGTTCCACATGACAGTGTAGTTTAACGGAAACAAGGCAACAAGTGGAGGGGAGGAATCTATGGTTCAATGTTGCTCTTGACCTAGTGAAAACCACTAGCTGCTCAGGGCACATTTTCCATGATTTTACAAACCCTTTCCCCTTCTCCTTCCTGCTGTTTTGCTTGCAGTGCTCTTTGAGTGGGTGTGTTTTGACCTATTTCTTCCTCTGCACATGCCTAGTGAAGCACGAGGATGTTTAGAGGCTATTGGATAATGTATTCATGGGTTTGCAGATGCTCTTATGTATAGATACATGCCCTGAGGGCTTCATTTTGGTTGGCAAATGGTGCGTCCTAATGTGCTCACTACTTCAGATTGCATTGAATTGGCGGGCAGGGAGGCTGTCTCAGCCTACCTGGGTTATCTCCATGAGGTTTCTTGCTGTCATATGTTTTGTTTGCTTGTGTCCTCTCTCCCAGATGGAGTGCAGGAGCACTGCACAGCCTGGGGCAGGAGAAAGCATTCTTCACTTCCCAGAAAAAGCAGTCCCTAGCGACCATGAGAGCAGCCGCAGCCTAATGTAGCTCTTTGGTTGACCAGGTCTTGAAAAAGTGACCTCGAACTAGGTGGGGGTTGCATGCTGTGAACTCATGACGAATGCTGTGGGTTCTGATGAGATGTCCTACAGCAACTAACCAGATTTTTTTTAAAGCTCCTGGGACAGGCTTTAGCAAGTTGTCTCCTGGCAAAGAATCTCTGGAAGAAATATCATGCAACCACAAATCTGTGACTAAACAAGCTACGTGAGGACTGGTGCTTACTACAGCTTGAGCGGTCAGTGCAGTGGAGCACAGTACCCTAGCATCTGGGGCAAGGGGACTGAGAGAAACTCTACGAAACAGAGTTGTGCTGAGACAGGTTTTGGAGCTCAGTAGCAGAGATTTGGGCATGTATGGGACTTGGGGCTGTTCTCATGGTGTGACATAAAGAAGATTAGGATTAGACTGTGATGGTAGGTAGTAAAGCTAGAAAATGAGTGGAGAAGGGATGTTGTGACACTCTATTTCTATAATAACAGATGCATTCATCTCCTAAAGTAATTAATAAGGGGGACAGTCCTGTTGCATTTTAATTCTAGGACCAGAGGTTTATGATAGACTGCATGGTGCATTGCATACACAGAGCCTGGTTAGTCATCTTGCTTATTGGATTGCCGGGGAGGAAATCACTTCCACGATGCTGCAACTTTCCATTGTGTTTATTCCATGTTCTCCACAGTTTTGCTTTTCCCATGTTCAACAGTTTTTCCTTCCATTTCCTGTAATTTTTCTCTTTGTTTTTCTCTGGTTTTGCAAGCTGGTGTAGAGTGTGTCTGCAACATTTTCTTAGTTTAGTAGTGACTCAGGAGGTACATAGTTTCTCCTGGAACTAAAATATGACTCCATTTTATTTGGCTTTATTTTAGTTATTGCTTTGCATTTAAAGGTTTCTGTGGCTTTTATGTTTGGTTTGGGGAGTGGTTTTGTGTCTCAGGAGAGTTGATTTTGAACTGAAATAGCAAAAGAAATCTGTTGACTTTTTGGTCACATGCATTGTTTTTGCTTGCAGGAGCATTCATTTGACTTCCTGCTAGTCATCCTTTTCCAAAGCATTTTGAAGGTTACTCATTGTTGTCAAATCATTGCTGATACCATTTGTGTGCAATAGACTATATCCCAGAGAAGTGATTCCTTATTCTTTCTGCCAAATAAATTCATCGGTGTTGCCGATTAGTTATTAACTTCTTGCTTGTGTACATCGTTTTGAAAACACCTAGGAACTAAACTTTTTTTGCACTATATTAATTGTTCAAATTGCCATTTGAATCCTTGAATTTAGTTGGGCGTATTTAGATGACAATGAACACCAGCTTTCATTCTGTTGCTGGCCTTGGACAGTTACAGTTGCCAGAAGAAACTGAAGTGAAATTACATTATTACAAATTGGATTATGACGTTACTTGACCAATGTGGTTAGAATTTGGGATTTTGCAGTTTATTCCAGATAGAGATGTATTCAGGTATATTAGATACAATTCTTTGTATTTCTTACACACACTGTCTTTAATGCAAGGGAATAAAACTGTGAGCAACAGGTCTTCTGTTCACAGCACTACATCTCCTATGAACTTTGGCTGCAAACGTGAATGCTTAGCTCTTCCTAGAGTTAGATGCCTTGTGTGAGACTCCCAGAAAATTGACGAGCACATAACTTACAGCCAGCTGTGAAATCAAATGACTTCTAAGTCATCACATAGTATCACCATAGGAACATTGCATATGTCTAACTAGCTTTAGAGGTGTGGCAGTAACTCGAGTTGGTGCCTCTGAGACAGTGGCTCAGTTACACTAACAGCACGTTCGTGTTCTTTACCGCTATGTTTTTCAGCCTGCCCAAAGATGCATGCTAGACTGTTACCAATACCCAGGTTAGCTAGCATGAAATTAGCTCAAACCCATGAACTCATGCACAAAAGATGCAGCTGCAGCACATGCATCCTGTCTGGAACAGAGACAGGAATAGCATCCATTTCCTCAAGGCTTCCTATGCTCCTCTGCAGTGAATAGTCCCAGCATCTTGTTCTGCAGAAGTCTGGCACATCCCGAGAGTAAGTCCATCCTGTATCCTAAACAAAGGCGAGGCCTTGCAAAATAAAGCAAGGCCAGAACAAAATAATACTGGACTACATAATTTAAGACTGTCATGAAGTATACGAGCAAGGGGACAGAAATGAAGTCACATAACCCATCTTCTGGTATTTCCTAGCTTCTGACTGCTTCATTGTGCAACCCTGATGATTTTTTTTTAATTGGTTTTGTGCCTAGAATGCTTAGGTGAATTGAAGAGTAAGGACAGAAGAGACGAGAGCTAATAGGAAAAAGATACAGCAGAGTTAAATAAACTAATTTTAGAAGGCAGATAATTTAGCTATATACTTTGAAGCAGCTTGGTTTTGTAAAGGCCAGAACGTGAAGGGTGAAGACCTGAGGAACCTCATGGGAGGAGGGGCAAAAGTAGGAAGGTATTTTCAGCTCAAGGCAAGAACTTTGGTTCCCAGCCCAGAACACCTTGAAAGCCATCTCAGCAGGCTACAGAGTGGGATAGTCCCTTGAGAATAGACAAAACCTCCCTGTTTTTAATCTGCTATGTTTATTACATGTACATACAGGCTGTATAAAACTGCTGCTGAGAACAGACTCCACCTCTGGTCATTCCCAGTGACAGCCACCAAAAAAACCAGGAGCTGCTCTTCCAATAAAGGAAGCATCTTGTTCTGATACAATGCTGAAAACATACTGCAAGCTCTCTGAAGCTTGGATTAGAAGTGGTCAGGATCATAACGTTTGAAACAGGAGAGGACAATTACATTATTAACAACCCCTCAGATTTCTTCTAGCACGACACACTCCTCTGGGCAAAATACAACATTGATGCAGCACACGATTCCAGACAAACTGATTTTTTGCATCCTCGTTATCAGTGGCAGAATTATTTATTAACTTTCTTTTCAAATAGTAATGCCTAGTCCTGCACAGTTGGGTGCTGTAGTGGGGAGAGAAGATTTTCCAGGAGCCCCATGACTCTCTCCTGGGCTGGGGCTTCATTTTGCTACTGGCAGCAGCTCTTCAGACGGGTAGTTCCTCCCCTAATGGCTTTCACTGGGGCTGGCTGGAAGGGGGCAAGGTACTCGGGAGGAGAGAATCCTGCACCTGAAATAACTGCTGTGGCTTGCAGCTTGCTTGGCTTCCCCCCTACCCCCCAGGTGACAATCAGTTTGTTAATTAGCTGTTAATTCCTGGAGGCTGAGGAGGCGCTAGTAGGAAAGGCTCACGGAGCGGCGGGGGTGGCTGTCTGCCCCCCGCTCTGCTGGTCTTCTCCCCCCCCCCCCCCCCCGGGCTGTCGGGGCGGGCGCGGAGAGGGAAGGCTCCGGCCGTCGGCGAACCGCCGGCCCAGGGGAGGAGGAGGAGGAGGAGGAGGAGGAGGAGGAACAGTGGCTGCGGCTCCAGCTCCAGCTGGAAGTCAGTCAGCGAAGATACACTCAGTACCGGGGAGGGGGAAGATGGAGCCACGCTTTAGCTTTCTTCACGTGAGTCTCTCCCCCTCCGGAAGGCTTTGGTATAAATCGAGGAGGAATTTCAGCAGACTCGAGCCAAATAACGTCTCTCTATAAACGCACAACGTGCTTCCTTTTTACGTTTTCTCTTGCAGATGGGGCTCAGCTGAAACAAGTCCTCCTCTTCATCCTCATCGTAAACACCACCGTGCGGGAATAAGGTTGAAGCTACCGAGAGGCTGCCAACAGCAGCCTGGACGGCTCTGAGAAGAAGCAACGGGTTTCGTCCTCGTGTCGAGTGGTTTAAAGATAACAAAAAAATAAAATCCGCGCGATTGACAACTGGTAAGTGAATATCCCTGCTTTATAAAGTGTAGCTAGCTCTGTAAACTGTTGGGTAGGCTGAGAGGATCTTGTGAATGGTGCCTGAACCCTTAGGACTGGGTACGCTGAAAGTGCTTCTTCCCGAGTTTCTCGGCGACCACGCTCTTGCGTTATTTCAGACGGGAAGGCTTCCAGCTAACCTCGTGTAGAGTCTATGCGTGCTTCCAATTTTAAAACCCCCTTCAGGTAAGTACTGTTGGTAGCAGCTGCCAACAACACTGCTATTCAATGTAAATTACCCTATATTCAAAGGCAGAGCTGGCTCTTCCGATACATCAGCATGTTCCTTGGTGAAAGCATTCAAGGAATTAATTGAACTTCCAGAGGGACAGAGCCTGCCTCTACAAGCCTCCTTTGAAGAGAATACATTTTTAATCGGCTTGAGAGCTGGCGAGTTCAGATGTCCCAGACCTTCCCCAGAGGGTCCTGGGAACTTCCTGATAAAAATTAACATCGCGGCGTAGCAGGGACCCGGTTACCGGTGGGGATGAGCCTGACAGAAGCTGAAGCGCCGCCGCCGCCCGGCTCGCCGGCGGCATTTGCATGCGCTTGATGCCGCACACAGGCGGCCGGCGCCGGGGACCGCCCGCGCCGGGGGAGAGGCCGGGCGGAGGCGCTGCCCGGGGCCGCATGCGGGGCCAAGTCTGGCCCCCGGCCGGAGAAGGACCCCCCGCCTTCCCGGGCGGGAAAGCGCCCGCGCCGCGGGTGGGTCCGGCGGGCTGCCGGGCGCCGCCGCCCAGCCAGGTAGGCGGCCCGGGGGCTCCGGGGGCGGGGGAGGTGAGGGAGGGAGGGGGCCGTCCCCCTTCACCCGGTGGCCCCTGCCGGCCGCGGGGAGGGGGAGCCGCTCGCCTCTCCCCGGCCTCCCGGAGCAGCCCCGCTCCTGGGCGGGGGCGGCAGGCGGAGCCGGCCCCAGCGCCGCCGCAGCCAGCGGCCCCCGGGCCGCATGCCGCCGCCGAGAGCCGCCCCGCCCCGCAGCCGCTTCGGGGCCCCCCGCGGGCGGTGAGTCGCGGCGGGCGGGCGGGCGCGGCTGCAGGCGGCGAGCCCTGCTGCGGGTGGGAGATAAGGGGCGGCGGGGCCCGGCGGGAGGTAACGGGGCGGCGGGGCCAGGCGAGGCAGGGGAGCAAGCGGGCTCATGCGGGCAGGACAGCCCCGCGCAGGGGGGAGCCTCCCGGCGGAGCTGGCGGCGGCCGGCAGCGGTCCGTAAATCAAATTTGAGGGGAAATTCATGGCTTCTGCAAAACTGCTTGGGTCTGGTAATGCCACCGGGTTGTCATGGCTGCCGGTCAGGCAGGTTCCGATAAAGGATTGCTTTTAGCGGGGGTACCGAAAGGGGAGGGACTGCCCCTTGGAAGTGCCGAAGGCCTAGGAGAAGGAACAATGGCTCTGTGGGTAGACACAGAGGTGGTTTTAAGCTATGCAAATCCATTACTTGTAGTTTAGGAGAAAACAAACCCTGGAAGTCTTATGTTTTCTGCTTTTTTAAAAGTATTTGGATTGTTATTTGGCAGTGGGGGTGGTGTTTCTATTTTAGTTATTGCAAGCTGCGAGATCAGTCCTGCTGCCCTTTCTCAAATTAAAATTTCCAGTGAGATGAACAGCTGATCTGTTGGGATTAGTGGCTGTTGTGCTCCTGTTACCCAACTGAAACTCTCTGTCCAGGTTTCTTCAGTTCTCGTCTCTCTCTTCTTCACCCACTTTATGCCGAGCTATTCTTACATACAATGTGGTTGCAAAACTATTTAGAAAGGGTAAACTTGGCAATAGGATGAGATTACTTGTTTTAACCTGGCAATTTTATTGCAGTTGAACTGTGTAAAAATGTTATACACAAAAATATATAATTTCTATTGTGGAGAGTGCTATTGTACTAGACTGGTCACGCCTAAACTTAAAAACTAAATTTTAGGGCGGGCTTGAAGGAAAAGCATATGTGTATGGAGTGAGTGTTCCTACCCATCAGTTTCTGAACAGGAAATATTCCCATCTGATTGGGTCACAGAAGTGGTATTTATGAAACTAAAATAACTGTCCTTCCATATGTAGGATTGCACCAGCCATATCCTTGTTTTTCTTCCCACCTACCTGAAATACATCTATGCATCTTTCTTTCTCGCTTGATGCAGTACCTGCCTCTTTTGCATGTCTATCTCTCTGCTGAACTGAAACAGAGTCAATTAAGTTACTCTTTAAGCTTATGGTTGTTTATTAAAGCAGCAGTGCTAAAGGTGGATAAGTCCCATGGCCTCCCTGAGGATCTTCCCAGCTGTAGGAGACCTCTCCTGCTTGTGGGATGTATGAATCATCCCCCAAGACTCATGAGACTCACAGTGTCCAAATAGCCCCCTTGTTCAAAATCGGGAGGAAAGTTTCTCTGTGGAAGCAGTTGCCTGACGGGGAAGTGCCCATGGGAGCAGCTGCAGAGTGTGCAGGCAGGACAGCAAAACCTGAAAGCTGGCAAGAGGATCACAAGTGCCTGAGTCCGAAGTTGTAGAGAAGTGGGGAAATAAGTGAGTTGTGGTGTTTTGGCTAGACAAGGTGATTGGTGAGACATTATTTTGATATGTACTGTGTGCTGCTAAATAATGCCTTTAGCAATTATGTAGGGGAGTCGCCTCACTAAGGCGGGAAATACAGCAGCCGACGTGGTGACGGGTCTCATTGACCATGGCAAGCGCTTGAGGTGCTTCTTCACCACCTCCTCAGACCTTTGAAAGCTTACAAGGAGAGACAGTTTTAGAGGATTTTGGATGATTGCTTTCTTTCTTGTATGATCAGTTTTTGGATAGAGGAAGGCAGGGAGTGGGAATAGTCTTTCTTAGGACAGCTTCTTTGTGCCATTAACACTTTTATCCTGGGCTTGTTTTCACTGTTAGTTTCTAGGCACACCATGATTAGTGCCTTTCAGTAGAGGTTTGATCTATCCTCCCAAGACAGGCTTGGGAAAGTTCTCATAAACCTGGATGCAATCAGATGGGTCATTTGAAGATACAATTTGCGAGACCACCCTGAGTCTCCATGAGGCAGTCCACACCATTGACTCAAAGGGGGTTGTAACGAAAGGCTCTTGGTTTTTTTTCTTCCACAGTATAGCTTGAGCTGTAGCACAGGATCTTGGTTTGTTTGTCTTTGTACCTTAACATTAAGGTTATTTTACTTATAAGCATGAAAGGTTGTTTTTACTGTGTGTATGATGTGAGATACTCTGCTGTGGCTCCCTAGTTAAGTGCATTTTTAGGAACGGGCTCAAGATTACTTGAAATACCTCTTTTTACAGACATTTTTCCTTACAGATGCTTGCACTGTTTTAGCTAAATCAGTTGAAATGTGCACTGTATATTTAAGAGGAGTTTAATTTATCAAGCTTATGACAACTCATTTGTCATTCATTTGAATAACTTGTTCACTGATTTCTCTAGCCTTATAGAGAAGCTTGTAAATAATATTGGAAAATTAATTGATGGGGTAACTGAGTTTACGGGGTTTTTTCTTTTTCAGAGTTTCTATTTTCTACCTTCTGTTTACTCAAAAGGCCAAAAGCTTTGTAGCAGAATAAAAACCCCCTGAACTTCCCCATTAATCCAGTTTCTTCTACTTCCATTTTTTGCTATGTTACATATGACTACTTCTGTACCTATTCATAATCTTCAAGGGAAATTAAAATAAAACTTTTTATTTATTTAATGTATTATTTGGTGTGTGAACTTCTTGAAGTGTTAAATCTTTGTTTTATCCTTCTGCTACAGAAGAACCTAAAACCTCAGCTTTTTTTGATGTGTATTTAGGTCTGGAGGAAAATGTAATGTGCAAGCTGTTGTCTCCTTTACAAGTCACCTTTCAGTAGTGTGTGGAAATTAATCTGCTCTCACTTTGCAGTTCAATGGTATCAGTAGCTGCTATTTGTGTAGAAAGCTTGAAAAGCTGAAAAGTGATGGGCAGCATTACCTAGTGTGTGCTATAAAGCAAAAATAGGGAACATGTGACTTGCATGCAGTATCACTACCTTTTGAAAAATGAGTTGAACAAATGCAGGTGCAGAATGTGGCAAAATACTTTGCGATAGTGCTTCTTGCTATGTTCTGTACTTATCTTAAAATATCATGTCCTTTTAAAGTTCATTTTGTTCAGGTAGGGTGGCTCTTCAGCGTTCAAAGTCAGCCATTCTATGGTCTTGAAGGCAAAAGTGAAGCCTTGATATCTCAAGAGGAAGACCCTTCACAGCACTGCAACAGAGTGAGCAAATTTTAAGTGTCCCCCGGATAATACCCAAAGTTTGCGTGTAACTATTCTGCGTTGCCTCTGCTCCCAACCCCGGCTGGCAGCAGCAGTAAAGCTGGAATACATTGTGCTAGACCTATTCTTTACATTCCAGCATCCATGGGGAGCCAGGAGGAGCAAGGCAAAAACTTGAATAGCCCCCACTTGCCCTGGCTGGGAAGGGAAGGCTGGAAAACTTGGAATCACAAAGTTGATCCTCTCTCCTGTTAGGAGGGCAGGAATGGAGTAATCAAGGAACTGGTTTTAAGAGCAGACAGGAGTGAAATTAAGTTCAGACTTAATCATTGAAGCTTTTCTTAACATCTGCTGATTTGCAGTTCAAGTTTCCATTCCCCTAGCAGGAATATTGCTTTCTTTTGGGCCACTAGCCCGTAGGAAACTCCATTTGTGAGGTGGGTGGCTAGCACTCTTGGATTTCCACAGACTCTTCAACTCACTTCTTTTAAAAGAGCGGTTTCTAACCCTTGTGAGTACAGGTTGGAAACACTAAAATAAGGATCAGCTGCTGCAGAGCTCAGAAAAGCTCTTTGTTAGACTGGATCTGCAGACTGACGCTTTTGCAGCACACCGGGGGCTGGCCACTGCTTTATTTCACTGCTGCTTTTCAGAGTCCTGTGGCCAGCAGTGAAATAACAGTGTGAGGGGCACACCATCCGTTTACTCGGAGCCTTAGCAGATGTATACAGGGGAAATATGCATATGTAATGGGCATTTAATAGTCAATACAACATGTGTGTGTGTTTGTATAAAATATGAATGGTATCACATGTGGGATGGGGGAGGAGGAGTCCCTTTCTCAGGGTAAGAAAGGAATTGAAGTTGTGTTTTTGCTTTTTTTTTTTTTTTCTTCAATGTAATTGTTGGTTTATGTAGCTCCCTCCTGGGCAGCTAGTTTTTGCAGGTGTGTTGCGCTGACGCAGTTTTTTGGCTACACGATGACCTATGTGGGGGAAATTACCTGTTTAGGGAAAGGAGCATACAAGCACCCTAACATAACACAAGGGACAGTGCAGGGAAGGAACTTGTGGGTTTTCCTCCCTGCAATGAGGAGCGAGGAAGGTGCTTGCTGCTTAAGAGCTACTGTTGCTGAATGAAATTGCAACCTTATCCATCTTTTGGCAGTCAAAATAGGTATTTCCTGTTTCTTTGAAGTTCTTGAACCTGCCTGTCTACGTCCTCCACCAGTGTCATGTCTGAGCACCCTGGAAACATTATCACCTCGATCTTCATAGTGCTTCAGGTAGTCTGAAGTCCATGTGTGGTATTGAGACCAGGAGGAGGGTTAGTGGTATAGATGGGAGACACTCTGTAGGGTTTGTTTGAACATAACATTTGCACAAGATTAAATGGAGTCATAATATTAAATCCACTTGATGAAGCACCAGAGCAAGTTAGGATTTGTCCATATTGGTGAATGTGTACAAGGCTTGCTAGCATGTGGTAGCTAGTCTTGATCGTGTCCTTTGTGTAGACAAGTTACTGCCTTCTCATTTAGTTACCTGGGAAAAGCCTGTTTTTTGCTGGAAACAGTTAAGGGAAAACTACAGCTACCTCTGCTTGCCCAGATGTTTTGCAATATTTAATAAAACACTGACTGTTACTTGCCTCAGCTGAAAATCTGGAAGACTATACGAGCCTATCCTGTCCCCCTCAGTTTTGTAACCACCCATGGCAGTTTTATTCTCAAAAAGTCGAGGGCCTCAGGACTGTGTCTGTAACAAAGTGCCTCATGGTTCAGCAGCTCTGATGTAGCAGTACCACCTCAGTCTTCTTTGGTGGGTTTCCTGTCCTTTTTCTGCCCTGGTTCCCGAGTGTAGACATTGGCAGGTCCATAAAAGGATGCTAAAAGGAGTAGGCAGGGATGTTATCCTCTAACTCCTCTACTAAATAATTGTAGGTGCTGCAAGGAGAATGTGTGGATAAGGGGAATGAACCACAAAGTGTCTGCAATGTGCTGTCCCTAAATAGCATCTCCCTCTGTCACTGCTGGAGGCGGACTAGTGGGCTAGATGGACATTGGTCTGACGTAGCAGAGTGTTTCTCGTGCCTGTGTTGCTCACCTTGTGCAGTGGAGCACAGGCCAGGTGTGTAAACTGGGTTTTGAGTAGCCAGATGGTTAAAATACTGGCCAGTGTAAATACCATTTGTACGGTTTCTCAAGATTGACTGCCTTTTCTTGCAAAACATGTTAAGGAAATACTATTACTTCATTTTCATTGGAGCAATTTGAATGGAATAGCTATTTTCATTCCTTCCTCCTTCTGTGCTAATGGCATGCCATAATTTGTTTTCAACTTGGGACGTCGGTTCTTAGATGGCTTAGCCTCAAAGCTTAAGTTTTGTATTAGTTTAAAGATTTATAATCTAAATTGAGAATGTTGTTCAGAGCTTTTTGGAAAGAATGGTGAATTGAAATAGAATACGCATCTCATTCTTCAGATTTCACAGAGATTATTTCCTATAATAAATACTAACTGGTGTCAGAGTGACTTTTTTCAAACCTGAGTGAGTGAAGTCAGCTAACACTTTAAATGGCTGAAAAGGATATTTAAAATGTTTAACTTCAGGCAACTGTTTTGGGAAATTTGGACGCTTGCGTGTTTGTGCAAGGCTTTTCAAAATTTTAGCGCTTTTTTTAATGGCCAGAGGCTCTTACAATATATCTCTGCCACACAATTGTGTGACAAGCAGATATAATGAAACCAGGTTTCTGATGTCTTTCTGCATGTAGACTTTCTGATCTTTAATGAAAGATGAGCTTATAGGGTTTCTTTGTTCTATGTAGCTGCCTGTTTATTTTCTCAAAACTTGTGGAGTTCTCAAACGCATTAAGTTCCTAATCTCCTGTCAAATTTGACTGAAATTAGCCAAAGGGGTTCAAAAGTTCTATAGGGAAGGAAAGAAAGGACATGCACACATGCATACAGGGTATGACTGCATAAATCTCATTTCATGCTAAGAATACAAAGCCTTTTACTGTACTGCATTTCATGCTCTAGTACAGTTCTGCGTCGTCTGGGGCATGAATAGCAATCTGATAGGACACGGTGATGCTGGAGGCTGAGCTGGATTTGGTGTGTTCAGGGTAGCAAGGAAAAGATGTCAATAGGCAACAGAGCAGATCCTGCTTACAGTGAATCTTGCTCTAGAGGACTTCCAGTTTTATGGTGAAGCAAATATCAGACTTCATGTTACGGCCCTGCTGCACTGTGGCCAGTTTGGTTATGGGAGAGCAGATCCATGCCACTGAAGTCCATCACCCTGCTGTGACTCACGGGAAGGTGAGCCCCATGCTGTCTCAGGGCTTACCCGCTGTTCTCTTATCTTCAGAGGAGATACGTGCACATGCAGCCCCAGGGCAAATCTGGCGCTCAGCAAAGATCAGGTAGGGGAGGGCAGCTAATCTGTTTAAAAATACTACAGTCCTGAAGAAACTCCTGTTGATTTTGCTGTAGCATTTAAAGACTGTTGAAACTGACAATGAAACAGCAAAAGTAGACACTCCGTTTCAACTCCAGCAAACCAGACTTGGTTTAGAAAGTAGCAAGTGAAAATGACGGCGGGAGCTGATGATTTGCAGCAGAAGGTACTGTGTGAAGCCATCACTGCAGCAGGGACCGGGCTGCCCGCCTGTGGTCTACCCCTGGCAGGAAGGCTGCTCAGTTGCCCGCAAGCGTCCTGGCTCTCAGCTGGGCTCGTAGGCATTTTAGGCACTACAGGGCAACCCCAGCAGGAGGGCTGTGAGATGGTGAAAGAGGATGTGTGGGTGGGGTGAAATACACCTTTGACTCCTCTCAGTTTTAGAGGTGACTGTCCTTTAAAACAAAAAAAAACCTCACCAAACAAAAAAAACCCCAGAACAGTGACACATCAGTTTTCAGTTTTGGGGAGGAAATGGGCTGTGTTTAACCTTCAGCGAGGATTGAGGTCTGAAAGTCCTAAATGGGCGTCTCTGTGTGGCACTGAGAAAAGCATATAAGCTTTCCCAGCATTCCCTACTGACTAATTTAGGCAGCTTTCCTTCCAGACAGATGGTAACTGAAGATTGCCATCAGAGATAATTAGCTTTCCTCGTGTATAGGTAAGGAAACTAAGGGGCATAATTCAGGGCTATGAACTCCACTACAGGATGAATAACTCCTAAAAGTCAGCACTGCAATACGGGCTGTTGTAGTGTCATTTTATAGCTCTGTATACATAGAAATATGTACATGAACTCATGCAAACTTTTCCACAAGGAACTGAGTTCACTTACAACAACTAGCAGTTGCTCTGTGAAAAATTCCAGTTCTGGTTTTGTGTCTTTAGGCCTGCTCCTTTGTCCTGGGTTTTTATTGTGAATTTGACTTCAGCTTTGTCTAAGGAAATACGCAGTTAATGATACTCTGAATGCTGAAGTGGGATACACCTACATCTTCGTTCCCCATGGAAAACTCATTACCTTACAAATAAATCCCCCCCTCCTTTTTTTTTTAACACATGTAGACTTACTGGCAACCTTTGCCATTCAGAAAAGATGTCAGTTAGGACTTTACGTGCTATGTTAAATGTTCTTCAGGACTACATTTTTCAACTATGCTATGTATCTCATAGCTCTCAAAATCCTCAGGGTAAGTACTGTTTGGATATTGTATGTGGTAGTTTTTCCTGTATTCACATTTAAGAAATGAAACAAAGCACTAAAAGCCTTTAGGGGATTGGATACAGGCTCTGCTGCAACCTGTACAACAGTTCTTTGTTAGCTCAAAAGCACTTTACGTTCACAAAGCATTCTCATAGTTACGAGTTGTTCATTAGAGCTTTTCTTCTTATGTTTGGGGTTGGGGTTTTTTTTGGTGGTGGAGTAAATATTTTTTTTTTAAGCTTTAGTGCTAAGAAAACAAAGCTACATATAAAGAAGGCTCTTGGAAACAGCCTTAATATTTACAGTATTTGAGCTTTTTCAGTTTGGCACTGTCAGTTTGGGTTTAGCTTTCTTATAGTAGTTAGCAGTTAAGGTGTGTATTCTGATTAATTTTCAAGATCCAAAGGCAGTGTGAATGTGTTCATTGCAATGCTGAATTGAGAGCACTGGAAATGTAAGGCATTAACATTATCAGAGAAGCTGCTCAAACTGTTGGTGTCCTGCAGCTTTCTCCTGAGCTGGCAGAATCGCTGCCCTGGGAAACTTCCAAGACTTCGTAGTAGTGTGGGGTAAGTGCTGCCACTTATCTCCATTTTCCTCCCTCCCTGAATTAATTTAGCTTTACACTTTTCACTGACTTGTTTTGCTGCATTCCTGAGAATCCCAGAGCTCTCTGTTGGCACATGTGCATCACAGCAGATTGACTTGCGGAATCTGCTGTTGGGGTAAATTCCATCTCAAACAGCTGGGGATCTTGGTGGTTTTTTTGGTGGGGTTTTGGGTGGGTTTTTTTTGGTTGGGGTGTTGGTTGTTTTTTAGCAGTTGAGGCAAGATAGGGAGCAGCACAGCAAAAATCAGTGAACGTGATATGTTTGGGGCTCTGACTACAGACATGCTTTGCGTGGTATTTAAATGAAAATTAAACTATTCAGTTTCATATGCTGGTAGGAGCACGTTCACACCTATTTGCTGGGCCTCTTAATCCACGCAAACCTGCATAATTTAACTTGTTACTTTTTAAAATATGGGGACTAAAAATTCTGGTAGAGAGCTGTGGCATCAGATGACGGCAGTCCGTGCATATTTGGACTTAATCGTGACTGGGGCTTGCAAATGCTACTGTGAAAACTAGTCATACAAAAAGCACCTGTGTCTCTTTAGGGACAGTTTCTGACACCAGTACAGATCAGGATTTATACTGTTATGACTAAGTGAGAAATGAGTCTGATTTACTTGGGACTTATTGTTGATGTAGATGGGGAGCATTTCATCTTCCAGGTACTGGTAGTAAAGCAAGTAAATTAGCCCTCTCAGTTATCTTCTTTTTATTATTTAAAAAAAACCCAAACATCATTCCCTTCACCACTGCTCTTGAGAGCCTCAATTTTGCTTGTGAGTGGATTTTTTTTTTTTTTGTGATTTATTTTAGCCTAGGGTTGAGATTATTTTTTATTTTCCCCAAGCTGACTGGTAGATTTAGTTTTGTAATTCCCGGCCATTTTTGTGAGAGCTGAGGTTAAATTACTAGCTCCAAACCACTCAGAGCTGGATGTTTTAGGTAGCTCAGGCATTATTAGAAGACAAAGTGCGCCTTGTTTTAAGGTGAACTTAATACTGTAGTGAATGTGCATGTATAATACAGATAAAATTCTCTGGTTGGACCTTTATTTATTTAGATTGATCATGGTTTGGGGGGGGGGGAGGGGGGGGAATGGTGAGCTGATATGGCTTGTAACTGAACTGTTTAGAAACCTGACTAATTTGGCTATTTCCAGCCTTTTCTCCTTCCACTCTTTTCCATCTTTTCTCTCTGGGAAACCTAAGAAGGATTGTTCATTTGACCTTGAGCGTCTGACTCTGCAGGCACTCATGGAGAAAGAACAGTGGGTGTGAATGAGTAACTGACGTTGTAGCGGGATGTATATCTTTCTATTAATCATCTTCTGTTTTCTCAAGCATTGTGTGGTATGTCTGTCATCTTTGTTGTTTAAGAGGAGGTGAAGAAGCAAAACAACTCAAAACCATGATGCTCTATTCCTTCAGGAAGAGGAGCTCTCTCAAGTTGACAGATACCTTTTTCAGTTATGCAAGTCAAGGTATGAGGAGAAAATGACTTGAACTCTGACCCCCAGAACATGTTGCATGGCTTGTTTATATTCCAGTCTTTCTGGAAGAAGAGCTGAAGGGAGAGGGGAAACATAGGCCGAGAAGGAACAGTGTTGTCACCACAGTATGCAGGAGGATTTATAGCACCCATTTTCTGTGTATTTTGTTCTATCATGTATTATACCAACACCTATGATGTGTAATATATAAATAGCAGCCTAGCTTAGGCTGGCTAAAGCTTTAAAGGTTAATCTGGGAGAGTACAACAGGGCTGGAAGAAATCTTTCAGCTAAGGCTGTGTTACTGAATTTGTAATTTTTTTTAAAGGTGTGATTAGAGCTGGATTTGTGGCATTTGCTTTGATTAAAGCTTTGGGAGTTGAGGAAGCAGAACTATCTGTGCTCAGCTCATACCTGCTTTGGACTTGGCATGCACAGGTTAGCTTTTGACCAAACCCAAAGTAGTTGTTTTTGTACTGCACTGCATCTCTGTGGCTGCTGGGCATGGCAGTAACTGCTGGTCTGTGTTCAAGTGCGCGGGAGGAAGAAAGGAGAAAGGAAAAAAAAAAAAGCAAAGTGTGTTGGGGGGGGGCCTGTGGAGGGACAGGACAGGGAAAGCATATGGAAATGTCTGGTCCCAGCTTCTGTGCACTTTTGCATAAATTGGCCACTTCCTTACAGTCCTCATCTGAAGGCACAAAAGCAGGCAAGAACCTGAGGCTGTGGACTTGATCTTATTCTTGATTGTAATTATAGGCAAGGTTTCTGGAAATCTGTGGTACTTAGAAAGCACCAGTTAGATGAGAATCCAGTAGTTGTTATTGTTCCTCTTCCCCTCAAAGCCACAAGTTGTATTTGGATCTACCCAGGACTGACTTTTAAACTCACGTTAGCAGTGTTTAACTGTGCTACAAAAAGTGTGTCCATTGTTGGAATGAGCCTCAAGCCATTTTGGAACATTAGGGGATATTGTTTTCTGTCTTGGAGGGGTAAAATAATTGAAACCAACATTCACTAGCTGAGAAATATCAAACTAGCCATCTCTTTTACACTTGCAATTTTAATTCTGTGTCTATACCATGCAATGGAGCATGCTGTCACCTTGAGCTGGTGCCAGGGATCCACATTGCATTGTGATAATCTGAGCCAAAATATTAGCTCAGATCTCAAGGGTGGCATAGCAATCCTGTGATAGCCCCAAGCTGGAGGTAACATGTTCTGCCTCTCAGCAGGGCTAATTAACTCAGCATCCAACGCACACACTGAATACTGCTCCTATTTGAGGGCCATTTCAGTGATACCTAATGCCTGTGCTCCGTTGTGTTTTGCTCATCAGGGTTTTCTGGCAGGATGCACTGGCTGGTGCTTTGTACTCCTGTTTTTCGTCTGTGGAGCTAGTATTTGGTGTCAGTATAAGTGACATTAACTTTTACACTGGTAGGCCCAAAAATGGTATCTCTGTGAAACAATGCACATCATTGATTGCAGTACCTCTGAGAACAGGATCACAGCAGGTTTTTTTCAGCCAAAAGGGGGACTGTTTCAGTAAGCTTTAAAAAGCTTGTAGTAACTTGACCTAGGCTTGTACACTTGTCTTCTTGCTATCCAAGAAACAGTCTGAGTGCGTGAAACCTCTCTTTTTCTCTGGCCTTTTCATTTTTTCTGTTCCTGCCCCCACTGTGGGACACATGTAGAAGCTCCTGGGTGTTCAGGCAGAGGGAGGGAAGAGGAGTGCAAAAGGAGTTACACCATTGAACAGATGATATTGCCCCAGATAAAAAGGAGGGAAGAACAAGAGAGTCTGAGCATGGTGTTAAGACTGTAAGAGTAAGCCAGGACCTGCAGGCCTTTTGCAGCTTTTGCCAAACTCTCCCTATTGATGACACGTCTTCCTGGAAGACTACAAACTCGTGTTTTTCAGATCTTGTCTGAAATGATGAAGGGCTTAGGTTTGCCTAGAACAAGCCACTATACCTGATTTCTTGCATTTAAAGGTGGTAATGGGAATGAGGTGAGAGCGTGGGGCTGGAGATGAAGGTTTTGAGGGGTGTAGGTGCTGCGTTGCCTGTTATGCCCAAGTCACAAAGATAAACTGTGCTCATTCCCAGGCCTGCCTGCAGCCTTCTGGAGGGGAACTAACCTCCCTTTTCCACCAGCTGTCCTGTCTAAGTAAATTTAGGATTGCAGGGGGTGAAAATACAATAGGTTTGACTGGACTTGGATTCTTTATCAGTACCTTTTAGCTGAAGGATATGCCTGTGTGGGAAGAGTTTCTGAGCTTCTAAGTAGGACTGGAGAGTCACACAAGAGGGAAAGTGATGCAGAGATCTCCTTAAAGATTTTGGACAGAAGCAAACTGAAATGGCCATTATCAATGAGAAATACTGATTACTTGCCCTCCTTGCTTGACCTAGCTGGCAGGCATGTTCTGATGAGGAGCAAAATACTTGTGTCTATAGTTGAAAGACAAAAATGGAATAAAATAATCATTAATCGTCTGCAAAATGATAAATGTATTGCTGTCTCTTGTGGTACAGAACAGGTTTCACCATTAGCAGGATGATGAAAGGGAGGGAGGCAAGCACTTAGGCCCTAAGCCCAATCTATTAACTCTTGCAGCCCATCCTGAATTATTGTGCAGCCGTGCAAAAGGTCAAAGGTGGACACAGCTCTAGTCTTCCTCTCTCCCCAGGAGATTAATGTCAGCAGAGGGTACATTTCTGGCTGTAGTAGCTAATAAAGAACAAGGGTTGACTAAATCTACTAAACATCACTACTACTATGATACTAAATCTACTGGACATCATTGCTTGCTGTTGAGTACTTGGAGAAAAGACTGTCGTGCTATTTTCAGGTCTTCTGCAGTAGTTGGAGAAAAGGGAAACGTTAAGGTTTCCAATGTTTCCCCTAACAAAGAGAAGCTGTCTCTGGAGGAAGACCGTCTTTTTTCACAGTTATCAGGATGCTGTGGAAGTAAATGGCTAGTTCGGTATGCTACTGGAGGGGAAGAAGGCTCCAGTTTTCATAGTCAGCAAACTCTACTGCTTATCTCCTCATTGTTGAAAGAGATTAGGGCAGAAGGAGCCAGAAAACATCTTATCTTCCAGTGGAGGAGAAATCTTTAACTGCTGGTAAAGATCGTACATGTGATGTGATGGTGGAAGTCCCCAATGACATTTTAACACAGTAAAACCTTGGGGCTTTGGTGTCATGGATTGTGCAGGCCTTCAGGAACAGGAATAACTGCTTTGGTTTTATGTGGGGTGGGGCAGATTAGCAAGGATCTTCTCCAATTAAGATGCTGTTAAACTTCTCACTTCAAAACAAAGTCACTGTTGCTGGAGAGTTAGAAATGTAGTTTTAATTCAGGGTCACTTTGTGAGGATAATCCAATATATTTACCTTCCTCATTTAAACTTAATATTTCTGAGGACTTCTGTTTCTTAATAAACTCAAATTGAAAGGAGCATTTGAAATGATGATAAAATTTAAGAAATGTGTGAGAGAAGGCACTAGACTAAGTCAGCCACTTCAGTACCTTTAGGACTTTGCTGCAGTGCTATTATATTGTCTGCTACAGCGTTTCCTTCCTGAAGAGGGGAGAATTAATGAATTATGCACGTACTTAGAGCAAGAACTGGAAGAGTTAATGATGAATAGCGTGTAGATTGGGCAGAAGAAATATATAGATATGTGCCATAATGTGCTCACGTTTTGGCAGCTTAACTTGAGACAAATGGCGACACGAGAAAACTCCCTCCTTGGTTGTCCTCCTGCGTAGTTGTTCCACCGGGCATGCACTACATCCTGACCAAAAGGAAGCAGTGCTGTGGGACTGGTGATCACAAGCAAGCCCACAAAACACTGGCTACATCTTAAAAATCTCGATGTTTCTTTTTGAACTTTTTAGTAGGTTTTTATGTGCTTTTCCCCCTGTCCCTTTAAATTTCAAGGTCCACTCAAAGCACATTTTCAAGCTCACTTCCCTTCCTCCCCCACAACAACCAGGGCTAGGAATTTGAGGTCTGAGTGAGCTGAAATTTTCATGCTGTCAGTTAATTGCAGCAGCAAGAAGTTAAACTGTCACAAGACTAGATATGGAGATTATTTTAAGATTATTTTAAGATTATTTTAAGATTATTTTAAGATTATTTTAAGATTATTTTAAGATTATTTTAAGATTATTTTAAGATTATTTTAAGATTATTAGTATTTAATTTAGTAGTAACCGCTTTTTAGTAAAATATATATTAACTCTTCAGTAATAGTCAAAGGTGCTTTACAAAATAAGTAGGAGAGAGAGAAAAGCCCCCTGCATTGTATTATTAACAACCTAATTTTAAGCAAGAAAACAAAAGAAAGGCTTACAAGCATTATGAAAAAAGGCAATTGTAGTGTGGTCATGTGATTGCCCAGTCCGACAGCTGTAGTTTCCTGCGGGATTATTTTATTCGGTGGCATGGCTGCATCAACTGCATATGTAAGTTGAAAGATAAACAGAGGCTATGAGATAGTGGCTCATATCAGATACCATGCTTACTGAAGTAGCAGAATAAAGACCAATTGTAAGTAAAGATGCAGCTCTGACAAGGACGTTGGTTCCCGACCTCCACCAAGGGAAGAAAAAATTAGCCTCTGGGCTTATATAGCTAATATGTCATATGCTCAAATGCATCTCTGTGGTGGGCTGGTGGGAGCTGGGGTGGACCCACCTCTCCATAGGAGATGCAGGCTGATCTCTGAGATCTCTTAATACCGTGACAGAGTCCGTCTTGTCTAATTCTGTAATTGTAGCTCTGCCTTGGCAGGGGTGGGAAGTTGAACAGCAGAAGTTAGCTTAGATTCCTATTAAAAAACGCTCATGAATCTTTTTACAACACTTAAACATCGCGTTTCTTGCTCACTTTCAGAAAGTTGACCAGCTAACACCGTGAATGTCAGGCATTGGCCTGCTGGGTTCCTCTCCCCTTTCAGTGTGTGTGTGTGTGTGTCCCTGTAGGCTTTTTAGAAAGAGGGAATTGAATAGTTGAGTTCCAGCTTTGTCCTCCTTGTTTTGCTTAGCCCTGACTGACCTTGACCCAAGGGCACCATGACCTCTGTCAGTCAGGTTGATGAGCTTAAATCAAGATGCTGAGTCTTGTGTTGTGATAAATTAGCTGGAACATGACTGTCACTTTACATCTGAACCATGTCTTCTCAATTGCATATTTTCTTGCATCTCTGACTATGGGAATTTTCTAGTGCAATATTTGTGTCGTAGGGGTTTGTTTTCCTTTGATTAACTTTCTATAACATTCAGCCATTTTAAAATACGGAGAGCTAGAAAATGCTGTCACTATTAAAAATACACCCAGAATAATTTCTTCTGTAAACAAGGCAATGGTTCTGTTTACTAAACTGGGTTAAGAAAGTCTTCACTAAAAAGACTCTTTCTTGACTACAGACCTTTCTCTTCAAAGCACTGAATGAAGGCAGGCACTGGGGGATGGGATGTTGAGAAGACACTTGTATAATTAAAGACCATTTTATGTTCCTAAGAGCTGATTTAGGTACACCCTTGATGCTACATTCTCATGTGTGTGCCAGGCTAAATGTCCTACATAAGATACTGAAAGTTGTGACAGATTCCTTATGTTCCTGTTTGAAGAACCGTGTTGACTTTATTCTCATTTTAATTATTCTTTTGCAGGCTGTACAAATATCTTTGTAAATACTTTACAAACAGAACAATTTTTTTTTTCTTTGTGAATGATACTGTTATTCCTAATATTTTTTGTTTTTAAAAGGCCCTTTATGAGCAGCTTTGCCTTGTCTTTTTTCTGTTTTGTAGCTTGGTCTGACTCTTCTGCAAGGTTCTGTTTTACACTGAAGTCAGCAAAACCGGCAATTTAATCAGTTAATTTAGCAACTTTATCTGAAGAGCTGGTTCATTATGTTCTATTGTTTAACTGAAGTTTGCACTGATTGAATTAGGGAGTAAAAAGTAAACAGTTGATTTCCACTTTGGTGGGATATTTTAGCAAACTTCTGCAAAGCAAGAGGGGGTGAAAATACTGACCATGAAAGGGGAAAAAACCCGAAGAGCGCAGTATGTTTTTCAAGTAAATGAGTCGATTGCTGTTAGTGATGCTTGACTAAGTCCAGTAGGTGAGTTTTCTTGTAATGTTCTTGCAGTTTTAGGGAAAGACTTTTACAAAATTACTGCAAAAACTCAAGGTTTTCTCTAGAAGTTGAGAATGACTGTTAAAAAAAAAAAAGGCAGTGACTCTTCAAGAAGAGTCAAGGGATTTGGAGCTGTAGGGGAGGCAGTGTTACTTCCCAAGGAGGGATGAAAGGTTGAAATTGCAACAGCTGCAGCCTGTAAGTATTTCATCCAGAACAGAGCAGGACAGCCTGCAGGATATACTTAAGGTTGATAGATCATAGCTTGTTCATAGCTTTGTTACTGGTAGATGCTGTTACAAAACCTCATCTCTGAGCCTACAATTAAAGTCCTGGGGGGGGGGGGGGAGGAGGATAAGGAAGTAGTAGCTTGTTGCGCTCAAGTCGTTGTAACAAATAGTTCACTGTTAAGTATGTCTTCAGGGGTGAAGCTATTTAAGTGTCAATAGCTTGCTTCTCAATTTTTAATAACAAAATGCAGTGCTCTCTAGTCGTTTATTGGCCTTTAATACAAGGTATGATATTAAGATGTTACTAGCATAAAGCATATTGCTGTAAATCATTTGGACTATATCTACCTTGAGTTTTATTGCCTTAGGGCTGTTTTAATATAGGTTTAAAATAACAGCAACTTTAAGTATTCTAAAAAGCAACATGGAATTTCAAAAAAAAGAAAAAAAAAAAAACAAAAAAACTAAACCATAAAGGCAAAGGCTCTGCTTTTGGAAAATGCAGCAGTATGTTTGGATATGGCTTGTTTTTGCTGGGCAGCTATTTGTTACCTTCACTTTAAAATACAGATATGCAAGTAGGTGTTCATGCATTGTGTGCATTGAACCTGCTTACCATGAGAGGGGGAGAAGTGAAAATAATAGAAGGATATAGCTCTCGAGTAAATTTCCACAGTAATTTGTGGCCAGAATGGCTATTTTGGACTTTCAGAAGTTTAAGCAACAACAGTTCATTCATAGCTACTGAAAGGGCAGCTCAGTGTTAGACGTGAGCAATGCAGAACTTGCTTTTCCCCCAGCGTGTCTTGCCAGATACATGAGCATCTGATATTTCTCTGGTTTTATTTTACTAGACTGTGCAATGAGGTGAAAACTCTATTTGAAAAATGAACACTTTCTCTGCTATTTCTCCATAACTTAGTAAGTTCCACAGATTGGGTCCTAACTTCCTCGCTTTGCAATGTGTAGAAATAGCATTTTTCTGTCACTTGAGCAATGAAATCTGGCCTATGTCAGAAGCTGGAGACTGTGCAGGACACGAGGGCATAAGCAGGCAGCTTCAGTGCAGCTTTAAATGTCCAAAACCAGACTTTAAGAATATTCAGTGATCCTAAAAAGGCCAGTAGCCATTTGTGGCAGCTCATACCCTGTTCTGCTTCATTGGCATCATCCTATCTGCCTCCTGCAAAGTGCCAATGCTTGTTTAACTGTGTAATTATGGAAACTGATAGTCGGTGGTGCAAGAAAGAGGAGAAGCACAGGTACCTGTAAAGGCCAACTTCTGACCTAAGAGGCTGGTTTCTTTGGGCTGCTAGTGGACAGAAAGGAGCTCCTACTCTGACATGTTTTTGGAAGAGCCCATCTTACTCCTGTGTCTTCAGAGAGAACCTAGAGTGAGCCTCTCTCAATGGTTCTGTGTTACCGTGCAGAGTGTGTACGTGTGGTAGGCGCAGAGCAGCGTTCAGCTCCTGTCACTGGGACTTTGTATGAGAAATCAAACCAGAATGATCCCCCGTCAAACTTATGGTGGTGGAGAATGGCTGTAATAATGATGATTTCCTTTCGTAAGTTTCAAGATGCTTTATAAAAGTTCATTTTAGTAGCATAACTTGGATTTAAATTTCTTGTTTTGTTTTTCTTACATTTCAGGTCTACCAGTCATGAAACGAATTCTTCTGTTTTTTATCCTGGCTGCTGCTGTTATGTATGGTATACTACATGGAAATCTGTGGAGAAATAACCTCTACTGGTATGGTGATCCTTTGTTTGCTTACAGTGCAGACACCATCCTGACTGTGAGAGAGATGTGGCTGTGAGTTGATGTGGCTGTGAGTTGCTGTGTCACTAAACAGCTGTTACTGGTAATGGAAGTGATTACTACTCTGTGTGTGTGTGTTTTGTGGTTGGGGGTTTTTTTGTACTGTGAAGGAATGAATGGGATCGTTCTATCCTGTTGCCCCTTCTCTCATGTCACTTTTAAACCTAGTAGTCGATTTGAGCCTGGTTGTATGGAGAGGTCAGACCCCTCTGAGTTTCATGAAAATAGGTGTTCAGGTGAGGCGAGAGATCTTAACTTGTGCATGTCGTGTCCATATTTCCCCCCCACCCCATGTGTGTTTAGTGTTAGCTTGTTCCTTTAGATGTCTGATAAATGATGTGGGAGAGACTTGCTGCACACATGGGAATAATTGCAGGTGTAGTGGGCACCTTTTGAAAAGCTGAAATTTGTTGAGTCCCAGTGGCAAACTTGTGGGATGTCAGTCTTCACTTTCTTCAGGCTGTACAGGACAGGTGGCTTAGGACCTAAAATTCAGGGCGCTTATCGAAGAGGTTGAGTTTCTATTGGCCTTTGCATAGCTGTGACCAGGACTGACCAGTGTGTTTGTGTTATTAATAGTGATAGCTTTTAAAAGTAGTGAGTGATGTGCCTCTATTTGTCTTGTTTATAGTATACAATTGATACAAATAGCTGTCTGTTGTGGTTTCTGTTTATAGCAAACCACAGTTGTGACATTTCCCTTTTTGCAGGATTAGCTTTTATGGACAGACCTCCTCTGTGAGGGCTCCTCCTTCCTATGAGACTAGTGGAGTTACCCAGTAAGTTCAGCAGTTGAGCGTTTTTGTGGTGGGGTTTTTTTGTTTGGTTGGTTGGGTTTTGGGCAGGTGGGAGGGATTGAGACTAAAAATCTGTAGCCTTTGTCTGTAGGCTCCCTGTTCAATTGGTTATTGTACAGCTGTGTCCATTGGCTGTTTCTGTTATGAACACAATTGTAACATGTCTGGCAGAAAGGAATTTGTCCATGTCATGTTTCCAGTGTTTGGTTAATATTTATGGCTACTTACAGTGACTGTCTGTAACAAGCAATGAATTGTTGGAAGGACATTTGTTTATAACTTCCAAATTTCTGCAATTCTGAGTTATACCTGAATAAAATTAGCAGAGCTATGAGGGCAACTTTTGTGTTTAAAATTTAATAAATCAGAGGTGTGGTTCACTTGTGATGTGTAAGTGTGTATATAAGCAGATCTTGTGCTAGTAAATTCCTGCAATTAGGTTTGTGGGACTAAGGAGCGCCTATGCTAAAACTTAAAAACAGGCCTCTGTTCTCTCTGAAGCCATCCTGCAAAATGCTGTCTGTGAGGCTGATGCTGGAAAGCAATGAGCTGGCCAGCTGATACGTTTCACAGGGTGCTTTCTCAGTGTCAGTATTCACATGACAACTTGAGGTTACCAGAAGCAATTAACCTTAATGGTCTGGTTGGCTTGTGGCTCTAATGTGGTGGTTTCATCCTTCTGTTCTTAATGTAGCCCAGATGCACGCACTGCTCACGCTGAACTTTACCCTCCCTTCTGGGCTTCATATTTGTTATTAATTGGGCTAAATCGCCAAGGCAGGAATGTGCTTAGAAGTGTAAGTCTTAGCCTTATTATGAGAGGAGTGACTTATCTGCAAAGAATCTCATTTTTCTTGAAGTACCCTATGTGGTGCTGTCTGTTCCCCTCTCCAAACAGGACTCCCCTCCCCTCTCCTCTCTGAGGAGCACTGGTGATGCTATCTGGTATGGCTGCAGGGCTGCTGCAGCCCAGTTGTCCTGCTTCTCTGCAGGTGGGCCTGAGATCTCACCTCTGGTTATGGCTGCTTTGATAGTTGCTGAGCAAAGGAGGTTGCAGACCCCCTGGAGCAGCACCGTGAGATAAAAGCCTTCACTAGTAAAAGTAATCGTACCGCAGTGAGAAAGATCCATCTTTGTAATACAGAGGCAATCATGAAAATTTGGTGTGGTGTTAACTCAGTAATCAGCTTACTAATTTGGCTTGTCCAAGTTTCCCTACCTTGTTGCTGCTGCCCGTTCCTGTTCTTGCTATTTCTTTGAAATTCTTCTTTCACAGGCTGCCACCTACGGCTATGGAGAGAAGGAACACACTGGACTCCTGTCTCCTGAAACCAGCATTTGAATCTTTACTGGGGTGAGTCTTCTGTGGGAAGTGGAGGGGACAGGAAAGGCTGTGCTAATTGAGGTAGAAATGGGCTATTTACATATTCTAGACTATTTCACATTTTGATTCACCTCTGGAAGTACAGCTTTTGGGTTGGGTTCTTTGCTGCTTTTCCTGGTTGTGGCAACACAAATTGTTTAGCTTGCCACTGATCAGCATCTTAACAACACTGCACAACTAGCTCAACATGCTGATGTATGTACTGAATAAATAAATACTTCCTTTTCAGATATTGTAGCTAGAAACAAGCCTTTATCCCCCCCCCCCCCCACTTTTCCTGTAAAAGAAGCCTTCATGTCCAAGATGGAAAACTCAGTCATTCCACTATTAAGAACCTGGACTTAAAAGATTGAGATTTTTTGGCAGCTAAGTATTTCTGTTGCAGCCAGGGACCAGAGGAGTTTTGAAAATCTTTTCATTTTATTTGGAGAGTAGAGTATGAAATGTGCAAAAATTCATCCAGTTTTTAATGATATAAGATTCTTCCCCTTCAATGGAATTTTAATTTTAATAGAATTTAATGAAATTTGGGATTATTGATGGTTTTGTTCCTCTGATAGTATTGCCGAATTGTGTGTAAGTGTCCTCCACATTCCTACTGATTAGGAAGCTTTCTTTGTAAAGAAGCAGTCAGATGAAAAAAGGAAGAGCTTCAACCCAAAACAAAGGAGATGTCTGGTCACAGAAGTGCATCCAAGATGTTTGTGAGGAAATACTGGGAGTTTTTGTTATTAGAAGCACAAGTCTTAAATGAGGGAGATCAAGGAAATGCTACAGGACCAGAAGCAGACAGGCTATGTTGTTGGCTATGTGTTTTACCTGAGCAAACACCGAGTATGGCCCTGAGAAAGTTTAGGAAGATGTTTAGACCAAGTCCTGGCCGGAGGAGTCTTAAAACTCTAAGCAAAGATACCGCTGCTTCTTTTTTTCCTTTCATCCTTTTTGTGTACAAGAAAACGTGGCTTTAATTCAGTGCTATTGTTATTTTAAAGAACATGGAAGGATCTCAAGCTTGTCCTCCGCAAAGCAGTCCTGTAGTCTTTGAGTTTCGGTTAGCTGCCTGGCCCAGAGAGGTGGTCCTAGGTCCCTCGCCCACAGAGCGTGCCCGGGCTGTCTCTGTGTCAGGCACAGCAGGATAGCTCTGGTGCTGAGCAAGGAGGCAGGAATGCACTCAGAGATGTGCAGCGAGAAGAAGGTAGGTGCAGAGCTAGAACAGTGTCTCTTGCATATTTCCATAGCTCCTTTACAGAGATAGTTTGTGCGAGCTGAAGATCTGGTCTGTGCACTTTGGTAGTTGCCTGGGGAGGTTGAAAGGATTTCTAACCTGACAGAATTATTTATTGGAAGGGAACCAGAGCTAGAAGAGCTAGAATTAAGAATCTCTTTGCAGTAGGTAAATTATTTATTATGTCTAAGCTTACCAGCTGCTTCTGAACAGCAAGGCAAGTTATTAAATTTAATATGGGCGTTTAGTGCGTGATGTCTCAAAGTTAGCTGGTCTTGCTTAGTTAACCTCTGGCCCAGTTCTTGGTGGGTGGGCTGTGGTGGTTGGTTTGGTTTGGTTTTTTGGTTGGTTTTTTTTTTTGGTTCCTTTTTACTGTTAGTATCTTCTGACTATGTAGAGCTTAAAGAGTGAGATCCTTGATTTGTGAAACTGAGAGGGAGAGGTTTTTTAAACAGCTATTGATATTCTTAATAGAGAAACAAATCATGTGCTGGCTGTGGGTATTTATGATCAACACTAGGTTTTCTCACCGTGACTGTGTACTTCTGTGTTAACATTTTAATATAAGACCTAGTATGCAGGATTGCTACAAAGTCAACCAGTTCAGTGAGTGCATGTCCACTTAACTCCAAGGTGAAGCCAAGGGCAAGGTAGCATGTGACAGGATTGGGTCTGTTCATTCATTTGGATTGACTTGGCAGATACAGTAATAAGAGTCCCTTCCCTGCTGTGAAATAACCCTTGTCTGTGGTTACTGTCTTTTGAAGAAAGAAGTGACCCATTCTTTCCATCTTGACGCTTATAAGGTGTGATGTCGTCGTGTTCTAGTTTGCAGGAGGAAAGCACTTTTGAGGCAAACCTCCTTGTGATCCCCGTGTGCCATGCTTCTCATCGCAGGGCGGCCCTGGCACGTGTGCACTGGGCTCCTTTCAGACGTCTGACTTCTGGCTAAGCCAGAAGATGCACTGCAGGAGCACACCCGATGTGGGGCAGCTGCTAAGGGGTGTTCAATCTGTGGGGCCCTAGTAGAGTTAGTCCAGAGTAAAAACACCTGAGATGTGTGTAATGTGGACATGAGAACTCCATACTCTTTTACTGTATGGATATACCCCTGTTGCCTCAAACTAATTACTAATGTCAACACAGCCAGAAAGTGCCACTTGTTTGGAATGGGAGCGCATCTCAAATAAGCTGATGTCTTCAGGAGATGGTATTTTCAAGTTAAAACACCTTGTTTCAAATTCTATTCTTATTTATTAAATTACCATATATAATAATAACACTTAATTTTTCTGGCTGTCTCTGTTACGTACTTTTCAAACCTGAAGTTATTTGTCTTCCTGGGTTACGTATTCTCTTAAATATGCTTTCTCATGGTGTAAGCTTTGTCGTGTGATTTTAATGGCTCTCTAACTTACACTAGCAGAGAAATCATTTTATCTCACTCTCTACCTGTATTTTCCATTATAAAATCTTCCCCTTTTCTGTCACCTCCTTTCTTTCCCTGTGTTCATGAGTTTTCTTCTCTTAAAAATGGATACTTGAAGTAGGGTAAAGAAAGCTTATTTTTAAAAGCAATTGCATGAATTATTGGCTTATTTAAATACATCATGTGGATTTTTGAAACTTCTTACTTTTTCCCTTTCCTTAGTGTTGACAAAATATATCCGTTCCTGTGCGCTAATGATTTTATCAGAGTGGCGGAGTTCCACGGGAGCGATAAGTTTGAACTACCTTATGGAATAAAGAGAGCAGGTTTGTGTTCCCCATGTACCTTGTTTTTAAACAGGAATACCTAAATGGCGTGTAAGGCCACCTGAATCTCTGTCTCTGGTCTTTCCTGTTCAACAATGCTGATCCTTTTGGGGGTATCTAGCAGTGACTTAATGGTTTCATTTAGTCCCTCTGACCTGGCACCTTCCTGTTTTTAACAAATAAAACACTGTGTTGGGGTTGCCCCTCTTAGCAGAGAAGCTCCAGAAAGGTGGGAGTGAGGAAGAGTGGAGCTTATTCAGCTTTCTTTTGTTTGTATGTGGTCTAGAGTGCTAAAGAGATTTAGCTAGTGCTTTGCTAGGTGAAATATTAGCTGGGTCAGTGTGATGGGATTCAGTCCACACACCTAAGTGGATCCAGAGTCCTACTGAGGCAGAAGTCCCCAAGTTGAGGCAGTTACATCAGCAAAATTTCCTATTTACTGGGCTAGCTCTCCCACCAGGGAAGGTGTCACTGGAGCTGCAGGGGGTATTGTGGCCGTTGTATGGCTGTTGTACCCATGCAAAGTGTTTGCCTGCTCATGCCTGCTGCCCGTGTTGGTCAGGGCAGAGTAGACAGGGCCAGAGACCCCAAGGGTCTTAGTTGCCCTTTTGGAAAGGGTTGTAAAGTCTCAGGTCTCAGAGTTTTTAACACTGAACAGTGCACCTTCCTAGTACCCTGCAGATCTGGGCTTTAGACTCTTGATTTGCCCTCCATCAGTGTAACAAGGATGGTGCATTTTCCCACACCTCTGGGGCTGCGGTGAGGAACAGTACGTTTGGGAATGAGTTGAGGCCCCCTCTCAGTTAGAGGCACGTTGAGTGTTGGGCAGGGGCCTGCCCACGGAGGGAGGGCTGGGAAGGTGCTTCTGCCCAGCTTTGCCAGTGAACACAGGCTGGTTTGATGTCTTCTCCCAAGATATGTAATGCTGTTACTGTCCCTAGCTGTGTGGCCCCTCCTCTCAGGTCAAGGCTGCTTCTGTTTCAGCTGAAGGTGGGTAGAAGAAAAAAACAAAGTCAATTGGGATGCAGGTCTTGGAAACTCTTCTGATGCTTATTTACTGTAACTAAGATTGGTTTTTTTGTTTGGTTTTTTTTTTTTTTTAAATACAAATCCCGTGCTATTTTCCAACAGGGGAGTGTTGGGGCAGGAAAAGCTTCCCAGAGAGGAGCTCTGATAAACCTGATTTTTTTTGGCATCGTTGATTGACCTGTGGCCCTAAATTACAAGTTTTCTCATTTTGAGTGTTTTATACACAGTGCGTAAAAACTACTGTGTCTGAAAATGCTGTAGTCAGGGTGGCATGCTTATTTTTATATGGGAAAGCACTGAGCATTTTCATTAATCTTTGTATTTGCTTTCTAGAGCAATTTTTTCGTTTAGCCCTTTCAAGACTGCAGAACTGTGGACTTTCCAATGAAGATGACAGGTGAGATGGTTTATTTAGTACTGTTTCTGTTTATTGCATTTTTAATATTTATCTGAAAAGGAAAATCAGTGGTGTTATCCTGAAATTGCTCAAGTTAGCCAAGATGCAGATCTGACCAACAGTATCCGAGCAATATGTAACTGATTCCAAGATTCAAATAAGTTTGGTTTTAAACGTATGTAGCACCAGCATTCAAGAATAGTTTTTTCTGTGAGGGAGCTTAAACTTGCAGATTTCTTTTTATAGTGTGTTAGGAATTTGTTAGCTGAATGCAGTCCCATCTTCCTGAAATATCTTTTTATACTTGAGGAAAGTGAAACCACCCCTTAAAAACTGAATGTGATCTCCTCTTTCAAAGTCAATATTAGTGTAAGCTAGAGAACATTTGAGATAAGCAGGCGCAAACCAATGACTGTTTCTATGCAAAAGAAATCTTACGCATATCCCCGTGCCACTGCATCCACTGGCCTGCTGCACGCCCTTGTCCGTATGTATGATCAGCTTCCTTTTCCTGTGAATGGGGGAGATGGAGTCAGCCAGGAAAGGCTGTTCCTGGCATTTCGGGAGTAACCAGGGTGTGGCACGGAGTGGAGCATGCCTTAGATAACTCACTTCCCATGCATTAGATTGCCCTGTTTAAAACTCTTGGTTAGAAGCCGCTTCTGCTGGGATTTTTTGTTTGGTTTTGGAGGGTCTTTCTGCGTGTGTGTCGTGTTGTTGGGGTTTGTTTTGGTTTGGGGTTTTTTGTTTGTTTGGGGAGGGTTTTTTTGGAGGTAGTGTAGCAGAGTTGGCAAGTATACCAAAATCCTGTGTTTACCAAGTGATGCAAATGACTTCTTAGATTTGCAGTCTAGCAAACAGGCTGACAACCTGCCATATATCATGTTAATGTGCAGACTTCTTAATAGAGTTGAATGCAAATAATGCTGAGGTTGGCTGTACTTGGTTTTGTTTTTTAATCGAGGAGATCAAACAGAAGATTGTTGCTTCAAGCCAAATGCCAAGATCACATTTTAATTAAACTTGGGTGGAATATGAACGAAGTAATTGATGTTCAAGCCTAAGAATTATCTTGGGTTTAATACCCAGTTTTCCTTTTCTTCACCTACTGTACTCCTTCCTTTCCCTGTGTTTAGTATCTATTTCTAGGATGTTCAGGTTTACTCTTCAGTTGAGGGGGGGAGGAAGAAAACCTATCTTCTATCAAGAGGATGATAATTGGGGAAATTTATACAGAATTGGCTGACAAAGGCTAGTCTTTTGTCTGGAGTTTGAAGGCAAATGCCAAATGTATTAGAAATTTCCTGAAATCACAAGTTCAGCACTATAATCATTTTGGATGTAAAGTTAGAGATGCTTGCAGTACAGCATAGTACCTTTTAAATGGAAGTGTCTGTCCTATAGATCAAAAGTAAGGTAATTGGTATTTATCCTTTGAATGTAGGTTCTCTGAGATACAGATATGTTTACTGGTTCTGGGAAGTATGCTTCATTTTAATAAAAGTAATAAACTTCAGTAGTACTGAAGCAAAATGATGGCTATTACTATTTAATAGCTGCTAGTATAAACAGATCAAATGTACAATGCCTTCATACAATTTATTCCTTCTAGATCCATCAGGTTTTGTGTATAGCACTGTTAGGGCATGAATTGTTGTAGTAAGGAAGAGCTTTTATATATACATTTAACAGAGATACAGTGGCTTTTAAATGTGAAACACTTGGGAATTAATTCTAACAACATTCTCCAGTAATACAGAATTATTAGGCAACTCTGTATTGCTGCTGCCTAATTCAGCCTTCTTGGCAGAATGCAAACTGAATTTCCCGATTAACTTTTCTTGGGGCAGAGTGGGGGAACCCGCCATAAGGTATTTTAACAAATATTAGGCTAGATGAGCTCCAAGTCTATGGTGCTCATATAGCTGTATTTGTGTGTGACTTAGGTAAAACTGTACATAGGGAGCTACAACGGATTTTTTTCCAAACAGTGCTATTTTCCAAACTTAGGTGGAATTCTCACTGTGTAAAAGTCTAGTTCTCCAAAACTATTTGGAAGTGAACAGTGTCACTGACTTCAGTGGAATAGCCCATAGGAGAAGGGTTTTCCAGGCTAGGGGTATATCTGCAGAGTCACCTCTGAAGACCCGCTCTACTCGTTTCCTCATAATTACTTGCTGGGCACTCTCAGGACTCTAAGCTCAGCAGCAGTAAATTCTTACAAATGCATGTACGCAATCCTGAGTCAACAAAATGTGACCTCTGCATCCTCCTTTTACCAAATAACCTCAAAGGAAATAATTTGCATTCCTCAACTGAGTGGGGTGTGTGGGGGGGTGGGGTGTGTTGAAGGAGTTGAGATCTTCTTTTTCCTTTTCCAGAGAAACAGTATTTCAGTGGAATGTGGAGGATGCAAGCCTTCTGACCTTTAAAGGCTACATTTCCATTTAACAATATTTTTCTTTTATAGACTAGGAAAATGTTTTTTCTAGTGTTTCACCATACAAACAAAATATGTAAACTAATGCCTGGCCTTGAGATTAAGATACTCTTGTACACCACGTGAATAGGGCAATGGTTTAAGTGACTAAAGGGATTTGCATTTAGATGTTGGAGATCAGTTACCATGCACTTTGCATCGGGATCCATTTATACTCTTAAGTACATCTCTAACACCTAAATGCAATCCGTTAGTCACTCAGACCATTGCTATAGCAGTTGTTATAGCTGAGGTCTTAGTATTTTTCACTTTCATCAGTATTGTGCTAGTGGTTGTAAGCTGGACCTCCAGACATTTCAGTCTGTTATATTTCACTTGTAGCACACCTGGTGTTTAAGGACATCAGAATTTCTTTCTCTTGCCAGTTTATTGACTTGGAGAAAGGGTGACTGGGTTTTTTTTTTAGTATGAAAACATTATGAAAAGGGAAACTTTAAGAAGTGGGGTTGGTAAAATATCTGGTAGTAACAGTCTGCTGAAAATCAATGTGTTGACTTCTGTGATCTACAGTAAGTACAGGTCAGTTTATTTAACGTAAATATCTTTGAATACAGTTCAGCCTTGCTACATGTGCTTTATCTCCATTTCATATATCTATTTCCTATGTTCTGTTTTTTTACTCTAGCATAAACCATTTCCCTCCCTGCTTATCGTTGTCAGTGGAATCTGTGCTACTGTGGACATAGACCTACGGTCGTAACTGGAGACACTTGAATACTGGGAGGGGGGCTAAGGGGAGGAGACAATTCAGAAATAGCGCATCCGTGCCAGACTTCCCCTTTGAGTTGGCCGGCTTCAACTTCCTGAGCTTGAGAGAGATTAAAAGCTAGTCTTTCTAATTCGTTTGACTGTATTTATGACTGTATTAGCGTACAATTCATCAGGAGTATTTGATCTGCTTGTTGACTTTATCCATTTCAAAAGTTCACATACCAATGTTAGATGCTCTATTCATTATCTAAAGGCAGCTGATAACTTTATTTTTGAGTATGCGTGTTATTAAGGGCACTGGAGTTTGAAAGCTTAATCAAACTTCAAATTTCACTTTGTTTTCCATCCAAATAGTATTAGTCAACTCTTAGCCATGAACAAGATCTCGTCTGCATCCGTCAGAGGGAAGAGAGTTCAGATTTGACTTGAGAGCAGCTACCCAGCTTCTGTAGCTGCGTGAACCACAGTTCCCCAGCTCTAAAGTCGAGTTTTATTTTACCCTCCCTGCCCTGAGTGTGTCCTGCTACATCACAGCTGCACAGTGCAGAGAGGAGAAACCAAAGAGCTCTTCAGTTTTATACCAGAGTGGAAGGCATTATTTCAATAGCTAGGGATTGGCATAGCAAAGAATCTTCTTAAATCATAGCCTCTGTGAAAAATTGGAAGGTATGTAATAAGGAATCACTTAAAGTTCATCTACAAGGGACAGAACAAGCAGTGCCTCCTCAAAGTAACTTTTTGGCTGCTTATTGGTCAGAATAATACAAATCACTTGTAATAAAGTTGATGTCATTTTTGTGAATTCACACCACGTAGTTGAGAGTATAAAAGAAAATATTCAGCAAGATTAGGAGCATTTTTGCTGGCTTTTTATTGAGACCTGAAGATGGGTTCATGCATGGCGTGTCAGTCACTGCCAAACCAGGGTGTCTACCAAGCATTGGGGATGGGTGCTCTAGCCAGGAGGTACCACCAGAAGTTGGAGTATGAGTAGCAGTTCAGGATTTGCATTGTGGTGATGAGGTTTGTACCTCAGTTACCCAGGTGCGGCCACATAACTTTTGGTGACACTGAATTCAGAGGTTTGAGATGATTGAAACTTTCAGTGATGTACAGAGGCATGCTGTAAATGACAGGAAACCGTGATACAACCATACGCTAATCCTGCGCTTTTCCCCCCTCTCCCTCATTCCACCTTTATCACTGATCATGTTTTTTGTCTAGTTTTCCTTCTTCCCTCCTGTTTCTCCATGCTGTTGCTTCTCTGTAGCCCAGGATCTTGCTTTGAGCTCCATGATGTAGCTGCAAGTAACAAAGTGTGGTTCAGGAAAAGGGTAACTTCTGCTTCCTGCCTCCCACTGTAAACTTTATAAGAGGTATATGTTCGTCAGCCTGCTTTTTCAGGATATCTTAAAACTAGATTGAAAAACTAATTGGAAAATGAATGGGCTGAAGCACTCCTGGAGTAGAGAGGGAAGTGTTTTGTGGGTGTAGAGGGAATGGGCATACTCAGGACAGGAGGGTGTAACAGGTTTTCACCCCTCTGATTACCGAGGTACCAAGTCACAGGGACTTGTGGCATTAGCTGGAAATCTTTTTATGAATGCTTGGCTTCTACTAAGCTGTTCAGGAGACACGAGAGAAAGGTGTGCCAGCTTTTTCCATGTCACTCCACCCTGAGAGCTGCATTTAGCAGCACTATTTATATATTTTTATATATATATATGAACTTTTAAAGGCAACGCCCTCTGCAGATATGGCCCTAGAGCAGCAGGTGAGAAGGTGCCACCCCAGTATTTCTTTTGAAATACAATGCTTTTTGCAGTTGGCATTTATTCTTATTTCGCCTTTTATGTTAAGCTTTGGATTTTCAGCATTGCTTTGAGGCCCAGTTTCTTTTTTCTAGCCCACATACAGTACAACGTAACTGCATTAACAATTCTGTAGGAAACGTAGGGAACTGCTTTGTACATTGAGATGTCGGTCAGTCTCAGCTGGAACAGGCTGTTTTCATTGATGTTGAGTAATACTGTCCTCAGCTGAAAAAACAGGTTGGACTGTCTGAGGAGAAAGATGTTAATTAGTCTGCATAGAGTGTCACACTGAGCATTTAATACAGATTATAGTAGTCTTTGGGACACAGTACTGGAGTCCCCTACAGTAAGAAATGGCATAGAACCTTTTTCTTATTTGAAGAACCTTGGGCGTGGGATGTTGGGAGGTGGCTCATCCTAGGTAAGTTGTGGGCCTGTTTGTGTCTGAAGAAAATACCAACGTTTTTATTTTGGCATTGTTCCTGTTGCAACCAAGTTGAACAGCTTTTGCTCTAAATAAAGAAGCATTTTTACAACAAAAAATGATGTGCTTGTTCTGTAAGGAGTTTGCAATCTTATACATTGGATGTAAACCTTCCCTAAAGAGGCAAAATTTCTTGAGTAAAAAACCAGCAAGCCTGTCTGTGCGCCTTTTTTTTCCCTCTTTTTAGCAAAGCACACATTTTACTAGCATTGAAATAAGACAGCAGAGAGCAAAAGATACACTTGGAAAACCTGGGATAACTTGGAAAATCTTACCATTAGAATTTACTTTCATAAGTTTAGCGTTTGCGTAATACCTTTTTTGCATGCTTTTTAACTCTGAATATATTCTAAATTTGAAAGGAATTACTATTTTGATTGGATGTAGTATAAGATTTAATTTGTAGCTCAGTGTTTTATATACTTAGTAATGCTGTCTAATTTTAATTGTCATATGAGAATGCAACTTCTAATCAAGTATATCCCTCTTGTTATGTCATGACAGCATGCACTTCAGCACATGTTTAAACATGTTTAGAAAGCACTTTCTAAGTAGAGGGCAAAAAATCAACATGATTATATTCATTTGAAGAGCCATCACGTGTCATTGACTAAGGTTTTTCAACATGTACAATTCAGAGGCCTGTAAGGTGAATTGTGAACATAAATCTTGCTGATTTAGCTTATGTTGGAGAGCTCTAGAGTTATGGAGTTGTACAATATTGCAGAAGCACCTTAATTTGAGTTAGTTTTTCCAGACATACTCTATTCTGGTTGGTATACCCCCAGACCGGGACAAGTTTGAAGCATTGTGGAAGATAATTTATTTAATGGCACCTGTATCGCCAACTGGTTCGATGATCTTAAACAGGAAACCACTAGAAAAAGGACATGTATAAAACCAGTTTTACATGAGAGAAGCCATTCCTGGCTTTGGCAGTCCCTTAAATAACGCAGCTGCGTTTTTTTGAAAGCAGCCTTAGCGTGTGATACAGGATTGAGACTGCTCTGTAGGAGCCAAGGAGTGTAAAAGATGCAGGACCTCAGTTAGTAAATAAGTCAGCTAAATGCAAATGTATCATTAATAACAACATGAAGGAAGGGAAGTCGTGCGTATTAAAAGTTCTGTTTGTTCCACAGCATTGCCTGTCGACGGTGTGTTGTCGTCGGTAATGGAGGAGTACTTCGAAATAAGACATTAGGGGAGAAAATTGACTCATATGACGTGATAATAAGGTAAATGGTATCTCCTTTTTATTTTGCGTTCGTGCAAAGAATTGACAAACTCTTGCTGTCAGCCGGTAGCCTTGGAGTTCCGTTATTATACAAATGAAAATGTATAAAACTTCCTGGTTTACTTATTCTGTCACAGCCTTCGTTTAAGAAATTTTAGGAAAAAATGGATCAGTGTTCTGTTACACAGACTGATACAGGGGAGGAAGGATCACTGGGTAATCAATCTGCCTCGTGTACAGATACATAAAGACGCTGCCATCAGGGATGGGTCCAAGCATGTGACAGCCTGGAGCCCTGCATGTGCCCCTCGCTGCCAGCCAGCGTCCCAGGCAGCCCTGCCTCTTGCCTTCCACACCACGCCTGTCTTGCCCCTGTGCTGGCATGTGCATTGCTCCGAGTGGATTAAACGTAATGTTTGTGCTGGGAAGTCCATCTCAAGGCACGTGTCAGCTGGAGGAGGATGATGATGTCTGCCCCTTTTTCTCAAGCATGCTAGTTCATATTGGAAGTTTATGAGATGCCTCGACCTACCAGAGGATGCTGGGGTCTGAAGAAGAGGCGTCTGGACTAGGAAAACTGAGGAAGTGCATTTGAAAACGTACTGATAAGGTGGAAATTAATACATGCAATTCTTCAGTTGTGGCTCCTTATAAACTTAAAAATACAGAAAGTGATCCAGGTAATATCCCCATTCTTAGGAAACTTTTCTTGCCTGACAACTTTGTGCTTTACAAAAAAACCCCACCTTGCACTTATTTTTACTGTTGTATAATGATGCAAGGAAGCTCCATGGATTATTTTTAAGCTATTTCAAGTGTTTGGGCTTCTTTTAGATCTACCTGCTCTTCTTAAAATGGAAATCTTTATGTAGACTGGTGTCATACATTGAAAAACAGCTCTAAATTCAAATATTTCAGAAATACAGTACACATTTGTTTACTGTGAATGAACAAAGAGGTGGTGTTTGCATTCTGTATTTAATGACAACTTCTAGTAAAACTTTGAAATATTCTCTTGTCTGCCTACCTTGTTTTGCAAACATTTGCTCTGAAGCAGCATGCCTCCTATTCTGAGCAGTCAGTCACATTGGCAGGAATGGAGCATACAGAGACTGCCTGAATACTCCAAAGAACATGCAACACACCCACCAAGCAAAAACTGCAAGATGAAGACTTAAACACAGCCCTTCTAACACCTCAGAGACTTGACCCACCTGCTCACTGCTTATTAATCTGCAGTGGCAGCTGTATAAGTAATTAAAAAAAAAAACACACAACAAAACAAAACCCCAAACAAACAAAAAAAGCAAACGTAAAGATGTAGCAGCATCAGGTACACAGTCATAATCCCTGTTCCTGTATGCTGTAGACAGTGAAAAGTATTAAAACATTCTTGAATTGCTTCCTCTATGACTCAGATCATCTAGTAGCATGAATGGAGCAATGGGTAATTCTCCAAGCCAGATATTCTCTTTGGTCTTCTCCAGTTTCTGTGTTTGAGCCAAATCAGGTAGCCTTCTGCTCGAGTGACACACGATAAGCAATTGTGCAATTGTATTTTAAACCACCTTGGCCAGGTTCCCATATGTACTTAATCTCTCTGAGTTAGAGGGTGAGTGCACCTGATAATTGCTCATCTACCACATAATGTGATAAGTAAACGCTGGGCCGCTAAGCCCTGCTGTACCTGGACACGCTGTCTGCCCCGCAGACTTCTGTGTGTGCCAGCCACCGTACAGTAAGGACATGGGCGGGGTGGTCATTGCTGTCTCTGTTCTCTGCAGAATGAATAATGGCCCTGTTATAGGGTATGAAGAGGATGTTGGGAGGAGGACGACTTTCCGCCTTTCTTACCCGGAATCCATCTTCTCAGATCCAATCCACTATGACCCTAATACGACTGTTGTTCTCATCGTCTTCAAACCACGCGACTTGAAGTGGCTTTGGGAGATACTAGGTGGTCAGAAAATAGTGAGTTTAATTATTCATGCACTTTGGCTCAGCTTGCCACACACCTCTCATGTGAAATACCTGGTTTGCTTTTAACCTTAGTCCTCCTGGCTGGAGGGATTACTGGATCTCCTAGTCAGTCTGCTCAATATCCCGTTCCCGTAAATGCTTCTGTCCTCTTTCTCACACACATATTTGATCAGTTCCTCACCCCAAAGCAGTTTTCCTCTTGGAAATACTTTTTTATCCTCTTCCTAGCACTGTTTCATATTCTGACATGCATGCTCCAGCCATTTCCCAGATTATTTTATCCTCCGTGCTTGGTGGGATTGCAGAATAATGTTGGAAGGGACCAAACTCTGGAGGTCTTTAGTCCAAAACCTTGTTGAAAGAAAGGAGGGCCAAGTTCAAAGCCCTACCAAGGTTCTCAGGGCATTGTCCAGGTAAGTTTTGAGTATTTCCGAGGATATTTCTACAACCTCTGTTTCGGTGCTGCAGCATCCTCACAGGAAAGAATTTCTCCTCATCCTTCCACTGTGTGCCCCTGAGAAGAGTCTGATCCTGTCTGTCTGTTTTTGTAAACCCCTAGCAGATAGTTGAAGATTGGGCTGAACAAGCCCAGCATCCTCAGACTGTTCTTGTTTGCTGTGCGCTCCGGCCCCTCAGCCGCTTCAGTGGCCTTCTGCTGAGCTTGCCCCAGTTTGACACTCTCCCTTGCATAGGAGGGAGCCCAAAACAGCATTTGTGAGATCGCAGAAAGGCACAGTACAAAGTACTTGAGAACAATAACGTCTGTCTGTTCTCTGTGCTGTTATTAACGTGGCCAAGCACACAATGAGTGTTTACTGCCTCCAGGGCGCGCTGCTGGTGCCTGTTGTCCATCAGGGACCTCTCTGCAAAGCTGTTTTCCAGCCAGCCAACCCCAATCTCTGCTGCTGCAGTGGGTTATTCTGTTGCGGGAGCACAATTTGGAACATGTTTTTGTTGACCTTTGGGAAGTTCAACACTCTCTTCTTCCTCAACCTCCTGCACTTGGATTTTACTCCAACTAGAGTTGCTACAAAACCAAAATCAACTGTTCATAGCTGTTAAAAATGTGTATTTACTTGCCTGTTACAGAGTGCTAAAGGCTTTTGGAAGAAACCGGCTCTGAACATGATATACAAATCCAGTCAAATCAGGATTCTTGATCCCAGCATCACCAGAAAAACAGCTTATGAATGGCTGCATTTCCCAACAAGGTTTCCCAAGAAGGAGGTAGGCTTTTTTCTTCTGTGGCTTTTAGTTATGTGCAACCAAATGTGTACTCTGAGGTAATTATCTCTTTATTATAGCGGACTACGTTAGAACATCTTTTAGGATCACACTGTAGTAGTTTGCATTTAGATGGTGCTCAAAAAAGATGGGAAAATGGAATCCAGAAAGACAGCGGGTAGCCTTGTATGCTAAAAATCTCTTTTTATGGATTATATAATTAGTATTAAATGAGACCGCTTTTGTAGACAAGACATAATGCCTTTTACAACATTGGGAAGAGCAGATGGGTGTTGGAACATGACAGATCCAAAGAGCCTCCAGAAATATTTGAGAGTCTTGAATTATTTAAATGTGGAGTGTTTTATAGTTTTTCTCAAAAAAGCCCAACAACCCCCCCCCTCCAACCCCACCAAAAAACCAAACAAACCTCACCAAAAGCAAAACACCAAAAAAACCCCCATCCCAACCTCCCCAATGCCCCCCTCCCTGCCCCCCCCCCCCTCCCCCCCAACCCCAACAACCCAGTAATTTCTAACAGTGCTGCAATTTCACTCTGCTGAGGGTGGGTAGGGACTAGGGAGCATACAGGATAATCCAGCCCCGTGCTAATGGCATATGTCTAGCAGCATTCTTGTGCTTACTGATTTGCTGCCAAGCATTGTAATGAGTTAACCAACAATTTGGACATAAAAATACATTTTACGGTCAGTTTATGACTGAAGAATGTTTCTGATGAAAGGTAAGGCTTCAAGCTGGAGACCTCCCTTGCGCAGTCAGGACTGACCACGTGCTGTTTAGCACAAATACGGTTCCCTGGGGTCACATCATTGCACAGAGCTGCTTCATCAGGATCAGCCAACTGACATGCGTGGAAACATTTGTTTGTCACTGTGGAGTATCTACCACAACTTTTTTCTGGTTTAATCTTTCTAATGTTTGAGGGAGTTGAGGGTTTTTTGCTTTTGGAGGGTTTTGTGCCTTTTTATATTTTTTAAATTTCTTTCTTTTTTTTGAACCTACTGGTGGCTTTTTCCTCCCTTATTGACTCTCAGACTGGAACACCCAGTTTGGCTGCATACTTGCTGGGGCTCAGTGGCATTTCAGCTCTTCAGCTGAGGATGGGAAGAAAGCAGCATAGTAGCTGGGTGCCTAACTGTCTCCTAAAGGGTCACAGAACATTCGTGGCCTCTATGGCTCCAGAAATCCCTCCTGTCTCTTCCTGTGCTCCCCTCTCAGTGGGGGTAAAAGTAAGACCAGCGCTGTCCGTGAGCCAAACAGATGTGTACAGTGTCCCGGAGCTGGTACGGAGGCACAGGCCCCTCAGTCGCTTTGGGTAGCGTGCATGCTGTCTGCTCCTCTCCTGCTCGCTGGGCCGGGGCGCCCAGAGCTGGGGCAGAGCGTGTCTGTGCTTGGAGCCCCTTTCCGCCACCTCCACATCCCACTTGCTCCATCCCAGGGGTTTTGCAGCCCCTCGTCCCAGGTGGCAGCAATGGTCAAGCTCAGGCATGCTTGTCCTCGCTTTTCCTCCCGTCTCCGAGGCAGGCTGTGGCTGGCAGCCGGCCCATCTGCAGTCACTCTGGCACAGCTGATGGGAAGCAGCTCGGTTAAGCTGCAGGTCGTGCCTCAGGGGTTCCTGTTGGCAGGGCAGCCTTTTGCAGGACCTGCTTTGGAGATTTCTGTCCCTGTAGTGCATCCCTGGGGAGAGCTGGTGTTGCCTTCGCTGTCCTGTGCTTCGGCCCCCTCTGCCTGCAGGAGATGCCGAAGACCACTATTACTTTCCCTGCTGTCTCTGCCTTTTCCATTACGCCAACCTATGTTCCCTCTATGTGTATTTGTGCGTAGTCCAGCAAGCATTTCTGTTTCCTTTGTTAGCAACTGTGATGGTGTTAGCAGAGCTGGGAAGAACAGCTGTAAAATCAGATGTGCTGCCCCCAGCGCTGAAGTCAGAAAGGGTTGCAGAGTCATTCCAGGGCTGCACCTATTCCCATTAAATGTGACAGGCTGAACAAATTTCATTACAGGCCGAGGATATCTGGATATTGTTAGGGCGCTAGCGTGACAATACATTTTAAAAGTAGTGTTGCCCTTTTTAGTATAGTCTTTTGAGGTGAACTTTATGATAGCCAAAGGTAAACAGAGCTAGTTGCAACCTGTGATATTCCAAATAGCACTAATCCTGACACATAGCATTCCTGCCATAATTTTGGGGTCCTGTTTAGTATGGACATGGCAACAGAGTCACTGCTAAGTTTATGATATTGGGCCCCCAGGGCAGAAAGTTATTTTGCTAACTGGCAGGAGCCCTGGGCAGTAGTGGAGGATTTGTTCTTTTATCATACAATACAAAAAAATATTTTTCTGTATCAAGTGCATCTGCCTTCTTTCTGCACAGAGTTGTCCAGCACTGGTTTGCCTCCTTCATTTTCAGGGGCAAATGAACTGAGCCTTGAGTAAGAGTTCAAAAAAGTACAAGGCTTGATTGCAGCTACCAAAAGTGTGTTGCTCATTTGGTCTCTGAGAAAATTGTTATTTTAGCTAAGAAGGGCATTAGTTCCTGAAAGCTTTGTGTATTTCTGGGGGCACTTTTCCTCCTCAGCTTCATCTGTTGATCTAATGAGAGTTCACCTCTCTCTACAAACCTTGCCTCATTTACTTCCCCAGATCATTTTAGCCACTGCTGCTGCTAAAACACTCATGTACTTGATCACAAGACAGGACAGAAGGTTGCAACGAGTTGTTGTTCGATGCTTGTTGTGGTTTAACCCCAGATGGTAACTGAATACCACGCAGCCGCTTGCTCACTCTCTCCCTTTCTTGTAAGAAATGCTAGTTTTCGGTTAGGTGCTCTTAATTTTGCACAGTTAAAACCTGTTTATGACCTCTTGATATTTTACATTGCATTTACTTCTGAGCTATCTCACTGCAGGGAGAAATAAGCAATTTTATGTACAGTTTCATTTCTTCTAATGGAAATAGTGGTGGAAGGTCTAAAGCTGTATTCTTCTGGAATTTCCCTGCTTTGAAAAAGTTCAAATGCAGCTAAATTTATGCAGCAGTAGCATTCATGCTTTTGTGGTTTGGTGTTACGAAGATTTGAGGCATGTCGTGTTATTCTTTTCGTCTGGATCTCCATTGTGTGGAAACTTCTGGACACATCCGCTAACTCAGTCAAATTTGATGGGGTGAAATAGTCTCCAATATATTGAAGCCTGACCAGTTTCATGAAAGTAGATTCCTGAGCAGAGGGATGGGGACACCTTCTTGGTGCTTCTGCTGAGGGAAGGGCTACAGTATGGGCTCAGCCCTCACCAGAAACTGGAGAATCCCAGGGAAGGCCAACGTAGCAGACGACCCGTCGTGGAAAACGTGCGGGCAGTACCTTACTCCTTATGAGACACGACGGGATCAAACTACAAACCCAAACGCCTGTAGAAAAGCCAGGCTGCCTGATTTCTGCTGCCTTCATTCTTAAGTTTGCTGTTCCCGTCAAGCTGCCAGTTATTTATGTATGTCTGCTCTTTGTGTTTCGTTTTAGAAACCCAAGCATCCAACAACGGGGCTAATTGCCATTACGCTCGCATTTCACATATGCCATGAGGTTCACCTGGCAGGCTTCAAGTACGACTTCACTGACAGAAACAGTTCTTTGCACTACTACGGCAATGACACAATGTCTCAGATGATGCAGGTAACAAATGCTTGTTTACGCTGAGAGAAATATAGCTGGTAACTGGGGAAGACAATTCAATATAGATAGAAGTGTGGACTGCAGGTCAGAAAGGCCTCCCGTCTTCTCCTGGTTCAGCTGCTCATGGGTTAACATTGCTTGAATCTCTTCCTCTCTGCTTTTGTTTCTGAAAAACGTGGATAATGATATTTGCGTCCCTTGTGTTACACCATGTTCTACAACGTCTGCATGAGATATGTCCGTTTGTATGTTCTGTTTTGCTTTGCTGGCATTATCCTTGAGCTACGCAGCTCTTGTTCATAGCGACGGATTTGCTAGCACTGTCAGAACATGAATAGCATTGTTTCTGTTCGCATTCTCGTTTTCCTTGGCACCTCCTTGCACAATTTGTCATAGTTGCCAAACTTCTTAAAAAAGAGAAAGAAGATCAAGGGGAAATGGAAGGAGTTAAGACCCACAAACTTGCAGTTAGGAAAAGAACTGAATTTCAGAAATTGAAAGCAGAAAGGAAAAGCAGCTCTTGGAGGGGGGGAGGAAGAGAAGGAACTGCTTCCAGGAGGGGGGAGCTGCAACTCACCAGGAGAGGAAGTAGCGGGAGGCTGGCAAACATCAGGGATGCCCTCTCCTCCCTCCTGCTTTGCTACGGTCGTGCCTCCGTTTTCTTTTGTCTCTGCTCTTGTCTTCAGCTCTGTACTCCGAGCAACTCCATCTCAGCCCTTTACCTCAGTGTGAACAGTTTTCTCTTCCACATGCATTCTCAGAGCGTGTGGGGACCGTTTCCTCTCCTCCTCCCTTTCCTGAAGAGGAGAGATAGGGGCAATGCCCATAGGAGCCTCTCACGTCTTTTTGAGGACCCCTACGTGCCTGCTGCTCTGAGATAATTTTCCTCTGACACTGAACTCGCCTTCATTTTGAGGCTTCTCTCTGTAGGTGCTTTTTTGCATCGTGTATCGAGCTTGGGTAAGGTTGATCACTAGTTGAATAGACATACACAAGTTTCCTAAAACCCAGAAGCTTTAAAAAATGAACAACTAAACAAAAAACCTTATCATTAATTCTTCAGTGGCATTAAGTTGTAAATATTATACTATATATGTCTAATCTTTTATGCAGTATTTATATTCATTTGAATTTACTGGATTCGGTGTCTAAGATTGCCAGTAAACTTACTTCCCTTGTCCTGTCCTCCACTAACCTCAGTGGTCTCCGGTGTAGTCAGGATCTGGATACAGCAGAGAAGATGGGTTGGTTTTGGCTTGTTGAAACTGATTGGCAGGACGCATCCGATTTGTAAATGCCTGACGTGTGCTTTTCAAGAACCTACGCTGAGCTTTAGTCGTTTTCTGACTGCTTGTGCTGTAAATGTGGTTATGCAGCTGTTCGCTGTAAGCACGGGGAGGAGTTGGGAGGAGGAGTAATGGAAGGACTTCTGTGAGACCACATCTCGCCCATCCTTGCCACTGAAGGATCATCCCTTTTGGTTTGTGTCCTAATGGAAAATCTGAATCAGTTTTGAGCAATAGAGTCACTCACCTGTTTTCTTGGGAGACTGTGCTACAGCCTTTGCTAAGAAGTCTTCTCCCCACAGCTTTCCTACTCTTAGCATCTTCCAAGTTACACAGGTAGTTAAAAGGAAAGAACAACAAAGTGATGCTTCTGGTAATAATTGGATTTTTTTTGTATTATTATTTCCTCCCATCTCTTTAGAATGAATACCACAACATCAACGCTGAGCAGAAATTTTTGAAGAAGCTTATAGACAAGAACTTTGTGGTCAATTTGACGTGAAAGCTGAATGGAAAATACGAAGAACAATCACTATTTTCAAGATTTGAAAAAATTTTATTTTTTGTATGACATTTTATTTTTTAAGTGCAGCGTAACTGTTTACTGTTTAAAAGGAGCACAGAAACCTCACCAAGGCAGAAGCTTCTTCTAAGCCTGAGGGTAATGGACTATTGCAAACAGAGTTAACTGAATTTCTGTGAAGCTATTTAATAGTGGGAAAACCATGAAACTTTCAGCTGAAAGTATCAGGGATATATAAAAATGTGATGCACATCACTTATTTATCAGCAAGAACTCTTTGCAAATGATTACTTCTCTGGAATATTTTTGTTTCTGATGTTGTCCTCTGAAAGAGTTACACTGTTGAGAGGCTGAGACGACCAGTGTTTAATTAGTAGATGGATGTAAAGTCTTGAATGTCTGTCTTGTAGTATGAAAATGGCTTTGGAACGATGCCTATAAATCATTACTGTGTGTCTGGGAGAAGGGGGAACGTACAGAGCGTACAAGTTTTAGCCTGCCCTACTGAGGAGGGGATGTCCGTCTTCGGCGAAGAAGCCACAGCTTCTGCACTGGCCGTCGACTCCGAACTGCTGCCTGCCTTTCCCGGACGCGAAGGCCCTTTGGTCTGGCTTGCGGAGATGTTGGTATTGACAACGCTCGTGTTGTACCCAGTTTATGGAAAACCATCCTCCCTGTGCTGTGTGTCCAATAAATTTTACAGTTGGTGACTTGACTTAGAAAAGAGGGAGCGTGAAGACTGAAGAGTTGTCGTAACTACCTGCGTGTCGGCCGCTTCCCCCAGACCGCAACAGAAACGTGAGCTGGGACAGAGATGTTCTCACCCGAGTTTAAATTTAAAGCGCCAACGTTTGTTGGATTCCTAGATCTCCAGGACAGGATCTCGTGTATCTTTCTCACAGTCTCCTTTCTCAGATGCTGTAATGCCTTCCCACCTTTGGAATGCATCAATATGAGCAATGAATGTTCCCATTTCTGGCATTAGAGTGTGCTAGGGAATATCCAAGATGTACCTCAGCTGAATTGTCATTTGGCTTCTGTTTCTCTCTCCTGTCTTGACATGTAGATTGAAAGGATGTGACTGAACTAAATCATTCAGCGGTGGGAACTTACTTGGGATTTTAATTGAAACATTTAATGGGGCGTTTGTTTCCTGTATTGGTTTGTATTGGCCAAGCCTGCTCAATAAGTTAAAATCTGCCTGGGAATGACCTTGACAACTGTCAGAGAAGAACAAGCAGTGTGCTGTTCTAATTCTCTCATAGAATGTATGTATATCTCTTTTAATTGTGGCAGGTTTGCTTGAAGATCTTGTGGTTAATCTTGATCAATCACACATAAAGAAAGCACAAGGAAGTACACTTCAAAAAAAAAAAAAGTCTTTAAAGTTGGTAGAAAAACCTTTGCTGCTTTTAAATAAAATTATATAGAGAGCTTTAGTACGTTTAGGAGCAGTGCAAACAATTACAACATGAATACAAACCTCTAGCAGGTCAAGAGCACAGTATTTGTGTTTTCAGAAGCTGAGGGTTACAGGAGCGCTGAACACAACTTCTTTACTGCAGCTATGTAGAGGAATAAGCATCGCAGTGACCAAAGAGTCATCTTTCTTTTTTTCCTGTTTCTCTTGTGGAGTGCAATAGGTATTTAAAAAAGAAAAGAAAACCCAAACTTTCCCGCAGTTCTCATCTCCCTGTTTAGCCCCTTGCCTCTGCCATTTGGGAATTAGTGAGTGCAGCGTGATTTGAGGGAGTCACAGCCAAAGGCGAGGAGGCTTCTGCTCTCACATAGTACTTTCAGCTAATGACTCCTGAGCTTTGGTCCGTTTCAAGCAAATTGGACATAACTGAAATAACTCTGGATGTCATAAAAATCTGTGGCAGGGGGTGGGGAAGGACCCAGACACGTCCCCAGTGAGGGACAGGCTGTGCCACGGGGCCCATCCGCTGCGGGTGATGCCACAGGAGGTGGCCCCTCGTCCAGCCGTGCAGAGGGAGGCAGGCGCGAGCGTGGAGGAGAGGGGAGCGCGGGAGGTCCTGGGGGCACTGGAGCCAGGTGACTGTGGTGGAAATGGAGGAAACTAGGGGCAGAGGGGCTCTTGCTCACTTATTCACATTGCCTTTTTTTTAAAAAATATTTTTTTAAACATGCACATTTCTGAGCCTTTGAGGAAGTCTTTGCTCAAAAATCTGAATACAAACAGGTGGGGTTTTGCACCAGCAAACAGCAGTAGTACTGTCTGTAGTTCTACCAGCATTTATTTCTTGTGATTATTTCAGTTCATTAGAAAGGTTTGAGGTTTATATGTGAGTCTGCAGCTTCAGACCTGCAGTGATTTAGGCTACTGACCATAGTAATTCTCCATGAAACAAAAATGCCAAGGTAAGGCTTTTTGCCAAGGTCACGGTGGTGTCTGAGCTCTCTTTGCGTAGCAGCCCTTGGTAGATCTCGGACTGTTGAGAGCGGAGCCAGGCAGAAGCGGAGGGCTGCCTCCTCCCCCTTGAAACTCGCGGTCGCTCCCAGAGCCGGGTCCCCCCAGCTCTCCCACGGGCTGCCACCATGGATCCAGCCCGGGCCCCCCAGCTCTCCCACAGGCTGCCACCACGGATCCAGCCACATCCACGTAACATCTCGCAGTACGCTGACCGTGAGGACTCTTTTCCAGGAGAGCTGTTGGATTTCCTTCTCCTGGCAGTGCCTGGGTTTTTTTTTTACCACATCAGCTTTTTTGGTCTCCCTAAGATTTTTTTTTTTTTTTCATTTTCTTTTGGATAATGTGTTTGATATTCTCAATGCGTTTAATATGCCGTCTACCAGCCTTTATCCCTATCCACTGCTCCTTTTTATTTCTTCTTAATAAGCCTCCCCATTTGTATGACTGACTTCTTTCGGAAATTAGGCAGCACTCCCTGGGATGTTTTTCTCCCACTTCCGCGCTCCTGCAGGGACGTTGTGTCCATGTGCGCTGAGGCTGCTGTCGCAGGGGGGCTGAGTAACATGCGGAGCCAGACCTGTTCACTCGGGACTGAGCCGCGTTGATACCGCTGATAAACCACGGGGTGCTGGTTTTTTGAAAGCACAGTTTACAGGCTGGTAGCTTTTCAGTAATAAGCAGTGACCCAAGTGATTAATCCCCCCCCGTAAAGTGTTTTGGGGGTTCTGTGCACACCAGCCCCGCTTCATCACCCGCTTCACGGGGTCATTTCTGCTACTCTGCCTCGAGGACGGGTGTCGCTTTTACGCTAACTTCATGCCGGCAAGGATAACTACGCATGGTGCGTTTCGCGGTAACGCCCGCAGTGTCTGTTCCGTCCGGGCACCCATTTTCACAGGCGTTTTGCAATACCAAAGACTTGCCTTGGGACTTTTTGACAAAAGCGACACTTAGATCTTTTCTGGGAGTGAGCTGCTATTAAGGTTTTCTTTTTCCATTTTTGCCATTCCTGAAAGTGAAATCTCTGCACTGAAACTTCCCTTTACAAGCTACCCAATTTTTTTGTCACAACGTCAGCAGCAAAGCTGTCAAATGTTGAATCCCAGGGTGCTGCCAGCTTTATTTCCATGCCTGGTATCGGTGTAACTATATAGGTACCAAGTGTCTCCCATGAATTTTCTTCTTGTATCAGTTGCAAAGTCAGATGGTCTCGTCCCTTCTTCCTCTGTCCTGTTCTCCAGCACCCTGCTGAATTTCAAGGCAGCAGCATCTCGCAGCAAAGGCGCCTCCTGCATTTTGTCTGCCGCCCCCCTCGCAATGCTGCACCGTCAGAAAGACCCAGCTCTAAGGTACCAAAGTACGCACAAAACTGGCAGGATGGTGTTCGTCAGCCCGAAGCTCTGCTTGGCTCAGACTTCTAGGGGCTTTTTTTTGTTTGTTTTCTGTTGGAGAAAGTATTTTTTTCTCTGCTGTCATAATTAAGGGAAGTACTGAGATATGGCTTAAGGAGGAAGGTCACAAACTATTGCACTAAATATGAATCTGAGAGTGCCTAAAAGATGTTACAAAATGACGTTTCCAGTGCCTGTGTTGGTGATGATAATACAGAATCACAACTTTGGTGTTTAATAATTAGTGTGTGGTACCTCTTGTTTCCTATGGCTCGCTCTCCTTTTTAGCAATGCCCTGGGAGGTAGTATAAATACCTGAACTTCTAAGTGGAGTCTGATTTTTAAGAACATAAGAAGCTCAACATCTGGTTTTGGTATTGGTAAATACTTATTTTATTTGCCATTTGTCTTAAGTTTTATATGCCTTTAAAGACATTCTTAGAGTTGTTTCAAGTGACATTTTGAATGCTATAAACAGAAAAAGATTATTTTCCTGTGAATAAACTGTGTTAAAGACGGTGCCCTCAGGCTTATTTTTGCAAGGTCAGTGCACTGTGTGTGTGTGTGCGCGGATGTGTGTGCGTGCCCAACCCCACTGTTAACAGTGTGTGAAAAACACGCAGCGTTGTCAGATGCGGTATCGAGTTTTAGAACAAACTTTGGTGCTTAGTAGAGCAAACAGCTGAAAATTTTAGAACCGAGGTAGGCTGAGCTGTTCTGCGGTGGAGATCTCCCTCCAGGCTGAGTAAAAGCAAAGCTGGGACATAGTTTTTGTGGGCAAGATCAAGAGCAGCATCCTCCTGATTTTAATTTTTCATGTTGTTTTAATCTTGCCTGTTTTACTGGGGATTTTCAGGGGAACGCTAAAATAAAAGACGTTTAACTAAAGAGGAAGGTATGTGACGAAAGACTTGGGATAGAAAGCAAGAGACACTGATGGCGATACTTTGCTCGCGTTTTGTTTTCTCTTTCTCTTTGTGCAGTGAAAATGAGATGCTGGGGAGCGGGCTGCTGCTTAGCCAGCAGCTTCAGGGAGTGCAAGGGAGATTTAAAAAACGATCACCTGACACAAGTGGGTGTTCGATGCCTTCATTTCAGTATTCACAGTTCAGGAGTTGGCCAGCTTGGAGGAAACGCCTGTCTTCGAGGTGAGATGGGGGAGCCGTGCCCTGGGTTATCATTTACTCCCCGCAATGGAGCCGCAGTTGAATGGTGATGTAGATCAGTGACAAAGGTGTTGCCGCTTTCACACCAGGTTTTTGCTGCGGGTGAAAAAATGGGGAGGGGGAGGAACGGGAAAAGGTGTTTTCAAATGACGGGGAGAGGCAGGGACGTGGCGTGCGTCGCCCAGCCTGGGCAGCCGGCTCTGGCTTTTCAGGCCAGCACAAGCCCTGCAGAGTTCGCCTCTGCCCCCTCCCAGCGCTCGCCCTCTCGCGCTGCCCCTCTGCCGTTGTCAGCTGCGCCCCCGCCTCGCCTGGTGCTGCGCGGGCGCCCGTCCCCCGGGGACACCAGCGGGAGCCCCTCGCCCTGCGCGCTCCCCCCAGCCCCAGCCGCTGCCTCCCGCTAACGCGGTGCCGGGGCAGCGCGTTCCCCCCGTGGCTTAGGGCAGGTCTTGCCAGTTGAGGGGAACTAAAGACAAGGGTCTCTTTTTTTTTTCATATCAGGTGGTTTCAGAGAGTCCTTGTGGTCTGATATGTGAATTCAGCAAGTTGAATGGTCCTTCTAATGGTTCTGCTGAATGAAGACACAATTTTTTTTTTTTTTAAAGATATTTAATAAGATATTTTTTTCAAATCAGTACAAAAATTTTAAATACAAAATTATTTGCTTTTGACATATCTCATATATTCTGGGAACATACCGAAGTCACCAATGCCTGGTAAACTGTCCATCCGTTCCTGCCACCGTTCCATAAGATTTCTGAGATAAAGCACCACATTATATCACTGGAGTCCTTAGTCAATGTTAGACTGCATTAAACTCTGCGTTTAAATAACGGTAATGCCAGTTAAATCCAATCTTAGTTCTGCATGAAAAATCTAGTTCATTTTTGAATCAAAAGCAGTAGCGTTAGCTAAAGACACTGAAGAAGTGATGAGTATTTAACTCTTTCAACTAGCGTAACAGTGTGTGATGGGCAGCACTGTACAGGGAACCGCAGCAACGTGCACTGCCCTTGGGAAACGAATACTTTTGAGGCGAGATTAGCACCATTGACGAACAGACAGCGCTGGCAGAGAAGTTGCTTTCCTCACGTACAGAAAAGGTCGAGGCCTGCAGGTTCTCCTTGACAATTGGTAACGTATAAATAAGAACTGGAAATCAGCTTATAAAAATGAAGTTCTCGGATAAATTTGCGTGATCGGTATTGCTGGTAAAGTTATCGGTTGATCTCAAACAACAAATTAGTTAATTAGCAAACAGAGCTACTTCTGCTTTGCCTAGTCATTGAAGAGTAAACGGATTTAATTTTTGCTGAGCGGCAGAGTAGGCGTCTCTCCTGACAAGCCAAACAGACGCAGGTTCTTAGCAGGAGCACGGAAATCCGACCAAATTTGTACCGCCCTGCTGCAGTACCACGTGTTGGCCAAAATGCCTCGATCGCGTGCCACAAAGCAAAGGAGGGACCCTTCGTTTTTGTCTCTGATCTACCTCATCTACTTCAGCTGTGCAAATGCAGCCGGAGGCTTTTTGAGTGCTGTGGCATTTGGGGGTGAACCCAGCGCCTGCTGGAGTCAGTGGCGGCGTTCTGGGTCCAGTGACTGCTGGAGAAGGCTTGTGGGGAACAGTTACACCCTCAATGCTCCTTTTCCATCATCAATAAATTGTTCAGGAAAAAACCACACCTGCAGGAATATTTTATATGGGAGGAAGGGAAATAAAGGTCTCCAGCTAAGAGAACCGTTGCTTGTCAGGCAGACCTGCTGTCAAAAACACCCCAAAAACCTCCCCCCACCCAAACAAATAAAAAGCCACTCCAATTTTTCCATATGATTTGAGACTGGCCTACTCTGCTTTAAGTCACTGGTTTTCATCTCATAACTATGATCAATGCAACAGTCAAATATGCAACAGGAGTGAGTGACGTACACTGATTAGAACCTTAGTAGTGAATTATTGTGAATGAAATGAAGTAAGCATGGCATCACAGAAATATATAATGTACAGCTAATATGTCCCCCTTGGGTGCAAAACAACTGTTTATGAATGTGATACACATCTTTAGATATGTTCACCACACCTTTTTTTTTTATAACTAGCTGTGCATAATGTTAAACTTTGTATTTTTTTTTTTTTTTTGTACAAGATGGTCCGAAACGGTCATAAAATGCATCTTTCATGGTATAAAAGTTTGAAGCAGAGAAGAAAAGTTTTGATTTTGTGTGTATGTGTGCGTGTGTCTGGTTTTTGTTTTACATGGGATACAATAAATATCCTGAAAAAGACGAATGAACGTACTGCCCGGCATAGAGTCCTGCCGCCTGCTCGGATGGCATTTGAACGTAAACCTTGTCTCCGTGCATCAGCTGGACGACGGCGCTGCCCGAAGCCTGGTCCAGGAAGCCCTTCTTGTACTCGTCGTAGGTGTACATCAGCGGCTCGTTGTTCTTGAACAACGCCACCCAGACGCTGGCCCCTTTACAGTGGACGTGGTAGGCGAAGTAGTAGACACCAGGGATCTCGCAGGTGAAGATCCCTGTCTGGGGGTTGTAGTTCTGCCGGCCGTTGTAGAGGAGCTTGTCGAACTTCACGGGCACCCCGACCCGGGGGAAGGGGGTGAGGAGCTCTGCCGTGAACGCGGGCATCTCGTAGACAACGCCGCCAGCCTTGCCTTTCTTGCCCATGTAGCCGTAGGGGGGCTTGACGCCCTCTATCCCCGGCCCCACCTCAGGCAGGTACTGTCCCACGGCCGGTGGAGTGGGTGGGATGATGACTGGGGGACCTGGGGGCCCGGGGGGACCAGGCGGCCCCTGAAGGCCTGGCTGGCCAGGGGGGCCGAGCGCCCCAGGCTTCCCTGGGGGTCCCTGCAGCCCTGCGACCCCGGGTTTGCCCACGCCGGGGAAGCCAGGGGGTCCGGGCAGGCCAGGCTCCCCCTTCGCCCCCGGCAGCCCTGGAGGGCCAATGGGACCGCTGGGTCCCGCGATGCCTGGGATGCCTGAGGGGCCCTGAAGCCCCTGGGCGCCGGGGAGCCCCGGCTCGCCCTTCGGCCCCACGAGCCCTGGGACACCTGGCAGCCCTGGCAAGCCTTTCTGCCCGGCTTCCCCCTTGGGCCCTGTGGGGCCTGGCAGCCCCCGCAGCCCGGGGGCCCCCACTTCCCCGGGAAAGCCTGGCTTCCCTGGAAACCCCTGCAGGCCGGGTTCACCCTTGGGGCCGACTGGTCCTGGTGGCCCCACAGCACCGCCTTCTCCTTTGGGTCCTGGGAAGCCGGCGGCCCCTGGGGGGCCCATGATGCCCGGCAGTCCCGGCTGGCCTGGCTCCCCTGGCGGACCCCCCATGCCAGGTGGCCCCGCGTGCCCCTTCTCCCCCTTCGGCCCCAGGGGGCCGGGCAGACCACCCACACCACGCTCACCTTTGGGCCCAGGGAAGCCTGGCTTCCCAACCCCGGGGAGTCCGGGGGGGCCTGGCAGGCCTGGCAGGCCCTGCTCCCCCTTGCCGCCCGGGAAGCCCGGCTGGCCGGGGATGCCGTCCTGGCCGGGTTTGCCAACGCCAGGCAGGCCAGGAGGGCCTTGCATCCCAGGGGCCCCCGGGGGCCCCTGCAGCCCCAGCTCTCCTGGGGGTCCGGGTTTGCCCAGGGGTCCCTGTGGGCCAGGGAAGCCAACCATGCCTGGCTTGCCAACCCCCGGTAGCCCCACAGGGCCGGGGGGGCCGGGCAGCCCGGGCGGACCCTTCAGCCCTGGCAAACCTGGGATCCCGACACCCTTCTCCCCTTTTGGCCCCGGGATCCCGGGGACTCCCGGGGGCCCCTTCATCCCGGGCTCGCCCTTCGGCCCTGGCTGTCCCTGCAGCCCCGGAGCACCCGCTTTTCCTATGCCGGGAAGCCCGTGAGGCCCCGGCGGTCCTTGTGGCCCGGGTATGCCCATGGGCCCGATCTCCCCCTTCGGCCCCATCTCCCCTCTCGGCCCTGGGGGCCCCATGACCCCTGGTTTCCCCGGCATCCCTGGCAAACCCGGCTTCCCGATCCCTGGATATCCTTGCGGGCCTGGTTTTCCTTTGGCTCCTGGCACACCGAGACCTGGTAATCCTGGTGGCCCCGGCGGCCCTCTTGGTCCAGGCTCACCAGGGGGACCTTGCTCGCCCCTAAGACTGCGCACGGGCATTTCTGGGTCGGGAAGAAAAGAAAAAAGAAAAAAAGAAAAGGGGAGGGGGAGAGACATAAAGTGATTCCGGTCCTTTGAGAAATACAAAGGCAGTTTTGAATTGGATGTGCTTGTCATGATACCTCTTGATTCTGTGGTAGGCGGGGAGGCAGAGCTGGCCAGCGAGTTACAGGTTGCTGTTTGGAATGAAAAGGATGTTCCTACTGTTTTGCAGACCCCAAACTTGCGTGCATGTTTCCGTTTCCATAAAATAATTATTTTGCACCATATTTGCTTTTTTTTTGCCACGCAAAAGGCCTTTGCACTTCACTAGTGTTTTCCACCTATACAATCTTAAGCAGCGAAATCTGCTTTTTGTCCCGTATTGCTGTAGACTAACCCACTTTTAAGAGTTTTCGCAGGACACAGAAGCTGCTTGGTGCTCTCGTGCTGTAGGAGGAGTTCTGGCATAAAAGTGCTTTTGCTGGAGGGGCTCACACTAGCAAGATGAATTTAAAAAGATTGTATCAGTAAGAAGTTTGTACGTAGGTACGACTGCATTTTCACCAAGGCTTTGGTTCCCATTACTGGAAACCTACAGCCTTACCCAGCACTGCTAAGCTCCCACAGGTTTTTGGCGTAGCCACGTCTAGTTAGAGCTCTTCTAAACACTGGACAAAATGTTTTCATTGCCCAAACCACATTTTTGTGTATGTGACCATTTAGCGTTGCAGGTCAGGGTGAGGGAGTTGCTGCGTGGGAGTGGTTGTGCGGGGGTTGGGTGCTTTTCAAGCTGCAGGCTTTTTGTGTTAAGTAGAAAGCCTGCTTCTCTCCGGCTCTAAAATGGATAAAGAAGTGAGAGGTTTGGGGGAAGGGGAGAGATGAGGTTTCAGGACAAAAGAATTAACTGTTCTTTGGGAGGCAGAAACCCTCCTTCTCTGCACATGTTGTGTTTTATGCACACAGAAATCCTGCATTGCTCAAAAGATGGGTTGGTTTTACTACAGCCAGGCGTGCTTGTTGAGACACTCCAGAAATAGGCCCTGTAATCCTCCATTTCCCTCTGAAGCCAGCGGAGGCTGTGGTTACACTGAACCCTCAATAAGACAAAGAGATAACCAGCTTGTCTGAAGTCGCACAGATGCTCACTGTCCCCACAAGGATTTTATGACACTGGGTGTTCCTGGTTGCCCTTTGTATTTTGGACATTTTTTGTTGTTTTCTTAAATACCCTAATATTGCCCAAACTTCCTTTACTGAATACTGAAAGCGCTTGTACGTGCAGACTCCTGCAGTAATGCCCTGTACCTTCAATGCCTCCGTGACTCCCATAAATAACCTACAGAAAGAAGACTGCAGAGTCAGAAGAACAATTGTATGTTTTTATCGGCAAACCTCTAAATCACAGGGTCTGGACAAATCCAGACAAAACTGTGATATTCCCATAAATTCAAATCTTGGGGCTCTTAGTTCTTTTCATGTCTGGTTGCTGCAGTGAGAGTGGGAGCACCTCCAGGCAGGACCCTGGCCCATCTACCTGGGCCACCATTTGAAACCCCATCAGAGGTTCTTCTGCAGTCGGGTGGGATTACGAAGTTTCTCCTGGCCTCGAGCAAGTACTCAAACAAACCTGAGGCCAGCCCCGGGTGCTGGAGGCTCATCACAGGTAGGGCTGCTCAGAGGCTGTGCTGCAGCCCAGAGGATGACTGTGGCCTTGCTCTGGTGACCCCAAGCTGCCCCACAGCTCACGGGAGCCTGTTTTGTCCACCCGTGGCCAGGTACCAACCTGCCCAGTCCTTGGGGCACCTGGGTGCTGTGCCCAGCCTGCAGCAGCCTGCTCCCCATCCTTAGTTACCCCGGGCAGACGGTGCTGTGGGGCACCAGGTGGGACGGTGCAGGGGTGGCGAGGGGCGTGCCGAGCCTACCTTTCTCTTTCTTGGGAGCCATGTCCTTGCCGAGCAGAGGCATCTGCGGGACCTCCTTCATGTACTGAGGCAGATGGGGGTACTCTTTGCCGTACTGTATGTGGGGTACCTCCTTGCCCATGTGCTGCATCGGGATGCCTTCTTTGCCCAGTGGCATGTGAGGTACTTGTTGTCCGAGGGGCTGGTACTGGGGCACCTGGGGTGGCAGCTGCTTGATCCCATAGTAGACACCGCCTTGAGCAGACCTCACCAGCTCTAGGTAAATGGTGACAGCCACTGCCAGCAGCTGCACAGGGAAGAGCAGCATGGCCATCACCTGCGAAACACACAACAAAACCCACAGTTGGCAAAAAATGTTTTTTCGTGTCGTGCATTTCCCATTGGGGCCGACCTGCTCTCATTTTCTGTAGCAAACTGGACCTAAACCTCTGCAAACTGGCTCTGGTTTGTGTGTTGCCCTGGAGGACATCCTGCAGCAGGCCTGTATCTGGTTTATTGGAGGCTCTTACTTAAATAGTACTATTATAGCAAATGTCCTTATATGCATTTAGTTTTATACTACCCCACACACCCCAGACGTGCCCTCTGCGGTTTCTCCATAGGGCGATCCACTCCCTCCTGTCCCCAAGCTGCAATTTGCTGTTTTCTCGCTTGTGTCAGTGCCATGACACAAGGGTTGGGGAGCTCTGCTGCAAGCTCCAGCACAGGGGGAGAGCAGGCACGGGCATGTGGGGATGTCTTAAACACTTTCTGCCCAAGGAAGCTAAATTATCAACGCCCCTTCTGCTATGCTTTCCGTAGCAACGAAAGCTCAGTTTCTACAGCTTAATTCTGTGCCTAGGAGTGTGCCCCATGGCTGCGGAGTCCAGGGGCTCTCCATTTCTATCACAGCCCCTTGCCAGCTCTCCTCCTGAGCTGGGCTCCAATCCTTTCAGCCTTCACCCAGAAGAACAGGGCCATCAAGGGGCTGTCTGGGCCATCACAGCCAGCCCAAGCCTTTCTCTGGGGATGTTCAACTATTTTCTAAAGGTCTCCCCCGCTGCAGACCCTATCCCTTCCCCAGGCAGGCCGTCCCAGTGCCTCACCAGCCCTGCTAACACAACACAACAGGGTTGGATTTTTTTTCTTTCTTTTCCTTCCTTATCAAAATATAAGCTTGGGACTTCTTGTCCCGTCTGCTGTTGGCTTTCCTTTCTGCAGTAAGGGCATTACTAGCAGGTGAGCAGCAAATCAGCAACCAGGAACTCCCTAAATGAGTGCAAATTTGGGGGCAGCCTGAGGTAACAGGGAGACTCTCCATGTGCTGGAGTATTTTGCAGTTTGTCCCACAACTGAGCCCGGTAGGCAAGTCTTGCTCTTTTCAAATGCACATGGCAATTGCCAGGCCTGATGGCTGTCCCCGCCTCCCTGCTTTTCCACTGTGCAAAGACACTTTGCACCCAACCTGGGCACCTGGAAAAGCCCCCCCACATGCATGCTGGCAGAGCTTTGCCAAACTGCTCATCAGGACTCGCTCCCAGCAGCTGCTGGGCCCCATTGAGCCCAGGTGTGAGGAGGGGGGCCTGGGCTTCGTGCCACCTGCTTATTTTCCTGTCCTTCCCCCACAGCCTGGCTTGACAGAGGACAAAAAAGCCCCTCTGTCTGTGGCAAAGGGGCTCAGCACTGAGCCCCCTTCACCTGGTTCCCTGTGCTTTGGGAGGTATCTTCTGCAGGGCAAAGCTTTTCCCTTTCCCTGCCATGTCTGGGACTGGGACTGGTCCTCACTCGAATCCAGCCCCTTGTGGGGCTGCAGCCCTGTCTCCCCTGTGCAGGGTGGTGCCACAGCATGCGGGAGGACCCTCTCCTCGCTTGAGGGGCAGTGCGACCAGACATGTCCATAAGGAGATGTGGCTTTGGGCAGGTAAGGCCGCTGCTGCGGAGAGCCAGGGGAAAGTGTGAGAGGTAGGTGGGCTTGCGGGGAGAAAATGTATTTACAGAGGGGGCAGTGAGCAGCTCCGCTTGCCACCTCTAACACTCCGTTGTGTACAGCAGGCCTCTACAAAGGGCCTCAAAGTAATTGGGGAGGGTGGGACTTTGCAACGCACCCGTGAGGGACTCGTGCCTGGTGGGCAGAAGGTGTGAGTGGGCTGCAGGGCAGCTGCAAGACTTGCCGAGCTCAGGGAGTGGGTCAGTGGCACCGCAGGCGTTGAGCCCGGAGTTGTGACTTGCGTTTTCCCCGCTCACTGCTGTACGGCTCGGCTTGAGCACTGGGAGGGCTGGGAAACTGCTGCTGTCACTGCTCTGTGCTGTGGTGAAGGTTATTGATCACATGGGAACACTGGGTGTCATTTAGTTTTGATATTTTACTCCTGCTTGAAGTTCTCTGTTTGCTTTGCATTAGCAAAGCACCTGGAGAAGTGCTCACTGCTCTTTTAAAACATTTATCTTTCATTTGGCTCTGAGATCTAATTTCTCAATGGAAATTAATGTATCATCATTACTGAAGGTGTAAGTGGAGACTAAATCAAAATTGTGTAGTTAAAACAACCAGCGGAAGGTTAGTATTTTCAATAATGTTCCTAAATAGACAAACGAACTACAGAAAAGACGGAACTATGCGTTAAAAGCAAAACAAACCATTTAAGAAGATGAAATATTAGTGAATAAACACTAGATGGAGCATCTGTTGCACATCTGAGTTTCTACAGTCACTTTCTCTCCCAGGAATTTAAGGTCTTGGATGTAACCAGCTGCCATGTGGCAAAGAAAACCAGAGCCAAGATGTACAGGAGTTTGTAAGTGTAGCTAAAGCCCAAGCACTGTCGCTCATCCTTGTGCAGCAAAGCATTTCGGTAAACGCTTCATCTCCAGCGAGCTGAATGTGGCTTTTAGCCCGCGGCTGGCTGCTTTGCTGTGAGCTGCAGGATTAGGGTCTTAGCACACAATATTTCTGCTTAAAGCGCAATGGCACTGGTCTGTGAGGACAGCCTGTGTGTGATCAGTTACTGTGGCTCAGCTGGGACGTGGTAACTTATTAACCTGCTGCAGCTTCATCTGGGCACATGGACCCCAAGCAACCTTTTTTTGGGGGGGGTGGTGCTATCCCCACTCTTGTCTGTGTTGGACTTTCTGTTCCTTTCTGTACCATAACGAGTAACTGGCTGCAGCTTTGGCTCTGTAGCTGAGCAGGGTAACACTGGCCTCAGTTTGCAGCGAAAAATCCCAGCTACTGGAAAATTTGCAGCATACTGTGCATCTCTCCCAAATGAAGAGCATTGCATATATGAAGAGAGAAATGCAGTGAAACTTTAAAAAAAAAAAAAATAAAAAATTAGAAGATATTGGATGATTTAGGACTGTTGTTGAAACCTGAAAGTATGAAGGGCAGAGTGGATTTTGAAGAATGAGGTTATTAAATTAGCTTCTTGGCTACTTTGTTGTTCTGGTGGCCAGTTTTGGGGGGTTTGTTTTTTTAAAAAGATAACTTCAGTGGAATAAGTGGAGAGGGAAATAGGTAAAATTCCTCTGGATGTGATTTTTCTCCTTGTTTTTATTACAAAACATGGGCTTTGTGTGCGAGTGGGAGCTATTTGAAATAATAATTGAAAAAAATTTCCTACGGGGAGACACCAGCCTCCCCGTAGCTCAGGGTGAACTCAACCTCCCGGCTACTTGGGCCGAGCTTCCTTGGCCCTGCCAAGCGTCACGCAACACACCTGTGGTTAAGCAGGCGTGACCACGCAGCACATGAAATGTTTCTGTGTGCACACATGGAAACTTTGAGGGAGATCAGGCAAGACTTCTAGAGATAGGACGGCTCCAGAAAATGAGGTGATCTCACTACATCTGTGTTTCCTTTAGTGTTTTTTGACTCATCATAACCAAAACAGTGTGGCCTGGAAATGACAAATTGCTTCTCATCTATTGATTTTGGCTGGGGCTGGTGCCTGTGACTAGCTGAGGTGGGAGGTGGGGGTTTATTTACTGAACAACCTCGGGCTAGATGAGACTTGGCCGACATCTTTGTGGGAGGAGGTCAGAGCCTCCCTGGTGGCCTCATGTGAGCTGTCTGAGTCTTGGGATCTGCCGCAGGTACCTGGGAAGCAGCCCGTGTTCGGCGCTGGCCCTACGGCTCGTCTCTCCCACTGCTCCCAAAGGAAGGACGAATCAGACAAAATTAGTCTTGATGAGAGATGTGGTAGAGTCGTGTGTGTGACTGCTACTGCCCACTGCCTTCCGGCGGTGGGTCCAGCTGGATTATCGCTATCGGATACCGTCACTGTAAGGCAAGCCTGCCCTGAAACGTGAGGGATGCCTGGGATAGTCCTTCAGTGTTTCAGCTCATTGCCTGTCTCATCCTACTCAGGTTCTCTAAAAAGTTATTTATGTACTGAGAGAGAGAAGTTGAAGGTCTCCTTTTCTGCCCTGCAGTTTGTTTCTGAATGCCTGGGTGCACAGCTTTTCGTTGTTTGAAGACCTTGCTAGGAAACCACCAGCATCTTTAAATGCCTAAAAGCTACTGAAAGTCTTGCTCTTGATTTTTAAAATAAGAGTATAGATCCTAAATGTTGGACAGGCCCACCAGAGCTTATGAACAGCAAAAGGAGATTTTCCTAGCGGTGATAGGACTTAAGGAAAATACCAGAATAAGGAGGAGAAAAATCTGTGCTGAAGATGCAGCCAAAGCATAAGACTTCCCACACCCTTCACCCAAATCCCAGCAATTTAGGGATCTTCTCCAAACACACTCATGTAATGCGATCTGACATGCTTTCAAAGGTGTCCATCAGCAGAGCAATAAGCTGGGTTTGGAATGGGATTTTCCTGGGTTTTTGTCAGAAAACAATGGGAATGTGTCTACGTATTTATGGCAGGTAAATCAGTGCATGCGTGCACCTTTAGAGAAGCCAAAGGCTTGGAGAAAGCAAAGTTTTACCTTAACTGTTTGAATGTCTGAAGGAAGCTGGAGGAGAAGCAACTGTGCCTTCACAGTGTGTGATGCATCATTTTGCACCAGTCGTTCAGATTAAGACACAATAAACGTTTTGCTTTACCTAGGGTGGGGCAAGCCACTTGAGGGCAAAGGAACATTATCCTAAACCACAGTGTTCAGCTGCTTGTGTGTGAACGCATGTGGTTGGCTCTGTGGGTGAGAGAGAGTCCCTGAAAAAACACATTTTTATGGGCAAAGCTCAAGTGAGAACATTTCTCAATAATCTCTTTGGTAGAGCTGTTCTCCTGAGAAAACTAGAAAGGACTTTCCTCTGGCTATTTGCGTTTGTCAGTAGAAACTGAAGACAAAACAAAATGTACCAGCAGTCATAATTCCTAAATTCGTGTGAAGAAATAATGGCTGGTTTAGCCTAATTGTGTAAAGAATGTATGGAAAGAGTGATGCCTGTCCACGTGGGACTTGAAATCATAGGTGGTCTTGTGAAGGGTGGAAGCCAGACCTTGATTTATCGGTTCTTACAGGGAAGTGATTGCTCTGCAGCCAACTTTGGGGTTAACTGAAATTTACCCATGTCTGAGAACCTCTAAGATACTTGCCCAGAGACTGGCCTTATGGCCTTAATTTACCACACATTGCTTTTGAACTGCTGTATTTCCCAAAGAGGCATAAGGCACAAGTAGATCTCAGTCACCTGAACACTTCTGCCCTGGGGTCCCTTCCATGGGGGCTGCCTAAAGTCGCAGGGACCCGTTCCCTGCTGTGCTGAGGGGACGGACTTGCTAGCGCTCAGGTTTCCACATGGAAAATGACTGCTGCAAAACTAACAAAATAAAAATTCTAGTGACTCTAGAGATTTTGTGCCCAGAAGAGGTCTACTAAAAATATTTGATGCTAAAAAGCTAAATTCTCTAGGATGTTTTCGACTTGAGATCAAAAGTGGTTAGGAACACGGCTACTTTTGGAGTATCCTTGATAACTACAATGGTGTATCCAGGCATGGCTCTGCTCTTGGGGGGGTCCAATCCCACGGGAACATTATAAACCTCACTAAAGTCTCTCTTTGTCATATAGAGACATGCAGGGACAGGATAATGCAATGGAAATGGCAAATAATGTGTTACCATGCGGAAGGAGTAACACCACTGTGTTGCAGAGAGCTGGTGGGTTAGATGCACAGTAGCCCTCCATGGGGCATTCCCTGGCTGTCCCCCAGCTCGCAGGCAGGGGTATGCGGCAGCTCATGCGGAGTCAAAGAAGGGCTTGTAAGAGAAAGCTACAAAGTCATCACAAGGCGATAACCATTTTTTTTGCTGTTTTCATTTTTAGTGTTACTTTAGTAACAAATAACCTATACTGTTCCTGTTTTGTACAATATGGTTCCCTTAAACCACTGGGTTATAAGTGCAAGACTGTGCACACCCCTACCCCTATACATATTTTTGTTAAGATCCCCACCACCTGAAAAACATTAGATAAATCACTAGGCTTTTTTTTTTTTTTTTTGGCATTTGTAAACTAATTCTGTTAGCCAGCTACCTTTCTTCTAAGAAATTTTAGCACAAAATGAGAAGAGGAGCTATCAAGGCCTTAGTTCCTGTAGTCGCTCGGCACCAGTGAATAGCTGGGGTGACTTCAAGTGAGGGACGTCTTTAGATGTGAAAAGTCAAGCAACTGCTGGTTGTTGTTCTCGGCAGCAGTGCCGCAATGGGTAGGTGACTTGAGCAGTGATCTTCCCAGCACATTGTTGTCCACAGTTTTCAAAGACACTATTTCAAAACTTAATCTCAGCTCAAATTAATCTCTGAATCATTAAACTCCTTTGAGGACTAACTTGTCAGTCAGTGAGTACTTTCTGAAGGGATCTGAGGATACCCTGTACTGCATGGAGACTGAATTTTAGTGGGAATTCTTATTTTCTGGGGCAGGAAAAAACAACATCCTTCTGCTTGCTCAGAGCTTAGGATGCCATTTAATACACACATTACTGCTTGAATATAAAGCACTCTTCTGCCTTTCTATGCCAAACAAGGTTTTATGTCATTGGAACAGATGGTTTTGAATTTGCAATCAAACTAATTAAACCCAGTTTGAGAGCTTTCTTTTTGAAAGTTCAGTCATACTCCACATAAAAACAGGGAGTGAAGGCAACCAAATGCAACTTGGCACAAATTTCCTCTGAAAGCTAACCAGTTTCATAACACAAATTAAGACTAGCTACGCTATTTAATCTTATTTGTGGCAGTAAAGAGCAGGAGGACAGTAAGGGAGAGCGCAGCCCCTGTGCGAGGGCTCAGCCATGCAGGAGACAGTTGCCTCTGTGCCTGACTTCAGCCCAAGCAGGTTTGGGGTCCCGCATCATTTTACTTTTAATGGTGCCTACAGCTTTATTGAAGGCAATACCCGTTTCTTGAGTAGGTGAAGAGTTTACCTTTCTAAAGGGTCTACAAGGGCCTGCGTATTCAGCAGGGAGGAAAGTAGGATTTATGGTAAATGTAATCCTGCTTTCTTGCCTCTTGTGAAACTCTCCCACAGAGATCAGGTTTATTATTTTTTTCCCCTCTCTCCTTTTCCCTGTCCCCTCCATGGAAACAAAGTAGTTTTGAGTGTCTGTGTTCAGTTTAGATTACCAAGAAACAGCTATTGTTCAGTATGTTAAAAATAAATTAAATCATATTTTGCTCAAGGTCTAACAACTTTGATTATCATGTGGTATTTACTAAATCTAAGACAGTCATAACAAGAATTGTCATAATAAACATTTTAAAACGCACACATGCATAAACCTGCTGCTAATGGGGAATATGCAACATGTGGCAGATGCCTCTTTCTTTTTTTTAAAAAAAAACAAAATTCAAAATGGTGCTTACCGTTGCTTTCTTAGAGAAATGTGAAAACATCTAAATAAATGGCTTCATCTTAAAAACTGATAATCATCTATAAGCTATCTTTGGCTTCAGTGGTATTACATGATCTTTTCTTGCAATGCCTGGGGAGATCTCTGTTTAGCCATTTCCAAAGGCAAAGCAACTGCCTCTGCTCCAATCTTTTTGCAAATGCATTCGTGCGTGTGCTCAGTCTGGATGGTCACCCAGCTCTCTGTATGAAAATGGCACCCTTGGACTTCCCCTGTTTCTTACTTCCAAAAAGTGTATATTTGCATGTGTGTCTCTATCTACATATACATGAAAATAGTTGTCTGCATGCAGGTATTTATGTGTGCCTATATGTGAAAACACACATCCTGGGACTGGAAGCAGCCATGATAACAAGGAGAAATGAGGCCATGCAGACATAATTATGTTGCCTTTAGTCTTCTCCCCATGCCCAGTCTGCTGCGAGCCTACCTATGTGGGCCCAGGTAGGCATCTCCATCGCTCTTTGCAAATCTGGGCATGATTAGATTGGCATCTCCACAACCCCTAACTCCCACGCACAGGGCTCTGCTGACTCAACACAAACCCGAAGCTCATGATTTGTGATGGTATTCAGATGCCTGGTGCTAGTAATTGATTTCCAGGGGAACTAGTCTCTTGCGTGTCCTTGAGGATCTGGCCCAGAAGCTGTTTTCTGGAAAATGCCTGAAAGCTACTTGCAGTTAGACGGCAGGGAGCCGTGACAAGGATCAGCGAGCTGGGCACCGCTGGCCGGGTGACCACAGTCCCCGGGGATGCAGCTCTCTCGTGTGGTGGTGTGTACTTGTTTGCACGAATCGGTGTCTGACCTCGGGGTGGGGAGGAAGGGCCAACGTGGGGGAATGTTAGCAGAAAAGCATGCAACTTTAATTATGGGATTAGAATTAATTATAGGTAGGATTTAGCAAATACCTGCCTTTGAATACATTTTCCTGTTCTCTACCATACGGCATGCGCTTGAATCCTCTGCCTAATGCTCTCTTCTGGGCAGTTTGCCTACAGTCCTGGTGGCAGGCGGCTTTGATGGAGACACTTAAGCGACTGCCACTAGCTCCTTGTTTAGCGATTGGCTGCGTGAGGCATGTAAACCTGGACCCGATAATGTGGAACACACAAAGTGATCAAAGCGTAGAGCTGCCTCCCTGCTTATCGGCTCGTAATCACCCTCCTGGCACAGAGCCCGGGACTGGTAACCGATGCGTCCAAGCACAGACTGTTTGTGTAATGTGGGAACTGAACTGAGGGCTCCTTCTCTGAAGCGGTTGTGCTACCGGGCGCTGCGGAAGGAGCTCCCCGTGCGGCACAGGCACGGACACTGTCCAAGGAATTTGCCTTATCAGATGTAACGGGTTTGCTGTGCGCAGCCCTCTGGCAACAAGGCTGGTTTTCATAGAAGTGCTTTTGTAGTCAACTGACCGTCTCCTGGGGGCGTTGTTAGTTTGAGGATTGTTTTGGCGAAAACACTTCACATCTATTGCTAGCCCCCTACCCCAAAATAAATGCAAAGACAAACAATCGGAGATGCACTTCAAACTGAAGTGCTTGATCCAGTAGGCTGAACCTCGAGGTGTTGATAGTGATCTATGGTGGTTACTGGTTGCAAAACAGTGTGGACAGGGAACTACAGGCTTTTTTTGGAAACCTCCCTTTTCAGCTGTCACTCATCACTCTTGGTCTTACTCTGCCCTGAGATAGGTTGTGCTGGCTGCATGCAGTAGAAGCCTCCCAAATTTTCATGGTACAATTGTTTGCATGTTATTATGGTACAATGGTTTGCAAAGTGTATCACAGCATTTTACTATTTTAATCCAAAGCAGTGCCTCTGGCAGTGCTGCTATGAATTATACTCACTGGTAAAAGTGTAAAAAGTTTCCATTTCGCTACCTCTTGGTTCAGCCAGCTACAGCTTTGTGAACAAGCCGCACGCTAGCAATTGGCTCTAAATGACAAGTGAATAATCTGCACAGTTTTGTGTTAAGCTTGTTAATCAGTGAAATGCTCCATTTTGTCAGATGTATGGGAGCAGACAAAAGTGAGGGAAGAAGACTGTCTCTTTCTGTGGCAATTGATAAAATCAAATGTATTCTGAATCTTCACCCAAATACTCACAAGTGGCGAAGAGTCTTACTCTGAAGGATATCTACCAGTTTCAGTGCTCAGAGAACTCTTAGTTCCTCATTTGATTGATCAAAGTATTATACTAAAAGCAGAAAAAAAAATATTCTTTGTGAAGGTGCATTGAGTCCTAAAGAGACACAAAAGATCAACTCAGGCTATACATGTTTTATTCTAATACAGCCTGGTTTAGGGTTTTCTTTCATGTGTCTGGGAAGACTGCTTAGAGGGGGAGCATTGTATGAATTAGTAGATCTCGATACCTTTAGGAAAGCTTAGATGTGTATGCAAAAATCCCATTCATTAATATCTGCAAGACACAAATAGGTGCTAGAGTACATGTTTTTCTTAAACACTTCCCAAGAAGTGGCAGCAGAAAGGAAAATCCTGATTATAAAAGTCCTCTTGGTAACCACAGAATCACATAAGGGTAGGGGTTGGAAGGGACCTCTGGAGATCATCTAGTCCAACCCCCCTGCCAGAGCAGGGCCACCTAGAGCAGGCTGCACAGGACCGCGTCCAGGCGGGTTTTGAATATCTCCAGAGAAGGAGACTCCACACCCTCCCTGGGCAGCCTGTGCCAGGGCTCTGTCACCCTCACAGTGAAGAAGTTTTTCCTCATATTCACGATGACTGATTGTTACAGATGTTGCAGGGAAGATAATCTGTCTTTTTATTAGATTAAACATTATGTAAAGCAGTACAAGTGTCTGCAGATGTAATATTTGTGTAGGCTTGACTTTTCAGACTAGCTAAGCTACGCTTGGTGCCAAACCTGAGGAGACGAGGGAAAAGTGGCCAGAAACTACTCTTTTGCTTCTCTTGATGCTGAGGCTGTAGCAAGTGCCGTTTCAGTTGCTGGTGCCGATTGAGGTCTGACTTGTCTTGCATGGCCTGTGGGCCATCTGCGGGCACCCTGCCACGGTGTGATGTCCTGCCACTCCACAGCCACTGTCACTGTATCTTCATTTTGGGGGTAAAAAGGCTGCACTGTGTCCTGGGTGGATAGACCCCAGCCACAGCTTTGGGAAAGGCAGGTGTCCATCCCCGTTACCACCAAGGTCCAGGCGGTGCTCTGCAGTGGGGGATTTTGGGAGGCGAGGGCTCCTGGCTCCTCTCGGGTGCCTGAGGCAGGCAGGAGGGCGGGCTGGCTCTTTGGAAAGGGGTAAGTTTTAGCCTCTTTATTATCAGGGATGAAGCAGGGACTTCTCTGAGGTTTAGAACTATATTTCCCCTCCTATTCCCTCCTCTTTTTAGCACTGCATACATACTGGCTAAATTTAAGTACTTTTCAGTGATCTAGGTGGAAGCCATTAACCCCTACCATGGTATCAAGATCGTGAAATCTCATTAAGAAAAAGAATTTAATTCTGGGTGCACTTGTTCTTTGTTTGAAGTCTTTTGGTTATAGAGAAACTTCATTTCATGTGCCCCTTCGTAGTGATCATACTCTAGCCTTTGCAACCTGGACAGCATTTACTTTAACAGTTCTGGGCGTTCTTGAACTATAAAGCAAGAAATCTGTGCGAGACTCTGAAGTACTTGGCCTGATCTTAATTTAAAACAATTTATTGTTCTCTTTGACTCCTGTTGCAATCCTGTGGCCTTACACATTGCCTTCTTGCCATGAAATTTGCTTGATTGCCTCTTTCTGAAACTGGCACGGCATAGCATTTCTGTTCCTTTTCTCACTTTGATGGCATACAAAATATGTTTTCTTAGCTCTCGCCCTCGTGCTGCTTCATGACTTTTTTTTTTTTTTTTTTTTAAATAAAAGCAAAAGGCTTTGGAGGCTTTATTTCAGAGATGAATTGTTACCACTTACAATATTTCCATTCACTGTGCTTTGATGAGCCTGTCGAGAGAAAGAGCAGCTTCTCTCTCCCTTATTTTTCTTTGCTGTGTTCTAACTTTGCAGCTCCTCGGAACCCCAAAGTCCCAGTCCAAGAGAGAGATGAAAACAATAAAAAAGTCTGTAAAATATTTTTCTTGAAAAAAAACTTCCGTGTCTCAGACAATTTTTATTGAAAGGTTATTTGCCATTAAAAAGATTCCTGCCCTTTGCATACTTTTCCTACCTTTGCTCAAACAGTGGAAGAAATTATCTTGCCTTAGAAGGTTAAACACACTAGACTCCACACGTCCACCCAGATAGAAATCAGGAGGATGTTTAAAAATTATTTAGCAACAGTTATTTTCCTATTTTATAATAAAATAATGCAGATATTGTCATATTTGTTGGGATGTGCTGATCTTAGTCATGACCTGACACTGTTCCATTCACAAACATCAGGCAGATATTATCTCACGATCATATTTCCTAAATGGGTAAATTTTATATTTTATGCTACTTTTCTTGATAAAGACTAAGATGACAATAACCACAACTAAATACTCATTCGGTTAAAATGGTTTCAAAACTGGGGTTTTCATTTTTATAAAAGACCCTTTGTTCTTTGGGTCATACCTATGGGTGGACATGAAGTTGGAAGTTGCTAGATGGTTGACAGCGGAACTAGCAATGTACATCTCTCCATAATCTGGCACTTGGGTATAATTACCACCAAACCCCTCTAGTGTACTCCTCTACACTGCCACCATGGCTGAACTGCACACATACATCCCTGTGTCATGCCAGCCAGATCTGCCCGTAAAGACCTTCTGTCTTTTCCTCTTGTGCAGCAGGTAAGAAATGCTTCTTATTCAAGTTTACTTCAACGTGCAACTACTTGACTAGTCAATGGGCAGAGAGACAAAGATTGAAATCATTGTTACTTGCTAACAAGTGTAACGTGTACAGGCCTACACAGATGCCACTCTCTTCCCACTCTACAAGTGCAGAAATAAGGGTAGCATGACACCACCACAAAAACTTCCAGCCTGAATTGTGAAATACTCCGTGTAGGTTTGATTCAGTGAATACTTACAGTAAATGTTTGCCACATCTCTCAAAGGCACAGTAAAGAAAAAGAATGCTTCTGAAACACACACACGACCCTCCCCACACCACTCACACTCGCTTATTCTGGATCCATGAAAATATATAGTCATTTAAACTCCAAAGATGCCATGAGGCAGAATTAATTTCCTATATGCAATCCAATGTGCTATGGTTTAAAGGACTTGAAATTACCATATCTGTCACCTTGGAATAACCCAACGAAGGTCAAAGGAAAGCAAAGCCAAGTACTGAAGAGCAAATACTATCGCTCACTCACTTAAGTCTCTCAACTCGACTCCAAAAGAAACAATATGAAATGTTCAGTGCAGCCGTTTGGACTCATGATCACTGGTAACTGTGAGACTAGTAAATGTACGGGCTCTAAAGCTGGTCAGTTCTCAGCTCTCCTGTGTATCTGTTATAAAATGTCTGCAGTGGGAGCTGGCATTTGCATTTCATCACTACTGCAGCCAGGATGAAGGATTATGCCAGTGGTGATAGGCTGACAAACCTGTTGCTACCCAGCTGCTAAACTGGATCAAAGAGGGACACCAGCTGCTGTTCAGCTGCCAGCAGCACTACGAGGCAGAGGTGGGGCTGGAACCACACAAGGAAATAGGATTGGAGGGGGAAATTAAAGCACTTCAGTCTATAATCAAATTCCAAGTCCCTAATCAGGGACTGATTAGCTGTTGCCTGAGCTGGCAGGCCACTAAAGTCCTTCTCAAGGACTGCTTGGTCCCAGTGCACAAACCTTCCTTGGTGCAGGGTGTGGACCTGAGGCTCCCTTTGCCTGCTGACGCCTCCCAGGCTTTCAGACAAAGTCTCTCGTGGCTTTCCTCCTCTGCAGGTCTCCTCGGGTCTGCTGTGACCCATGCCAGCTCCCACCCACCTCCTGGGAGCTGATGCCTGTAGCCTGCTGGCTGGGGCATGCCTTGGAGGTAGGAAATGCACACTTCAACACCCCTTGCTAAAGGAAGGAATTAGAACCCTCTTCTACAGCCTGAGTAAGCCTGTGCTTGAGATGCTGGTGGCTGCTCAGGGTTTGAAAGAAAAATTTGGCACCTGCCTTCAAAAGAGGATTGTGGGCTATGAGCTGAGAGTGGAGACTTGCGCCTGTATACTTCATTCACCAGGAGGCACTTAAACCCGGGAGAGAGCTAGGATTTGGGATGAACTGCAATCTTCAGCTTTTCCTGTTTGGCTGGCTTAGGCAGCGCCCCAAACAGTGGCTTTTGTGAATCCCCCTCCGAGGCACTTAACTCCCTTTACGCACATGCATGGAGTTCCAGGCATCTAATTCAGGCATGTGGACTCCATTATGGGGCCAGATGCAAACATCCTGTCATGGATTAGGATCTGAAAGGTTCTATATCCTGTATTGTCAATCAACTATGGCCTTCGTTTTCCCTGCCCAGTTCTCCTTTTTTGTTTCAAAATCTGTATTTTTTTGAAGCAGATATGTATTTTTAAAAATTCTTCTTGTATCTATGCAAAGGAGTAGTTAAGACGTGCTAACTATTCCCAGGATGATGCAGTTAGAGACAACAATGACCAAGTTCACAAAATTTGGCATTAGAAAAATGAACGCACTTAAATGAAATCGTATTCTTCCCCACAAACTTTGTCCACCAGATTCTTACTGCTGAACGTCAGAACCAAAGGTTCATGGCTACCTACAGGCCATGGCTTAACCAAACAAAAAATAAATCCACTAGGCAGATATTTCTCTAGCAAGGAAAAGGGAGTCTTGTTTCTCCAAACAGCAGAATGGCTCTCAGCAATGCTTACGGTGATTTTCTTTTGTTTGTTTTGTTTGACTGGGAGATGAGGCACCTACGTTAATTTGAAGTTAATTTTGTGTTAGGTCAAGAAACCTGCTCAGATTTTCAGATGTTAGTGGAAATCATGTATTCTTAAGAGAAATACTTCTAACGTGCTTTGTGGAAGGTTTGTTTAACCATGCTAAGGAAAGAGATAATCTGGAGTACATAATTATAGCCCACAGGCTCAGAGTTTGAGAGGGTTTTTTTTTAAAGCTGAGCTGTATTCCCTGAAAATTGTTGCAAAATTCTCAATAAATTAAATAACAAGGCTGATTAGATCCTGCAGGAATGAGCTCCTTAAAGGACTGTACTTGCAGGTTGTGCTAGTAAAGTCATCCAGGGACTAATGTTTCCAAAAGATGTGTTTGCCACTTTGTGAGCGCCAAAAACCTTTGAGGGATACTTTGGCAAGCGCCAGTACGGGATGCAGGGTGCAATATAGGCTATGTTTAGAGTAGGAGCACTTTACTGCTAAAAGAATACTAAATGGCAAAGTGCTTCTAGCTGAGAAGCAGCCATACCAGCAACTCTGAGCAATGTGCTGGGATAGTAAGCCCTGCCCATATATGCACACGTAAGTATATACACACAAATGAAACAATCAGTAAGAATTAAAATAAATAAATCTCAACCTCCCAAGTCAGCTTTGCTGGTATTACTGCATCTATATGAGTAGCTTGTGGTGGCATAACTATTTCACGCCACTGGCTGACGGGACCCCAGAGCACAGCAGCTTCACAGCAGGCAAAGGAAGAAGCGCCTGGAGGAAAGCTGAGTCATGAACGGAAGGGAACGTGTGAAGGAATTAACTGAGATACCAGAGATTTAGCAGCTCTCTGCTTGGAATTGAGGGGTAATCCAATTTTTTTCCATCTTCACTGCTTTAAGCTTCAATAATAAATCAGTGGCTGTACCGGACAAAAATCTAAGAGCTTATATAAACTGTGGGATTGTATGGTATCCATGTTTGCTCTTTCATTAGATACTATTTTCATTACAGGTTTTTGAACATAACATTTCAGAGAGGGGAAGTAAGGCAAACTTCTGGAGAGTTTTCATCTCTTAAGACATAGTGGACAAAATGTACAAACTACTGCCACATGACAATGCCATTGCTTTTAAATGCAGGTTTGGATGGATTAGTTTCAAATAGTATCTATAGAAAAATGTTATCACGCTCCTCCTTTTCTTCTTTTCAACCTACAAGGCAGCACTGGTAATCGAAATCACTAAGAAATTGAAAAAAACCCCAACTCAGTACCTTTCATTTTTTGGCAGTTTTGTTTCTTTTACCTATTTAGGCTCTAGACTGGATTATCTCCTAATGTGTGTACAAATCTCATAAACCACCTTTGAGAACTGCTGTTAAATTCTACCCATGTCTCTCCTCTTCCTGAATTCCTTCTTATTTTGTCTCTCTTCTCTTTATGACTAATTGCTATACCTTGTTTTATCCTTTCTTGTACTTATATTTATTGCCCAAATGATGCAGAGTCTCTTAACAGTGGTCAGTTGAAAATTATCTACTTTTTTGATATTATAATAATGATTATGTGCCATTATGTCTGTGGTTTGGAATGAAGTCCTCATCTTGATTAAATGTTGCACCTGAAATGAACTTGTCCTTGAAGGACTAAGCCATGACAAATCATCCTGAGAAAGGGGAGAGATTTGTGTTTTCCTCCACTTGCAGTAATCAGTGTATTGTGACCATACAACACTGGTGTGGCATTCATAATGTAGTGATAACTATTATGGAAGAGAAGACAAACCTACTTATTTTTCATTTGGAAGTGCAAAATTATTAACACAATAGTGTTGAAGAATTTTCCTGGCTAGTTTTCCCTTGGCTGCCTCAGGCTGAAAATGACTGCTGACGTTTAATATTTTATGAATCCTCCTGACTATGAAGATCTAGTAATTCTCCTTGGGAGGATCTGTGACACAGATAAAATGCAGAAATCTGAACAGACATGACAGAAAACTATATGCAGTAGTGACTGTAACTTTGAGAAACTTGGGTCCCATCAGTTCCTGTGCATCAATTACACTGGTAAATATCTATTTTTTTAAAGTAAAGAAAAGATGAGTATTTCCTGGAGTTCAGTAATTCAGGCCTCCACAATTGTAAAGAAAAACCTTACATGATCTGGAACAGATTTTTCTCAAGTGACTCAATTAATTACTTCCATATGACAATTAGCAACATTAGAAGCTTGTGAAATTCAGCAGTCGGGGAACTGGTCACTTGTGCAGACAGGCAATTTGACATACATAGATAACTCCATTAATTTTTAATGAGAACTATAACCTGTATAAAGTTTGCTAGTTGTTAAATATTTTTAAATGGATCTCAACCTATACATAGCCAGACAGTTATCCATGCAGTAGACTACGGCCTGTTTTCCTTAATCAAGCAAAACTACAATGAGAATTTTCTCAATTAAGAGCTGAAGAATTTGGCTGAGTTTTATTCAGTTCTTGGCAGTAGGAAAAACTGGTCTTTCCAACAGTAAGTGCCAGCGCAAAATATTTTGGCAAGTTACAAATGTCAATTCAGATCTATGAAATTCTCATTTTCAGGCAGTAAAATTAGAATAGCTCTGGTTTGTATTAGCTTAAAAATACCCAAACCCTGGCCTACTATTGTGTTGCTAAGTAAACAGGTATCCACTATTGGCCCAGATTCTGTCCTCGGTTATAGTAGCATTTTGATTGCAGTGGAGATAATTCCTGTTTATAAACAGAATAACCAATATCACCGAGTCCTAACTTTTCCATGTGCTCAATTTATTGATATTGGTATTCTTCTGCTGTGGAAATGATCACAGTGGTTAAATGTATCTGGTTTGAAGTGGACAGCAGTGATTGTTATTGAGTCCATTTTACTGCATCTTATCTTGCTAACAATGACATTTAATGGGATGTCACAGATTAACAGCTTTACTTGCCTAGCCCCACTGAGCTAAGAGGAAAATTTCCAAAGATGGAAGAGTTGGAAGATAAGTGGGAGAGTTGCTTTCCTTTAATTTTTTTGAAGGAAATGTTTTTCTTATCATTCTTTTAATCTATTCAAAACTATCCCAAATTCTTCCTGGAAATTAGGCTGGAGATGTCATGAGAACAGACATTATTTCATATATCTGATAGATATAGATATTTTTTTTTTTAACTGGTGACAAAGATCCCATTTAATTAAATGAAAGCAGACTTTGGATGTCTCTGTCAATGTACAGTCCTACAGGCAGTAGCAGAATGAGGGAAGAACCTGTAAAGTAAACCTATCTATTAAATTAAAAATACATACTTATGTTCATACTTGACTATTGTTTTACAAGGAACTCCCAAGAAAACATGCATGTGGGTTCCATTTCCTGCAGAAGTTTGCTTTAAACACTCATGAAATCAACATATCATACTTCAAAGATTTCATAGTTTAGCTAGAAGTAGGGCTGTAAATGTTCTGCTTATATCCTCCACCATGGCTTAGCTGATGCTATCAGCCAACCCGCTTCATACCTGTGGAAACGACTACTTGTCTTTGGCCTGCTAGGGAGCTCTGTAGGCCAAGTGTCAGCACTGGAATCAGGTCTATAAATCTTCTAGATTATTTGTGTGCTGGAGTTTCTCTTGCCATCTTTGTGATGAAGAAATAATTGAGTTGCAGAACTCCACCAGTACATATGAAGCTCATTGAATTTTATTCTCTAACAAAAGCATTATTTTGTAAATGGAAAAAAAAAGTATCAATGTAAGCAGATACATATGTTTTTTATATTTGAACCCATTTAATTACATCATTACTGTTGCCAAATAACATGACATAGACAAGTTAGATGTTAGCCTTTTTTATAATTTAACCAAAGTGATCACGTATATTGTGTGCTGGCTACACACACTATTATGTTTGATCTTTGTCCAACCACAGAAAATTGGTGCAAAAAAGCATAGGAGGACCCAGGGCTTCCAAATGTGTTAAACTCATTACAAAGACACTTTAAACTTACTCATCATTCAGTCTTGTTCACTCTTGGTGATGATGCCTCACTGACTAAAAGTAATAATTCTAAATTGAATTGTTTTGTAAAGAAATGCAGTGGTGCCATCTTTTTTCCTTGTAATTATAATATAGATGATTCTCAAGAAAAACACAATTGGAAGGTTACCACATTTTAAAATGCTCAGCTGTGTGCTGCCAAGGCACGCGCATTAGAAATGAGCTGAGGTGGCAGCGTCCAGATCCAGAAAAGCCAACATTTTTTACTGCAGATATAACACAGACTCCCACAGTTGCTATCTCTGAATGTGGGCCTGATGCTCTGAATCAGAATGGTGAAAGAGGCGCATGCTGAATGTTTACTGTTCTCATAAGATATTCTTTCTTTCCTACAATGCTGGAGGGGACGGGGTTAGAAAATTATAATTGTGAAATACTGTTCCTGGCTCCTATGAGGACACGCTGCCCCTAGAGAGCTAAGGAAATATCTAGGTTATACTTTTTCCCAATGAATTCCTAAGGATAGATTTAGACATGCTAGTATCTCTGAAAAAGACAGAAGGCAGATTATAAACTGTCTGGTATTGCTGAGTTAAATAATTTATTGGTCCCTGGTTCTGAGAAAAACTCCTGCATTGGACTTGAATCCTGCCTGCTTACTCACATCACGGGACTGTGGTAGAGGGTGGCAGAATTCTGGTTGAGAGTCCTGATCTGGTATGTCCGGACACCATCACTCAAGCAGCAGGCTCAAGTTTTAAAAGAACTAGAGATTTTAAAGCATGTGTATAAGGTTGTTCAAAACTACCTCTATGACCTTGGACAAGTTACTTACAGCACCATTTTTTTTTGTTCCTATGGAAAAGGCAGGACTGATTCGCCAGCCCCTACTCCCTCTCCATACTCGTATACATTGCTTGCTATCACTCCCCACCTCCTAATTTTTGGCATGTTCTAACGCCTGCTCACAAGTTTCTTCCACTTTGAGCATTACAGTTTGTATCGGAGAAGGAAAGGATGAAGAGAAGCAAACCAACAGGCAGTGGAGTTTCTTATAGTGTCTTAAGGTGCCTCAGCTGACACATCTCATTCAGGACACATCTGGAGTTCAGGACTCCAGATGGGGTCCACAGTGCAGGAATAGAAATAACTAGGCAAGCCAGCCTGTAGTGAGCATCAAGATGGTGCAGCCTGACTGGCTAGTGGTACCCATGCTACCTGGTTTAAAGTTAAATCTTTGATACCTCTGCAAAACGTTGCAGATGCTTCTGGGACTGCTGTATAGATATTGCCACGCTTTGCCAATCTCCTTCAGCTCCTTATTTGCAAAATGGGTCTGAAACTCCTTACTCAGCTCTGAGTGATGCTGCAAGAAGTATATTGAGCATTTTAATGAGGGCTATACTAAGTCATCAGTCTTCTCTTATCTTTCTCATGCTCATGAACGTGTAACACACTAATTTATATAGAGAAGAAACTTTTGGTGGCAGTAAGCTCTTTTATGTACTACATTGTTTCTCAGAGTCTCCAGTCCCTGCAGTTGACTGTTTCATGGAATCATAGAATGGTTTGGGTTGGAAGGTACCTTAAAGATCATCTAGTTCCAACCCCCCTGCCATGGGCAGGGACACCTTCTGCTAGACCAGGTTGCTCAAAGCCCAATCCAACCTGGCCTTGAACACCTCCAGGGATGGGGCAGCCACAACTTCTCTGGGCAACCTGTTCCAGTGCCTCACCACCCTCATAGGGAAGAATTTCTTCCTTAGATCTAATCTAAATCTACCCTCTTTCAGTTTAAAGCCACTACCCCTTGTCCTATCATTACATGCCCTTGTCAAAAGTCCCTCTCCAGCTTTCTTGGAGGCCCCCTTTAGGTACTGGAAGGCTGCTAGAAGGTCTCCCTGGAGCCTTCTCTTCTCCAGGCTGAACAAGCCCAACTCTCTCAGCCTGTCTTCATAGCAGGGGTGCTCCAGCCCTCTGATCATCTTTGTGTCCCTCCTCTGGACTCCAGCAGGTCCATGTCCTTCTTGTGTTGGGGGCCCCAGAGCTGAACACAGTACTCCAGGTGGGGTCCCAGGAGAGCAGAGTAGAGGGGCAGAATCACCTCCCTCGACCTGCTGGTCATGCTTCTTTTGATGCAGCCCAGGATACGGTTGGCTTTCTGGGCTGTAGGCGCACATTATTGGGTCACGTTGAGCTTCTCATCAACCAACGCCCCCAAGTCCTTCTCCTCAAGGCTGCTCTCAATCCATTCTCCGCCCAGCCTGTATTTGTTCTTGGGATTGCCCCAACCCATGTGCAGGACCTTGCACTTGGCCTTGTTGAACTTCATGAGGTTCGCACAGGCCCACCTCTCAAGCCTGTCAAGGTCCCTCTGGATGGCATCCCTTCCCTCCAGCGTGTCGACCGCACCACACAGCTTCGTGTCGTCAGCAAATTTGCTGAGGCTGCGCTCAATCCCGCTGTCCATGTTGCCGACAAAGATGTTAAACAGCACCGTTCCCAATACCAACCCCTGAGGAACGCCACTTGTTACCGGTCTCCACTTGGACATCAAGCAGTTGACCGCAACACTTTGAGTGCGACCATCCAGCCAATTCCTTATCCGCCGAGTGGTCCATCCATGAAATCCATGTCTCTCCAATTTAGAGACAAGGATGTCCTGCGGGACAGTGTCAAATGCTTTGCACAGGTCCAGGTGGATGATGTCAGTTGCTCTTCCCTTATCCACCAATGCTGTAACCTTGTCATAGAAGGCCACCACATTTGTCAGGCAGGATTTGCCCTTAGGGAAGCCATGTTGGCTGTCACCAATCCCCTCCTTATTTTTCATGTGCCTTAGCATAGTTTCCAGGAGGATCTGCTCCATGATCTTGCTGGGCACAGAGGTGAGACTGACTGGCCTGTAGTTCCCCAGGTCTTCCTTTCTTCTCTTTTTAAAAATGGGGGTTATGTTTCCCCTTTTCCAGTCAGTGGGAATATCACTGGACTGCCACAACTTCTTAAATATGATGGATAATGGCTTAGCAACTTCATCTGCCAGTTCCCTCAGGACCCGCGGATGCACCTCATCAGGTCCCATGGACTTACGGACTTTCAGGTTCCCTAGATGGTCTCAAATCTGGTCTTCTCCTACAGTGGGCAGTTCTTCATTCTCCCAGTCCCTTCCCTTGCTTTCTGCGACTTGGGCTGTGTGGCTCGAGCAGGTACTGGTGAAGACTGAGGCAAAAAAGTCATTGAGTACCTCAGCCTTCTCCATATCCCAGGTAGCCAGGTCTCTCGTTTCCTTCCGGAGAGGGCCCACATTTTCCCTAGTCTTTCCTTCATCACCTACATACCTATAGAAGCTTTTCATGTTGCCCTTGTTATCCCTGGCCAGATTTAGTTCTATCAGGGCTTTAGCCTGATCCCTGTCTGCTTGGACAATTTCTCTATATTCCTCCCAGGCTACCTGTCCTTGCTTCTACCCTCTGTAGGCTTCCTTTTTGTGCTTGAGTTTGTCCAGGAGCTCCTTGTTCATCCATGCAGGCCTCCTGGCATTTTTGCCTGACTTCCTCTTTGTTGGGATGCATCACTTCTGAGTGTGGAGGAGCCCCTCCAGGGCTTTATCGCATGGTACTCTACTGAGCAGATCCCTGAAGAGGCCAAAGTCTGCTCTCCTGAAGTCCAGGGTAGTGAACTTGCTGTGCGCCCTCCTCGCTGCTGTAAGGATCTTGAACTCCACCATTTCATGGTCACTGTAGCCAAGGCTGCCCTTGAGCTTCACGTTCCCCACCAGCCTCTCCTTGTTGGTCAGAACAAGGTCCAGCATAGCACCTCTCCTCGTTGGCTCCTCTGTCACTTGGAGATGGAAGTTATCATCAATGCATTCCACAAACCTGCTGGATTGCCTATGCCCTGCTGTGTTGTCCCTCCAACAGATATCAGGGTGGTTGAAGTCCCCCATGAGGACCAGGGCTCGTGAACGTGAGACTGCTCCTATCTGTCTGTAGAGGGCCTCATCTGCTCTGTCTTTCTGGTAGGGTGGCCTGTAGCAGACCCCCACTATAGTGTAACCTGTCCCTGCCCTCCCTTTCTCTCTGAACCTCTAACTTTAAATAAAGCCACACAGAGAGAGACCACAAGTCACTCTTGATGAGCAGACACATTTATTCAGATTCTCTTCAGGGCTATGAGACTTGAAAGAATAGTTTCCTGAAAATATATTTGTCAAGAAGATGAACACTCAAGATAAACAATATAGTGGAGGCCAAAAAAGAAATTAAAATAGGACATCCCTCTCACATTGTTTGCTTAAGCAAAATCAGATGGATTTGTCTCTGGGGACCCCAGGACTGGAGCTGCTTTTTTTTTTTTTTCATGCTAGGTGCCATATTTTGCCTGCTCCTTTTTTCCGGCCTTGCTTTTGTATATATCATAGTGTCTAAAGCAGTTATTCACATCAGTTATTCTACTTCATCCATGCAAATTAGAACTGTAGTTGCAGTTAATATGAAACTGTAGGTGCTATCCCCAGTTTTTCTTAAATCCTCACTGTATTACTTAAATTCTACATGTTATTGCTGCTTCTGAATTCATTGCTTGGTCTGAGTAAATGCAATCCATTAACTCTATTTTAGCCTCACACAAGCATCCTCCCTATGCCTTTAATTACAACAGCTTTCAAGAACATTTGCCTTCGCAGTCTATGATGCCATTAAGAAACGGAATAGTACTTTACAATTACAGGGACCCATTTCTTTGTCTTGACATTATTGTTTATCGTGGATTAGATCACTATTTTGTATGTTTTGGAGCCACCTGAAATTAGCTTGCTTCTGTAAGGTACCTATTCACTCTAGTTTTAAAACCACCAAAGCGACCTTTTTCAGAGTCTTTTCCAGAAATGCTTCAGTCCTAGAGAAATGTGTGCTTCATTTAAAACAAAACAAAACCAACCTAAAAACTGTAAGAAGAAATGGGTCTTACTGGAAGGAAACTTTACAACAACGCTACACATTGTGAGAGAGGAATAACGTTTTAGGCCCTGGTACTCATCTCTGAGTAGTGTAATTTAGAAGAATCTTCCTTGGAATCGATGGCATTGTCCCTGTGTAAAATTGGGATAACATGGCTGAGCAGAAACAACAACTGCTTCTTGTCTGTAGCTAGTCCATCTCCTGAGAAACAGTGGAGGAGCCTTCCTTACTGCCAACTTTCCAATATGGCATTCAGCGAGACTGTAAAAGTCTTGGGGAGAAGGAGGTGAAGAGGGTAAAGAAGCACTGACCGAAAATCACACTAGCCTGGTGCGGATTAGTCCAATAAAAAGAGAAAAGAGCGTAATAAGGTCTGGAGTAATTGTTTTAACTGCAGTTTTAATCACATAAGTTCTTGTCATACTGTAAGCAGCCCAGTTTGCTGAAAGAAGAAAGAAAACAGAACAGGGCATGATTTGGGTAAAATGCATGGGGAGGCCATGTCTTTTGCGTGCACTGGCCTCCTGCCACAGGCTGTTTCCAGTGCGCCCGCTGGGTGGGGAAGGGATGTGGCAGTCCTTGTGTCTTCTTCCATTCAGTTGCTGGTTCCTCCACATCCACCTTCTCCCAGGGTGGCAGAGCAAGCCAGCCTGGGGCCTCCTGTCCCAGGGTCTGCCCCAGTCCCTGTTGATTAGCCCTGCTGCCCTTTGGTGCCAGGGGCTCCCACCACCATCAGTGGCCCCCCCCAAGGCTCAGCTGCTCAGGCTGTGCCCTGCTTTGGAGCTCACCTGTTATGACTTAACAACTAGGTAGTGCTAATGAGTGAAAAAAGAGCTGAAATGGGTGATTGAAATGAGCCCCTGAAAGCAGCGGAAAGGCTGGCACTTGCATGGTTGTATAAAGGAAATAGTTATTCCTAAGGAAAAGGTATTATTTCTACAGCTATAATCTAAGACTTTTTTCTCTTTAGCACCAAAGCCACACACTGGTATTCATCTAGGCTTAATGCAAACACTGCATTGGGCAGTTCAGGGATAGTCAGCTCTTATAAGCAATGTTAGCTTTGTAAGCTTTGTTTGGAGTTTTGTTAGATTCCCTACTGCAGTCTTCAGTAGACAAAATGGGCTTGACATTTAAAACCCATCTTGTATAGTTTTTCTAATTCCAGATTACAGTCGCCATAACTAATTTGTGGCAATAATCAAAAGAAGTTTATATATCCTTATTTGTAACCAGGATAAAAAATGTATTGTTAGCAAATATAAAATCAAGCATACTGAATTTCAAATGTTGTAGCAGTGCATCTGAAGATCAAATGTTCTTTATCGATGTATATATATTTAAATACTGACAGGCACTACAGCCAATTCAAATGTCTGTTGGAGCAATTTTTGATCAGTATGGAAACTGTATTGGGTTTTCACGGGAAGTCCTTGAGAGCGGACATGTCTCGCTTCTGAAGCTGTCTGTAGGTGGCGTGAGCCATCCACTCAAGCACAGACACAGGCCTAACACTCCGCTTGCATTTTTTTTAAAAAAAGCAAAATAACAAAACCATGTTCACATAATTGCCCTTTATATAGGTGCTACTGCCCGTGTTGGGTGCAGCACAGCTGTATTACATTGCCTTTGAGTCAGAACTATCATGTCATGATAAATTATAAAGATATTTCTCTCCGGTAAAGGTAAAATCTTAAGATACAGCGTTCACCTGTGTCTTTGAATAAGGAGGGTCCTCTCTTCTCCCAGTGACTTTAATCACCTACAGACAGCTCATTACAAACAACATATTCCTGGTATTGGCCGGGGCAAATATGATATAAGCTGAGCATTAACAAATATCTTTCTTTTTAGTCCTTTCTGGTTTCCTGTCTTTTAGTCTGTGTTAAGTTTTTCAAACACAATCTCTTGTTTGTCAAAAGGCGAGGGACTGTTTTCTAGCTATCCAAGCAGTGTATCATGTTGGAACGTGCTTTGCTCTGAGCACATCAAAACCTGCAGATTTTTCTGCTGGTGGGTAGAAAATGGTGAGCACCAGCCCTTTGTTCTTAATCTTTCTATATTTACGGAAGAAAGGAAATGAATTTTGAGTGTGTCTGCAGTTCCTATGCAGGTATATCTCCCATTTAGGGATCACGTTCATTCCTGGCTAGGTTTAATTGTGTGTGAAATGGTGTTTGTATTCCACACCTGACCATGGTAGGAGTAACATGTACATTCAGGCATCTATTCTGGTCCATTCAGCACTACTAAACCTCAGAGCAAAATCATCCATATCCAGGCAAAAGGTGAGGGGGGAGAGGAAATTAAAAAGAGAAGGAAGTCAAAGGAGGATTGTCTGGAGAAACCTTCTATCTTCAGCTCTTCACAACCACTGAATACTTGTGCAGCTAACTACTATACTTTTAAGCCAGGTAGAATGGACATCAGGTTTCAGGTACAGTAAAGAAAATTTAATGAAGGGACCCAACAACAAAATATGGTTTGTATTTCAAGATACAAAAATATCTGTCTCAAGAAGGGTATGAAGGAATATGTTGCACAGCAGCTGGAATGGGTATTCTGCCTAAGCCTGAAGGAGAAGGTGTGCAAAGTATCCAAGCATCTAAGATTGGAAATAGATCCCTCATGACATTGTCAGGTATGCCAGTGGGAGTTACAGGGAAAACCCCACCAGGAACCTCTCAGCACCTATAGGCACAACATGGGCTTGAGCGTTTGGCACTCGTAGTGTGCAAAACAAACTCCTAATGTATGATCACACTGAGATACACCACGGGTTGCAAAGCTAGGAGCACAAAGAAAAAGCTCATTTGGAAGATTAAAAGAATACACTTTGCAAAAAATTTAGCTAATACCTGGCTCACCTACTGTCCTATTTTTACTATTTAATCACATTCTCACTCCTAAGATATCTCTGAATATTCCAAGGCCAGGAGAGACGCACCCAAAGACAAGATTAACATGGAAGGTTTTTTTTCTGATTTGTTGCTTCAGCAGTACGGGCTTGAATATTGGAAGCAGTGATTTCACAAAAAGCAGTGGTTGCACTCACTTCTTAGGTACATAGGTAATAAAACTCTTCTTTGGATTCCTGAGGTTACATACCTCCAGGAAAACAGTCTCCACTTGGTTTAAATTTAGTTGAGTCCAGGAAATAAAAATGTCATTGTCAGTGTTTCACAGGCCAGAGCTAAACCTTTCCTAAAGGATATGTTATAATAATATCCAGAGGAGGGAATGAACTCACTATGGGCAAAAATTGTAATAAAAATAATAGTGAAAAATCGGACTTCTCCAAGTCTCCTTTGGTTCAACTACAGACTGTAGGAGATTTTTCATAAAAGCATTTGATATTTTTATGTGACTGTACATTGGTTGGGAAAAGAGGAACACAACCTGTTGAGAGTTAACATTTTAGGACTCTTCCTCACCGTGCTAAATTCAATGCTGCATTTTCAGCAAGAAAACTGCAGGTCACTTGGCTTAACTGAAGCTGGGTAAGCCTTTTAGCTTATCAAATGTCACATGAAAAAATACCAGGCAAGTTGGGGCTGAGTAAGTGTTAAAGCTTTGTTAGGATGGCGTGTCCTCAAATAATCGTAGAATGCCAAACACAGAGCTTCCCGTGTTCCTTCAGGCTGAGCAGGGATGCCAAGTATACAGAATTGGAAGCTGTCTATCAGGGGTTTTTTATTTGCTTGATACTGTGCAGACAGCAGAGACAAAATACCAAAAATGCCTGAAATCCTTATGACCTTTCACTGCAAACTGTGAACTTTGTCCGCTAAACTCAAATTTCTGTTTACACTGTCAGCACAGGCTCCTGCTGTTGCCTTTTCTTTGTCTTTCCCGTTTGTCATATATCAAGGGATAGCTTCACAAACACTGCACAGGAGGGGGGACCTGAGCACATTCCAGACCTTTTGCAGGTTCAAAATACTAAGTCTCCATGTTGTGGATTGCTTAAAAATAGCTGTAATGCAAGCAAAGTAGCATGAAACATGCTGTTTGCACACAAAGCAAATATTCTACAGAAAGCTTTAGCTTTGCCATCAGCTGGCATGGCTCATATTCCCACGTTGTGCGCCGATGCCATGCTGCTGCATAGCTGACCCCCTTTACACCATCTCTCATTTACACCAGGAATACAGAGATGACTACAGAGTAAATGGTCCAAAAAAGCATTCAGTAAACTACTGCGTCAGCTTCTCAACTAAAATATCCCTGATTTCAGCATCGTGCTCCAACATTCATCCACCCCTTGTAAATCATGAGCTAGACTGCCACAGTGAACAAGTACAGGGGAAATTTCAGATGTATAAAGTAGAAATTGTGAGAGTGAGTAGAAATGTGAGGGTGACTGAGCACTGGCACAGGTTGCCCAGGGAGGTTGTAGAGTCTTCATCCTTGGATATAATTTAAAAGCCATTTGGACATGGTCCTGGGCAACTGGTCTAGGTGTCCCTGCTTGAACAGAGGGGTTGGACAAGATAACCTCCAGAGGTCCCTTCCAACCCCAACCCTTCTGTGATTCTGTGAAATTGTTCCTATGCAAGACTATAATGAACTGTAATATTTGACAGTATTTGCATAACTTTTGCAATTGAAAAAGGATATCCTTAACCTGTTACTTAAATAAACCCAACAACTACATTGAACTCCTTTGAAACTAAATAGAAGGTTGAATTATTTAACAACTATTTTAGCTGAACTATCATTATTAGCTGGGTAATTATTCTGACTGTATGTCAAATTTAATTTCATTCTGTGGTAGCATTCCCTGAACTTTACAAGACAAAGGTATTAATAGAGTTCTGTGTCTGAACTCTTTAGGGTCTAGAAAACTCCCTTAAAAGGCAACATTTCCAGAGAGACTCCTGCATAGAAAATACATTGGTGTTTCCTAGAGAAACTCAGTGAGTTGACAAGGAATCATTACATTGATAAATTATGTCAATGATGCTTTTGAAAGAAGACTGTTCACTTAGTGCTACTTTTCCCTGAACATGGAAGCTATGGAAAATGTGTGGAAAACATTTGCAAAGTGATGATTGCAGTTATATGCTCTATATGTTGCTGTTAATGAGCTGTCTGTTAACAAACCATATGCTTCAGCACATAAACAGGAGGATTTATGCTTAATGCAAAACCCATAAAAAGACTTACTGTTTGGTACAACTGTTTCCCAAATCAGACAGGCACATTGCTCTAGTCTTCCATGAACTTCCTGTTACCAGTATAAAAATCTGCTGCCTACTGGCTTGAAGTCTCTTTTCAGCCTGAGCAACCTTGAGTTAGCTGCTTCTCCTCACTTCGCAAAGCTGCAGTCACTGTCTATCACCAAAGTACTACCAATGAACTTGTTGCCAAAGCCCATAAGTAAGTGTGTACATGTGTGCACATGTGAGGTTGTCTGGGGAGCAGGGGACTAGAGGAGCAGAGAATTTAATGAGCAGCAGGTTCTTCAGGTCTCTGCTTTGCACAGCCTGGGATAGTAAACTTGTCATCATGGTTACTAACAGCAAGCAGGAGGTATCCGTGGAATATCCCCAATTCTAATGATTTGTGGAGGCAAGTTCATCTGGTTCTTTTTCCGTGTTCTTCTGTACTAGAGTTTTATGTGTCAATTATCGCTACTAAAGCCCTAAACAAGCCTCTCTTCTTCAAAACACAGACAAAAGCAACCATTGGGTTTATTCACAATAATGCTTGGATTAGTTAAAGAAACCACATTCACCAACAGGAAGAGAGAAGTAAATTTCTAAGCTATTGAATAACACTGCTATGTTTGGAAAAGATTTTTCTTTTGTAATTCCCCTTTAATTTCCTCCCATCCAGAGCTGCTGAGAGGAATCTGAAGCTAGGTTTTCATGAGTGACTAAAGGAGTCCAGCAGCTGACTGCTGTTTAAAATCAATGGTCCTGGAAATGTAAGGTAACATTTCCATAAACACATGAGTAATTTGAGGTTTAAGTTCCACTAAAAATCATCCACTACCGCCAGCTCCCCAAGTCAGACAGGGAAAAGGCAGACCAGTAAGCTAATCCTTATTATCAGCTAAGCAGGGATTGAATGGAGGAACATAAAGCACAAGAAAATGAAGAGGGCAGAGAAGACAACTATGTTCAAGAAATTTATACACTGAGAGGCATAAAAGGCAGTTCAACAGGAAAAAGGATAGACAGAAAGAATATTGGACTATATAAACTGAAACATTACTTTCAGTCACTTAGGTTTCCTTTTGATTTTGAGATACGACCTCAGTAAACCCACATAAAATTGTATAACTTTATCACCTGTCTCAGTGCCTCTGAATTCGGCACAATACATTTTTTTCATTCTGCATCCTGATCAGATTAGAAAGTGTCTGAAGTTAAACTGTGTATTCTGGTAACCTTTCTGAATAGTCTTGCTTTCTTCATTTCAATTGTCATTTTTTCAATTTAAAAATATTATTAAAATACCACATTTGGGTGGGTAGTGACTACCATGACACTGTGTAGAAAACCAAAGCAATTTGAAGCAAGCTAGACATTCTGAGTACATTTTTTAAATACCTTATTGCTTAAATAAAATAAACTTAAATCCCTTAGTCTGGCAATTACTTTCAGATGTTTGATTGTTTATTTTTAAAGAACTGTCATATCAACCATTTAGAACTGACAAGTACTACTTTGATATCTTCATGAGTTTTCTCTAACATCTGCTCCCTGCCTTATGTTGGGAACTATATACTCATCTTCATTGTCTCTTGTATTTATCTTAATTTTGCTGTATTTTATTTTATTAGAGGAAAAACTTAGCAGAGCTGTTTGTGGCAAGATTTAGTTACAGGAAACCCAAAAGCTAAGCCCCAGTTTCAGCTGAGACAATTAGCTGTTGATTTTGGTAGCAGCTCAGGACTTCTATTGGACCCGAATGCCTTTCAAGTCTATCTGCCCGTTGATGCTCAAGTCTGAAAATTTTTTATATTCTTACTACAGATAAAGGGCTTTGTTTCCTTTTAATTTGAGGCATATTTCTATCCAGATCTGAATGTTTTTCTGAAATTCTTCTCTATTCACTGGAATAGATTAAAAAAAAAAAAAAAAAAGAAATAATAACATTTTCCAGAACTTTCAACCCTTTTTAAGGCTTTTTTCCCCCTTAATTCTCTGTTCCTTGATATCTGTGAATTGTTGAGGGCAGCATTTGTTTTTCTCAAAGCAATTTTGCCACGCATGAAAAGTAGCAGGTGCTAATTTGTAATGCTTAGCTTAACTGTTGCTTTTTTCTGTCTAGTAAGTATATTTTAATAGCTCCTATTACTGCTTCACCTGCTGTAGGTAAAGGACTCTAACATACTGAACACATGATACTTTTTTTAAAGCGATCTATATTATTATATAACACCAGAAGATGTTTATCAAAACGTTTGAAGAAATTACTAATAAAAAAAGCAGTGTTCTTATAAAGTCTTTTCATCAACTGCTATAGAAACTTTGCAGCCGAGTTATCAAAGTCCACTGCCATTCTTGGATGGATGTTTTATTGCTAGGTGGATTGGGCTCTAAAACTTTCTTATAGATGCTCTGGGAGAATGTAAATACTAGCTGGGAAGTGTTTTATTCTCTATTAATATTTTGTGGGCTGGAGCCTTGGGCTATACTATTTCTTTTTTTTTTTTTTCATTTGTTTCTTTTTTTTTTTCCTTGTGAGACTTTTATAGCACCCGACGTAGGGCGGGTGACAGCAGCCGATGCCGGGTGAAGCGGTTACCAGGGACAGCTCCGGCGGCGGACACTGCCAGAGATCCTAATACCCTGGCGCTGGGCCAGTCCACCCTGGTGCCTGGAGAAGTTCAGTGGGTTCACAGAGCGGGGTCTCTGCCAGGGCTGACGCTCTAGAGCCGCGTGTTTGTAGAGTCATGTTTATGTGACTCTATTGGTTTCCTTTCAGACAAATTGTGTAGGATTTCTCCGCAAGAGAGAACCACGATCGAATGTGGCGCTCATCCTCCTTAAAAGATGTTCAGAAGGTCTGAGGAATTTATGTGATTCATTCTTAACATGTGGATTCTTTTAATTAGCTATCTAGAAACCAAAACAGAGTGTGGGACACTACTGCAATGCAGCTTGTTAAGCAATAATGCATTTTTTCTTCCAAAAGTCACACTTGATAACAAACAATATTCACAGGCATAAGATGACTGTGGATCCTATGAGCTAATGTCTAGTTGTCAGAAACTTTTCCATTAAGGCTCAGAATGATGTTTAACATATTCTTCCCATTACTGAGCTAAACTGAACCTTGTATTAAACATGGATTTCCCAATGAATGTTACTGCTGTTTATTTTTACATGTGCATACATATAGAAGCAGACATGTGTACATATGCATTTTGGATATCAAAATCATATCAATAGCATGGTTCACCATATTCCCAGGATATAAAGGGTTTTGACATTTCTTTTTTGATGAAACCTGTCCTTACTCGTTCCTGACAATAAAAATAGATTTAAAACAAGATTCTTTAAACAAACATGGAAAATTACATCTTCTCTCCTATTGAACAATGGAGAATGAATGAAAGCGTAGATTTCTTTGATTATCTAGGAAAAAACATGCTGCTGAGGATGATCACCAAAATTTATGTACCATATATTTTTCTACTTGAAATTCAAAAGCTTTGGTGTATAACAAACACTTGAATAACTTATCAAATCCTGTGTAGGTGATAGCTTTAAGACAACTTCAATTTTAAGCCTTTGTGCTTTGTTTTTGGCATTATATATATCTAATTTTGGATTTCAAAGCTGGATATACTTACATTTAGATTTCGGGAAAGGGCAGAAGAAGGACAGGTTGTTTGCTTTTCACTTTAAGAGACCTAGATTTCCTGATTGTGATAGGCCCGTTGTTATTTTGTTGATTTTAAGTTGGTCCCTAGGGGGAAAAGAAAGCTTATAAGAAATGTATGAGTACAATATCCTTTTTTGCAGAAATATTAAGGAATATTGGCCAAGATTTTCAAACACAGTGGCTTAACATAGTCTTTTAACTCCATATTCAGGCTTCTTATTCAAGGTCTATTGTTCAGAAGTATGGAAACCTGGCAAATCATTCACTTTGAGTAGCCTTATTAGTTACTCAATGCTTGTAAAAACTGATGTAGCAGTTCAAATATGGACTAAAAATCCTAATGTTTGGTATTTTTGTTGGCAATCCTGTAATAATTATGCTGTAAATCAAAATATGGGTTTGGATTTCAAGAAAAGTGCCTTGAGCCTTGTTCCCACCCTTCTGCAGAGACACTGCATAGCTTTTTCAGATTACTAGGTATAAAACTATCAGTTTGAAGGACAGCTGAAAAATTTTTACTTAATCTCATCTTTCTCCATGTGTGTTGCCCCGATGAAAATGTACATACAAACCCTTTCACGCAATGTGCAACATAAAGTCACTAGTTCCCAAGAGGCTTGGATTGATACGATGTGCTTGGAACTACCATACAAAGTCCCAAGCATGACTGCACTCGTAATGTGAGGATGCTAACAAGGGGAGCCACAGGCAATGCTAATGTCCTATATAAATATAAAATATGTTACCTATTTTATAGGCTAATCACTGTCATACAGCTGCTACCAAGTCATATGTGCTTCACCTGAACCAAATCCCAATGACATGACTGGGAAGAGTCTCTGTGATTTGGTGGGCTCAGCTGCCATCAAGATATTTCGGGTTCAGTGTGATAAAGTCCTGGATGGTGAATTCTGGAGACCTGTGCTCCAGCTGGAGTGGGAGCACATGCCTGAGTGCTTTGCTGGATCAGAGCTAGGGAGGGCCCAGCACCTCTCTGTAGAGCCGCTGCCCTCAGCTGCTGACAACATGCTCCCTTTGCTGCTCAGTGTCCATCCCGCATGAATCTACAGGCTGCTAGAAAAACAGCTCTTTGATAAGCAGGGTGATGCTCTTCATGTGCTGATTAGCTTTGTGGTTGAAAATTGAGATACTTGGCCTAAGATCTTCCTTGCCTGTGTTTTTACTCTCCAGAGCCACTGGTTTCCTAGCAGTCAGAGTAACTCCAGAGAGCCAAACACACCCAAAGGTATCTCTCCATTTCCTTTAAGCATTTTATCAGCCAGGGCAAAATGAAAACTCAAGAGTAGTGGCTCCTAACCTCTGCACAGCTGAGCTTCAGTAGTGCCATGTACGCCAGGACCTAGTGGGCCCCAGGGAGCTGTGCCCTGGGTGGCCCAGCCGCCACCAGGCTATGCTAACCTTAGACGGAGGAAGCATTTGGAGAGGGATGAGAGCCAAAAAGGAGTACTGATTTCACAAAGGAAACCTGCGGGTAGCTTGACTGTTTTACCTCAGATATACTCCAGCCCATTTGAAATGTGCCTGCTATCCCCTGTTTCATCTGAATGCCACACCTGGGCTATTGTAAGGTCTTTCTCTTTCAAATCTGACAAAAGAATTAATTAAATTTTGGTCAAAACATTACATTTTCACAAAAGAAGCTTAAATCTTGTAGACAGAGGAGCATTTTCTGCCAGAAAGGAGATCTCAAAACATCAGCCCAGGTACCTCCAGAGTACATTGTTGCCAACCAGCCCTTGAGCTTCTGGTCACTGGCTGGAATCTGTTTCTCCATTTCAGGTGACTGCAGCTGCCCACCCAGCCCCAGCACGGGCTCTGAGAGCTGCCGCATGATGGCAGCCAGGTGGGTGCCTTCCTCACAAAGCCCACAGCCCTCGCATAAACTGGCTGTTTCCAGGCCCTTTGGTTTAGAGTAGGGATTAGATTAGAGATGACAAAGCTTTCTGGCCTCTGGTGTCAAATTTATTTTAAAAAATCTCTGTGATGATTGCCAGCTCGGTTTTCTGGCAATACCAGATCTAGCACTGGCCCCCGATCCGCCCTTGCCTTGGTAGATAATCTGTGGTCATTTTCTCTTGACTGTCTCTGTCTCTTGCAAGTGGACCCCTGTTCAGTTTGTGGTGCAGATGCACTGCCACCTGAGGAACTGATAGAAGATAATGCCCAAGTACTGTGGATTATTTGCAATTGGTTTAATCCAATTCATCTGAGCTGTACAAAGAAATGTGCATTTGGCACCTTTCCTGACAGGACTCTAAAGCCTGGAGAGCAGAAATTGCCAATGCATTATGCACAACCTCATTGCCATTTGCTTCCTAGTTTTATGAAGAGTAGCTTTTTATTGTTTATCCTGCCAAACAGGCCTTCTCTTTCAAACAATGAGTCAATAATTCAGAACACATCTACACCCATTCGTCACTTTCAGAGACAGCTCTGGGCTCCGCAGTTCAGCTCTAGATACAAACTCCTCTGCAGCTTGCAGGTGTTTAGGTTTGGGGTTTTGGCTCAGCTTCTTGTGTGGATGAAGGGAAGTCACAAAGTCAGAGGTAGCTTTGAATAGTTAGCAAAATGGAGAGCTGCCAGACTGAAGGGGATGGCAAGCTACTTTGCCTGTGCCTGAGGAGAGAGGGATTAGGCATTTCAGCCAAACAGCTCATTCCTGCCTCCTGTTTGTACCATCCATGCTGCTGTTACTGCCTTTGTGGGATTAGAAAGAGGGTAAAGGAGTGCCAGCATGTACCAGAGGGTCCCAGTACAGCAGCAGCAGCAATCACATCTGCCCTTTCTACCCCCAGCAGCAGCAGGATTTCTCTGTCTTTCTGCCCTGGTTCTGCCCTAGTTCCTGCCCCTCCAAACCACGACTGACCCCTCCTTGACATTCAAGAAGGTACAGAAAAATGTGTAGATGCTGATGATGGAGATAGTGGAAGTGAAGGGAAGGTCTCTGGGTGTCCTGCCTCTGGGGAGGAGGGGAAGGAAGGAAAAGAAATGGTCCCAAGGAGAAGAGACAACTGTAGGAGCAGAAAAAAAATGCTCTATCCCCTCACAACATCCCCACACACAGTCCCCTCAGTCCTCAAAAAGCCCCCACAACATCACTGACACTGTCCCCACCTTTCCCTCTCACATGCCTTTCCCCATCCCACAACACCACCGCTACCCCTGCCTGCCTTGTTTACTCCAAGGATGCCCTTGGACAGTGCTGAGAGTTTGGTTTTGCTACACAGTGTAACCAATAAAAAGCCAAATTCTGTCTCCAGTAAATCACTCAACAGGCTCCCACTGATTTTTCTGAGAGGAACTCCTGGCCACTTTGAGATGTCATTCTCTTTAAAACTCATCTAATATTATTTTTATCCAGCTTTTAATATCTTGAGACCAATCATTTCATGTGCATTCTTCCACTTAACTACTTTCAGAACTGAAAACCTATAGTGGTGCAGTATTTTTTTTTTAACCTGAAAAAATAATTTGATGAAAGATTTCCTACTCATACAATCCTTGTCTCCCCTGTGTTAGTTAATCATGTGGAGATCCTGATATAGATATGAGGACTATTTGGAGAAGTTTCAAGTCTAAAGCCATAATGTTGGGGAAAATGAAGTAACACAAGGCAGTCTTTTTTGTTATGGAGAAAGTAAGTCCCAAGAAGGCTTCTTGGAGAAGCAAGGGAAGGAGGGAATATGAAAGAGAGGGGAGAATGAGAGAAACCATTCCTAAGAGGAAACTTAACCATTAGATTTCCTGATTGGTAGAGTTTCATTTCATTGCTCTGCTTTTAAGGCTTACTTAGTGCAAAGCTGTAGATGAAAGGAGAGGGGAGAATTTATTTTCTGTGTACTAAATCTTCAAATATAATAAGGTGGCATGCACTCTCCTCTCCGTCCCACTCTGCTGGCTGCAGGTATTAACTGGGTGTGGAAAACAACATTTTGTGTTTGCAATTCAGGTGCAGAAAGGCAAAAGCAGAAAGGCAGAAAATCACTATATTCTCTCTCTTAACACAGAAACAGCATGACCCCTGGTTAATTTAAGTAGTCACATAAATATAACCTCTATTTTAAGCGTATACTTATGTCCTGCTGATTCAATATTCAGCCCAAATGCAGATGACTTTTATAGAATGAGGTTTGTGTTGAACTGGATCTACTTAGTAAAATATTTCAATCTGGTGTTTGAGGGAGAAAAGAAGAATCTAGTCAATTGCTGCAAATGCCTCTGTAGCAAAATTGCTGCTGTACTCATTGTTTGTGCTATTTTCTAGTGAATTTTTTAAATTTTTGTGAGAGACAACTACTGTGGAATAGAAGGCTGGTCTGGAGAAAAGTCACAGGAATGTGTACACATAATTACATCTTTTGAAAGTAGGATGCTACATAAGATTTCCTAAACTGTACCAGAAAACATTGACATCCTGGAACTGACATTTGCAATTTCAAAACCCAGCTTTCCAAGCATAATTAGTGTCCTTGTAAATGTTTCAGTATCGAATTTGGCACTCACTTTGGACAAGCCAGTCCATAAACTCTACTTTTTTTCCCATTTATTATTTCCTTTTCCAATGTTCCAGGGATGACAGCTGTGATATTTAAAGCTAAGAAATAGTAAATGGAAATAGCATGTTTTAAAGTATTTATTACATTTAATTACAATATATATAAGTTGCTTTCATTTATAATTCACTCTTTTCTCCTGACGTTGTTCTTTTTTTGCTTGAAGTATCTATGATTCCCATCCTCCCTTATACTAAATACACAAATACTTTTACATAACTACAGCTTTCCTCTAGTCACACACCAAAATAGAGGGTAGACTATATGAAAATTACTTATGACAGATGAGTCACATTAATATTTTGTTCTAAGCCATGAGAAAAATGAGACACAAGGCGTAGGAATCAGAACAGATAAAAACCCTTACTGCTTTATGATCCAAAACCACAACTATCTATTGAGGTGCAAAATGTTCTTTTTTCAAGTAAAGTGTGAGAAAAACACAAAGAGTTTTGTACTGCGAATGCTGGCAGCACACAATGTTGCAATTATTCTCAATATTTTGAGATGCTTGAGTCATAACCAAAACTTTAAGCAACACTGAGGTAATAGCATTTTTATATTCCTTCACAAAAAAAAATTAATTGAGTTTGTCACAGTTGCTTCAGAAATGGTGTGCCAAGTTTCTACCAGTGACTGACAATAAAAACAGAAGGGAGAGATGTCATGACATCCTCTTGCCTTTTTTCTTTTTTCCAGTGTAGTAAATTCAGAATCATTCAGACAGTACTCCCATTAGCTTTATCAGAGTTCTGTGCTGCTAAAAAAATCTTGCATATTCTGTCTTTGAAAAGAATAATTCTGATTGATTGCCTTTTACAGGTACTTTACTATTTCAGTGCATGTGGCTAACTTAGTCTGGATAGGAAGCATTATCTTTTTTCCTATATAGAGGACAGTAAATAGGATCGTTCACATTGGGTACGTTCTCAGTAGGTTACCACTCACTATTAGACTTAAGAAGAAACATTAATCACTCCATTTGATGTGATCAGGTAATATTATCTATTATTTGGGTCACCGCTGAGTGAACTAGGTATTCTCCTTTTTCATCCCCTCTTCTTGACCTAGTATCCAATGGAGAGCTCAAGTCAGCATGATGGTAAGCATCTTACACGAGCTCGTCAGCACCCTCAAGCCTTGGGAAAGGATAGTGCCTTTCAGTACCTGATGGAGGCAGACAGGGGCCTCTGTCAAAACACACTATGAGAGTTCTTTCCTGGCTGCATGAGTGCTTCAATACGGACCTGGCAGATGCTTTAGCCTGCCAGGCCCCAGTTCAGCAAAATACTTAAGTGGGGAGGGATCTAAGCATGCATGTGGAGATGTGTATTTCACCAACTACGATAGCTCCAGTGTAACTGTACATGTGCTGTAGACTCTGTACAATTACTCTATAGGATTGGAGTTGAGCTGTGTTTTTCGTCATGAGAGTGAATTAGGTAGGTAAGCATTAGCTCTGCTTAACGCCGCCCGTTTGTTCTTCCAGCTACTAGCAGGGGCCCTGTTCCTAACCACTCCCCATTGAAACTGGTCTTTTCCTCATATGATAACAAAAGTGGCTGTTCACAGTGCATACCATGCTGGGCCAGGCTGTTTTTATGCCACTTTTTCATGCTGTGTAGGAGAGTTTAAACATGGAAAGTGAACAGACAATTTATGGAAAATCAACATGAAAGATCAAGGATGAAAATTTAAGAACTAAATGGGTGGTCTTAAACAGACAATTCCTGTGGACTTTATTCAGAGAAATACATGGCTAAATAATTAGGAACCGGCACAATGCTTTGAATATCTAGCTGTAAAGGTGTTCCCTTAAGCTGTTCCCTTAAGCCAATAAAAGCAACTTCTCCTTTTTCTTCATTTTTAATTTGCCTCATCATGCCTGAGGAATTTTTCTACCTTCTTAATTTATGCAATACTTTGGACTTGTTCTATAAGTATAAAACACATTTCCTATCATCTGTCGAATGTCAGTAACTTTATTCTTTATGATTAGGCTATCGGAGGCTATTGAGGTGTCATTGCAACTGGCTTGCAAATAGGTATAGTTATTTGCACTTTGTTTAGTCCATGAAAATTCAGTGATTTAGTTTTTGTCTGCCAGGCAATGTGTGAGATACTTCCCTTGAGGTAAATGTAGAAACTGGGAAATGGCAGGCCATTTCTTTAGTGATATTGGAACTATCACAAGATGTGTTTCTTGTTAATAGTGGCTTATAACTGTGATAAGCTTCTCAGGCTTTTCAGCCAAAGCAATTCCTACAAAGCCACCTCCCCAGAAAAGGTTTGTAGGAGTATGCTGAACTGCAATTAAACAGTAGGCCTCCGAGTGCCAAGAAGATTATAGGGAGGTATTATTGGTCCAGACAGAAATTTTGCCAGGCCTTCAGGACAGAATTATGTATCATCACTGCTGTTTCTCTCTGGTATGTTTCTACACCATGAACTTGGACAGAATTTCAAATTTATGATGAAATCTAAGCTCTGTTAAGACTACTGAATTTCTGTCTTGAAATTTTTCCTGATTCTAACCAATACATACAAAGATTTACTACCGCCAGCCAAGAACAGCGATTTCTGCGAGACATACCTGTAAAAGAAACAGTAGGTATAAAGGGCATGGTGTAATTTTAGTCAGGTTATTTATGTGTGCCTCTTAAAAAACAAAAAAAATAGAAAAAGTAAACTTTCCAGTTCCTTACTGCTGCCAATCTCAACAAACCAATTCTTTATCCATCCTGGAATTTTTATCAGCTTAGTCTCATGTTATAAAGAAAAATGAAGTGAAATGCACATTTTTGATATAATCTAATAAAAAGTCAGAACACATAACTTGCTAATATAGTGTGCAATGACCAATGTGCTCTATTTACCACAGGTAGAGGTAGCGTTCCTTACCCTGATTGGCACCAGCAAATTCTTGCTGCTTTGTTTATTTGTTTGGCTAAACTCCCTGAACTACACCACATCCTTTTATGCAATTTACCTTAAAAAGCTAAGTGATAGCCGTAAGGACTATGCTAGCTTCTGGATAATATATTTGAAAAAATTGTTCTAAGTACCATAAATATGATCATGATGAAATATCAGAGCAGAGAACAACCTTGACTGTCATCTGCATACTCTGCATGGGCAGAAACAAACAAACAAACAAAAGCAAATTCTGTCCTTCATTGCTGATACCCAGATATTTGAATATTGGACACTCTAATTCTTTGATCTTTGGCAAACGGAAAAAGCTTAAAGGAGATGAATTTACTAAACAGCTTCTATGTTAGCATTATAGAATCTTACATCATAAAGAAAAGGCAAAACTTTTCTGCTCAAGTCTCTAGAGCACTGAGTTGATAAAGTAATTAAACATGTATCTTATTTATTTTTGAGAGTAATTAAGTGTTATACATTGAGTTATGTACATGATTATTTTCTTTGCTGAATCAGGGACTGAAATTAAACTGGTGGAAATGTCCCCATACTTAGCAGAGAGCAAAATATCAATTACAGAAAAGCATGTGTGGGTTTTTTTTTTTTTTTTTATCATCCTACTTTTTCTCTGAAGTAAAATCAAAGCAATTAAACATACTCAAACAGATGTGTATTTTCTACTCAGGTTGGGATGAGGAAATGAAAAGGAACGTGGTCTACTATTATTAATCAAAAAGCAGAAATGTTATATTTGTATATTCCATCATAAAGTAAAATGCTTTCAGGTTTATAGAGGAGAAAGTACTGAGAATATGTTCAAAATGCCACCCTTGGAAGTAAAATGCCTCTGTGGACTGTAAAGTATGACCTCCCCTTCATCCCCCTTAGGGATTCATGCTGTTTGTTATCCATTCCTTTTAAGGCAAGATTTTAGGAGTTTCCCATTACAGGCAAGCGGGAGAATTCCTCTCCATGCTAATGTAGTACGCGATAAGCTTATGCCAGTGGCTTATTTGGTCATCATTACAGTACCAAAATACTAACATATTTATCTTCACAGTACCTTGTGAGTCAGCAAAGAGGTACTGCTCCCATTTTGTGGCTGGAAGGAAGCTAAATCCTCTCCCCAGGGCTGGTCAGGAGGTGTGTAAGAGATGTGGGGCATAGGAAGGAGGTATTCCCTGCCTCAGGGTAGTGCCTTAGTCAGTGGGTCAGCCTTCCTTTCTACAGGAATATGAAGCCTTATCCAGGACCAGAAGCACAAACACTGCTTGTGTGTTTGAAGAAATTATGACACATCCCACCTCTTGAACTGTGTTTCACTTGGGATATGTCCTGTGATCTCAACCAGATCTCATATTCCCTTGCCCCTTGCCTCCTTAACCCCAAAAAGCATAGCTTGCACTTTTCCAAGCACTGAATTATTTTTATCTTATGAATGTCATTAGCTAATTAAAACTTACAGTACACACTGTGTTTCTATGCTTGCTTTCCATGCTTGGAATTTCTATTCCAAAATTTCATCACTTGATGTGATTATATAGGTGGTATTTATACAGGTGATTGTACTAGACTCCCATCTGTACTGCTATGCAAATTAAAGGCTTTCAAGAGATGAAAGTTATAAGGTGAGGTGTGTGACAAGTCAGAAATGATGCTCATACGTCATGCCTGAGTAATGAAATAAGCATTTCAAATGCCATTGAATATATTTAATTAATAAAATGGGCTGGAAAAAATGAGAACATTACCTAATGACTTTAAAAGAAGCATTTAAAGATTTTCTCAAATTTATACAGTAAGAGACAGCACAAGCACTGCAAATACAATAATTACTTTGACTTAGCTGAAGTCCTACAGACAGTCTAGAAACAGAAAGAACATTTGGATGGAAATATAACTAAGCAGAGATTCTGGAATTAATTCAGCTATAAAAAGCCACACGGGTCCAGGCTTTAATGAATTCCTGAGACCATTTGATAAAGAATAAAAAGATACACTAATGCCAATTCTAAGGAAAGATACCTCTTCTGAGTTGAACAGAAAGATTTTGGTGATAAGAATGTTTCTAATCATAATCCTAAAACTTCTGAAATTATGAAGCTGTGTAGAAAGTATAGATCCTGAATAAAGATGGATTGTAAGACACTGGCAACATTCTGGCCAGCAGACTGGAAATAATCTTCTCAAGTATAAATCAGATTAATTAAGAACAAGTTCATAATGATGTTAGTTTATTGATTTCATTTTACATTTTCATAAATGTAGAATTGAGTCTAATGCCGGCCTTTTCTGGAGGTGACAAGAAGGATTTTGATAGAGTGGGATGGATTGGCTACACCCAAACTGTTCTCCATACTGTAGCTATCTGAATGTGGCAATAGAACTTCTCTGTTCTGGAGTTCACACAGCAATTAGTAATAAAATAAAATTTGCTTGCATATGGGAGAACAACTCCAGGAGTTAACCCCTCTTTCTTTTATCCCTGGTATTTTAATCTGAATTAATTTGAAATTGTATGCTCCATCAGTTATAAAACTATTTTCTAGGTAAGTTCCACCTTTCTTCCAGATGACTTTGGCCTGTTTAGGAGACTGGTTGGCAGAGTCCCTTGGGAGGCAGTCCTGAAGGGCAAAGGAGTCCAGGAAGGCTGGACATTCTTCAAGAAGGAAATCTTAAAGGCTCAGGAGCAGGCCGTCCCCATGAGCCGAAAGACGAGCCGGCGGGGAAGAAGATCGGCCTGGCTGAGCAGAGAGCTCCGGCTGGCACTTAGGAAAAAAAGGAGAGTCTACAACCTTTGGAGGAAGGAGCAGGCAACTCAGGAGGACTACAAGGATGTTGTGAGGTCATGCAGGGAGAAAATTAGAAGGGACAAAGCCCAACTAGAACTTAGTCTGGCTACTGCCATAAAAGACAACAAAAAGTGTTTCTACAAATACATTAACAATAAAAAGGGGGCTAAGGAGAATCTCCCTCCTTTATTGGATGCGGGGGGAAACATAGTGTCAAGGGACAAGGAAAAGGCTGAGGTGCTAAATGCCTTCTTTGCCTCAGTCTTTAACAGCAAGGGAAGTTGCTCTCTGGGCACCCAGCCCCCTGAGCAGGAAGACAGGGATGGGGAGCAGAATGAAGCCCCCGTAATCCAAGGGGAAATGGTCAGTGACCTGCTACGCCACCTAGACACGCACAAGTCTATGGGGCCTGATAAGATCCACCCAAGGGTGCTGAAAGAGCTGGCAGAAGTGCTCACCAAGCCACTCTCCATCATTTACCAGCAGTCCTGGCTAACTGGGGAGGTCCCAGTTGACTGGAGGCTGGCAAATGTGACGCCCATCTACAAGAAGGGCTGGAAGGAGGATCCGGGGAACTACAGGCCTGTCAGTCTGGCCTCGGTGCCCGGGAAGGTTATGGAGCAGATCATCTTGAGTGCCATCACATGGCACATACGGGACAATTGGGCGATCGGGCACAGTCAGCCTGGGTTTATGAAAGGCAGGTCCTGCCTGACCAACCTGTTCTTCTCCTACGACATGGTGACACGCTTAGTGGATGAGGGAAAGACTGTGGACATTGTGTACCTGGACTTTAGTAAAGCCTTTGACACTGTTTCCCACAGCATCCTCCTGGAGAAACTGGCTACTCATGGCTTGGATGGGCGTACTCTGCGCTGGGTAGGAAACTGGCTGGATGGCTGGGCCCAAAGAGTTGTGGTGAATGGAGTTAAATCTGGTTGGCAGCCGGTCACAAGTGGTGTTCCCCAGGGCTCAGTAGTGGGGCCAGTCCTGTTCAATATCTTTGTCAATGATCTGGATGAGGGGATCAAGTGCACCCTCAGTAAGTTTGCAGATGACACCAAGTTGGGAGGGAGTGTTGATCTGCTGGAGGGCAGGCAGGAGCTACAGAGGGATCTGGACAGGCTGGATCGATGGGCCGAGGCCAATGGTATGAGATTCAACAAGGCCAAGTGCCGGGTCCTGCACTCGGGTCACAACAACCCCAGGCAACGCTACAGGCTTGGGGAGGAGTGGCTGGAAAGCTGCCTGGCAGAAAAGGACCTGGGGGTGTTGGTCGACAGCCGGCTGAATATGAGCCAGCAGTGTGCCCAGGTGGCCAAGAAGGCCAATGGCATCCTGGCCTGTATCAGAAATAGTGTGGCCAGCAGGAGTAGGGAAGTGATCGTCCCCCTGTACTCGGCCTTGGTGAGGCCGCACCTGGAGTACTGTGTTCAGTTTTGGGCCCCTCACTACAAGAAAGACATTGAGGTGCTGGAACGTGTCCAGAGAAGGGCAACGAAGCTGGTGAAGGGTCTGGAGCACAAGTCCTGTGAAGAGCGGCTGAGGGAACTGGGGATGTTTAGCCTGGAGAAAAGGAGGCTGAGGGGAGACCTTATCGCTCTCTACAACTCCCTGAAAGGAGGTTGTAGCGAGGTGGGGGTCGGTCTCTTCTCCCTAGTAACAGACAACAGAACAAGAGGAAATGGCCTCAAGTTGCACCAGGGGAAGTTTAGATTGGATATTCGGAAAAATTTCTTCACTGAAAGGGTTGTCAAGCCCTGGACCAGGCTGCCCAGGGAAGTGGCTGAGTCACCATCCCTGGAGGTATTCAAAAGAGGTTTAGATGTGGCCCTAAGGGATATGATTTAGTGGTGGACTTGGTAGTGCTAGGTTAATGGTTGGACTCGATGATCTTGGAGGTCTCTTCCAACCAGAACAATTCTATGATTCTATGACATCAGAGTGACACCACAGTCAAAGTGATCTAAACAGTTGTAACTTCCAAGATGGATCTACCATTACCTGTAGATAATTTAGATGTTACATGTGGTAGAAAATAAATCTGTCCTCTGTTTCTATGGCTTAAACTATTGAGAATTTAACAGACTTAAATACCTTCACTGGTGTCCAAGTCATAAGGAGGTGGTGAATTCCTAGGGACTTAAATATTATTATTGATTTCATGTGGGATGACCTCAGATACCATGTTCAGAAGTGGTAGTCTAAACCTATACAGGAGCACAGAGTTAAACAGAATCTTTGGCGTTTGGAAAAATACCAGCCCTTTCTTTCCCCAAAAACTGATGAATGCAAATGAAAATATGAAATTACTTATCTTCCACAGCAGCTGGTTAATGCCTTTAATTTCTTAGGCAATAATAGTACAAGGTTGACTGTGATAAGTTTTAGATCTGGCAAACATTAAAAAGATATTTCAAATCTTAGCAGGATAGCTGGCAGGTTTAGTAGATACCATATTTGGTTATGATAACAGCAAAACAAAAGATATGATTATTTTAATTTAAAATTGGACTTGAATAGGATGTGGTCTGATGAAGGAAGATGGGTCAAATTGCAAATCTGACTGATAGATATAACTGTGTTAGAGATCAAAACTAGCAACAGAATTCCACAGCTATTAACATCCTATTTTTATATCACTATTTCCAGGTGAATTTTTGGGAGGGAAAGAAGCATAAAATTTCTGAGTATAATGGGATGACTCCGACAAAGGATGGGGAAAATTAGATATGCTTTGACTCCCCAAAATGACAAGAGAAAATTCATTCTTCTAAAATGAGCACTTATTTGAAGAAAGATAGAAAGATATCCCTGTGGGTTGCTTTTTCCCAAAGACGAAATCTTCATTAATTAGATGTATGATTCCTTGCAGAGGTCACCAGTTCAGTGAACATAAATGTCTCTAGCAGAGGATGTGAAAAGTGATGGTTTTAAGAATCCATGTATCACCTACATGGTAGATCCTATTCTGAGACTGAAAAAAAAGATAGGGGTAAATTGCACAGAACAGGTAAAGATATGTAGTCAGCTTATCTTTGGCAGCTTAAGAGCACATGAAAAACAGTCTTGTTAGATAAAGGATCCACCTTCCACAGAAGTCATATCAGCCAGCAGGCAAGTCTTTTAACAGCTCTGTGCTAATGTCTCTCCATCTGCAAAACAATTATATTAACATTTACCTAACTCATAGTGGAAGCTGGAAGAGCTTAATTAATGTGTAGTTATTTAAAGCTCTTGGGTTGAAAGCTGCACTAAAGGTCCAAAATATTTGTTAATATTATTATGTCTATATCCAGATGATTTGCTCACACGTTTGCAACACGCCAGCATAGAAACCTACTGGATGCAATGCAATATTGGACAGTTCACCAAATAAGAAGCTCAACGGCGTAAACAATAGTTCTAATTGGCGGGGTGCTTTGGAAGATTCACCCATCTTAAGGCTTTATTGCAACTCTTTGGCCATACAGAATACAAATCAGCTTTGATTTATGATTCTATTAGCTCCAAAGCCACTAGAGAACAGAGAGCTAGAGTCTGGAACGGAGCCGGGAATTCATTCCAGCAGCATGCAATCTCATTTGGGCAGAGGTTATAACCTCCACCTTGGACTGAAAGCTCAGTGTAAGCCAGCAGAAAATACATTTTTAATATGCTGGATAATAAGGCAAATGCTGTTATTTGGAACTACTAGCAAAGACACCTGCTGACAGTTGGCATTAAAGGTAATGGCACCTGTTAGACACATTGCAGAGGGAGAGGTGAAATCTGATCCTTGTTGAAGTCAAGGGAAGTTTTGCCATTGACTCCAAACAACCCATAATTTCTCATACAATGATTAATGATTTATAAGTGTATCTACAAGGTTATGGGTAGTTTGGGAAACTTTTATACACAGGCAGATGTCCATAATGTCAAATAATGGAGATGCTGAGATACCAAAGGAATATAATTAGCATAATAAATACCTCATAGAAAAAACCAGATAGATCACACCTTGCTTTAAAAATTGATTGATTCCACAGTTTGATATCATCCCCCCCAGAAGTCATAAAACAGACCATTCAGTAGCATTGGTGGTTGGTGAAAAGCACTTTTCAATGCTTAAATGGTTTGTAACTTCTAGTGGCAGGACACTGTCCAAGAATCTAGGGGGTAGAAAGAATTCCTGTGCATTCACTTTATGCAGTAAATAAATTGCCTGACTCCTCTTTAAATTTATGCAAATCCATGGGCTTTGATGGAGATCAGAAATAATTTATCCAAAGAAAGCTCTGAGGAGAAACAGCTCTGTTTTTTGCTTGTGTATTTTGCTCAGTATCTCTTTCTTCCTCTGTATTTTAGTATTATCCATCTCCTGTGTCTACATTTTTTTTCTTGAAATTATATAAACAAATTTGAAGCTTTTAATAACCTGCCAATAAAACCTCTGCAGCTGAGTCTGCTAAAACACCCCTATTTATTCTCTAAAGGGAGCAAATTTGCATGCAGGTTTTTGAGTATGCTGAGGGAATGTTTCTGTTGAAGTAATTTTTTCCAGTAAAATCCCAGAGTGCTTGTTCAAGAGGCTGGTCTGACAGATGAACTTTCACAAGCTGAAAAAGTTTAGACTGGTTGTGTGCTTCCAGTGTATGTATCACTAGCTCAACACACAGACACATGTGAGGCTTTTATGCAAAGCCTGGCCGAGAGCCTGACACCTTGTTTCAAACCACGCACAGTCAGCCATTAACCTGCAGCAATAGGCAGCCAATCTGCTACAACATACTATGGACCACAGGCAAGAAAACCAACGAGAAAGCACTGTTGAGCTGTTCCTACTTATGCTCCTTGCAGAAGAGTGTCTGCTTGCTTTGGTGTGGTGTAACTTACACCCTGGCAAAATATAATTGTCTACCCTTGAGAATACAAGCCTGAAAGGTTCAGGTGGAAAAGTCATGCAACTCCCTTCCTGCAGAAGGGTCAGCAGCAAGGATTCCCCCTCCTGGTGCTTCAGGACTAAGTGAAAACTGTCAATACATTCTGTGCATGACTATGGCCTTTAGGTTCTCTCTTTCTTTCTGGCTGAAGATGGAGAGATGCTGGAGAAACTACAGTATCTGCTCTACTCCTACTAAAATCCTGGTTTTAGAGGAGCTCACGGTGACCAGGCAATACCATAGCATTTACAAGGTACTTCCATTTTGGTGACTAAAGCAGAATGAAAGCTTGTGTTCACATGAGGAATGGAAACTGAGTTGAATCCGAAAATTTCTTCCAGAATGACTGTTGTAAAGTGATCCTGTCACCACAACGAAGGCAATAGGCTAGGTAATCTGTGTTTCTGTGATTCCTCAGGAAATGCAGCAGCTGCTGTCCCGTCACGGTGAACATATGGCAGACGAATTCACCAGTCCCGTTTCAGAGAAAAGGTTGTGGTTAATCTACTGGTGCTTAGGACAACATAGTATGGTGTTTTGCAGTCCATTAAAAGGGACAGAAGAACCCTGTGGCTTCTGTTTTCTTCCCCTAATGTAACTGGTGGTGGTGGACAGTCAGGTTTTAAAAGGCGACCATGTTTTAAAGGAAAGTGTAGCTATAATCAAGTGTCACTTTGCAACATGCATTACATTGCATGTACAGGTAACGCAGTTCCACCTGCTCTTATCTGATGCAATCACATCACATGTCATAATGTCTTTTAAGTTTCAATAAGTACACTGTTTAATTTTTTCCTGCTTTATAGTACTTTCTTCCTAAATCTACCTCTAGATCCTGTAATACTCTTAACATATCTGCAAATCTGCTACAGTAGCTACTTTATTTAAATAACAAGACTCCCCCTTTACTGAGGAATTAAGCAACTTTTGTTGGCAGCAGTCTGGTAGGGTGCTTAATTCTGAAAAGGTTGTGCAAAACCCAGGCTAAACTATTGAAAGAATGTTTCAAAAAAATCAGAACTGAAGGTTTGCTCTGTTGCAGAGCAAATAAACTTGCATTAGCTCTTCAAAGCAGACCTCATTGTTCAATGGCTCTGAGGCAGCTGTTGCTTTTTCAGCAGAAATGCTTATGATTCAGTTTGAACTAGTCCTCTGACTTTTTTTCACCGCATAAAATGACATCAGCAGAAAACTTTGTGCTCTACATGACCAAGAAAGCATTCTACAATATTTAAGTAAGTCTCTCCTTACAGCAGAAAGCTATCAGTATTGCTTACACTGTATTTTTATGGCAGATATTGGGACTTACACTGAACTGCAGCCTACTGAGTTGAAAATCCTTGGTAAACAGGGCTTTTAGAAGGGACAAACCAGCCATCTTATCTCAGCCATCTCTTAGGAAGCTATTAAAAAAATCTATTGATTTTCCCATGCTATCATAATTCTTGGGATTAGAGCTCCTTCTACTGCTAATCTTCTGAGATATTTCTTTGAACTGACATGCTGTGGCATTCACACTTGGTACCAATGACAATGCAATTTTACAAAAACACATCTTCAAGACATTTGGTCGGGAGACTCAAAGGATGTGCACAGTGTATTTGACAGCATGCAAGGTATCTGTCCTGTAGGGTAATTTGACATGGTCTGTTCTCCCATCTATCTCCAGCATCTTGTTATGTTGCAACAACAAGGTGTCAGATCACCAAGGAAACAGGCAATATGGTCTCTGTAAAGGTAGTAAAGGTAAGAACATATATAGGATTCTGTGGCCTATGCAGTGGAAGTGAAGGTAGATCCACAGGCAGTCAAAGATGAATAAGAAGGACACTTACCAAATCAAAAGATTATCATAGAAGCTAAAGGACACAGTTGGCTAAGAAGCAATGTAGAGAAGAATGCTGCAAAAAATGTCTGCACCAGCCTAAAAGAAAAGAAAGGGATAGAGTGATGGGGCAAGAAACCAAAATTTGTAATCTCTCAAGGAAAATGTTGGAAGCATCATGCCTGAAGGTAAAAAGAACTGTTCCTGCAAAAAGTATTAAAAAGTGACATGGGCAGATTATCCCTATTTGGCCTAAGTGATCTGCTTAGTGTTTTGCAGTTCTGTATCCTACACGTGGATGTTGTCACTTCTCTCAGCCTGAGCAATTTTTTGATTATTAATTAATCTCAGTGCCCCTCATGAAAGAACTTGGGGAGTGATCAGTACGACCCAGCGTGAGCAAGAAGCACAAGATCAGTCTTTACGTCTCATGAGCTGTTATTGCTCAGCTCTGTGTGGAGACAAGTATGTCTTTGCTCAGAGATATTAGCAGCCCAATCTCATTCCCACTCAGTCAGTGGAAAAGCCCGTGAACCGATAGTATAACAACAAATGTATGCAAAGGTGGAAATAACCCACTGAAAGAAGCATTAGCAGGTAAGACTGCTGTTTTCCAGTCAGGGTTTAAAAACAGTTGGAGGTGGGTTTCGCTTCATCTGGGAGCATGCTGAGGTACCACAGCTGGAGAAAATGAAATTATGTCTCTGTTCTCAAAAAAATGAAGTGCCTGTCACAGCCAATTTTGTACTAATGCTGTTTAGAGCTGAAGAACCATTGGCTTACAGCCACAAGACTTTCTAGGGTAAGTATGAATAAATTTTGTTACTACCATTTTAGAGTTAGGAAAACAAAGGAAAATGGAAAGAATCGTTTGCCTGAAGGTTCCCAGCAAGTCACTGGCAGCACTAAGCTTTAGGTCTCATGACCTGTTGCTCAGCAATGTGTAGAGGCAAGTATCTCTTTGCACAGAGCTGTTAGCAGCCCAATCTCATTCCCACTCGGTGGAAAAAGTCCAATTCATGTCAATTCATATTTAATTTCATAACTTGGCTTAGGTCACAACTAGACACTAAGTAATAAATTATCTTTTTTTTTGGTATCATTCAATTCTGTACAAAAACTTGACTTTATGTTTAATATAAAGTGTGGGTAAACACCTGTGTATATGTATCAGATTAGTATATGTGCAAAAAGGTCTCAGTTTTTTCATTTTCCAAGAATTTGAGTAAATTCCTTATTTGTTGATATGCTGATCAGTCTTTCATTACCAGTGTTTATATAAAGAGAATACATATAGATAACCTGTATCATTAAGTAATGATATGTATGCTACCAAGACACATAATTTTGAAGGTGCAGTAATTTGGAATATTTATGCCATGCCTAGTTTCCCATGACTTTAGTTTAAATTTAAAGAAAATCCTTAAACCTTAGTTCTCTTTCCCAATCCTTTCCAAAAAATGAAAGCCTCCTGAAGACAAGGTGACCCACTTAGCAGATGAGGGAAAGGCTGTGGATGTTGTCTACCTAGACTTTAGTAAAGCCTTTGACACCGTTTCCCACAGCATCCTCCTGGAGAAACTGGCTGCTCATGGCTTGGACGGGCGTACTCTGCGCTGGGTAACGAACTGGCTGGATGGCCGGGCCCAAAGAGTTGTGGTGAATGGAGTTAAATCCGGTTGGCAGCCGGTCACAAGTGGTGTTCCCCAGGGCTCAGTAGTGGGGCCAGTCCTGTTCAATATCTTTGTCAACGATCTGGACAAGGGGATCGAGTGCACCCTCAGCATGACACCAAGCTGGGAGGGAGTGTTGATCTGCTTGAGGACAGGCAGGAGCTACAGAGGGATCTGGACAGGCTGGATCAATGGGCCAAGGCCAATTGTATGAAGTTCAACAAGGCCAAGTGCCGGGTCCTGCACTTGGGTCACAACAACCCCAGGCAACGGTGCAGGCTTGGGGGGGAGTGGCTGGAAAGCTGCCCAGCAGAAGAGGACCTGGGGGTGTTGGTCAACAGCCGGCTGAATATGAGCCAGCAGTGTGCCCAGGTGGCCAAGAAGGCCAATGGCATCCTGGCCTGTATCAGAAATAGTGTGGCCAGCAGGAGTAGGGAAGTGATCGTCCCCCTGTACTTGGCACTAGTGAGGCCGCACCTGGAGTACTGTGTTCAGTTTTGGGCCCCTCACTACAAGAAAGACATTGAGGTGCTGGAACGTGTCCAGAGAAGGGCAACGAAGCTGGTGAAGGGTCTAGAGCATAAGTCCTGTGAGGAGCGGCTGAGGGGACTGGGGATGTTTAGCCTGGAGAAAAGGAGGCTGAGGGGAGACCTTATCGCTCTCTACAACTCCCTGAAAGGAGGTTGTAGCGAGGTGGGGGTCGGTCTCTTCTCCCTAGTAACAGACAACAGAACAAGAGGAAATGGCCTCAAGTTGCACCAGGGGAAGTTTAGATTGGATATTCGGAAACATTTCTGCACTGAAAGGGTTGTCAAGCCCTGGACCAGGCTGCCCAGGGAAGTGGCTGAGTCACCATCCCTGGAGGTATTTAAAAGATGTGTAGATGTGGCACTTAGGGACATGGTTTAGTGGTGGACTTGGCAGTGTTAGGTTAATGGTTGGACTTGATGATCTTAAAGATCTTTTACAACCTAAATGATTCTATGATTCTATAAGAGCTTGTGGTGTCAGGTATTAGGGAGTTAAGCCGGGCGTCCTTGGTTTAAAGTTGTTAATGTCTGTCTCATCTGCTCTCTCCTCTCATCTTCAGTTTACTCAACAGTGTGTAGTAATATGTTTGATTCATTAGAAGTGAAAAAAGGATGGTGAAAGCAAGTAAATATGTCAGTTAAACCCCACAAGTATTAAGTCAGCTCAATTTGTTTGTCTGGTAAAAACTGGCGTCTCATTGGGTGAACTGAGGCCAGCTTGATTCACTACCAAAATGTGAATCTGGAACTGACACTGAATTTGCAGATGTGCATAAGAGAAATCCCTTGAGTTTTGAAATAATTGACTTTAAGGAGAGGCAGGAAGAATGTAAACAGCGTTGTTAAGCAGACTGAAGTTAATCAGTTACTGTCATTACTACTGAAATCAGTCTCAGTTTGACATCATGTTGATTTTTTAATTATTTTGTCTAAATAAAGATTAAATTATTTTTTAAAATTCACTTAGATTAGACAAACCCAGGACATTTTTGAACAATCTTCTTGCTTATAAACAACAAAAGGAAGTGATATCATACAAGAGATTAATAGCTGAGCAGTGAAGTTTTTGTGTGTGCAAAAATTTTAATTTTAGAGCTTTCAGGGAAGAATGAAGTGTAAACACGGAAAGAAAACCAGCATGAGTTGGAGTGAAGAGTGCTGAAAATATCAAGCATATATTGAAAACACCAAGCATGTAATTATATGCTGCGCTTGTAGAAAGGGCGCTTTAATTGTAAATTTGGGCTTTTGGAAATGATCATAAAAACAATGCTGTTGTGAAAAAAAAGGACAATGTCTCTCTTTCTTGCCTCTCTGTTTATGTAGGCTGTGATCCAAAGCTGTCAAAGAATAAAGCCCTCTTAGCAGAGCTTTTCCAGGTGTTTTCTGTCTAGCGGAAGTTTACATACAGGCTGATTCAGAGGTGCAATGACTACAATTGAATTACCAATGTTCAAATTAATTTATGCTTCCATTCTCTGATATTCAGTTGAGCCACAGAGCATCTTCTGGGTCATTTAAATCCTCATCAACCCTTCTAATGGGAGTGATGTACTTTACATGTCAACACAGACTAACTTATCTGGCTCATATTTTCTCTCTTGGAATGCAAGACTTAAAATAGATGCCATTTTAATACTTGGCTTTCATTTAAAGACCCATCTGCTGATGCCTGATGGAAACATTTTTAAACACTCCATTTAGAGATAATTTTGCTCACATGTTATAGATTTCTTCTATTCCTCTTTCTCCAGCTTAAATCAGCAGGAAAAAAGGGATTTTGTCTCATTAAGATTTCAGTCTTTTATTTTATTAGTGGCTCTAGAGTGCTGTAACTTCCAGAGCAATCAAGGATGCTGTCACAAAGAGAAAATTGCAACCTGGTTTTTAAAAGCAGTGAACATTTATGTCTCATCTTCCTTACTGTTTCTTTAACACTAACTCTAGTATTATACCTGATACAACTGATGACAACATGTCTAAATTTTGAAGTGTCTGATCCTCAATTTGAGACATTTTAAGGCAATCTTGTTCTCAGAAATTAGTGGTCAGCACTTGGTGAAGGTTGGCCTTGCTGCACTGTCTCCAGTTGGGCACTTGGAAAGCCAAATATCCAAAATCACTCTCTCCTTTGAATGTGTATTCCAGTCATCTGATATGTGTGGAATTTGAAGCGGCTAAATATCTGCCCACAAACTGTGAATGACCGATTGCAAGAACAAAAATGGAAATTAGTTTTATAAATTATCACTGATTGTTCAAATGAAAAATAAGTTACAAATTGAGATCTGAAACCAACCTAAATAGAAGATTGTTAAGGAACTCTGTAAACATAATTCTATGTTTAACAAATGCAATCAGTTATATTATCACTGTTACCAAGATAGTGGCAAATGGCCATGAATTATGGCAATTAGCCAACAGAAAAGATACTGTCTTGAGTTTAAAAACTAGTGAAAGCTATGATGGGTAAAGAGATATCTCTGCTTTTGCTAGAACGATGCCTAAAAAATTTTAGAAGGAAAGAACCATTTGCTGCAAAAGAGAAAGAAAAGGGTCAAATCTCAAGTAAATAGGCTACAGTTAGAGTGTCTGGGCCTTTTGCTTTTCTAACAATTCTTCTAAAAATGTTTTTGCTTTTCTAACAATTCTTCTAAAAATTATTCCATTACTCACAGTGCTGCCTAGCATGTTGGGAAATGCATTATTTGAGCCCTGAGGTATGTTATAAAGGACTTTGGATATTTGACCCATGGAGTGGGAAAAACAAAACTTGTGATGCTTAAAAAAATAACACATAGAGAAAAGAAACATCAGCTATGGGTGCCTTTGCATTTATCAGTCATCAGGTGGACTCCTCTCAGCAATCTCAAACTAATGTTGAATTGGTATCACGTCCTTTTAATCAAAATGCTCCTCTTGTGTGTGTATATCAAACAGTGCTGGTCTTCAGCCCACACAATGACCGCTTGTTTGCTTCATCTTTACAAAATCCTCTAACAAGATACCTAGAGCTTAACCAAGGAGCTTTGGCCAACATTTTCCAAATGTCATTGCCTAAAGCCTGTCATCTTTTCAGAAGTGCTGAGTATCAAAACTTTCTAGAGACTTGGAGAAAGAATTGTTGTTGCTCAGCATTTTGTGGCTAAGTATGGATTTAAGCACCTTAGTTTAGGCACTCAGTATTTATGTGTTAGGGTTAGGGACTAGATGTTACAATGAGAAGCTACAGCGTTTCTATCATATGCATACAAGTAAGGTGAATGTTTAGGAAATATACATGATCTATTACGATGATGAGAACAGTAATACTTTATGGACATATTATATGTGGATAAGGCTAGTTTGTCTTGCACGTATTTTTCATTCTGGCTGTCTTCAGAGGAAATTGTAGGTGCTAATTACCTGTCAGGAATGAGTTCATGCATAAGGACATGAGTCCTCCATCCATGAGTTCATTTGTGGTGGCAGAAAGAGTGACTGGCAGTGCCCCAGCCTAGGCCTGCTGACTTGGAAGAGTTCTTGTTTTAGGACCACAGCTGTTGTGTGAATGAGGTTGGTGCAGGGATCAGCATGACAGTTATTTGATTTTTTCACCCTACTCTCCCTTGACTGGCTAATTTAAAAAAAAAAAAAAAAAAAATCCCTGTCTGCAGTGATTCCATGGAAACCCAGAACGAATCATTAATGCTCGTATGTGCCTGGGATCAGCTCTCCACCAACCAAACTGTGCCAGAAGTAGGATGTACAGGGGTCAGTTTTTATAAGGTCAGGTCTGGATTAACTGTTTTATAGAACACCATTAAGCAACAAACTTTGCTGTTGAGTCATTATGGAAGAAGTGATGCTAAGTGGAAGGGAGGGCTTGACATCAGATTTCATGTCTGAAGCCATCAGAAGTCAGGATTTTTCAATATGAGAAATGTAAAGCAGAGTTCATGTAAGTGTGACTAACTTCCAGGATTCAAGCACATTCTTAGCATAAGAGTGCCACAATGGGAAAATGTTCATTACAAAATGTTATTTCATTCAGATTTCAAAGTTTGCCTTTCTTCTTGGACAGGCTTTGATTTCTTTTTTGATATTTTCCCACAAAATTGTCTTACTTGTATTACCTAAAAGGAACATCCTCTCAAAGTCACAAAGTAGGAATATGCACCTTGGAACAGCCTTTCTTGAGACATAGGTTCTTATTTTCATTCAGCTTCAAACTTCAAGCATCACTGGTCTCCTAATAAATTTGTTTGTCTTTCATGTTCTACCAGTCAAGTGGCCCCATCACAGGAAAAAGTTCTAGAAGTATGACATCTATGAAGTTTAGGTCCTCCCATGCTTAGGTAGCATCTCAGTGGTGGTTTTCAGGATTGCAGTTTCAGTCAAAAGTGTGCATGTTGTAGCTAAGCCTCATTTTATTCTCTGACAGGCAAATGAACAACTTTTTGTAAGATAACCTGAGACTTTTATTCACAATGCCCATGCAAATACATTTATATACTCCTATCTTTCAAAAATAAAATCAAAGGTAATTATTCCTTATTTTTGCTGAGAGAGAAAGCATCTTATGTTTACTACAGTGTTTGTGTATGGGCAGATACTTCAAACTAGACAAAGCACTGGAAGTTCATTTCCTAGCTGACCTGCCAGTCATTTCTCTATGTGCAAGTTCCCTGACTCCTGCATGGAATTAGGCCTAACTTCACTCAGTTTTGTCTTAAGAGATAATTTTCAGCTATTTTCCGGGAGTCTATAGAAGCTTGTTTAGTTATTAACTAGCTTTAAAAGTATTTAATGACTTGGAACTTGTACAGCATTTGAAAAACACTAAAAAAATGTTCTTGATACTGAATGTAATAACAAAAACAGCCCATGAAAAACAAAGATGCAGGAAGAAACTTATAGTATTGTGGTGTTAGAAAACGCCAACTCCTTCAATGCAAACCTAAGCCTTTGTAATGAGGTACACCTGGTCTCACTTAACCCATCCCACAGCTGATTTTCTATGGTAGGTTATTGCTATCTCGCTGTTGTTAAAGTGGTTCAGAAGCCTGATGCAGTAGGATTGTTTGATACTTTGTGCTTGCATTCCTATGTTTTAATCCAAAAGATTTGGGTTCTTTTTGTTTGTTTTTGTTCCTTTTCTGTTTCTAAATGCAAAAATCATATAGTCTCTTGAGGACATCTAGCTCTTAATGAAAAATACCATATCTGAAAATTGGCAAGACTGTAACAAAAACTTTTTTCCCCCCACTATGCTTTCTTGTGGCTTTCTCTTCATTATTGATAGAGCCAAGCAGCTACAGCCCTAGAGGGGCCATTTTGGAGCTGGCTGAAGCTTGCTATACCTCCTTCTTCCAAATGGTAAGTGCTCTTGATTCCTGCTATATTTTTTTATACCTTTTTTTTTTTCTGTCACTCTCAAAGAGACAGTGAGAAAGGAAATATGAGTTTCTGAACCAGAAGGAATGCTAAGGCTTTTGAAGTGGCTTTTTATTTGTTGTTTAACTGTAATTCTTCTGGGGGGAAAATAATAATGAGTGCGTATATGTACAAATGGTTTAAAAGACTTATGCTGATAACATTTTTCTGCCATAGCATAGTTTGGAAAAAAAACCCACTAACTGAGGAAAGATTTTCTTTTAATACTTGGAGATATATGCTGTATCTCTGTGCCTATGAAATGAACTTCTTCAGTTACTAGGGACTTAGATGGATATGAATAAAAGGGAATGAAAAATAAAATTTATTTGCTTTAATTTAAAAATGTCTTCAAAGTTATCTGAAATTATTCTCTGCTTTTAAAAGTGTTGATAGTTAACCCCCCGTGCTTTTTCTTTATCTTTAGGCCCCTAAAAAGTTCTGGATTTTTTTTTTTTTTGGGGGGGGGGGGAGGGAGGGGGAGAGGCAGGGGAGGCAGGGAGACCATTAACCATTTCTGAATTCATTTGCCAACTTTCCTGTTCTCTGAGTGGTGCATTTGACATGCCTGAGGGACAGGATGACATCCAGGGGGACCTGGACAAGCTCGAGAGGTGGGCCCGGGTGAACCTCATGGAGTTCAACAAGGCCAACTGCAGGGTCCTGCACCTGGGCTGGGGTAACCCCCGGTATCAATACAGGCTGGGGGATGAAGGGATCGAGAGCAGCCCTGCCGAGAAGGACTTGGGGGTGCTGGTGGATGAAAAGCTGGACAGGAGCCGGCAATGTGTGCTCACATCCCAGAAGGCCAACTGTATCTTGGGCTGCATCAAACAAAGTGTGGCCAGCAGGTCGAGGGAGGTGATTCTGCCCCTCTGCTCCGCTCTGGTGAGACCCCACCTGGAGTACTGCGTCCAGCTCTGGAGCCCTCAGCACAGGAAAGACATGGACCTGCTGGAGCGGGTCCTGTGGAGGGCCACAAAAATGGATGGAGCACCTCTGCTATGAGGACGCAGGCTGCAAGAGTTGGGCTTGTTCAGCCTGGAGAAGAGAAGGCTCTGGGGAGACCTTACTGTGGCCTTTCAGTACTTAAAGGGGGCTTAGAAGAAAGATGGGGACAGACTTTTTAGTAGGGCCAGTTGTGATAGGACAAGGGGTAATGGTTTTAAACTAAAGGAGGGGAGATTTAGACTAGATATAACGAAGAAATTTGTTATGATGAAAGTGGTGGAACACGGGAACAGGTTTCCCAGAGAGGTGGTAGGTGCCCCATCCCCGGAAACATTCAAGGTCAGGTTGAATGGGGCTCTGGGCAACCTGATCTAGTTGAAGATGTCCCTGCTCATTGCAGGGGGGGTGGACTAGATGACCTTTAAAGGTCTCTTCCAACCCAAACCATTCTATGATTCTATACCATTCATGCATACATACACACACTTTTCCCCCACTCTATCTGTTAATAAAATGAAGGCAGAGATGTTACAAAGGTATTGCTTAGCTCCCCATCTCCTGGAATCAGAGGATTACATTAGCATTTTACATTTTATTTAGTAAATCTGCTTATGACCCGCAGCATTTCATGAAGTCTTGAGATAACCCTGAAAAATATGAACTAAATGTAACTCAAATGCAAGAGTTTTTGAAGAGCTTAAAACAGTAGCTTTGAAAATGATCAACAGCTTTATAAATTTTGATGGCATATCAACTTCACAAACATTACCAATGCCACCTCAGCAGGTGACTGTAGAAGATGGAGTACAGGGAGCTAAACCTATTGTGCTTACTTGCTATGTATGTCTCTTCCCAGGGCTGGGAAGAAAAGTAGCTTGTGTTCCTACTCCAAGGGGTCTCTTTTGCCAACCTATGGGAAAAGTAATCTACCTGATGTTCCCCATGTTTTTCTGGGCTATAGAAGTGGATTTACGAAACATGAAGAGCCATGTTGCACCAAAGACTCTTGAAATGCCCTGATTTGATGCCACCTGCCCCCTTCCTCTTCTTATTTGGGTTTAATAACAACATATACTGTGATGAGGAATAAAAAATTCATAATTATGATGTCTCTATTTTTAAAGAGTTAGTTTAAAGAGCATAGTTCCTTGTTTCTGTTTTTCATCCTCTTAATATTGCTGTATGGACTGAGATCATGCTCTTGAAAATAACCTCAGGTGGGAAAGCACTTGTGGATACTGTGAAAGGTGTCTGTACTTTACTCTGTTCATCTTAAGCAAAGCTCCTTTTTTAAGTAAGTAGGAGAGTTAGCTGAAGGCAAAGTGGTAAACTGGGCCCTATGTGGATGGTTTTCATATTTTAGTAAAAGCGTACGGACTCAATACAAATGTTTGAAAAGTATGAAGCCTGAAATATGCCTGCAGTGGGTATAGTTTCGATTTTAAGCCACAAAGGTAAGACGGAGGGACTCTGACATTGTATTAGAAGAAAAGGTATGTATTGCTGTAAGAGGCAATACTGCTTATGACAGTCTGAAGGCCACTTCGTCTTTTTCCTGCAGTCTGGCTAAACTCTCTGGAGATTATTTCTTTATTTCCAAACTTGTGGACTTCAACATTTTAAAGAATGTTTTACTGTTTTATAAGGCATTCTGTTACTAACTCATTTTGCTTAATCCCCAACATGTACGAGTGGACCTGAATTAAAAAAAAAAAAAAAAAAAAAAAAATCATAGAATCTGGTATTTTAATAGTAGTAAATATAGTAGATTGCATGATAAACTTTCAGGTTTCTACTACCTGTACAGCACTTTTCTGGCAAGTCTTTCTTTGGCAACAGAGCAGTTATTCCTTCACCCATTCTTTCAAGTAAATTTAGTACACAAGTCATCTTGCTGGACAATGGCATGATACTGGCATCTATTTTCCTTTCAGTGGGATGTGTGTAGCCCAGAATAATGGTTGCTCTGTTTTTCTGTCATCTGGATGATTCCAAATCCAACGTGCTTTAGGTTGTCTTGCACATTAGAATGTGTTACTAAACTGAAGGTTGTGCAGGAGGAAAACCAAATGAGCAGTGGAAAGGACTCGTTCTGCTTTTAAAAAGGCAAAATATCAGGCTGTTCTCCTTCCACAAATTCTGTGTTTGTCTTAACATCGGACTTGTACCCAGGCAACATGTGTCCCTGATTTGCATGGTAAGGATGGGGACAATATTCAAAGGACTTTGCATATGGAAAACTAGCTGAATCTCATTGCTGAAGATGAATGAGCAGTGGAAGAACCAGGTGCTAGTATGTGCACTGCAGAAGAACAAATAATTAAGAGGATCTGAAAAATTACCATTCCCTCTAACCAATTCAGTGGGGCACATGTGGCACTGAGGCTGGATGCAGACAGTGCACAGGAAGGGAAGCTAGACAGGAATGTGGCTATTTTGGCATAATAGCAAGTGTGATGTATATGTTGGATATGCCATGTTCAGTGGTATTCTTAACATGGCAACCTATTTTTTCATTCAGCTACCCTGGTAAGTCTGTCTCTCTAAATAGGTTGGTTTGTTTTTTTCTCCCCCTCATATCTGACTTAGACTAGTTGACAGAATAGTCAAATACTAGGGAAAAAACTATTCAAGAAATGTTCATCTGAATTCTTTGTCTTTAGGCCTCTTTGCTCAAGTTCTAAACAACGAATGTGTTTGGTGGACATGTTCTCTGTAGCAGCCAGTTCTGGGTGAAAGCAGTCTTTTAAACCTGTAATGGCAGCTTCTGGCCCTTCAAATGAGAAGCTAAGCATTCCCTTATTGAGTGAAGAAGAAAATATCTTTGAAATAAATGTATGCCATAAGGACAGCTCATATTTTGAATGCCAGATATCTGAAGCAACTAACAGCAAACATGCTGAAGACTGAACCCTACTTAACAAAGTTTGTAATCAGAATTTTATTTATCTCCTACTGTTAACAGTGTTTGTAATCAATCTAGTATGTATGAAGGGAAAAATACTATCATTCACCTTTTTCTAGCTAGGATTTTTTATGACCAGGATTCATATGTTGTCATAGTGTTTACACATAACCTAATAGATCTACAGAAAAAGTTTTGGAAATAAGCATTCAGATCACTTAAGCAGCTTTGAACACTTCTCCTTTCCCCATAGGACACAAGTTGCTGTATCCTTTTACTCAAGGAAAGATGAAACCTGAGTCAAAACTAGGTTAATTAGTGGACTGAAGCTGGTGAATTCTTCTGTCATGCTCAAAACCAATGTAACATCCATGTGGCTAAAAACTTAATCCAGTATGTGAGACAATGATGTTAGCAAAAGGTAGTTTCAAAATGGAATATCAACTCCTATCCCTGTCTGCTTTTACAAACTAGGCTATTCCTAGAGTTTTTTCCTTTAAGACCAGCCTATCCCTAACTCCCTTTCCCACCTCTCCTTTGCTCAGTCTAGAGTCTAACCAGAAAAATGTCTGCTTTGTAAATGGAAGTTATCTTTAGATGACACCCCAATGGCTGTAGTCCGAGTTAGCCAACAAGAGAATCCAGGTGTGATTTTACATGACCTTTAAAGATCCCTTCCAACCCAAACTATTCTATGATTCGATGAATGAAAAGTGATGTAGTTGTTTGTTTGTTTGTTTGTTTGTTTTTTCCTTCTGTGCAGATCACCCTGGAGCGGAATGCTTGCTAAACCTGAATTATGTGTTTACCATTGCTATTTAGTATCATTAGCCTAAACTGGGTCCTTGAGGGATAGCCTCATAAAGCAGATATTCCCTAAAGAACAATCCATTATTCTGGAACATGTAACTCTCTTGTGACACGAGGGGGGTGGGGGTGGGGGGACACACACAACAAACAACCCAAAAACCAAACCACCAAAAAACATCCCCCACCCACCCCCCCCCCCCCCCCCCAAAAAAAAAAAAACCCCAACAAACAAACATACATGTTTTTGGTAGACATGGTGTCAGAGAAGAACGTAAGAGCAAGCTCCTACACTGTATTGCCTCATTGTATTTCCACTGAGGTTCTCTTCCTACCTCAATCAGTAATGAGGGAGCAGGATTGGATCCCAAATGGTTCCTTTACTGTATCACCCAACTGGATTGTTGAAGTTGCTATGTGAGCAGCAAAACCAATGAATTTTGATTTCTTCTGGATTTGCATTCTTTACTTTCCTGAGGCCAAACTGAATGACTAACAGATGAATCTTGTCTGCCTTTCCCTCTGCGAGGATGCCAAGTTGTGTCTCTACCCACTGCTTGCCCACTGATTTTCAGGAACTTGTGCAAGGATATAATTTTCTTTTAGACTCTAGACTTCTCTCAAGTTGAGTTTTAAATTGCCCAGCAAGCTCAAAAGTTATTGGGGGGAGGGGAAGGAATAGATGGATAGACAAGGAAACATCATACTGAGATAAACATTGCTTTCTATAAAAAAACAATAAAAAGAAATGTAAGCCCTGCATGCGGTATTTCTCAAGAATAACATTGTCTACAACAGCATTAGGGACTTCTTGGATACAAAGTCCTGCAATCCATGTAGAAGGCTGAAAACACTAGGAATGGTATCTGGCACCAGTGAGCACAGAGGCTCAGCCAAGGTAGTATATGAACTATCAGTCTCCTTTAGCATTTTTGGTAGGATGGTGAGGAATTACAGATCTTGCTGTTGGAAAATCTGTGTATACTGTTTTGAATCACACCTACATGTAGAAGCATTCCAGATCTTCAGAGGTGCCAGAACTTTTGCTATCTAGCCTGGAGGATATGTCTTTTCACTTTTCTCCAAAAGTAAGCTCTTGGTTTAGCTTGCATATACTATACAGTGATTTAGCACTTTTTAGAAAACTACTTTTTTTTTTTAACATATTGATGTAATTACAAAAGCATATGTGTATCACTTATTCCTTTAAACCTTTCCACTGAATTGAAATACTTAGCATTTCTACAGCCAAACATATGATCACTTTAAGACTGCATATATGAGGGTTACTGCAATAAATCAGGTGACTTGTTGGGTATCTTTCCTTTTGCTTCTGCTTCAAAATAAATTCCTAGTGACTTCGAAAAGGTGACAGCATCTGCTTGCAAATGCAAGGGATGCAGCAAACAGCTGTTCTATTAATACATTTTTTAAAAGGTTGCTTCAGGTAAGGATCATTTTGGTCCTGTTTCTGATTCAGTCTCTACAAGGTAGGAAACCCCTGCCTTGAGGTAGAGGAGATGAGCAAAGGCAGTGATTCTTGTGACAAAAGATGAAGTCCTAACTCAAAATCTTCCAACCATGGGTATGTATTTAGAGAAACGAGACATTCAGAGCCAAACACTGCCAGTAAGTTACTTGTAGGACCTAGCCTACTCCTCTGCTTTACAGAGGCACTGGACTGTGACATCCTACACCATTCTTACCCTGGCTAAAGCGCAGGGATGAAGTGAAAAGTTAGAATCACAAGGGAAAGATTTTGAACCCATCAAGGGCCTTAATTTTGACAAATGAATTGCATTTCATGACTTATTGCAACCTTTTCTCCTTTTTATTACATCTGGGCAAATAAAACCACTGTAGACGTATAATGATACCAGTAGAATTATTGGTGCTTATCCTCTCCACTTCTGCTACTGTAAGCGCATAAGCATGAACACGCTGTAGGGAATTAGACCCTTTCAATTCCAGTTTCGTACCGGGGAAGCTGGTATAATGCTACCTATCTTGCAAGACTAAAGCACTGGTAGGTGTTTGTTATGTTTGCAAGGAACTCTGAGATCTGAAATAAAGTAAATGTTAAGGGCTATTGATCAGCTAAAGGCTGAAATGGCTTTCCTTTCTTTCTGCAGTCTCAACCTCTATAGCCTTACTCAGCTAAATACAGGACAGCAACACAAATTCTGTTGCTTTTTGCCTTTGTTATGGATGTAATGTCATCAAGAGAAGTGGCTGTTTTGTTTTTTGGTGTTTTTTTTTTTTTTTTTTTTAGTTGGGTAGCTGAAGAAACATCCTGAACATGGACTAGAAGTGATTGCGAGCAGGACTACAAACAAGTCTGCTAGCTCAGTTAGTGTTTATTTCCTGATATCCTACTATTATTACATTTTTAGCAATTTATCTTTTTCTTTTCCAAGATGTGACTCACTGAAGTATGTTTCCTAGCTGCACTGCAATCTTTGTGGTACAAAACAGAAACAGAACAAGTCTGGGTTTTACTTCAAACTTCATCTCAGAAACATTTTGCAAAGACCCCATGTAAACACCCTAATTGAGTTAGCATTTAAACTCACCATAGATTTATCCTTTAATAAATTTAAGATCTTACAGATGCCAATAAACCAGTCTGTTTCATGAGCAGAGCACAATGAAGTCTGGGTAGAAATAAATAAATGCTAACATTTTCAAAGGTTCATATCCATAGAAAACTGTGAATGGTGTCCCAACAAATGACATGAAAACCATTGTCTAATCTGTACCTATCGCATTATGAAGATGATATTTGCCTTCTCTCAGGGAGCCCTTGTCAAAGCGGGAGCTGCGCTGTCCTATTTTTGGCTACATTTATAATAGGAAATCACCTGAGTATCTGGTAACAGAGTATTTTGTTTTAAATGCAAAAAGACTTGTCCTCACTTTCAAGGGTGGGTTGTAACATTGACAGGTTTGTGAATCACATTGGCATCTGATGGAGGGCTAGAGGATCTAGTTTAGAATATAAAGCCCTTTAGCTCAGAGGCTGCTTTCTTATTATACATTTAAAGTGCCACAAAGAATTATTGATCCATGGCTGAAGAGTCAAGTATTATTGGTTTTGAAATATTTCCTAGAATTTCATGCATTAAATTATCTCCTTCATGGAATATAGTATACATGTGTGCATATGCACAAAAAAAATTATGCTCCTTTTGTTGCCTCATAATTATTTCCTGGCCTGTCTTGTATTCAGCAGGGGAGGTAGAAAGACAACCTTGTTCCCTTTTCAAAGACTTTTTTTTTTTTTTTTTTTTGTGTCTGGCAAAGATGTGTTGGCAAGTCCAGTGACCTGTGAAATCAGTCAGAAATCAGATAAATCAGCTAAGGAATTAACTGCAGGAAATAAATTACAAAGTAATAAAGCCTTCTCGTTGCTGCTTCAGCTGTGTTTCTGCACTGGAATCTTCCCATTAGATGCTCATAAGAAAAGCAGAATCTGAGTTCCCCTACCAAACCCATGAAACAAATGTGGACCATCACATATGAATTTACACATAGTTTAAGAGAAACATTTCATTTGAAATGGTCAATAGACCTTACAATGGAGGTGGAATCTGCTTTAAGAAACCATATATCCTATCTCCAAAATACATGACAACTATAAAACTTCGTCATGAAATCATAGGATAAGTCCAAGATAGCTTAAAAAGGAAGGAAAGAAAGAAAGAAAGATGACAGCTTAGTTGTGTGAGAACAGGTTTGGAGTTCAGGTCTGTATGCTTGTATTTCTTTATGCTCTTTAGAGAATTCACATCTCAAAGTATTCTTAAAGAGGAGAAAGCAGTGTATCTGATAAATATTCCTCCTGATGAACATTCAAATGGAGTGTTCATGTCAAATAGACAACACAAAGAGGGAGTCAGAACATCATGCAATCAAACACACTGGTATCTAGGGAAATTATTCTGCAGAGAGTGATTGCATGAAACTAAATGCTATCACTCATGTCAAAATCACTGGACAATATTACTATGTACTGTGTAAGCTTTGGTAAATTAACGAAAGCAGATACAAAATTGAGGTCTTCCTTCTCTGTCAAAAAAGCTACAGGGTTTCTTTTCCTCTTTCTTTTGGAGAAACTCTGTCTTGACAGCATGAATGAGGGATGGAGCAGAAGTGGAAACAGTACTCACTAGTTGTACTGCATATTTATTTTAGCAACTGTTACGTGGCTGGCAGAGCTTAAGTGTCAGACCTGACAGAGAAGGGAGACCAGGTGTTATTAGCAAGTAATGCTCTGTTTGCTTTGTGTGGGAGTTAAAAATTCACTGGAATTTTTTTGTTAGAGGACTTGGCTATGACCTCTACAGTCAAAATTTGCCCTCTGCTCCTCACAGTTGGGTGCCATCATCAATCATTTTACACCCAAAGAGTGACGGTGGTTTGTGTTGCTGTATATAGAGCTGGGAGAACTGTGGTCTTTGTAGCATTACTAAAATACCTGAGGAAGTAGTTTGGGCTGACCTGGTGCTGCAATGGACAGCACAAGCAACAGTGAGGTTTTCATCAGTTTTCATAGTCTCTCCTGCTTGCCACAAATTGCACTTCTACTGAGTTGGTTTCCACGATGTAGCGCAGCTAAAGAAGCTGAGATGAGGTAGCAGCTAAGAAATAAATGGCATGGAATATCAACTGAAGCTTAAATGGAAATGGTTTATATCAAGCCAACTTCTGTTGGCAGACACATACTAACAACTGCTGAGCCACAGAGGTTTTCAATTGCTCTGTTCAACATAAAATCCCCAAGGCTTATTAAAGAAGGTGGTTTGCACATGCGTGAATACAGAATCATGAGGTTCATAAAGTTGCTCACAACTGAATTAAGAGGGCACTTGCCTTGCATGTGTTCTGGCTGGTGAATAGAGATTCTTTTGCTGGCTGGAAAGGGAATGAACCAGCTCGTAACCTGGGTCTGCAGTGAGTCTTTCCAGGAACAACATAATTGCATTATAAAGAAGTTATTTTAGACGTGAAAAAAACATTAAAAACAAATTACAATTTGTTATATTTACTTGATTTCATCCTCTTCACTGGACAGTTTCAAGGCAATGCCATCAATGATCTTGGAAGCTGTTGCAAAGTATATGTTAGGATGCCTGACATGCTTATTCGTGGGAATTTGGATTTAGGAAGCTTTTTTTCCTCTGCTTTTATCAAAGTAGTAGCTTAGGCTGTGGGATTATCTGTCCCAACTAAAGAAGGAAGCGCCATGCCTCTCCAGTCTAAAGGATAATGAGAGGAAAACAGAAATGTACCTCAAGAAAACATTCCTCCTGTGTTCTAAGAGGTCATGGGTTGGCTCATTAAACAGGCTTCATCTATTTTGGATGTGCTAGGGTGCAAATCAGCTAGCTTTAAGCAGTTTTATATTGCTCTGTTTTATACCTGCCGAACTCTGATCATGGTGTGTTTGGGGGTGTGTGGTGTCTGTTTTTTTGGCTTTTGTTTTTTCTTTTTTCATGATGATGAATTCCTAAATGAGCAGATACACGTGTTGTTTGATTTCTATGAGCAGAAGGGTCCAGAACTAGGAAAAAAGAAGCTTTTGCTTTTTTGTGGATGGGAGTGAAAGTGGTGTAAGTGCCTAAAAAACCTCTTCTCCTTTCCAATTTTATGCACCTCGCACAAGCTCAGAGAAATATCTGACTGTTTTGGTGCTTACAGAGGAGAAAAAGCACTCAAATCTGATTTCCCTCCCCTCTGACTTTTCCAGGGAATTGTGCTTCTCTTAATAAGTTTTCTGATTGACTGTGCGTTTGACTGAATAGATAGAAATATTACAGAAGGTAACTTACATGCATTGCTCTAAGGAAGAGGGTATTCTTTTTTTATGTTTTCCCAGTTGTTGTGACTGTTGATTCAATAGAAAGTATTCTTCCTTTTAAACTTACGACAAAGCATTGCTGATAGAGAATAGTGAGTAGATCTTAAAGACGTTGCAGTATTATTGTGCTGTCTTCACCCTGAAGCTACCTCAAGCTCTAACAGCAGGCTTGCCCAAACTGCAATCCTATCCATAAACATAACCTTCAATGGAAGTGTATGGTTGTTCTTGCCTTGACTGCCTGTCAGGGCATAGTTTAGGATACCTTTTTATTTGCTGTCAGAAACACTCTGTGGCATGAATGAAGCTTGTCCCACTCAAATGGGACAAGTTTTCCAGTGCCTTCCCAGGCACTGCTTTTCCGCTGTTTAGTGGGAAAGAATTCATGGAAAGCCTAAATTTACCATCAAGGGAAGCAGCACGGATGTGCCCCATGGGCCTTTACTGCCCCTTCCCAGGGAGTGTATCACTGAAAGCAGGAACTGTTGCGTACTGGTGTGACCAATGATTACTGTGTTGCTAATTCATGAACACTCCTATGTTTGGCACTGCCAAATATTCTGAATGATTTTTCCCTCTCTTAAAAGCAACAAGTATATATTTTTTCACTCACGTCACAATCGGAAAAGCCCTTTTTTAAGGCTCACATATCTTAAAAAACATAAATTGTCTGTCAATTGACAATCATCCAGTTTTCTGTAGTTCAGGACAAACACGTTGTATTTCACAGGACTTTTGTTTTGCTTTTCTCCTTTTTGAATGTTCTTTAAGTTCTTTAATTAAAGTACATAAAGATCTAATTTTCAGCATGGTTTTTCACTCCAGGTTTGCTTGCCTTTCCCCTCACTTCGTAGCTTTCACTCCTCAGATTAATGCTGCTGAAGTAAGCAGCACCCGAGACAGTTACAGTGAAGTACAAAGGAAATGGAAGACACTGATTTAGCACTCTGAATTTTAATTGAAATAAGGTACTGATGCACCTCTTCTTGCTGCACTTTTTTTTCTAAAGGAGAAGCAAAAGATTTATTAAAATTACGTTGCCTTGTATAAGTTACAAGTTATAGATACTTTCCAGATTTACACAAATTAGTTGTAGAACTATTTCCTTTTCTCTTCTGGATGCTTTAAACACCTTCAAGAACAATTACATTAAAAGAGAAAGTTCCTTTACTGTCAAAGGGATTCTGTCAGAGACAGTACTAGAACAAATTGGGGCTGAGGCACTTTGGAGGAGTAACACTCCAACTTTGCCCTTTGATTTGTAATCGGTATAAATGTGTCAATACAAAGAACACATCCAAGAATATTTCTATCCCTTCAAAGAGACAGACAGAATTACAACCAAATTCTTCCATCATTTTTGTTTTATATTTGGCCAGTCTTTTGAATTAGGTAATGGAAACTTAATCCTTCCCTGCTGCAAACTGTTTTGCAAGACCAACGACTAAGTCCACCTGCTCAAATTTGAAGAACAAAAAGATATTTAACATTTGTTGTTCTTCTGAGAAAATATTCCGAAGTCCTCTGGCTAGGCCCCTTCAAGGCAAAGCTAAACTTCTAGTTCAAGAATGATATTTATCATGACTTATAGTACAATGTTTTCATCAAGGTAGCAGACTTGGACTGCTTATGTTAGAAGGCTATATAACTCAATCTGACAAGGTTAACACTTCCACTTAGCAAACCACACTTAAATTCCTGTCTTGACCTGACTCTTTAGATGTCTAAAAACACTCAGGCCATACTTGGCCTGTGGTTCCTCTGAACCACAGCTTTTGTGGGAACTGCAGAGGGATCTTTTCACAAACACACATAAGGATTTCATGATGCTGAGTTTGCACACAGCCTGCTGAATGGTAATAAATCTTTTCCCACAACTCTGTCAATAACAGAACTGCTTGGAATGAGTTGGTGTGAGCTGCTGCATCTATAGCATGACTGTAAATGTTGCATGTGAATGTTGTACCTATATATGATACTGTTCTGAGTACATTCATGCAGCACAGATGGTTAGTTTTGTATTCAGTCACCACTGGGTCAAGAACATCTCCATATTTTTCTGCTCTTTCTTCAGGCCTCTTTCTTATGTCCACTTATTTAAAGGGACAAATGACTAGTGACAGGGTATATGGTGAACTTATTGTTCATTGTGGGATGCTCTTCCAGCAGTCCTTCTAACAGATGCTCTCCCCAAAGTTCATACTGAAGAATTATCATATTAAACAGGTTCAAAGGTGGCCAAGCACCTTTCAGATGCATCACTCCCATCTGGCACACAAAGAGCAGTAAACAAAAGGAGGCTACTAGAATGTTCTCCTAAAATTGTCTGCTATACGTTTTCATACTGTGGAATATCCTGTTCTGGGAATATCTGTTCCTGTTCACAGTGTGTCCCCTCTGGATTCCTGAAGGGCCATGGCACCAAGGAGGAGGAAGAATTCTTGAGTGGAAGAGGAAATAAGAAGAGAGAGGAAATGTTTGGCTGAACCCAGGGAGGAAAAACCTCCCCGACAGAGTGTGCCGGGATGTGTCCAAAGGAAACGCTGGAATCTCCCTTCTCAAGGGACTTCAAAAACTAAACACTAGAAAATGTACTGCAGGGAACAATACTGCATTGGCAGGAAAATGGGCTGGATGATCTAATTATTTTCCATCTTTAACTTGTCTAAGTCTATGAATAATCCAGATCTCTCTAGCTGCTTTTTTTTTTCATACTAATTTCCAAAATATTGTAAGTTGGGAATGATTTCTTTTAAAAGAAATCATATTAATAACTATTACTTTTAATCCATCAGTCACGAGACTCAACAAATTCTGACCTTTCCTGTAATCTGTTCTACTTTCCAGAACTGTGACAGGCTAGGTGTAGAGCTAAGCTCAGGCAAATATGAATAGTTACAGCTGGTTTCTACAGTGTATGTCTGCAGAGTTTTGGGGGCAGTCATACTTAAGTTTCTGGTGGTCTGGTATTAGTAATTCTCTTCAAATAAACCTGTAAAGCTTGGATAATAATCTTTGAAAAGCCTTGATGTTGTAAATTCCTTCATTCCCTCGCAACTACAGTTTCTTCTTGATACAATGACGTCAAGTGCCCTAGTATCTCTATGGATGTGAGTTAGTGTGAGCAGAGTTTGTTAAAGGCAAGCGTACACCACCTACATGTCTTTAGCAGACTCGGTAGTATCCATTCATTTAATAAGGGAACAGAAACATAGAGGATATTTTTGCTGAATTGTAAATTTTATCAGTTTTGTGTTGTGCCGTTCACCTACAAGGTTTAAGATAATTTACTTGTGCAAAGAGCCTTCATCTTTGCTATCCCTTATTCCGATAGCTTAAATACAGCATAGTTTGTTGTTTCTATATGACTTTTGATTTTACTTGAAATGTTTTATTGCACCTTTCCCCAAAAGGAAACTTTTCTTTTATATATGAGCATGTGTACATGCACATGTGTACACTTCCATAAATAAAAGATTCAGTTTGACAAATCAAAGATGAAATATCAGCAGATACTTAATTGTGTCCCCAGTGTAAAACATATTAGGTAAAAAATTCACTTTAACTGCAGTCACTTCACTGACTGAGGTACCTGTAGCTGCTTTGAATCAGCATCACAGGACATATAAACAGATCAGGTAAGCAATGTGAATGTCTCTTACAGTTAAGTAGCAAGACTGTAATTTCTCTAAGACAGAATTCATACAGCTCTATCCTTCAGTTCAATAAGTATCGCTAAGCAGTCTTTAGCATGTCATTACTTCACAAAGAGTAATCAGTTTATCATCCTAACTCTTATGTTAAGGGGTGTATCATCAGCGTATTTTCACAAACAGGAATTGAGGCACACAAATAAAATTTGTACTCAGACTTACACAAGCAGTGGGTGGCCTGACTCCTGTTCAGTGGAAGTTATGTGCCTGAATAATGTGGGCAGAAATCCCGCATCCAAGTCCTACATTGAAATGTAGACCTTCTTGGCACACATAGTAGCTTGACCCCAGAAACGTCTTATTTTATAAATTACTCAATAAGTAAGACAGCTCAGTCTAAAAGCAAAATACCAGTATTAACTTTCATTTAGAATAAACAGTGTTAAGAAACCGCATCCATCTAAGTATCTACCTATAAAGAAGGGCTCTCTTTCAGATGCGAGATACTACAATTACTTGCTTATCATAGACTTTCAAGGCTGCGATTAATGCTGAGAGCCAGTTACTTTTTCTAAATTCATAAAATTGCTAATCCCTTTGTGAATCTATTATGGAGAACTTGAGTTAGTCATCACAATGAGAAATAAACCTTTTGAAATGTCCATGGTAGAATTCATGATCCTATTAAGTAATTTGAGAAAATAATCATTCAGTTAGCTCCTACTACAGTGAAACTAGTACGATGCACTCAAAACAAGAGCATTCAGCAATAACACAGTATGTTCTTAATCAAGACAAATGTACTGTGAGCCAGGGGTCAATCAAAAAAAGGAACAGGAAGCTTGCAGCTCTCTTTGTGAGCTTGGGTAAACCTGTCCATCAATATCTGTGTTCAGCAGTTACTGTTTTGAAAATATTTTGTATGTTGTAGCAACACTTAAATGAAAAAATCGGTCAAATTTTAATTTAGCCTGTAAACTTCTGTCCCATATACCATAACTTTTCATGATTCAATTATTTTGTATATTTTATATCTCTTAACATAATGTTGTTTTAAATAGATGTAGCTGGGAAAAATATTGTTTCTAGGACAAGGATGGCTAAACTAATGACTAGTTGATAAAAATGTGAAATAAGTGCTAATTCATCTTTTAGACTCACTGTTAATAAGGTCACACTTGAAAGAGCTGAATAGAGGAAATAAAATTGCTGAGTCAGTTTCAACTCGGTTTGACATTTGTCTAAATCATTGAACTTTTTCTAAGAAACCTGGCTCTATTTTGTGCTTGGATATTTAAATAGTTCTTTGGGTCAGGGAGGATTCTTCTTTTGAATTGGAAATATTTTCAGTCTTTTTAAAATTCCTACTACTTTTGTGCAGCAAACATTTAACTGTCCTGAAGCACTTCAATACGAAAAACATACCTCCGTTTGGTCTCTTCATATACAAATTTTAAAATCTATGCCTAGCCACCATGAATATAAAATGTTATTGGATGAAGGGTGTTTTTTTTAAAAAGTGATTATTATTTTGAGTAACACATCTCTAAATTTGGGCACCTGATGGAGGGAGTGTTTCTTTTTTTTTTTTTTAAATAAAAAAATTATCTCTGAGGCTAGCCTCACTCTACAAAGTGAAAGTCTTCAGGCTGTTTCAAGCTATGTGCTTGAATCTCCAAGCATTTTGACAGTCTTATGTATTTTCTCCCTGCCCACGCAAAACCACAAATTTCCTATTGAGGATGTGATTTCAAGTTCACTGAGCTGCGAAACTTTATTTGAGTATAGATTCAAGCCCTTTAAAAACGTATTTACCCTAAAGAATGTGTAGAATATTCCTTAACATGTGCCTATGATTACCAAAACAAGGGGCTTGTTATGTATGCATATGAAATATTTAATAGAAATGAACTATTTCTCCAGCTCTGAAAAAAGACTGCACAAAGAAACTTTGCCAGATGACACCAGGTCGTTAAGTGCTTTGTGAGAAATGTCTTGGCCTATTCTGGTTACTAATGAAACTTGCTTTCCACTTCAGTGAGGCCAAAATTTCACAGTTGGATGATGCCCTAGAGATTATCAAGAACACTAAGAAAAAATTTCCCATCACCTCTGATTAATTACCCACAGTAACAAGTGTTCCCCTGGGCAACTTCATGTCTCAGCTATAGATAAGCACTGCTATGTGAATTTTAATGAAGTGCAAACTCTGCAACAAGCAGGATAAATTCACCATTGCAACCATCTTACTTTATAGTCACTGCTATACAATAAAGCAGTTGAACAAAATCAGTTGAGGCTCCAATTCACAATGAAATTAGCACAGTGTTATCTAAAATGTCAGTACTGGTTTGGGTTGTGCTGAGTAAACATACAACTTAATGTTCAGTGGTGGATTTGGGACAAGTAGTCCAATTGTAGAATCACAGACAAAGGACAGGCATTAAAACTGATCACTTTCCATTATGGAATTGCACATGTATGTCTTAGTATATGCAAACCTATATAGTGTGATCACAGCCTAGGTTCTCTCAGGTACTGGTATCCAGTCCATGCCTACAGTGATCTCATAAGCTCAGGAAAAAACGAACGTGTTTTTCCACAGTCAACGTGAAAAGGGCTCTCAGAGAATGTTAGCTCACTACATTGTAAAGAACTCAAACTTTTAGCACCACGTGTTCCTGTTGGCAGCCTGGTAACATAAAGCTAGAATAATAGTCATTGCTTTCAATATAGTAATGCCAAGAACTTTAAGGTTACTGATTCAGGTGTATTTTGGGGTGGGGAGGATAAAAGGAAGGAAGAAACACCCTAAAAGGGCTTTAGTAGATGTTATTTTTTTTTTTAACATTTACGTCCTACTTATGTCTTCCTAACAGTTAATGCATTTAAAGTATTTACTACTGTCAGTGAGGATATGTAGCCAATTATCCAAAACAGAGGGGTTTTTTTATTAAAAAAAAAGAAAAAAGTACTCCTTTATTATGATCATTGTTATGACATGTAATTAACTCATGAATATCATGATCACATCAGGTTAGTACATTGGAAATGATTCATAAAAGTTAGATTTATTGGTAGATTTGGGATACAAGTCCTTCTTCACTTCATTAAACAAAACCATTGCCTTTGCCAACATACCGTGCCTCACTTATATTCTCACAACAGAAGAAAAAAATAAAAAGAATGGTATTTAACTCTGCAAATGAAAACTCATTTGGGACATATTTTTGTTTTGCTGATTCATGTTTTTCAGTGTCTTCCTTGCTCCTTTTCAGTCCTAAGCTGAAGAACTGCTTTTCTTAAAATTGATGTGGAGGCTATATATGTTTTGAACATTTTTTTTCCTTTGTGTTATTTGTACAAAATGTGAGTTTTAGAGAGCTGGAATAATGGAGACACAAGTGTCTCTTCAAAATTTGCATAATTTTAAAATTTTGTGTGTGGACTTGTCTGTAATCCTCCAAGAAGTCCTCTATGAGTAGGGAAGCATAATTCGTCTCATTTTATAGATAGGTAAACATAGAAGTGGAAAAGCTATGTACCTGTAAAAATAGACAGATGGTCCCCAATCTTTGACATGAAAAAGGAGAAGGGGGTGGTGGTGGTGAAATTAAAAAAAAAAAAATTGCCAGAAAACCTACCAAGATATTTACTAATGAGTTTATCCAGGGAAAAGTTTTTATGATTCACAAGTAGCTCTTGAGCTGCCAGTCTTTTCACTTCGCTTGCTGTGCATGTAGTGCTGCCCATCACCTGTCGTTAATTATAACATCTTATAAATCTAATGTTAGAATACTAGCAGTGAGACACGGTGCCTGCACTGGCTTAATGGACACTCTAGGAAAAAAAAATTTTTCAAGAGTTTATTCCTGGATGAGCTTCTATGAACCTAGCATTGTCATGAACTGATATTTCTATTAAGAAAAACACTAGTGGATGCCTTTAAACAAATACAGTCCTGGCTTTATACAACCATTGTGGTTTCAAGCACCATATCAAAAAACACTATGATGGGAAGCTATCATTTAATAAATCAAAATAGCTTGCTTGGTAATAAATATTTGTCTTAGAAACCACAATATTCTCTTTCCTACAGATCATATGACTTCCCAGTTCCTGTATTTTTTGACATGACTGGAGTAACAAAGGAATGTGGGAAACAACTCAGCACGGTGAAATCATTCAGTTTAGCTGTGCTGACACTGTGGTTAGAACAATTTAAAAATGTGTGATTTCAGGCATAGGTGATCAAATTCTTCCCTTTTTCAGGTAGCCACAATTTGGCTGAACTGTGCAGTGCTACCTTTCTGAGACGAGGAAAGCATTTAGATTTGACTAAGTCACTTCAATTTCATTTCTCAGCTTTATATTCTACAAAGGGGTGAGCAATATTTCCAACTCACAGTATGGGAAATAGTTTCTTGCCTATATGAGCTCTGAGCATTAAAAAAACCCCAACAAACTGTAAAAAATGCCATGAATCATTGCTATTAACTCTGTTCTATGTTGGCTGCTGTTCAGATAACTTCCACTTATACTGATAAATCAGCCTTTGTAGTTGGAAGGGAAAAAAAAGCCAATTAAAAAAAAAGAGAAAAAAAAAAGAGGAAAAAAAATTCAGAGAGAGGAAACATACAAAGATTTACATTCTGCTGTCAGTGACAGCAGTCTAGATCCAGATTGGGTCTAGACACAAGTCCTGTAAAGACACATGCACATAAATAACATCTATAAGAAATATACTATTGCATTTACACGGATATATTCTCACATGTAGAATAACTTGCTGACATAAAATATCAAATAGACTGGGACCTACCTATTGGCATTACTGAAGACTATAAGTTGGTCCAAAATGATTAGTGACAGACTTTGTTAAAAACATGCATGCACTTGCATGCTTGCATGTATTTGTATATGAAATCATACATGTTTCACTTAAAGAATATGAGCAATAAATACTTCTCCTGTAAATAATACTGCTCTGTACAAAGTCCTTCAAGTTTTCTAATAATGTCCTTCAAGTTTTCTAATGTCTGCTAACAAAATTATAAAAAGTTTATAAAAGTCTGAAGATTCAGCTTGTTTTACTGGGATCCCTTTTATGATGCACTTCTCATGGAAAGATCAGTGTATTCTTCCATTTATTTGTTCCACAATTATTCAGTATTCCACAGCAAGAATTTTTGTGTTCCTGGGTGTGAGGTTCTTTTTATAATGAAGTGCAACGTGGGTATGAATATATTTATATAGCTTCAATGACTTATTGGCTCTGCTTGCTAGTAAAAATATGGTTTTGATTATCCTTAAAACTCCTGATTCAACCTACTTTGGGAAAGTTGAGCTATATTGTTTTTTACCATTCACATGACATACTGTGCATTCTAGCTGAGATCCAAGGGTACAGTACAGTGGACTTGCATCAAAAGAGAAACTTGCAGCAAACCTTGATTGGAAGCTGAAATGTAACTTAAGGAATATTAGTAACAGAAAGGTATTGAAAACAGAGTTCTGGTTTTAGGCAAACAATTTCTCAGTCATTCAGAATGATAGTTTAGGAGACAGAGAGGACAAAAATTGCTGAAAGTATACAGGAAATATTATGAATCATTGGAAAAAAAAAAAATTAGAGTAATGTTTGTTTAACAGGCAGGCTTTAAATGACCTCAAAGAATTATGTGCCACGTTGGTTACTGTCTTGTAAAAGAATTCCATTACTTTGAAAGCAAATGTGTGGAGCCTGAGGCAGCTTTGTTAGATATACTAATAAGAATATATCTGTCCTCTAGCTGATCTTCCTGTGCATCTATCTCTGTATTTTTTTTTCTTTTCCTCTTGTCTGCAGTGGTGATTATATGATAACCCACCCGATGGTGATTATATGATAATCTTATCTAAAGCAATTAATTCTTTACACTAACTGTGTTTTTCTGATTCAGCTGTATTGGTGTCTACTTCTATAATCTTTTTTTTTTTTTTTTTTTTTAATTGGAGAGAAAAGGAAGCTACAAAGTAAAACTGCAGCTTCTTTAAGATTCATGTTAATATACTGTGAAAGGTGTGCAATTCTATTAGGGCAATGGACAGAAAACTCACAGCATCTTGATTATTGATATACCAGGAAAGGAGGGGATACATTAAAGCCGTGTGAGGGTAGAAAACTTTCTGCAAATGTTTTCTGTGTACCTCAGGTCTGAAGTTAATTGCATCTCCGCATCCTTATGGCCAGCCTCAGAGCCACCTGCTTTTTTTCGGAATACAATTCTGCAACTGACTGCCTTCCCGTCTGCATCCTAAGTTGCATGTTCCTATAACATACTGTGACTACATCAGGCCTGCATTGTGTGCAGTTCTGTTCTTGAGGGAAAACATGAAATAATCTACTGTATGGATGCCCATCCCACTAAGTAGAAACTTATCTCAACGTGTGTCTGAAAAGCAGTTGATGTCTTCGGCAAAGCCTCCCTCTCTCAGAATAATACCCTGACATATTCTGGCTTTGTGAATGGAGAAGCTCTCTCCTCATCTCTGACTTGGGGCTGATATTTTCATGTCGTTTCTAGCCTTTGTCTGTTAAGATTTTTGACAAGATAGATCCTTTTCAATGGCAATAATTTTGCCCAGGAAATGAAACTTTGAAAGACTTGTTAATTGCATTGTTTCAGCATTAGACTCTTTCATTAATTATGCCCTCTATCCTCAATGACTTTAGCTTTTCATGCCAATGCAGCAAAGAATGCAGTCTCTGACTTATCCATAATGGTTGTACAGTAGTCTTTTAACAGGCCATGAATCCAGGACATTGCATCTATCATGTCACTATTCCCTCTATAAAGGGAGAGGAGCTGACACTTGCAATTGCTTTCCAAACGCAATTCAGTGTGGTCATCTTAAATAATGCGTTCTTGCTAAATTTAGGTTAATACATGGGGCCTGAGTCTCCCTGCCTGTTAGCAAAAGCATCAGTTCTCATGTGTTTAACGTCAACTGATGCTATATTGCACAGTATAATGTTCTGCCCAGAAAAGTTTTTATTGGCAGGGAATAGGGGGGTGGGAGGGCATCTTTTGTAATGCTTTAAACAATTAAATTGTTAGGAAGAAAATTACCTCAGCTTAATAGAAGAGTACTTCACTGTACCAGTTCTGATATCCAGACTCAACATCCAGTGATGAAGAGATCATAACAATGCTGAGTATCAAATTTGAAGGATTCTGACAATCTGCGTTTTCTTCTCTTTCTAGAAAGAGAAGGGAAGAAAGCATGTATGTTAATACTCTTCAAAATATGCAGGACAGCAGGGAAATATTTTTTACTTTACTTGGATAAATAAGCTGCATAAAGTTTATTTTATTTTCCTATTTTAATATTTTTTGACGTAATCAAATGTTAATACATTAAATAAACATGAAACACACAGGAAAATTGTGTTTAAAACTGTTGCTCAGGTTACAAAGACACCATGAAGGGCTCACATTTTGTTTTCTTTTATATTTATGAGTAATATTTTCTGCATTCCCACATTATGCTTGTGTGTAGCTCTATAATTCACAGCAAACTGAGTTATTTTCTCTTTGGACTACTTTGTATATTACAAAGGATTACTATTTCTATTTGTATAAAGCTAATTTTTCTCTCCTCAGGGGCAGTCAGTTTCAAGCTTGTTCAGAGTTTTGAACAAGCAAAAGCTGGAAAAATGAGACAGAAAATTGAAATATTTCACTGTACAGTATAAACTCTTTGGTTTATCACAAAATACCAGACAACAACAAGTTTCATCAACCAAAGCCTAAAACCCAAGTAGTTCCCCGCGCCTCCCCCTCCCAACCCCCCCCCAATAAATGAGTAACAGTCGACAGCTCTGGAATGTGCACTCCTCTCCCATGAAAACATTTTTCCGCTCTGCCTTTTCCAAAAATCAAAAGTTCAAAGCTAAACTACTACATGTTATAAAAGAACAAATTTACCGTGACACTTAAACAAAGACATGAGTCAGTGTATTCAGCTTTCTTGAGGGAGGAAGGAGTTATGTTTCTTGTTAAGGCAAGGTCTGCAGTAAAGAAATTATTTTTATAGTTTTATATATGTCCTTATAATTATTTATCCACATAGATGTTCTATTTTACTGTACAGTTAAAGTTGTAATTCATGCCTTTTTTGTCACTGATACATTAATTAACGTTTACAACATTCCTCCTCAGAAAGCAAAATACTAACGTCCTTGTTATACAAATGGGCAAATGCAATTGCAGACATTAAGACACTTTTAGTTTAGTACTATTTAGGATACCCATGGCAGTCTGGGAACCTCAGCTGCTGCTCTTTACTCTGAAGAGTGCTACTTTTGTTCTTGGGAATGGCACAAGCAAGATGAGTAGCATGTATGTCAAGGACAGAGAAAAAATGAGATGGCTTTGGACTGCTGTGGGTAAAACAACTTATATTTGGAATAAACAGCATGTGATTTTATGTCCTCTTAAATGTGAGGTGTAGAACACAATATATTAAGCAGCTGAATTGCTCTACGTAGTTTTTAAAGCTGTCTAGGAAACTTGGAACACCGTTTCCATTTATTTGGAACAAGTGGCTGACTCATTTGTCTGCCTTGAAAAACCTCTGCTTCTGTTCCTGACTGAAATAAGATGGATATTCTGAAAGTCATTCCTCTTGTACAACAAGAGAGAAGTGCAGAATGTCACAGAGCTCCTGCTAATATTGAGCCTGGCCATCCCTGAATGTATGGTTGATTTGGAGTATGTTAAAGGATGAAAACTTCTATTAGGTACTGTAGTAGCTTTAATGTGTCCAGTTCTTACAAGACTTTGCAGTATCAATCTGCTCGAGGTTCAGGTCTGAGAAAGATACAAATTTGGGGTAGCTAGATCAAAGGTCTGCTCTAGATTCAGACCTTTGACACTGAATGTTATATTCAGTAGGATGGAACCAAAATCGGAAAATCGTTGAGCATGGAGAAAGCCAACACCTGAAACTATATCCAACAGCCTAGGCACACCATCAGGATTCAGTTTTCCCTTATTAATATGTAAAGATTTATTAGGTCATTCCCTAAGAGCAGTGTTCAGCAACTGTAGAGACAATATGCTCAAACTGAGGGACACTTAATTTTTTTTCCTTCAAATTCAATTTTTTAACAATATAGCTTAGACATGAGGTGTCAGAATTTCTATAGCTACCCCTCTCTTTCTGTTGTTTCTGCAAGATGACATGTGAAAAGACTTTACGTGGTAGTTATCTATAGTCCTAAGTTCTCTTTAGCCTTTTAAAAATCCTGTTATACTTCACAGGGGAACACAAAGAGGGTGTAATGTAATTAATATAGGGGTTTTTAAACTTTAACTTTTCAAATGGAATGGTTTGGATTTTTCATTTGGTTGTTTTAGAGGCCCTTAACTGATCACGCCATTGAATTTCATGTTGGTTATGAATGAAATTGGAGTGGCAGTGCCTTGATAGGAAGCGGGCAGCTGATTAATAATAGGCTACTGGTAGGTACACTTGTTGGCTATGTGCAAATGAGGGTGAGAAGGGTTTTGCTTCCCCCTTTCTCTGGAGCCAAGCATAGTCCTTACCTATGTGCTGCTTCTTTTGGCCACACAGGTAATACAGGCAGTAATGCCATATACGTTCTGAAACAGTCAGAACCACGGTTCAGCCAAATTCGGTACCAGCCACTGTAATAAGTATCACGCAGGGCAAATATGTATTCCCCTGGCCTGTGCTTCCACCTCCCACATTATACAAGTAGGCAGGAAAGAGACTCTCACAGTTAGGAAAACTGTGTGATTTATAACATTGGTGGTAGATGGAACAGGGGAGACTGTGGGACCAAGAGAGCCAAGTATTTTAAGCATCTGTTGTAGGCCTGTGCCAGATGAAGGATACCAGACAAGATGTGCCATTTGTCTGTTCTTGAATGGAATTTCCTATGTCCCTAATACCAAGCAAACTCTGTTTATTTATAATATAACTACTTCTGGTTTTGTAGAGATGATATACAGCACATTTTATCTTTTCACTCTCACAATGACATTTAAACACTTAAAAAGTGATTTATTTAGCTGTGTAAATTCATTCAGGCTTGGCGGGTGTTTTGCTTTGTCATGGGTGAATCTGTAAAGGCTGGAAAACTTCTCTGTTTAGGGATGCTGAATTGTGTAGTTTCCAGACTACACAGTTTTCTCTAATGCTTATCGAGGTTAAGAATGAGACCCAAGTTCTTAGAAGACGGTAGGCAATGATTTCAAGTGACCATTTTCATGGGCACAAAGAGAAGAATGGTTTGGGAAATGCTGACTGTCCTCTCCTGAAAGTGGAACTTTTTTCCACTTTTAAGTGATTATACTTAGTAAGTGATTCCAATTATCTCCCAAAGAAATAAGCAGGAATTTCTGATCAAAACTTTTTTTCAGAATATGTCAATTCAAAACTACAGCTCTTTGGTGGAAACACATGCATTAGTTGTAAAAGGAAACATCTCTCTTTTCCTGGAGTGCATTTCTAGCCAAAATTAGAGAGAAACATAACCTTCCCAGAGTAACAGTATCTCATAATGAGATTGATTACCTGGGAGTTGAGTATCCCACCTTTAAGTCTCTGTGCTACCTTGTAATACTAAAGACACAAGCCCCAAACTACACTTAAGACCAGGTGGGAAAGTTAGTTCCAGGGTGTCTGGGCCTAGAAGGAAATGCAACAGCCCCACAGCAGAAGACCTTGGCTCCAAAGTAAGCCAACTGCGCAGAAGGGTCAATTTTCTGCGCATCAACCTTTATTAATGTCAGCATCCTTTCCTGCCTGCCAGCGCTGGAACGCCGTTTGCTCTGCTTCAAAAGCACATCAGGCTGGACTGTCAAACCTGCCAGCCCTTTCCATGGGCCCTTTCTGATACCTTCGCTCCAGCGTCACATCTCCCTGTCCTTTACCAGCAGGCTGTGTCCTGATCACCTTGCTACTCTCCAAACTAAGACCTTTTTTGAACTGTTGCTACTTTTTGAGTTCAGAGGAGGTGACACCCAAGACAGGCTTCTTGACCTGGGCCCTCAGTAGACCTCAGCTTTTCCACAGAAATGCCTTGGCTTCTTCCAAGGACAGGACAAGAGAATTAAAAATAAATAAACAAAAATCTGCAAGACGGAAAAAGTGAAAATTTGTAGTTACAAATTTGCTGACAAAAACATGAAGGTGCACAAAATTACTAATCATAATCTAGGTTCCTCCAGTGATATTCCCTATAACTTTTTAGGTCACAAGTTACATTAAAGTATGTGCAATTAACTGTCTGCATAAACAAGCTGCGTGAGCTCATCCCTTCCTGCCTCAGTTTTTTCTGTTTGTAAGGGCTGTAATATCTGACTGGGGTATTGCTCTGAAGTCCAGCTTCTGACTGGAGTTGTTATTACAATAATTACTGCAGCAGATGTCAGAATTGAGTGAAAGCACTGTCATTCAACAATTAAAGCACAAACCACAGCCATCACTTTCCTTGTGTTATTACAGGTATAGACCCAACAGAGCAGAAAACAAATGTTCACACTTGCTTCTAGGTGTAATCCTCTGTTAGGAGAGTATTTTTTCTTTTCCTTTCCCAATCAAAGGTTTTTCCAGTACACTTAGCTGTTTCTAGCTGTAGCTAGAAAAGATACAGCTGCATTTTTTGGCTTATATAGCTTGAGCTCAACTCTCAGCAACAGCTTAGTCAGAGCTGTTTTACAAAACTATTTTTCTGTAAACATTTTCATTCAATAGTTATCATGTAATATCTACGCTCCCTTAAAACACACTAGTGACTGGGTGCCTTATCTTCCTATTACCAGACTGGTCAGATGCTGACTCGGGAGGTGGTCTGAAAGCTGGGCACAGAGGTGAGACAGAGAGCACTTAATGAAAGCTGGACTCTGAGATCGAGTCCTGTGGTAGACAGTCCAACAAGCTGATGCTGAGTGACACACAGAGCAGCATCTTGGGTGGCAGTTGAATGGATATGGTCAGCTTGAAGAGGAATTTCTAAGCTAGTCTTGAGCTCGTGGCTTTGCAATCTGTCATTTGCAAATGGACCTCACAAACAGAGCATAAAATACAGGATCCAGGCTGGGTTTGGGGGGTTTTGCACACACACTTTGGGGTACTCAGAATCTGGAGGCAGGTCCTTACTTGAGGTTCAGGACAATCTCTAATGTAGCTAAATCATGCAGCCTACAGAGGCTGCTGTAAGGAGGCTGCTGCTTCCCACAGAGGTAAAGTCCGGCCAAGAATAGCATGTGTTTCCTCCTCTGCATCTAGCACAACTGCAGCTAAGTGGTTGCTTATGTTCAGAAATGAATGAAATATTCAATGAAAACAAGAATCTTCACTGACGCGACCACTGCTTCTTAATCATTACACAAAATAGCGTTGTCTTGCCCAAGCGTGCCTGGCTCTCTAAGGATAATGGAGACAGTATAGTGTTTGGATAGCTGCTGTTTTTTTCTGAAGATTGGGGAGGGTGTGCCTGTGTGAGGGCATGTTCACAAGAGTTTTAGCTCAGAAAGAAATAGGTACATCTGGAAAGAGCATAATCCAGGTTGCCAGACTCTGGCACTGCTACTAGAAATAATCCTTTCTCAGGAAAGTACCAAAATGTGGCTGTCTGGTTTGCCCACAAGTATCCGGGCATTTTTCTTGGCAGGCATGGGTACTGGCAGTTATTTGGCATTTTGATTCCTGCCCCAACTAGTGTCTATTCTTTCTTTGCTGAAGATGGAAGGATACGCCTGTGGTTAAATCACTGGCCTAGGGATTAGGCAAAGTAGGTTCTGCTCAGATTTTAGTCTGCATCCTTGGCCAGGTCACTTAAGCAAGAATTTTGAAAAGTGCTCAGCACCCACAAACAGGATCAGATTTTTCAAAAGCTCTCTGCTTCCACTGAGGCAGCGGCCAGATGATCAAAGGAACTTTTCAGAAAATTTGGCTGCAAGCGTCATTGTGAGAGCTACTGGGTGCTGAGCACTCATGAAAATCTGGTTCTCATTGAGGTGCCCGGATGGGAACCAAGCTCTCCAACTAGCCCCCATTGTGACGGGAAGACACTTGAGAATCTGGGCAGGAGCAACCTCTTGAAATGCTACACCAGCAACTTTCTCTGTGCCTCAATTTCCTCTAAAATGAGAGTGATGTTGCCAGGGTGCTTGTAAGGATAAATTCATTAATCTACTGTATGTGATGTTCTTGGATGCTTCTGCAGCCAGGAGAGGGAGGTGAAGCGTTTGTAGTATAATATCTTTCCAGACATACCAATGATCTGTGTAAACAAGAGTGTGTTAAAGGGACTGGAGCAGGAGTCTAGGAGTCAGCTTTGCTCTATGGACAATTTACAAGCCTCCAGGTTCAGGAGCTGCTGCTCTTTGTCTTAAATCCTTGATCATGACTCAGGGCTCCGCCATGCTAGAGGATGTAACAAATAGATCAAAAAGACTCATCCTGAAAAACCTTTGTGCTAAACAAAGCAGGGCGGGGAGAATACCTTGGAAAGAAATGATAAAGCTGTTCTGTTCAGCTGTTTGCCTTCTGAACTCCCTGCTTGTTGAGTACAGTATCTTTATAATTTTCTTTCCTCACATGATATTTCTTTCCTCACATCCCACCAAGGCATTTGGTATTTTGGGGGGAGTTTTGGGGCTTTAGCATTTCAACTTTACAAGACTGGTTACTCTCCTTATACTAGATACTCATATACAGTAGTATTTTTTGCAGGTGGGTTTTTTTTTGTTTTAAGACCAAAGAACAAAATGGACATTTTTTTCCTTTTTTTTTTTTTTTTAAAAAAAAAAAAAAACCAAAATCAAACCCACAAAAACCCAAACAACTTACAGCAGCCTCAATTTTGCCTCCAGATGGGGAAATCTGAAAGGTCCTGAGCCTCCTGTGGTGCATGCTGGAGCAGCCTTCCTTCTCTTTCCGAGCAGCCTCCCCTCACAGGATGCGACATTTTCTTCCCAGCTGAGAGTGGAGCCCCCCCCTCCATCCCACTCATTTTTGGCCTTCCAGCACTGTCCGCATCTGTGCGAGCTAATGCTACCCAGATCCTTCTCAAAGGGGCACTGAGAGCTGGCACGCAGAACCGAAGCCCCCAGGCTGTATCTCCGAAACCCAAGAAACCTCAAATGCATTGTGTTTCCATAAATGCTCCTCAGCTGACTGGGCTGCAGGGAGTTTCTGGTCTCCTTTGGGAATGGGAGGCGCAAGCTTTAAATCAATTTTCTGACTGCCTATGTGCAGAAATGGCGCTAACGTTAGAGCAGGCCGGAACCACAGAGCCACAACATGAGGCGGGAGGTGGTAAACCAACGTGAGGGGCCCGGCCTGACTGACGAGGGGCCCCGAACCGAAGCTGCCCTGTGGCCCGGGCTGGCCCCGGCCCTGCCCGCAGCCCGGCGAGGGCGAGCTGTCACCGCCCGGCCGGGCGACAGCGCCTTGCTTCAGGGCTGTGGCGGTGACAGCGCGGCCCGGTGGGGGGCGGGCTAACGCGGGCTCGCGCCGTGACCGTTACTGGCGGGTAACGGTCGCCGGGCGGGGCGGAGCCCCGAGGGTGCGCCGCGGCTGAGGGGGGGCGGTGCGGCCTCTTCAGCCATTCAACTCGCTTTGTTGGACGCAGGTGCTTAACGGCCACTTCTCTTACCAGTGTTTTAAACAGAAGTGGGGAGTTGTTGTGTTTTTTGTTTGTTTGTTTTAAAAGTGAAATACAACATCATTACAACTGAGTGTCACTAAATTGAATCCGCTGACACAAACCCCTGCTATATCGACAGCTTTTGAGTGTCAGGTACATTTCATGTTTTCCTGAAGTTTCAAAGCTGTATAAGCAAAGATGTGTAAGCAGTTGAGCAAGCCAAAATATTTCTCCTCGTTACCTTTGGTGGCAGAGGGGGAGAAGTTGGGAAGGGAAGGGTTGCTGTGCCCTGAGCTGAGGTCTGTGGTGCTGAGTGCCCCTGGAAAGCACCAAGTTACTTCTTCAGTTAGTTTCAGCTTTGGTGGGAGTTGAGGGAGCAGCTCCCAGTCTCATGGATGTGGTCGTTATTTTGAAGGATAAGGCTGTATGTTGTGAGTGTCCATCAAGCTAAAATTCCAGCTCTCAAAATATGCTTAATGGAGCATTGAAAATATAATAGGTTTCTGTTCACTTATTTTTGAAATACTTGTTTTTATGAGATGAACAGTTAGTAGAAAGTTGAAAGCATGTGTAGCAGAGAAAATGTCTCTGAGCAGTCACAAATTGACTTTGTTTTGCTTGTGTTTCATAGTCCTTTTGTATTGAGGTCTTGAGAGCATTCAGCATAGGAGTGACAGATGTGATGTTGAAAATAGGGTGTTTCAAAAGAATAATACAAAATATTCATTGCGAGTGAATTCTGAACTCAGTGAAAGGTAGTTTTTGTGCTTGAAATTTTAATCTAAGAGCTATCTTGCCCTTACTGTGGAACAGAGATACACCATAAGAATCACATGCCAAAACTAATTGGTAGCTTGGATTTTAGATGCTGAGTATTTGCAACTAGTTGCTTAAGAGCAATCTAAAAATGAAATGCAATGAATGTGACATTACAACAGACGGCTGAGACAAGTGGATTTCCTTTAAACTACAACTTAAAAGCCATTTGATAATTTTATAGCAGTACAAAAATAAGAAATTTATTGCTGCAAATGAGTCTTTAATCAAGTATCAGGCTTGGATGTTAAACACAGTTTTCTTTATTTCCAGGATAGTATGAACGACGTTTTTAGCTGAGGCTAGTAATGCAACCTTAGGGAGCAATCCTAAAATGTTTTACATGTTTCCTGATGTAATAAGTTATGCTCAGATCTCCAAAAGATAATAATAGTCTGTAGGAGTTCCTGAGCATAAGAACTAAGAAAACACTCTTGCAATGGCAGCTTGGACTGTATTGCATAGACCTCCTAAACTGAGCTATGCTGGTTGGAACTGGAGGAGAGCAGGAATTCCTGTAACAGGCACAGAATATCCAACTACTGCACCACTTTCTTCTGTGGGAGACAGAAACTGCTGCTGCATCTGCACCTATATGCACATACAGCAAAACAGTTTGGAGATCTCACTGCCCAGATTTGTACGTGACTTGTGTGCCCAGTAGGAACTCAGTTCATCATGAACACATTCATCCTTCACTGGAGCATATTTTTGGAGCTATTCATCTGGAAGGCTGGGAAAGGATGGGACAGAATCCTTCCAGTTGTTGCCTTGTTAATTCATGTAGGGGATTACTACTTAATAAATAGGCAGGGTAGCTCTTGTGAACTGATGTTCAGCCTGTGAATTCTGCATTACACAAGTACTGAGTCTTGTCCAGTAATCTACAGCAGCACATCACAAATTGTACCCACAACAAGTATTTCAGTCTCAGAATACATTCAAGCAGAGCCTAATAATGATTACAGCCGTTTTTGAAAGCACAGCTGGATTTTGCTAAGCTCTGCCCACCCTCAGCAAAAATCTTTCCATTCATTGGAGGGCTTGTGCTCTGTTTGAGAGCTCTTTTTTTACCCTGTTTGAGTTAACCAGAACTTGGCTTTGGTCCTTTAAATCCTCCTCCCTATCAGCTCAGCAACCACAGAGGCAGTTTATTACTGAAAAGAAATCTAAGAATCAGTTTTGGCCAGCATTGTCTTGGAAAGTTCATTTTATTAACATGGTTTTGGTTTTATTTCAAAAACACTTTGACAAGCACTGACATTTTTGGAACCAGTAAAGCACAAGAGACTTACTCCTAAAGGCCTAAGCTTTGCATTTTTCTGAAGCGAACAATGTGATGTGCTACTATGGTAAATTCAATTCAAGCCACTGACTGAAAGGAAATAAGTACTGAGTGTTGTCTTTTTTCCTTCATTTTCTAAAATAAGTTTTGTGTGAATGCTAGTGCTTGTGGGATGTATTTGCCTAACTACTCTGCTTATTTGCTTTTTATCTGTGGTGCAGGTGACATATATCAATGCTGGCAACATAAACTTTCCTCGCAAGCCTGCTTTTATTGCTCAACTTTGACCTAAAGTAACTACCTCTTGACTTTTTGCTGAGATTTGCCAAAAAGGGTCCCAGTTGTGTGTTTTATATTAATGTCCGTCAACTGAGAGTTGGACTAAGATCACCTAATTCATTTACAAAGAAATACTGGGAAATATCTGAACACTTTGTTTTCCTTTTTTTTTTTTTTTTCTTTTTTTTAAAAAAAAGGCAAGCTGAAAGAGAAATTCTGGTCCCTGGGACATATAAAAGACCCTTGTTCTGATACTCGGCATTCACTGGAGCTCCACACGTGATGGGAAGAATGGAAGGGCAGAACAGAGGTAAGTCGTGTGCTGGCATAAGCAGACTTGACTGCTAGATTTCTTCAGTGGTAAGCTGATTGCATTTGGTTTGAGTCTCCCTGGGGCTGTGCCATCCTCCATTCTGTCCCTTTGAAAATTATGTCGAGTAAATGAGAGGCAATGTCAGCATCTCCATTTCAGGGACTGTAGTGTATTTTATATATATGTTGTTGCTTGACATCGTAACGCGGGGTTTTGTTAGCAACTTGTTTTGCTTTCTGGAATTTTCAATTGCAAAAATGATCAAATGCTTTTCTTGAAGTTCCCTATGCAAGTCTCAGTGTGCTACTGTCCACTTCTCACTTTCCCTTTAGAGAGAAGAATGCAGCAGTATGTTGGTCGGGAAAGAGTGTTTGCTTTTTTAGTTAGCAGGAAACATATGCTGCAGATGTTTCAAAAGTCTGGCTTTTAATATACCTTTGATATCTAGTATGTCAAGCTGTTAGTTTTGACTCATTCTCCCTTTAATAGGATAGGTTACGTGTATCCTATGTTGCGGTGAGAGACTCCTAGGAGCTGAAGTGAACTGGCATACCTGACCCAGGAGTTCATGATTTTTAGTGCTATAGATATTTATTTAAAATAGAAACTCTTTCTTAAGTTTGCAGTATATTTTTTTTCATTTCAACTTTATTTCAAAGTGACTGCATAAATTGTATGATCTGTTTCTCCAGTTGCATAACCAGATTATATAGGCCTTTCCCTACAAGAATGGAAAAGATCTAGTTAGGTTCTTTTTCTGTTTTGTTTTGGCTTGTTTTTTTTTTTTTAGGTTGGAGTGTACTTGTTGGTACCATTTATTTCTTTTTTTTGCAAATGTGGCGTTCTCAGAAGCTGACATTCTGAAGTGTTACAATTTGGGATTGCCGAGAATATTTGTGATAACTGGCCAGATGTCTCTAAACTGAGTGTAACGAACACACACACACACTTTTCTCGAAGAGGTGGAAAAAGCAAAGCGTCCATATGATGCGTAACAGAAGGATGCTCTAGCTGTGTACTATTATGAATGGCATAGCTGCTAGCATGCTTCTCAAATCCTAAGTGGAAAGTTTCTTACCTCCCAGGAACTCCGTATTATTTTTGAGTGCCCTCATGTTGAACTCAGTGTAGTCGTTGATGAGACCCTATAAAGAATGATGTCCACATACGTGCACAGACACCACAGTCATCAGTTTACCACATGCACACAGCACTGGGAATACAACTTCAGACCTTCGCCTCCGCAAACACAGCTGCTCATCTGGCTGTGGGCTTTGTAGCCAGCAGAGGGAACTGATAAACACTCTCATAGGGTTGCTTTATATATTTTTTTTCTAACCAAGAGAGGGCACTGATTCTCACTCCTTTTGAAAAGGGTCCATTACATGTCACCCTTCTACAGTTTCACCTGCCATTCAAGAAGCAACAGACTTACTTTCATCTTGCTTTTGCTATAAAGTATGGACTTGCATGAAGAAGTTATAATCATCAAAAGATGTCCCTAGACTGCGTAGTGGTATTAATCCCCTGCAGTGCAATTATGAGACATTAAATTCATTACACATCAAGACAATTACAGAAACACATCCAACATTTCAGGAGTACAGGGAGACCAAGCACAATTGTTTACTGATGTGTACAGAGAATAGGCACAGTTATTGCACAAGATCCACAAAAGGCTTCAGAACCAGGACTCATCATTATCTTTTTAAACACACAGAGCTCCACAACTTTTGGTGAAGGAGAATTCTGTTAGCACAAAGAATAGATCTCACTTTCTGGAGGGAAAGCCACAAAAAGACAACATCACTTGCACAAAACTCTAGAAAGTGTAAATGGCAAAAGTAAGAAACTTTTGTGCAGTTAAATACAGATATTTGTTGTTTTTAATGAGACGGAACAAGCCACCTCTAACGTTTTTGTCTTTTCTTGTTCCTCACTACAATAACTTCATTGAACTGTTGCTCTTTTAGAAATATGACACTAGTGAAAATTAAAAATTATCTCCCTGTAGAAGGAAAGAACCCACAGCTTAGAATAAGTGGAAGGTCAAAAAAGTAAGGGAAAGTATAGGGATATATTTAAGCTTCAGGGATAAAACTTAACCTTTCCTCCCCTGAGATATATAGCAAGACATAGAGTAAGTGGGCAGAAAATTCTGCTTTGTAGATGTGCTCATGGACATATGAAAACTGTCCTACCTTCTAAGGCAGGTAGTGACATGACCATTAATTGTTCTTTTTCTAGTCCTTATCACTCCTGCTAGTCTTCCAGTTACCTCTCACACGTTCACTACTTTATCTGTGATCAGTGCATGCTTAGTGGTAATTTTCAATTTAAAAGAATGAGACAAGGCCTCCATTGCTAGGGCAATTACTCTAGAAATCGAGCATCAGAATGTGTTAATATTTTTTTTTTTTTTTTTTTTTGAAAACGCAGTATTTGCAAGGCCACAGGAGCAATCAGGAGTCCGTACCCTCATAAATTAGCTCTAGGGTTAAAAACTAAAGGGATAGGGCAAAGCTGGTGGTTTGGTTTGGTTTTGTTTTAATGGGTATGAAATTATATCCTATACGTTTATAGAGGTGGCACATGATAGCAAATGTAGAAAAGCAAGGAAGAATATATTCTATGTGCCATACAAGATCGATGTGAATAATTTTGCTTAAGCACCACATGCTTCTCGTTGAGCTTTTTACTGCTACTGAGTTACCAAGACTGAATTTTTATAGTCAGATGTTGCCCATCATTTCTGGTCCACGCCAGTGGATCTCTGCTTGCTCGTCCTACCAAGAGTGGGTTGGTCTCCTTTAACCACAGAGGGTAAGAAAGAGGTGGTCATTTGGTTATTTATTTATTTACCCCCTCCAAGAATGATTTGCAAATCCTGTTAAGGGGCTTCTAAAGGGTTTCACAGGAAGTTTGAAAGTGTTAGGAGTAAACTACCTCTCTCAAGATTTGTCACTGGAATTCTCCCTAAAGAGTCATACAAAGACAGAAGAGGTGGACTTTATAAGGCTGAATACAAAATGAAGCATGGGATTAAAGTGCCAGACTGGAACCCAGAAGAGCTAAATCTGACTCTCTACCATGAATTTTCTCCGTGACCATAAGCAAAACAGTCCATATATTTAGTATCAGCCTGGCCAGAGGAAAACATATCTCTGCCTCACATATAGGTGGGTGAAAATAAATTCATGAAGATCAGAATGTCTCACAAGCAGTGGTAGTGGCAGGCCTATGCATAGATAAGCAGACTGTGCTATGTTTATCCTGTGTTTCTAGGTATCTAGTCGAACACTTTTGATAGCAGTGGGAGTTATATTAGTGGCTTAAGTGGGCATTAGTGCCCTAAATGAACACCTAAAAAACCTAAGTGCAGCTGCCAGGAGAAATGGCTGAGCATGCCTGCTTAACATTTAACTGGTCTGTGGCTGAAAAAATTAATACAGTCTCTTTACCTTTATTTTGTTATTTTAAAATGTTATGGTCATTACTCAAAAAATCTGAATTCCTTGTTCTCCATCTGATTCACTTTTTTGTTGTTGTTGTGGTTGTAGCACTATTTTAAAATGACAATATTTCTATCTTAGTATCGGTATGCTTTGATCTTATAAAAAGGAGTTTCAGATCAGCACAGAAGTCAATAAATGCATTCCTAGACATCCAAATTCTCTTGGAGACCTGCTGAGTGCAGTTTCCCTTCATCCCCTGCTGCAAAGTGATGCTAAGCTGAATCATCTACTCAGCCTAAGAGAGAAATTGCTCAGAGGAGATTCTGAACTAAATTAAGATGCATTCTTTTGACTAGAGTTTTCTTAATATGTCCTGCAATCCATTTTTCAAATGCCAAAACATTACACTTCACAGCACGCTTTAATAAAAGGTATTTTGCTATATAAATATTTCCTGTGGCAAATGCATTTTTTTAAATGTTGGGGTTTTTTTCTTGAAAATTGCTCTGTTAGAAATTTTGATTTATCTGATAGAGTAAAATTCTGTGTGAACAATGAGGCTTTACTGCTAGATTGTAGACCTAAATTCTGTATGCATTACACTTAAAATCACATATCTGTGTTTTACAAGAGGGGTGTTCTTGGAGAGAGAAAGGAGATTTGCTATAAAAATCAGATGTTAACTAAGGAATAAAATTTTGTAGCTCAGAGATAGAATGCCAGTTATGAGGAAAACCATTGGGCTCTATTCCTGTCTTCTATAGGCAATTTATATGGATTACCTGGATGCAAAAATAGTTTTACTGCAAGCCTGCTATAGAAAGCACTGAACTTTGTTTTTGAATAGTTCTATTTGTTTGGGTTTTGTTTGGGTTTTTTTTAAAGATACTTATGTAATCTTCAAGGCAAATAGCTAAAGGCAGTGTTTTCTTTTCCCCATTAGTTACAATAGGTAACATGTAAAATACAGAAAAAATCTTAGATACGGTATGCAGAAAAGGGCACTTTAAGCAGAGTTCTGCTGCTGTTATACAGTGCTATAGCTTAAAATGTTGCAGCTAATGTGAGTACAGCTCTGTGGACACAATCCTTCTTTAGAAAAGACTTTTTATTTGGGGAAAGAACAAAAAAGAGTCAATTTAGAAAGAGAATTGTTTGGCTATCAAGAAGAAAATACCACTCTAACTACAGAATGTATTACATAGACTACAAACAAACAATTTACAGACAACATTCACTGCTTGCTTTTGGCAGTTCATGCTTTCCCTCCTCTCTGAGCACTGGAGAGAGGCATTCTAGGATTAGGATTTCTATGATGGAATTTCTTTAAACAGGTGACTGTGTTAAAAGTGCACTGACTCACACAACATGAGAAACTGGTACTAGTCACTAATAGATTCATCTCTGCGAGGATGGATAGATGAATAGAGGGGAGTGCAAATATAGCTTTGAAACCACTTACTTTTTAATGTTTCAACTGTTCAGTAGCTGTCTCTGAGACACTTAACTATTCCTTCCTCTAGCATTAGAAATGCCTATGTAGGCAAACTGCAGATAAAATATAATTCAAGCTGATCTAGAAATTTCATAGAGACACAAGGTCTGTTGTTCCAAGAAACAGAACTTTGCTTGTGAAATGTGTACTTTAAGCATATTTGGTACCAGATAGTGAATTCCATCAGCCTTATTACTGTGCTTCTGTGAGGGCTTAAGTTCCATCACACTTTTTTTAGAGGCAGTGAAACCTGTGAAGATGCACTTCAGTCCCAAGATTGGCTCAATCTGGCTAGTAAATAGTAATAAAAAACAGTTCCTTCCTTAAATTAGCAGTAAGCATTTTTTTTTCTCAAACAGAATTTAAGGAAGCTTTAGAGTGTAGTTTGTTTTGATAACGTTGACTGGACTGAGAGGGAGACTACTGAGAGGGATAATAAATTGTTAGAATTGGTCTGGGTGTACTAATCTCTTCAAAATCAATCAGAAAGGGAGAGAAGACCTTTTCCCAGCCACACAGTGTTTCCCAGCAAGATCTGTTTTTATTTCATTGCTAAAACAACAGACTGTTACTAACTTAAATGTCAGATGACACTACATCTGAAAAAAAAAAAAAAGAGGGGGGAAAAAAAAAAAAGCCAGCACCACCCAGCAAGGCAGTGCTAGAGTTCACATTAAGACTTCCTCACAAAAGCTGGTTAGAACAGAAACCTGAAGTAGCAGTAATCTTACCTTGAGCATACAAGATCCAAGGAGAGAAGATCACTGGCTCAAAACAGTGGAGGACTGAGAAAGTGCTGTGATCTGCTGCTGGTAGCATGCACTTGGCTTTTATGTGCAGGTGGGAGGAGCTGCTCCCTCGGTAGGTGGGCAGTGAGGATAGCAGGCAGGCAGCCTTCAGAAGGCATTGTAGAGTAGGTTTTTGCTCTTTGGGGATAGGGAGAGGGAGAAAAAGCAAGCTGGATGGCATTTACGGGAGAAATAGTGTTGGATTTATTTGTGGTTGTTTTTTCTTTAAATGTTTAGTTAACTAAAGATTTTCTACTGTATTTGTTTCTCTGAATCTGAATCTCTGAATTATTCTAGTTACACTTACAATGCTACTAGGTCTCACTTTGTCCTTTGAAAGGATTTTTACAGCAGTGAGATAATAATGCAAAGTAGTTATCAGAAAGGCTGATGTTTCCCTTTCTAAGAAGGAATAGCTTTGAAGAAGCAACCCCTTGATCCTTGAAGTTGTCTGTTTACTCAGGGATTGAACTTCCTCTATATTCTAAATGTCTACTAGATCTCAGCTCCGGAGTCCTCCTAAGTTTCTGTTGTGCTGAGCTACCCAGCTTTTCCTTGACGCAGCTGTAACATGTTCCATCTACACACTGACTTTCTAGCAGTTTGGTTTAGAGCAGTTTTATTGTTCCCTGTGTCTGGGTTCTAAACAATTTTCCCAACTGGTATTCTCAAAAGGCAAATGTAACCAAAGAAACAAACCAGTAGGAACACGCATTCCTGGTGGTTTCTGTGTAAAATTATTCATTGTTCATTTTAACTCATTCATTGCTTTCCGGGCACAAGAAGAGTGGATGGCACAGTGTCCAGACACTGGCTCCTGCAGGTGAAACAGACAGTTGTACCCATCTGGAATACACTAATTCTGTATTTGCACATGTCCCTGCATGAGGCATCTGTGCCCGTACTATTTACCACAATACACGAGTAAAATGTGTCATATTAGAACATTAGTGGAGAAAGCTGGAAAGATAGAACAGGAAGGGGAGGACAGTGGTGTGAACTCAAGGGAGAGGCTAGAAGCACATCCTGATTTTAAAATCTGGGGAGGACCAGGCAGAAAATGAATGAGGACCTGAGTTTACATAGTTGAGATAAGCAAGTTTGTAGCAAAGGTGATGGAGATGAGATACAATATATGCTGCTTCTCGCACTAAAGGGCCAAACCGGTCACTGGATAAGGAGGTATAAGATGCTTATAGAATCTGGGAACTTCTGTCAATATCCTGAGTTTGCTCTCAGTGCTAGACTCTTGTGTCTGTATTTTGAGATCTGAATATATATGCTATGATCAGTGTAAACAGGTCTCAAGTCCTAAGATATTTATGTTGGGAATGCATATTAAGTCTTCAGATGGACTCAAAGTAACATTCACTTCATTATCTTTCTTCTCCGTTTCTCTTGATTACAATGAGTTGTTTTTTTTTTTTTTTTAAATAGTACTAAGTTGATCAGAACATATTTAGTTGCATGCAACTTTATTTGGTTTTGTCTTTTTAGAAAAAGTCTTACAAATCAAGTACCCATCAACTTGGATGTCAGTGTCAAGTGGCAGAAGTAGCTGCATGACCTTGGTGATGTACCCTCTGTGAGATTTAGAACTGTCAGGCTGAAAAGGACTGGTTAAATTGCTAATATTTCTTACAGGTATCAGGTTGCTGTTGGATAGAGCAATTTCTACGTTATTGCAACTAACTGGGGAAAAAAGTCATTATTTTATTGTTTCTGCAGCACTCAATGTATTTTTACAGTTCTCATTAAGAAAAGAGTTTTTGCTCTGAAGGGATTACAGTGTGCTTTTAGGAAGGCTACACGAAGTAATCGTAACATGGAAATAGGGAAAACAAGGGTACAAGTTACTGCAATAAGTTTATGTAAGTAGTTCAGGTATGGCACCTTGTAAAGGTTCAGTTGATTAAATGATGTACATAAACTGGAATTCTACTCAGCTAACATCTAAACAATCAGATGGTTTTGTACTTAGAGAAATTTAGGTCAAGATTTTCAGAAATTAGAGAATAAATAGGTACGTATGTCCTTATCTGATGATTAAACTGTTCTTACTGTCTCAAAATTGCTGAGCTTTCTGTAGGTCCCTTTTAAAATCAGTGGATACTTCTATAAACTCAGTATTTTCTAAAGATCAAGCTCTTTTTTTCTTGGGAATAAAAGTTTAAATGTAGAGGACTAGCTGTATGTTGATTTTTATTTTTTTATTTATTTATTTTTTAGCTCTTGGCCCTAAACTTCAGGTGCTAAGTGCCACTTCACTTCTCAAAAGTGAGTCAATACTCAAGACAGCTCAATGTAACTCCTCCATACTCCATTGGTTGTGCACACTGATCATGTGTCCTACTGTACTGCAGACTCAAGGGTAGCCTTACCTTTTCATATTTCTAGAAGAGAAGAATTAAAGTTTTTCTTTAGTTCTTTCCTTCAGGGAATCTTAAAGCACTTTACAAGTGTTAAATAAACCTACCAACACATAAAATAGATAAAAAGTATTAGACCTGTATTAATGATTATTAAAGCACCACCATGATGCAATGATATGGAAGATTACCTGATGAGACTAGAACATTAGGAACAGACCTGTGATTTTCTATTTACGACATCACTTATCATCCCTAACGAGATTCTTAGTAGATGCAAACTTTACCAAAATATCCATGGGAAATTTGATGTAGATCATCACATAGTTAACTGGATTTCAGGGCACACTGCCAGGCTGGACAGTAAATTCAATGTGGACACATGGCAGGAAGGGAAGGTTTGTCATGTTCCTATCACTAGGAGTGATGTCCAGTTTCCATCTACCTTTTAAAAATAAAGTTGTTATTGCCAGAGACACTTCAGTGCTCTATCCCTCTTGCTCCATTCTTGCCCCAAAATGTCCAGATTGGTTTGATGGTTGCCATGAGCTTCCAAGAATTGTTTGAGGCAGCCTATGCTTTCAGCCTGTACTTTTCAAAATCCGTATCAGGTATTTGCTTTATTTAATAGTAAGGCTACACCTGTAGTGCAGAATAGAACTGTTAGTAAGGGAATCAACTTCATGAAAGTACCTTAGACTTGGATAGATCATTTACCACACTTTTGGGAACCATGCACATTTGCTTTTCAGCGAGTCTTCTATTAAATTAAATTTGTTCCAGCATACAAAGTGTATGGCAAAGAACAACTATTAACAGAGGTGGCATCATCCTTAAAACACAGGTTAAAACTGTAGCTGTACAAATGACAGGCATTTCACTCTAGGTCTTTTAAAAGGAGATAAGCCAAAATTCCTGCATTTGTTCCATAAAGGAATTAAGTGATTACTCCCAGTTTGCCGCGAGTGTAACTGAGCTAAAATAATGTGGCTGAATGTGTTGGTGGTGGATGCAGAAAGAATCATCCTGAATAGACTGGGAGGTTGAACCTTTGCAAATAAATGATGATTTATGTAGCATCACAGCAACAGCTCAGGTAGGTGGCTACTTGCTGTTCGGCGGTATTATCAAAGGAGGAGGGTCCCCAAACAGTTAGATAGCATGGTGGTGGCAGAAGATTAGCTATCAAGATCAAGGTGTCAAAATTTTTTTAAACACAAACCAGACAGAGAGAGACCTCCTAATGTACAGCAGAATAATACAGGTAATAGTAACCTCATGAGGTAAAAGTTAACTCTTCCAAATTTCAGCTATAATTTTAAAAATACCATAATTAAAGAAACAGGTAGCCATTTCAGAGTTTCATTGTGATGTTTGTTGATAGAAAAATATTCTGAACAGCCTACAGGTAAATTTCTGTAACCTACACAACTCTCATGTAAATATATTATTCTTTTTCATCTTATTTGACTGTAGGACCAAAGACATGGACAATTTCTCCATTTGACCACTAGTATATTTTATTAACCTATAGTTTCAGGCAACATTCTGTCTTCTGTCATGCTTCCCATCATTGTAAGTTCTATCCAAAGTCTTTCCAACAAATTTGCCTTTTAAAGAATTAAATGTGACAGTGTTGCAGTTTTTATAGAGCATTGGTGTGGGTTTTTTTACAGTAAAGATTCACAAACCTAGAGGGGAGAGGAAGGGGAGAGAGCGAAGAGTTTTCAAAGTGCCAGCTCAATTAAATTTGTTTTCTCTGCGTGATACCGAGAATCTGTCTGATATTGCCTTTCAGATTTGCATCCATAGATTAGGGCCAGTCAGATGGTCTGGCTACAAAACCACTGTATGCCAGTGCAATGTAGGATACAAAATCAGGATGCATTTTGAAAGTGCAGATCTTGCATTCTAGATAAGCATACACCAAGGCCTGAATGTGCGTGTGGAGGGAGCACATTTAAAAGATACCTACCTACCTCAAACAATGTTTCCTCCTGTATGACCAGTTTCATTCTTTAGCACATACTGATAGAGGCAGAATTGAAAAAAAAACTGAAAAGAATTGATACAGAACATACTGTAGCCATAACTTATGCCATTTTGTGTGCGTCTTGGCTGTGCTGATTCTGTGTAGTGTTGTGTCCACCAATGAAAAGGGAATGCAGTCCAAAGCTGCTAGTGTTAGATCAACCAGTCCAGCCTACAGTTGTTTGCATCATTGATCTCTTATATTTACTGAATTCCTGTATCTGTGTGTCAGCTCTGGAACTTCCACTGGGATTCACTAGCTGATGTTGATACTTACCATATCAAAACAGAAAAAAGATACATACATTTTTTTAACAGAGTGACTCTTGGCAGTGTTAACTTAAAGATTGGCTGTTTTTCTAGAAGGTATATGATATAGCATAAGCCAAATTGAACATATAAAGGCTGGGAACTCACTGGCTGGGGGAAGCAGTTCTGCTAAAAACAATGGGAGAGTCTTGATAGACAGCAAACTGAACGTGAGCCAGTAGTAGGCCATGGCAGCGAAGAAGGACAACAGTATCTTGGGCTGTAATAACAGGAGCACAGCCAGTAGCTCAAGGAAAGTGATTATCCCTCTTCACTCAGCGCTCACTATCAATGATATCAATGAACTGGAGCGAGTTCAGTGGAGGGCCACCGAGATTATCTTCAGGGTGGGAGCACTTGCACTTTGAGGAGAGGCTGCAGGAACCAGGCTTGTTCAGCCTGGACAACAGTTGGCTTTGGGGGGATCTGAGAAACAGCAGCCTCCAGTACCTGTGGGGAGATTATTAAGAAGGTGGAGCTGGGCTCTTCACAGTGGTGGGAGGACAACAGACAACAGGCCTAAGTTGAAAGAAGGGAGGCTGTGTCTGGATATAAGGAAAAACTTTTTTTCTGCAAGAACAGTCAGGCAGTGGAGCTGGTTGTCTGGTGAGGCTGTGCAAGCTCCATCCTTGGAGGCTTTCAAGAACCAAGTAGATAAAGCCCTGAGCAGCCTGGTCTGACCTCAAGCAGGGGATTGATTTGATTAGAGATCTTCTGAGGTCCCTTATTATCCTGTGGTCCTGTGTTACTGTACAAAAATATGGAGTAAGGTTTCACTCAGGTGATATTGTACAAGAGTTCAGATTAGCTGTGTTTCAGTTCAACTGCACTTAAGAGACTGGGGCATTGGCCCAGGAGATGATCAAAGTTGATAAAGTGTCCCTGTATTAAAATCTAGAGTGTTTGTGCATTTCTGAAAAATAATCAAGATAACACATGGAAGTCTTAACTTCTAATGTATGATAGAGGATTAAATAAGACTTGTCTTCAGTTCCACCAGAATGTGCTTGGTGGCAGTATTATGCATTCGGTGTGTGTTTTGAGTATTTTTCTTTTAAATAAGTTTCCTGAAAGTTTATTTAATGAAGCCAAGTGGCACACATTTTGGCTGTAATATATATTCTTTTAAATCTCTCTGCCAAAAGATTATATTGTGTTTTTTATTTTAGAAAGATAATTTGTGCTCTGTTTCAAATGAAATATAGCATCCTTGGGAAAATATATTTCTGATCAAAGGAAATATTTGGCCCAGTGACACTGAAGTTAAAAAGGGAGTGAAACAGAATTTGAATAAAAATGTTCATGTTTTCTAATCTGTCTCTACCACTCAGGTCTTATGCCTTATTTCATAGATATTGCTCACTTTGTAACTACACAATTAATCAGTTTTGAAATAATACACATTTTTTGCTGCCTTGCTTACATCATTAATAAATTCTTTCCCCTTCTGCACAAAAAAGCCATATAGAGACAGAATTAAATTGTTTATCTTCATTAATGTTCAAACTGCCTAGTATTACAAGAAAATCACTAAACCATAGGAATTTGATCTCAAACATCGTAACAATTTTTTCTTCAGGACTGGGGAAAAAGTAGCTTTATTGCATATTTGGTCATTGGCAAAATTATTTTTAAAGTCTAATGACTGAGATTTTTTTTGAAACTCAAAATGGGCATAAATTGTTCTGGAAATGGACATGTGGAAACTTTGCAGAGAACACCTAAACCACATCTTGTAATAACAGCCCACACTTTCTTCAAATTGCATCAAATTTTAGTGTTGGAGGAGACACAATATTATTTATCCTAACTCCTGAGAATACAGTATAAAGGAAGCAGGCCAGCTTCTGCTCTCAGTTATATCGTGGCAAAATAGGAGTGAGAGCACAGACGTGATTGGCAATGATCACACTGATTTCAGTGGAGTTGTGTTTCGATCCTTCTGTCTTTTTCAGGCTTCTTGCTTCACTATAATAGATCAGAGCATGGCCAATGGATTGTTTAGCAAAGAGAGCCTGTCAGCTCAATGCCATTTGCAAGTTTCATTGATTCCATTATTTTTATTATATATTAAGTTGTAATCAGTCTTACTTTTATTGATTTTGGTTCGCAAAAAGAAGTCCTCTGAGTTTGCATTAGCATGATGATTAAGAAGAGATTTGAGTGCTCTGTCCAGCTTGCATCTGATCTCTCATAGAAAAGCACTGAAATCATGACTATTGGGCAGCAGCTAGATCAGAAGAAGTTCTGGTATGGATGAAAAGTTTTTCTGACATTGCTGGTGAACAGATACAACACTCAAGTAAATTTCAGCAGTGTTAAGCTTTTTCAAAGTATTGGTTTATTATCAAGTAAGAAATTTGCTTGCCACCATGTTCACCAGGAGGAGAAAAGGAATACAAAATGAACACTTCATGACACATCAGCATTTATGCATGCATTCCCAAAATGATACTTGGATCTTTTTTTTCATGATGTTTCATCTGGTAAAAGCTCTTTTCTTGTGAACATTCTAAACATTACCTTGAAAGAATGAGTAGAAAATGATCATTTCTATGTATTATATTCTGGACAAAGGCCTTTTCCTAACTGTAGAAATTCAGTTAAGACAACTCTTTGAAGTTTATAATAATTTCTTTGGTTTTATTAACTTGTCTCATTTTGCATAATGGATACATTCTCAGGGTGTCCACCTGCTCATGTTAGAACTGGAAGAGTTAGATCAATGTTGACTATTTTTTTTTAAATTCTATCCAAAGCTTTAGGTAGCCTTCATTAATGCACTGTAATGCATTCAGTAATGCTAGACAAACCAATGACAAGAGAGTAAGTTCAACACATACTTAACCAAGACCTTTTGCATTTAAGATGATAATGGTAAGCTTATTTTTCACTTGTGTTTGTTTCTTGGAGAGACTTCAGTGGCAGCCTACCAACCAACCTGCTGAAAGGGTTTTCCTGTTTTCCTCAACTCTGATCCCCCTTTGGACTAGATACTCAGAGGAACTTTTGTAAAAGAAAAGCATATTACATGTGATTAATCAGAGAATTCTTCTGCTAGTGCAGACCAATTATGTTAGTGTTAGGGGGATGAAGCATCCAGAACTGTCTTACCTTTGTAATAGCAGTGCGCTTCCACTGCCAAAGAAGGAGGAGAGTAAGTGCATCTAGTACAGACACTACGTTCTCCTATGGGAGATGTGTAGACTTATGCTGTAAGTCACTAATCTAACAACGTGGCTTTCTTGCACTAGAATACTTTTAGACTGTTTGTCAAACTACTTATAGTCCCATTTCCATGTCAGAACTCAGTGTTGTAAATTTTTAAAATTATAGAGAACTTGACATTGTTTTATTTCTGTGAGCGCTCAGTTCAGGGTTGTTTATTTTACAAAAGTACAAGAACTCTTCTAGCTAGGATCGGTCATTCACGCCAGTTGCAACAGGAAAAGGCAGGCTGAACTTGAAGCTTCAACTCTCAGCATAGCATGTTATGTGATAGCCTTTCTGCTCCATCCAAATGCAAAGGCCCTTCATATCTTAAAGCATTTATTTCTGTTTATGTTGGACTGAATGGAGTGTCCAAGTGTTACTTTTTCTCAAACAGTTCAATGTTTGCATGTTACTGTTAACATCTGAGTAAGCGCTAAGCCAAAATAATTTTGTCCCACAGACCTCAGATGAAGTTTAAGTGAATTTATTTGTTCGGTTTTGGTTGGGTTTTTTTGTGTGCTGTGTTTTGTTTTTCTAAATGAATGGAATCAGCTCTCCGTAGCTCCATTAGGCTTCTCGGCAACAATTCTAGAGCAATTCTTCCCAGAGATCTTTAGAAATGAACTATCAGACATACACAGTCAACTATGGAAGGAAGTAGACTGTTCGGCAAGTCAGCTGCTATTTGGCAACTCCTATCTGGATATTCTTACCATGCAGCAAAGGTGAGGTAACTCTGAACAGAGAAGCATTCAGGGAAGAGGAATATGGTGTAAAATGCTGACAAACTTGTTATCCTGCATTCGTGTGTCTGTGCCATTGTTTATTACAATTTTGCCTGATAAACCTTATCTAACCATTCCATAGAAATTCTGGGGGTAAGTCCTTGTTCAGTTTTTGGTTTGGATAGTCAGCTGAAGTCATAGATACTTATTTATACCATCTGATTCAGGAACAATGGGAATAGCTTTCTCACAGGATTCTCTGTACTTTTCTGGTGGTGGAGGAAATACCATGACTGCAGCCTTTCTCAGGCTTTTATGATGTGTGGTTTTGGATGAGGAGGACATTGTCACATGTACTTTGTTACTGATTTGGAACCATCAGCTAGTTTTCTCCATAAATTTTCTTTAAGAACATTTTCATAATAATTTGTGTGCTTAGTCTTACGGAAGCAAGAAAATCACAACAGAGTAGTCATGTGCTGAGCTGTTCTTATATTTGAATCTCAGAAGATAAGCTGCACTGCTGGAAGACTATACAGACATTGTCATGCTGTTTCCATGCTGGAGAATTAGGATATATTTTGAAATTATAGTTAGGTTGTCTGAAGCAGATGAAATTTTTTAGCGTTTCTGTAATTATGGTAAACAAAAGAAACAAACTGGGATGAAGTTGCAGGCAACCTGAAGGCTAGGTAATGCACTTTTTTTTTTTTTTTTTTTAAAGGGAGTTTAGGTTTTGCACAATTTGCTTAACGTTGTTTTAAAATTTGTTACAGTTTTCTTGTCTTACACTTTCTATTCCAATTCTTGCCCTCAAACTCATTTCCTCTGCCTAGCAAAAACATTTTAATTTTTCATCTCTCTATACTGCAGGTGGTGAAGTAGTACAGTAACAGCTATCACCACTGTGTGGTAACAGTTAGCAAAAAGTGATTTTGTTTTGTTTTTTCATAGTGTTCAGTTCAAGGCCTCATTGTGATGAAGTCCAGTTTCCATCAGGCCTTTCCAACCATGTCTCTGTAGGCCAACTTTATGATTCTGGAACAGCAAATTTCAGGGTGAAGTTCATGAGAACTAGAGAAGAAGTGGACTTGATCAAAGCTTCTGACTATGGAATAATCTGCACAGAGAGACAAGACAGAGCCAGTGTCAGATTTCACTCCAGAAATTTGCTGATCCTATTATTTTTGTCATAACTTTTCAAAAAAGTTCTCAGCTTTTCAAGATGATAACTTGAGGATTCAAATATGGCTGTACTTCAGAGGTGGCTGATTTTTTTTTTTTTTTTTTTTTTTCATTTTAGAGAGCACCTTGTGCTTTACCTGCTCCACCGCCCCCCCCCCCCCCCCCAATAAGGTCCCTACAATGAGTATTAGCTCAGATGCTGAAGTTGCTAAATGTTTTGTAAAGTTTGTTAACAAATTTATGGCCCTCTCACATTAAGAAAAACCCAACAAACTAGTAGAAAGGCAAATCTTGGAGAGGCAGTGGGCAGTAGCAATATATTCTCTGCAAGTAAAACTGATCCAGTCAGAATTGCTGTATAATGTTTAGATTCTGTAGTAATTCTGTCAAAAATGCCTAACATCAGTATATCCTTATAATGTTTCTTGTCAGTCAAAACAGAAGTCCTCATGTGCAAATCTGAGCTCATGTTACTTCAGCATATTTTTTTCCGGACTTGTGAGAAACAGGAAATAGGGAGGTCCTCAAGAGATTTTTTTTTCTTCTTGTTTGACTGAACTTTGGATCTTTAGGAAAGGGAACAATGTATCCCCAGTGTGACTGACTGGTGGAGGTACTTCCAGCATACATATTAATTTATTTACTTAAAAACGAGAGTTAGGAACTAGTCACGATCTGTAGATTGGTTAGTAAGTAAAATAGGAATGCAGTTATATTTAAACCTGTCATTTTAAAATATATGCACTGCGCACACTGGCAACAGAAGGAGTATCAAAGGGCGTTTACTGAACATAAACATTTAACTTTCTCAATGGTCCCAAATAACATTTCATGGCATAATATTTTCCACATTCCTGAAGACAATTGAGAATAACATCTAATATGTATGAGGAAAGAATCTGTGATGTTTTTATAAGAACAAATATGAGGGTTTGAGTATTGTTTCCATCCAATTATTTGATTTAGCACTGGGGGCTCTGTGTGTGTATTTTTATGTATGCATATATATATATATGTCGCTGTCCTATACTGGGTTGATGCAGAATGGCTTAATGGTGAGTCATTAGAGAGGTGGCTCATAGGCAATTTACCTCCCCAAGTATTAAACACCCTGCTATTCTTTAGGTGGAGCATTTGAATTTTTGCTCAACAACTTCTAATGAAACTGGCGTTGACTGATATGTGCACAGTAGTTAAATGGGTTCAGTGCATTCCTTTTGATCAATTATTCATTAATTGCCATTCGATTCGTTCTTAAAAATGCAGGTTGAATAAAACAAAAGCATACATTATGGATATTCAGAGAACAGAAAATTCTTTTCTTCAAACTGAAAAAAAGACCAATTCTGGCTTTCACCATCAGAATATTTGGGGTACCACCTTCTCTCTGTTCACATTTGTTTGTTCACATAACACATAGTACTTTTACAGCATGACAATTTCTGCAAACAGGTGTCCTCCTACATATGCAAATATTCATACTCTCCACAGTGCTGACAAGGGCCCACCTGCTTCAGGCACCCTGCTTCTAAAAAGATGGGCACTAGTAGCAGAGAATTCAGCATACAGCAAGAAGAATGGTCAGAGTTCTGTAACTTCTTACCTACAAGGAAATGTAGGAGAGCTTGGGTTGTTTAGTTGAAAGACAAAATTTAGGGGAAACATTAACAGCCTTCAGAAGTATGTAAAAGGGCATTGCAAAGAGGAAGAGGCAAACAAAAAGTCAAAATTTGGATCAACAAAGAGCAGAGTTTGCTATCACATAAATTTTTTCTTTGCAGAAGGATCTCAACTAGTCTGTTTGTTTACATTGGAACATTTGTACAGCCAATTTTAAAGACTTCTGTGTTGCATTGGGAGTTATCCAGACAGTGTGAGAATTGGTATCAAACACTTTAAATGACTGATTGCATGCTTTGAATAGCAAGTACTTAAGGCCATTGTGACTATGAAAAATTTGTGCGCGGTCCATAAACTAGAATATGTTCATATAAAAAGTTACTTAAATAATTTTCAGTGCTGAATGTCTGTTCAGTGATTGATTCTGAACTAAAAAGGGCTAAGTTATTCCCACAAACTGTCCAGCCACACTCAGTATTTATTTTCAATTCTGAATCATTCAGGATTACTATTTCCAGGTTTTCCCCTTTATTCAATCCTTATGTTTCAGATTATTTCCCCTACTAGTACTATCTTGCATTAATTTTGTTAAAAATTACATGTTTATTTTCTGCTGATGTTTTGTCTCCCATGTCTATATATTTCTCGCTCCTTATTGGTAGAGCTGTTAATACACGTTGCTTGGAAAAATAAAATATATGCTAAAGATCTTTTCCAAATTATATCTTAAGGTATTTCAGAAACACTGGCCCACTTAAAATTATCTGTGTGTCACACAAATCAGCTAAATCCCAGAAAACGGGGAAGCAAATAGAATACTATTGCAATTTCTAAATGACTCTCTCCCCTACCTTTCCATTTTCTTCCTCTTCCTGAAACAATTTCAACCCCACCCACCCAAAATCTGATTAATATCCCTAGTAACTTAATAGAATAGATGTTATGGGAGAAAATTACTAGACTTCTAGATAAGTTTGATTCTAATGATGACACATTGCTGCTTTTAATATGAGAAGAAAGCAGGCTTGGTGTATGAGTCCTGTCTTAACTAATGTGAAGATTTTCAGTAGATGAGTGGGATACTGCAAAACCAGGGTTTTCATGTATGACATTAAATACCAAAATTGGGAGGAATCCAGGTGTAAAATGGGGATTCAGGATCAGTATTAGAAGGTAGTAAACAATTTTAAAAAACTCACTGCATTTGTTTGATACTCTCTCATTTTGTAGCATAAAGTAAATGATAAACTGCCACAGCTCAGAGTTATTGTGTGCATGTGTGTGACTGCTTGTAGAGATCTCTTAGCAGAGCAATGTAAGTTAGCCAATTTTTTGTTTAAATGAACTATCTGATGGTTTGTCTGTTGCTTGCTCAGTAGCAAGGTAATCAAACATTAACAAGGGAAAGATTTTTTGAAGAGGGAATAAAGGGGAGAACATTGCATGCTGTCGCCTTTTCAGGACCAACAATTGGCAAAGTACAAATCTAGCTTATTACTCAGCATGTAATAACTGAAAGTCACAGTTCTAGAGAGGTTAAAAGGGTAGAAGGGCAGTTAATTTCTTTAACAATCCTTCCCAGAGTGGTAGAATTGTTCATACAAAATACAGGGAGAGGAAGGTGAGGAATGAACAAACAGAGAGAAATGGAAGGAATGCTCAATCTAGAATCTGTAGTTAAGAGAGAACTGAATAAATGTTACGAAAAAGACTGGTAATTCCAATGGTCCATCCATCTATTTGGGTTTTTTTTGTTGTTGTTGTTCTTTCTCTATCTTCCTCCCTCCTTCTCTCTCTTCCCCTCCCCGTTGTCATTGCTGTCATTTTCTCTCTCACATGCATCACAAAGATACCTTGTGCTACCTGAGAACACAAACAAAATGTTGCATTTGCCATTATGACACAACCTACTTTCAAGTAGAATCATAGAATTGTTTAGGTTGGAAGAGACCTTTAAGATCATCAAGTCCAACCGTTAACCTAGCACTGCCAAGTCCACCACTAAACCATGTCCCTAAATGCCTCATCTAAACGTATTTTAAATACCTCCAGGGATGGTGACTCAACCACTTCCCTGGGCAGCCTGGTCCAATGCTTGACAACCCTTTCAGTGCAGAAATGTTTCCAAATATCCAATCTAAACCTCCCCTGGTGCAACTTGAGCCCATTTCCTCTTGTCCTGTCGCCCGTTACTTGGGAGAAGGGACTGACCCCCACCTTGCTCCAGACTCCTTTCAGGGAGTTGTAGAGAGCGATAAGGTCTCCCCTCAGCCTCCTTTTCTCCAGGCTAAACATCCCCAGTTCCCTCAGCCGCTCCTCATAGCACTTGTGCTCTAGACCCTTCACCAGCTTCGTTGCCCATCTCTGGACACGCTCCAGCATTTCTATGTCTTTCTTGTAGTGAGGGGCCCAAAACTGAACACAGGATTCGAGGTGCAGCCTCACCAGTACCGAGTACAGGAGGACAATCACTTCCCTAGTCCTGCTGGCCACACTATTTCTGATACAGGCCAGGATGCCGTTGGCCTTCTTGGCCACCTGGGCACACTGCTGGCTCATATTCAGCCGGCTGTCGACCAACACCCCCAGGTCCTTTTCCGCCGGGCAGCTTTCCAGCCACTCCCCCCCAAGCCTGCACCGTTGCCTGGGGTTGTTGTGACCCAAGTGCAGGACCCGGCACTTGGCCTTGTTGAACCTCATACAATTGGCCTTGGCCCATTGATCCAGCCTGTCCAGATCCCTCTGTAGCTCCTGCCTGTCCTCAAGCAGATCAACACTCCCTCCCAGCTTGGTGTCGTCTACAAACTTACAGATCTGCAAAGTATTTTAGGAATGATCCCTTGCCAGTGACTGCAGTGAATGTTCAAAACTTTTTGTTGTTTTTTTGCATTGTGTTTGAATTATTTTTGAACAAGAATGGAGTAAAATCTGAACTAACTCCCTAAAATGTCTGAAATAGTGGTTAAATGGGGGAAAAGAGGGGCGGGGGGAAAGATCTCTTTAGCAAGCACTGTGGAGATGTGGGCCAGATCTGCTCATACATGCCCAAGGGTACAAGGGGGCTTTAATTGCTATGGAGACCTCCCAAATATTTTACTGGACTACCTGCTCAGTCTGTCAATGGGCAGAACATCTGGGATCAGGGAGCTTGCTGGCTTTTTTTTTGTGGACTCAATGCTTGCTCATCAGAATCTGATGATTTTTGTCTAACTAATTTCAAGATGTAAATTGGACAATAAGATGTTTTTTGCCATTCTTGTTTTAACTGATCCCGAATATGGCTATTGCAATATAGCTATCTTCCTGCAGCTTGCTCTCATAACTTTCTCATACATTTTCTGTGCTGTGCACAGTCTTTCTACCCGATTAGCCATTTTTAAACTCTTTCTCGAAAGTCAAGTTCTGTTTGCACCTTTTAGAGACTTGAGTCCAATTGTGATGCCACCTGTTGCTTGGAGTCCCACTTATCCCCCTAAGTAAAAAAAAAAAAGCTGTAAGTATTTCTACTGTTATAACCGGCAGAACTTTATCAGTTTTCTCCAGAGAGCATCTAGCACATCGTGCATGTATTTCTGAAACAGATTTTGGTTTTCCCACATGCTTTCAACTTTTCTTGATGACTGTCAGAGCCACCCAGAGAATTTGAATTTGAACAACATCTATGCCCCGTAGTTCTTGTGTGGAAGAGACAAAGAAGAGCAGTCATAATTTCCCTGTAACAGTCATGATTTTATGGACCGCTACTATACCCTCTTTCAGCTGTCTTTTTTCTAGACAAAATCTGTGGGCCTCGCCCAATACCCACTGCTGTCTGGGTGAAGTATCCTGGTCTGTGAACCAAAGTGCAGAGTACCTGATCCATCCATAATTGCAGGCTTGTGGAATGGCCTGTGCCATGTATTCTGACTTCAAACTGAAGTTTGTGTTTGTACACAGTGATGTGTATAGAGGCCTGACTTAAGGTAGGGTACGAGCTGACAAAACAAGCACTGAGTCAATTAATTCACCCAGATATAAGTTTGTGTGTTATTGAAAAGGCTTGTAGATGAGAAAACTCCATGCAGGACAGTCATTCCTGACCATCAGGCAGTCAGAAAGAATAGTACCCTGGAAAGTTTATTATAAAAACAAACATACACAAAAATACACACATGCAAGCACTTAGTGTAAGAAAAGCCCTGGCAAAAATCTTAAAAATGTGTTTATAGAATCGTTACAGTAATGAAAATGTCACTGAAAATATAGTTAAACCAATGAGTATTTATGAGAGAGAAAATTACATGGGCTTCTGTCCATTTTGGGCATTTGCAGAGCTTCTATCACAGCTGTAGTGCAGTTACACCTAGATAGGGATGCTCACTGTTGAGTCTGAACCACAAAATTGAGCACGTAAGGGAATGGTATTTAGGGGCAAAATAATATTGTTAGTAAGGGAGATAATGTAATATTGTGGCACAGTTGCAAAATAAACAGTGCTTTACACTTCTCTGCATATACCTTGGCTTCTCACTGAGCCTTGCTCTGGACAAAACCATGAGTCCCAGTTGCTGAGGGACTGGGGATAACAGGGTGGCCTCCCCTGTTCGTTTCCCAGCTCCATTGGCTCGTTCAGTTTGGCACCTGTGAGCCCCTTCACTGTGGCAGGATGTAGGCCTGTAACTAGGGAACCACCCCAGGGGACTTGGACATGGTCTTTCTTTTATCCTTTTGCCATGTGTATGTTTCATCCTTTTGCCATGTGTAGGAAAAAGGGTAGTAAGAGTAAGCTGCTTATATGCCTGTGTCTGTCTTGTACCTTCAGTTTTCCTTGCCTGCACTGTAAATGCCTTTCATGTCAGAGATTATGATGTTGGACATGCTCTTCCTGTCTATTTAAATCTATTCAAGCCTGATTCCCTCATCTACACTGAGCTGCAATTTCCTAGCCCCAGTACAACAAATTGCTGTAAATGGCTAGAGGGAAAAGATGACCTTTTCCTTGTGTCTGAATGTCAAAGGTGCCACCAACAGAAGGCGTCAATATGGTCTTTCTTGCAGAAAGACTTACTAGCCAGTCTGTGTCTTTTAGTTAAGAAATATAAATATTCTGCACTTTTTTCCTTGTTGGCCTAAAATAGCCTACAAAGGAAGATTTTCCAGGCTCAGTGTTTATAAAACCCTGGAGAGGATTGAGTGGCACTTAAAACTTTAGATGGTTCTTGAAAGCTGATACCTTGCATAGTCAAGGTAAATTTGAATTACACTGTATGTGACTGTAGCTGAAACTCTATGCTACATGTGCTAGGGGTAAAGATGTGATATAAGGCCTGTGTGTTCAGTCTAGGGAACTGCAAATACTTTTCAAGGACATGTGATTTCTCTTGCCCCCCTTTTTTTTAAATGGATTGGTCAGATTGTGGAACTTCCTTCTCTCGTGTGCTAGAATTGCAATATAGTGATGGATGTGGAAGAGGTCTTTCTCTGGGCAGTTTCTGTCGTCTTGATAGCTGGATATTAATGCAGGCTGTTCCTATGCATAGTAAGTCCTCTGTGAGTGAAAACATCTCTGATGTTAATACCAAATTATATATACAGGAGTGACATGGTAGGTGCTAAGCTCTCCATGATGGATAAGTTGTAGTCTGGATTGTTTGGTAATTATCTCCAAAAGTTGTGCTTTGTCTTATGTTGTGGTTTAACCCACAGGCAGTTAAATACCACTCAGCCTCTCACTCACTCCCCTCTGGTGGGATGAGGGAGAGAATTGGAAGAGTAAACGTGAGAGAACTCGTGGGTTGAGATAAAGACAGCTTAATAGGTAAAGCAAAAGCCACGCATGCATAAGCAAAGCAGAACATGGAATTCATTCACTACTCTCATCAGCAGGCAGGTGTTCAGCCATCTCCAGGAAAGCAGGGCTCCATCACGCGTAATGGGTACTTGGGAAGACAAATGCCATCCCTCCAAACGTCCCCCCCTTCCTCCTTCTTCCCCAGCTTTATATGCTGAGCACGACTTCATATGGTGTGGAATATCCCTTTGGTCAGTTGGGGTCAGCTGTCCCAGCTGTGTCCCCTCCCAACTTCTTGTGCACTCCCAGCCTACTTGCTGGTGGGGTGGTGTGAGAAGCAGAAAAGGCCTTGACTCTATGTAAGTGCTGCTTAGCAGTAATGAAAACATCCCTGTATTATCGACACTGTTTTCAGCACAAATCCAAACCATAGCCCCATACTAGCTACTCTGAAGAAAATTAACTCTATCCCAGCCAAAACCAGTGCATCTTATGAGAGAAAAACCCTGTGTATTCTTATGTAATAAAAAAGGTAATTATTAGAGTTTGTCTTCCAGCCCAGATTTTGAAGATATGCCTGTGTGCAAGAAAAGGGGGAGGGAAAGCAATCTTTTTTCTGAAGTGACAAGTGACAACACCTCTTTTTTTTTAGTCCAGTTTCCCAGGGATGTCTTGTCCAAGTGGCCTCACACTTTCCCAAAATAATTTCCTCTGGCTATAGACCAAACACAAGAACTTCAGGCAAAAAATGTTTCTTTAAAAAAAAAGACTGAAAGGGTATCTGTTGAGAGAGGGAAAAGATTTCTTGTTTATCATGATAAAAATGAAATTATATATAATAATGTTTATTTAGCACTTAGGACTAATAATTATGTGTTAAAACCAAATTCTGATTTTTGCTGCTGTAGATTTTCTTCTGTCTAGTTGTCCATATACACACAGTACGTAGGGAACATCAGATAGAAAGACTTCAGTGATATGTCCGACTTCTTCCCAACCAAATTCTGGCAGGGCTCTGTCCCCTCACGGTTTGCAGGACTCCTTCCCAAGGTCTCTGGTGAAAGGAAGTGGCACTGTTCAGGGCTTGCTGGCCTCATTGCTGTTACTCACATGGGAACAGCAGCTGGTCCAGTAAACATCATAGGGTGGTGTAACCCTTTCATTCCGGTGTTTTGATCACTACTTTGGCTGGCTGTCAAAAATGCCAAATTCAAAGCCCTCAGTGGGCACAGGTTGCAACAGTTGCTTATTCCACAAGCTTCCACAATAGCTGCATCCTCAGAATGGACATGTGCCAGTGGCAAAGGTGAGATTTATGTTTTGGTTTTTTATTTTACAATAATGCCTAGATTCCTTAAGCTAGATCAAGTCCTCTTTGTTCTTTGCCTTGTACAAAAAAAACGTAATATGAAACAAGCCATCCCCTGGGAAGTTTAAAATCTTGACAGATTTAGTAATCTAAATATCTAAGAGCACAGCAGTTGCACTCTTCTCCTTTAGAGATTTGCTACAGAATGAAATAAAACACGCTCCTCCCAGCCATTATTTTCTTGCAGTTGGGGAAGGGTAAGGGAAAGGATCTCATTAGAGAGACAGAAAAAGGAACTTATTGCTAGCTACTGACTGAAATAAGAAGAGAGCCAGCATTTAGAGATTTCTTGTTACAAAATACTGGATGGTGATGAAGTTGCGTGTCACTGGACTATGTGTAGTCCCTGCATATCAGCCATGTTAACCTTAAAAATAGGAACAAAACTATCCTTTGGGTCAGTTGCTGAATTGCATGTGGAAACTTTGTTTTTGAAATATCCAAGGGTTAGCAGTGGACACAAAGTTTCTTTGCTTGGATTCTCTTTGCCTTTTAGGGTTAGATTTCCTATGACCTGTAGCTTTGCAGGAATGGCATCTGTAGCCCTTTCCCACTTACAGAGGGAAAGATAGACAAGCCCTGCTGTCTGTCAGAGCATGCTATTTTGAGAAACTGCACAAGTAAACATTCAGCAGCAACATTACAGTGCCGGACTGTTGCATGTGTAAAGTGTAAAACATGGAAATAAGTAATGTGGCCCTCATACTTACAATAGTCTTCTCACATATGTAAGCAATCTGACTCAATGAAAATGATAGTGCCAATGGGGTAGAGAGGACTTAAACCTGCTGATTACAAAGGAGATTCCATTATCTAAGAAGGGGTGTACATATATTGTGGCTTAGAGTAATTTATCCATGTTTAAATAAGTGTTCTATTAAAATGTATAACGTGTGTGTCTGTCTGAGCCCCTGCCAACAAAATTCATTACAAATCACTCATTTTCTGATAGACGCATGCTACTTTCCACTTAAATTTCCCACAGATATTATCTTTAGATTCAGCAATGTCCTAATTTGGGCATAAATAGCTTTTCCTTTTTTAACAAAGAAATTAAAATGTTAAAGAAGCCAGAGGTGGGGGTTTTTTTTGCTCTGTCTAGGCCAGCCGTATGATGTTGGTAACTTGGAAGATGCATCAAAACCTCACAAAACATGGATGGCAAGTGATGCTAGTGGGATTAATTCTAAGTTTGTTGTTGGTTTTTGGTTTTTTAGGTTTTGGGGTTTTTTTTGTTTGGGTTTTTTTTAAGCAATAATGAAGTGGATCAGGGCCTGTCACTTACCTGAAAACTGATTACAAACTGAAGCAGGCATGATGACATATTTCACAGATCTAAGTATCTTCCCTGGGGAGCTTTCAGCAGTTGTAAGGCTTCACTGTGGCATTATGCTACAAGAGAACCAGCCTCAGCTGAAAGCAGCAGTAGGGCATTGGGGGTTTTCTGCCAGCAAAGAGGCAGACACTGGAAGAAATGCTCTCTGTATGCATTCCCCCAATTGTGCAACAGCCTCTTCAGGAAGGGAAAACGTCTGCAGCTTGTGCAATCCCTGCCATCTCTGGTGGGCTAATTTTGGTGGGTGTTGTGATGCAGGCATTTGTTCTCTTAGAACTGGAAGGAGACACATTTAAATGATGTATTTTGAACATGTTATTCAAAAACTTTCAAATAAATAACTAGTTGTTCAGAATACCTATTCCAAAAGCAGCTTGCTTTCTTTAAAAATCTCCTGGGGCTTTTGTACATTTGTTTGTTTTCTTGAATGCCTGTCTGCCTTCTGCACCCTCCCCTCCCCGCCCCGCCCCCCCCCCCCCCCCCCCCCCCCGAATTAATAATTACTCTATAGCATAGCAGAAAAATCATTCTAGGTGGAATTCCCCCAAAACGCCATTGTGTCTAAATCCCAGTGAAAGTAAATGGGGTTTGTGCTCCAAAACCAGTTAATTTCTTTTAAAAATCCTACCTAATGACAACAAATTATCACCTTGGTTTTACTGAGTAACATTTACAGACCCTGCACATAAATTGTCTCTTCAGTGCAGGGGGAGGACAAAATGTTTTTAGAGATGTAGCTTGAAGTAGGGGTCATGTCAGTTACAGCAAAAGTAATTGGTATTTTTCACTTCAGTCTGTTGAATGAATGAAGCCAAAAATAAAGCAATGGTGTGTATTCAGTGAAATGCTGGTAGCCATGGAGAGAAGCAGCAGCTAATTGAGACAAAAAAAAGTAATACACATGGGTCTTTTTTGTTAGACAGAACAGTTTTGTCCAAGAAAGTAAAAGGCATTGGTAACAATGACTATAACTACATTTCATTTTTGCTGTGAGATGGTTACAGTTACAAAATACCATGCAATTAACTGTTTAATCCCAGTATTAGAAATGCAGGAGGGCATGGTGTGAACAAAGTAGTTTCTTTAAACGCATAAATGACACATAGGAACCTAATTCTTGCTGTCTTTCACAATTTCTCCTTCAGTGTATGCCACCACCATGTATGCTTTCTCCGTGTCCTGGTTTAGGCCAGAATGGTGCTAGTTTTGTTTTCAGCAGCTCCTGTGTTTTGGCTTTAGTGTGAGAACAACGGTGATAGCACACTGATGTTGCTGGTTGCTGCTGAACCACCAAGGACATTTTGCTGTTTTCCAGGTTCTGCTAACGTGCAGATGCAAAACTTGGGAGGGGTAGAGACAGGATAGTTGATCCAAACTGGCCAAAGAGAGTATTCCATACCATAGACGTCATGCCTGATATAAGCGAGGGTCAGTCGGTGGGCCACTAAGCTTTTGAGGCTTTTTGAGGCTTTTAGACCCCTAACTTGCCTTAATCGTTAAGCTTCCCTTCGGGTTCCTTTTTGTTTCCCTATTTTTACCTTTTTGTTTTTCGTTCGTTTGGCTGTTTGTTCCCTTGCCTGCTTTCCCTGGAACTTGCTGTTCTGGGATAGCTGGGGGGGGATACCCCTGCTCCCTGCCTGCTGCTCGGGACGGGCTGTATCAGTCGTCGGGTGGTGAGAAATTGTGTATCGTTTGTTTTATATATTCTATTATCCTTGTATATATTATCATTATTATCATTATTAATATATTTTCATATTTTTCCTTTGCTGTCCTGGTGAGCTGTTTTTATCTCAACCCACGAGTTTTCCTTTCTCTCCAATTCTCCTCCCCACCCCAACAGGGAAGTGGGGGGAGTGAGCGAGCAGCTGCGTGGTATTGGGTTACAATTTGGGGTTAAACCACGACACTCCGGTAGCAGAGACTTTACAATCGGCCAAAGGCACCTAACTTCTCGGACAGCTTTCCACTTCTCAGTCTGGTGCTGCAGACCCAAAGGGCCTATTCAAACCCTGGGTGTGATGCAAGAGAGCAAATATTTGCCCCATTAAATAGAAGTTGGGAGAGGCAAGTGACTTGCCAAGTTATAGAGTGGAATCCTTTCATCTCAGCACTCTTGAGTGGCTTTTGGATCTAAATGTTGACGCTTTGATACTGCGTGTCTACAGAAAAGAGTAAGTGAAATTGAAAAAGAACTGGACAAACACTTTGGTCAGAACTTTGCTCACAAAAACTGTGAAATAAAACATTTCATAGATATACGCTAGTATAGGTAAAATTTTCTGGTCAAAATAAATCCCTAAGGAAAAGTGACATAAAAATGGTAGCCTCTTATTTGTGAAGTTTTCTAAATGAAACACTTTGAAACAGAGCATTTCAGATAGGAAAAAAACCAAACTAAATATTTGGAAGTATGTTTTCAAAACCATTGTCATTCAAAAAGCCCCTTTCATTAGACCAAAACAAAAATAAAATTAAATACATCATCTCTTTTGATTTGCTAAAAACTGACGACATACATTGGTTTAGATTGTCATGCTGTAACTTTTGCAATTGTCAGAAATGGCAAAAGGTATCTGTACAGCCTTGATCAGCAGTTCTTAGATGAGTATGAGAGCTCACTGATACAATGATCTCTCTCTCAGGTTAATACCTCTATGATAGACTACGTTTTTATTACTGCAATGATGCTACCTATAGTTGCTGACTCTAGCTTGGCTGTTCACCTGTCTCTCTGAAGTTGAAGCTAATATGGTGGTTAGATTATAAATGGGAAAGGAAATGAACTGGGATTTTGATTTTTTTTCCTATTTTTTTAAAGGAAGTAGACAGCTATTGAAAGATTCCCACAAACCCATGTACCATTTGAATTTTACATAAGTCCTGTTTTAAGAGCTTAAGCGGAATATGGGTTTTGCTAGTTGCTTTGCATGAAAGTCAGCTTTACCTTACATTGATTATTTTATCGTACGCAGTGTTCAGCTGTTTCTGCTAACTGACATTAACAAAATTATCCATCCAACAAATATTTTCAGTTTAAATATGAAAGGGAAGAGAAAGCCTGGCTTTCTCATGTTGAAACATAGTTTCTTCATTTCTTTTCTCACGACAGTGTTTGATTGCATCCTTCATGATTTCTGACAGTATTTCATTTCCTTTTTGCTTTACACTGTGCCTACAAAAATAAAAGGAGCAAAGTGACTTTAAAATAAAACAGGCAAAACAACTGTTTTAAACAAAAAAGAAAAGGGGGTGGGGGTGGGGGGGAGATGCCAAACCAAACCCCTGAATTCAAATGCACCCACACAATGAGTTTTAAGAGTCCAGAACCAGACCTTAAATTTTGTGGCTCTGGTTATGCTCCAGTTTGTCCATAACCCAACATGAAATATCTGGGCTCCCAATTACATGTGAAGTTTTAATAGGGTAAATGGATTGATTGAAAATACTTTGTGAAGAGGTTATGAGAAAAGACTTATCTAGTAAGTGCGGCCAAGATTAAGCCATTATTTCAGATGTGAAGCATTTGGCAACAAGAGATCTTTTTCATCAAAAAGGAAGCCCTAGTTCATTATTTTTGGTCTGCAAATAATTTGGTTCTTTGTTTAATGCTACTCGGTCTACCAGCAAACAAAAATTTTATAAATAGATTGAAAATTATTTTTTTCTTTAATCAAATAACATAGCACCCTAAAGGGAAGCAATTAATAACATTATTTTACAACGATATGAAGTGCGAGATATGACCTGTTAATATGCAAAACTCATGCACACACCCCCCATGCAAAATCAGCCTCTTTATTTCTGAGTAGGACCGGGCACAGTTGGCCCAAGTGACTATAAAGCTAAGTGGCTTTGTTTGTTTATTATTGCAGCGCAGCATAGTTTCCACTGGATAGCTACGCTAAACTGATGCTACTTTAATGCAGAGATGTATATACAAATGAATAGACCCACTCAGAGACTTAATTTGACTGTACATCAGAGCTTATTCACTTATCTGAGCATCAAGCCCTCCCTTCTCCCTAGGGCATACCTCTGATCATCCTGTCATGCTAGGAAGTAGTTTGTTCCTCTTTCCCTCTTTGCTCTCTTCCTTCCCATAGTACAATTACTGCAGACTCTTGATTCTTCTCACATGTTGTGGTACTTGGGTCTCCCTTCCTTGGCCAGCTCTTTTGGGAAGAGAATTGTTTCTTTCCTGGGCTCTAGTGCTTGCTTCAGGGTACCGTGGAAATTCAGGAGCATTCTTTGGCTTCCCAGAGATTAAATTCTGTTCTATTGGATTTGGAGGATTTGATTACAGTAAGAATCATGCCTGTGGAAAAGCTAGCAGACCTCAGAGGACATTTTTAAAAGCAGGAGCACCTTTGGAAGAGTAACACGAGCTCTGATAGGGTGGGCATAGAAGAGGAGGAAAGAAGGGAGCGAGAGAGATCCATGACTAATGCAGCAGTAGTCCAGACAGATCTGAATCTTAGGACAAATTTCAACTATGCCATGCACTGGCTTAACTCTGATCCACTGAAATCAAACTTCAAGGAGGGGGAGAAGGCTTAGGCTACTACTGATCGCTTTTATATCATCCTGCCTTTCAGTCTAGTTCTGATCAAGCACTGGAGTGTATTCAGTGTACCCACAAACTACATTTAGGGGTATGTTACTGACAATAAATTTGTGAAATAACATATACTTCCTGTGCCTTGTGTGTGCCAAGTTTGTGCATGTCTGCATTCAAATACAGATGAAAAATTAAATTTGTTTGGCTCGAACAGTTTTCACTGACAGCATAACTCATTCCTCTTGAGTTCCTGGATAAGCCATAGCTGAAATTGTTTGTTCTGCTTTTACTGCCCAGCGCCTGAAAGCTGGGGTTAGAGCTGGCTTGCTGTAAATCAAAGCTGTGCTGAGACACATCAACAGCCAGGACAAAGGCAGCAAGCTGCCTCTTTCCCAGTCCTCCCAGTTCAGCTACTCTTCAGAGAAAGTCTTTAGAGAAGGGATAGACTTAGTTGCAGATGATATTGGGAATTCCATGTGACCTTCAGTAATTACATTAAAATGTGTTTCTTTGTATTATTTTTTTAATTGTCTGATATTTGACAGTAGTCATGTGTACATATCGTTCCTTTTTCATGTTGGAAAACAAAATACAAAATTGATGTCTTACAATATTGGTAATTGCAGTGAAAGCATATTATAAGATCAGAAACTGTCAACACCTCTTTGTTGAAAGCATGTCTATTTTATCTTGACAGCTAATTTACCTCAGTGCTTTTCCAGGATCAAGAGACCATTACTCCAGTTAAACGGAGACTCCGCCCAGCTGACAGAAATGTTACTTAGCATCGGCAATTGCACCAATACCAAATACCAGCTTGATTTTAGAAGAAAGTGTGAAGCTTTTAATCCTGCCTATTGATTAGATAGGGTGACTGTGTGAAAAGGAAATGTGGGGAGACTTCCAGCTTAAGAATCTGTCTTTAAAAAGTGTTCAAAGCTTTTTGCAAGCATATCTAGTAAATACAGGACTGGTTCTGATTTACAGTATGATTAGTGGCATTACTCTGGAAGCATGAGTTGGCCATAAAAATGTTACAAATCAATGAAGTCCATGTTCCAAGCCTATAGGTTGCTGCTGGTTAAAAAAGAAAAATTCTCATAAATGAGAATTCATTGTTACCAACATTCTGTAGCTGGATTATTCTTTCATTGTTCTTGACTAGGAAATGATATTTGATTAATATATGAAGGTATTTGCTTCTATATGAAGGTATTAAGCATGCTTACCAACTTTTTCAGGTGTTATTAATGCTTTGAGATGCCTCAGTTTAGGACATACTCCAAAGAGCGTAGTTTTCAGAAGAATCACAAAGGTACCATATCACTTTGGAGTGCATCAAGTTGGTACGAAGTATCAGCTGTCACTTTTGAAAGAAGGGGCAGTGTAGCAGATGAAGGCACAATTTTTAAATTCCAGAATTTGTACTAAACCAGATCCTTTGCAGCCTCAAATCCTACATCTTCTATGCTTACTTATTCCTACAGAAAATACCTTTTTATGACTTGCTGCTTCCAGTGTACTGAATACAACCTTTTTCTCTGATATTGCAAGTTTTCCAAAATACCAAAGTGATGTGAGAGAAGCATCATCTGTATGTTTTGCCAAACAGATTGGCTTTGGCTACCGACATAAATTTTCTGGATCTTTTGATCAAATCCTCCACCCTGTTGCAAATTTGGAATTCATGCCAAATATAGCATCCAGCAGTGAGATAAATCTGAATTCTTTCATGTGAGCTACAGTGGGGTTTGTTATTCTTATTTGTGATAAATCTTCTGTATATATTGTTATCAAAGCTGGTCAAATAATTTATTCCTCAAATTACTTGAAAATACCGTTGTTGCTTTTTAATTCCACCAACTTCACATGCATTCTCAGAAAACTCTCTTACCAATGCTGGTTACAAGTACTACTGCTTTTCATTTCATAATTATTTGCAAATACATATTGCTAGCTTTTGTTATTATCCAAATTGTTAATTCTTGGGAAAATGATATTTTTACTGGAAAATGACGTCTGGATATTGGAAAACAGAAAGCAGACAGGACTCACCCACTGAAGTCAGTGGGACTCTTTCTGAAATTTCCATTTAGTGTGTCTGACAGAAATGAGCTTAAATCATCATGCTGCTTCAGTCAGGATATTTCCAAAAACATTGTTGGGGAAATATTGTTGCTGATGGTTTTCATCAGGAATACTGGGTACAGCCAGATTACCTGTTACTTAAGAAAGCTTAATTCAAAAAGAAACAGGTGTAAAAAAAGTGCTCAGATTATCTGGGGTTGGAAGGATCCTATAAGGGAGAATAAGAAAGCTTAGCCAGCATGGTCAGGCAAAACAAAAAGAGGGATATGATTGTAGTCTATAAATATATTAGAAAAAGAAGTGCTATTTAAGCTAAGGGAAATGCTGACACAAGAACAGATGGGTATAATCTAACTGTGTACAGCTATTCCGGATTTTAGAACATTTCTAATTCTAAAAGAAATGTGAATCTATGACAACTTTCCACTAAGAATACCAGGAGCAAAAACCACCAAAAAAACCCAACCCCCAAACCAAAAAACTCTAATTGATTATAAGCAAAGCCTGAGCGGCATATGAAAAAGATTATATGGCATGGTTGCCTGCAAAAACAAGGGACTGAACTCAATGACCCAAGAGTCCCTTCCAATCTGCTGTTCTTAATTAGATATATGAGTATCATGGGAGCTCTTCTAGCCTCCAGCCTGTTCCTGCAAAAGGATCCTTTTATTTATGTAACTTCCCACTGAAATCCCTGCAAATCTGCAGAACCCCACTGACATGTAGGTGATATGGATTCTTGGATCAAATTCCAGGGAGGGTTCATGATCCCAGAAGAAAATTCTATATCTGGCTTCTGTTTTCCTTCTTGGTTTTGCATGCAGCTTCTGTTTCAATTCCCAAAACTCTCTTCTCTTCATTGTTTCATTTTCCTTGTGAAGATAACTCTTCTTCTTGAAGAATGACTTAAATGCTAATAAATCATACATTTATAATTAAAATCCATATGGCTGGAAATACTTTTACGTGCAGAATACCTGTTGCCAAGGCCTGAGTGCCCTTGTCACTGAAATCAGTGCAAGTGGAGCATTCAGTAGTTTTCCTGTCCTTTGAACAAACATTATATCTTTCATCACCACAGGTCAGGTCTTGTGCCATGAAACTTTAAACACATTCTTCTCATAGGATCAGTGGGTAAATGTTAAGGTAGCCTAAGCTTCCAATATCTGTGGGGAAAAAAATTGTAGTGGGACTCTGAAAACAAAGTTCTTGATCTGGTAGCATTGTAGACAATCACACAGATTTTTTATGCCCTTTATGGTGCTCCATAATGCAGTAATTTTTGAGACTGGATCCTTATCTTACCAGTTGTGATCAATTCAAAATACTTGCTAAAGTCTTTCCTTTGCACAGGATAATCTGGCCATTTCTGCCTCTGTTGCTTCACCTATAAATTAGTGCAGTGTGCTGAGGACTGAACAGATTTGCAAGGGATGTCTGGAGTCTCTGGTGGAAAGTCCTACTTGTAAATTATTATGATAAAGATTTTTCCTAGAAATTAAAGATTGTGTTGGAAGTTCTTACTTGCTACGATGAGAGATGGGAATGGAATGATTCCCACTAATTTGGGATGGCTGGTAACAAAGCCTGACAACTTGAGTTATTGCTTTCAGTTGTTCAGTGGTTCTCTAACATGCTGTTTTCCCAGGGAAGTTCACCAATGACAATAACCTCAGCAGTTCTTACTGTTTACTGTCTTGCTTTATGAAAGCCATGACCTCCAGATCTTCTGAAGCAATCTCACGACCATTTGCTCATACCAGCAGCCATACCAGGTTTGACTGCCAGGCACCCTCTGCCAGGAGGGAAGTACGGTACGAGGGCCTGAAAGGAATACAAGCCAGCATCAAATGCTGAATAAAGATGACTGAAATTTTCTTCTCTCTCCATCCTGAGAGGAAAAGATTGGGTTCTGGCGTTTTCCTGTGGCAGTGTTTTGTCTGACTTTGTACTGAAAATAGTGTATTTCTTCATATTCTGGACACTGTAATCAATAATCTTAGAATTTTATTACATTTTTAAAAATACGTTACTGAAGCAAATGTCTGCCTTTGACATGGTTTGTGCCATTGTTAAAAGGTTGGTAACTTCAATCCTGATTATTAAACCAATGAAAAATCCATAATACCACTATTCCACTCTGCACTGCAGAAGGTAGCTGGGTATCTTGTCTCTGGGCGTCTAAGGCACAACCACTAATCTGTGACAAACATAGACCAAGAAGAAGCTTTCAAGAAAAAAACTGCAGCTCTCATCAAGCACAGGCCAAGAGGTTTCTTTGGCCACAGGTTTGCAAACCTCTGCAAATGCCACTCTACTCAGAACCTTGTAGCCTGTGAATGGAAAAGAAAGTGAGAAATTTTATCCAAAGTGAGTCAGCCTGGAGCTCCTGCTGCCTTTTAGCTGTAAAGTGGAAGCTGAAGTGTCTTTCATTATCATGTGGCAACTGACATGCTGCTCCTCTACTTGATCTTTTTCTCAATATTGTTTGTACAAGTGACAACCTGCCATTTCTCAGTACATTACAAGGTGCAGCAATTGCAAGTGACTTAAATTTAGGTGGTTAAATGTTTTATAAATGCAAACTGTCTTCATTTTCTAGTAAGTAGAAGAACTCAACTCATAAATATCAGATCACCTTTGTTTATGCAGAGAACATGGGCAAAGGCAAGACTGTCTACCTGTGAGAGGTGTCAGGACAGCCTCCTTGCTTTATGTTGTTCATGCTCTTATTTGCCATTTAAAAATGGTCTATAATCTGTACTGCTGTTTCTTTATTTTAACAGGACCATCAGGAGATTTAAGTAGTTAATCTTTTTTAACAGCATAGGGAAATGGAAAATACAGTATATGCATTAAATACAGTCATTTGGCCTGGAGGATATTTCAGTGGATATTTGGGGCAATTTTATTTCATTTTGTCTTTATAGATATATACTAGCTCTGCCTTTGTCCCTTTGCCAGTGCAAGTCATTTTGAATTTCACTGAACAAGTTTCTGCTTTGTTTCTTCACATTTAAGGTAGCAAGTGTTTTGTGTCCGTGGGACTCCTAGTTTCCAAAGTTTGCTGGCTTTTTTTCTCTTCCTTTTGACTTGCAGGATATATTCATTGAAACGAAGTTTTGGAGGAATTCAAATCTGTCCATATAAGGAAATGCATGCAAAGTCATAATGGCAACATATACAGCATAACCATTTGTCAAAGAAATCAAATCTGTTGTCTTGGAAGGCACTTTGAGTTTACTTCTTTTGGCCTTACAGTTTACTTCTCGCAGAGGTCACAAAGCTTTATTATTTGATGGAATTGGGTGATTCTGAGATATTTTTATTTGGATTTGGACAATCTGAAATGAGCAGTTAAAACCATTAGCTGCACTTTCATCTCTTAGGTTGGAACCCTAAGCAGTCTTAGGTTGACATCCCTAAGGGATGAAATTGCTAGTCTCCTCCTTTTGCTTTCTCTATGTCATCTGGATTTTCATTGCATTGCTTGTAGGACGTTCAACCTATTTAAAACACTTTGAGGAGGTTAGTAACTTTGATTACAAAGTCCTCAATAAGCAAGAAGTCAACTTTACCTCAGCATCCTTACAGTCTTACACAGGGGCTCAACATTATAGAGGTTAAAAGAGTCTGAATATCCACGTAGAACCATCTTGAGTCTCAAGTTGAAGGTAAAGTGAGACAATCAGGGGTGTTCTCTGCCTGTATTATTTCGTTTTTGGGAAGAAACCTATTCATTTAATCTGTGAGTTATTGAAGCAATTTGCAAACATATTAATAGTTCCTGAAGGTCATTGTTTGCTACTGTTTCTCTTGAGCTGAGGCCAAATTTATTCGCCAATTAACATAAACTTTGATTTTATGAACCACCTTATGAGCAGTACAAAATAAAGAGGGGGGGGATTAAAAATTAGTTCCTATAATTTGTACAGGTAGCATAATCTTCTGAGAATGTCACAAAATGATGATTCCAATTTAAGCTGGTAAACTCATTAGGTAAAGATTGTTACCCATATTTCACTGGTATGGAAAACCACACCAAAGAGACTGTACCACTACCTGTTCAATCTGTTCAATTCCAAACTTTTCAGACTGATATTCAGAAGCACTGAAGACTAACATCTCCAGTTAAAGTTAGTATTAACAGAGATGAACATCTTATGCTTTTATCAGTCCCAAAATTTCAGAATTATTTACAATCTGGCTATCCCTATGTTTGGTTCTCAAAGCAAGCCATTTTACATTGCCTTGTAATCCAAAGGGCTGAGTACCTGCCCTTTGAGGATCCATGCTCATTCTCTTGGTGGTACTGAACGTAGGGACTAAGATATCTCAAAGTGGGACCCCCAAAATGAAGGAACACATTTTGGGAAAAGGAAAGACATTAAATGACTTACATCAGGGTTCACTGTAATTATGGTTAGAATTAAGATAGCAAATCAGGAAATTATCACTCCTTATACTGTGATTGCCGTAATTCCTGTCCCCACATGAAGCCAAACAGAATTTCTGTCAGCAAAGGCCTTCATAGGTACATATTTTGTATCTGAGGCTGATAGCATGTGTTTAAAGCATGTCAGAAATGTGTGGTCTGATCTGCTTTCTCTGTATGATCCAAAATGTGCTGGCAGTATTATTCAGGTTAGATATGTCAAAACAAGTAATGATGCTGACCAAATCCAGAATTCTGTACTTAGAGTCAAATAAAAAGAAGTCAAAGATTCCACAGAAGAACAGACTTTCAGCTGTTGATGTATTTTGCTTTGGAGCCATTATGCCATCCCTACTGTGAGACAAGGTAGGAAATGGTCTATTTAATAGTAGTACCAGAAAAAGTCACAGAGATTTATAAAAATTACTGATAAAATGTTGCCTTACTTAGTATTTCTGTGGATGCATTCATAAGCAAGAAATGTGAGTTTGGGGTGATAGGCTTCTGTTGAAAATGATGGGAGAAAGAATATAAGAATATTCTTTTTTTTAGATGACTTGCTTTATACTGTTCTGTTTGGGTTTGGTTTTTTGGGTTTGGTTTTTTTTTTGAGAGGCAAACCCCCAAATTAGGGTAGACACAGTAGACACAGCAGACACAGCACCATTTTAGAAGGGTGTATGGATTTCAAACTGGGACTGGCTTCTGTCCAGCCTGTTCAGAGCACAAGCAGGATGATGTTGGGCCAGTCTGCACCCACTGGGGTAGACATGCTCTGTATGGTGTTTTCAGGTGTGTATATGTTTGTGTTATGTAAGGGTGAAAGTCTTGGCAAATATTCTTGTATGCATCTTCCGCTACATAAATAATTTTGACAGCTTTGTTGAATAAATCAGGATTGACTTCATATATACAGTCCTTGAACACTTTTCAAATGTTTTCATATAAATCTCTTTGATTTCACAACCTGTTTATGATGATCTCTTATGAAGCCATTTGGCTCTAGTGAAAGCTTCACTCAGTGCCTGTAGATGTACCTCTTCAGTGTTAGAGAACAGCAGTAAGACCTACCAGCAGCACTACTGCAGTTTCTGCAAATGAAGTATCCTTTATACGATCACACTGTTACTAAGGATAAGGGTGCATCTTTTCTTCAAACCAAAGAAAAACTGCAGGAATTGGATGAAATGGATCTGTACAAGGGAAATCTGCATATGATTTATCACTACATCAGATGTTTTACTGCATGTGATTTTAAATTGAATGCCATTTTCCTGCATATGTGAGTTTGATGCAGCTGTCATTTAAAATTCTTTTATAGATGTAAGATTGCAGACAGCTGTATGTACCTTGGCTAAAGCATCTCTGCTGTAGTGTCATCTCACAGGGCCTCAGATTTTCCCAGACTTCTGCTCTTTGTGGCTACGTGGAGAAGGAAAACTTTTTCTTTTCTCTGCTTAGCTATGAATCTATTTGATAAGGTTCAGCTCAAGTAACCAAATCACTTTTGAGAATGAAAGAAAATAATTTTTCCATTATTAAAGAAAAAGTTTGCAGTCTTTTTGAACAGCTGTACTGCTGAGGTGGGTGTGGGTAGAATGTTGAAGTCTGGTGGGAAAGTTGCCAGAAAGGGCTTTGTGCGTTTGAATGTGCTTAGAAAAAAATAGCTGTGATTTTTTTTTTTTTTTTGGGGGGGGGGGCGGGGGGGGAGAAGGGGGTGGTGGTGGCTGGAGAAGAATATTCTGAATAGGTTATTTTCCTCATAAGCTAAATGCTGTCGCTTTGGCATGATTCAGGTCTGTGAACAGTGCAAAGCTAACCTGTCTTTGAGGGAAAACCAGAGGCTGTTCTCTTTCTGGACTCATGATGCCTTCAGGAGGAGCCTAACACATCAAGAGAGCTCCACAGAAACTCTCCTTCACCCCGTTGTTGCACATGGGACTTACACACAGTCCAAGAGCCTGCTTTCTGCCCTTTTTACAGTAGGGCAAGCTTCCATGAAAAGAATTAGGAAACTGCTGTTGTACTCTCCTGAGTTTGGAGAGAAAAATGCCTTTTACCCTTTGGCTGAGCCCTAGGAGAGACGGTTCTTCTTACTTCCTCCCCATCCTGATCCTACAGAATGAGTAGGAATATAGAAACAAGGATTAATACTTCTGAGATTCTTATTAGGATTTTATGACAATCATGAATGACTACAACATGTTATGGCATTAAATTTTTGCCTCTGCACCTCTATAGCACAGTGTACCAGCTATTGAACCTTTAATACATCTTCAGGTAGCATTTACCTATCCTCTGTTGGCCTTCCCTGCTATCACCTGTCAAGAGTGACATTAAATCTTCCAGAGGAACATACATGGTGATACTCCTCTGAGCTTTCTAGTAACTTGGGATAGCAAAGATACTCCAAAGTAGGGGGGGTGGGGTGAGGTGGCTGCTTAATACCAGAGTTATTTCTGTTACATTTCACGCAACTTAGAATTTGAGTCATGATGCATAAACCAGTGAATTAATGTGTTTCTGAGTCCTTCTAGGGTCAGTTTTTTTAAGCCATACACTTATGTTTGGAAGATTGATTCTCTTGGACTCCAGAACTTTAATCTCAAGAGACATCTGTATTAAAGTAATTTAATATCAGAGTCATAGGGCTTGTTTACATGGGGAAATTGACCAGCGTTGCTACAGCAGAATAGCTTTACTTCAGTGTAACTCCCCCATGTGGACGTTGTACTCTGGAATAAAACTGGCTTCATTTTGAAATAATTACTCTTACTAATTGTTCCAGAATAGAGTGTCCACAGGAGGGAGTTATGCAGAAATAGCTATAACAGAATAGTTACAGCTCAGCAGATTAAATTCACTGGGTAGGAATGCCTTGTGCAAGGGTGGCACAAGATTTACATGGGTAAAAATGCAGTAGTTTCAGTCAGTTCTGCTCTCATTGACAAAATGAGTTGCTAGTGTTAGCTGTTTCTCCTAGACAAAGATTTGTAGTTTCCACAGTGCTCTGGGAAACTGCAGCAGTTTTGCTTTGATGGTGTTCTCCAAATAACTCAAGAAATTTAATATAAAATACAGCTTTGTCCCTGTCCGTCCCGTCCCCCCCCCCCTTTCACTTTCTAAATCAAATTTACTTTTGAACTTACAATTCTTGGGTGAAAAATAAGCTTTTTATTTTTACTTACTGTGTTCCCTGACCCGCTTGTATTTGTCAGTTCACTGACCCTTCGTGCCTCTCATTACCTCTGAATTAAAGAATACCTTCTTGAAAGATCTGTTCACCCTGGTCACCACATGGTTAGCCTTTACCACTAAAAGGTGGCAGGATGTCTGGTTTTTTGGTTGTTTTTTTCCCCTGTAAGGGGTAAGAACTGTTTGCTGATACCACATTCTCTCTGTTTTCTAAAATATATTTCAGACATTGCTGATAGCTACCTGAATTTCAAATGGCTGGAAAAAAACTCCAGAGATTCTAAATAAAAGTAAAATTGCAACTTCTCCCATAAAACCTGCAGTTACAAAATATATTTTGTGACTCTTCAGAAAACCTAAGGAATTGAGGTTTTGTGCAGTTTTGTGCAAGCTGTTCTGTAAAGGTGAGAGTTGTATATTTTAGTTCTAGCTCTGCTAAAGAATCAGTATGTGGCCTTGGTAGAATCTCTTATGTGTCACTGTTTGCCCTCTCTATGCACACAGACATGCTATAGGCATGCTATAAGGTATGTCTTACAGTTGAAACCATCAGGTGACAGGTGCCATGCCACCACAAGTGCTAAACATTACTTTTTATTGCTGAACTTGCAAGTTCTTAAAGCAATCATTCAGGGAAGTGGCTTACGAATGGGAGCAAAGGTGCTGAATCTGAGATAACCTCTCTGTGATATGTTGGCAGTAATGAGCTTACTCGTCCAGTTCTTCAAGCCAATTCAAAGTTACGTGGTTGCATTGCCATAATGATGAGTCCGAGTTAATATGCCTCATTTTCCAAGATGTAGCACTGTCCTAACATAGTCACTCATGGTGCACAGTAACCTGTCTACCTCTCGGAGTGCTGGCACAGTAGCCTTCAGGCAGCCAGATATACAGTGTAGACGTTAAATACAAAGGTTCCTGGGTGAGGATTGCAAGGGATATGAAATAGTCACCCTCACTGAAGCTTTTAATTGGGTTTCCAACTTGCAGAAGAGTACTCCTAGCCAATGTATTGGGAAGGAAGGAGTGAGCAGAGAAGAGGTCTGAAAGTGAAGGAAAAGTTTAACTACAGTTAAAATCAAAGTTAACCCAGTAAAATGAGGTCAGCTGGCTCACTGTTCTGAGTATAGCAACATGGATGTTTCAAAATAGTGACGACTGCTAGTGTAGAATAAAAGAACCTGCACTAAGTCTAGCGAGAGAGAGTCTGTAGTGAAAAGGACAGAACATGCAAACGTTGAATGAAGTTCTCGTGGAATCACAGAAAACCAGCTAAACCAGATGGTTCCTTTCCCTTCCCTCAACAAATAGCCTGTCCCTCTACCTGTGCTATTTCCAATGAACAGAAAATTCACTGGAATCCTCTCCACTCTGAAACAGCACTTTACATATCGAAATATTGCTGTTCCTTCTCCCTCTGGTTTTCTCTTCACTGGAGAAAACAGTTTCAGCTTAGTCAGTTTTTCCTCATAGGTCTTACTGTGTAGATCTCCACTTGCTCTTGTTGCTCTCTTCCAGACTGTTTCCAGCAAGTTCATATCTCATTCATGTACTGCACTTGAGGCTTTACCTGTACCTCACCTAGAGGCTGAAGGGCTACTTCATGTATTCCAAGTGCTTTATATATTCTGGTATGTTTTTTGTTTGCACTAGTTTTAATGTGAGGAAAGAGAAGCGAGTGCTTTTGCAAATAAACCAAACATTCATTCAAATTCAGACTAAGACTCAAAGTGAAAGGGGGGAAATGGGCTAGACCTGAGCTGCTACTGAGCTTAACAGGAGCTGGGAATAAGGAGTGATTTCCTCCCACAGAAGCAATGTAGGAGGAGAACCAGGAAAATGGCAAGAGAAGGAGCAGCAAAGTAAAAGTGAGATTCTCTCAGCTATAGGCAATAGAAAGATCAAGCAGCTTTAGATTAAAAAGGTTGCTGTTAGAGCTACAATTCAGTTGTTTCCTCCAACGTGAGACCCATACACATCATACAACTGTTAATTCAGACGAGGTGTTTCTAACTTGGATTAAGAGGTAGTAGAGGCGTGCAGTCCCCATCTGTATGTAGAGAGTGACTGTACCATGACTGCTTGTATTCACAACAGGCTAACTGGAGGCATTCTCTCTAAAGTATCACCGTTTACCTGTGCAATGATTAATAAACTTGTTTTGGCTAGCTTGATGTGGAAAGAAGGAGAAAGTAGAGTGAGGATTAAAGAGGGAGATGAAGAAGATCAAGGGAACCAAGTGGTCAAAAGGACTTATTTTTCTTTTCTGTTATGGAAGGTATACTCACTTTGCCATGACTTGTATGTTTGCATTTTAGCTGACAAGGGGCCTCTGTATTATCCATGCTGCAACTTTAGCAAAGCTCTTCAAATGTTCTGCTACAGGGCCACTGTGGGTACTTTTGTCCAGCATACTCTTTCCAACGGTTTACTGTGGCAGCATATTTTGCCGCTTTCCTTCAAAACAGTGTCTCAGCAAAATACGAAGAAAGTATTAAAAAATAAAAGCTATAGAAGGAGCTCAGGTAGAGCAGAGAAATCTCTTAATATGGCCATGAAGTGCTGATCTGTAACAACTGAGGCTTTGAGCACTGAAAACTTTTAATGCCCTTACTTCTAATCTAGTGCAATGCCTCTGTGGGAAGTGAACTCTTAAATCTGCACTTAATTCTGACAAGTTGTACTGAGGCATTGAAGAGATTTTTGTAAAGAAGGATGTCAGACAGATCTGTTTCTTCGCCCTGGTTATTGAGTTACTGAATTCTGAAATTAGTTGTCTACGTGTCCAGTGATATGATACTCTTCAGTCGCTGGATAATTACCTCTGCAGAAAGAGCAGAGCAGAACATTATCCCTGTGCTCCCATGTGTCCTCATTTCTCGGCAGATTTGTAGAAGACTAAAGCCATTACCAGCAGCACAGTGAAGCCCACTAAACTGGGTCACCCACGGCACTGCTGACTGCCCTGTTCCCAACACGTGGCATTGTGGCAGTGTGACGAATTCCCTGAGGGAATATTTACTTGAGATTGAGTAGTTGGTCACTGTACCTGTTAAACCCATATGCATTTAGCATTGTTCTTCATTAAACCAAGAGACAGGATGTTCATTAAAAAGAAAAATGTTTCTTCTAAATTAAAAGACATTGTAAACTCAGACCAACTGCTCACCTGCTAGACTCCTGTAGCTGCTGTGCTGGAAAAGAGGGGATTCAGCGGGAAGAGTTTTTAAATAGCACTTTAGAACAGTGCTTTAGGGTTAGAACAGTCTCCAAGGTCCTGTCCTGAAGTACTGCACTGCAGTTGTTTCAGTAGCAGCAACTCATGTTAGAAGGGACAGTGGGCACACCATTCATCTGTGTCTCCTTGGACACAGATCCTGGCTGACATACAGGGGATCCCCGAGTTTTTTCCCCCACTCCCTGTGCAACTCAAAAGGCAGTCAGCCCTGTGCTTCCTCAGGCCTCTCACCTCTCAGCCTGCTATCTTCTCTAAATATCCCAGTCCGACATGATAGCCTGGGACATCTGATTTGGTAGTTACAAATCAGTTTGCAACTGTGCCCAATTAAAAGCTCCAATGTGAAGCTGTCCTCAGAGGGCTGCAAGATCTGATCAAGGTTGGTTTTTCTATCCTCTTAGCTTGGCATGTGAAGCTGTTTCTTAAAGAATTTAAACTATGTAATTGAGGCTCTTTGTTTTGTTTTGTATTTTTCTTGAAACAGGACTAATATGGAAATTTAAAGATCTAAGTGGTCCCTTCTGAAAGTTCCTAACATTGCTATCAGTATCATTCCTTTTTATAAACAGAACTGCTACAGTTCTAAGAAATAAAGTATTCAAAGAATGCACTCATAAAAGATTACGCATACAATGGAATTTTTTAGCCTCAATGGGAACAGAAGGCTTTGTGAAAAGTGTTTGTGTGCAATGAACATAATGTTTAAATCAATTTTTAAGCTGTTGCTAATGAAACACCACCCTTTGAATAAGGGGCTTACAAGGCATGCGTCCTACAGATGCACAACATATCAGTTCCTGCCCAGCATATCAAGGCCCTAGGGGTTTAGAGTGTGAAACAACTTTTCAAAAAGAACCATGCTAGAAGGGGAGGGGAGCAGGAAAACAGCCTGAAATGCAGCTTGGAGTGATGTGAGATTTATTCCCTTAGCTCGTGTTTTCTGTAGTTTCATCATACGATTTGGCGATTCTGCAGAGCTGGTGTTAAATACATCACATGGAAGTGTGACAGAGATACTTCTGAGCCTTGGATGAGTGACAGACCTCACAGAAGAGTAGTTACATGACAGTTCCTACCTGGTCTGCTTTCGTAGTCCAGCTTTTGTTGCTGTTGTGGTCTCCAGACTGTTTCTCCAATTGTGTAACTGATCCAACCACTCCTTCAGGGGTTTCCATTAGGGGGGCATGGCTGGTGACACTGCTCCTACTCAGATTTTTCAATGAATGGGGAGGTTTGGGGTATCCTCCAGGTGCATCCTCCCTTCACATACATTATCTGCTGCTAGATGTCCCTCGGGCAGATACCCTTCACAACTCAACCCCAGCATTGCTCAAGCTTAGCAATACAGAAATACAGTTTAGGATGAACTGGTTATTCTGAAGCGTTCAGTGAATGGTTCAGATGGGTATGTACCTTCCAGCCTATGAGTTGCTTCCAAATCGTTTCCTCAGAGAGCTGTGAAAGTTTGTTTCTCGAGTCTGCTTAAGGTTCATTGCCAGACAATATGGGTTCTTGGTCTTGACTGGGTAACTCTCAAGCTTGCAATGAATTTTCAGCATGGGTATGCGAATGTTTCCATTGCAAATAGACTTTCTCACAAACTTGTACAAAACTTTCTCGCCATCGCAAACGTTCTCTTGCACACGCATTTGTTCCTACGAACTTTCAGGACTTACAAAGCAAAATGAGACACACAAAAAAAAGCCACTAAGTAAATTTAGTAGTTCTTTATTCAACTGAATGTTTAGATCGACTGTTACACAGTAGTTGCCCAGAACTACATGGAGCTGAGTATCTCTGGTATGAATTTATCTCTGGAATTTCCACTGGTTAGCCGAGTTTGTGACATACTAATTTCAGCAAGGATAACCCACTAGAAAATAAGCCACTGGGATATACTGCATCCAGCTAGACCTTTCTTTGGTCTTTTTTTTAGTGGTGTTTTCATTTAACTCTCACTGCATCTGGTGAGCACATTCAGAGTGGGGAGACCAAAAAAAATAAAAGCATAGAGAGCAAGTGAGAAGTTCCTGGAATGTTACAAGCTGCTGTGTCACTGGAAATGGCAAGGCAGGCAGGCAGAAAGGTCCTCTCTCCAAAGCTGACACTACAGTGGGAAAATTTGATAGGTAGTGAATTGACTGAAGCCATAACTTTGAAGTAAATGTACAATTGCAAACAAATGCTGAATATCCTACTCTTCTCCTTAATTAATTTCTCGTCCCCTTAATTCTTATACTCTATGCTTTCTAAGATATGCTTTCTGAAATGTATTCTTTGAAATCTTATGGTTCAGATGGCCTTATGTTTTGTAGATCTAAGGACTACTGTACCTTTTGAAACGACTTCAATTGTTTTTATTTTAAAGTGATGGTCCCACTGAGACAATAAAACAGATCATTGTCTAATTACAGTTTACAGATGCCACTTGGGATGAAGCAAAGATTACCTTGTATGCATTATAAAGAGAGAATTTATTTCATTCTTCCGTCAGCAACAAAACTAGAGCTGTCCTGAACCGTCAGAGGAAGCAAAGCCTGGTTCCCATGCTGTCCTGTGCACCATGCTTCCTTAAGAATGCTGTCTTCTGGCACATACAGCTCCTTTAGCCTGCAGATTTGTAAGCTGTTGTCTAAAACAAGAGGATGCATTGTCCTTAAAAAGAGCAGCAAAGCCTGAACCGTGAGAACAGACAGCCTCTACCCTCATCCTTCACACATGGACTTATGCCATTATCAGGATTGCATAAGCAAAATGCTTCTTTTTCTAGTCTTCCTCTCCCTCATATCAAACAAAGGGTGTTTTTTTAAATATAACTGTGTTCTCTGAGAGCTTTCCAAAAGGGAAAAAATCCAAAACAAACCGAAACTTAAGGGAGGTGTTGAGGGGGGTCTCATTTCTATTTACCATTTCTAACCTTTCCTTACTCACCCCTCAAAGGCCTCACCAGGGTAAGAATGAGCCTTAAAATTTACTCATTTCTGGCTGGATTAATGGTTTAGGGCCTGATTCCCGGACCCACTGAAGTAAGCGGAAAGGCCTTCCTTAATTGATCCTGATAAATGAATTCGTTAAAGAAGGTTACCTCTCCTGACAGTTTAGGTATTCAATTCTAGGTATGCAACTATATTGCATGATAAACAACAATTTTTGCTTCATGACAGACAAAAGTAATGTTAAAAAGATTAAAACATTACTCATTCCAGCCGAAGTTGAGCATGGGAAAAAAGAGAGAAGATAAACAAATCAGTAATCCATGCAAACATACCTGCAGGTTTCTGTAAAATTAGAACTTAGGGACCCATCCTCTTGTTACGAGTGCAAATGAAGTCTGTAGAGTTCCTGTGGTGTAAGCAAGTGTAGTCACTCGGTCAAGTGTGGTTCCTCAACCCCCCCTCCACCCAAGTGCTGCTAGGAGCTGTTTCAGTGACCAAAAGAAAAATGTTCTGGTTTTTAACCCCAAAGTGCGTTTTTTGCCTCATGTTTTAAAAACCACAACTGAGTTACAATGTTTTGGGGTGTATCTGCATAGTGATGGTAGCTCCACCCAAACTCCAAGCCACAGGGGCTGGTGACAGCTCAGACTGGCAGCCATTTTGATGCATGGCTGTGGTCTGGTAGCTCGGGTACCAGTCCCGCGCTAGCGCTTCTGAGCAGCTGCTAGAGCAGCACGCATCCAGGCGTCTGGAAACACAGGCAGAGCAAATTCACACTTGTCTGCACCTGAGTGCATAAACATCCCCTCTGATGCTTTAATAGCCTCAAAATTTTCCGGTTTCAGTGGCGCATAGCAGCTCATCATGAAAAGTTTGCAACTGCTTTCAGGGGAATCAAAGCACGCTGACTTAATTTTCACTTAACATCAACTGCAGGCAGGCTCGCCAGCTTATTAGCAGCACTTGGCCGCGACAGGCTGTAAAAAGGAGGCTGTGGAGCACTGAGACGCAGTGCTGTGGAGTTAACTGTTGCCTTTGAACAGGAACCTTTTGTTTCTGTAGATGCAGTAGTACAACATCTGTTAGGCTGCACCAAAATAACATTTGGGAGCAGGGGAGTCACAGAGGAAGGCCTGGCTAGCCTAGAAACCGTTGGCGTGTCAGTGGCTCACAAATCTCCCGCGTCACCCAGCACAGGCAGGGTCACCAGTGGGGCTCAAGGAGACTTCCACGCAGGCAGTTTCATGCCTGTCCGTTAGAACTTGCACAGGCGGGGGGGGGGGGGGATATAGTGTGGGGCTATGTAAATGAGGCGGGTTTATTTTGTTCCTTCTCCTTTTCTTATACAAATATTTGGGCGCACGGGAAAAGTTGCCTTTCGTACACGTGGGAGGCGTTTACGTAAACAGCCCCGCCTGCCACTGAGACGGGCCGGGCCGGAGCGACGCGCAGAAAGGCGAAGGGTGGAAGCACCTTCTCATGCAAAACGCGGTGAAATGGGGCCAAAGAATGCGGGGTGACATTCTGAAAGCTCCACCGGTCGGGGGCAGGGGTCGGACGGGGACGCGCCGGAGGCGGCGCGGGCCGCCCGGCCCCGCCGCGGCGCGTGATGGCGCCGGCCCCGGGCACCGCGCACCGCGCCAGGTGCGGCCCCCGCGGCAGCCCCGCGCACGTGCGGCCGCTGTGTCGCACGTGCGGCCTCCCGCGGCGCCCCGCGCTCACGTGCCAGGCGGCAGCGCTGCCCCGCCAGGTGGCGCCCTCCCCTTCCCGCAGGCGGCGCGGCGCGGCGGGGGGAGCCCGGCAGCGGCGGAGGCGGAGGCGGCTCGGCTGCTTCCTTTCCCCGGCCGGAGCCGCGGCAGTTGGGGCTCGCCGCGGGTTCATGTGCCGGGGCGCTGGTACAAGCCCTTGCAAGAGCGTCCGCGACGTGCCGGGGGCATGCCCTAGGGTAGAGGCGCCCGGCGAGAGGCGGGGGAGCCGCAGTCCCGGCCTCCCGCGTCGCCTTCCTCCGGCCAGTGAGTCCGGCCCTGGAGGAGAAAGGGCTGAGGAGGATTATCTGCCCTGTGGAAAATTGTTCCGTGTCTAGACAAATTCATAATATGGGGTGAGATGGAGAGAATTACTAAAGTAGCTGTTCACCATGATTACGTCTAATTTCCTAGCACCCTTGCTGATTTAAAGTCCTGTGGGACAGCCGGAGCGGCTTGCAGAGCGACAGAAGGAAGGGGCTGCATGTCTTTTGCTCCAGCTGTGTCATAGGAGCTGGTGACTAGAGCTGGAGAAAGAAAATTTTCAGCTAAGCAAAATGTGGCCCTGTCGTTCAGGAAGAGATGCACCGCTGAAATATGAATACTTCAACAGCTTTTTCCTGGGAAAGCTTTGGAGATGGGGAAAGAGTGACTTTATATAAGGACCTGAGGATGGAGGACCAGGTTCAGATCCTTGTTCTGTCTGAATTAAGTCTCTGCTCAGAATCAGAGCAGGGGCACAAAACTGAAACGCCAAATTTAAAAAAATGCAATAACATTTCAAATCCTATCAAAGTTTCAATAAGACATTTTGATAACTTCTGTTTTTATGAAACATCACTTGGCTTAAGGATATCTGAAGCAAATTTTATTTTGGTAATCTAGAGGGCTGCCATGAAATGGAATCATTGTTCTTCTGTTGGCTCTCATGGTGATTGATTGCATTTTTTTCCTAATCATGGTGAGAGGACTCTGGTTTCTTACCAGGCTACTATATTTATGTACGTTCTATATCTGTTTTATTACTTGCTAGTTACCATAAAAGCTGAAGTAAATAAAGTTTGATTGCTTGACAGTTGCTTACATGCAGATGGGATACACTTCATAATTTCCAACAAATACTGAAATATATGCATAAAACATGTAAGTTTTACTTTACTATTTGGGTCAAAGGCCCTGAGAGATACAAGCATTGCCGAATGTTGCAGGCCCTTGTCTCCGTTTGCACTAATTTTACAGTGACTGATAAGCACTCTATTGTATTTCTTAGAAAAATCTGAACTTCCCAGAAATGTCTGAAGTATTGCAGTGGCAAAACAACTCAGTTTTGCAGACTTTCAATGATTTTGAACTTGATGACAAACACAGATGCAAATATGTAATGCAGTGTCTAATATAGGCTCTCTTTAGTTTAGTTGATTCCCCTGGTACGTTTTTGCAAAACACTCTTCATTGCTGGGTTTATCTTTCCTGTAACCGTTTGTAGGTAGGAGTCTTGTTAGTACTTTGCACTATTAATACATGTTCATTTCTTCCAAGACTAGAGGCTTGAACAAATGCCTGGGGACCCATCACAATGACTCCCCACAGGACTGTGAGGAAGTTGCTTCTCTGTGCCTTATAGTGGCCTCAGCTGTAAAATGGGAATCATATTTATCTATGAGAAAGGTCAAGACTTGTAGGTGAAAAATGTGACTGTAAATTCAAACCTTTAGGAACAGATGAATTGGCCTTATGCTGTCTAGAGAAATAGAACGAAAACCCCACCCTTTTGTGGTGACTGATCCTGTTTTTCTGAAGCCTTTTGGAATAGGACTGAAGTATTTCACATGTACAGAAATCTACACAAAGGCTATCCAAGCTTGTGAAGTGTCAGATGGGCCAAGCTCACTAAATATGTGCAAGATTCCAAAAGCACTTCGGAAAATTCTTATTTTCCTTCCACTGGCAACACTGAAATTTTTGATTCCCTGCATAAAAATGTTTATCATGCATTAAAATATTACCGTATGGCATTTATAAGAATGATTTCCTTCCTCTCACTACTCCAAAAAGAAAGCTTAACTTTATACACACTAATTTTTACCACTGAAGCATTCAGCTTACACACTATGAACATCCTCTAATTGAAATACCATGTAAGAACATATATGATCATGATCAAATTATTTGGCTAACACTAATTTCTGTAATGGTAGATTAAATAGTCTCTTGTTTCCACAGGATTTTCATAATGAGAACAAGGGTGGTGATGATGATTTTCAGTTAAAAGTACAGTTACTTTTGTAACTTACCAAGCTGCTTCTTTCAGATACTCATAACTTTCACAGCTTTCAGGCAGAATTATTATGTTCTTTCTTACAGACAAGTGAAAAATTTATCAGGAAACTTTCAACAGAACATATCCACCCTTTTTAAGTCGCACTGGTGCCAAGTATTAGGAACCGCAGCCACAGTGAAGAACGCTTCTACTGCTCCTACCAAAACATAAGTGCGCACGTGCCTATCTTAACAGTAATTTAGCTGCATATGCTATAACTTGCCTTTTTTTTGTGGCTTTCACTGAGTCCTAAAACTTTGAAGAATAGGTTTTAAAGTTATGACCACTTGCCTAGATTTTTCAGTACCTTATTATTTGCAAGTAGTGTCAAGGACACGGGAAAGACTATGTTTTAGCAGCATCTCTGTACTTATTTTACCTGGGCATGGTTGGCAAATTGCAAAAGGGAAAGAACAAATATAGCTCTTTTAAAATATATTCCCCATCTCTCATGTGTTTTGGTTTTGGTCTTCCTTGTGTAATATTTAGCTCTGATTTTCAGAGTGCAGAGAAATGCTTTGGTGCAATTTAAAGGTTACAGGTTCTTTAAAACTCTGACATGTTTTCACAAACACTTTAGGAAAGCTGCGAATTTTGGTGGTGCTGCTGATATACTCAGTCAGGAGGCTTGGAAGAACGAGAACAAGTGTTAGGATGAAGGCTCTTAAGTTCTGTCTCCCACTTGGTTATCATCTGGCCATACAAATATTTCCGTAACACAAATAAATAGGCATCTCTTTGGGCTGGTTATTACAACCATTTCACAGGCAAGAGAACTGAAGTTCAGGAAAGGATATATGGGTTCACAGGGATATGGGTGAGGAAGGAATCGACATCTGAAACAGGATGTGGCTTCACCATAAGCAGTTTTAACCCCCATATGTCAGCTGTTTCTTTACCTCCAGGCAAATTACTTCGTCAGTCTCTGCTTTCTTACCTGAAAATAGAAAAAAATAAGAGACTGAAAGATAATAACACTCAGTTGTTTAATATAAAACTCTTCCTTTGCTTATTAGCCCTTTTATTTGTTGACTATATGAAGATGTCTAAGGAAGACACCGTGGTAAATTGTAAGTTAACGCATTATATAACGCAAAGTTCAAGTGCAGTAAGTTTCAGTACAGTCCATGTATTTTTCATATGTGGCTCTGTCCTCAAGTTTCAAAGAAATACACATGCAAGCCAAATTTGAAGAAATTTTTTTTGGAGCTTTCACACTGAGAAACTTATTCAACCTTTCCAGCAGCTTAGAAAGCCCTGCTTTTGAAAGTTTTTATGTAGGTTCCACTTGTATTGACATTATTAAAGTTCTTAATCATTGCTTTTCCTTCTGGTCTGAATTAGAACACTGCCCTCTCAGACCCCGCAGATTACTAACTGCTGAGCTAGAAGGTGACTCTCTTGAACATTTATCCTGTTTCTTTATTTTCCTTCTGCTGTCTCTCCAGTGTCTCAAAAAAACTTTTTTAGTATACCATCTCTGCAGGTCCACTTAGTTTGTCCATAGCCTGCAAAAGATGAAGCAGGAACAGCGTAATAAGAAACTTGTTTCTGGTCTGTCGCTCCACTTCTTGTGAATTTAGCTACGTATTGAATATGTATATGCCAGTTTAGTAGCTCCATGAAAGATTTGGTATCATACGTATCCTAGGAGAGCTGTCATAGCCTGTCCCTGCTTCATTTTGGTTGTGCTGCATGTGTAATTTCATAAATAAACATTTATTCACAGAATGTAAATTTGGCTGAATCATTCTTGCATATGTGAATCATTTATTCTTGAACAGAGTAACATTCCGTATTCAGTAACTTAAATATTATATAACCACTTCAAAACTTGTCCATTTGAAGGAAAAAAGAAAACACAATTTTCTTCTGGCCTCTTTCCTTCATTTCCGTAGAAACCTTTTCAATTGTGATTCTGCTTTGAAACACAAAAACATTAGCTCCATTTTATTCAACAGAGCTTTAGCTTGCATTTATCAAAGGCATAGTGGAAAAAAAAAACTTTTACTGCCTTTCGCTTCTGTTATCATTTAGAGCTAACACTGCTCTGAAAGAAGGACTCGAGTTATGTTGTGTCACATGCAGCATCAAAGCTGTTTACTAAATTTTTAGCATTTACAATACAGGAGCAAACCCACTGCTAGAGACTTAGCAAGGGTCACTGAGTCAAACTAGGAATATTGATTTGTGTGCCAAGCCTCTCTGGTACTGTCAGCAATATATGAGAAAGTGAATACTTCACGTAATTTGCATAGCATAGGCTGTGTTTGCACACTCTGTGAATGATTATGTTTAATTGTGAGTCACTGAATGCAGTAAGCAGGGAGCTTCATGGACACACTAGGGTTCATTTTGCAAAACTAACTGCAGTGACTAACTGCTGTTTGCAGATGTACACATTTGTAATTATACATTTGCACACATGAGGTTTTATATTAGGACAATAACAATCAAAAAGCTGCAGTCCTAGATTGTGGAGGGCCTTGTCTGATGTAAGACAGGAAAAGTTGGTAGTTCAGTAGTGCAAGCATGATTCACTCACATGAGCAACAGTGACCTCTGAAGTCGGTTTATAGGGTAACAGGTGGAGGGATTTAAGTCTCTGAGTGTTTAAATATACATTTCCCCATTATTTCTTCTTACTTCTTGGAAGTATTACTTTGACCATGTAACAAAAGACTTGCTGATGAAGGATCAGCTTTCTTGTGCTTCCCACCTAGTTAGCTATCAGTTTGCTCTTACAGAGTATGAAAAGCTTGGTAAATTCAAGGAGATGGGACATAGCTGTTCCCTTCTGGATCTCTGTGAGTACCCCCCTAGGGTACCCCCCATGATGAAGGCATCATGCCTTCATCTTTTTTTGAGTTTTCTCACCCAGCAGGCTCACATGTGTTGCTGGTAACTGTTTTTCTCTTGGACTAGCAAATATGTGACTGAGTGGGAATGAAGAGGCCAGTCTGTTTAAGCTAAACTGCTGTTTAATTCTAGCAACAGGGGCGAAGCATAACATGAGAGAAACAGGATATTAAAATTATACCAGGTCTGTACATAGTTCACCTTTCCAAGGGCATGACTTTCCTCTTGCCAGGGTTCCTAATAGGTCAATGTTTCCCTAATTTCTCATATAGAAGAGTCTGATTTCTCAGTCTCAAGACATAATCTCTCTCACTTTCGCTCAAGTGTACTTGAAAAATTCTTGAATCCCTGGATTCCTGCTCTCCCTGCAAGGACTGCTTATCTCTTGGGGAAAAAAACTCCAGTTTGTCTATTACAGGTTCTGTTAAAAAAAAAAGAAAAAAGGCTCTTGCCTTATGTCTCAAGTGTATGGTGAAGAGTGTTAATCTAGCCCCACCTTCACTTTCCAGCCTGACTGTCCTACTATTACATTAGTTCAGTATCTGTATACAGTAAACAACACAGTAAGCACATAGGATTCAGGAATTACCATAGGCAGCTCCAAATCTATTACAGAGGAGGCTTGTTCTTTGCTTTGAGTCAAAAAAAGTAAATGAAGAAAGCAAAATTAGATATTATTGGTGTTCACTCTCAAAAATAAATCAAAGTGGGGAAGGTGTAAACACTTACGTAGAAAGTTTGCAATTGCTTAGTCTGTGATCTGCCTCCCTGATATCTTTCAGGCGGAGCACCGGATTTAAAGTATCTAGGTGATTAAAGATCAAGCCCGTTTGAGACTTAAAGGGATTTTGTGCATTTAAGTCCTCTCTGGACACTTTGGGCTATCCTGTCATGCTAATTTTTTCAGTCCCTAATGGTAGAAAACTGGAATGTAACAGCTTCTGTGAGCTAAACTGTATGTCTGCTATGGTACTGCTGGGCTCAGAAAAGCACAGTAGGCCAGATGCACGTCTAATGTGGCTAGGCTCAATGATCCTGAAAATAGGATGTGGTTTGATCCGAAGTGAGAGATATTAGCTTGATTTTCCATCTGCAAAGAGTTCCACTGTTCTGTTTACATTACTTCTCCGAGCCTTCCTCAGCCTGAACACTTGGTACAGTTCTTTGGAAGGGAGTAATTCACCCTCTCCCTTCACAGGATATTTCTCTGCAAACTCTCAGGTCTCTGAGAGCCCCCTCTGTTCCCTCTTGCTTTACCTTTGCAGACCTTGGCACTCTGCTAACTATTCTCCCCGTCCAAAAAGTTCTGGCTGTGGCTCCCAGCAGGGCCATTCAACACTGCTGTTGAGTCAGGCAAAGGGCTGAATACAAAACATGTGCTGCTCCTGCTCCTTGTTACACAAGCTATGCTTCCTGCCTGCCCACTGCCCAGCAGAGCTTGCAGTGCAGCTCCTATTTAATGAAAACATCTGACAAAAAATAGTCTGTTATCAACTTAGGGCTTTAAAGATGCTCTTTAAGCCGTTCAGCTTTCCCAGAGTTCAGCTTATTTGATACTCTGCTGCTTCATAGTATATAGTATAAAAGTAATATACCTTCTGTTTCTGGAGCCTGATTCAGTTTTGTGTGATCGACCTTAGGAGGCAGGAGTAGGTAAGGAATTGGAAAACGTTTTTTGTTCTTCCACTAAGTAATTACCTACTATATTGTGATTTTCCAAAAATGGTGTAGTCTCTATTGCTGAAACAATATGATATAATATTACAATGTGTACCGTGTATGCTGCTGTGCAAAATCATGCTGAGAGCAGTATCCTACTTTTGAAAATGTGGTCTGCTACCCAGCAGAAACTTGATGCTTTTCAAAGGCAAACATTTGAAAAAATACCTTTATGTCATTGTAAGCAAGGTGGTTTATATGTCTTAAAAGATAGGAAGAAACTCATCAAAGGCAAAAGAAATCTCCAAGGTCTTCACAGTTTGAGAGGGCAGAGGTTCGTGACTGGTGGTACTCAGGGTGCTGAAGAACTGAAGGCCTTCTGCAAGTGAGGCTGAGCACAGTAATAAACCTTGAGCTCTCTGCAGTAATCTGGAAGCAATCTCAGGAAGGGAGCACTCCACCTGCTCAGCCCAGTGAAGGGACAAAGCTGCCACAAGCAGCCTGTGTGTAAGGAAGAGAGAACAAAGTTGCAGTGAAGCTCAGGGAAAGGTCCAAAAGACAAAGTGAAGGTGCTGAGGCTAGAAGGGGCCATGGAGAGTGGGTAGTGAGGGATGATAGTGGCAGAGGAAAAAATACTATGACATTTTGAACCAAGCATATGGATGGCATTGGTAGGAACACTGCAGAGAAGGAGAGAGGGCCCTCTGCAAGATGCACAGCCATGAAACTGAGAACACATGACTTTTACTGCTGGCTGTGTGACCATGGTAGAATCTTCTCCTTGTGTCTGAATTATTCAGCTATAATCTGGGAGTTTGTCTCATAGGGAGTATTCATATTATTTTGGTATTTGCTAGGTAAGATGTAAGAAAGAAATACTTAGTGAAACGGTATCTTCAGCAAAAGCCTCAGTGAATTTGAGAACTACGCTGGCAGACACATAGGTACTATCCTGTCATTGACAATATATTTTTTAATGCACAAGTAATTGATTGTAGTGTTCTTTATCAACCTCAGTCATTTTAAAGGTACTACATACATTCATAGCTCAGGGTCTGTTAAATCTTTTCTGAACTTTGCAGCGTACTTGCTCAAAGCTCATAGGTACAAGGAAAATCCTTAATATTTTCCATTGTGTCAGGTGGGGCAGACACTCTTTAAAAATCAGAGCTTCACTATGCCATTTCTACTGCCAACATCTCTGAATGCTGAATGAGCTAAATTTCATATTTAGGAGCCAAAATAAATATTTCTGCCACTTGCTGCTCAGTGTTAGTCTGATTCCACTCTAAGCTACAGTAAAGATGTTCCTGGAAAAAGAAATCATTGGCTGATGGTCATCTTTCAGAATGTATTAGAAAGCTGGATGTACTCTGACCATCAGTGATACAAGATTTAAGTGAAAATAGATCAAGGTTTGTATAGCGTGTGTATGTAGATGCCAACATGCTGGGGAGTATTTATTTCAGCTAATATGAGCTGTCCTACAATATAGACAATTAGTTTAGCTCCTTATATAGGCCTTTTGTGTGGTCAGCCAAAGATCAGCGGTTCCAGAAAGCAATTATTCTGCTTACCTTTGACATCTATGCTGGGATCCGGTGAATTTTCCTGAGGTGTCTGTCTGCCTTCATTGACTACACAGGAAGCCTATACAATCAGCCAAGTCTAGACGCCTAAGTGACTTAAGTGACTACAATTATCTATGATAAATCCACCTGATACTGTAAGTATATGTACATATATACAGCACAGAAAACTTGGAGAGCACAGAGAATGGGAAGTGGTGTGATACAGTGTGGCGTAGAGGATTTATTGTTATGTACAGCGCACAGACAACTTCCTGTCAGCTGTGGCTTATCCCCAGATTGTCCCATTTCTGCAGCCTAGAACCTTGCCTCCTAAAGCGGAGGATAACTCTTTAACCACATACGCACCTTCACACATCAGTGACAGTTGTTTCATCTGCTGTGTGACGTAGAATATTTGTAAGTGTGTATGCTCAGATATTACCAGTCATGCCCCAAACTCATGCTAAATTACTATTTGATCACACTGCATCTGTTTCAGAAAACGTGTTCTCTGAATGTCGCAAAGTTTTCCACAGACAGTTTTGGGTACTCTGCTGAAATCCTGGCTGCTTTTGCAGATGCAACGTCAGTTGCACAGGATTCTGAGGTAGAGAAAAACTTCCTTCCAAAGTCAAATGAAACCAAACTGATGAAAAATTAACCTTATATCTATAAAATGTCACAATCTGAATTTCTTGCATCTCTGACTTTTCTAGAACTAGAAAAAAGTGCTCAGTTCCACTCAAATGAGGTATGGTGGACTGTGGCCCTTAAGAACTTAGGTGGTGGCAAATGCGAAGTAGAACAGGCTGTATCTGGTAGGGAAAGTGATTGCTACCTAAAAAAAAGTTACAGGTGTCTCTCTAGGCAATTTTCCTTGCAGATTTCTTTGATCTGCATTTATGCTGCAAGCCAAGGATTTTGCATACGGCTGAATACACTTAAAGGCATATGTTGTACACTGTGGAGGAGAGGAAAAGGAAAGGAGAAATGGACCATTTAGGTCTCCCCACACCAGCATTTTTACCCCACTGTTTCTTGCATTGTACATTCGGTGATAAATCAAAACTGTTTATCTCCTCACTGAGAGAATAATGTCCAAGCTATGCTATAGCTAGTCCTAGCCATATGAATATAGCCTGGTCCTCTAGATTCCTCTTTCACCGTATTTTCATAGAATCATAGAATAGTTTGGGTTGGAAGGAACCTTTTAAAGGTCATCTATCCACCCCCCCTGCAATGAGCAGGGACATCTTCAACTAGATCAGGTTGCCCAGGGCCCCATCCAGCCTGACCTTGAATGTTTCCAGGGATGGGGCTTCTACCAACTGTCTGGGCAACCTGTTCCAGTGCTTTACCACCATCATTGTGAAAAATGTCTTCCTTATAGCTAGTCTAAATCTTCCCTCCTTTAGTTTAAAACCATTACCCCTTGTCCTATCACAATAGGCCCTGCTAAAAAGTTTCTCCCCATCTTTCCTATAAGCCCCCTTTAAGTATTGAAAGGCTGCACCTGAGGATGATGAAGGAGGAGATGGGATATGCAAGGCATCTCCTAAATCTCTAACCTCCCAGTTTCTGCAGGAGCAGGATGTCCTACTCTTCAGCACTCACTTTGGCAATTTGACATGGGTCACACCTTTTCTTCCCAGGCCAGCCCTGAGCAAGCACCAGCATTATCCCTAGGGTGGCAACAGGCAGATTTTGTCAGGGCCCTGAGCATGTCTTCTTTTCTGTGGGTTTGGCTGCCTGGGCTCAGGATCTGTGGACACTGCAGTGTGCTAGTGCGGTGTCCACAGTTGGCCTTGAATCAAAGAGAAGCCTTGACGAGGTCTTGCCTGCTTTTCTCAGGAACTGCTTTTAAGCTGAGGGTTTTGCCCTTGGTTCTCGTCTGAGCTGCGTTGCAGCTATGCCCATGCCTGACCATGTCTCTTGCTCATCCACACCTGCAGACTTGACATCCTGGCTTGACTTCAGACCTGCCTCATCGCTATGGACTTGTCTGGCAGTCTGGGCTCTTGACAGAAGCTGGCTGCCATCACCAGGCCCTGTTCTGCTCCTGTTTGGATGTTGCAGGACTGCACCCTTTCTTGGTGGGGGCACTATGCCTGCTTGCCTTTCTATCACTCCAGCTCCCAGCTCCCCTTCCTTTACGAAGCAGCACCACTCTTGTGACTCCCTGACAGTTTTGAGAAATCTTCAGATGGCTCTGGACATCATGGAGGATATTAGAGGAAATAGAACTTATGTAAACACATTCAGGGAAGATAAGCGGAGGCTGTGCCTAGACACAGGCTCTTTGAGAGCCTGAGGTAGTACTAATACTGGAGTCTCAGTATTCCTCTGCTGTCAGCAACTAGCTGTGAAATGCACTAACTTTTCTGATGTTTTTTTACCATGAAATGGAAGTCCTAACAGAAATACAAATACTTCTTTTCCTGTGAAGAATTAATGTTTATAACACTCTACAGATGTATACTAATGTAAGTTGTTATGTTATTGTGGCATGTTAGTTATCCACAGTAGGAAAGGTGCTGTTCCGATACCTATAAAACAACACCTCTGAACTAGAAATATAAAACCCACACCAGCTTAAATAGCGTAGGAAAGTGAACCTGTAAGTAAAGCCTTAATGTCGTTTGTACAAATTCAGAAGCTAAAGCTCACACATGAGATTGGAGCCCAGTATACTAAGTGCTGTGTGTTAGGAGGGAAAAAGATGACACATGACTGGGAGGTGCAAAGACATGTGAAATCATCGACATCAAGCCAGTTGAAAAACCAAATTATAATCCAGGTTTTCTGGCTCACATATGGATCACACTGACAACAGTCAAGGACATGAAAAATGTCATCATCTGAAATATCTGCCATTTCCAGGTGGTCTTTGACCTTTACATTGTTAGTTAGTTATTTTTTGATAGGACAGACTAGGAGTCTGTCTTGAGAGTAATCTGAAGGGAAGGGGTTGGGGGGGTGTCTTTACAAATGCGATCAAGATGCAGAACCATAAAATTACATGCTTTTCATTGCTGGGTAACCCCTTTGGCTTGATTTGACGCTTCATTACTATAGTTTTACACTATTGTAGTCGTGGCGGTAACACTAGCAAAGAACTGAAATTAAGCCTTGACAGATCAGGAAGGAGTGTTCTGAATGTGGCTAAAATTAACTACATTTCTGAACATTTATCCTACTATTTTAGGGGTAAAATAGTATGTTTTCATAAAAATTGATCACGTTGACACTTGCTTTACCATTGAAGCAGGTTTTTCAAGTCCTGATCAAGAATGTAAATGTCACTACTGTATGTCAGCATTCATAAACTTAATTTCGATAGAAACACAATACAGTGTTTATCTCCAATAAATATGAGTAGAGTGCCCAAGGCATTAGTGTCTGGAGGGAATCCTAATATTGTACATTCATATTGCAGTGCATGAAAGTAATTTGTTTCTGGCAGTACATTAGGTGATTATTTTATGCAGTAACCCAGATTTGACATAAAAAGATAGAATCTTATTAGTAAATCCAGAGCTCAGTTTGTGTCAACAAATGCATAGCTGATTTAAAAAAAAGAAAAACAAACGTACCTCTGCTGTATGCTATTGTCCTGATCAACCAGCTTTGACGTTCATATGTCCAGTGCTTTTCTGAGTACTGGCAAAATGACTGCTTAGGTGGGTAGGATGTATTTGTCAGTGTGTCTGTAACTAAAAGAAATGAAACTAGTGGAGTACAGCAGTTTATAGCAGGTGGTGACTTGTAATGTAGGAAGAAGAGAATATGAAGTTGTGTGGTGTGGCATACACAGTTTATAAGTACAGATGTGGAACATTTTATCTAATGGGAACACCAGGAAAGAATTGCACACCTAATCCCAAATGAGTGCCAGTGACAACTTTTTTCAAACTTACTGTTATGTATTTATTGTATGAATACTAGCAAAACTACTTCAGAAATGTGTTTAAAATAATATTTGCAATTTAAAATAAAAATGTTAAGAAATAAATAGAATAGCAGTGACATTAAAATGCAGAATTAGATAGGAGTTGGTACTTAACCAAATTTTGAAGTATATGGATTTGGACCACTCAATTTAGAGGCAAAAAATGCCAAACATGAAGCCCCTACCCTCTGGGAAAATTCAAATCTAATTCCATAGTGTCTGGCTGAGGCCAAGGTCTGAAATACAGTATTTGCCTGCAAGCATGTACACATAGGAGAGAAGGGTGAAAAGGAGATCCTGTTTTGTTACACCGGAGGTACCAGGGGTAATTCAAGTGGAGTAGGAGGAACCACGTATTTACAGCTGCATGACTAAGTGAACAATATGGTCCATGGTCTCCAGAGTATTAAAAAAAAAATGAGGGCAGTCTCTTGAAAGTTCTCTCTGCTTTTATAGTATTGAAATTATATAACATTTAATAATCCCTTCTTTATTTTCAGACTTATTTGTTAGGTCCAGGAATTATTATTTCTTCTTGGCAACAGCAAATCCATCATTCTCTAATTTCCCCACCTTGGAAATTGCATTTTTTTATTTTATAGTTGGCGTCATCCTCAAAAGAAAACAAACAAGCTGCTAGTCAGTGAAAGAAAGGAAAAGAAACATTAAAGAAAGGAAAGGAAAAAAATCTTCAAATCATGTTTAGCCCCATCTGGCCCTAGAAAAACATGGAAATGGGTGATCGAGTGCAGTTTCCAGGATGGGCTGCCTTTCAAGGGAAACAAAATCTGGATATTTCTATGTCTAGACCACAGAAGAAAAAATGCTTTGGTGCTAATTAACCCATCAAAAGCTTACAAACCCTGAGTGGTGCTCGGCAACATATGTAGGGAAGTTAGCAGATTTAAGCTGCCAAAGGAAGTGTGGGAGGGTGCAGCCTGGGAGTCAGGAGATCTGGGTCCTACTGCTTACTCTGCCCCTGGCTTGCTCTTTGATTTTAGGTGTGTCAGTAGTTCAGCTTATCTCTGCCTCATTTTTCCTTGCTGTAAAGGGGGGCTTTGACATAACTCTCCCTCCAAGAGCTCTCTGATACCAAGAGAGGAAAAATGCTATGAAGTAAGTGCTAGGTCTTGCTCTCCTACGTGGTATATAATACGGGTTAGAGCAGGTGGAAGCAAGAGCCAGAATATGTGCAGTCTTTTTCAGACCTCATGCAAATCTCTCTACTTTCTGGAATTTGGCATTTCTTCCATGTTGCTAGACATTTTACCACATTGCCAGTGTGTTCCTTAGCATCTATGTAGCTGATGTTTGGGTTGTCACCCACTGACTGGTAGCTTGAGAAGTGCCCGAACAAAACTTTACAGTCCCACCAGGTCGAGATGCCAGTTCAGCGAGAAAACTGGCTTAGATGTTTAAATAAGTATGGGTACCTTGAGGTTCTAGATTTGCCTGGTAGAATCTGCTACCATGCTTCTCTCCACTTTTTTCCTCTGTATTGCCTCTCTTTTTCTCTCTCCAGCTTCCTAAAGTGTATTTTTATCCTTCATCCTGCATCACTTAAATCTGTATTTTCATTCATTCTCATTCTGGATCTCATCTCTCCTTCCATGCACCTGCATCCACTCCTACCCATCTTTGTCCCTGAATCACAGAGTTGCACCAAGTAGCTGGGGTTGAATCTCTCTGGAGGTCTCCAGTCCAGTCCGCATGTTCAAAGCAGGGTAAGCTAGAAGAAGCTGCTTAGGGCCACATCCGGTTGGGTTTTGAATATACCCAAGGATGGAGACTCCGCAACCTCTCTGAGCACCTTTTCCAATGTCTGACCACCTTCAGAGTAAAAAAAGATTTTTCTTACGTTTAAATGGAACTTTCTGTATTTCAGTTTGTGCCCATTGCCTCTTGTTCTGTCAGTGCATACCTCTAAGGAGAGCCTGGCTCCATCTTTTTTACTCCTTCCCCTCAGGTATTTATACATATTGGTAAGATCCCTCCTTTCCTTTGATAAGATCCTCTTTCTTTTTATTTCCTCAGTTGGTTATCATAGCGAATGTTAGACACTGAGAGCGCCACTGCAGTGAAAAAGCGCTAAGAAGTACTGGCTGACTACAAGATAAGACTGCCTGGAGTCATAAGACTGCCTGTGCTTGGGATACAAGTGCCCCAGGGCAGAGGGGTATTGTCAGGGGAGGAAATAGGCTGAGCATGGGCAGGAGCTCTCTCCTGGCCTTCTCTGACAGTGGTGACAGGGAGTTGAACTCAGTCTTCAGCTCAGTATTGGCTTGAAGCTGGAGAAATGGAAGCAGTGCCAAAGTCTTCTCTGGAGAAAAGAAGCCCTAGACAAAAAGGCAAATAGAGTCAGGCATCTTCTTACTTCTTGACTGAGAGAAGAATGGGTCGTGGGTTGTTGTTTACATAGAGTAGGTTACTGCAGCTATCTGGGCAGTGGCAGAAATTTGAAGTTCATTTGGGGGGCACAGGGACAATACAATCCTGATCCTAGAAAATACTCCTATGCTGACAGAAAAATGAAGGGAGCTTTGATAACAGAACTTTGATAAAAAGTGGCATTACAGAGTGTAGAACACATGGGTGCAATAAGGGTGTCAAACGCCAAGCTGCAAAGTTCAGGTTTAGCTTTGCATCCGTTTCTATAGCATATTTCAGCATTTCATTTTCCCTCTTCAAGCTAGTCTTCAGTCTTAAGATATGAGAGTTATTTGCCCTTTCCAAAGACTTTGTAAGTTCACAGGAGTGAAACCTTTAAATCATATCCTGCTAATATGCGCGCCAGGAGTGTGAAAAAAGTGTGAACTCCAGAGGAGACAGTAATAAGGGAAGTCAAGTCAGCTGACCTTTTAAATCTGGTAAGCAGATTTAAAAAAAAAACATGCTAAGATTTGATAATATGAAGGAAACTTGTTTGAATTTGGAGATCTGTTATAATTTACTTTAACTCCTGAGTCAAATACAGCATGCCAGCATATTAAACTAAACCTACATAAAGCCAGACTGTCAAATTAATGATAATTTATAACCTGTGAGATTATAAAATTATAATTAAAGAAAATATAAACTTTGAACAGTCCAGCAGTGAGTTCAGCTTTGGTCACTCAGGAAACTGACTTGTCCTTATCATTCCAAAAGCATTTTCTTGTCTAAATGGGAAACATTTCTCTTAGATTACGATTCAAGTATAACTTCATAGTTGAAAATTGAAATATTTTATTATTCTTTGTAGATAGATGGTCTTTCCACTCTTCTCCAAATATAGTGTGCATGCATTTGTAGTATGTATATATTCCCAATGTAAACCCTCACAAAGTTAGGTCTTCGTCAAATAAAAATACTAACTTCAGCTCAGATTTCCTCCACGGAGGATTGTGCTAACAACTGATTTTTCATTCAATAGCTGAATATTTAACAAGTCAGATCTAAATTGAATTTTCTATTCCTGCCCAATGTGAATAAATGGCGTGTTTTTTGTAGATCAAATTAACATTTTGGCATTTAAAAAGAACAGGTAAGTGGAGATGAATGACTAGACTTGAGGAATGTGGAGAAAACCAGTGAGGAGGCTTTGGGGCTCTGAGATAAAAAAAGGAGTATTCTCCCTTTGGCTTTTTCTTTGCTTTTTGTAAAAAATTACACTATGCTATATAATTATGCATAATTCCTGTTAATGTTTTATATCATTATTATAGAATGTGGTGCTATATTTTATAAGAATATATTTATTCTTCTTTCCAAATACTTTAATATTAAGTAGTCACAGTGAAATTAAGCAGGCTATGTTAGAAAAAGTGAAGTTATTTCATATGATGTTGAAAAAGACTGTGTTTTGCTCGTGTAAGGTCATTCTGTTAACTAAGTAAAAAGGCGAGCAATTTTCTTTCACATAGCAACTCTGCTCATAAATCTGTTGCAGGAACATGTTTGTGTAGGTTTATCGTTTCCTGAAAGATGAAAGCACATCACAAAGAATTTGGAAAAGACAGATTAGAGTGTTTAAATAGTTTGGTAGGTGGAATTCTAATTTGGTGATTCCTACTAATTCCATTGGAACCAAATTTCGTTAGAAGTAGAAATAGGCAGTTTGTGTGCAAAAAATATTTCGAATACCTGTTTAAACAAAATACAAGATTTTACACAGAAGTCATGATGCCCCCGATTAGTGTTCCACCACTGTTTGTACAAACCAAGAAATTTAGCAGGAAGACTGCTGAACAACATCATGAATTGTGAACACACGTGTATCAAAATGCTCACCAGAAGTATTCAGATCCCACTTTCACACATATTTGTTTGGAAGGGTTATCTGTTCAAGCAGTAAGGTGAAACCATGTGACTCAGGCAATCATCGCAGCAGGAGGAATGAAAATGTAAAGCAGTAGTTATTTCAAATACGCTGTGACCAGGTTACAGGTCAACATCAGTTTGCCTAACCTCTTTCATGACATTGAAGGTCTCTACAACCTGTGAAGAGACAACAAGTGCTAGTTTAGTTGAATTCATAGTCCATTGTGAATAGTTAATACATCTGAACGAAGATTAATGTTTGGCCTCATCTGTGCAGGCTGATAAAAATCGTGCTGGAAACTATTGCTGCTTACTCACTGTTTATAAACATAGGTCCTTTGTGTAGTTCTGATTTTGCTCTCTCATACACCTCTCTGATGAGGTGTTGCAGTTACTTTGTGAACTACTGAAACAGAGTAGCCAACTTCTTAGCATTCCACGACAGGCTAGTATTTATACTTCTCCCATGTTTTCCTGAGTGCTCATGTCTATTTTTTAGTTTTACTTGCAGCCCATCATCCTACTGTGTAAGAGTCATTTAAGTCACATTAACATCGCTAATGGGGACCCCATTTTACATGAAATAGTCTGTCATTAACTTCTTGAGTATCAAAATGCTGCAAGGAGTGTGGTTTGTGTTTTTCACTTTTTGGTTTATAATGTTATTAATTTCCTTTGTGGTGTCTGGCAGAGGTTTAGAGGTTGATAGGATGTAGTCCTGTTGAAATGACTTTATGCCTTCAGTAGTGTGGTCCAGCCGTTTTGCATCTCACCATATGATGTCCAGCTGTTTCTTTCCCTTACCCTACCATTCACATACCCCATTCATTTTCCCTCCGTGATGTAATGGAGTGACATCTTTATGAGCAAAAAATTCTTTACATAGTCATGGCTGTGTAAAATCACCATGTTGTAGTTCATAGGTAGCAGCCCTGATGTAAAATGCTTTAGAAACATGCAAATCCTGCAGTGGGATTTCACTACATTAATTACTGCACTGTTCAGGATCTTTGCCTTTCTGCTTGAATAGCAATCTCTGCCATTTTTTCTGGCTTCCTGGGGCTTAAGGAGAGAAAGACAGCATGCAGAGGGACTCAAAGGACTAAAATCAAAATGACTTTTCCAGTCCTGATTCACTTGGAGTCTGTGAGGACACTCGGCTGATGTTGCTATCACAGTTCCTAAGGCACTCCCACTGCAGTGTTGTGGAATCAGCTGTATTAAGATAGTTATCTAGTTCTAAAGGAAATTTTAAGCATCTGAATTTAGGTTTTGATTATAATATAAAAAAGCTTGTAAAGAAATAAACACTGCAGAGCAAATTCCCAGATGGTTATTTATCACTCAGCATGCTGAGTTATACATCAGTGGTTTGCATGGGCATTTCTGCCTTCGAAACGTTTGTTTTGGAAACTCTTGCCCCATTGTGAAGCACAGAAAAGCACATATTCCTGTTCCTCATTATCGCATATCCTTTGGCATTGCTATTGACATTGCTTGAGTGCCACAGTGTGGCTGGTGCCCTTCTGTCATGAGAGAAAATAGTTCTGGCTTCAGATGCTATTTCACGTGTTTTTTCAGGGGTCAAACTGCTCTTTCTCTCTCACTCTCTCTTTTGTGTTGATTGTTTGGGCTTTCTGTGTAGCCTCTCAGTAACACCGGTATTCTCTACAAAAACAAGAGTGAGGTCCCAGGCTGCTTGAAGCAGCTAGAAGTTTTGGTTTGATGTCAAAGAATGCGTGAAAGAGGATTTTTCCCCATAGGGAGAAGTCCTGATAAAGTGCAATTATTTTTGTTGCTGTTATGGCTGTAGGGTAAGATTCTTTCTGGGTCTCCTGTGGCAGTGGGATAGTGCAATGGAAAAAGCAAAGAAGAATTGCGGTGAGATTTTTTAAAAAATGTCTTGCTCTGTTTATGTTGAGGAGGCCAAAATAGGTATGTGGTCAAACTGAGGTTTGTGCTTGAATTATCAAGCCTTCTGAAGAAAGGGAACTGAGGTCTGATACCTGCACAGCATCTCACAGAGATTGTGGGTCTGACAAAGAGACGTGTAACATTTTGCTACTCTTGTGACGCAGTGCCACATCACTTGCCATAACTGTTATATCCCCGCAGACTTTTTGATAAGATTAGTTATTAGAGATGCCAAGCTGTCTGTCTGTGAAGCTGACTTGAATCAGAAGGACATGGGTTTTCTTGAACTCTTTGTGGGGCACTACTGAGCTCTTCTGTGTAAAATCTGTAGGGTCCCTAACTCTAGGTCTGCTAGGGATCCCATGGAGTATTGTACCAAAATGGATCCCAGACACAAAATGTCTGTCACAATTGGAATTTTCTTCAAATTTTGAAGACTTTTTTTGTCTGTTTGTTTTAATTTGGGGTTTGTTTAGTTCTGGGCTTTATTAGAACTCCAGATGGGGTTTGTAGGTCTTATTTCCAAAATCCAAACTACACCCTACAGTGATTATTTTGCAAGATAAAAGCCATGTAAGATAATAATTATCATAAAATAAAATTATAATAAAAATAATAAAACCCAAATACTTTTAATTCTCTTTGATTTATGACAATATCTAAAAAAGCACATTCATCTTTATGTAACTATACTTAAATGTGGCACATGTGCAGGGAGTGGTAATGGTATCTTGTCTGACTAACTAAACCGTTCACTTCATTTGGACATGGCCCAAGATGAAAATGGGTAGAGCACAGACTGATCTGTTGCCTCTTCTGCAACAGGATGTTACTAATAAAAACCAACAGTGAGAATTACTCAACATGGCAAATTCACAAATATTGGTTGGATAATCTTAGTTCCCATTAAAATGTGCCCTTGACATCATAACACATTCATTGGAATTCATTGGTAAATAAAACACTTACATGTGATTAAGCAAGCCTACAGGAATGTCAGTCTACCTTTCATCATATTTTAGATTTTCCATAATGCCATTTTGGCAAGTAAACTTGATTTTTGTCTCTGTAATTAATGCACTTTGGGTTGATTAAAGGCATACCAGAATCTCTGATGGGAGCAGTCAAATTTTCCCTGCTTAACTGGCCGGCTCCATAACAGATTGAGGAAAACTCCCAGATCCTGGATCTCTGTGTTCTGGTGGAGGCTTACAGCACAGGTCTTAACTATCATGGCTTATGCTCACTTCCAGAGTTTACTTTGATGGCCATTTTGATTATATCCAATATTAAGCCTATATGACTGTTTCTATTCCCCTTTTCAGCAAAGTTTGCCAATCATAGCAAAATAAATGTTTGACTCTTCAGAAAGGCCTGTAAGTCTTCCTAGAGGTTGTAGGTGTATTACAGACACACGTTCCTGGAAGGAGTGCTGCCTTTGGTCTCATCAGGAATGTCTGCTGTTGCAGCAGGACAAGGGAGAGGAATTGCAGAAAAGCGCTGTTACTTGAGAGGCCAACAGCAGGGAAGTTCTGATGGGCAGACCAGCACCTGATATTAACCACGCAGAACTAGGTGAACAAAAGCAACCAAGCAGTGCACTAATAGAGGAGGATGCAGAGACACTTCATAAATCTGCAATTCAAAAAACAGTTCAGCACACATTCTAGGCTGACATTCAGGCCAGCTTATTGTATTCAGACCTTTTCCTCTCTCTTCATCTGTGCCTTTGTAGGGTTGCATTCAGCAACCACCAGTACAAACTAATGGTTAAGGTAATAAAATAACTTGGACTAAGCTCATCCTGTAAGGGAACTGCTAATGCTTAGTCTCTGAGAGTGTTGAGAGAACAGAAAATTGGAGGGATGATGGGTTGGAGGAAGACGCAGGATGCCTGTTGAGTATATTGCTTCCTATTCAAGTTCTCAGCTGGATGCCATATCAGGAATGTACTTTTTCATTTGGCCAGGAGAGTCAGTCCTTTTTTCTTCTGCAAGTGGTTGTTGGCATGTGAACCTGAAATCAAAAGAAAGAAAATGGAAGAAGCCAAGTACTTAATGTAAGATTAAAAAAACAGTGTTAGAGACACGTACAGCATTATACAGTTACAATACTTTTGCAGTATTCTTATAGTACAATAGAGAAAAATAACTGTCCCACACAGTTACCAACTCTGTATCTGTTGTGGGATTTGGTGGAAGAAGTGCAGTTATCCATCAGCAAGCTGATTCTGCTTCCATTGAAGTCATATGGAGTTTTGCCAATGGCTTTAGTAGGTGGAAGAACAGGATCTGGAAGGCTATAGATGAGGAAAAACCAGCACTTGAAAAGTTTTCTCAGCATGTTATTGGATAAGTGCCACTGTCTAAAGGGCAGTGGGTGGCCCAGAGAGGAGGAGTTTCAGAGAAAAGAGATAGAAAGTGGATTCAAATAATTTGGGGGAAAAGGTCTTGTATAACAGGAAAGACTAGGCTTTTGAGGGACATGGTATGTCTGATCTTTCTGTTGACTAGTGACAGTGGAAGGGCCCACTGTGTCAGAAAAAAAAAATCAGTAACGAAGTCTACATTAGAGTTTTTAAGAGTGTCGTTTCACAAAGTGTTGGTATCAGAGAGATGCACCAAACAAATGAAAACGGATTTGGATAGCCAATTCATGTTCATAGCTGTCAGCCCAAAGGAGCCAGACCTGAAGTGAGGGGGTAGGAAGATAGGTGCCTTGGAGACAGGAAAAGCATTTTTGTTGATATATCTTTGTTTTAGGAAAAATAACTTTCAATCCTTGTAGACTGTTAAGTCAGGTGACATTGTTTCCTTGGTCTCTTATTAAATCCTTCCAAGAGGACTGCACATCAGTACTCTGCGTAGCCCTATCTTCTGTCTCAGTATTGACAAATCACTAAATCAGTTTCCTTGTTGTCATTCCCGGGACCACGTGCAAGAGCTGTTGCAAGCATTTGGAAAGTTGGCATCTTATCATCCTCCCTGGTCAGTGGAAAGTCATGCTGTAGTTACCATCCTGAGGAAGGGCAGTTAGGGAAGGGGGTATGTGAGAACAGTTCACGCATAAACTAGGAACAAAATGGAATAATAAGCTTCATTGATTTCCATTGGGTGGCCTGCTGAGAACATCAAGAATGGTGGCATGTCAATTTAGGATATAGTTTTTTCCACTTGCAAATGAGAATTGCCAAAATGGATATATAGCTCAGGAATTTATCAAGGCCACATTAAATTTTTATTGTCTGTGATCCATAAAGACTTCAGGGAGATGCCCACTGGTTATACAGACAAACTATAGTTTCACTAGTCTCCACATAGTAGTCAAGACACTATAGATAAGGACAGAGAGACCTGAACAAGTCTGGTCTTTGCAGCACTGCTGTCACCATCAAAAATAATCCACTATATTCACTTCAGATCCTGTAGGAGAAATCACGGATAGACTGTATTCATGCAGTTTGCGTATCTTAACTGCTATTGCCTTCTCACCTTGATAAAAGTAGGCAATTGACTACAAATATAGGCATCAACATACTTGAATCTACCCAATACAATCATGATGGGCATGGCTATAGGTGTGTAGGACAACACATGCACAGAGAGAGACTGACTCCTGGAGTACCAGTGTTAGGCATATGGAAAGAGACCTGAAAGTGCCGAGTATAACAGTGGCAGCCTTTGAGAAAGCAGAAAGACAGAGGTACTTGTACAGTGTAGGAGCATTATATTGGCAACCAGGAAAACTGACAGATTCGAAGTCCAGCTCTGCCATTTTCCTCTCTGAATGCTTGGACGCACTATTCTACCCTTAAGTCTCATTTTGTAGAAAACAAAAATATCTCTTCTTTCTTCGGCCTTTGTATTTCTGGTTTGGGAATCCTGAGAAATGTGGATACAAATTAATATGCTTTAGTTTGAGGTGGGTCTGAAACTGCTGTTTTAACAGTCAATCCCCTTAAAACCAAAACCAAAACCAACACCTCATCCACACTGGGGTATTGGCTTCAAACATCTTCAAACATGCAGTGAATTCAAGTGAAGAAACCAGTATCATAGCTTGAATCCTTTATGGTTTCAACCAGGGTTCAGATGGCAAGACCAAGACCTGAAACCTAAGCATTCTGCTTTTCTGATGTTTTCCCTTATTTCTTTCCATACGTTTGATTGGTTTCACATTATTTATGTCCACTGGCAAGGATTCAAGAGAAGATAATCAAAAGACCGAACAGGCACTGGTGCTGCGTTATCCTTCCCAGATTAAACTACTTGGAAATAATAATATATATTACCACTTGAAACAGGAGAGGTCAGAGCACAGGATACAAACTTTACACTCTTTACAGAAATACTGTATGAGGCCACAAGCTATGTGCTAACAGCAGCAACTCCTAATTCACCTTTTATATCCCTTTTCAGCATTCACAGAGAGGGATACAGTGGAGATTTATGCACCCGATGAGCTAAATTAAGTGACAATCTAATATCTCTGAATGACCTCATGCCTTTCATTAAACCAGCAAATCATCGAAGACCTCTATGTATATCATCCCATTATATTTATCTGCCAAGAAGCTTGGCTAATATATTTGTCAGTTTTATAATGGAAAATCAGTTTGTGTATGGTAAAGAATTTGCATTTTCTTCTTACCAAATTTTTAATATTTAAAATGAAAAGGTATGCATCTCATCTACAAGCTAGGGATCAACCACTATTGGATAGATGAGCATAAGAAAAAAATTGGAAAGAAGGGGGACTTCTGTTCCACTGCTATCTCCTTTTGGGATCCTTCCAGCAAACACACATTTAAGCACTTCTATAAACCTACCGTCTCAGAAGAAATATCAACACCAATTGCATTTCAGCCTCTTTTACAACCTGATAATTGTATGTGCTTTTGTAGGGACTTATGAAGCTCTATTTCAAATTGTAGTTGCTGTTTTATATTGCTTAATGGTTTTTCCAATTTTCCCTGGTTAAATCTGATATTCGTGCTGTGTATGAACTGCAAATGGGGATATACAGATTTCATACTGTGTATGCAGCTTGTTAAAGAGCACTGGCTTGCAATACTTATTGCACTGTTGGAAAAGTCCTATCTTACACCAAAGAATATGGGAAATGCTTTTGCTATGAAGTCTCTTAGCTCTCTGGGCTTAGATGCACAATGAGGGCACACAGTTAAGGCAACACTGAGCACGAGAAACGTTCATTGTTCTTTACAAACATACCTCCTTCTAGAAAGCCGTTTGCTCCATGGAAGATAAGAGAGCTTTTGTGATTTTACCTAACATGTCTACCATACTACTTAAGAGCCGCAATGGCTGGCTGAGGTTTAAGTCCACTAAACTTACTGATTTGCAGGTATACATGCTGGTCAGGGAGAAGTGCTACGAGAGTGAAGGCCGCATCCTGCTGCTTTTGATGATGGCCTGTACCGAGCGCATGCTCTGTTCAGCTGGCACAGAAGTGGCTGCACAGATACACAGCTCACGTCATCAGACCAGAACTGTGTTCACTTCTGCAAGGAGACCAAAAGTAGCACCCTAATCCTGGTTTGGTCAGATTGTATAGATGATTTTGGGCTTCTCTCAGTTTAGTTTTCTTGCTTTCTGTAAAAGGTTCAGCAGTATAATCTGGAGTGAAGCAGAAATAAATCACAATCCAGAGCTTTCCTTTATTTCCACAAGCAAATTTAAGTGCTTTTGAATTCTGACACTGCACCAGGCGTCCTGCAGATGGTACAGAGGACTATGCTAGTGTGAGAATCACTGGCAACTGCTCTCTTGTTAACGTCTTCTTCTGTATATCTACATCTGAGGAACTGTGCTATAAACAGCATGGCTTTCATACAGAGTAATTCTCTTTGTACCAGCTGTGCAGAACATGCCTTTATGCACATGCAGTTTCACACAGACAACTTGAGGTGGATTAAAAAAATGTTCAGAATATCGCTTTTAAAAAAAAATTATTATTGCCAAAAAATGCTAATTCAGGCCATCTAGATTAATCAGATTGTCATAGAATCATAGAATCATAGAATCATAGAATTGTTCTGGTTGGAAGAGACCTCCAAGATCATCGGGTCCAACCATTAACCTATCACTACCAAGTCCCCCACTAAATCATATCCCTTAGGGCCTCATCTAAACGCCTTTTGAATACCCCCAGAGATGGGGACTCCACCACCTCCCTGGGCAGCCTGTTCCAATGCCTGACAACCCTTTCGGTAAAGAAGTTTTTACGAATGTCCAATCGAAACCTCCCCTGGCGCAACTTGAGGCCATTTCCTCTTGTTTTGTTGTCTGTTACTAGGGAGAAGAGTCCGACCCCCATCTCTCTACAACCTCCTTTCAGGTAGTTGTAGAGAGCAATAAGGTCTCCCCTCAGCCTCCTTTTCTCCAGGCTAAACATCCCCAGTTCCCTCAGCCGCTCCTCATAGGACTTGTGTTCCAGACCCTTCACCAGCCTCGTTGCCCGTCTCTGGACACGCTCCAGCACCTCAATGTCTTTCTTGGAGTGAGGGGCCCAAAACTGAACACAGTACTCGAGGTGCGGCCTCACCAGGGCCGAGTACAGGGGGACAATCACCTCCCTAGTCCTGCTGGCCACACTATTTCTGATACAGGCCAGGATGCCGTTGGCCTTCTTGGCCACCTGGGCACAGTGCTGGCTCATATTCAGCCGGCCGTCAACCAACACCCCCAGGTCCTTTTCCGCCGGGCAGCTTTCCAGCCACTCCCCCCCAAGCCTGTAGCGTTGCCTGGGGTTGTTGTGTCCCAAGTGCAGGACCCGGCACTTGGCCTTGTTGAACCTCATACAATTGGCCTCGGCCCATCGATCCAGCCTGTCCAGGTCCCGCTGTAGCACCTGCCTGCCCTCCAGCAGATCAACACTCCCTCCCAACTTGGTGTCGTCTGCAAACTTACTGAGGGTGCACTCGATCCCCTCGTCCAGATCATTGATAAAGATATTGAACAGAACTGGCCCCAATACTGAGCCCTGGGGAACACCACTTGTGACCGGCCTCCAACCGGATTTAACTCCATTCACCACAACTCTTTGGGCCCGGCCATCCAGCCAGTTTCCTACCCAGCGCAGAGTATGCCCATCCAAGCCATGGGTAGCCAACTTCTCCAAGAGAATGCTGTGGGAGACGGTGTCAAAGGCTTTACTAAAGTCCAGGTACACAACGTCCACAGCCTTTCTCTCATCCACTAAGCGGGTCACCATGTCGTAGAAGGAGATCAGGTTGGTCAGACAGGACCTGCCTTTCATAAACCCATGCTGACTGGGCCCGATCACCCGGTTGTCCCGTATGTGCCGCGTGATGGCACTCAAGATGATCTGCTCCATAACCTTCCCGGGCACCGAGGTCAGGCTGACAGGCCAGTCATCTATGTTAGAATAAGAGAATAACTTTGAAATTTTGAAATAAAAAGTTTAATACTGTTCTAACTTAAAGTGTCAACATATTTGGAAATATAATTTATTTTTTTTAAAAAATAAAGTCTTGCAAACAAAGCTGACAATGCTTCAGGTCTCCCCCCCCCCCAGTTTCTTTGTTTTGTGTATCCTGCAAACCATAAAAATTTTCTTTTTTGCAATAGTGTTTCATATTTGCAAAAATTAATATTCTCTCAAAACTCTTTCAAGAAATATGGAAACTGACAGCAGCATATCCAGGAGAGGGCAGCTTGGTATGCTAGAAATTGGTTAATTTTGGTAACATCTAATTATCTGCAAAATTAAATGCAAATTACGTTTCATCTAATCTGGTTTGTACTTTTTAAAACAGTGAAACTAAGAATATCAATTTTAGGATAGAAAGGCATGGTTTTATTTTAAAAAATAAAATGTTAGAATGCTTATATCTCAATAGGAACGTAAACTGTTAATTTTGCCTTGTGTGAAGAGCCTTCTTGCAAAACACCATGGTAAGGGTGGATGTCTAGCTTTTGTGATCTGCAACCATTTATTCATTTCAAGCAATTGCTTTCAACACTGATTTTTTTACCCTTTCCTATCGAGATTGCAGTGTAGTTTACACTGTCTATAAGTTTCCTTTTCACGTTTCGCAGATTCCAGAGAAGCAGTTCAGTGGCCCTAAGTTCAGTCTGAAAATAAATAGATGCTAAGAGTAATATTCATTATGGTACTCAATTTAGCATGCCCAGTATTGACACAAAAAATTACGTAGTCTCCCTGAATACACTCTTATGAGATGGTAATGAAAGTACTACAACTAACACGATGGTATAATGACCTAGACCGCAGTCTCATTTACCCTGTTTTTTTATCTGAACCCTCCTTTTCTGTAAGGATTTTAGAGGCATGCATCCACTACATTTCCAGCGGAGAGCCACACAAACACAGTATACAACCGCACGTACGCGTTCTTTGGTTCACATATAAAACATATGATGTTGGATTCATTGTTTTTGTTGCCTGGGTAACTTCCACATGCATTTTGTTCTGTGAGGTCTGAGAGGAGGAGTTGCTGAGGGAAAACTAGGGGCGATATGGTGTAAATGTGTCTTATAAAGTCATATTGCAAAAAAATTATATGTGCCAAACAGCAAGTTCCTTGAAACCATGCTTAGCTTTAAGCGCATGAATATTTTTTCATACAAAGTGACTAATGTCTTGTCTTACATGAGAGGAAAAAAAAAAAAGATGGATCCCAAATTAGTAGCTAAATTTTGCTTCTTAGCCTAGAATACTTACTCAGATGCCAAGCCTGCTAACTGTACCCCACCTTCAGTATTTGGCTGAAAACACTGATGAGCACCGTGAGTGGGAAGTTTTATGCCAAGCAAGCCAGCCACAGCTTAAGTAAAAAGGAACTTTAGAATGGGATAAGTGAAAACAGACACTAATACTGTTTCAGTTGTAAGAAAGACACTATATATGACCTTATTGAAAATCAAGTACTGTGATTAAATGAGTAATAACTTCAAGACATTTTTTTTTCTGTGAGGATGAAATAGAATCTCATAAAAAAGAAACTTCACACACTTGATAAGGTGAGGGGAAAGCCTGTCACTTGACTAGAATTAAGAAGACTTTCTGTTGGACTTTGCAATGGTTTTGATTTTTGCTTTTGTAATGAATTAAGAGGAAATTTGATTTGGATTTTCCAAGTTGCACTGCCAGAGATTTATGACAAAACCAGAAGGAACTATATTCCACTGGATCTATAGGACTTCCATGCTCTGACAGAGAGATCGGCATTTCTTGAATAAACGAGAGCGTTGACTCTTCCCTGGTCCAACGGGGGATCTACTTACAGATCCCATTCTGGGAGATTCAGTGCTTACCTGTGAGAGCCAGACAAACGCCTGGATGCCAGCACAAATTAACAAACAAGCACAGTTAACACAGGAAGATGAATTTACCCTCCTTGTTTTAAATTAATTTCCTGGCCAAATAGCGTATGGAAACAGCAAAATTTAATCAATACTGAAAAATAGCAGGGAACGCTGGCTAGCAGGTTTAAGGGTCTGTGCTTACCTGTTTGTTGTGGGGCTTATATTGGCAGATTTATTTCCCCTGATTTAGATTCTAAGTTTTGTTCAGTCAGCCAGGAAGCAGACACATACAGTATTATTAGGCACATGGAGTAAGAAGGAACTGTAATTTCATTGCCCTAAAATGCAAACTTTTCTTTCCTTTCCTTTTCTGACCTAAGGTGACAGCCCTTCAAATTTTAGGGGAGAGGAGTTCATTTGAACTTCATTCTTTACCACAAGATTCACTCTCATTATCACAAGATATATCTCATACTCTGGTATCACTTAGCAGGTCAGTGCTGTGGTTTTTCAGGGACTTCTCTCCACACTAGTTGCAGCTGACTGGCATTTGATGTTGGCCAAGTGCTGCTCTTGTAACTTTTATAAGAATTGTTCCTCTGAAATACTTAAACTGGAGCCAATAGCTTCTTACTGGCTTCAGGTGAGACTGATCTGATTTTTATATATCTGCTTTAGCTGTAGTGAGAGAAATCATAGTACCTTGGCTAAAATGGCTCTCCTGCATGCTAACCAATCTAGTAATTTTCAGGGGTAGGATTTAGGGATTCACTGTTTTCTTGAGAGGAGTGGGTCAGTGAAGTTTTGCCATTCCAGGGTAGCCAGATGGTACGCAGAGACTGCTTCATTTTTGTTGTTGCTGACTCCCTCTGTAAGAATGAAGTTCCTTAATAGCTTCCTGCATGCAGCTACAGAGGGAGAAATCAAGTTTCTGAGATGACCCACTCACCACCCCCAATATGCAGGGGGTGTTACAGTCGTAAGAATGAAGAGCAGCTTCACCAGTGGTTTAATTCCCCAGTACTAGTTACTTGGCTACATGTCCCACTGCTTAGGCTACATGCTGGGTACCAGAAGAGAGTCTGTGTTAGAAATAAAATAGATTTTTTCTGGAATATTCCTGTAACACAAGGGTTTTCTTAAAGTGTGTCACCGTTCTCTGTGTCTCCCAGGACACTGGGCAGACTTCCTTTATGTCAGTAAGTCCCATCTGTTTTTCCTCTTCAACTGCTGTGTGATGGAGAGATTCTTTGGGTTGGTCCCTTTTGGATGATCCTTCAGCTGTGTTCAGGTTTAGGTTTCCCATGGCACATGTTCTGGGCTCATACTTCTGTCTGCTCTAAATATTTTTATCTTCTTTTGTGCATAAACAAAAAGATAAGGAAACATTTAGCTCTGACAGATACTGGAATTTGTTGCAAATGCGTTCCATTTAATACCTAATGCATTTCTAAGTGATTTGCCTGTGAAGATTTTTAGTTGTCTGTATAGCTGATAGATTTCCAGGTTGCACGTTCATTTGTTAAGATGGAAATAACATTTGAGCTGGAAAGTCCTACTTGTAGTTTTTCAATGACAAAAAAAAGTGCTTCTAAGCCGACAAACGCAGCTGGTGCATTGCCAATTTAAGGCATTATTTTCTTCTAGACTGAAATTTTCACTTGTGCAGATTACTGCCAGCAATTAAAAACTGACTCACTCCTTGAATTCCTTTGCTTTTTAAACTAATGGTTGACTTGGGATTTCTGAGGTTTTCATCAGATTTGTCTTTATTTTGTCATTACTAATCTGTTTTTTTCTAAATCTGGACTATCTTTTATTTCTTACTTGCATGTAAAGTGATCTTAGAAAGGCCATACCATCCACAAAAAATGCATAACACATTGCTGTGATGCTTGTTATGTAGAGTCATTATACGGTTTTTATATAGTCTTTTATTACATGCAAAGTTGTTAAATGCCCCCCTCTTACATTCAAGGTTTCCTAAGAGATCCCTTTATAAGGCTCTATTTTCATTTGAATTAACTTTGCCAAATTTGAACTGTTTATACTGATATTTTCCATGTCTGTCTTAGCCTGAATTTTTTGTTTTAATGTTTCAGATTAAATGGTACAGATGTTTCCAAGAACAAGATTAGCGAAAACTGCATTGTTTTTCTCCATTGTTGATTTTTTCGTAAGTCCATCAGGAATCTCTGGAGTCTTTCATTCTCTGGAGCAAAGATTTGAAGCATTAGGATAAGAGGAAAGCCATGAGGAGGAAGTGCAGGAAGGAATGAGATGGAAAAAAGCCCTAAGGGATCAAATGGTCTATCTAAACAATGCTCTCCTCCTGAATGTTGTTTTGAACCCGTGAGTCCCGAGTGTTTCTTTTCCTTTGCTCTCTGCAATTAGTTTTGAGACCTTTTGGAGAATGATTATTACCCTCTTTTAGGGGCATGCTGATGTCACTTGGGCAGTCTTCAGACTGGCATTTCCTGGGGTTTTTTAATGCTTTGGATTATAACTTACCTGATTTTAACCTTTTTTCCTTTTGTATGGGTATGCATGTAGTTTATGTCATGAAGGTATTCCAAATGCAGTTAATGCAATGCAAAGTTGAAGAAAGAAATGCACTTCCATAGAAAGCTCATATTTTAGTGTAAGGGCTGATGCAACATAGGAAAATAGTAGTGCAGAAGATGACAAGGGCAATACAAAGCTAAACAAAGGAGGTATATAAAATAATTGTTAGATTTTTTTAACATAAAGCTATTACATAGCTATAGACTCTGTCTAGGGAAAATGGAAGACTGAAAATAGGGCTCCTATGGGGACTTGTTTTCAGATGGCTCTTACCAGCATAAGAGATTGTAATGTCATGTGTAAATAAAACTTTCTAATTCCTGCATCCATCTCTGATAAAAAAATTCGATTTCTTTTTTAAGCTTTGACTTATGCTGACTTGTGCTAAGATAACAAACCTCAGTGTGTATTATTTTCATAGGGGACATCTTGTCGCATTGAGTTTTCAGTCTTTACAGAACACATAAAGAGTCATTATTCCTTTGCAGGCAGAGACTTTGTGTCTTGCTACATATCACATATTCTAGTCAACAGAATGCCACTGTGTCTGCAGAGCTCGATATTTTTCCCTGGCAACTCTGAGTGACACACATGTTCAGTCTTGCACCCTTCACTAATTAGAGTCTCCTTCCAAAATAAATGTCAAAGCATTAGCCAGGAAAAAAATAAGATGCTACATATGGGGGAAAAATCCTGTTCTATAGTTCAATTTTTAGGACAAATAATGTAATGGAAAAGAAGTTTGTCAAGGAAAATTGTTTCACAGATCTAATCAGATCAATAATACGAAGACAACTCAAGGGTACTTTTTTTCTTTTTAGAGGCCAGGAACTTTATTGTTGTTATACACCGCTGCTAACACTTTCAGCATCCTTGGCTCACATAGTCCCACATGACTGCAGGGAAGAAAACTGGTGCTTAGAAAACATTTCCCCTTTATGTAGTCCAGCATATTTCACAGATCTGCATTGCCACAAAGCATAGCCAAAGATCAGTAACACTTATATTTCCTGTCAGGAAGATCTCTGAGTCTGGAAAAGGTTGAGGAACACATGGAGGCCGGAGTTCACATCCACTGAACACAATTTACTAAGTCAGATACAGAGAGAGGACCTGCAGTCCTAACAGATCACACCCCTGCCCAAACCAGTGGTGTCCCACAGTGGCAGTAGAGCAGCCGTTCTCAAAGTTGCCCAGCCTAAGGATAGACTGTCTGGATACAATGAAAAGGACAAGCCTGAAAAGCCCAAAAGAAGGAAAGAGAAAAGGCTGGGAAGAAGGCTTATTGGGAAAGACGAGGCAGAAGGCAGGAAGATTGAGGAGATATGGCAAAGACTCTGTAATGGTCCCAAGAAAAAAAGAAAGCATCATGTAACTAAGCATGCTGTCATCGTGCACATGCAGAACTAGACCAATTTAACCTTGCCTTTGACATTCCCCAATTTTTGAGTGTTTGACTCTTGTATTCATTTTAAAAAGATTTTTAAAATTTGGAACTATACACACGCGTATGGAATGAACCAAACTTTCAATAGAGTGTGTGGAAGGGTGTATGTTGCTTTGGGTTGACATGCTTGTACATGCAAGTCATATCTGTAATACACATTTTCAAATGGAAGATTTGAATGGACATAAAGTGTCAGAGGTGGAAGATAAAGTGATTTGTTGTGATTTCAGCAGGAATGTATTGTTTTTTGTACATCTACATGTTCTTCCCTGTGCTCTGCAAAAGGACAAAACAGGCTGAAAATATGTTAAAAAAACCTTCCAGTGTGGCAAGCAGGAAAGGTTTCTGAGCGCAATGGTTTGGCATAATTCGCCATCTGAAAGAGAACGTACTTGGGTAAAAAGCACAATGGGGATATTTGGAAGTGGAGGAGAAGACAAGCTATTAGGGCCACCCTGTTTGCTACTTCTGTCTTGTCCATGTGGCATGGAGCATGGTTAGTTTCAAGTCTCAAAATACTGAGTAAGACACAGACAGATCCCATAAAGCTGCCTTGCATAACCTGGTGTTTCTCTGCTCTCCCTCTGGTTGAGTAACTGAGAAAAGGCAGAGAGGTAAGAAGTGTTCCTGCTTATCTCCAGATCAGTTCTCTTGCCTGTTTTTGTATAGGTTTAACTAGCTAGCTAGATGGGCTAATAATTTAACTCATCACAGAGTTCAAAATCATAGGGCAGTTTTTACCTTTAAATGAAATGTATTTGTTTGGCACGGAATGCTCTATGTCTGTTACAAGGATCAAGATAAAATGCAAGCCCATTCCCTCCTCCCTTTTCCTTCTCTTTTTTTTCTCTTTGAAACTTGCTAAAATGAATACCAGACAGTATCCTTTGACAAACAGGTAGAGCTTCCTGCGGGTCATTTCAGAAGCAGTTCTCAAGTTCTCATGGGAAAATCAAATTGCAAATGAGCGTCAGTCCACATAGAGTCTCGTGTTTAAATAAATTCTTATCTTTTTGTCTTAACATTAGCATCTATCAAATACAGTAAGTTGTTAAAACAACATGAAGAATTTGAGACTGAAATAATCTGTTTACAGGGAATAATTTTTATTTGATTTGTCGTAGCGTGCAGGTACTGTTAGTGAGTGAATGAAAACTGGAATTTGCAAAGGGAAATTGGTGCCAAATCCCCATTTTGGTGAGATTTGAATACCTTAAACTCGATTTGAAATTCCCAGCCACAGTTCTTAAATATGTTGGTTTAGTCTATAAATATTAAAAGATACTCCAAAGTTTTTAAGAAAGATGTATTCATCTAAAGTGATAAAGGATCTGAGTGTAGGATAGTAACATGAGTTCCATTCAGATGTTTTTCTCCCACACCTTCGCACGGAGGAGAATAGCGCTGTCTAAGCCCCAGATTCTTCCCTCCTCCAATCCAAGCAGTCCCCACTCCCTTCTTCCAGATTATTCATCATTATACAAGACTTCACATCCAGGCTTTTTTGCCGTCCATCAACTCATGACAGACAGTCTAGAAAACAGTGTGCTCTAAATGTCATGTAAATGTTAGTCTTAATCAGGCAGCCAAATACAATATTGTGCTACAGCTAAAAATGAATTAAAGAACCTGCCACACACACTTTTAAAAATTTCCCTAGAAAGGAAGGTTTAGGGAAAGTTCAAATGCATAGAATAAGTCAAACATAGTCATAACAGGATATGCCTTTTGTTAACTGAAAAAATGAGGAAGAGCCAACATCCGAAAGAAATTACACCTGTTTAAAATCATAGAATCATTTAGGTTGGAAAAGACCTTTAAGATTATTGAGTCCAACCGTTAACGTATCACTGCCAAGTCCACCACTAAACCGTGTCCCTAAGTGCCACATCTACACGTCTTTAAATACCTGCAGGGATGGTGACTCCACCACTTCCCTGGGCAACCTGTTCCAAATGTTATGGTAGAGGGGAATCCATTGATACTGGTTGAGAAGGCCTACCTGTCTGTTCTCCCTGGGGAACATGGAAACAGGATAAACAAAAAAAAACCCCAAACCATCTCCCTGGCACAATATAGGAAACTAAGAAGGCTTGACATTGCAAGGAACTGTGAAAAAAGAAAAGAAGTTGCAGGGAAAGCCGTTTCCATCATTTCACTTCCACATTATCAATAACTCTGTTTCATAAAAGTTGGCCACAACCACCTTTACTTTATGCTTACCCTTTGGCACTGTAGAGCTACCACTGTAGCAATTAAAGCATTCTCTGTTTCTTAATGGTCTATACTGAACTTTGCAAACATCTAAGAAAGCTATCCTATAAATAATTACACTATATTCTGAGCAACCCAATGGTTATCTGAAAGGGCAGGCTTTCTCTTGATTAGCAATTCCCAGTCCCAGCTCCAAAAAGTGTCAGCAGAAATGACACTGAGGGTCCTTTATTGTGTGTCATTAATTTCCTGGTCAAAGCTCCAACTGACCGGGTACCAAATACGTTTTTTTTCTGTGTTCCCCATACTCAGTTCCAAGTGCTTGCTTTGTGTGGCATGCGTGAGGCTTTACCCTTACTGTGAGTTGTTAGTCCTGTGGTGTGATGACTTTCACTTGTATTCCAGTCAAATCTACTGGCTGATTTTGGTTTGTTATTATGTTCTCACTTTATTTCCTCCTGGTGCACTGATAATTAGGTGACGTTCAGTATATTTGCTAACAGTTTTTACTAGCTTTGTGGATATCACTATTCTTTGCAAACTGTTTTGGGGGTGGAGCTCAACAGCCTTGCTCTGATTATAATCTGAAGGTTTTTAAGGAGGTTTGTCATTTTTTCTATGTTCAGTACAGACTGTAATATGTTTTCCTGTTAGCTGTCTGAATTCACACCCCTTTATTAATGTAGGCATTTAGCCAAATAGCTAACCATATCATCTTCCAATTAGTTTCTTGTAGGGAAAATGAGAATTAACGAAGTGATTTCCTTTTGTAAGGAAAGTTGATATCCCTTTTTAAATGCCAGCAATTAGGCAATACAAAGTTTCTGCATGTTATTTCCATTTGGAAAAAAACAGCTTGATGATGGTAGGGTACACATTTGATGCAGTCCTGCTTATGCATAAAGGATGTACACAAATCTTGTTCGTCTGACCATATTTGAACAAAAGTAGTTACTTGGCATGTAGCTCCATGCCTGTCTTTCTGGCAAGCTGCAATCTAAAAAGCCATGTTGTTTGTCTCCTTCCTTCTGTTTTTCTCCTTGCTGTTTACAATACACACCTAGGGACAAATCCATCTCCAAATCTTGATGGTTTCTTTTGTTTTGTTGCTTAATAGAAGGGCACTAAACCTTCTCTGCTTTTGCCTGAGTATAAGTGGCCTCTCCCAGTTGGTTAATCATAGAGAGGTTTGTGATTTCCTTTAAATCACAGACTTATCAAGCAGTGTCTAATCAAACACTGGTATTCTGGGCAATTGTGAAAGGTTTTGCCTATCAATTTGTGGTCCTCCTGAAGCTCAGACTGAAAAGTATTTTAGATTTTCTATTTGTTTGGGTTGACTCCCCACATAACATAAAGAATTTTACCACTTCTAATATCTCTTCAATATCATGTAATTCCAGGAGGAAAATCAGATTCCAAGCCAGGATCCCTTCCAAATAATTTGTTGCCTTCAGTCAAAGGGTTGTTTTGGGATTTCAGCAGTCAAAGGAGCTAATCATCCAGCTCACTTGGCCTGGGAATAAACTCACCCTCACTTTTCTCTGCCTGGCTTCAATGGTGTCAGAGATACAATGGCAAAAGGCAGGTTTGTTTCCAGGTCCTTTTAACATGAATCATTGATACAAAAGGCTATAGCTCTGGCAATGCTTCAGTGCATCACGTTTGTAGTATATTGGCAAAGCTGACAACTCCCATGAAACTACTAGACTTATATTTGTTTCATTCAAGCTGCGATAAAGTTAACTCCATCTAGGATAGTCCTCCCAGGCAACAACTGATAAAACAAGTCTTTACAAAGTTCAAAGCACCTATTTTTTACTGAAAAGTACCTGTTTTTTACTGATGTTGGCATTAAAAATACTTATTTTGTACCTGATTCGAGTTCCTTGATGTAAGTAACATTGACATTAGGTTGAGAATGTATTGCTGTTTTTAGAGGAGAGGTGGGAAACAGGTAAGAAAGCTCACCAGCTATTAATTTAGCAATTCATATTTGAAGCCTGGATACAAATATTGACTGCCTCCTGTTGCTTGCTACCTATACTCTAGTTCTGAATAAGAAGTACACTTATCTGAAGTCTTTTATGTGATGCATACAATTGTGTAATCATAACTTTCTTCTACATATTTTGTGAATATTTTTACTGTTTATAATACAGACCTAAAACTCATCCTTTTTTTCAGCTGATCTATTCAGAGATCAGCTTTTTTTGCCTTGGATGTATAATGTAGGAGCAAAAGCTAGCTTCATCCATCATCTTGCTGGGCACTGGGTTGCTCAGTCTGTTTTGTCCTATAGACCTGCCAGTAGCGATCATGGACCTTCCTTGCCTTCCTAAGAAGATTTCAAAAACCACTACTCCAGAAGCAATTCAGAGCCACTATGGGCCTAACTCCTGGTTTATCTAGGGGGACTTTATTCTCCTTTGGTAGACTGAAAGGCCACAGAGAATCAATGTAAGTTAAATTCACTTTAAGGCTTCTTCATATTGCCTGAGCAGCATCAAAAGTTTTGGGACTGGATTCTCACATGCCTCGTAGCTCTTAGAAATCAAGTAACTTGTCTGCTTTCTCTGCCTGAAGGAGAAAGATGGTGCAGCTGTGTAGACTAAAGATATACCAGGATGCTAATGGCAGCAGAGTATGAGAACTTGCACTTACATGTGGGTCTGCAGGTGGCTGCAGTCAGCTACATCCCTCCCACTTCTGACCCTGGGGTCTAGTTGGCACTGTTTTGTAGTTACAAATACAGAAGACACTCAGTAAAGTGAAGCAATGAATCCTGAGTCTGGCCGGTTTCTCTCTGGTCCTCTTTTTCTTCTTTCTTACCTCTCTGTTACAGGTTCTGCTCAACTAGCATGATCTTGAGCCAGGCCTTCCTATCTCACATGATAATCCCAGCACTGCAGTATGATAACTGTCTTTGTCCTCACTAGGGAGGATGAAGCATAAGTTTGCCTTATGCTAAACCCCACTTATCTCTGATTCCTGACTGGTCATGGGCCGCAATACTTGACTCTACCTGTAGACCTGGACTCTTGGTGCCTTACGGCATAGTGGAGCTGTCAACGTGTGCCTGTCCTGTGGTTGTTCCATTACATCAGCCACAAAGTTATGCAATATCTAAGAAGATGAAGAAATATCAAAGAAAAAATCTCCTTGGAGCTCTGCATGTGTCTTGCCTAGACACCAAAACAATCTACAGAGAATAACACCTGTTAACTGCTGTCTGTGAAGTGAAGCAGAAGTGGGAGCTGCACTTGTTCCTCCTGCTAAAAGGCAAGAACAACATCTCTTGCTCTTGCAAGTGTAACCTGCACAGCAGTAGGTCTATTAGTCCTTCCTTTGCCCACCTGTGTCCATATTGCAGTTCTTTAATGGCATGCAGAAATGGCATGGCAATTGCATTCAGTAGATGTTATACAACTGGATTCACAAGAAGAAGAAGGCCCATCAGCTATGTTTTCTCCTGAGCATATTTTTTTCAAGTTGTAACTTCCTTTTCTGTCCTTGACTCCTAATCCTTTTGCTGCATAAAAGCCTCTACAAGGCTTGAGAAGGAATTGTGTGTTCTGGTGTAAGAGCTAGGAGGACATTATCTGATTGGCAAAATAAGCTAACAGCAGAGTATCTTGTTGCAGCATCCTCATCACCTAACACCTTTACCATACACAGAAATTGTTAATACACCGTACAAATGGGATTTGTGAACCTCTTTCTTATAGGATCCTTCTGGATGCAGTGATATTTTATATGAGGTTCAGTGTGACAGACTGTGAAAGCCACAGCAGTGCTTTCCTTGCACTTTGAAGAGACCCCAGTTTGCTTTTGAAGTTCAGTTCAAGGTACAGCATTATAGAGGCCCGTTTCTGATGGCACAAGGACATACCATGAGTCCTACTGAGTGGGCCAAGGATCATCTGTGATAATCTCTTAGGAGCTGATAGCTAGATGAAAATTACAGTTTCCAAAACAGAAAAGTCTTGCTGTTACTTAATACACTTCTAACACAGAGGTGCATTTGTTACATGTGAGTCTTTGGCAGGAACTTCTTAACCGCCTTTTCCTGAACCTCTCGCAGTTACGAGTTGCTTTCTCAGACTAAGGCTAAATTACTAATGAACACACAAACATAATTATTTTGTTAATGCTTTGGATATTAGTGTGAATGATACCATGGCCCTAAGCAAATTTCGGATTTTAGACCTGTGAAGGAACAATAAGACCAATGATTTTAAAAAAGGATTATTTATTGTAATTCTTAGGTTGCGTCTTTCCAGAGCTTGCTATTTTTACCAGCTAAAACCCAGGAAAATTCTCAAAAGCAGTTTAAAATAACAAACTTGTCTTAAGTCAAGAACAGATCCTGTCAACCTATTGGCTTCCACTTCTGTTTTGAAAGGAGCAGTGCTGTACCAGCAGCCATTCTTCTGGTATGAGTTTCCCATGGGTTTTCACTGTGGGCAATCTGTAAGTTTTGACCAGATCTTAGACAGTGACATGATTGGAATTAACAGCTTCTGAAGGAGTCCTGTGGAACAACATTTACATGCTTTACACCTTGTATGACAGATTAGCATAAAATCTTGACCTCCTAAGACTAGCTGTTTTCCTCATTCCAGCAGAATTCACTGGGAAAGGGGAGAGAAGGTTAAAAAAAAATTCCCCATTTTAGACTGTGTTTGTTTTTTTCCAAGAAGTGAAATGTTCTGTAAGAATTTGGGTAATGCATGTACATGGTTTCTTGACTTTATATCGAGAATTTATGTAGGATGGAAATCAAAATACACAGCATCTGTGTGAAGAATGTATGCTTGTCCTGGGGAGCTTTGACACAGAAAGAACCTGCAGCAGTGTGTGACATGGGACCTGTGGGCTCGCCTTGCAGTATGTGCTTCCCCAGAGGGCATTTAGCTGCCGTTGCAGTGCTCCTTGGACTCTGTCTTCTTAGACTGTAACAGCTTTACCACGAACAAGTCCTGACAATAAAGTAAGCCCGTTGGATGTATAGGTGCCCCATGCTTGAGGGCCACCAAGCAGCTTAACAAAAATGCTTTACAGACAGAATCATAAACAAATCCTGGAAATGTGAGCATAAAGGATGGTGTCCCAAGAAGGTTTGTTGCAGGTCCATGCAGGGAGGCCCACATGCATCTGAAGCACTGCAGCCATATTCCTGGATCTAACCTGTCAGTTGCTACCTTGTTGCATCCCTGTCAGCAATAGGGAGCAACACATGACGACTACAGGAACCTCAGCAACATACTACGCAGAACGTGGGATGTCATCTAGAAAGTGGGATATCATCTATGCTACCAAAAAACCTGCCTCCACCTTCTACCTGCCTGGAACAAATGGTATCCCATCACAACTGACTCACTGCTCCACTCCAGTACAGCTCTCTGGGGGATGGTGGTCAAAATGGCTTGCAGATTTTACTTCATGTCAGTGGTGCTGTATCAGACTTCATACAGAAAGGTTGCTGTCCCTAACTACTAGAGATGCAGACTTAGCTCAGGCTTAGAGCCAAATGGAATCTCTTTGTTTCAGTCTACACCATTAGTGGGGCTCCAGGCTGAACCGTGCCCTCACAGACATGTGCCAACTCTTTTTTCCTTCATCAAGTTGCAAACAGGTTCAAGATACCTGGCTTGGGGAATTACTACCAGAATGATACATGAAAAACAAAGAAACCACAGAAAAATGTGCATGTGCACATGGCAAATCTGCTTAGAAATGGTAGATCCATCAAAAACATAAAATCACACAGTGACAACTTTTAAGCCATTTTTCACCATAGACCTACAATACCCATTCTCTTTGTTCATTCTGGGATCAGGCCAGATATGGTGACCAGAGCAGGCTGGCTGGGGGTATGGATTCCTCGATTCTTTTAAGAGCTGTAGTCAATCCTCTGGATCCATTTTAAGGCAACAGCAATAGCAATACCCATGTATTTGAGCAGAATATTTGGATTAGATCCCAAATGAGCTCAGCCAAGTCAATTAGCATCTTTGCTATGTCTCATCTGTATTTGATTCAGTAATACTTTTTATGCATGGCATCTGGGAGCGGTGATTAATGATCAGAATGTGTTTTTGAAATTCTTGAATGAAAGCGGCTACATCAGTACAATGTCTAAATATTTTAATAAGTTTGTCATTTTTTCTCTCAGTGCCAGTATTTTGTACATTGTAAACTCTTCAGCACAGCATGAAACTCCAATCCCATTAAATTTTATTGAGCAACTTAATAAAAATGAGTTAAGTTCCAAAAAGGAAAAAAAACCCCTTAAGTATGAGCACAAAGAACAGTTTTGTAAGCCCTGTTGTGGGTCCATGTAAGGAGGCCTGGGTGCGTATGGAGCCCTCCTTACTCCATTGGTGCAGGCTACCCCTTCTTGACACGAGTGTTAGCCACAAAGAAATAACTACAAGAGGTCTTCTTATTTCTTGTGCAGCTTGTATTATAGCAGCAGTTTGCACAGGCAAGCCTGCCGTAGAAAGCACTCCATGTGCCCAAAGCCTGACTTGCAAAGAGAGAAATCGAAGGCAAGGAATGTTAAGTGACTTTCTGGCTCCACTGCTGAGGTTGCCAGAGGAATTGTCAGCGTTCCCAGTACGTTAATGACTTTTGCCATGGGAATGTTTTGTGGCAGGGAATTGGTCTGAGGCTACTGAGTCCACATTAAGCCATCTGGTAGTATGCTGAGCAAATTCAATAGATTTGGGGCCAGTAACCTACAGACAAATAGAAGTAGTGCTCCCAAGTTCAAGTGCAATATTTACCTTTAGGAAGACTCTGTATCTCCTTACATACTTCTAAAATAATGCTGAGCAAGTAACAAAAAGGTCTTTCATAGGTATGAGCCTTTCCTAATTGGGTTTCATCTATTTTTAATATTTAAACAGTCTTTTTTCATTGTTGCTTCTCGTAACCTGTAAGGTTGCAGAACTCGTGGGCTTCTTTGCTCATAATGATATCTAATCATACTTAGAGAGAGGCAGAAAGAGCTAAAAATAGTGAAACTCTCCTCTACTCACCCCCCTAGGAAAATATTTTGATAAGCCCAGGCAGCAAGCAGGAAGGCTTGAAAAGGAAAGTAAGACATACCTCTCTGAATCTGAACAAACCTTAGGAAAGCATGGCTTAAGAAATAGACTACATTTAAGCTTTTATTTTATATGAATCAATTTGCCTATCCAATGTAAAACATGTCATAATCCATTCAGGTAATAGGAACAAGGAAAAATCTCTTACTGTGATCTTGCTGCTTTCTCTGCACCCAGATGTGACCCTGGCAAATGATCAGAGACTTGCTTTACATTTTGTTGGTCAGCAGTATACACCAGTAAGGCTGCCAGGGAGCTGCTGTTTTTTCTTGCATTTCCACACTGAGACAGAATTATCTGGACCACTGGGTGTCCACAAAACAACAACCAAAAAATCGATTTTATCTGGAGCGTTTATAGGTGGCAAAAAAGAATACACTGTGGCTCAAATTATCCAGATACTCATGATTTTTGGGTGCCGTACCCTTATGATGAGTAGTATGATAACACTAAGGAGGAGGAAGGGGTGAGAAACCAGGGAGCTAGTTTTCTGGAAGTATGCACTATTTCAAGTTGTATTTCAAGAGTATTAATGCCATCTGACTTCAGTATCTAGCTTAAGTGTTGTGCCCATTGGAAGTTTGGTGCCTACAACATAGTAAAAACTGTCAGTTTCTGATCACTTCTACAAACCCTGTCCCACAGTATTCGGTGTAGTAGCAAAGGTGAGAAAGGACCCTTGCTTTGCAGCCCCTTGTATGTGTGGTGACAACAACACAATAAGCATTTTTGTACTTCGGTCATTTTAGGTGGCATTTTACTAGCAAATTCTCTTGTAAATTTAGGACAACTTCCAGTGTTACAGGTGAAAGTCTGTCTTTACAAAATCATGGCTAATTACATGCATGTCAGTTCTGTGAATCACAGGTTTGGGGTTTTTTTTTCCCATGGTTTATACAGTGCTTATTAAAAAAACTCCCAAACCCAAGCTATTTTTTGGAATGATTCACCATGAGTACAGTGAGTGAGAGCACATCTGCAGGTTAGTGCCCTCGTCTTTCAGGCCTTCCTTGAGAACACTTACTGTTACATAAGTCAGGGCAAAGCTGGATGATGGCTTGCTTACCCGTCAGGAAAACATAAAGCATTATGTGCTTCAGTGGGGTTTTGGAAAGCTCCCCTTTCCTATGTGCTTTGTGTTCTGTTCACTGAGGGGCTCATGTAACCAGACATCATGCCATACCCTTGAATCTGATTGTACCAATGTAGCAAGCAAATGGCTGTCAGAGTGCAGGCACTGTATTCAAAACCTTTTAACAACCAAAAAACCCAACCCAACCAAACAAAAAACAACCACCCAAACTTCTGACTTCTTTCATAGTATTCTGAGGACATTTTTCAAGAGGCCTGTTTTCCAACTGGGAGAACTGGAACACGTATAAAAATCCCAAGTCAGTATATTTTGGTCAAGGCTGAAGTGAACTTCGATATTTGCTGTGGACCCTGACACTGAGTCCTCTCACTAACTTCAATTGCATATTGGTTTCTTCACCTAGTTTCTTACCTGTTAAATGTGAAGCATACTTTCAAGGGGGTCACTCTAACACTTAGGTTTTTTTAAGGATAAAATATATGTGCTAAGTATTGCATATTTAGTAGGAAATTGAATCACGAAGTAGTCTTAAAATACTTTTGACTGCATAGAAATAGCTAAGAGTTCCCACTAGAGAGTATTCCTTAGGTCATGGTTCTTATTTTGATCGTGGTACATATGGAAAACTCATCATCATGTATTCACAAATGCTGTAATTTACTGGAGCGATTGTACTAGGCTGGTACATTCTGTGTTTGGTCAGACTGCTCATCTAGGTTTACGTACCTTTTCTATAGTCTAGGTTGGTATGGAAGAAACATGCTTAATGGGCTGGTCAAAGTGCGGCACCCACACGAGATTGCTCAGAAAAAGCAGTGTGTACTTCATAGCATGTTCGGAAAAGACCTGGAGTAGAAAAAGCAGAGTTCTAGCCTACCTTGCCAAGAATTCTTAATGTCAAGTGAAGCCTGGAACTAGAAAAACATTTTAATATCAGCCAGCCTGTTATATGCGTAAAGCTGGTATTTCACAGGGCATTAAATATTTTTGCCATATTTGTAGTCATTTTCTCTTCTTGGTGCCAATTCAAATACATGCTTCAGTTTCTAATCTTTGTTACTTACTCCTGACTAGCTCCCTGTTCATAGCTTTCCTTCCCCCAGCCTGCAGTTCTCAGGGGCATCTCAGTTTTTTACTTATTTTTCCTCTTGATATTTCACTAATTTGTTTTCCATAACATTTAGATACTTTTCAAATTATTGGTTTCATCTGTTCTTTCTTTCTGTTCTCTTTCTTTCTGGTCTGTAATCACTTTTCATCACATCCATTCATTTATTATGGTTTTTCTTATCAACTTTGTTTTCTGTTTTTGCCTTGTGGAATCTGTATTTATGCCCTCACCTCTCTCATTTAGTATTTTTCTACTCTGTCTAAGGAAAATAGTGTCACAAGATAAAAGGGCACTTCTGTCTCATACATTCCTTTCCCAGGAAACCAGGATTGTTCCCATCAGTGCAGGACCTGACTTGTTCATTGCTGAGCTCAATTATATACCAAATTTTCAAGCCCAGTTTTCAATCCCTGAATCAGAAGGAACAAATCTCATCTCAAGTATGATTTTTTTGTAATGATCTAAGAATTAGTTTGAGATGGTCATCTCAGATAATTAGTTGGTTAGTGATTGATTAAGGTGGGTAAAGGAAAACGAATGGAAACTAAGGGATGATCTAGAGGAGTAATAGCCAAGAAAGCTGTTGCCAAATAGCTGTTATTTCCCTGGTGTCCACATGAACACTCACCTTCTAATTTCATTAAGTTTTGGATGGAAACTATTTTGCTACTCTGAAGATTTTGAAGCTGTGGTGCAAGCAGATTTTTATTGTAACCTACTGAAATGGACAGCTTTGTGTCCCTAATCTTGCCCTTAGAAGGGCCAAAATATTTCAATTTTTGCTAATTCAGCAAACTTCATCTCTACATGTATACTGAAACAAGGAACACACTTAATAACTTCGCTTATTTATGTAAATTTAAGCGCACAAACTTGAAACATTCAGCCCAAAAGCTCGCTACTAACATTATGAAACCCCTTGCCTTTTCATCCTTTCTCTTAGCCGATATGCTACAAATTCTTCTGTCCTATAGACAGAAATGAAGACTATAAGGACTCCCTCTTCAAAACTATGCAGAAGGCAGGTGCAGCAGCACACTTAGCATCTCCAGTCTCAGGCACTTTAATCATCATCCCTCTTACTGTAGGGTGTAGACAAACGCAGCGCAGCCATCTCCTCTTGTTGTATAAGGTTATAAGGGCAGAAAGCAAAGAACTGTTCCCATTCCCTGACAGAGTGGATGCGAGAGGGAACTCTTCGCAATACACAGAAATAGCAAGCCTGGCAGTACTACCACTGTTGCAATTGTTTTTCCTCAGTGCTGGACTTACTAACCATAGGGCTGACACTTGCATGGGAGAGTTAATGTGAAATATAAATTGCATGGAGCCCTCATACAACGTCTTTGCCAAGACTTGCCTGATAACTTCCAACCTACATACATACAGCAATGCCTTGTGACACAGGGAAAAAATATATATGAAAATCCCGTCTCTCCCTTAAGAAAACTGTTTTAAAAAGGAATATGGAGTATTTGAGAAGAGCTCAGCCAGGGCTGCCGAGAACAATGTCTCACAGGCGAGCTCCCTTTCTGTTCATACCTCCCAACTGGGAGCCAGCACATACCTGCAGCTCCTTTTCTATAAAGGCACACGGAAGCCCCCAGCACAGCTACTCCAGCTGAAGCTGCAGGCAGCCTGCCCTCCCCTGCCCTCCCTCCCTTCTGTTGGACCAGCAAGGGCATTCTGCATCTTCTGCATCTCTCTCTGTTTGGATGAATCTTGTTACAAATGAACTGGAACTTGCAGTTATAGCTATCTGAAATGATAGGATGTAATTTTTGTTATTTCTTCCCTTTCTGGTAAAGGTTTTCTTTAATTTGTTACTTGAAAAAATATACTGATAGCTCTATATAACCATGGGAACAGACTGTAAAGATAACTCCATCTGCTGCATTTGAGTGTCAGTTACCCAGAGCCTGACGCTACCCCAGAACAGCGAAGTTGGCATGTGCAAGCAAGTAAGAGAAAACTCTTGTAGATTTATCTAAGAGAAACTGTCTTGTAATTATCCTGATAACAAAAACCTCAGTAATTAAGGAATCCTTACGGTATTTATATAGAAATAGCTATGTTGGCAGATGTGCCACTTAGGGTTCTCTGTATAGCAGACATTATACTTCTGAAAGTACAGAATCTGGGGTGAGGAAGCATTCAGGCTGGATGAGATGATGAAACAAACTCTGGAATTTGAATAGTAAATAATACAGTACAGGAATAACATCTAGCCCAAGTTAAACTTATGAGACACGGTTTTCAGCAGGCTGTTGCAATTGCAACCTTGCTGACTAGTGGTTTATTTTCTGTGTATTTGAGCAATAAGAGGATTTATTAATCATTCACGTCTGTATTTAGGTTTATGGCATTTGGGGCTATTTTTAGGTGTGAGCACCTACGCTTACATTAGTGAGGTACGTGTAGCGTGCATATTTAATGTCTGACATTGTCTTAGAAGTATGGAAAAATATTTTTAAAAGCCAATAATTAATGTTTTATTTGAGGAAAAACTTGGAAAGAGCATATGTTTCTTTTTCTTATAGGATAAAAGTCCTGTGAGTGGCTTTTTAATTTTGTTATAGTAAAAGCAAAATACAACAGCTGAGTTTTTGTTAAGAACAGAACACAGCTGCCAAAATCCAGTTCTGGTAAGTCTAGAATCAGCTAGATAACTTGAGACCTAACTCCCCTCATCACGTATATGTAATTTAGAACTGTTAACAAAAAAACTCTGAGAATTCAAGTTCTGAAATTTATCCAGTTGCCCAATGCTAGTAATGATGATGAATGAAGATATTCATATCTGCCTTTTGTGTGTCAGCATATTATTCAGTTGTCACAAATCATCTGACTGTATTTCTTGTAATTCTGGTTATCTGAAAACATGAAATAATGTTGAAAGAATTCAGAATGACAGTGATTCCCCCTCTGTTCCACATGGCCTAGGAAACTGATTTACCATCACCAATGTTATAAGGAGGGAGAAGGAAATTGTATTAAAAGTATGTAAGGGAGAAAGTACATGAAAAGGGAAAATGTTGCCTATGTTTAGAAAGAATGAAAAAATCTAATGTACATCTCTCTTTGCGCAATATTACTGCAGCGTCAGTAATACACGAAACATTTTCAGAACTGCAAAGATTGGAGTTTTATTGGCACCACTGCAAATGCACATACAAGGACTCACTTGTAAATGTCAGTGTCTTTTCTGGGAAATAGCCTACATCTGCAGATATTTTAAAGAGCGCTGACAGAAGGAGGTTGTTGCTTAAAACTTCATCTATAATATGGAAGTGCCAGATCCTGAAATAAGTGCAACAGTAGACAGAATGCTCTAATTCATGCTGATCTTCCTCTCTTGTTGAATTCAAGAAGAGATGAACATACAACTTTAAGATGAACCCTGGAATAGAGTTTATGGGGAGGAAAAAAATGCATTTCTCTCTGATTTGTGCCAGACTCTGTGGCAAGATTAGGGAGATGCTTAAGTATTAAGATGTTAGTGGACATAAAGGATCAAAATTCATAGGTAATTAAAAGAATCCTGTTGTGACTGGTTCTGACTTTAGGCACATGTAGAAGTTTTCTGATCAAACATCTCCCAGAATATGTGTTTTCTAAAGTATAACCTAAGACTGTGTTTGTGTTGACAGAGGTACTGCCCTTGAGAGGTGCTGAAAGCCCCTTGGACTTGAAGAGTATCCTGAATTTCCACTGTCATCTTTAAGAGAAGAAAATACTCAGCACCAGGTAGGAAGTAAAAGAGACCTGATTTACTGTACAAAAAAAAGAGAAATCTTGAGATATATCAAAGGGGCTTGCATTCCAAAGTCTTGCAAGTCCGTATGAATTCAAAATGAGGTTTCATTGTTCCTTAGGTGAAACCTCTTAGGAATATGCCTGTCATCAAGCCCTGAATTAAACATATCTTATGATAATCTGTTTGTATCCGTATTAGATTACTCTCTTGGCCTTACATGTGTTCATGATGGTGCCAATTATTCCTTTTAATTCCCCTACATATTTTAATTTAATAGCCTGTGTTAGCGGAAGTGCTATGATTGGGATATAGAGACCTAAAATTACTGAATTTTACCCGTTCTACTCTTTTTACCCTGTGTGTGTGATGCAGCTAGCATCACTGCTGACATTTACAGCAGTTATGGCATATTGCTCCAGATATTGGAACATCTCCAGCGGGGAAGCTTGCTGCATATCTGATCCTATTCCTAGTAAAGGATGTGGAATTGCACCAACATAAATACTGATACAAGTTCTCTCAAATAAGGGCATCTGGCAGACAACAAATAATTCTTTTGTTTGTGGACAGAAGTAAAGCTCAAAAGGGTGTTAGGATTTCTGAATCTAGGTTTGGCTGTGTGTCTTCAAGAATCGTCTCTCACAAAGTATGAATTATGCACCAGGTATAAAGAGCTGCACCAGGCTTTAGGAGCCTGGAAAGGAGTAGCACAAAACATATTTAAAGCACTGGCAGTTAGTCAGCTAATGACAAAACATGTTTAGGAGTTAACGAAAACCCTTTGGTTGTGGCCTAGCTAGGATGCAGTTAATCCACCAGTAGTTCTATACTTTGTCTTTACTTGGTGAGATCCCAAAGAAGAAACGGATTTTCAGAAGGGCAGTTACATATGGTTGGAACCACAGTGTGGTAAAGAGGTAGCTGGACAAAAAGCCCAGCAATCTTATGCTGGTGAGGGAAATAAATGCATTACCTAACTACCTAAAAAGTGGAAAATTATGTTGTTTAAATTATTAATCTGTATGTATCAGAGAGATGTGGTAGTGTGGTAGCTCTTTAGTAGAGGATGGGAACTGGACACAGAGGTCTCAGATTGTCTTGACTGACTCCTTAAATTGTGCAAGCCAAGCTGGAAGTCCATGTATCATGTCAGTTCTTGCAATGAGGTGGGAGGGCAGAGCAGGAGGAGAGGACACGGCAGAACTGACTGATAGTTTATCAAAAGCTGAAGTCAGACACAGAGGGAGCAGAGCAAGCAGCTGTCTGGCACTGAGAGAAGTCAGTGTTGGTTTTCTTTTTCTTTTCTTTTTTTTTTTCTGCCTGCTAGTGTAAACACCAAATGTCAAAGACTGTGAATGTAAGGGTTGTTGTCTATGGCCCCTCCCATGTTCCTGAATGTGCAAGTAAATGCTAATTAAGGATAAATGCTTAAGACCTGAAAGTGAACTTGTGATTCTTTAGTTAGTAGTGATTCTTTGGTAAGCAGCTGATACTTTGCCTCTTCACAGTAGAGACAGTGGAGGAAATGTTGCTGTCTGTCCTGCAATCTGGCCTGTCTTCGTATTCCTTCCAAACAGTCTGTGAGAACAAAAGGCCAAGCCTGTAAATAGAAAAGCTACTTTTGCATATCATCACTCCTTGATAAAAATAAACAAAGCCTGTTCTCACTTCATTCCTGCCACAAAAGGCTTATGGGTGTTTTCCATATGATTGAGTTTATAGCGCATGTACATACAAACTTAGCACCTGGTTTTTGAAATGCAGGTAGCAAGAAACAAGTTTGCTCATTTGTGACCATCAGTCTTAAGACATTTCATAAAGAGTCACCAGTGAGATGATTCACAATGGCATAACAGAAGGCTTCCTTTGAGCCCTTCAGGGAATTCAAAACTGCGCTGACAGTAATGAATTGTATTGCTTCCTATGGGTTGACACTTCTTCCTGAGAGATCACTGTCTCTGGGGACTTTTCTGCAGGTTTTCCAGGCAAACTCTCTTCCACACAATATGTGGTTACTGAAAGCTGTCCTCAGATGGTCTGCAGGATTTCCCAGGCAGGCATTCCTGACACTGAACTGGGATTACAGAATAGCTAATTTGAGAGCCCAGCTACAGTTTAAAATAAATTAAATTCTGTCCTCAATGCTTCCAATTTTAACTTTTACACTCAAGTGGTATAAATTATTGTACCAGAGCCTACCAGCTGAGCCTGTTGTCATGCACCTTTCTGGCACTTAAAAAAAGAAGATAAAAAGGTAGTAAGGAGCCATCACAGAACAGCAGGAAACTGTATGTCTCAGAGCTCCACAGTGGGCAGGTGTGGGAGCACAGCATACCCTGTCCCGCTCGGCAGGCAAGAGGTGCTGCTGCTGAGGAACATGTCCTTGGCATTGGATCTAGGGTGCTGTTTTAAATGTGATGGTAGATGGCCAGTAGCTGTGACCAGCACTAAGACTATGTCTCTGATGAGCTTGGAAGTTAGTTACAGAGCAAAAGCAGTGAGTCAGAGGTCTGAATAAGGTAGCTCAAGTCACCTGTTTGATTAAAAGAGAAGGTGCGTCAGCACAGCTCTGGGTTAGAGACTGCGCTACAAAGTGACTAATCTCTACATTGCCTGAATGAGAAGCAGGCAACCTGTGTTTATCTGTGTTTACACCTGATTACTCCACAGGGCAAAATGCAGGACAGGCCCCTTTTGCACCCTCTCCCCTTGCCCACGCTCCTCAAAGGCGAGATGTGGCCTGACCTTTGGTCTGTGTGGGATGTGTCTGGAGGGGAACCAAAGAGCACTGGAGCTCTGGTGTTCTACTGTCCTGCTTCTGCCGTGGACCAGTGGGGATGTAAACAAGGGTGGGGAAGAGGAGAGCTTCCGTCAGCTGCCAATCTACTCTCAGGAAGGTGGGAAGCCCAAGAGCCGAAAACATTACAGCATTGTCTTTTGGAATTGACTGAACATGTGCAAAATCACTGTCCTAATGATAAACACTGTCATAAATATTGGCAGGACATGAATCCAGCCTCTGCAAAGGCTTCTTTTTTTAAAATAATTATAAAAGCAGCTCAAATCACATTTTTCTTTATCACATCTTTAAAGTTTGTTATCCTGCACCCCTCTCTAGATTGCCGTATGGTGAAGGAAATGGCTCTTAGAACTGTTTTCTGTGGAACTGTAGTAGACATGAATACCAAACAACTTCACAAAACCACTAAATATTTGGCAACCTTCTAGTCTACTGCAATTTTTAAAAAATGCTCAAGGCAAATGTTTATGTTGAAGGGGCAAAAAAATCCCCAGGATAGAACTGTCAATTAATGGATAATTTCAGCTTTCCTATATAACCCTGTTCTATAAGCCATACTTCATAAAGAGTGAATACTCTTCTAATTAGACTTTTCTAAAACCTTAAAAAGCATTTGAATTGTGAGTGGATGCTGCTCTGGCTTTTCTGGCATGTTACATACAGGACGTCTGGCCAATTCTCCAGTCTTCTCTCAGATATGTTACCGATCCAAAATATTTTCACCAGACACCCTGAAGTGGAATCACAAGTTTGCCAATTTCCATTTCATGTATCTTCCTTAGAAACCTGAAAATTACAGCTCATGAGCACTGGCGATTTGATTGCTCAATGTCCAAACTTAACTCACTGGAACAAAATAACAACAAAGATGCAGAAGATGATGCCTGGCTTCTATGAGACAAAATTGCTTAAAAAAAAAAAAAGTTATGTAATTTCCAACTCAGAAGTTAGGCCTGGGGGGATTGCTACTCTTAAACCACTGATGAAGTACAGATCAACAATTACCAGTAAGCCTTCATCAGCAAAGTTATTGCATTGTTACACCGACATTTCCCTGAACCTGCCCAGGTCTCCAAAGCAAAAAAACAATTCTCAGTGTCTTTACACTGTGTAATTTTCAATTTTCTCCATTCTCTGAGCTCCAAGTCAGCACTTTTTGAGAAACATATATGTCAGAAGAAAAGTTCTCAACAAAGGTCTCATATTCTGATTTCCTTGGACTTTACAGCAAGATTTCAAATGCTGTTGAAACTGCCAAAAAAGAAAAATGTGTGTTATAATATTACAGATGATAACATAGTCCAGTCTGGGTTTTTTCCTTCTAACCAGTGCTGTGAGAGCTTAAGCAATGTTATTTCACTAGGCCAGGAAGTCAAGGCAGAACTTCATTAAAATACAGCTGAATGACCTGTTACATGAACCGGGCTCTGCAAGCGAGCATTTGGGAGTTTGGCAATGTAATGGTCCTGCAGGTTGGTTCATTGTTCGCTAAAGCTGTAGCCTGTGGCTTGAACATCTCTTGTCCTCTGGAAAGGGATAATCTTACCTAGATGCCAAATAAGGTGTCTGGTCCTCATATGGAAAATATCTCCTCTGGGACAAGTAAAAGGATCAAACTCCTCCCCCCCCCCCCCCCCAATTTATTCAAGACAAATGCTGATCCACCACCTCGGCCCGTGCTTCCTAAGGAGTTTGTCCTTGCTGGTTCCAAGCTGGAGCTACGTGTTCAGGCCACCTCTTCTTCCTCCAGAAAATGGTCTGGATGGAAGGAATATGGAAAACGGAAGAGAGGTGTGGCTTCAGTAGTGAATCCCGCGGGATATGTGATGCTATGGTAACCTGACTCTGGAGGATAAAGATCCAGTTGATGTTGCTAGAAACACTCCAGGAAGCTGATAAAGATTATAGCTGGGCCAGGTCCAGTACTCCAAGCATGATTGCTCAGAATTACAGTGTATTTAGAGCTGAAGCCCAAGGAGGGACCGTTTTAGGAATGAGTTCAGATTTGTAGAACAGGGGAGTGAAGCGATAGCTGTTCAGAAGAATACCACAATGTAACCAAAGCCCAGAAGTTCCTTAAGTTCAGACTTTGGCTGAGATATTTTCTCATTGACTTTTTCATATTGACTTTGAAGGTGCTGCAAATCCCATGTAACTGTAGTCAGTGAGAGTTTCAGGTGCTGGATCATCTAGGGAAATCCCTGCTAGGCAGGCCAGCCACAATTTGCAGGAAGTGATACAAGAAGGTGAAATACCTATAGAGCCGAAAGGTTTATCAGGTCAGAAGTGTACTCTCTGGGTTTGTGTATGGTAGTAGCCTGGCTGCCCCTGTCATTCCTGAGCTCTTGCACCAACCCAGTTCTTCTTGAAGCCTGAAAACTTTCTCAGTCCTTGCTCAGTGTCATGTAGCCGCCCCACCGAGAAGCTCAGGCAGGAACTGACAGGGAGTGTATGGGTGATTTCCAGTGAATGATATCCAAAACTGCTCTGAAGAGTAAGCTTTACATAGTGAATATTGTACTTGAAGAGGAGTAATATGATGGCTAGTGAGGGAGGGACTGCAAGCCCATGGGCAATCATCCAGAATTGTAAAGGAAGCTATATTTTATAGTACTGTATATCAGTTTATAAATATCATCAGAGGGTTAAAGTAACTGCTTACAGACAGGTCATAAAAATAAGGGAACCCTGAGGGGTTCCAGGAGTAGCTTTAGTGGTGGGAATATAGTATTTTTAGTCATAATTGGATACAGTCTACATTAGTACAGCAGTGTCTTCATTTTGTGCAGTATAAAATGGGAGGGGACAGTGTCACTTCTGGTTGTGTCATCCCATCAAGCGCTCTGTGTTCAATAAAGGGCTTCACTCCTAAAGACTACCAGCTCAGCACGTTTCACTGAGAAAAAAATAATACATTACTCTGAAGTGTTAGAAGCAGTTATTGCCAAAGCATAATCTAGAGAACAGTAACATGCTCTGTGTTCAGGGCAAAAGCAAGATGGATATCCTGTATCCAGCACTCTCCTTTTTTCCTGCCATCATGAATTTCTGTAAGGTGAGTGGATTCAAAATTATGGAAGTAAAGTATGGGCAATTTTTTAATCTGGTTCCAGGTGGCCTACCTCTTTTCCAGCCAGTGAACTGGTGCTCATTCAGACTGATTCTTTGGCTCTGCTGCTCTGAGCTGACAGCCTGTACCCCTCTTTGCACAGCTGTCGGTGCCTACACAGCAGTGGAGGCAGTGAAGGGTCTTGCCGTGCTCCTATCCTGGCTGGCCTCCAGGACTGAGCTTCCTTCTCCTCACTTGACTGGTGCACGCAGGCAGGATCAGGACGCGCAATAAAAAACAAATAATATGGGGGATCATTACAGAGTGCCCAGCTGGAGGTTTGCAGCTGCTAGTAAGCATTACTGTGTCTCAGGAGGCTGGCGTTGCCTTTACGAAGGTGTTTCATAAGTAAAAGTAACAGAGAATATTTAATCCAAATTGGATTATTCCTCCCTCAAATTGCAGAACAGGCAGATGGTCCTTTCTCCCTCCTGGGTTGTTTCTGTCGCCGCAGAGCCGCCTGCAGGCCTGTGCCACGGCTGAGTGCCAGCAGAGCGCTGGGGACGGGCGAGGGCGGCGGGTCCCAGGCCCTTCCATCACCCCCGGGCCCCTCCGTCACCCCCGGGCCCCGCCACCGGCCTTCCCCGGCCGCCCTCTGCCGGGCTGCCTGCGCTTTGGTGGGACTCTGCTGCTCGTTAGCCACCAAGGGGGAAATTACGCATTGTGGGAAGGACAGATGAGAGTCAGTGACCCTAAACCACCAAGCAAAAGATTTTAAAGGGATTTTTAAAGCCAGAGCTTTCAAGCGCACAGCCTGAAGTTAAACATTTAAATCTGTGTTTAGGCATCAAAATAAACAGGGGTCTGATTTTTAAGAGGTGTGGAACAACTCAGGTTTTCCACCCAGTTCCCCAGAGGCTGTAAATTTGTTCATTTCCTCTAAAAGTCTGGCAGCCTTTTTAGATCTTTAGGAATGGAGTTGCAGTCCTGGCAGTCCAGGGAAGCCTGAGAGCATCCCTTAAAACTTTGCCGAGTAAGGAACTGAGGGCTGAAATCCAGAAAAAAAATTGGGGCCCCTAGTCTGAAACACAGCAGGAATCTGGGTGCCTGTGTTCAGGAGCAAGACAAAAACAAGCAAGCAAAAAAATCAGGATAAAAAGCAGCTCCTCTCTATTTGCTCACTTTCTGGCCTTGCCAGTCTTGGATGGCTTTCCTCAGCATTGCAATTTCCACATCACAGCTAGATCCTTGGGGGTGAGAGTGCTACCTTGGGAGAGGTCAGAAGTGGGCTCAACCCCCCTGGACCTGTGGGGCTTCTCCTTTCTGAGCCTGTGTTCCACTTCCCGCACTGCGACTGGAAACAAAGCACTGTTCTTGCCTTTGTCCATCATCTTTTTTTCTAAAGAAAACAATAGCAGTAACCCCAGTTACCAAAAGAGACTGATCACTTCGCTAAAACCATGAGATTTCTGCTGTTCTCACATAGCTGTGTAAGCAGTGGGACTGTAGCTGCTCCTCTCTTTTGATCATTTCTGTTCATCTGGTTTAGGCAGCTCATGCTCAGCACACTGGTTTTTCTTACTTATATTCCTGTGTGCTTAACTTTCACCATTCCATGAGTAAAGAACTTGGGGCTGTGAATTCCTGTCCTGAAAACTTGGTGTAGCAACTACATTCCCCTTTAGAACAGATCCTGTGACCGAGAGTCCTAACACCTAATTGTTGCCATCTGAAAGGCAGATGCGTAGTCTAAAATGTTTCCCTAGATCTTCTCTGAGATCAATTGAGAAAGGCAGAGGCCCCTGCTAAGGGCCATTCTGACCAGTTACCTCAGATACCTTTCTGTTGGAAAGGATAAATTGACACCAGTTCATCACTCCCACCACTGACAGTAGAGGAAACCTAGACAACTGAGTTGGATTAGGTACCTAATTGTTGGGTGGTTTAAAGTCAAGTGCTGTAATTGAATACGATTCTTTTCACATACAGAACATTATGGAAGGGGAAGAGTTGTTTAAGATAAATTAGAACATTGATAGAAGAACAAATCAGTATGAAGACATCACAAATAAATGTAACGTGTTTCTAAAACTTGCTTTGTCCCACAAAATTTAGCATATCTCTTCATGGCATTTACACTGCAGCAATTGGGGAAAGGCAGCCCTTGCTAGGTATATGTTACAACTCCTCCTCTGAGTTCTTCTACCTCCTTCCACTTCTACTCAACATGAAAATCAATGAAAAGGGTTGTCTAATATGAGAAGCCTGCAAAAAAACCCCTCCAAATATATTGGCTAGAAGTTGTCTTTTGGAGAGATGATTATTCTTACCACTTAAAGAAAACAATAGTCTTGTGATAGCCTTTGGAGTCATGGATATTGACCCTAGTGACTGATATATCTGGCATTAGCAATCTTGGTCCAGCTGGAATGCGTGCTTATTTTCTTATCGGCTATCCAAGTCTTGAATGAGCAAAAGGTGATATTTTCTTGATAAAATTGCCCCAGCTCAAAGGCAGTTTTAGGATCAGAATCCCTGGGAGGGCCCTTCTAGAAGAAGATACGATGTGACCTCCTTTGCTAACTTGATTGATCAAGTTGATTGCTGATATTCCCATGGAATCACTGATATTCCCTTGGATATTTTTGGCTTAGACAAAATGTGATCATTTGCCAAGGAAAACTAGATCACTTCTCAAATCCTCAGTGCATACTACTGAGCTGTTGGACATTTGGGTTTTTTTTCTTATCAGTAATACTCTTAAACATTTCAGTTGATAAGACTTAATTCTCAAAGCTAATTTATAGCCTATTACAGGTGATGCCTCTATTTGTTGTTTATTGATTTGGTGTTATAGATGGCGTTTCATTTCTTCTTTTAATCATTAGTAACCCAGAAAGGCAGCCATTACACATCCTTCATCTGTCCATGCCCTGTGTCTGAGCCAAACTGAGAGATGCTGAGGAATGCTGGTACGATATGAGGAAATCAACGTTGACACAGTTTGCGTATCAATGTGACAGAAAAGAAAGTAAGGTGAAAGGGCATTATCCATTCCTATTAGCTACTGACATCCCTTTCCTGATATGTTTCACGTGTTGTGTTTAATGGGTTATACTCAAAAGATGTGTGTAGATGAGAAGAGCTGCACAAAGAATAATGTCTGCAAGACTTCAAGAAATCAAATTGGAACTAAATTTCTGCAAGGTGGGCAGACGAGGCCAGGAAAAGGCATAAAACACATTGACTTTAATTCTGCTGGGGGGGGGGGGGGGGGCGGCACAGAATTTTTGAAAATATGCCTTTCTTGTATTTTTCTAAACTAAAAGTTGCTTAGAGCAACGCTGCTAAGCAACATCCTCCTGTCTGCTGCCCCTATGTTAATCTGGAGGAACTACGCTTAAATTGGTGGAGTTATTCTGGTCTCCTGCCAAGGGGAGAGTTTGGCCCCAGTAAATGTAATTTCAGCAGAGCAGTCAAGGAAGCACAGCATGACGGCACATGGTGAAAAGTGTGCTAATTAAACCCACCACTCAGTAAGTTTTTTATTCTTAAGGGCATGACTTCAAGGTGGGAGTCACTGCTGCAGCTTGTGCAAATGATGGTGTTAGGATCTAGGAACTGTGGGTGGGCAAGCGCTGTATGGTGATGATGGCTGAGACCCGCAGGTGTGCTGGATCAGGTTTCCCGCAGGCATTGAGAAAGCTCCCCACTGCCTGAGCAGAAATAGCATGAGAGCTAGGCTGGCAGCTGTCCACAGAGAAACCAAGGCAAAGAAAGACCTCCATAAATGCTGCTGACAGCAGCACCAAACCTGCTAAACCTTGCCTTATTTGTACCACTGCAGAAGATAAAGCGGTTATATAGCATTCCTTTAATTTGGTAGCATTTTGGGCTCAGGATCCACTTGCTCTGTTGAGACACAAGTGAAAGTTCAAGCAGTGAGAGCATCACTTGAGTTGGGCCTTTACTCCACAGCAGATTCCCGAGCCTCGCATGATGAATGTGGAAAGATGAAGGGTATTATCCACATACAATAATAAAAACGTATCAGCCATCGAAATATTTTGAAAAACTTATTAGTTTGGGTAATAGATGTCAGATAATGAAAATATATTAATATAGTATTTACAGAGTTCCATCTCTTAAAAAAAAATTAGTTGTAATTTAATAATCCTTTTGCAAAAATGCAGTGAACAAAGGGGATGTGACAGACTATCTTACATTTAGGTTATATGTGCAGAATATCCTACCATTATATTGTATCCAGTGTAGTATTAAGTATATGATTAACCCAATTCCCCATATACCATATTATGCCAGACATAAAACGTGCCCACCTCATGTTCTTAACAGAGCATTTTTGTGTTAAGTTGAACTTCCCTGCAAGACAAGGGAAGGTGAAATGACATTATTTCTACCTTATTTTCCTAGGTGTCTTGGAGCAGTTTCCCCTTGGTAAGCCCCTGGAATTATCTTCTCTTCTGATCACTTTTCTTCTCCTAGTCTCTCTGACTGAAACCTTTCTAGGTGTTTCCAGCCTCCTGGTATCAGCTTTTTCTCTTATTAGACAACTAGTTAAAACTCTGTTGCAATTCCAGGTTAGTTTTGGTCTCTATGCCTGGTCTGTCTTAGAGGTGTGCCAAATATCACTGATGGATTTAGTCACTAACTTTCTCTTAAGCCATTTCATAAAGGGTCCAATGGGACCCCAGTAGTTGAACCTCCCACAGTTGCTCTTCCAGCTCTGGTGCCACCCCATCAACTTCAGGTCTCTCTCAGGCAGCAGTAAGGGAAAGTGCTGATACAATGAGCATAGATAGAAAGATACTGCGTCCTCATGGCCCCTGCCGTGTAGAAGGCCTCCTGGGTACTGTTCCCAGTCAGTTTGTTAGGAAGAGATCGCTAATCCTTGCTAGGCTTAGCACTGAAGTGGCTCTAGTTTCTGGACCCTGTAACTGTTAGCTTGATGTGCTTCCATTCACTGCTTCCCTCTCTGCATCATCTGTATCCAGGGATATTGGGCGCTGCACTAAGTCTAGCACCATGGCTTTAACTATTCCCCAAAGCTGCAATAAAAATGAAACAATACAGCCAATACTTTGATGTTTCTTTCTTACTAAATCCATGAAAACATGGCTCTTACCAGCACTGGAAATTTTCCCAACAGCCTTCCTCATAAAATGCAATATTTAATTGACTAACAATGTCAGCATTTTAAAAATGCTTTCCAGAAAAATGTGAGACAGTGGAATATATTTTCCCATCAGTACAATTAATTTCCAGGTGCCTAGAGATGACTTTTGTCTGCACGAAGCAGGGTCATGAATGGACACCTAAGGAAATGGGGAATTCGTGCATTTATTGATCAAAATATAAAAAACAAGCACTCTTTTCTAGTGGGCCAATAAAGGCTTGAGAGGCAGACAAAGCAAACAATTCCACTCATTCCTTCAAGACAAAATACAGATCAGTGCAGACATTGTGCTTAACAGAAAGTTCTCCAGAAATATTTCAGGTTAATGGTTTTGCAGCATTCTCTCCAGTACAGGCTCCCCAGTGCTCATTGACTTAATGTTTTAGATTGATGCTATGAATTATTGATCTTTGCAAATTTTATTCTCCATAAGATGCTGCATTGAATTTCTAGGATCTTCCACAGCCCAGAGTTTGGCCATGTATTTCTTTCAGACTTGAAAGAGAAAGGATGACACCTCTGGGAAGCTGTGCTCTAACAGTCACAACATACACACCCACAAAGTCTTTTCAATGTGACAGGTGGCAACACTGAACTGTGCTGTATCCATCAATTTGTAGAATCTATCCCAAGACACAGAGACAGCACAGACACCTCAATAAATGGGTGGTACATGTTAAGGACAAGGCATAATAGACCAGGAAGATAAGTTGATTCAACAGGTGTCTGAACTGCCCTCCCCTCTCTCTGCAGGTAGGATTCCTTTTTGATGCTCCAGATTTAAATCACAAAGGCTCGTTTTGTCAGAGCCCTTTGAATGTGAAGTGGCTCTGGTCACACTTACTTTGTTATGGTACACAAGTTTGCTGTTGATATTACTCCCAACTTAATGACAGTCTGTGTGAAATCTTAACCTGTGCCATGTGACTTCATGATCAGGCAAAATGCTTCTGATCTCATTCAGTAGAAACTCATCTCAGAAATAATTTCCACAGCTGTATTCTGCATGATCACACTATCTGTTAGATCCATTTTTACATCTCACAAATGGTTGACAATGTGCCACAGGAAAAAAAACCCCAAACAAAACCCAAACCAAAAAAACAACCACAAAACTAAACCAAAGCCCAACAAATCTGGATGTGTCCAGATAATACTAAAAGAATCAGTCATGGTATGACACATGGTTCATAACATTGTATGAACTGATACATACAGTTGTAACTGATAAGAGGACTTCAAGAAGAATATCCATGAAGAGGATACAAATTAAATCACTTTTGTTAACCATTTGTGCTGCTGAAAGGGCAACTTAGGAACTCTACTTGTAATAGATCTCCCAAAAAACTATGAAACCACCTCTGCCACAATAAAAATACATATGTCAGCGAAGGAAAAGAGGAAGGTTATTTTACAGAGGGATGTAAGCCCTAGCCCTTCAAAGATTTTCATCTGGAGAAAATCTTGACAAAGTCATCCTGAAAGTCCATGCCAAAACTAAGAGTAAACTCCAGATCTCACAATCCCTGTGCCAACACTGTACCTCCTGTATCCTCTTATGCATTTTTAGTAGGTGGCTTCTGACTATTACCTTGCTGATAACTGGGTACTTGAAAACTCAGTAGAGAGAAGGTAGTCAGGCAATCACTGCTCCAAACATATTAGGAGAGTATCTGTACTAAGAGTAAGAGAGCTTGTTAAAAGATCTGAAAGTGAAGACAAAGTTGATGTCTTACTTGAGTCAATTCTGGAAGGAAGAATTCTCCCTTGGCAATTACTTCCTTCATGCTACTTTCAAGCACAGCAGTTCTCAATTGGTCTCTGAAAGCCCTGCACAAAAAGTTTTCATCTTGCAGTTTGTCACTTCAATTGTCACTTTTGCAAGAGTGCAAGAATGAGTGTCTTCTGAATATGAGAATGTGTACTTATGTGATGTTAAAATTACAGCTAACACTACTGGAACTACTCCATTGATCAAAAAAAAGCCATGTTTGCCTATAGCCAATGCTATAAAGGCTAGCTATCAAAAATCACTATCCTTGAAATCCAGCTTCGCTGAAGGGGAGGCAGAAAGCGATGCTGTTTCCAGAGGAACTCCTGTTATCTGCGTAGGCTCTTTTCCCTAAGTTGTTTTAATACAGCCAGCATTTTTCATGTGACTTTCATGTGACAGATGTCAAATAGCATGATAGTGACATCTTATTAATTTTATATCAGTTAAGCAAGGGGATTATGGGCAGAACTTGTGGCTTGATGCCATTCCACACAAATTCCAGAATATGGCTAAAATTCTGTATTTTCTTGCACTAGCTTTAGCTGCTTGTATCAGTCATTAATAGGTTCTCCGAAAATCTTTCTGATTGTTTTCTCTGTTTGTCATCTAGCTTTATCTTAAGGTATGAGCAATACCTAGCTTGTGTATAGTGCTTTACTCAGCAGGCCTTGTGGTCCTTTGCTGAGAGATCGATGTCATTTGCTCTGAGAAATGGCGGTATTCTAGGAGTGAGGCAGTTGCACATCAGACGATGAAGACGGCAATTCAGTATTTTGTTTTAATAAAGTTGGCACCATCCTTTCTGTACATTGGAAGCAGACAGAGTTTCTGTGTGGAAAATATAATAGATGACCTATGATTAAAGGTTGCAGTAGAATGCATGCATGGAGGAGGGCCACATTCATGTTGATCAAGCAGCACTTGATTCTGACATTCCCTCACATTTAAGTGCTTGATTTTGTTGTCCTAATAGTGTTGTTTCTGGATATTTTCTTTAATCAAAAGTTCTACATACATACTGTGCCATGTTTTCCTAGTTTAAATCCACTCAAGTGAATTATAACAGCATAAAACTGGAGCAATGGACCTACAGTGCATAAACAAATCTTCGTTTTGATGTTAGTGAGTGATAAACCAGCACGCAGAGTAAGTTTCAAAATATCATTTAGTTATTATGCAAAGTATCACTGATAACTAACTAGAGACTTCTGAACATTTTCATAGTATGAAGCATCTCTTGATAGAAATGCCAGTTCAGGAAAATGTTACAGCATGTTCTTAAGTCCCACAGAAGACAAAGCACATCCTTTTCTGAACCAGGGCCAGAGAGACTGTCTCATTCCCTATTGCCCTCCCATTCACAATCACATAATGTCTCTGTACCAACTCAAAACATTGTATACATGGAAAAATGTGTGTGTTCCATTACAGGCAGTTATGGATAAGTGGTTCTGTCCGTTCTGAAATAAATTAATCATCCTGTCTACATTTGTTCTTCGTTTCATCTGCTTCTCCCATCTGTTCTCTTCCTCTCTCTCTTCCAGCTCCCTCTGTTTTAGCAGAGTTTCTCAGTTCAACTGAGATCAGAAGTTGGCCCAGCATGCGTTTGCAAATTTTATTGTATGTGTCCTAACATGGTTTTGTTCCGGGATTTGTTTTTTCTTTTTAAAATCTCTTTCTCTAAAAATGGCTGCAAGTCCCAGGCCTTATGGGCTCCATTTTGTGGGAAGTGATAACGTTTTCCCCTATGAGTGGTCAAATGAGGAAGGCAGTGTTAACAGAAACCTGACTGATGGAGCCTCTCTGAGCTCAATAATCCATTCAGCTTCCAGTTTTGTGGGCAAGACCTGCCCGATAGCCAGCCACATTTAGGGAGCAGAATGTGGAGTCTTTGTGAGGCAGGGCTTGGAGGCCTTATGCCCCTCTCAGCTCCTACTCTAGCACTCCACTCCACCCCAGAGTGAACTTTGCACCACATCAAGTGCTTTGTACATACTCTTGAGAGTATGGCCAGATGTGGCAGTTTTACTTGTTTTACTTAGGTATATACATACCCTATTCATGTAGCTCCAAATACAAACACTCATCAAAGTACATTAAATAGACTAACACCATCCATAATGAAACAAAACTTCTAAGTCAGTGTTTTCATGACATTTCTAATTCAAACATTTCTGTATGGCTTAACCCATACAATAAGCAACCAGTTTGCTCCTTTTCTTCATCTACTATGAGGGCATTTTCAATATAAAGAAAAACGTAGCAACCCAAATATGTCATGAATCACTTGGAACATGATTTAAAGTTTCTGAAGGGTCACACATTTCTGCACTGCTTGACTGTTCTTGCTAAAAAACTCCTAGTTTGCTGCACATGCATGACATTTGAGAACTGTTGTAGGTTTGTAGAACAACTTGATGCGTGCCAGAACCGAGCACACTCATAACAGTCATACGCAAAGCCATAACTCTTACCAGTGCATTTGGAAAGCAAAAAGTTTCCAGTGCAACTGAAGGATCTGATTCTGCTCTTCATACTGCTGCCGAAAAGTGAGAGTAACTCCACTTGAAATTAGTGAAATTGTTACACTGGAGTAATATAAAAATCAGACATCAGTTTCTAGACATAGCATTTTTCTGTTTTAACAGTAAAACCATGAAAAAAAACCCTTGAAGGTTGCAACCCTTTTCTTTCTTGCCTGATCCCACGGACCCTCCCTTCAGCCAGTTGGCTCTCAATACATCCAGTCTCTTGCAGGCAGCCGGTACTGTTTTCATTCTGTGATTAGATTCATTACTCTCAACTATTCCTTTTTATCCCATACTGTCCAGCACATATCCCTTGTGAATTTGCTTCAGTGGGTTTCCTCTTCCATGCTGTTGGTTACTGGCAGTCATGTTATTAACAGAGAGAGAAAGAGGCTCCCTGCTTTAAGTTCCTATACGTAGTCTAGAATAGTTTTGAGTTGCCATTACTGTCTTGACCCTAGTAACCCTAGCCTGGATTGGCAGCACAGCCCAGCTAGTAATCACTAGAAGCTGAGAACAGTCTGACGGTGCTCTGTGGGGCAAGAGCACTTGGAGATCATAGCTACTAGAAAATCAAGGGGTTTACTAAGTATGTGTGAAATGCATTATTTTAAAAAAGCTTTCACAAAGACAGCAAAAAGAACTCCTGGCAGGAGTGCCCCTTCCCCTGCCAAATTTTATATACATGCTTTAAAGCATTAAACAAATTGCATACAAGAAATGGTCTCAATTTTTTATATGTGGGCAAAACTTATTTTTCCCTAACTTTCTTCTCAGAAACAACTGAACCGTGACTCTTGAAATTTAAAAACACATGAATAACAACAGCCTGGAGCAAACACCAGGCATGGAAAATTTCAACTGAACTTGTAAAACTTTAACTAAGTTATAACAGCGTCTTATAACATGAAATGTCAAAAAGTCTCTTAATAACAATAGAATAATGGTGAAGCAAATCCAGCATTTCTATGGAGGGCTGATTAGGGAACGAATATCATCACAGGAGGAATAAATGGAAACAAATGAATGGTGGGTAGTAATAGGTAGCACACACAAGCTATAGGAGTTGTATAAAAGTTTAGAAAGCACTTCAGAGTCTGCTTTTCTTAATATATTATTTTCTAATCATAAGAAATGTTAGTGGCAGATTTAATAACCTTTAACCTCATCTTTCCTACAGTAAGAAAAATATAAAACACACTGGAATGTTGCAAAGTGATGATAAAGTGAGGAATGCTTTCAAACATCCAACTCTTTTCATGGGTAAGGAATAATATCTTGGGTGATCTTTTGACTTTGTCATTCCAGTCTGATATTTTTGTAAACCAGGCTAATGTATGGCAGTTAACTCTGTGGCAGCCACTCTCATTGCAGTGGTGTAAGATCCCATTCCTCCCATCGATGGCAAAGAAAACTCTGCATTGCAGGAAACAAAACTACCTGTAAATCAACCTTTCCGATGCATTGTAATGTATGGTTTGTTAGATATGGACAACATTACTAGTGTACATCTGGGCCATGGCATGGATGAAGCTTTCTGAAACCCTCTCTTGCACTTGGTTTTCCTGTGTCTTTCACCCACCATGGATGCATCCTCTTTTCTATTGCTGAAACATGAAGAACAGATTCCCTTTCTTTTCTCTCCAAAAGGAGTTTTGCATCAGAGCAAAAAATAACTAGTAATTCACAAAGATGAACAGGCTCCAGCTGAAGTTCTTTGTCTAGCATCTTAGAGGTAGTCTTTCCTTCTGAGGAGCAAAGTGTGTTAGCAACAAAGATGGGGTAACCGTTTGCTGTCATGGTCTATACTATGCCCACACTGTGGCTTATGAAAGGTCATCAGTCCCTGGGGCTGTCAGTCCAGAGCCTACCAAACCCACTGAATTTCCCTGTTTCTTGGGACCTGCACTTGTCTAGGATTCAGGAGTAACTCTTTACATAGATTCTTGGTCCCTCTTGTTAATCTGTCTGCAGTGCAGATGATTCATATGGATATGCATCCATACGAATGAGACACTTTGGCCTTCTCATTAGACAGTTCTTGGGTAGAATAAAATAACCTGGGACAGCTGTACAACTTCTTTCTCATCTGTTCTTGGAAGAGCTATTTTTGTCTTAAGGGAGTATCAGCTCAGGCTGGTCCCTTCCAACCATTCTGTTCTGTCAGCCAAATCTGCTCCCTTACCCTATCAGTTTTCCCCCAGTTCCTAGAGATTTATTTTAATAGACAAAAAAAAGCATTAACCCAAGACTCTGTGCAAGCAGCTGTAAGTCCAGGTGGACCTCAGAATAGGCACTGGTGCAACTTTCAGTGTTTTCAGCAGTAATGAGTTAGAACATAAAACAATAGAAAAAAATTATATTTTCTTCTGTGGAAATAGAAAGGAATAAGTCCCAGTCCACACAGGGTACAGTCCTTTAGGCAACATTGCCTGTCTGAAAGTCTTTGTGAAAGCTGGAGCTTTGTGGTATGCCAAATGCAGAACATTCTGACAAAAGAGTAGAAAAGCATATTCCAAAGAAAGGAATGTAGTTATATTTAATTCCCTGAGAATATTTCTCTAGGTTTGGGCTTAATTTGTCCTCCAATATACTTTTCCCCAAAAGGCTTAATTTAATTTCATACTGTCTCTTTAACATGAAACAGTGGAATGCATCATAAAATTTTCCCACTTGCCTAGATTTGCTTTTCCAAATATGCACATTTATTGAATGAGGTAAAACCAGATTGCTTTCTAGTTGGGCAGCAGACATGGCAGATATGTCTTCAGAAACTCCCTGGTAAATGGCTCAGACCCTCTGAGTCCTACATGGTCTAGCATCCAAGATGTTAGGGGGAGAGACAATGATGCTCTAAGGAGTATTTATCAAGGGAGAGAACTTTCAAGAAAACGGATTGGTTTTCACTAGGTTGATGTGCTACTGACTTAGCCAGACATGACACAATATATTTCAACCCGTCTTCCAGCCAAGACATGTTAATTATCTGCTGATTTATTTATACTATGATTATTATTTTTTTACAATTGGACATGTTCTCACAGAAGACTGTACATACTGCATATCAGTCAGTGTTGGTTTTTTCCACCCTCAACTGGAAAGCTACATTTTCCGTGAAATATTTTAGTGTCATTTTCAACGTGATCTAATTTTGCTGGCAGAGGGACAGTATCCTTTTTATTGTGTTTTGTGTTGTATAACAAAAAAAATTACAAGGAGCACCAAGTGGCCTACACAGTAATGGCTGCACACAGTCATTATTAGTGATCACTACCATTTCAGGATCTGATATCTTTAAGGACTACGCTCTATTTTACCCAAGGAAAAAAAGTCAGGCGAAAGGACTGTGGCCATTACTTTTTTTTTTTTTTTTTTTTAAAAACCCACAGTAAATTTAGTATAAGCAAAAATTATCATCTTGATTTCTAGCATTGGTTAGTCAAACTATTAATCTTTGTGCTTGTTTCTGCCTAAGGAAAAAATGGCTTCTTGCAGGAGAGTTTCTGTGTATACGCTCCTTCCTTTTCACATCCTTTTAAAGCCCGAGGCCTTGCTTTTGGTTTCGCTTACATTTGGGTTTTACTCTAGCAGGCTAATGTAAAGAAATACACACATTCGCCTCTGTGCACCAGGAAGAGCAAGCAGCTATTAATGCAGGATGACTTGTTATTTAACTCAGATTTACAGCTGCGTATTGTCAGTGGACTTCCCCTCTCAGCTTGGTTGTGCTGCAGCAGTGTTTTTCAAAGTGAAGGTCATGGTCCCCTTGAGGGCTGTAGAAAGGATCAAAGAGTGGGTTGGAAGTTGCAGGAGAAGTGGTGTTAATCACTAGCAGCCCCAGCTGTGGCTCCACCGATTTTGCTTTGACTGCGGCGCTGGTGCGAGCAGTCATCCTGTCCTTCCTCTTGGCTCCTCTCCTGCACACCAGCCTCTGGGCGGCTCCAGTATGCGTCTGTGGAGCCACACCACTGTGAACCAGATCACGGGGTTGACCTGGCTGATGAAATGCTCTGCGAAGCAAACATGCGCTCTGTCACAGTCAGATCTGTTTCCAAGTCCAGTTCACCATGCAGACACAAAATACAAAAGTGTCTGTTGGCTTCGTGCAGGCTGCAGCACAGGGTAAGGACAAGCAGCTCTGCAAAGGGGAGTACACGAGCTGCAGACACCAGTTTAAGCAACATAGCCACCGATTGGGAGCATGTAGTGTCAGATCATTCAGGGTTGGGGAAAGAGGAGGCTGTAACTACTTGCTGCAGTTTTTAGACTAGCCAGGAAACTACAAATTGACTTTAATTGCAGACAGTTTGTCTGCATGGAAGATGTGAGCATTTAACTAATACAACATATACGAGCAGCCATTCTGGGTCAGACCAACGTTCTCATTAGCACTGTATCCTGCCTCCAACATGAGCCAAGAAGTGTATAAAGAAAGTAGGCATACATAGTACTTTTCCCAAATACCCTGCCTGCTGCCAGCCACGTGCAGCTCAGGGGCTTTCTGAGCTACATATGGTTGAATTTAGCAATCCTCAGTGGATTTCTCTTCTATGAATTTCTATTTCCTCTTGAACCCATGTAAAATTTTAGTCTCTGCAATGTCCAAAGACAGTTTGTGCCTTCATGTAGTAATTGCAGCAAGTCCTTGCTTCTCTGCCCTTGAGGAAATAAGCTGCAGCTCACTCATGGAGTCATACCAAGACAGATGAGCCAAAAGGAGTGGATGGGATTGCCACAGTTTCAAAAGGTTAAAGAAAAACTCTTTTTATTCAAAAGAAGTGGCACAATGTTGTGGTTTAACCCCAGCCAGCAACTAAGCACCACACAGCCGCTCGCTCACTCCCCCTCGGGTGGGATGGGGGAGAGAATCGGAAGGGTAAAAGTGAGAAAACTTGTGGGTTGAGATAAAGACAGTTTAATAGGTAAAGCAAAAGCCACGCATGCAAGCAAAGCAAACAAGGAATTCATTCACTGCTTCCCATGGGCAGGCAGGTGTTCAGCCATCTCCAGGAAAGCAGGGCTCCATCACGCATAATGGTTACTCGGGAAGACAAACGCCATCAGTCTGAATGTCCCCCCCTTCCTACTTCTTCCCCCAGCTTTATATGCTGAGCATGACATCATACGGTGTGGAATATCCCTTTGGTCAGTTGGGGTCAGCTGTCCCAGCTGTGTCCCCTCCCAACTTCTTGTGCACCCCCAGGCTACTCGCTGGTGGGGCAGTGTGAGAAGCAGAAAAGGCCTTGACTCTGGGTAAGCCCTGCTCAGCAATAACGAAAACATCCCTATGTTCTCCACACTGTTTTCATCATAAATCCAAAACGTAGTACCATAGGAGCTGCTATGAAGAAAATTAACTCTATCCCAGCCAAAACCAGTACATAAAGTCTATACTTTCTCTGTACACCTGGCTGGGAATGCATTGATTGGCACATTGTCATTTAGCAGTCATAGCATTTGACAACTGGGAGGTCCATACGTATCCTAAACATTAAAGAGAAAATAAAACAAAAAAGTCCGTAGCTAGTGTTGGGTAAAAGCCATGGAAGTATTAAGATGTTATCTTCAACACTTACATTTTATCATCTAAGTTAACTAGCTGCTTCCTTAGTTTCACCAATACTTCCTGTCAGTATTCAGAGAAAGGCTCCTGGAGGGATTGATCCAGAGCACCAATGCTCTGAATTGGTCTCGGAAGAGCTGCTCTGTCTGCTCTCATCAGAGGGAGAACCTAGGAAGGCCTTTGGCCTGCTATTTTAGATGCGTAGAATTGGATGGCTGTTTCTCCCCTTTGTCAGGGGGTCTAAGTGACTGAAAATCAGAGAGATTCAGTCTCCGTATTGATTTAAGCATTTTCAAAATTGTATGTGTGTTTCCAATACGATGTATTTGAATTTAATCTGTGTTGTATTTCCATATTTAAAGGCTCTCCAATCTCTTAGTGTAATTAATATACAATACACTTCAGCAAGGTACCTCAGAGTCCTGTAGTAGTGCTCTTAATCTATGTAATGATAAGGCTGACAGTGGACTAGGGCGCTGGATTAGAACTAAAAAGATTCAAGTTCTCTTTCCAGCTCTGCTGCTAGCCTACTGGGGGATAGCAGGAGTGTTGCTGTCCTCCCAGTGCTCACTTTGGCTTTCTTGTCTGTAGAAGTGGGATAAGAAGAGTGTAACCATAACCCTCAGTGAAATGTATTGATGGAAAATTGAGATAATAAATTCTACTGTAAGGTTTAGCATTGTGGACTGTTTGTGTAGACTCTTTCTCATCAGTCAGATCCAGGATAACTTCTCAGCAGTATGCTCCAGGTACCTACTCGGGCTGCATCCAGACTCCCAGCGATACACACTGTCAGCCCTCCTTGTTAGAAATGCAGGGGACTGTGGGTGCGAGGGGATCAAAGCCAGGTCACCAGGCTAAGCAGTTAAGGTCCCAGGTCTGTGAAGGGTCCCACGGAACCTACCTGATACAGGTATTGACTGCTGCCAGCATGCATACTAACTACACGCATGCATACACACATACACACACTGAGTGTATACACATATTAACACCTTGCTTTTCTTAGCTAGTTGAGTCCAGGGATCAAGACCCCTGCGATTTCCCCACTGCCTTTATTAGGGGATGAAAAGAAGGGATGCAATTAAAGTCATCTTTTTCATTGGCAGCTGTAGTGGCATTTTGTTACTGTTGAAGTATGCTTGTGTCACAGAGAATGTGTTTGGGAAATATCTGACATACTGTCTTTAGGGTGGCACTGCCTGAGGTCATCTTAAAATCTTGCAGACATGAATGATATAGCTATGGCATAGATGCTGTGAGCAGCCCTTTGCCTGTTGGGTTGCGCAGAGAAAATGCCAGTATCCCCTGCTGTAGCAAACAGCTGTCCTTTTGGTAAGGATCGCATAATAGGAGGAAGTTCTTACAACCTCTGGGACCCTGTTCATTCAGATTGTGGACTCTGAAGAGCAGTGCACAGAGGTGTAAACAGAGAAGGGCACAAAGGTAACAAACCTTTTGGATGCTGAAAAATAACGTCTATGTACTGGAGGTAAATGCCGTTTTGTATTTTTACTACCCTCAGTCCTCCCAATCTCTCTCAAGGACCACATCTAAAACTCAAAGAACTTTCAAAATTTTATTTTAATCATAGACCTTTTCTTTCAGTCCTACCAACCCAAGATATTTCCATGTGTTCATTTGCTCTAAACTGCATTGGCCTATGGTGTAAGACAGGCAATAAGCAGGTCTGAACTAACGGCGGATTTCAGATCCAGTGTATCACCAGAGCTAGACGTGGAAGCTTCTCAGCTCCCTATGAGATATTTGATAGCACTCTGAAATCTCTAAGAACTTAAAGAAGGAGTTTATGAAAAAAAAATGCTTTCTTGATTTTTTTTAGAAGTTTCTAAACTGTTAACTGCAGATTCTGTCTCTGTTTCAGATCCATAGTAGCTATAGGTAGGAGAATAAGAAAATTATAAACCTCAGCACACTTCCAGTATATTTTCCTTTAAAATGTGCAGTAATCTTTGTTCAAACATACAGAATACTTGATGGTTGGCCTGATAAGTTGTAGATTTTAGCTGTACCTGTTTAAGATAATTCACATAACTCAGGGAAGGTTTGACAACTTCTAAATACAGTCAGGAGAATAATGGGTTTTTTACTCTGTGCCTGAGTGGAAAAAGTTGAAGAAATATTATTTAGATTCAATTTGGAGGGCTCAGAAAAATAGAAATAACAGATAGGTGTTTTTGGATCACTTCAAATGTTTCATTTACACTGAAATAAAACATTAGGATTAATTTGTTGTCATCATTGTTGTTTTTTAACAGGCTTTTTGTCCTTACTTACTTACAAGGTAGGTCCTTCTAATTGAAAAAGGACATTTTAAAACCAGAAGTAAAAATGTCAAAGCAGACCACTCTGGCTCTCCCTAGGCAAATATTTCAGACAAAGAGAACTGGGGAAATAACCTTTTAGTCTTCAAAATTCTTTCAGTTGGTCTTGGCACAAATTTTGCACTGTTTCACTGCCTCCAGAGCTCCATTTCTTCTACCACATCTACTGCTCACTGGAAAAAAAAAAAAAAAGGCAAAAAAAGCGCGCCCAACTCTATTTAAAATAAACCCATCCAAATTCATGCCAGGAAAACCCTTTTGCCTTAGCACTATGTTCTGAAAACCTGCTCATACAGGTACTGTGTGCTGTAATGATGTAGAATCATTACAGCAGTTGTTTAAATTGCTTCACCTTGGTCTACACTCCTGGTGGCCTTTGAGCAAATCTGCAGCACTTCTGCACACACAAGGGACCTGCTCCATATGATGACCCAAAGGATCTAACCAGCTTCTCTGAATCTACAGCAGTGTTTCTGCGGGAGTAGGCAGCTGCTGCTGTGCACACAGGGTCCGCAATGGAGCTTAGCCAGAGCTTTGCATCATGGCTGATAGCATCAGCTAGCCTGATCCAATACCTACCTATCCGCTGAAGTCAATGACTTTGAATTAAATGTAGTGAAGGCAAGCACAGTAGGACAATAACATGCTCCAAAAGAAGCCAGCCTTGGACTAAGGGCAATGGTGAACGTTTTGCATGAGGAATACAGCAGCACTTCTGGGAAGATCCATTCCACAGGAAACTTCTAGGGTGACTGGCACCAGCTCGTTACGATCACAGTCTGTCTGAGAGAGGACAGACCGCAGCCCATACAACTAGCTATTACTGCTGAAACAAACCAGTTTATTGTTGTCACTAAACACTATATCACAGATGTTTCTTAAGTTCTGTCCGTACAGGTACAGTTCCTAAAATCACACAGTGTCTTCAGCTGCTTTTTCTGGGCAATGGGACTGCTACACTTGCGATATTCATGATCTCCCGTTTGAGGAGGTTGCTCCATGTGTGTGGAAGGGAGGAAGTGGATAGGAAAGACGGGGATTTCTAGAATACTTTCTACTTTCCTGAGCCCTTATTAAGCATGTGCACATGGTGCATCTCCTTCATCTCTTGCCCTAAGATGTGGGTTTTATGCTTCATTTACAAAGCATTAAAAAACCCCAGAGAATCAAAAAAGCAGACGTGCAGTTTGACTGAAAGAACTGGGAAACAATAATATTTTTTCTCAAGTCTGATTATCTTTGTTTTACTTGCATAATGAAATGAGAAAACATGTTTTCAAAGGGAATTATTTGGAATCAGACTAGATGCAAGATGTGTCATTCATCGGAGATGTAGAAACTTCTGGACTTATTTAGGAAAACATTGCTTTAAAGGGAGTTCCTCAGAAGAAAGCAATTAAATGTCATTTAGAAAAAAAATGCATATTGTGGCATAAATGATGAAATACGATTGCAAAATGTATAGCTTTCTCTCCTGGATTTATTTTTTCTGGTTGGACCTTCTCCACGGACCTGGACATATCCTGAACAGCAACGGCTAATCTTACTGAAATGTGGGAAAATTTTTAGTGGTTTTGGGTGTGGGAAAATACCTACCAAAAGGACAACTTCTTGCTCCTCAAATCAGACTTACAAAGTTCTGATCTGACTCAAATTCCCAAGGGTGAAAAACAAGTGCATTGGAAGCCCATAAAAATCAATGACAGTCTTTCTTTTTACTTCACTGACCTTTAAAAATGACTTTGAGGTTGAAATCCTGCCCTCAGTAACTTCAGCGGTTCTTGGATGAGGTCCACATAAAAGTGTTTACTACTTCTGGAGCATTTCTTCAAAAAATGGGGAGCTTCCCTGTATTTGCCACATAGCAACCCCATTGGCAAAGTGGAACCAGAACTCAAGACAACTTTACATTGGATCAAATGTATTTATTGATGAAAGTACTTTTGAGCAATCCTGGTGAATGCCTGCATCCCTCCTACCAAAATCTTGCAGATGCTGAGGGTTTTTTTCCTATGCTTGATTCTGCCTAAGGAATTTCTGCCCTCCTCCTCCATGGGGCTCTGTACAGGCACAGCAGTCCACATGGCTCCCTGCTCCTCACAGGCCAGTGCTCCCAGCTGCGGGTTGGAAAGGTATCATGGTGTTTTAAAAGGCGCTACACTACCCTGTGACCTGTTTTTTCTCCTCTAGGGGTGGGAGTAAAAACCTGGATGCTTTTCATAACAGCCAATTATCTTATAAAAAAATGAGAAACTGAAGACTACATTTTCTCCCTTAGGTTTAAGTGAAGTACTGTCTACCCATAAACAACTACAGTGGTAAACAAACAAAAAAATCGTGCCTACACTTTTGTGAGGTTGCTTCCTTACCACATTTGTGGCTACTACAGAGATTATCACTTTTCTGGTTTCAGTATTGAAGCTGTACTTCAAAAATGTATTAAGGTACTAAATATAAAAGCAGAAATGTGTCAGCCTCAGCTCTCCATTCACTTAATCCCCACTAGCTGGGACAGCGGTTCACATGCTTCAAGTGGTTGTGGTTAAAAACGCCTTTATTTCTGTCTAAAGTTACCACCAATAACAGAGGGCCCTCTACCAGCACTGTCGCAGGGTACAAGTTCTTGGAAGCCATAACAACAGGATTGTTTCTCTTCCTGCTTGTATGATCATTTAAACCTTAATTATAGCTGTTCATTTATTAAAATAAATAACTCAGGAACATAATGAGTTTTAAATTGCAGCTGTTCAAACAGTCTTTTTATTTTCTTTGTGCGCACGGTTTGGTGGGCAATTTATTGGTTTTGGTTTTTTTTTTTTTTTTGTTTTTTTTTGTTTTTTTTTTTTTTTTTAACTAGGAAATGTGCAGTATATTTTCCAGATATGCTTGGGAACTATGTATTGAACCACCACTGGTTCAACACAAGGCCATAACGAAAAATGAACTTCTCCCTTTTTTTAAGAGCACAAGTGACCTATGATGTTCATTGATTTCTGATTCAGATAATGATTTACAAAGTATGCTTGAGACTGCTGCTGTGCAGCTTAATATTCCACCTGTCCCTTCGCTTTTCCCTTTGTGAATTACCTGCTTGCTTCTTTTCCCTGAACTTGGCTTAAATGCTTATTGGTGTCCTCTGTGCCTTCTCCCAAAGGGATATTGCTATTTGTCCTTGAGATAAACACCACACTCCATTTAACAGCCTCCTTTGAGCTAAGAAGCTCTATTTCCTACATCAGACAGCTTACAGTGGATGGGTGGGTGTAGATTCAAGGCCAATCCCTCCCCATCCTCCTCCAGTGAAGCCAAAGGAGGGCTTCTTCATTTCCATCCTCTAAAGGAAGAGGCAAGAGGGCAGAGAGGGTCTGGCCTTGAACTGTCCTCCCACACTCTGTCAGTCCTGAGGAGACGCAGGGAAGGGGAGGCATCTTGCAGTAGCAGAGAGATTCAGCAGTGTTGGTTGGCATCCAGGGATGATTCAGAGCACAAGTTACAAAAACGTGCTTAGGAGCTGTTTATGATTTTAAACCTTGTTTATACATTATTAACTCAGACGGGAAGGACAATAGGATCACTGAATCCAAATAGGGTCTTTAGAAAGGAATTGTCTTTCTTTTGTAGTTTTGTGTTCTTTCTCGTTATCACACCATCTCACACATCAAACCAAGCTAATGGCTTTCTTGCATTCAGTGCTGCAAAACATATAATGAAGCACAGTCCCAGCTGTAAGAAGATAAGAGACAAAGGAAACAGTGTTTTGCATCTACTAGGGAAACAGAATCTATGCATCTATGGGACACAGAAATACAAACCCCTTGATTTTCATTAGCATTTAAAGTTGGCAGTACATTTGTCTGGTCTTAAAGTGGATATAGATCACTTTAAAACCCCACTTTAGTACTGGAATAGTGTAAAATGTCCTTGTAAATCCAACTAAGGACAGGGTCTTTTGACCATTTGTCTTCTAACCAGAAACACTGTAATACTCTCATGTGGTCAAGAAAGCCTGCAGCTTTCCTGCATGTTGACAGGTTTAAGTAATCAGGAAGAGTGCATGTAAGGTCTGCTTCAGCTAGCTTATACATGTTGTGCTGGTTTTGGCTGGGATAGAGTAAATTTTCTTCATAGTAGCTAGTATGGGGCTATGGTTTGGATTTGTGCTGAAAACAGTGTTGATAATACAGAGATGTTTTAGTTGCTGCTGAGCAGGGCTTACACAGAGTCAAGGTCTTTTCTGCTTCTCACACTGCCCCGCCAGTGAGTAGCCTGGGGGTGCACAAGAAGTTGGGAGGGGACACAGCTGGGACAGCTGACCCCAACTGACCAAAGGGATATTCCACACCGTATGATGTCATGCTCAGCATATAAAGCTGGGGGAAGAAGAAGGAAGTGGGGGACGTTCAGATGATGGCATTTGTCTTCCCAAGTAACTGTTACACGCGATGGAGCCCTGCTTTCCTGGAGATGGCTGAACACCTGCCTGCCGATGGGAAGTAGTGAATGAATTCCTTGTTGTCCTGGTTTAGGCTGGGACAGAGCTAGTTTTGTCTCCAGCAGCTACTGTGTTTTGGATTTAGTGTGTGAAGAATAGTGATAGTACACTGATGTTGGTCGCTGCTAAACGACCAAGGACGTTTTGCAGTTTCCCAGGTTTTGTTAATGTGCAGGTGCAAAAACTTGGGAGGAGTATAGCCAGAAGGTTGATCCAAACTGGCCAAAGAGAGTATTCTATACCATAGATGTCATGCCTAGTATAAGTGAGGGTCAGCCGGTGGGCCACTTCCCTTCATGTTCCCTCTTTTTTTTTTTTTGTTCATTCGGGCCTTTTCATTCATTCATTCATTCATTCATTTGGCTGTTTGTTCCCTCACCTGCTCTCTCTAGAACTTGCTGTTCTGGGATTGCTGGGGGGGAATACCCCTGCTCCCTGACTGCTGCTCGGGATGGGCTGTGTCAGTTGTCGGGTAGTGAGAAATTGTGCATCGTTCATTTTATATATTCTATTATCCTTATATTTTTTATTATTATTATTATTTTATTATCTTTTTCTTTGCTTTCCTGGTGAACTGTTTTTGTCTCAACCCATGAGTTCTCCTTTCTCTCCGATTCTCTTCCCCACCCCACTGGGGCAGGGGGGAGTGAGCGGCTGTGTGATATTTGGTTACCGGCTAGTGTTAGACCATGACACTTGTTTTGCTTTGCTTGCATGCATGGTTTTTGCTTTCCCTATTAAACCGTCTTTATCTCAACCCATGAGTTTTCTCACTTTCGCCTTTCCAATTCTCTTACCCATCCTGCTGAGGGGGGAGCAAGTGAGCGGCTGTGTGGTGCTTAGTTGCTGGCTGGCATTAAACCACGACACATGTGAATGTCAGTTGCCTAACTATGACATACAAAAGCTTCCCGTATCCTAAAAATGGCAAAGCCTATATAATTCACCCCAAATCACCCTGGAATTCTGAGTCCAATTTGTGAAAGGAACCAACGAGTTCTGTTTCAGGATTTTAAAAACCACATGTGTTTCCTTTCAAAAGCAAAAAGAAAATCTTTGTGAAGGTGTGGTTGCTCACAGGACTACCCTCTCAATGTCTGTCTCTCCTGATTTTCTCTGCATGATGTTCTCCTTCACGCAGACTAATTGTCAGCACATTCTGAGCGTGTCATCCAGCTTCCAGTGTACTATAAGATGTTAATAGAGGAAAACATACCATTATTATGAAAGATAATGTGCTGTCCCATGGGAGATACTTGGCAGAAGGAAGAAGGAAATAAAGTTGGTCTGAAACTATAGCTGAACTTTTTCAGACTCCGTTACAGAGCCTGCAAAACAGGAGAAATCCCAGCATGTTTCAGTTATATTGTCTCTCCTATATTATGCACCCTGTGATCTAGACAGATCTGATCCACAGTTCATGAGGAGTCATACTGGGAGAGAATAGATTAAAGGCAAAGAAGAAAAAGAGGCAAAGGGAAGAGAAGAAGCTTTCCTAGCTTTTAATGAGGAATGTCTAATATGAATCGTAAAAGCTGGCCTGTCTTCAGAAATGTTTGCTTGAAGTTCCAAATCCTGATAACGCTTCATGAAAAATATTTTAAGCCTTCTATTTAGAGGCAATTGTGTGTATATGTTGTGGGGTCTGCATTTTAGTTCTTCACCTTGGAACAGAAGTTCTTTTTTCTGCTTATAAAGAACTACGCATATGGTAACAATACTGGTGTTATAAGCAATGTACTGAAATGCTTGTAACCTAAAACAGAAGCTAAAATGTCCAAATATCAAGACAGGCAGAGGGCTTGTCTGGAAAAATTTAGAAAGTTGCTCTGAATAATGTCTAACAAAAGATCCCCTTTCCACTTAGACAGTAAATAAACTAGAATGAAAATAACTGCTGTCCACAGGTATGGCAAACATAACTGATTCCTGTGACAACCATGAACAGATGCATGAGGAAACCTGCTTCCCAGGGTTTGCAAAGCACTGCTTTAGGGTATCAAAAAGCTTTGCAGCCCGGACTGGTTGCTGATGTTCTACTGAATACCACACACATGCTACCAACCACCAGGGAAGTCGGAGGTGATTTTGTCTGAATCCCTTCCCCTCACTGCTTTGCACACATCAGCACGCATCCAGTCCCATGCAGGACTTTCCAAATTGCAATCACACATTGTGCTTCCCCTGAAATGTGCAAGCCATCTGCCACAACTCTGTTTGGTTTTGAGCCATTTCTTTGTGAATAGGTGCTTATCAGTTTCTCTTGTTATTATTTGTACTTTGAGGTAGGCGATGGGGAGTCCAAGACCACCAATGCTGTTTTCATCTGACCAGATGCATACAGAATTATTTTCTATAAATAGCGTAAGAAGTTTCTGAAAACCGTATTCCTATTTATATTTCTGTTGGATTTTTCGTTAGTTCTGCCCTTCTGTATTTATTTTTTAATGTGTCAATAAATAAGAACAGCAAAGTATTGTAAGTATATTATGACAAAAGTGCCAATAACTTCAAAGAAAAAAATCTGGTTTATAAAAAAGGGTAAAGATGGAGTTTATGATTCACTGTAAATGTATGCTAATGTTTGAGAACCAATGGTTTTAGCAAGTGTTTTGAACTATGTGAAGTACTAGTAAGCAGTACTTTTTCCCTCCTGTGGATAGCTGAGATGGCCATCATTGATATATGGGAGGCAAAAGGACAGTTTTGTTTTGTTTTCTTTTGTTTTGGTTTGGTTTTGAAGAAAACCCTGCTGAAGAAGTGGCCTTTTTATTCCTTTGACCTACATGAGCTTAGGACTTGGTCTGCTCTCCCATAAAGAATTCCATAGAAAGTAATTCTAATCCCCAAAACACCCTCCCCGACCACTGCCTAAAAGCCAAAATATGTCTGTCTTTTCACATATTGTCTCAGTGGAGCACAGCTGCTCTGTGGGTTGTGGACAGAAAGGTGATCTGATGCACACTTCCTTTGTGCAGGCACATGAATATATGCATCCACACTACTTTTTTTCCACAGGAATTATCCTCAACATAGTAGAAAAATAACTATGCTGTTCTCTCACAAAATGGAAAAGGTCTCAATAATTTGATAACCTGAAGTATTAGTTTGATGGACGTGTCTCTTACTTTCCTTGAAGGTCGCAGTTTTATGTATGTGTGTGAAAATAAGATGTAAAATCAAAGAATCATAAAATCATTTGGGGTTAGAAGGGACCTGGAGAGCAGAGCCAATTTTAAAGTTATTTCCGGTTGCTCATGGCCTCATCTGGTCCAGTTTTAAATACCTCCAAAGACAGAGAACCCACAACCTCCTTGAGCATGAAATACAATTTCTTCATATGCTTCCGTATTTTAAATGGGAATCTCCACGGCCAGCTTAGAATTTCCACAGTGAATCTAACCTTTCATATCCATTATCGGAAAAACACAGCTCAGCTCCTTGTACAGTTAACTTAGATTTTCCTTTTTCAGAAGACTTCAGAGCAAAGGAACATGTCAGGCATACCTGTGTTTAATAAATAGTCATACAGATAGGAAGGCAGTAGACACAACCTATAAGCTTAAGTACCACTAGTCAGACACACTGATTCTAGAAACTACCTTTCCAAAAGTCTTTGGAATTTTTAAAGCAAATTGGAATTTGCTTTTCACAAAAAATTGAAAGTGTTCAGTCCATTTGGGGCTCACTTGCCAGGAATATTTTAGTAAATGAACTTCTTTTGAAAAGAAAAAAAAAATCTCAAGAAATGGATTTAGAAGTTTTAGCCAGAAACCTGAACCTGAGTTTTAAGTTTATCCCATGACCGTAATGCTCTGTCCAGAGAAATAAAGTGTTCCGTGCTTGCAACAGACAGCAGTGCAAACAAATGACAAACTGAGACTCAGTAAGTAATGGGTAAATTCAGGAAGATGGCATGCTTTCTGCAAGTACCTTTCAAGCATAAAAAGCAGCAATATGTGCCAGGCTCAATACTTGTAACAGTTTTTCATGCACCTCTTACATGGGTGCAGTCTGGAGAACATGTTATTTTAGAAAATTACAAAACCAGGTTGGCTGCTTGGTAAAAGGGTCATCCAGTTTCTCAGTGTTTCTTTCTTAGCCTACATTGTTTGCACCACTTCTAACAATACTCACTAGGAAAATCTCTGCTATACACACGGAATTTGCAATGATCTTGTCCTGAATGGAGGCAGTTCCTGTAATGGTGTCCAGAAAATCAGTGAGTTTTACCCAGTGGCCAATCCCAAATGCAGGCTGCTCTGCTGTACCAAACCGCTGTTGTTCACTTTCTTCCAAATGGTTTACAGGAGGAAAAAAAAAACCTTTGAAATGTTTGGCAGCACTTTAAAATCACTAAGGTCAATTATTTTAAAATATATGTCTACCTATAAAGCCAGATGCCTTAGGATCATGAATGCAGTTTACGGATGTCTGAGAGACAAGAGGAAAGTGTAACTGATGCTTTTTTCCCCCGTCTCATTTGAAACGTTCTTTTGCTTGTCTGCATAAATTTTGAGGAGATGGTTTTAAGGTATGGTATCATTTAAGGAAGAGAAGGAAGCACCTCTCCTACTGTGGCAGGCCAGAATGCCACCCACTCCATCGGACAGTCCTGTGAATGGGCTTAAAGTATTGGATTTTTAACTTATCAGACATCTAGGAGTAAATGTTATTCTTTTTCTTCTTGGACAAGTGTGTTTCCGTCTCATGAAGAAAAAAGAGGAAAAAGCGGGAGCAAAATTTTCTGTCAGATTGCATTTAAGTTGGTTTTGAATTGAGATCTTGAAAGATTGCAAATGTTTAAAATACTGAGCAGACTATAGACACGGGCCTGATGAAGCTACATTAACGCAAAGTTCTGCACTGTATCGCGCAGTGTCACCACCTGGATATGGCTATGCTTTCTTTCCTGACAGAGCTGATAGGAAATGTAGGACTCAGCACCCAAGCATGTAGCAGCGCAGTATCACACATAATTTGGGGACTAAAAATGAAGAGTAAATTTTAGCTATGAGAAAGTGTACGGTGGCATGATGGAATTACCCATGCTGGCATCCATCCAGCACATGAAGGTTATAAAATCCATGATAGCATGATGTAGCTTCTTTTATTTAGCTGATAGAGGACTTTGTTGTGTGATGTGTGAGTATACAGTATGGGAGAGTTTGGGGCTTTATGTTTAATCCATAAAGATGCATGTAAATTTGCAAAAAATAGTGATATTTAAATAATACCAAAACCTCACTGTTCTTTCACAAGCAGACAGATGTACTAAAACCTGCAAGAGGAGCAATAAAAACTAGAGAAATTTCTGCAGGTGTTTTGCCGGAGGCCTGTGTGCATTACAACTCTGTGTTTCTTTAATCTGAAACAAAATGATGTCCTCCTTAACAATCCAAAATTAGAACCAGAGTGGCAGGCAAAGGGGGATATCAGTAGGGGAAAAGTAACCGGGGCCACGTTTAGATGCTGACCTTAGATCTGTGAACTACTCTCTTAATGAGGACCTCATAATTGATAGATGATTCATGAACAGCATTTCTATGCATTTGCATTCTTTATCTCATAAAATTTCCCACAATAACCTCAGCTCTACCCACGTTATCTCTGGTATTTCCCTTGGAAAGAGACAGCATTGCTGTGACCAGTCTGGGGCTATATATGTTCTCAGTGAGTATGTATGTACTCTTTGGCAAGGTTGCTACAGTTAAATTATATTTATAAGGGTGGAGTTCTGCCTGCATTCTCTGAGTCTCTCTTCTACCCAACAGCGTTTGACACCAGTTGAAGGAACGTCATTACCTACCTCTCTGAAACTTGGTTGAAATTGATCACAAAACTCAAGTGATTGAGCTGGGCAGACAGACCCATAGACAACACATATATAAGTCCCATTTCCTTACAAAACCAGGGAAAACCCACAAATTTTGTCAGTTTCTGCACTTGCAAGAAGACGACTGAATTAAGTTCTAGATGTGCCCAGCTAAAGGCATCAGTGTATATATAAAAAGTGGTTTTATTTACGATGGTCTCAGAAGTTATAATGCTGACCTCATAAATGTCCTTTCACACCATCATGACTCTCCTCTTTTAATTTGAATTTCACTGCCTATGAAATTAGAGCAATATAGAGGAGTAACAGCTCAAGACTGTGACAGCCAAGAGGTGAAAACTTTATGGATTTTCTTACTAAAATGGTGGGGCATGCTTGAGTGAATTAATTCTTAATGAAAAGATTACCCTTCCTGTTCACGAAACATTTAGTGCGAGGTAATATAGTTCAGGCAGGAAGAACTTCGAGGCTTTTTCATCAATATAATTTTTACAGACTCTAAAAAAATCTAGTCTGATACTCCAGACTAGAAAAATCAGTGTCCTCACACGCTCTGAGTTTGGGTGCTTGCGTCCAGAACTGCTGAGCTTGGAGTGTGTTGGAAGCCTCAGGCAGCTTCCACTCTTTCCCCAGGCCAAAAAGTCTGGATAGGTTCAGAAAGGCATCAGATCTCCAAAAGTAAAGATCTTTAAGTTGTAAGTTTACATGTGGCTTGTTTTAAACCCTACTGCTACATCCTGTAAAACATGCTAGGACTGCTGTTACTTCTTTATTGGCTTGTAAAACTTTATCATCTCTTCCAAATCCACAAGAGCACTGTTTACTAAGCTGCTAGTTCCTATTTCCCAAAAGACACCAGGCACCTATAAGGAAAATTTAGACTATGAACCAAAGTTTGTCAGCTTATTCTGAAGTTTTGGGTTGAAGGATGATGGCAAAGAAGATGCTGTTAGCATCAAAATCACAACAGTTTAGCTGCAGATTAAGAAGCCAGTGGCATCTGTTCGAGCACCACCTCCATTCATGCTACTGTCACTTGCTGTTACTACCCACTGATACGTGCTGAAACAGTCCGTACATTTGCAATGAGATGATCATTATAAAGTTGATTACCTGAGGGCTGCTAGGGTTGTTTCTTATGGTTTGGATCCATAATGGAGGGCAAGATTCAAGCTAACACAGGCTTACCTAATCATTAGTAAGGATTTTGATGGGTGATAAATCCAGGCCAGCTGACTTCACATAGCTTCGCTAGGTTTAGCTAACAAAGCGCAAGCTTTCAGAGTACTGTAGTACTCCTGTGACTGCTGCCAGGTTCACTAGTGCTGGTGAATGCACTGCTGGAATACAGCAGCAGGGAATTCCCTGGCCAAGGAGGTGAGATACAGCTGTCCCCTGCCCCCAGAAGGGGCAGTCAAGGAACAGTCAGAAGCACAGGCTGAAAAGGGATATATCAGCTGGACAGCTGATATAGCCTATGGGTTGATTCTGGAAACGGCATTGCTTTTAACACTGAATATGATCCAAAGCAGGTAGGAGTTTAAACTCGCTGGTGGGGCAAAGGGGATTACTATTCCTACTGTTGGGACATCAGCTGTCCAATGGCAGCGGTTTTGGATTTATCAACCAAGTCACAAACTTGTTAGCATCTAAACTTTCTACACGTACCTCCTTTTAGGGCTATATTGTCATCCCTTGGAAAATGGTCTTTGCTACAGTCTGGAGGAAGTTGTAGGAAGCAGAATACAGGCCAAACATTTTAGCAGCAGAGAGATGTGGAAAGTGGGCGTTCTTTTGCCAAACCTTGTTGGCTTTTCTGTGCTGAATTTGACTCATTTTTCTTATGTTTTCACCTCTTTGACACTGTTCTTTAGGGGCTCTGTATTGCATATATTTGAGTTGCTGGTGCGGCTGAAAACTCAAGCAGTCACAGCAAAAATCTAATGGCTTATTCATCAGGGATGTCAGGTTTTCAAGATCCAGCTTATTCTTTAGTAGGCAACACCTTTCTTAGCTGCAACTGTGCATCTCTTGGGCCTGATGTACAGAGGCAGCAAACATTCTTATAAAATAAATGTTTCCATTCTTTTCAACATGGACAGAAATGGTGAATGGACTTCATTAAACTTTTAAATCTCCCAGTTTTTTTTATAGTGTGATTCTCATTAAAATGTCATGAAAGTTCTATTCACCAAACATAATAATAGTAATTTTTATTCCTTTTAACACCTTTCTTCCCATAGTGCTTCAGAGAGTGATAAACTAGATGTAATGAGTAACCACAACTGAAATGCAGCCAATTCTGAGGTGAAACACAGCAGCTATAAAATGGCAAACAATAACATTTCAAAATGGGTTAGGAGAGGACAGAAGGAGTAATATTATATGCAAGTGAAAATTCAGGGGGAATGTAAGAATACAAAACAGGAATTTGGTCAGTACATACCATATTTAAAGCTCATACTAAAAATAAGAATTGCAGGGGGAGGGTTAGTAGCTGAATGTTCTTTTGATCCTACATTCAGCTTATTGCCAAGTGCGTTCAGTGTGTGATAAAAGCAACTGAAATATTTGACCAAAATGTGAAACATTGGGATTTTGTTTCACATTACAACTATTATTAGGACATTATAATTATTTTCACCAGTAAGAGCTATTCTATGCAAAATAAATAGCTACCCAGGAAGAGAAATAGGCATGAGGAGGATCCATCAAGTTCAAGCCAAGGACACTCTGTGTCGGTCAGCACTCTTATTCCCTGTCACGCATCGTCCACGGAAAGAGGGAAGCGACACTCGCGTATTGACACTAGGCTACACAGTGTCTTGATGGTTTTCTATATTATTCCTCATATTCTGTAAGGAAAATGAGGTATCCAACCACCCACAGTTTAATTTCCAACTATTATTGTAAGAGGCCCTAGAGCTAAGGCGTCTCTCAGTAAACTCTACCTTGTCTGTGTTCCCTTATATCCACTCTCATGATTTCCCTGCAGTACCTCTCAGGCAAAATAAACAGCTTTCTATTCAGCCTACGAAAACTCCCTTTTGCCCAAACACCTCATGGAAAGTGCATTGGTTTTAATTATTTTCAGCAAGGTTTGGGGGTTTGGACAATGTAGACCCAATTGTGTTATTAGTCTTTTCCTGGCAATTTTTCTTTATCCACTTACGGCATTTTTGAGGTAACACTTAGCAGCCCCTGGTGCAGAGCCCCGTGGTGCCAGCCCCTGTACAAACATCCATCCCGCAGGCCCTGTTGGTCAGTAGGTCTGTTCCAATGGACACGGTACACTTTCCACACTGGCGAAGGAAGCTGGTAATGGCAGCTAAATGATGCCATGTACAGAAAAATCCTGACTTCAGGTTGAGATAAGACACCCCAGGGCTGTACATCCATCTCAGCCTAGGTCTGGTTCGGCAATAGAAGCAGACCTGTAGCCCATGCAGTTTTCCCTGAACAGCTCAGGGCACTAAGCCCAAGTGAAGGCACAGCCCCAGGGAAGGGAGACCAGGGCTAGGCAGAGCTGCCTGCCTCCCGCACCCACTCCCCACCTGCCTCTGCTCTCAGGAGGGAGCCCAGTAGGCACCCTACTGGGGAGAATATCGGCAATTCCTATGGTTAATCTCTCCCCTTCTCCTGTCTCCTGGGCTGGTGGTGTCTCTGGAAGCTGGAGGAACACCTCCAGAGCTGGCTGGGGAGGGAGAGTGAAGAGGGGAACTGCTGTACTGCTGATGCAGGTTTGAATTTTGCCACATCTGGGCTGAGGACAGAAAAGGAATTTTTGGCTTTGTTCCTCCCCTCCATTATTAGCAAAACAAAATTTGATTTTGCATATGTTGCTAGGACGTCTGGAACTGGCTTTCAGTAGGCAGTAGAGCTTTATGTCTTTTTAAGTCCTTGATGTTGCTTAGCTCTCCTGAAAAAAAGCTGGCTTAGTGTGTAGCCTGAAATTCAGATGGATACTCCATGCTGTTAAAATTATTTTGCTGTTAGTCCAGCTAAAATGTGAGGAACCAATCTAGCCATTTGACACATATTAGACCCTTCTGATAGCCGTTATAACCTCCAAACCCAGATGCCTCAGGCCAAATTGTTTAGCAGATGAACATGCATTTCACAGGAAAAGCATGTTGCTCAGTCTGTGTCATAGGTGTGATGGGAAATATGCTGTATTGGTGTCCAGCTAGCGCTAAGGCCAATTTCGTTCTCTTTGCTGCGTTGACATTCTTCAGCTTCTTTTCCACATTTTTTCTGTTTGTTCAGACAATCTGAAGCTTGAAATGATGGAAGGATGCCTGCAGCCTCCTGGGTAAACTGGTGCTGTTGGCAGTTCAGCCAAACGCTTTGCTATAGCTTAAGACTCCACCAGAAATCCAAAGAACTCAAATGTCCGTACGCTCCAGCCCAAGCAGACAGTGTGTAAATGTTTAGTCTGAGGTATTTTATTATCTTGTTTCTCTTCTATTTGAGAACCAACGTTTAACCTGTCCTGGATTTTTACTATTTTGTTTTTTCTGCAGTAGTTGAAAAATATAATGAAGTCACTTTGCTGAACCTGTGTCCTCCTAGTCTCAGTGAAAGAATAAAAACTTAAAAATTCTCTAGGTTGAGGGGGTGGGAAATTATTGCTATGGACTCTGCTTCTGTGAAATCCATGTTTTGTGTAAAAACCAAACAAACAGTGCCTCAGATGAAAAAATCTTTTTCTGAAAATATTCCTTTTTTTGTTTTGGTTTGGTTTTTGGTTGAGAATTTTATTCAATATGGACAAGAGAAAACATTCTTCCATGAAATACTGGAGAGGTTTCAATATAATGGGCAGCTGGGAAACATTATAGATCAAATTAAAACCTTCTGAATTGGATTTTTCATGGTGGTTGGTGATTATTACTTATTACAGTACATGTTAAATTGCCTTTGCTCATTCCTGATGATTTAGCTTAGATATTCACTCTTGAGTAGCGGAAAGGTTTGAGCAGTGGAATTGATTCCACTTGGAAAGACGCTCCCAGACTTCAGCATAAGATATATCTTTCTGGTCAAGTATTTCCTGCCTTTCCTGGATGGAAGTTTTGCTTGCAATGAAATGGCTTGAAAGGAAGATCACATCGTTATTTATTGCAGAGATGTGTGGGTGCTATTTTTTAGTTTTACTAGGTGACATAATGATGTCTATCTTAAAATAAATGCTTTTTGAGAACTTCACTTTCACAGACATTTCAGATCAAATCCAGCTAAATCACTGGGCCAGCAGCCACCCCAAATAATTGAGGCCATTAATTTCAGGAGAATGACATCAATGTTCAGCGTGCCCAGGAAGCAGAAGATTCAAGATTAGTCACCTAAGTTAGCATGTTGAGTTGCTATTCAGGTTATTCAATTCACTTAAGGTGAATTAGCTCAATGCTGGTATAGTCAGAGTACCCAGCCACATACCAGGGATCCAGTGAACCGAACCTTGTTTGTCCATCTTCATCTACAGTGCACCTTTGTATTTTACGGTTGTGGTGACCAATAGTACCAAAGCTTATGAGCTTTCAGACTTGTTTGAATGTATATAGTATCAAGAGATCTGAAGGAGAGGAGCAGACTCCTCATTTAGTAGATTGCTGTGCTACAGGTGCTAGTGAAAAGAAAGGATCTTCAGCAGCATAGGTTATTGTGACGTTCACCAAGTCATTTATTCAGTAGTGACTTTGGGACTACAGACCTGCAATTTGAATCACTCGTAGCCTTTCTCCTGCTCTTTGTCCATCCATCCAAGTTCACTTTGCTGTGAGGCAAGATTTGACAAATGCTTCAGCAGTATTGTTTGTTAAGTCTGTATTTAACAAGTTGGGTAGGGCTGCAACAACTTACAACAATGGAGTCTTAAAACCAGCATGAAAATATCTTAAAGCTTCAACCAAGGCAGGTGATTTCTCTGTCCACCAGAACTTCCCTACGGTATAAGAACAGGCAGGATTAAGAACATGAGCTTTTTACTTTGATGTTTACAAATAAGACAGTTGTTCCTTGTTGCTCAAAACCTTTAACCCTCTAAACCTTATTCCTCTTGTCTTCATACAAAGCTATCATCTCCATTACTTAACTTAGCAGAAACACAGAGGCTTTGTGACACAGGGATGTTTTTCAGGCAGGGTAGGAAAATTCACAGGCAAAGTACTGCTCTGTTGGGTTGAAAGAGAAAGCTATTTAACTCTGTTGCCATGTCACATGATGGAAGAGCATGAGCCACATGTTTAAAGCGGATGCTAAAGCCTTTCTTGTTACCCTCACTAAGTAAATCCATGCTGCAGCTTCTACTGTCAAGATGGATTACATTGCATTAGCATACTTATCTAGGTACTGACCCAAAGGTCTATGAAAACCAATGGGTTCTCCATGTGGCCTTCAAGAGAAAGAAAATCTAAGAAATTGTAGATTTTTTTTTTTTAATTAAAAAACCGTTTGAGAATTTTCTCTTCCTTCCATACAAACCTGGGCAAATATTACAAAATGTGTTTTGTGAATTTTCATTCAAAATTTTAACTGGATGCTTAATACAAAAGCAATCAAGATAGTTCTCTGCCTTGTTCTACCCAACATAGGGAATTTTGTCCATATAAAACAAGATTTTGTTAGTCCTTCCTCTGTAATCATATAGGAGCTCTAAAAATTGAATCCCCCCCCCGTTGTAATGGTTTTCCTTATGATCTGAGAGTTAGGATATATGGCTGTGCATCTGGAAACTTTTTCTACTTATCTCCAAGATCTTAGTACAAATGATACTAAAAGGCGACCAACCAAGGAAATTATGATGCTTGGACTGTGTCTTTGAAAAGGATGTTTTGAGTGATGCATGGTTATAATTTTCCGAATTGCATTCAGATGTCAGAACTGGCAGCTACTTCCCCAAACAGCAGGTGTTCAAGCTGACAGACAAGATGGTAATAATAACTAACAGAAAATTTTACAAGGAATTCTATATAGCACAATATCCGTGTTTGACTACATGCAGAGTCATTAGGCAGTGAAAGTTTTATTAAATCCACAGACTGGTAATAACAGACTGAATTCAGTCACTGAATTTGAGGAAAGTCAGTATGCGATGTGTATGAATGCTCCTTTATTCCTTATTAAAATGACAAAGAATTTCCCAGTGTGATCTCCATATATTTACCCCAGGGCTGTTCCATGTCAGCATCCGTGTAAGCACCCCTGAGACAATTATCTGTCCTAGCTCCTGGGATTGTCTCACTGCAAACTAAAGTGAAGAAAAAGATAGCAATAATATATGAACTGTGTCCCTGAAAAGTTCTGAGGTGTAGACATGGGTACTGGAGGCAAACTTACAATTTCATGTATTTTTAACCAGAGTAAGGCTACATCAAGGTGTTCAAAACCTTTTGTATTACAGCTCACATAGAAATGTCATGGGATAGTTTAGAAAGAATCAGCACAGTATTTCAATACAAACTTGGCAGAACAACCACAAAAGAAGCGTTTAAAAAAAAAAGAAAAAAAAAAAAAAGGGGAAGAGTCTGAAGTCTGTTTTTAGGATGTCTCTGTTTTCAGACTGTAGAAAAGATACAGGACTTGTTCTAAACTGCTGGACGATCCTTCTGACAGACCTGTGCTCTTACCCTGACACGTACATATTCATTTAAAATATACATTGTTGAAATTTCTTCCAGAACAATATTAAGCTAAAAAGGTGGGTGATCCAAAGAAAATGCGCTTGCTCTCCAAAATGCCTGTTGTTCCCTCACTTCAAATATTGACATTTGTCTGGGTGCTTCTCGTTGTTTAGGTTGTCCACAGACCAATTTAACTGAGGCCAGCTTGCCAAGAAATAGGACTTGTCTCAGTAGGAATTGTCATAATCGTTACCACTCTTTAGTGCACTTTCTGTCTCATTTCATTTTTTTATTGTAATCAATCAACACAACTTACAAATTGATGAAGCTTGCTACCTGAATGTCACCATGCCACACTGTTCTACCTTCACAGTAATGTTAAGTGCACCACTTTTTCTACATTTGTTTTCACTTAATGTTTAGGTATGCATTACTAGATCAACGTTTTTCAAAGGTCTGTTCAGTGGTATGTTACTTGGGGGATTTAATTCACTGCTACGTGCTTGGTGTCAGAGAAAGCCATTTAAAAAAAAGTGTCACACGTGATTACAGATCTATAGTCAGACAGAAAGTTTTCATTCTAGAAAAATGTTTCTTTCAGACTAGTTTTCACTCTTAGAATGGCTGAAAGATATTGGGGGAAGGCAAATCCTCATAAAGACTTGCTAATCTTAAAATGTGCCTTAATCTGTCCTTACTGTGTTGTAACGATTGCTTTATAATTACTTTCTAAATTACTTTATAATTCTTATAGTTATGTTGTTATTTCAAGGGGCAGCTTAATGGCATAGGAGAATAGAGATAGCAAGGGAAAATCTGATTTCATTCTAGAAGAAGAAATTCACAGTGAAGGAGATCAAACACTGGAACAAGATGCCCAAAGAAATATTAAAATCTTCATACTTGGAAATATTCTAGATTTGGCTGCATGTGATTCTGAGCAACCTGCTCTAACTTCAAAGACGGATCTGCTTGTAGCAGGGACTTGGACTAGATGACCTCCAGAGGTCCCTTCCAACCTAAATCATTCTCAGATTCTGAGAATATTCTGCTCTTTTGTCAATAGTTTGTGAAGCAAGTGCTAGCGTACAAAGGCTTATAAAATCTGAATTTTTTAAGGATAGCAATAAAAGTATAGTAGTAAAATTTTCTCTCTGAATGTCACTGTAAGTGACACAAAATATTTCGCCAAGTTACCATAGACTGAATTCACCATCATTTGTACCAGGGAGGTCACTACTATCTCTCCCTGGCTAATGGGCCTAATTCCTTTTTCTTTTTGATGAAAATAAAGCATCAGCCTCCACCTTCCACTGATTTTGCTGGCACTTTGCTAATTAAAATAGCATGGATGAACATTCTGATGAATGGTTCATTCCACCTCCTAGCAGTGGAAGAATCTTCACTGCTGCATGCTGATAGTGCTTTTCCTTGTCGCATTTGAAATCTCCCAAATGACAGGGTTTCCACTACTGCATTTGCCAATCTAATTATTAAACAACAGAGAGAGCTCAATCTCGTGAAGTTTTCCTAATCCCAACCTAAGTTTTCTCCTCTTATCTTTTCCTGTTAATTTTAATTCTATCTCGCATTTTATATTAATATACCCGTCTCACTCCTTGTGTTTAAATATTTCACCTGCATGTAAATTATATGATGAACTATGGTTCATTTCATTCTTTTAGCAGCTTATATGTAATCATCTTCATCTTCCTCTGGGTATTGCTCTTCCCAGCCATTTCTTACTTCTCTGAAGTCTTGCCGTCCTTTTGATCACTGGGCATGTGGAACTAAGCAGCGCCTTCAAAGCCCACACGTACCAGAGCCAAGAAGAATTTAGGTTATTTTTCCCTTGCTCTGTGATGAGGTACCTCTGCAAAAACAGGACAGAAGTGCATTTAACTTTCCTTTCCTGAATTTATATTACAGCGCAGCTGTAGAAATTTAGCATCCACTGTCCCCATCAGGGCTCCTTCAGCATTGCTGCTTCCCCATGGAATAGTCCCACTGTGTAGGTGTGCTCTGGGATGTCAGAGATGATCCTTTAAGACAGGTTGTTAAAATTACTGGGTTCATATTTCTCATTGGAAAAACAGAAACGGAGGATAAATGTAGTGAAATGCTCTATATGCACTGAAACCAGCCAAGCCATGGGATCTGGCTCCAGCATAGCCTTCCTTTCAACATGTTTAAAATATTAATAGATGCTACCTACATGCCATGCAACTGTATGAAAGCGCAGACTATGCAGAGATTTTCATGCAGCTCTTAACTCATATCATGTGTTATAAAAAGGTCGTCTGATGGACACGGGACCAAATGAGAAACACTTCAAGCATGTGAAGCAAACAAGCGGAGAAAGGGAGAAGAGAACCAACTCAGTGCAGGGAGGGGGAGGAGGGAGCAGGCCAAGGAAATGGTAGTTCCACAATGTAAATACCCTATATAGCTCTCCCACTCAAAGTTCACATGATAAACTAACAGCTATCCAAATTCTCATTCCCTTTCCTCCTGCCAATCTCCATGCCATATGACTCCAGCCCTGAGGAGGCCTGCTGAGCATGTGTCTGTGTGTGTGTGTGCACAAAAGGACCACTTGTACCTGCTTATCTTTTGGGTATGTTCTTCATTCAACACTACCAGGAATATGTTTCTGTTTAGCTAGAAAAAGAACATGTTCTATTTCACATTGAACCTTCCTTGAGGGAAAAGCAAACAAATGTGTTTAAATTGCAAGAAGAAAAATTTCACCAATTCAAAATAGTCTGATGGGTCTCTAAACTCAAAACAGAAGCATGGGAGGTTTGCCTACTGGTACAAAGATGTGAGTCTGAATCACCAGAGAGGGAGGCCAGCATGCCAGCAAAGCTCTCCCTTCACTACGTCAGGAAAAATCAGGGGCCCTGTGTTAACTGACAATTCATCAGTCTCTGACAGTAATCCACCCACAGGCAAAAGTGCTGTGCATCTACATTGCTACATAGGCTGCGGCAAGGCACACAGGCAGTCTTGCAAACAGGTAAATATTCAGCCCACTCCCCAGGGGATGTTACCACACAAAGTCTGACCTGAGAGACACAGACACTGAGCCCAGTGTCCGTCATTTAGAGACCCATCTATATCTGCTTCTGTTTATCATGAAACTACACTGTAGAATGTATTAGATAAACCAGCCTTTATTAAGCCTCTAAATAATAGCTGTGCTGCAGTAATAAGGCAGTCACGTCTGTCAAAAGCTTGGGAAAAGCTGTACTCAGTTCAAAACAGTACTTTTATTTCCAACTTTTTAACAGAGACCAGCTTCTAAATATGATATCTTTTTGCTAGTGTTTCTGGAAGTCAACCTTTCTGACTGTTTTTCTTTGGCATCTACTATTCCAGCAAAGAATGATCTTAATAATTTTATGTAGAGTTGGTTAGTTTTTCATCTCACAGTTATTAGAAAAGCAATGCTTATGAATTGGTCAGTGTTTCCAATATATTCCAGTTGGCATCTCTAAAGTTAAAGCAATAATGATTTTTTTTTTTTTTTTTTTTTTTTTTTTTTTTTTTTTTTTTTTTTAATTTGAGCACATCTTAGGAACAACACAAATTTTCACTTCAGCCTGCCTGTGGCCTCTGTCCTGCTGTTATTTTCCAGCAAGGTTTGCACTGGCTTCTCTGCTTGTCCTTTGTGGTGAGTGATAGCAAAATGGCTTCCTCTCAATGGGCGAAAGGATTATGGCCTTTTTGCTCCGTCTGGCATCTGCTCACAAATTAAAAGGCCACGAAATTGAGGGACAGATTTCATAGAGATGTACCAGAGCTCTAAACCAGGCTACTGGACTCTGCAACAGAAAATATACTAAGTAAGATTTTTAGAAAAGCTTCTGCTGATGCTGCATCTCTCAGTTTGGGGGGAGGGCACCATTAGATACTCTAAATGAACCTGATTTTTGGGAGATACAGATTCTGGAAAGGGTACCCTTTAAAAGTATATCAAAGTAGGAAATTCGCTTCAAACATTTTCTGTCTCTCTTTTGTCTGTACCTGATCAATATTATCAAGTTGTTCTAACAATCCTTTTCTTCAGCTGTGTAGTATCCACACGTAATATCTAAACATCAGGGGAAAAGATGCCGATGTCTTTAACAGGATCTTAAAAAGGTGGTTCCCTCTTTACATCTAGTATCTCTGTCCCTCTTTACATCTAATGTCTCTGTGATGCAGGAGTAGGCATCCTAGTTATTGACATAGATATGAATGGACATATATTTTATTTGTGAAACTATAATCTGAAAATACTCATTAGATTTTATTACGGAGTTATTTTTATTTTCTTGAGAAAACTTTTGGCAAAAAGTTAATTATCTAGAGATAAAAATCTGATTAAAGCAGGATTTTCCCATAGGATGTATGCGCTGTTTTATTTTTTACTAATCTTTGTCCTTTTGCTAAAGGAAGGTGAAATATCTGCAGTTCGTTGTCAGGGAGCAAGAAGGATGGGCTGCTCCCTAAGGGCTGGGATGCTGGCAATGGCGGGGGCTCCCGGGCAGCAGGGCAGGGCCTCATCAGGCCTTGGTCCATCCCACCGCCCCTAGCCAGGGAGGTGGCCAGGCTGGAGGGCAGCTGGGGGCAGCCCCAGCCCTGGGCATCAGGCACCTCTCTGGGGATGTGGCAGGTCCAAGGCCAAGCTGGAAATGTAAGGCAGTGAGTCAGGGTCAGGATCAGGTCTGGTGAGGGTAACCTGGGCCAGACACAGCCCAGTGATCACCAGACACATCCATCATGATGGGCAGGCACGAGGTCAGCCTATGGGTCAGGGCCTGGGTCTGGATCAGTGAGGTCCATGGGCAGGCACAGGCTGCGATGTGGTGGTGGGGCCAAGCAGAGCCTCAGCTTGGAGCAGCTCCCACAGGAAGGGGGGTCAACCCTGGCTGAGTCCTCCTCACGGTCACCAAAGGAAGGAGCCAGCCCTCAGCAGTGTTACCTCTAAGTCAGCCCTGGGCCCCGGCAGCCAAACCTACAGGACAAAGGATGCTGTCACGGTGCTTGCATTCTTTTTTTATCAATATTTGAAAAAACTATTTTTAGAAACCACAAAGATGTCTGTTTCTGCTGGACACTGTTTATTATTATTCATAGAAGATCTAAGGCTAGGTAGCCATCTTGATGTTTTTGTCAAGGGGTGACAAAATTCAAATAAAAGACTTCCAATTGCCTACAGTGCTTCTCCATGCAGTACCAAGAGACATAACGTGCGGGGACTGTGCTGTTCTAAGGATAGCTAATACTGTGTAATCCATAGATCTTTTTAAAGAAAAAGTATCTGAGGGGTCAGAGAGACAGGATGAGAGGGGCTGAGCGATGTGGTCACGCTAAAAGTATAGAGATTGTTCAAAATTGACCATAAGGAAGATATTAAGATTCTACTTTACTACAGTTTAACAACCTCAGCATAACCTGTTGGATACAGCAGGCCCTTTCCCTCTCTCAGTCTCTGCACTGAATTCCCAATTAGAGCTTTTCTTGAATAAAACCAGTAAGATCAGTATTAGGTTCTTCAATTTTCTACCATCTTTTGTAAGGGACATAAACTGACATTCAGCTGGACTCTTTGGAGCTGAGGAGACCCACCTTGTTCTTCATAATTTCTTTAGTGCAACAGAAAGGATAACCATCAGTCCATATAACCAGGAAACAGGGATTTCACACACAGATATTGAACTTGAAAGGATATTGATCATTTGTGACATTAGCAGCTTAGTGCTTGTTGCAGCACCTGGCTCTTTGCTGTGTTGGATACCTACCATTACAATTGCCTCAAATACTTAAACAGAGATCAGGCCCTAAAATAAAACAGAAACCCAACTGTGCTGTCCCAGTCAGCCTCTGTTCCGTCCTTAGAAATGAGCTGGCTTGTTTCTAAGGACGAGAAATTATGTTTTCTCACTTCTCCCTTTTGAAAACTTTTCCATTGTGAACTCAGACAATTAGTTTAAAATTGTCTTTTCTGCCCAGCAATGACCTGTTATGCACTGTCTGGCTGTAGCACGGGGAGAAAAATACCTCTTTCTGGAACAGCAAATGTAATCTTTTGTCACCCAATCCCATATATTTTTTAACAAAGGGCGGGGGGGGGGGGGGATAGAAAGAAAACTATTTACTCAGGCTTTTGCATTGTGTTATCAATATAGCAGGGGCCCTGGAAAGCTTAACTCCTGAGAGGTTTGCCAAAAGTATCCTTAAACAAAACAGTGAAAGAACTAATTATGTTGTATCATTCTGGAAATAAAGAGGCTCTATGTTGCAGTAATATGGCATCCCTATAGACCTGGAGATAATATTATTTATACTAATAAAATCTAGTTCTTATTTGGCATTTTTTCTGACTTGGTCTCTAAGTGTTTCACAAACCAAGTCTCTCATCTTATCTCCATTCTGCAGATGGAATAAGTGAGATACTTACTGTAAACTGCCTGCAAAGGATTACGCCAAACACTAGCGGTAGAGCCAGGATCAGAATTTGAGACATGTGGGCGCTACCCTTTGCACAGAGCAGGAAGCCACGCTGCCCCTGTGAGGGCACCGCCATGTGAGAGCACCAAATGACAGGGGCGATTTCTTTGGCGTGGATTTTGGAGAAACACTCTGCTCTCCCTCCAGTCAGCCACGGTTCTACTACTGGAGTCAGAGGGAGCTGAGTTTTAGATCGTGAGGCTTTTTAAAGAAACCTCTATCTTTAGTACATCTTATATGTAGCAGCACCTATTATCAGGGTACTTGTTTGCCTTATTCACCGTGAGTGAGTCCCACATGACTACGTCTCTGCAGCCAAAAGCCCCTTCTAAGCTCCACTTTGGAATGAAGTATCCGCTCTGGAGGCTGTTAGAGTCTCCACACTTAGAGATGATACACCAAACCTGTTATACCAGCAACTTACGGTTTAATTACAGAGCCATAATTTTCTTGTGTAAATAATCAGTCAAGATTTGGTCTGTCTGGCTGTTGTCCTGCTTCCAAAAGGGCAGATGGTTAGCTTCAGAGTGCCTTGGGTTTTTCTCCTCGCTGTAAAGTAGCCTGTATCGTCACTAATATGGGAAGCCCAGAGCCCCAGGGGAGTATCAACTAACAGGTTTCAAAATGCTAGAGAGGAGGACCTTTGAAGCTCTTAAATGTCTTATCTCCTACTGACAAATGTCCAATACATCCCTTCCTCCCTGCAGTCCCCACTGCATCCTTTAAAAATAGGGATAACGAAAGCATTCAATGCAAAATAATTGTTACCAATAAGAAACTGCCTCCCTTTTATGCACTGTAATTTGAACAGCTGCAGCCTTTTCAGTCTTGAAGGTCATTTTTAAACTACCTCTATCCTGACATTTTGCATTTTGGGGCTAGTTATACATGGAAAGATGAAGGGCTGTATCAGATTGAACTGAGTTGAACTCTAGCTAGTCCAGGATCCTGCAACCAAAAAGTGACTGAAACCAGATGCCGAGAGAAGAGCCTCAGAATGGGGCAACTTCGCACTAATACATTGTCAGCATAGTCATGTTTTCCAGCAATCTGCAACTCAGAGACTATCTGAAGCAAAGATGATACTGTGTTTAAGTTCTGTCAGGAAAAAGGGAGCATCAGTTGAGGAGACATTGGGTCTAGGTCTAGTGCAGTCACATGACTAGTACATTCTTTTTTTTTGATGCCATATTGCATTCTGTTTAATTCACATATTTTTTTCTGCAGTTCACATAACTTTGTGAATTATTTTTCAAAAAGCCCATTCTTGTTACTTGGCCACAGTAAAGAATTTTTATTACAGCATGAAGAATTTGTCTGATCTGATGTCCCCTAACTCAGAAGTATTTTCCCTTTTGCCACGTCTGCCTACTAGCACTGTTTCCAAAAGATGCCAAAATCAAATTCTGCATGTTTCATGTTTAAGTCATTATCAAACATCTCTTGAAAAGGACAAATCCTAATAGGAAACAAACATCTTCCTTTATTATAAGTTCTTATCAGTATGTCCAGGTTTTTTTCAGGAGGACACTTACATGTTTTGCCAATTATGTACTATAATCTGGAATCCTACAGGGGCTCCTCATTTTTTTTTCTTCATAACAAGACCTGCAACTGCTTCTCCAAGTTGCTGAACAACTAATCCACTAAAATTGGGACAGTATGTTAAAATTAATGATGTGTTATATAATTAACTTGCTGACTTACCTGACCAAAACCGGAGTCCAGTGGCAGTGTCCCCCCTATCTAAACAATCTCATTAGACTAGCAGCATTCCTTGAACGAAAATCTCCATTCACCTTACATCTGTAGTAGTGACATGTATTACAAGATTAATGTTAAGAAGGAAGTGGAACCATATTTACAATATAGAAGTTACGATTCTGATTCTCAGCAAGTTAATTTATTGTGATTTTGGGTAATAAATTGTGCTTATACACCATTATGGTTAAGTTTTCTCTTACATGCTCCAACAGGCTAGTATATCAGTATGCCTCATTACTTATATACTACCAACAATTAAAATTCCCCTAATGCTAAAGTGAACAACATCTGTAAGTCCTGAATGATGAAAGTCTAAAGCAGACAAACATGTGACAAGACAGTGGACCCAAGACTTGGCATCAGGAATATGTAGGGAGTTACTCTAGAACATGAACAAAGAAAGAATAGCTTTGAAGAAGTAGATTTTCAAGGCCGTGAAAGTGTGTATTTTGCAGAGCCTCAGAAAGCAATTATTGCTGGGAATTATACAAGAGATTTGGATTGCTCCAAGACAGCTTGTGTTACAGCATATCTAAATGAGAAAATGTTGTTTTCATTAATGCTAAAGAAACACTGCCTGTTTTAATGTATATACAGAAAGGCTGTATCCCATTTGTGCTATTGCTGCCCTAAATTAACTGAAGTCACCAAGGGACTAAGGCGTACAATGAGTTGGTTCTGTCTAACCCAATGGCAATCCCACTGTTCTCCTGCCGGTAGAGACCTTATCTCAGGATGTAGTATGTAAAATGCACACATATCTTTCTTATCATTTTGCTACATGAAAATCTCCCCTATGTCTACTCAGTGAAAGTCGTTTACAGTGCAGTTTGAGTTCTCACATAGTTCTCTGTTGCACCTCCTGAGACACATGGCACAGGAGGTGAGAAGTGAAAATGTCTGTGTTAATATGGCTTAACACCTCAAGGCAGCTATGGGAGCTGAAACATCCCCTGGTATTAATAAGAGGCTTTGTTTTTCTACCTTATGTTGCTCTATACAACCATGCTGCTGCTTAGCAGCACAGTGAAACTAAATATAGTGGGACCACCATGTACAGACATGACAAACCTCACGCTGCTGGTATGAGGCTGAGGCACTTGTCCCTGTCTTCCACTCCCCAGCCTCAGCTTCTGCAGCTCCTTCCTTTGCCACACAGCATGTCTCCTGCCTTGGCTGCACATGGGATGCTGAGCTCTGAACCCAGAGAGAAACGCTGACGTGCGGTGCTGAAGCTTGAGCTGTGCATCCCAGCCAGGCCCCTTGCCTCGTCTTCCCTAAGCCCCGCTCCTATTACATGGCCCAGCACACGCAGTGGCACCGCAGCATATGGGTGCACAGCTCTAGCATATCGAGTGACTCGAAAGCAACAGCGAGATGCCGAGGCAAGGCCCACTCTGGTCCTTTTATTTTGACAATGACTTTGCATTTCTCCTGTTTTCCTCTTGGATTCACCACCATCCTAGGAAGAGTAAAGTCCCCTCCCAGGACAGTCAGGGTCTTCTCTAAGGTTCATTCATTTGTCTGCTTTAGAGGATGTTATTTTCCCTGCCACAAGGATCCTCCCAGGCTGCCTGGCTGTTTGACTCCATATGAGGGACTTAGAGACTTCCTGCTGCTACAGCTCAGGAAGACTAATGCCCTCCTGACAACTGAAAATATTAAAAACACAAATACAATTATTCTTTCAGTCCTCATTCGGATGCTTTGATTTCCAAAATATTATTTTCATAGCTGCCTTTTTAATATTACTCATTACCCTCCTGACTGCTTTGCACATTGTTTTCCTTTTCACTTAAGATGTATTGCTTGTACTGGGAGAAGTTGTGTGGCTATTGGTTTGAGAATAAGGCCAGATGGCAGGAGTTCCCACATCCAACATCCAGTTTGCCACTGATACGATGTGTGGCCTTGGGCAAATTGTCTAGTAGCACTGCATATCAGGTCCCCTATGCTTTTGTAAAAGGAGTAGAAACAATAAGGTCTACCCTATGGTAATGTTCTGACTGTGTCTCAAAGATTGCACTGAGCATACAGTGCCCAGCACTTGGCAGGAGCGAAGTGCTTTTGACAGTGGCAATGACAGAAAGCGGGACCCTGACCACCCACAACATCACCGCCTTACCGGGGCAGTTGTGTTTGCACACTCCAGCAGACCCATCCGCCTCTGTGTTGTCAGTGGATTTAATCTGAAAATGTAGCATGGAAAGGAGGGTGTAAGAAGAAAGTGGAGTAAGTAGGGGGTAAGGAGAATGCTGGCCCTCTTCTCACCATTTTCTCCCTAGAGGAAATCAAAGAAACATGAGTTCTGCAGACACTAGCCTCCTAGTTTAAATGCCTTCTGTGCTTGATTACAGCTGTTGTTGGATACCTGTCCTTAGGCTTCACATAATTTTTTCCAGTGGAATAATTCTGTAAGTATAAAATTAGAAATGTTTGTTATTTTTCTTGGAAGATTTTTTTTTTTTTCATAACAAAACCAAAAAGTTTTCTAACTGCAACATAACCAGAAGGCAGATTGGTCTACACAGTCCTGCTGAATTTTTTTCACTGAAGTTGCCTTCAAATGCAAAGAGTGTGGTGGGGAGCTGGTCAGTGTCTGGCAAGTTCTGCCAAGCAAGTGTCTTCTGCTTGAACATGACAGGTTTTTTTTCCCAAAGCACAAGTAACTCACAGAAATGAGCAGGTCATTTTACACGTAGAGAACTAGTATGCAAAGATTATTGAGTAAGCCACTTTCTTTTTTATCTTCAATTAAAAAAGTGTATTCTTCCTTTTGGTTGTAAATTGTTCCCCAGCACTCAGATCTGTGTAGCTGCTAACTAAAAGTAACTGAGTAAATTTAAGTTTTCTGAGCACAAGGATGGCTGTAAGATTAGGTTTACAGCTGAATTATTTTCCAAAAGAACCATTCAGCCATTCCACAGAATATATTGCAGTCTGTGAAGTTTTATTAAAACATGTAACCTTTTTAAAAATGGTAACCTGCTATTTCTACTTGAAACTAAAGAAGAAGGTATGAGTATGTATAGGTGAATTTTTTTTAAGGATAGTTCCCTTCAAACATGATTACCAGAAAAATAGTTTAAGGAAACATCTTCTGTTGTTACATATTATTCATGCAAAGCAATGTGTTATGATTGGTTTTATTAAACATTGATCAGAAGGATGAGCCAGGGAATTCTCTGTGATAGCTTTCCTATGGGCTGTTTGCTCAGGTGTAGGAAAAGCAGTGCTGATGTTTCAAAAACACAATTCCCTAACTGTTTCAGAAAGAACCAAAAAAACAATAGTTACATCAGGTCCCTTTGCTCACATTGCTTACTCTCCTGTGGAAGCACCTGTATTTAAAATCCACTGTGTGTTATCCCCGTGGTGAAGCCAGGAGAATTATTATTGGCAACATTTTCAAGCCTTAGATGCCTAAATTTAAGCATCTAAATATGTGGCTTGATTTTTAAAGTACTGAACACGCGCACACATGCACATAGACATACACACACATTTTATTGAAGTCAGCTGGAGAAGCTGGGTCATAAGCATTTTTGAAAATCAGGCCACTTATTTAACTGTCTAAATATGGATTTATGAGCCTAACTTTAGACACACCCAAGTCTAGTCGTAGGCTCTCACAGATACTGGTATATTGTCCCAGCTCTGTGTGTCCTACACACTTCAGACTGACTAATTTAAAAGTCCCGTTCCAGAGGCACACTTATTAAAATTAGGCTGGATGAAAAGAAAATTGTTTGGGAGAATTATTTCCATAAATTAAAACCAAGGATTATTATTATTTTAGTTCTAGGGGGGAAAGGATATTATCTTTCCTCTGCAGTAACCGAAATCTAAATATTGTAGCCTTACTGTTAGCTTGTGAGAATCAGAAAATCAGACTAATTTATTGCCCAGTTTTGTCTTTTGCTTCTTCTAAATATTACAGTGCTTACTGAAATCAGTGGGGCAGCTTGTGATTATTGCTTGTAAAGAGCAAGGGGATCCCCAGATGGCCCTTCCTGTGCCACTGCAGCACTGTAATTACACACTGCTTTCTACTCCAGGCTTAGGACAAAAACGTGACCTTACCCCAAGGGCATTCAAATTGAGCACTGAAACCCATTTTGCCAAAATTTTCCTGTGAAAGCTGATGTCCACGAGGTCAATTCTGTTGATTAGCACTTGAGCAGGTGTTTGTCTACAGTGTGTGTTCATGCAAACCTTGGGAGGGCAGAGTTTTCGCAGTGCCACAGAGATTTGCTTTCAGACCTTCTTTTGTGTCATAAATTGTGTGTCATAAAATTTGTGTCAGGGAAGTGTAGAAAACTACTTCAATCACTGCACATCTCTCATACAGTTCAAGCATATTCAATGAACTGTTTGTATCCCAGCTGACAGCACAAAAATGACACGAAGAAGGAATTCTTGGAGTCCTGGTTGGTTTGGTTTTTAGCTTCAAGACTTTTTCCTTCATCTGCCGTCACAGCAGCTGCTAATTCTGTTCACCAACCATTGGTGTGAAGCATTTCATTTACTAATAGCTTGACTTGGTCCCTCAAATTTGCCCAATGTAGAACAAATTCAATTTCTTCTTCTCCCTCAGTGGAAGGATCTGTGTGTTCTCAAAAAGTAGCATAGTTCGTAGTCGAAGGTGGTCCAGAAAACATGCATGCACAAATAGATTTGTCTATTTGGATTTAGCAAGATATTGTATGGTTTAGTTTACTCTCAGATACCCTTAGACCATCTTTTCTCTTACAGTTACACTTTAGTTTCTTTGTAATAGAGTATCACCAGCAAGGCTGGAGTAAAACAAAAACAACTCAGTGGGAGGTAAGAGCACTCAACCGTGTAAAACCTAACATTATTTTGATTCCTAACATTATCCTTTAGAAAGCAATTTCTAAAACAGTTGCCTCTGAGCTGGAAAAGACATGAAGACTATTTTAATAAAATCTGATAGCAAGGTCAGTTGAAAGATACAAAGGCATCCTGGACAAGCATAACTATCTCTACTTCTCTCATATTACAAAGGTTATAAATGTAGGGTAGATTCAGCCCTTTGTGAATCTTTACAGAGTACAAATCTGTTCTTTGGGATGGTGTTAGTCTAGATTCGTACTAATTAATGGAACAGAATCACACACTTTGTTTCTCTGAACAAAGCACAAATTCATCTGTCACGACCAATTCAGCGGAAGTATCTTTGTTCTCTCCTTTTCTTTTCTCTCTCCCCTTATCACAGAGAAGCTGTTCAATGCAGAGGGCACCGCAGGGCTGAAGCCAGCTGGACTAGAACTTTTGGTCAGATCTGAAATGGTTCTTTCCACCCCATCAAGACAACTTTGTTTCCTCTGCCTTTTCAGCACGTAATTTATAAAGCATGGTCTAAAATTACCTGAGTGCTGAAAAAATAAGAGATAAAATGCAAGCCAAAGAAAGATTTCCAATGGCTAAGTCCACGCAGAAAACCATCTAAGTGAATGTCAACAGTATTTCATGGGCAAGCTCCTAGAAATGTCCTAATTTGCTTTATAAAAGAGTTGAGGTACTGTCAATTCCATTTTTGTTTCTAAAAATTCCCAGAAAAATACATTTAATATAGAACTTCCATTGATATTCATTTTGCTTCACTGCAGGATGGGTTTCCCTGCTATTATTTCTATTGTCTAGCTTTATCTTTCTTATCCTCTTCTGCAGTACCTCGCTTCCTAGATGCTCCTTACCAACTCCATAATGAGTGACGGACTAAGTGGAGACATTAGTAGCCACTCTAGTCTCAGAAAAGAAATAGCAGGAGAAACTAAATTTAGCTCTGAGAATAGTAGAAGTAGACAAATAAGAGAGGAATGGTTCCAAGTGAAGAGTGAAATGTGCATGCCAAGACCACAAAGGAAAACTGGGAAATATTTTTCTCCAGACACCCAGTAACAAAAGCTTCAGTCAACAGCAGTGGGAGATTCCCAGTTCACTTCAGTGGCTATAGTGTCAGCGCCCAACTTTCTGGACGAAATGTCACAACAGTGTAAAAAGGTGCTTTTCACAAGTAGAGGAATTGTTCCTCTCTCACAGATCTTAATAGTCTTGAAAACAAAGGGGGAGAGAGCGCAAGTTGTAATATCGAATAAAGGGACAAGGACACAGGCAGGTACGAGATGTTTGGCTAGCTGGCTAATAATGGCTTTTTGCTTCTAGATGTCTAAATGCCCTATCCTTTAGCTTCCTGCTACTTCCTTACAGTTGTCCTGTCTTGTCCACAAGAATATTGAGATAGTAAGTATGCCATCTGCTTAGCTCCTTGCTTAGAAAGCCAGAGGTCTTCAAGAAAGTAAGGTGGCCTGTACAGGGAGTATACTCCACAGTGAAGAGGTGAAGGGGAAGAAGTGAACTTGACAGAGTGATGCTGATGGCACTCTGCAAAGAGTACAGGAAACCAAGGGTGACACAATCAGACAGAAGCATGGGTACATGCAGAGTATGAAAGTCAAATTACTTTGGGTTTTTTTCACTCATGCAAACAATTAACGTATCGGTGTAAGGTTACCTCTGGTACTTTCCATCACATAAACAGGCTGTCTCACAGTCTAGGAATGATCTGGGAATCATCTGAAAAGTAGATCATTTGAAATAATTGTGCCAACCCTGGAGAGTGAAGCAGTAAGAAAATTTAGATTTGTGAGGAAGGGAGGGTTTTGAGCTAGTCACACTATAAAAAGATATTAAACAATGACAAAAAAATGCATAGGAATTGGAGATTGTGTCGGAAGATGAGATGTAAGAAAGGCCATTTGAGGTGAGAAACAAATCAACATGTTTCTAAGATCTGGAAGGGTACAATGAGCAAAGTATGTTGCTGTCGTAACCACAGCAGGATGTTCAGTCCCTGGCTAACTTCATCAATAAAGATCCCACTAAAGTGAAAGAAAATTTCACATCAGATGTTTTTAGCAGCAGAACAGAGGTTATTCAGTCATAGGGACCTGTGGGTCACATGCAATACAAAGCCATTTATGACATCAGCAGGACAGGGATTTTGTTGTGATGGTTTTCTTATTGATTGCTCTCAAAAAAAATTACAAAATTGAGTGTAACTTTTATTTAGAGAGTAACCACATACAAGCACACAGGCAGGACTGTGTGAAGAGGTCTGGACACACACACTGACATGGTGTAACAGGATTGGGGGGCAAGGTTGGCTACATGTTTCCGTGTCACTATTAGGAGAAGTAGAATTGGTAATAGATGCCCCACTTACAGGCACACTAGGTTTGGTACAAACATGGAGCAAAAAAATAGTTCCTTCTCCGAAAAGCATGAAAGCTTTGGGTTTTTTCCAGTTATAATGTAGAAGTTTTTTGAACACATTTATAGTTAGACAAGCTAAAACCTGTTTCTGACAGGCTTAGCAGCTTGAGTTTTCTAAGGGACCTTGGACAGAGTGTAATGTAAATTTTACCTGCTTCACTCTCCCCTTATACAGTGATGTGGTAGAAAGATGCTTCTCATCATCATTAAAAACTAGGCACATAAATCTATGTGCCTGTCAATGTACACAGAACAATATGCTCTGATTTCTTTCCTCATCTAATCTCCCCTGAATCCCTGGCAGCACACTTCAGCATTGTCATGTTTTTCTCCATTGTTTTCTAACAAATATATTTACCAAAGTCTGGTCTTTAGCGGTATAGTATTGATTTGAATCCTGAATGCAATATGGGTGAATTGAACTGGTTTTTCTTACACATATGAAGAAAATTAGAAACCTTTAAATTAAACTATGTATAACAATAGGCCAAGTAAGCCTGTATTGTTTTACTGAACCACCTCACGTAGATCATGCTAGAACTTCTGGATTCATTCTCCTATGAATTTGGTTTTCCAAAGAACAGCTATTTACCTGAACTGCTCTTATCCAGAGGCTTTAACTCATACAGTGCTTGGTCCTTTTCAGAAGTCATTAAGAACCATATGAATCTGAAGTTTCCTTAGTTTCCACAATAGTAGCAACCAAAAACCTCACAAATTGCAAAGGGCACCAGCTTCTCTCTGTCTTTACCAAATTCAGACAGGATCTGCCACTGCTCCCATACTTTTTTCAGCATCTCTGGGCTGATGTCATCATGTGAGGTGGTAGCAAGGAAAGGATTTTCTCTATCCCATAGTGCAGCATAGCATGGTAGGGTTGAGGTGAGATGTATTTAGGTGCCTTTTAACACTGGAGCTTCATCTGCCCTTGGGAATAACTTAGTAAAGAGATGTGCTTGATCTGTTTCCAGGAAATGGAGTACTTCAAGGATCAAATTCTTTTTGAGGGAACAGTGATACCAATCTTCAACACAGACATTGCAGCAGATTGCATGCAGAAGTCAGATATGTGGCAAAGGGGTGTTGTTGTGCACACCAGCCAAAAATACGTCTACTTGTCAGACGAAAAGAGGCCTCACTCCTTCTGTGTGTGCTTTTGTCAGTAAAAGAATAGTTGATATTGTTGATGCTATATGAAAATGTGAAGTTACTACCTGTAAAATGTCAAAATTAATGCCTGTTTGAGAGGACACCATATGTTTCAGTCTCATGCTGCATGTAAACTTGTTGCCAAATGTGTAAAACACACTGCTGATGGTGTTTTGTCAGCTGTGAATCCTGTACATACAGGATTACATCCTGGCCCCACTAAAGTTGGAGTTCAGGAGTTTGGGTCACTTACTTAAAGACTGAGCTGTAGCACCAGTGAATCATGACTTACATGGGGTTTTGAGATAGCACAAAAGTAGTGCTCACAACAGAAATGCAATTCTGTCCCACCTCTGCTCCATATTCAGCCTCTCCTGCGTGCAACCTTACATGATCCCTACTAGTACATCTTCCTGCACTTCCTCTTGCAGGAATTTTTGTGTGCTTTAAGGGTGTCAGGCAAAGGGCTCTCAAACCCGTTCTCCTTTGACTTAGCTTCATTTTAGAAGAGTGTAACTATGTAAGCATGAACAGAATTTGCCCTTGTTTACAGATGATCGGGCCTAATAGGTAAACTACACTTGAGTTACACCGCATTCCAGTAAAGCCAGTGGAGTTGCATCAGCGTAGCTGAGAAATGAATCTTCATTTATCATTCCAGCACGGGCTGTCTCCAGTCATTGTTTTCAGCTGCTGCTGCCTCTGAGCCACCAGCTCTTTCTGCCTGAGAATGTTTGAATCCTTTGTTTTCCTCATCACCTAAACTGTATCCAATGGGCAACTCATTTTTCCTGAGATATTTAATATTGATTAGGTAACTGAATTTAAATTTTAGAACTATGAAAGTTTGGAAACATCTGCAGACATTGAATAAAGTCTGTTTTCTCTTCCACAGTCTGCGAACAGCTGGAATCCTCAGCCTGAAAAGCCTTCTTTGTTTCCTGGGTTTCCATTACACATTTTTGTACCACACATGCAAACTATCCAGGCCTGTGAAGGAGGGACAATTCTTATTTTTGTGAAAGATGTTTGCCATTTTCCATTCTGCGCTCTTCAGACCTCTCCATGTCCAATAAATGCTAAGTTGTTAAAAACATTCCTATTTTTCCCTCTGCAGCTATATTTTTAGTACAGAGACTGGGCCAAAGTTTGGTTTTGCACCAGATTTAATCCTGTCACACACAATTAACTTCAGCAGGGTTTCTCTAGATTTGTATTGAGGCATGACACAAACTTACTTGATGTTAATGTCTCCCATTGAAGCTATAGAACAAATAGGGCATGTATTAACCATGGTATCCGCTAATATTTTTATCAGTAGCATTGGTGAAGAGCTGTATGTTCCTTTTTTTTTCCTCATTTTTGTAAACATAAAGTATGTTAGGTGAAGATCTATAGACCTTATTCTGCAATTTTTTATTGAGCATAATTCTCATCTTGATATGTGACTTCACTGAGGTTCCTCTAATTTTCCATGATTAGGCCTATCAAAACCTGGTCTTTAATAGCATGCTGGGTGTATTTTTAGTGTATGAAATTCTTCTGTAATTAAAATGTTGCATAGATAACATTTGCTTTTGAGTATTAATCAGTAGTCTGACCCTAAATCCTTGGAATAATAACAGTGTCTTGTCAGTGTCTGTCTTATTTTGTCCAAGGTAACAGAATTCTTTTCAGCATGTAGTACTTGGTTAAGGAACCATTGAATATAGATAGAAATGTCTATGAAACGAAGTGATCCCCACTTCCTAGAGTTATATGACAATATTTTCAAACCTGGTACTAAAATCAAAGATTGAGTTACAATTTGTAGATACAATTTGTCCTTGCAATTCTACACTCATAGAAAAAGAGAGGGACTGTAGAAGGTTGCTTAGTCTACCTTTTACCAAGAGCAGGATGAACTATACTGTACTGTACGGTACTATACGATACTATACTATACTTTTAGCTATTCCTGACAGAAAAAAAATCCAGCTTGATACTAAAAACGTTCCATGAAAACTCTGTTGCTTTCCCATGCCATCAGGCTGAAATAACTTGATATTTTGAAAAATTTAACTGTGTCTTCTCTGAATCTCCATCTGTTTTCCTGCCACAGTGCACTGTGGAGAACAGCACATACATCTCCTCTTTGCAACAACTTCTCGCTTTTTGGAGATTGTGCCTTCAAAACATTTTTGAATAGACAGACAAAGAGATTGTGATAATCAAGGCATTTTGACTGAAATGCAAAGCAACCTAGATTCAAAGAACTGCCTTTTGGTGACTGTGTCCAATGATACTTGAAAAGACCTGGAACAAATACAAGTAGAGCATTTATCTGTGCCATGCTTTTAGTCAGCTTTCTGCATGATCTGGAGAAGTTACCAGCTCTAGATCGACTAGAAGGAGGTTTTTTTAAGGATAGACAAATCAGGATCACATGGACAGCAATGTGCAAAACTGGTATTGAAAACTGCCTTAAAATTATGCATCTGATTAATAGTGAAAGAGATCAAAAGTAGTTCTACAACTAGGGATATTGATTAACTAAGGTATGTCATTTTTTTTGGAATGACACCACCAGAAGGAAAATGAGAATAGCATACACTAATGGCCAAACTAGTTAAAAGACAAGTTTTCTAGATCTTAAATCTATTTCCACTGAGGGCCCAGGTTAAGGACAGGGTCCTGAGGGATTTTTATCAGTGTGGAACTAATTTTTGCAGAAACACGTTTCCACTAAACCCTCACCTTTCATTCTGTGTACACAATCCCTTAATAGAATTGACTGCTCATAGAATAAGTTCAAGCACAGATTTTGAAAGCAAAGCTGCTTCATTATTATTAAGTGGATATGTTGTATTAACATTGTATTTGTCCTGCCCTTTCAGGAGTATGAGATACCTCATTTCAAAGTGCCTTTTTCAAAAAGACTCCTGTGTTAGCTATTTAGATTAATTTAATTTCCTAAAACTTCTTCCTCTTATTTCTAGGTATTCTGTCACCTCTAACTCTTTACATTGACAATATTTTTCTTGGTCATAAGCAGAAATGTGACATCTTTGGATTTTATTCTATTCCAGTCAAGACAAGAAGAGCACAGGAGCTCAAATAAATTATAACTCTGAATAATACTAGTTATAAAAGAATGCCAAAGCTTCTTGGCGACCACGTTTGTGAGCCAGAGCCAGAGAACCAGAAACTAATGTCTAGTAAAAGATGTCAGATTCAATTCTTGCTGCCAATGTCTGGCGAGAAAAATCTGCTCAATAGATGGTTTACCTCATATGACCCAGTTGGCACTCAGAGCAAGAATGCCTAATCATCAGAAAGATAGTGCAGGTAAATTATAAGGAAAGCATGTAGTACCTCCCATACATCCCGTTTCTTGCATACTATTGTTCTCTGGATTTTAACACTAGGCATTTATCCATAACAGTATTGTCAGGGGCTTATAGGAACCTCAGTCTGCTTAAAATAGTGAAATATTTGGGATTTGAATCATTGCTGGCAGTGGATGCTAGCCCAGTGGATTCAAGAGAGCTTCTGCTCTTCTTCACTGACATTATATCTCTTTGACTTCATTTTCATAAGGGAGTGAAATTGTAAAGTCTCTGTATTTCTGTGAAAAGAGTAAACTTTCTTTCCCTTTGGCTTCCCCACTTCCAAATGAGACACCTTTTTCCTGATGTGCTATCTCCTGAAAGTGATTTAAATTCCACAGGCTCTTGAGGGGAGTTCTTTCTCTCCCCAAAGCCACAGGTTCCTGGGCAAGAAAGTGGTTTAATTTGCTGCTCTGGTTGAGGCATGTATGTGTAACAACATTCCTCTAGAGGCAAAAGGCCAGGGAAGGATGCTAGCCCACCTTTTGTAAATGCAAACAAGGCTGATCATTCTCGAGGTAGCCAGCCAATGCGTGAGTGACACTGTTGCCTTTTAATGGATGTCTGCAAAGATGATGTACTCTCTGCCTGGTAATTGTGCCCCCTTCTTCCAGAGGCAATGCTGAATATTGCCACCCAGGGATGAGAGAGTGGGACCTGCCTGGGGCTGGCTGCTTCTGACCGTGGAGAAGGTCAAGAGAAGAGGGAGCTGGAATACAGTTTCTTGCTCTGCCACTGTTGCCATAGAAAAGGGTTGGATAGAGATGGCAGTTTAGACACGCATAAGCCTCAAAGCACAGCATAAGCTGCAAGTGTGTGTCTTTCATTGACCAACACAGGCACACCAAGCAGTAGGTCCATGACTGCATTGTCACCTCCCCACACTTCACTGACCTAGACAACTGCCTATGTGGCCTATACCACAGCCAGCTCTGAAGCTGGGCAATCAAAGCCATATATTGAATTGTACAGTGTTATTTTAAGGATCAGAACACATGATTTCTGTCAAATACACGAAGCAGAGCTAGCCACATTTCAGTTCTTGTTCCAGAAAGTTGGGAGATTGTGTGCTAGATTTTGGTGGCCTATTGGAGCCATTATTGCTCAGCCCAAAATCAGCCTTGAGTAGGTCCTCACCTATACTGATGGTGATGGAATGGCATGAGAGCAAAAATCATAGAATCATAGAATAGTTTGGGTTGGAAGGGACCTTTAAAGGTCATCTAGTCCAATCCCCCCTGCAATGAGCAGGGACATCTTCAACTAGATCAGGTTGCCCAGAGCCCCATCCAGCCTGACCTTGAATGTTTCCAGGGATGGGGCATCTACTACCTCTCTGGGCAACCTGTCCCAGTGTTTCACCACCCTCATTGTGAAAAACTTCTTCCTTATGTCTAGTCTAAATCTCCCCTCCTTTAGTTTAAAACCATTACCTCTTGTCCTAACACAGCAGGCCCTGCTAAAAATGGCCAGCAAGTTTATCTGATTAATGGCTAATTGGCAGTAACAGCAGCTTGTATCCCAGAACTGTGACACCAGCACCGAAGTGACATCTCTGAGAGTATGCCTTAGATGGCCCAATAAATTAGAGATGGTATTTTAAAAATGTCATTTCCCTCAGGCTATATAGAAGCTAGTCCCTGCACAATAAGCTCAGCATGCACAAACTGTCACAGCTTGACAAACACATGCTCCCCAAAAGTCTGAAAACAAACTAAGTCCCATCTTCACTACTTACTCCTGAATGGATCTCCATCAGGCACTCCGTTAACTTGACAGCTTGATCCTAGTGAGGCCAATCAGATGCAGTTGGCTATTTTTAAAAAGCAAATGCCAGCACATCTTTCTCGCCCTCCTTGACAAAAGAAGGAAAATAAAGTGCAAAGAAAAATTCCTGGACCCTTGGTAAAGGAACAAGACAAGCAGGTCGAAATTTATGCCTACTTACCACAGAAAGCCCAAATAATGTAAATGCCACCTGAATTCCCTGAATAGCATTTCATTAACATTCCAAGACAGCTCTACAAAGCCAAGAGATCAAATCAAAGCAAGAAAAGCATGCCCAAAGAGAAGCAGAACTCAAGTTTGACCAGTTAACACTGATTGGCAAAATGTTAATCAACACCAAGTTGCTCAGTGCTTGCGTTGGTCAGCAGAGTACCATTCAGGAGATCATTTCTCTATGATGCCCAAAATGTGCTCTGCTTTGGTGTCAGCAGCTTCTGTGGTCATCAGGGAGGCCAGTCCACATTAGGGCTGCCCAGCACGTTTAGTCCAGCTGGCTGGAGACATGCCATTTAAAAAAAAATTGTTTTCAGTGTGCTTGTAGTGTTCACGCCTGACAAGATTCTGACTGACTATGCAACTCCCAGATAGCAAAGACACGGTTTTCAGTTTATAAAATCTGATGAATAAGCTGTCCCCTGGGGTTTGGCAGGACTTACTAACTGCCTGAGATCTTCTGTAACTTTCTCCACTTGGCCTAAGCTCTCTGATATGGGATGCCTGAAAGTTACACAACTAAAAGCCATCTTTAACCACTCAAAAAAGCAGACTTGTTTTAGACTCTGAAAACTACAATTCCAGCAGGAGCATATGGGAACAGTTGCCGTGAAAATCAGGCCATTGTCATAAATGAGTGCTTTAGGCACACAAGTGTGGAAAAAAAGGCCAGTAAACTGAACGGTATCATTGATGAATGACCCACCAGTGGCATTCAGTCGAAAGCTTGGAGATAGCAGTTTGGATTTCATTCATTAAGATTTGCATGCAACTATTTTTCCCATCTGCTGTTTAAGGAACATTATGGAACAACAGTGAGAACTGTTTTTCTAGTTTGGGTTCTGTGCTTTGAGTGCATTTTTTATGAAGCATGTGTTTGGCTAATAGTTGCAATTTCATCTTAGCGGCCTCTTTGATGACATGCATTTTTGAAACAGATGCTTGTGCTGATGGAGTGACATGTTCCAGGGTTAAGTGGGCCCTCCAAGACATAGCTCTGACTGCCTGCTGCTGGGGTCACTAAACTACTTCAGTGGTTTTATTTTAGCTCCCTGAATGACACCCCTTCTGATGGTTTTAGCCTTCAGCCACATTCTTTTGCTTCCTAAGAGACTTTTCCTGACTTTATCATGCATGCAGAGGACAGTGTTCTAACTATTCAGTCCTGACGAGTTTTCTTTTTTTCAGAGGCATTATAATTAATCATATCCATGGGTTACATGTTGATCCACCTGCCAAAAACCAATACACAGCAGCAAGTGAACATTGTTAGTCAAATTTTTACAGGCCAGAGCGATCGCCTAGTTTGCAGCCCTCTCTCATGAAGAGATGCACACGTCTCCATTCAGCACTTAAGAAAGCTTGCAAGAGAAGAGCAGTCCAGCTGCCTACTCAAAGTCTCCAGGGACTGGTGTTCAACTCACAGTTTATCAAGGCCATATTCTTATGTTTCTTGCTTTGTCGTTTGATCTCTCGGTGCTTCACATGCCTCTCTGTATAATGAGAATACTACAGCCTCCCTCCTTTACAGTCTGTTGTTTTAAGGTGTAACTTTTCAAGGACTGGGAGGCACTCTAATAATATGGTAGGAAGTACTATAATTTTACTCCTGTGTACAAACCGGTCTGTCTATGCTTATGTATCTCCCACTTTTAAGCAAACTTGCTCCTAAGGAGTCAAGTGTTATTCGGAATCAGCAGTTGTCTCTCTTCAAGGCTTCAAGGAAACCTCACTATTTTCCCTCCAGGTATTTGTCTATTCCTCTTCAAGTTCACCTTTCAGGTTGTGTGGTATGAGAGTAAGAAAAGAGTAGATCCATGTAAGTCTGAGGTCCTTGTCATTGTCCCCTTTGTCACAGTGTACAAGTACTTCAAAGTCCCTAGGATAGCTACCCTTACTTCACTGCTGTAAAGTAGGTAACAGCTAGTACCCCTTTCACAGGTAACACTCCCTACCTCTTATGAGGTGCTTTTTCACAGTAGCTCTAGAGAAGCACTAAAAAACAGTTTCCCTGTTTTTCAAAAGAAACAAAGAAAAGAGTACAGATCAAGTGCATAATGCCCTTTTTTAGCTCTGAAGTGAGATTTAAATAGAGTTTAGGTGCCAAGTCCAGGTGTGGAATCTTACTTTGTCAAGCACTCACATCCCCTAGCTTTGCCAAGAAAGAGTCTCCCAAGTGCTAAACCTGTGTTTCTGCGTATGCTCAGGACAGCTTCTGATTTGGCAAGGCTCATCTACCTCTAGATCTGCTGTTCAAGAGTTTAATCTGATGTCTCTGCTAATTCTTATCCCAGCCTTCTGCTACAGTCTAATTCAGGTATCATTTGTAAACTGATTTTGGTAGGATTTATGTATTGCAGGTCAAGCCAGTTTGCAGTGTTAATAATGCTACTGTAGGAGCATTAGCAGATCTCCAGGATTTACTTCTGAGCAGTTCATCTAGTTTATCTGAAATTCTTGAAAAAACATGTATTTCTTCTACTCATAGCTGATGTCCAGGCATCATTTTGGCTAAAGCAAAACATCTGGATCTCCTGAAGGTGTTTCCAATATCTTCTCACCAGACAGGCATTACTTCCTGTAGGGCAAAAATACTACTGAATAATTTGTCCTTATGCAAGGCAACAAGTATTTACTGGGAACCAGAAACCACTCGTCGGCACCAGAGAAGACATAGGTAGAATACATTTGGAAGAGAATGAGCATACAGTTGTAGAAATGGCAGGTTTTAAGATCTAGGAGGCATGGGGCTTTGTGTCAGTGCTTCAAGAGATGGAAATCAGGGGTCAGAAAAGAAATGGAAGCATTATATTCCAGTTCCTGTAGCAAGCAATAAATAAATAATATCTAATATTCAGGTTGCCCTGTATTTGTTAAGTATGGTGATCAATAAACTACAGCTATAGATTAAAGACTCTGGCAGTTTGAAATTCACTCCATTTAGTTAAAGAATGAATGGAAAATATTCTTAGTCCCAGCACCTGCTGTTGAATTCCCCTGCTTTTCTGTGGTTTTACTATTACATTTTCCAATTTTAAAAGAAGCGAAGCAGACTAGACACAAGATATTGTCAAATGCCCAAGGTAAATAAACTGAAAAAATATTAAGAAAATTATATATCATTTTCTGTAATAGCAAAGGGAATATTAAGTGAACAATATTAAATTAAGAAAGGATTCTGACAAGAAAGGTAAAAAGTTGAATGGTGTCCCTTTAAAACAAATGTCCAAAATGTCCACTGAATCCTAACGGGTGGACTCCTTCTGTGTTGCTTCAACACAGAATATGGAATATGAATCAATCTTAATTTATGCAGTAGATTAATTACACATTTTTAATGTGAATCAGATCTCTCGTGTTCTGTACTTACAAAAATCACCTTTATTGGCCCCATATGAGAGCTCAGTGCCAAGACCACCCAGTGACATGGCTTTACTTTGAAGGATGGAAGAAACTGTGTAGTCTTAAATTCTCATGCAAACGCTGATTTTCAGATTCCTAAATTACAGAATAGGAAGATGGAAACTCATAGCACATTACAATAAAAACACCCTTTGCACCTAGAAGAGAGAAAGTCACTTGTGAGGTTCCCTTCTGGGTTTCCCTATGCTTCTCTGGGATGTCCCCAAAAGGGAACAAAAGAGCTCTTGTCTTGAAGGCAATTATCACACATCCACTACTTCCAGCCCAGGGCATTATGTAGGTGCTTGAGAAGCTGCATCATTGAATCCATTCTGCTGTTCTGGAAGGGAAAGACCTAAAATGGGAAAGAAGGCCAGTACCATGTTAAACTACTTAAGTGGTCAAACAAAATCTGACTGCAGCCAGCAATGTTTGGATTTTTCCTTTGGCTCAGAGAACAAGCTCTAAATCATCCAGCAAATGTGTACTTTACAAGGGGTCAGAGGAAAAAACATCTGCCCATACTGGGCAGCCACTTCAGTCCCCTCGTGTTGCCAAGTTGCTAAAAAGTGCCCAGAAGCACCTAGTCTGATGCACCAGGTCTCCTGCCTCTTCCTGGGCTGGTAAGTTCATGTCCACCCCAGACCCTTGTGCATTAAATGTGACATGGAATGTGCATAAAGAAAGAGAAGAGCACTCACAAAGCGGTTGCTTGTCTTTCTCCTGACAAGGCTGCACCTCTTATGTTACATTTTTAATCCCAGCTTGAAGGGGATTGTGGAAACCTTGAGAGGGAGAAAGAACTCCTCACTCCTGTACTGGTTTGCATCCAGTCCACAGGCTTAAAAATCAAGTATGTTCCGGCCTTACCCTGATGACAATTTGTCTACTTGCAAGAAAGGAGATAAGATTCTCAGTTCAGCGGAGAGCATAAAAACAGCCTGCTTCCACTGCATTCAGTCTCAGCAGAAAAGCCAGCAAAGCAGGAGGTGGTGAAACCTCCCTGGAGAGCATGGCAGCATAGGAAAAGTGCATGGCATAGGGAGGGGTGGTTGCATTAACATTTCCTGACCCATGTTTTTCCTGTGAATATATATTGAAATATATACATAGATTTGTGTCTGTGTATTTATCAGTCTCCAAAGCTACAAAAAGTACAGCATTTGTCAGTAACAACAGGGACAGACTTTTAACAAAATCAGCTGTTCTGCTGCAACACAGTGAAAAGAAGAGTCATTTCATACATGTGGGGAAAACTTTTTTCACTTTCATATACCTGTAGCTCTGCTGTGTCTGGGGCTGATTTCTGACAGGGTAAACCAGACAAATATAAGGAGAGCTGCACGGTGCGCTAAGCATGTTGAACTTTACAGCTACCTGCACTCGTGACATTTTTAGTGTTTCAATATTGTCTGAGATGGCAGTAATCTGCAAAAGGGATGGAAATGATTTCTCATTTTTCTCTGAATGTTCTATCTACCAACCTGACTTTACTGAAAAGAATTTAGAATGGAGCAGGCCTGGGTGTTTGGCTAATACACTGGCTTCCTGCCTTCACCGTGAGCTTTTTTTTTTTCCCTTAGGCATAGAAAAACTCAGCAGTCTGCTTAAAAATAAAGAAGCCGTGACACCTAGCGGTGAGTTAAACACCAATCACTTCCATTTATTTCCTACAGAATTCACACTTGTTTTCCATAGGTACGTTGTTCTCGGTCAGATCGTCATGTGAGAGGTGTGGGCACTACCCTCATGACTCTAGACATCCAGGCAGCCCCTCATTTCTTTTACAGTCCCATGCAATGTGTGTGTGTCTTGTTGCATCAGACTCCCGTGCCTCTCCACAGAAGGCCCCGTTTGTTAAGGCCCAATGTGCAGCCCCTGGTCATGCTCCTTATCGAACGTGACATTTTGAATAGCCATTTATACTGAGATCAGGTTAAGTGCTTTGACTTTGGAGAGAAAGGCAGCATGGCAGAATCCTGGCGTAAGATGGCACAATCTTGGCGTAAGACCAAGCGGGAATTTCAGACCTTTTTTCTTGTCAAGTACTTATTCATCAAGGCTGTTTTTAGAAGGTGACTCAAAAATGTATTGTATGGCATGCAGCAAATTCCTGGCAGGCAGTTTAAACTGACTCAGTTGCTGGCAAATTCTTTTGCTTTTGAAGACTACTCAGAGTCTGCCTTGGTCAGCAGCAGTCAAAAAGTACATACTGGCTGTGATACCATAACAAGAAGTTGCACTGAAAAGCAGTAAACCAGTCTAGACATGTGCAAAAAAGTTAAAGGTTCTTTCCAAACAGTGGCAAGCCTTGGAGATGTTTTTTGGGGTTTGGTGTTTGGTTTTTGGTTTTTTTTTTTAGGGAAGCAGAACAGTGTTGAGTTGTGCTAGTGGTAACTAAGCTGCAATCACCAAGTGGCAAGCTTTCTTGGCTTGTTGAGCTAGCTGGTTGGGGACCTGCCATTTCTTATCACAAGAATGAGTTTCAGTGCAAGAAATTTCAAGTCAAAACATCACTGTATGTTGTTCTGGAATCTGGGTGCATGCTTCTTCGCATCTGTAAGAGCTGTTAGCAGTGCAGCCTCCCAGTTTCATGTCCATATTTGTGCATGCTATATCAAGCATACTTTCCATTGCCTTCAATGAGACAAACTCCTTCCTCCTCCTCTGTCTTACAGAAGAGATGCATGATAAAATTGCATGTTGTAACAAGAAATGGAAACTAGATTACTTGAATATACATGATTCTCTTCATCTAAAGATTTATTTTACCACATGTCCACATGTATTAGTACCTGTAACTTCCCCAGTTCGCTGTCTTGGGTGTAATTAACACTTCTACCACCAGAGTGTCTGGATGTAAGGCAAGTGAATATCAAAACATCACTTCTGTCCAAAATGTTCCAGTTTCCATCCCTTGAATCATCAGCATGTGACCTATTCTGTGCCAATATTAATAACCATTGCTCATGGCTTTCAAACAACTCAAACTATTTAAAAATTAATTCTGTTTACAGTACCTTCTAGAGGAAGTATTTTGTAAAAGTGAATAACTCAAACTGACTAGTGGCTACCCACAAAATATGACTATCCAGTAACAAAATGAATCATTTAGAACTAGCTGGCAAAGAATGGACATACTGTTGGAGAAAACATCAAATGGAGATCAGATCCAACAACTGGGAGTCCTGGGTTCTCTTTCCATTGTACCATACATTTCCCATGCTGCTCTGACATAGGCAGGCCTAACTGCAGTGGTGTAGGCAGCTACTAGGCCCAGTCATCCCAAATCACACTCTTTACTTTTTTACACTGGGCTGTAATCTGTGGGGCTGAAGTTAAGTGCCCCGTTCAGCTGTCACTCCTACAAACACTTGCAGTCATGAGTTGGAGCCCATAGGCATGCTAGTTTATGCTTTGCCTTTGTTTTTCCCTCTGTGAAATGGAGATGGCCACCAACTGATGCATGACAAACTTGTCTGAAGTCCCTGGTATGGGTCAAGGGCTAGTATTACTTCAGTCTTCACTGGCAGTGATGCCACTGCCATTGCTGAAGAGAAACAACACAAAATGGAAAAGCAATACTAATGCTGGCAGCACTATAACCTGAAATATGTAATGCAGTCCTGGACAGAACAAGCGCAACGTCTGGCAGAGCAGAAAGTCAGGTTCTGCTAAATCCTTGGGTGCCTCTTGTTCCATTTTGTATTTGTCATTGTTGCTACAGACACTAAGCAGCCCTAAAACAGTCACAAACTGAAGTAAATCTTTCTTCTTCTAGCCTCTCTCTAGGAGAAATAGCTCGAGAGGTTTATAAGGGAAGAGAAGTTGCACACTACTTAGCGTGGCTGTGCTAGTCTGTGAGGCAAAGTTTTTGGAGTGCCAAATAGAAGACGTGACTTTGGGCTGTAGGTCCAGCAACAATGACGTGTTTGATCCTTCTCACGCCAGGCAGGACTGTCTGCTGCAGTCTGTGTTACACGGGTACTTCAGAACCTCTGCTGTCTCTTGCTCTTGCAGTTTCATGATTCCCATACTGACAGATGGGACACAACAAGAGCTGTGAGGTATAAAGTAGCTGTCGAAGACAGCACTGAGGAGTAAATATCTAGGCGATATTCACTCGCATAGGACTTTGAATACTCAGCTAGGATGTGCTTTTTAAGCTAGTCTCTGTATTGAGTGCAGAGGTGATATGGACAGTGAATCCCCAGCGTATCAGACTCACTTGCATGGCTAAGCCTGCAATCACAGAATCACACAATGGTTAGGGTGAGAAGGTACCTCTAGGGATCGTCTAGTCCAGACCCCCTGTTCAAAGCAGGCTCGATTAGAAGAGATTGCTCAGGACCATACTTGGCTGGGTTTGAATATCTCCAAGGATGGAGATCACTCTTGCAGTAAAAAAAAAAAAAGGTTTTCTGATGTTTAAATGGAACTTCTTGTATTTCAATTTGTGCTCATTGCCTCTTGTCCTTCCACTGGATACCACTGAGAAGAGTTTGGCTTTATTTTCTTTACACCCTCCGTATCAGGTATTCATACCTATTATTAAGAATTCCCTCTGATCCTTTCCTTCCCAAGGGTAAACAATCCCAGCCCTCAGCCTCTCCTACTATGTCGGATGCTCCAATCCATTTGTCACTTTTGTGGCCCTTCACTGGACTGGCTCCAGTATGTTCATCTCTCTCTTGTACTGAGGAGCCCAGCACTGGACCCAGCACTCCAGATGTGGCCTCACCAGGGCTGAGTGGAAGAGGAGAATCACCTCCTTTGACCTACTGGCCCCACTCTTCCTTATGCAGCCACAGACGCTGTTGGCCACCTTTGCTGCAAAAGCACATTGCTGGCTCATGTTCAACTTGTTGTCCACCAGGACACCCAGGTCTGCTGTCTGATGTCTAGTTCCATATTAATGTCTAGTTCCAGCTGTAGCTTTCTTCAGCTTCCCAGATGTAATGGCTTGAATTTCTCTCTAATACATAGATGAACATGCCTGTTCTGTTGAATAGCATGGACTGTTTCTGCATTAATGCTATTTAATTATCCAGTAGCACTGAGTCTAAAAAGGCTTCCAGGCTGTTGACCAGTTTAGCAGACTGGATACATACTTAGCTGCCTAGAGCAAACAGAAGCAGTGGCAAGTTACTGCGTTTTCTGTTGAACCAGGGTGATACCACACCTCTTGCTGTGCCATAAGCTTTAATGGCATCTTAACAACTTCAGAATAGCTTGACTTGAGGAAGCAGCTGCTTTTCCTAGTAATCTGGTGGTTGTCCTTCTTGTGGACCAAACAATGACATTTTCTCTGCATACACATTTGGGCCACTTCTCAGGCCTACATTTCTTAGCCCTACAGCAGAAAGGAAAATTCACTCTTTCCCTAGTAATGGAGTGAAATCCTTCTACAAAAACACAACTGCATTCTCCAAAGAGCAACAAAAGTGGACACAGTGGGTTAACACTCTAAAAACAGGAAATACCCTTAACCAACACTCTATGTCATCACATAACCTAGATTTCAGTTGAGAATTTGGGTGTTGTTTTAGATAACAAAATACAACATGTGTTTGTCATTAATCTTCTTGAACATTTGTTTGGCCAGAAACTGCCTCTGATCAACCCACTTATGTAAACAGGTCTATGCTTCAGGCAGAAGTGGTAAGATGTTATTCCAAGTACTTGCATTATAGGGAATCTCTCCTTAACTCTAACGAGATACATTTAACAACAGCCTCAGTATTGGTGGCTGTACTCCAAAGACTTTTATGTTCAGTTTAAATTTCAAAATTAAATAAAAATTTATCTTTCATCAAAGGGGAAAAATATTACCTCTAAAAAATCTACTGTTTGTCCCTCCTCTATTTGAGGTTTCAATATCAAACACTTTGGCATCTGGCTTGCAAAGAACTGAAAAGCTTTTTCGTCTTTCATTACCAAATGGCAGATGCTGCATTCATTGCGGCTGAACATCCTGGAGAGATTTCCATTCATCATTTAATTTTTTACAGGTATAGGATCATATACAAAAATGAAAGAAAAAAAGAGAAAAATAAATTTTGGTTATTTAAACAAATGCTGCATTGTATTTGTCTCAGCTAGTTCTGTGCACAATTGGTGTATTTCGTTTATGTTTAAAAATGTAGCCCCATAAACTATCAAAAATTTTACTTGCAGAATATTGGTGGAGTAAATTAAAACATGCAATTTACTACAAGCTCTTGCTCCCCATAGTTGGTTTCTTCATGCCTTTTTGTTTCAGAACAAAACAAGAACAAGCAAACAGCTTCAGTCCTGCCAGTCCAGGGGCAGTGCGTGAGTGGGAAGCAAGGCTCTCCTGGAGCTGTGATCAGTGCAGCTACTTGCTGGCTATAAACCTTACCCAAACTTCTTTGTCTCCATTTACTCATTTGTAAAATGTAAAATATATCTAAGAACTAGCCAAGAGCCATATACTTCCGCACTGCTGGGAAAGTTAGTTCTTCACCATCGAAAAGAGTTAATGCTTTGATTGCTTGAAGGTTAATCCAAGGCTTTGAACTGTCTGATAGGAATCATGTCCAGATACAAGGAGCCCCAAAGTTGCAATAAACACACCCATTAGAAATATTTATCATTGAGTTAAAGCATTGAAGAGGATTAGTCTCAACTGCGCCAATTCCAGAACACAGTATCTTAATTGCATTACGTATTTTGGACATTGTCCTGAAATGCTCCCAAAGATTGTAGAGATACAGAACTCTTGAGATATGTTTTGGGTTTTTTTTTTTTTAAATCTGGAATTCAGTTTACCCATGACAATTGTTTTAAGAATTTCTTGCAAAGTCCTACATTCAATAGCTGGGAAAACGGTACAGAAAAGATTGTGTCGATAAACATATAGAGTAATAAGGAAAGGACAGAAGCTGGAAGGAAGAGAGTGAGGGAAAAAAGGACAACTGCACTGGCTCTTCAAATTTCAAATGCCTGGAGGGGTGAGAAGAAAATAGAGTTAGTTTTGCAGGTGGAAAGAGAATTTGGTAGCTTTAGAAAGGTGACAGCTGCTATAAATGACACGGCAGGTGCTGCTGCTTCTTCTCCCTCCTCTTGGCAGAAATATTCCCCTCAGCAAACATGCTGCGATTCAGCTGCATTTTAATGGTTTTAATGCATTTTAAAGCCAGATCTGCAGAAGTGCAGAGCTTGCAGCCAGAGAATCAGAAATGCTGACAAACAAAATTAGCTGAAGTCAGGCATCCCCTTCCAATTCCAAAACTATTAATACCAGCCCTTTTCCATTTGGACTTCTGTCCTGGTATCCTGAACTGAACAGTTACAAGTCTTCAATATACTGTTTTTTCTGCCAAGTATTGCTCTGCAGCCCCTTCATTTATGCAGTTTGGCCTGCCACACTGTTGTCATGACAAAGTTTCATTTAGAGATACTATCCCATTAGTATCTACAAGTGATCGAGATCCATAGAAGTCTAGATTGATTGTCTGGAATTGTTGGAAATTACAAAAATCCATCTTAGCCTGTTACATAAACTTGTTTTGAAAGCAAAAAGAAATTAGAAACAGATAGGTTAAAACAATTGTGATAGTGAGTATTTACAGCTATTGAAATCATGCAATGATTATGACAATGAGAAAAATGGGAGGAAATGTTTGTAGCTGAAGTCACCGAAATGTGTCTTAAGTAACGTTCATGGAATGTGGTTGTCAGCTTTCATGTTGTTTATCTGAGGGTCACTGAACAGAGGCAGAGGAAAACTGACTGGGGAGAGCTAATGTCATCATGACTGTCATCCTAGTGTATCTCAGAGGGATCCATCATTACACTAACACGCTTCCAATAGAAGCCTGCTCTGGTGCTAAACCTGGATTTTGGCTGGATTTACTCAGTGAGAAAAACTCACCTGGGATCCTTCATTTCCCAAGTTACAGCTCTGGAGCACATTCACTATCTGAATAGCTTTGGTCACAAGAATGTTAAAGGTGCCAGCAAGTAAGGTCTTGGGCAATTTTTTTCTAAAATAGAGCTCAGAATTCGGACAACTTCAAGGCTCCCTCTTATGATTTGAAAACTCAGTCTTCCAGGATTCAGTATTCCTAGACTTTAAATATATGTAGGAGTTTAAGAAGGCAAACAGAGCCAAACACCTCCAAGTCGGCAGTCAAGATAATTTTGTTTTGATACTGCCAAAATGTAACCTTTACATTGTGGGGTTTTTTACACTTTGTCTTCCAAAACCAACTTCAAGTGTCCTATTTTTCCTTCTGAGGTGGTATTATTTCCTTTCTCCTCTTCATTCCATCAATCTCCAATTTCCATCCTAAAGAAAGTCATGACTGTGAAAAGCTCCATAGTTCGGCAACACAGGAAGAGTGGAATCATCATGAAAGGCCCAGTAAACTGATGTTGTAGAAATGAGCTGGAAGAATCTGGATTACTTGGAAATAGGATCTTAGCCATGAACAAACTTCTCTATAATGAAAGGAGAAGTAAGCTGGGCAGTGACCAGTTACTTTAAATATTCTTGGTTTTCTCTTAACTATGATACATTTTCTTCATGTTCTGCTCCGTAATGGATAAAATTTAAGCATGATCTTCATACCAAGCCTACATCTGGAGGATTGTGTAAGTCTGCCAGCTGCTCTGGATGTTACTGTTTCAATAAGTGGAGATCTACAACATGTTTATTAAATTTCTGTTAGTTTCTCTCTAATTTATGAGGGAACCAAAAGAGTTACCTAATTTTAGAAGGGGATTGGATGGAGTATTTACCTAAGGTAGTACTGACTGTCCTGCAGAAAACTGAAGTGATGTCAAATACAGACCAGCAGACTGGGCCTGAAACTGTTTACAAATGATTGCAACTCAGGTGGAGGTTTGAAGTGGTCAGTGCTCAAAGTGGTTTTGGTATGAGACACACAGTGTGGGAAAGGAGTTAGTTTTCTCTTTTGTAATGGGAGTTACCGGAATTTATTTCGTATTTATTCTATACACAGTGCTGGCAGTAAAAATATAAAAACACTTGATGCTGTATTTCTAAGGGCCTAAACCACTGCCCATTTCTGAGTATCTTTTGAGTGTTCAAGTCACCTGAAATCTGACTATGCATCCAGCTTTTGCAAATGGGCCTGTCTCTCCAATGGGCCTCTCTCTTAGTGATCCAAACCAAAATCCTGACTCCAGCTGTCTCTGTTTTGAGGGCATTTCCAAGTCAATATCTGAATTTTGCTGCATGATCTTGCCCACAGAGGCAGCCAGCCATGTCTGTCTACCGCTCATAGTAGGCACTTTTTCAGTTTCCAGGAGCTGTGCCTGTGCTCAGAGGGAGCAGCCAGACTGTTCTCAAACTATGTTCAGGGTCACGCTGAGGAAACACCCTCTTGGAAGCTGCCTGGCTCTTTGTTTCTTCCATCAGTCTAAAATAAATGTCATTGAAAGAGTCTCATTCCTCTTTGTGTACGCAAAGACCATGGGAACACTTACAAGTCAATCTCTTTCAGATACCACATACAAAATCAGAGGAGATAACAATGTTTGGGTCTTTCAAGAAAATCCAAAGTGTCCAGGTTTCTTTGGCAGACATTCCCACTTTGTTTTTCCAGGCTGAGAAGCATGGAAGTACCCTTTCCACCTCTTTCCACCTCCCTGTCACTCACAAGTTCAAGGCTGATGATGCTTGGACTCAAGAGATAAAATTTAGAAGTGAATGGAAAAACACGTCCAGCTGACCCGAAGGGGAACTGCATCCTCTACCTGCTACTGTCTTCCTCCGCATGTTTTACCTTCTTTCTGCAGGTTAAAAGTGACTCACTACATTCTTCTGCCATTTACTTATCTTCTGTTTTCTCTGTGTGCACAGCAAATCTGATGCTCGTGGGACTGTTCCAACTTCAATAAAATTTCATTTTCTGAAGGTTATAAGATTCCTCAAACTCCACTCGAGATCTGGAGCCAGAGGGGGTCCAGTTTGCATAAAATCAAAGCTCTGCCACAGGCAAGTGACACATATATCTCATTAATGAAGTTCTCAATCTGAAAGTGTTATTTTCTATGTGGGAAAAGTCAGCTTAACTGACTATAAACTGTTGCTGAAATTTTAGCTGGAATTATGCACACAGTCCTGGCTGGCGTAAGCAGAAAATATTTGCACAGACATCCATTGTCCTGACCCACAGACAGAGTTCAAACAAACACTGATGGGAAAATTAAATTAGGAGCACAGGATATTGTCCTTCATTCTCTGCATTCAGGCTACTCGGATGGCAGAATCTGAAATTTATATGGCATTTTAATTGGTCATAAACAAACTCAAAATGATTCCAAGGTTGAATCTGAACAGATTTCATACATGAATATTTAATATTCATAACGTTTGCCAGAAGGACGACTCTGAATGTTGAAACTTTGCTTTCATCTGCAAAACAAGGAAAGCAAAAGAGGTGAACTTATGCAGAGTACCCTATTAACACGCTTCATGTGCTCCTCTGTGTTGTGCTATGGTGACACAGAAAACAGCGGACGTGTTTACTTTTTCACTAATACTAGGGATGATTCTATCTTTCTCTTTAATTTTTGTATCTGTATCAGCCTCCTTGCATGAAGTTAAATCTGTATGGCAAAGGAATTTAGCATTATGAAAAAAATTTTTGGCCTAGTTGGCTAAATGGAAAAGTTCGGGAGAAAAATTTAGTTTGGAAAACCTGACACAGGAAATAAAATAAAAAATGACGGTTAATGTAAGCATTTGTTTTGTCCCAGCTATCAGTATTTCATTTAGTGTTTGGTTTAAAAACTTTTTTTGACATTTTAAAATATATATATATACACATGTTTCAAATTTAAAAAAGAAAGAATAGAAATATTTATTTTTAAATGTTCGAATGAAACATGCATGAAGAGGATGAAACAATGGCAATGCTATTTACCAGCCTCACAAACAGCTCAAAACTGATTTCTTGCTTGCTTTCTTTTCTTTACAGCAAATAATTCTATCCAGTCTCAAAAATAATCTATAAAGGGATCACGAAAGTATTATCTTATCCTTCATCAGACCCCTCTTAACACCTGCCCCTCTCCAAAAATTACCAGAAGGCATAAATCCAACGTCTGTCCCCAGGTCCAGTCCCTATCCTACCCTGACAGAACTGGCAGCATCACATTTCTCCAGATCCTCCTTTACAGCCATACTGAAATGAACGGTAATTCACCTTTCTTGATGTCAGTCTTCATCTGAGTTCTATAGAAACCCATGTTGAACATGGAGCTATTACTGGAGACCTAAAGCAAATCCCAATTTAAAATCTTGTCCAGAGTGTTACTCATGCCCCAGTTTCTGTCACATAGTACATACCTGCTCTTCATGACTGAAAAGAGCAACAGTGAAATGGGAATTATTGGCCTCACAGAACCCAGCAACAGAAGAAGATTTTCAGAGTTTGTTTACCTAAAACATAGCACCAACCATTGCTCTCCTCTTAGTAAAAACCTTACTCTCTGTCCTGGTTTAGGCCAGGACGGAGCTAGTTTTGTCTTCAGCAGCTCCTGTGTTTTGGATTTAGTGTGTGAAGAATAGTGATAGCACACTGATGTTGCTGGTTGCTGCTAAACGACCAAGGACATTTTGCAGTTTCCCAGTTTTTGCTAATGTGCAGGGGCAAAAACTTGGGAGGGGTATAGCCAGAATAGTTAATCCAAACTGGCCAAAGGGAGTATTCCATACCATAGACGTCATGCCTGGTATAAGTAAGGGTCGGTTGGTAGGCCACTAGGCTGTTAGACCCTTAACTTGCCTTAATCCTTAAGGTTCCCTTCGGGTTGGTTTTTGTTTCCCTATTTTCCCTTTTTGTTTTTTTGTTCATTCAGCTGTTTGTTCCCTCGCCTGCTCTCTCTGGAACTTGCTGTTCTGGGATAGCTGGGGGGGGGATACCCCTGCTCCCTGCCTGCTGCTCGGGACGGGCTGTATCAGTCGTCGGGTGGTGAGAAATTGTGCGTTTGTTTTATATATTCTATTATTCTTACATATATTATCATTATTATAATTATTAATATATTCTTATATTTGTCCTTTGCCGTCCTGGTGAGCTGTTTTTATCTCAACCCGCGAGTCTTCCTTTCTCTCCAATTCTCCTCCCCACCCCAGCGGGGAGGGGGGGAGTGAGCGAGCGGCTGCGTGGTACTGGGTTACAATTTGGGGTTAAATCACAACACTCTCCCACGCAGAAAGCATACACCCGTCCTAACAGTAGCTTTCATCCTGCCCTACAGAACTGAAAGACTCCAATAATAAGCTGGCCTCTGCAGCCCCTGCTTTCCTGAACTGCAATACAACATTAAGTCTAAATTTCTTCATAAATTCCAAAAAGATCTTCTCCTGTGTTAGAACCACTCCTTGTTCTAGGCCTCAACGCCCTGCAAGAAACCACACTAATATTTGAATTTTGCTGCACAGATCCCTAGCTCCAAATTCAGTCCTATTGGTCACCATATCCAAAACCCATTCAACTTTTCCTGCCATGGCATTGATCATCCATTACTCACAGGTAGGATCAGCCACAACCTATTAGGATCCTGCAAGAAACTGAGTATCTAAATTCAGCTTGCTTTACCTTAAACCTAAACACAACTTTAGCCAATAAACAAAATAAAAAACCACCAACTCGGACACCCTAAAATTAAGTTTGGAGACAAACATACAGCTCGCTACAAATAATAGCCCACATGCTATTCCCACAGGACTTAGTAGGTCCACTTATTAACTTGCTCTTTTAGCCTCCCCTTTCCTGCACTGTAACATAAGCATTAATGATAAGGATGTTTTCTAAATACAATACTGATGTGTACTACAGAGTTCATACCACAATGACTGACTTCTCTGATACCAAAGTTTGCTCTTATTCCTTAGCTTCTTAAGGAACTAATGTAAACCCAAGACCTTAACCATCTTTTACCAGACCTGTGATCCTAAGCCACACTAATAGTTAACACTCTTAACATCCTTAGCCCAGCTACTGTTTTCTGGATGAATTATACATTATTCATTGCTAAGAGAACTAGTCCCGAAACTGGAACCTAAGGCTTGGCAGGATGCAGCAACAGGCATCTCTACTTTCCAAACGGAAACCAGATATCCAAATATGGCCTTCACTCCCAGGTAACCTTACTCCCCCTGTCCTAAGCCAATACTATCCAGATGTTGTTGACCTCTGCAAGCACCAACTCTCTCTGCAGTCGTCCTTTCTCAGATTGACAGGGTCCAACACTCAGTTTAGCTCTCCATGCTTTCTTTCACAGAAAAAGGGAGTGCTACCCTTAGGATAGGCTTCTGGACAGACTAATAACGGCCACAAACTTCCAAATTAATGCTAAGCTAAGTAGCTTTCTGGTGTCAGCCCCGACCGTGTCTCTAAATTCTGTAGGACCTACCAGTAAATTCAGGTCTTTGTCCTCTTCTACCCTGAACTCTGTCTGCATAACTGCTAGATGCTTTATCTGTAGTCCTGTCACACCTTAATCATTGACAGTTCATTGCTGCAAAATCACCCCTAAATGAAGAGTAAAAGACTGGTAGGATTTAGCAATACATTTTTGTTTACAACCTCTGCTTTCTTAAAGCCTGATCCTTCACCCAACTCTTATCTTAATAATATCTTATTGTAATAATAATCGTACCCATCCTCTTTTCAGTGCTATAGCATACAGACTGCACTCTTCCTTGCCAACTTCAGCCCTCTCCCTGATGGACAGGATTCATTAGTACTCCCAGTTCTCTGTCCTCTTCTTTCTTGCCCCCTAAATCCAACCATTTGCTTCATAACAGACTTATCAGCTCCCAGATCAGAGCCAATCATGCTTTCAGACATCACTACACCTCTCCAGGACCCCACATTAAAAGCAGATCTCCCACCTTGGCCCTCCAGAATCCTAATCCTAACCACAACCAAGACAGTCACCTTCATTATAGTTAGCCGCTCCTATTGCCTCTAGGATGCATCATCAGATCTTCACTCCTATAAAGAACCATCTGAAATAAGGGCTGCTGTGATACAGTGATAAACACAATTCCACAGACTGCTTTCCTAAATCCAGGCCATGCATGCAACCTTTATACTGCCTTTAATAACAACACATCCAACCTTTATACTGCCTTCAATAATAACACACTTGCCACCAGTTCCCATCACAACTAGCCAGAAGGCAGAAGGTCTTGCCATCATCAGCCCTCATCCTAGACCCACCACGTTGACAAGATCGTGCAGTAAATGTATTTGTCCAGCTCTTCCATTCCTGAACCCTCACCCTAACTGTAGCCACACAGCTCACCCTCACCACTCCAGAGCATCAGCCCTAATCCCAGACGTAATTGTAACCTTAACTGTAACCAGTCGCTTCTCTCTACCACAGAACTAATCACCTAGAGACTACTCATCTCTCTACTGCTACATGGACAATCTCTGAAATTAGGTTTACAGGGTAGCGAAATGCCAATACAGGAAAATTATCATTCAATGATATGTTTCTTTTTTTCAATTGTTGCTTGAAAACACATTTTTAAAGATATCTATTGTCAGTTTTAACTATGTTTTTGTTTGGAGCGATGAGTTTTAGTTTTAGTGTAGCTTGTCAGTTCTTTAACAAACCCTAGGCTAACAGACAGCCTTTGTTTTGTGGCTTACTAGAGAAAGGAAAAAATGTGAAGGCTTCTTCGATATAAGGAATGCTATGCAAGGGCAAATACACAATCTCCAGTAAATGTGCAAATGCTTTTCCAAATCTAAGCTGTATAGAGCTCTGTTGGAAGGGATTTTTATCTTTATCTTTCCTTACATTTGTGTATGTTGGAAGATATTTTAATTTATTCCAAAAACATTGAATAAATTAATAAAATCATATTCTCTCTTTTAATCTGTAAAATTCTGCTAAGAGCACTCACTCCTCTAATCCAGTGCTGATTAAAACTTGTGATTCCCATTAATTTTAATAGGCACTGGAAGAAATTGCAAACCAGTACCCTATAAAACTAACAGCATGACAAAATAATGTCTCAGAATTAACATAAACACTTCTCTCTATAGATATAGTTCTTCAAGAGCAATTCACTGGAGAAAATATGCTCCACAGGTTTTCCTAATCATACTTCTTTTTTTGTAATGTAAGAAGTCATTCCCCAAGGGCAATGTTTTGTTCCCATTCAAGTCAAAGATAAAAATTCTCTTGAGTTTCATGGGAACAAGAGTATTCTAAAAATAAAATTGTTCCTCTGATAACCTCCAGTGGATTTTTTTTTCTCAGAAAGCAAACACAACAAAGATGACATTTTCATCAGTTCCATTTCTGTCCTCAGGGTGTAATCCTGTTCAGTGCAAACACAGCTTAGGGATATGTGAAGGCACTTTATGTCGTCTCATGCACCCTCTGGATTGCCCTGAGGCTAAATTGTCCCTTTCTGGTGGTAGTTTACAGCTGTTTCTGGGCAGCAGTATAGCTCAGGAGCCTCCATATAAGTAGGGAAAAAAAAAGTTGATAGTCTTATACTGCATCACAGCAGCAGCAACTCTTTCTTGTACTCTTGCAATTTCTCATCAGCCCTGGTATGCTGCCATGATTACCACAGCAGAGGCTGTAAGCCTGTTCATGACCACTGTGAATCCTTCCTGAGGATGCCAAGAAACAGGGCCGCCACAGAGAAAGGTAGAACAAAGTACTAAACTTGTATCCCGGCCACACACCAAAATTAAGAATTAAAATCATTACATAGATTCAGCAATTGGACCACCAATGCCACCGTGCTAGAGACTCTCTAGCTGTAAATTCTTTGGCTCTATGCAGACTCCCACAAAAGACTTTGTGACCCAAGCCTTCCATGAGAGAGGCGGACGTTTAAACTTCCCAGATCTCACTTCAGGTAAAACAATGAGCAATCTGTTTGTGATGAATGCTCCCTGTGTGCCGTGCTCTTCTGTCTCATCTGCAGTTTAGTCTTGCAGTTAAACAAGGCACTGCAGGACATTTCCTAATGTCTTTTGGAGACTCATTTGTCGTTCTGCATGAATATATAGCACTGCTGTTACCTTAGTCCATGGAGGCACTTAGCTGGGTGACCATGCTGGGCTCAGCAAACACCATTTGAATTGGTGCTCCACTGTTCGCTTAGTTATGTGAGTGGAGTGAGGGAGAGGACCACACAAACACAACGCACGCCTGTCAAAAAGCAGTGTCAGCCTTTCCTAGAAGACTTTGCAAGCATCTCTGCTTAAATAAATGCTGCCCATCGGGTTGCCTGCTGGGACAGAAGCTGAAAGAGAAAGGGGTGTTTGCTTGTATAGGCACTTTACTGCTTCATTTTTTCTATTTTACTTAAGGTGGATTGTGTTTCATAGTTGGATTTTTAAATGAAAGTAGTGAATACGTGGGCCTCCAGATTACAGCAGATATAACTGTGAGAAAAGGCTGTAGAGAAGGATGCTGAAGATGCTTGGGAGAACTACCATAAGAATATATCGTGTGGGTGCAGTGAGGCAAGGGAAGTGTTGTGTTAAGCTTCTGAGTACGCGTGAGGTGAACCAGACAACAAAACCTTGAGCAACTCCAGCCAAAACTGAATCCTCCTGCAGTAAAAGAGAGTGCTGTGCTCTCTTGGCAATCAAACTCCATTCTGAATTCTCATTATCGTCCGAATGGAAAAGTACATGGGGAGACTCCAGAAAGAGAGGGGACCAGAGAAGTGTGCAAGTTGGGCAAATGTGGCGCTTGGTGAAGAAGGAACTTGACATGGGCTGTGGGAAGTGAGCGAGAGCCTAGGGCAGGGGTCTGAGCAGTGCAATCTGGATGGTGAGCAAGATAGGTGTTTGCAGCTGTATGTTGGCTGCAGACAAAACAGTGAGGAATATGAAGCTGTCATCTGAGAGGCAGAGGCCAGAGCCTGGGGAGCTGGGACACTCAGAGCAGAATAGCTTCACAGGTGGCAAACAGGGGCTGTGATGGACTACAGGAAGAAGCAAAAGTCTAAAGAACTTTTACCCTAGAGAAGAAGGGACAGGCACCACCTCCACAGCTTTTGGCAGAAGCCTTGCCCCTACCCAGCCGGGCAAGTTCTGGGAAGAACAAATCCCTCCAGAGCTCATGTCCCACTTCCTGCTCAGCAATTTGAGCTCCCAGGGCCTAGAGCACTCCTGTGTAGTAGCCCACATCCTCCTGTCCTCCAAGAAGCCCCTCTTGTTGGAGACAGAGCTTGGTGAGAGAACACCTGTGCTGATGCCACCCTCTTGTACCCATCTTATGTCTTGTGGGCACAGTAGAAGGGCAGAAGAGAACCAACATGGTGGAGACTCAGATCCTCATGGAAGACATTTTTGGCAAGAATTTCTCCCTGTCTTTACACTAGGGGCACCAGAAGCAAAACAACTCTGCATGAAGAGCCTGTCACTGCAAGAGAGACAGGACCAGTGTGAACAGGCACAGGAAGAGCCTCGTGCCTGGATGCAGCCCTGATGGAACCACGCATGCCTACGTGGGGGGAACACCACAGTCTGGTAGGACAGCTTTTCTCCTCCAGGGTATCCAGGCAAATGACACAAGGTTTCCGCATCCTGGTATGCCTGCACTGTTTCTGCTGGGCTGTAGTCCTGGCAGAAACACCTGGGGTGAAGATGTAAGAGGTGGGCAAGGTCAGGAAGTGCTGAGTCCTTCCACAATTCTGGATGAGGCTACCACAAAGGCTGCAGAGGCTGAAGGCTCTGGGCAGTGTGCCCATGTCCCTCCTCCCAGTCCGTTCTTCCCTGCGTACCTCCCACCCAAGGGGACACGGGGCAGGGGGTAGGCTGAAACCAACACAGGCGTTTCCACACATTTGACATGTTTTGAGATTTATAGGAAAAGATAGTAAGAAATTATTGGCCACTTTGCTACATAAATCGAAAGTGCTAATGCTCTTATCTTTGCCTGTCACCTAGTTCAGCCATGGCTCTGTGAGACACAAACTCAGTTATTATTTTACCCAAGATTAAATTCTGAGCATTATATTTATCTTCTTATCTTCACCTTGTTAGACTGAATCTCTAGGATCTGAAACTATAAAGAGGGTAGATTCAGACTAGATGTAAGGAGGAAATTTTTACAATGAGGGTGGGGAAGCACTGGAACAGGTTGCCCAGAGAGGTGGTAGATGCCCCATCCGTGGAAACATTCAAGGTCAGGCTGGATGGGGCTCTGGGCAACCTGATCTCGTTGCAGATGTCCCTGCTCATTGCAGGGGGGTTGGACTAGATGACCTTTAAAGGTCCCTTCCAACCCAAACTATTCTATGATTCTATGACTATCCATCTTTAAGTAGTTGAAAGTACCTGCGTCATATGATAAATAGAGCAGCACTTTTTTGTTGTTGTTTTAAAGAGCAAATGAGTATCATTTTAGCTGTTCCTAAAGTAAACCTTTGGGAGCCCATTTTCAAATGTTCTTCAATATGGCCTCTAAATTTGCAGCTACAATTCAGACCATTCAAATTCCCAGTTAGGTGAAAATTCATGGAATTTTCTACTAAAAAGAAAGAAAGGAAGAAGGACAATTATTACTAATGGGAAACATTTTCCTGCATATACAGTAATGGCAGAATGTTTACCTTAAACTGCTGGATTTACTTGAAGCAACTGAAGTCTGAAGACGAAATCAAGTCTTTAGACACACACAAAAACTAAATGATAACTATGTAATCTTAATAGTGGCAATATATTAGTTTGTATAGCTGTTACAGCTTACGTTTAACTTAAAGTTTATTAAAATAGCTCGCATACCATTCAAGCATCGCTTACACAAGTACCCAGGCACTTTCTAGAGCAATGTGTGTTCTTCACCAGTAGAGAGCAGCACTAGCCTAACTATTGTCTCAATGCAACCGTTGCTCTACGTTTTTTCCTCCTGTCTTCACCCAGCAACTAAAGTCAATGGAAATTTCCTCCCTACCTTTTTCAAGTGAAATACCTGGTCTCATTACTGAATGTTCTGCAGTGAAGTAAAATTTAAGCATATGTTTTATCACTGGCAGAAATCTCTAATGATCACCCTACTCACAAAGCTGCTGTTGTGCCTATTTTCTTCCTTCCAGGGTACCTTTTACCTGGGAGACCCTCTAACATTTCTCACAGACACAGGCAATACAGAAGTTAAATGTGAGCCTGACGGGCAAGTGAACATGCTATGTTGCCTGCAGTTTGCTTTTTGTTTAATGTTGCTCTTCCCTGGACTGACCAAGATGGAATCATGGAACTGCACCAGCCTTAGAAGGCACACAAGGAAAACAGGGTCCTTGTCCTAAAACATATTTTATCTTACCTTAAACAAATATGACCCATGCAGGCAGGTAGAGAGAATCCTGGCAAGGATATAAGCTGCAGATTCTGCACTGCCGGTCACAGAGGATAATCATAGGAGGTGGCTGGTGCTTCCTTTCTCTGTAGGGATTGACCAGCAGAGTTTACTCACTGCCTAATTCATAAGATGCAGTGAATTGCTCTAAACCCCTCATTATTTCAGCTTTTTCATTAATTCTGGCTTGTGTTCCTCAGACCTACCTCATGCCCATATATGATCCGGACTCTGGGCTGTCCTTGGCTGCCATGCCCAGGCTGTCCCTGCTCCCCTCACTCGGGTAGCACGGGGCTGAAAAGGCCCCTGCCCTACTGTCCTTGTTATCATGCTTGGCTTCCAGCTCCCCAATGCTTAGGGAACAGCTGGCCTTTGCTGTATCCTGACACTCCCCCACCTCACATCAGCTCAGAATCTGCAGAAAAATGATACACAGAAATGTTTATGTTTTCCTTTGTATATAGCCTGGGCAGTACTCTTATCTCCCTGCTTACATGAGTCCTATTTGTTTAAGTTTGTTGGTTTTTTTTTTAAAGTGAGTGAGAAGAGTTTTTTCAAGTCAGGCTGCTTTAATGAAAAGATTGTTTTTCAAATCATTCTTTCTGTGACCTGAGAAAAGTCTACTCCCACTCTTTTATACCCAGAAATTCAAAACTGTAGTCAACACCTTCTAGGCAAGAAGTAGTTCTAGATAAGATGGCTTTCCTAGCTTAGAAGCTGTAGTAACACTGCTTTAGCAGCTAGGCAGAGCTTTGTTAAGCCTTACAGGGAGTCCAGGTCTGGGCAACAAAATGAGAGATTATAAATAAAGATTATAATCAATTTCTTCCACTAGATAGATCTGTAACTCTTGAAGTAACGTTTCCTCCTACTTTGTTGTACTTCTCTCCTGAACCACAAGTTAGTTTACTTATGACCTTCTTAAATTGAGGTTTGTGCTCAAAGAACCTTCAGTTTCCTGAGACATATGCACAGATTTCCTGTCCCAAGACTTTAAGGCCTTTTTCATTCTTACCTGGTAAGAGAATGTATCTAGTTTGTGGAAGATTCACCTTCAGAGTTGCTTATTGTGCTCCTTGCTAACACTGGGCCATGACATTCTGTCACTTTGGATTTGGCATACTGTTTTCAATTAGTGAGGTATATGAAGACCTCTTAAACTTGTTGCATGCAACATGTTCTTCATGGGCACTGAGCATTGAGTCTGTCATCTCATAGCGAAATTGATCTTTCATTGATGGTTCTTTGTGGATTCTGGGTTGTTGTTTTTTGGGTTGGGGGGGATGTCAGCTATTCCTTAAGAAAGTAAGAGAGAAGTGTAACAAATCAAAAATTCCTACCAGTAATTTGTTTGCTTAGAAATATGTCATCTTAACTTTTATGCTCCAGTCAACATCATTGTGTCTCCAGACATTTTTGGCTAGCTTTCCTCCCCCTCAGCCTATATGCCTCTTTTCTTCCACAAGCAGGAAAGAGCAAAAATAATTTATGGCAGGTGGGGTTTTCAGACATGACTAGCATTAAGTTAGACCAAAGCTAAACATTTTTGGAAACCATACCAAATTGATTGTGTACATACATGCCAGCTTTTTTCTTTTAAAAAGTACCAGATGGCAAATGAACTATACAGAATCAAAAATTATAATTATTTATTGTAGAACAGTTTAGGGAATTAGTTACCTTAAGTACAAATAAGGTTTCAGTTCTAGTGGGGTCAGAACACTCTTGGAGAATGAAACACAGAAACAAGACCAACTTCACGCAAGCCAGTGCTCTTTGCAGGAGTGCCATATGGTGAGTTATTGGTATTCAAACCAATTCAACACATAGAATAGCATAAGTCAAACCACCATATACCACAGCAGTTGAAGGGAAATATTTAGCACACACAACCATGTTCCAGCAGGACATTGTAGTATTTTGTGGCATGACCAGTAAGTATAATTTTAAAACAGAGTACAGTATTATTTATGCATAAAGGAATATGTTTGATAAGAGTATTTTATCTATGGAGAAGATACTTACGGGGAATTAGCACAGAGGGTTTAGCCCAACCTTTCTGAGCACTGGCAAATCTTAGTTTCTCTGGTTGGTCTTTCAGGCTGTTACCAGTGATGGCTAATTGTCCGAGCCATGCATATCTCTAAAGCACCCTGGTAAGCGTTGCCTCAGCATTGATGATATGGGCAGCAGTAACGTACCTTGAAGACTTCTTTTCAAAGGCCTCATCTCTCCTCCTCACATTTTGAGCTGTGTGTCAAGTGTAGGCCCACTTTGCACTTTCTGTAGCCTCTTAAAAGTAATCCTAACAAATCATGACAGATGGTACACTGTAAGTTATGCATCTTCTCAGGCCCACTTAGTCCAGTGATCTCTCTTCAGAAAAATAATAAAGAGCTAGGAAGAGCTATAAATGGCTTCAGGGAAGTTACTGAAACTGTCAGCAGCTAATACACATTCTAAGGTCTGTCTGGGTTTTGTGAAGATAAAGCAATACCTACTCAGCAATTTCCAATCCACTGATTAGTCTGCAATGCTAGCAGTTCCTCTTGCTCTGTTAAAATAACAGTATCCTTTATTTTGAAGATCTGTTGTCTGTGTACAAAAAGAATCTGACTCAATATGAATATTTACTGACAATGTTTATTGCATTCAGACTCTGTAGGTTGGGTGGGATATTTCTGAAGAGATTTCTTTCTTAGCTTTATGTAAATACTGCCTACTCAGAGAGATGTGAGATAGGTTCTTAAAACCATGAGGGATGATATTACATTTTTATTACAACACAGCTCCCTGCCTGGTGATGGAATCTAGCTGAGAGGAGCGTCTGGAAATTGCATAGCCTCCCCATGGCTTTGGTTGTCTCAAGCAAACTCTGGGGTATATTGTAACCCTTATCTGATGTTCCTTAGGATATCTAAATTCTTTGGTTTGTGAGTAACAGCATTTCATCTCCTCTTTCATGACAGATATGCAAAATATATTGGTCCTTTTTTTCTAGAAAGGAAGAAAAGAATGCCACAAATTAAATGCTAGGCAAATAATCACCCATCTGTAATGAGCAAGGACAGCTACTCCGCAAGTATTTTACCCTTTATTCTTTTCATAGGAATGCCTCTGCTCTTCCTTGAGGCCACCAGGCACAGCAGAATTTAGGAGAAGTCTATGATATTTCTTGGAAATAGCATTCTTGCACAGAAAGGCAAATTTCTTGTAGTACAGACGCTCATCTAAATGCTCCGATGGCTTGATCAAATGCCCAATAAAGCTAATATTTCCATGGACTATTTGATCAGACCTGATAAAAACATTTTTAGCTTGAAGAAATAAATGCTAATAGCAACTCTTTTTTATTCAAAGTCATATACTTCCCTATATAATAAATAAGAATAAAAATCAAGCCTTATTATCAGTACAGTCCCATGTGTTTACCCCAACTGCCACGCTACAATCTGTGTTACTAAGGCGGTCATCTTTTCTTTTTTCCCTTTAATATATATAAAGTGTTTATTCCTTTACCCTCTTTAAACTCTGCTCGATCGCATAGTCCTTCCACTAAAGGAAATTACAGGCTGCAGGGAAATCTGGAGAAATATCTGTGTTTTAATACTAGCTGTATGTCATCCAGGATCCCACCGGAGATGACATTATTGCTTTTCAATGGCGAGAGTTGGTCACATGGGAGGTGATGTTTTTATTATAATCAGCTGCAGAGAACTGGTGAGGGTGAGCTCATCTGCAGCTGAGTATGTTTGAACTTTTGTACCTTTCAGTACCTTTCTGTGAGCAGTGGAAACTCTCTCCAACTGGGATGTGTTAGAGAGTTAGGTTTCCTGTAAACGCTGAGACCTTAGAAAACGGCCACAGGAAATGAACTTTTCAAAAGAAAGGAAAATTGAACCGGAGAATTACGATGTTGATCATTGAAGCAAAGTAGTCTCATCTGGGTTCAGTAGGAAAGGATTATTATGGTTTCAATATCTGATTTTATCTTCGTCTTCCATTCACAGAATTACTCAAAAGACTTTTTGAATCTATGTCGTATTACACAAAGCAGATTCCACTCACACTGTGGCCTGCCATTATGCTGGGAGACTCCTGGGAGATGCTGAGCACCCTTTACTCCTATCTGAAGCTTCAAGGATTGGTCTGTAGTCAAAGCCTCGATAAACACATCACATCTGCTTCCCTGGGACAATTTCCAGACGACATGCATTTCATTGACTTTCTGTGAGGAATAAATGGAAATCTAGTGGCACATCTGGTGCTGCCTTCAAATCAATTCACAGTAGTTAAATAGATTTGAATTGCCACTCACTCACATAAAGAACCTGCAGCTCTTTGTTCACCCTACTAACTTGGCTATTAAACAATTGCATTTACCTTAATGCAGATTTTGTTGGGGAAAAAAAGATGACATTTTGCACATGGCTGAGCTTTAAGGCAGTTAATGAATTTAAGGCAAAGAACTCCCAGCACAGTAGGAAACCCGGATAACAGGAACAATCGTTTAGGCAGCACATTTCTGTTCCCACGGGAGCCAAGGCTAATTATCAGGGCCAGGTTGCATCCAGAGGGGTGAGGAGATGACAGCACAACAGTATTTCTCTGCACAGCTGCTCTAGTCAAATTTATTTGCACGTTCTAGAGAAACAATGCTTTTAAAACAGATTTCTTCCCAGTGCAGGCTGGGAAGTGTAGATAATGGAGCCATGTAGTTGCCCTATCAAGTTTTCACAACAATTTGCAGTGTTTGAAAAGCAGCTTGTGCAGTTTATCCAGTACCATCCATACAGGTCGACCCAGGATAATTTTGGAAAAGATATATCAAAGAAAAAAGGAGTTTACAGAGGGAAAGGAGGAAAGCAGATCCAAGTCTGGAAACTGTCTCCACAAAACAGACACTTTTTTCTTTTTCCTTTTTTTTTTCCTGATTTAAGTGAAAGCAAAATAACATTCCACAGTCATCAAAGCATGTTCTCTTATCACAGAGTAGGCTTTGGGTTAACAGCATACTTCTTGATCTTTCTCTATTCTCTTTACTAAACCAGATCATAAAAGGTGAGAAAGAGCAGTTTTGTCTAGAGCACTTTTATGAGTTATAAGCATTATTTTGTGCTTAAGGCACTGGGCCAGATCTTCGAACATCTGGTTCAGTTCCTGCCTTTTCCATAAACTTCCTGTGTGACAAAATATATTTTCACTTCAATTCCCTATCTACTAGGCAGAAATCACGCTGGTTTATTGTTTTACAGGGGTGGTCAGTTCATAGAGCCTACGTGAGTACCCGCATGGCCCAGTTCAATGAAAATATTACTTTAAGCTGTCGACAAGGGTTCATTACCTGATATTCTGAGTGTCCAGTCCCAGCTCTATCACTGTTTTCTGTGGCTTGAAAGTATCTCTCTCAATATTGCCATCTGTAATATGAGAATAATGCTGCTTTCTTACTTCCAAGGGCAGTTTGTGAATAAGTTGTTTGCAATGCTTCCTACTGCTTAGACAAAGAAATGTGCTGTAAAGATTAAATTTCTTTATCTTAAAGAAATTATTTCCGTCATGTGAACCCCATCCACTAAGGTATCTTTTGCATAAGAGAGTGCTTTCACTGTCAGTTTTGCTGCTTCTCCTCACAGAGCTTCTTCCCTGTTGTTTCCAATATGAGAAAGTTCATTCAGACTTCGCACATTATTATCTCCCAGCTTTCAGATGTACAAATCCAGCTGCAACAGCGTGAAAGACGAGGAATGAGTGAATGATGGTTGCAGTCTGATCTTGGCCAGAATGCAGTTAAGATTTTATCTTAACAGCGCCTTTGGTGTCCAGGGAAAGGCATCGACCTGTGGGCGGTCTTCCAGCTTGTGCCTAATTGGAACGCTGGCCCTCAGCCAACAGCCTGGCAGAAAGTCAAGTTGTGAAAGAGGAGAAATATTTGAGTCAACTCCTGAAATAGGTGGAGCGGTCGCAGGGAACTAACTCTTCTTACCATCCACTCTGGGCTACATCTTTCCTTCCAAAGATTTTATCTTTCTGTGGCTTCCTGATAATTTTTTGGCAAGATTACAATCTCAGGCTACAAAGCACCGGGAAGATTGGTCCTAGCTGAAAATGGTCTGATGTGAACTGACAAGTTTCTAAGAAGTCTACTCTTTTATAATGGAGCCAATTGTTTGGAACAAATGCTGCAGACATCTCCTTTAGGCTGACAATTTCTGGTGTGGGTTAGTTGAGGAAAATGTTTTAAATTGCTACACAGGACCGTTACTTTCCCAAATGTAAATATCCTAATTATCTGGTCCTGTTCTTATAGTCCTATGAATCTTTCACTGAAGAACAAGAAACTATATTCTCAAAATTACAGATCTGAATGTTGTAACAACCTGTTTATAATGCGGTATTTCTTTAAACTGTGTGCTGGTCCTGTTACTGCCTCCTTCTAACTAAAGAGACGTATTTTTCTGTAATGAAGGATTTTTTTTTACAGTAATGCAGGGCTCAGAAATTCTGTGGAGCACTGAGCAAACGGTGTCAATATCCTCCTCAAGCCGAAAAAAAAAAAAAGGAAAGCAAGCAAGCAGGCTTTTGAGGAAGGATTCAGCTTTTCATTCCAGGGTTCTTACTCACAGCAATACACATTCCACAAGCCAGCCTGTTGCTGATAAACACAGAGCACACTCTGCTTTCTCAGGAACAAACATTTTCTAGTAATTTAAAGGTGAATATTTGGATTGATGAAATGATAAGCTACGTGTCTTGAAAGAATGCATGAGACATCGGGAAATCGTATGCAGATCTGGTCATACTTTCTCTAGAAGCACACCACATGTTGTGGAGTTCCTCAGGATCTCACCCATGGGTACCCCAACGTACTTTCTGAGACAAGAAACTCTGAGGATGATCAGATAATACACCACAGCACCTGCTTCTGGAAAGCAGAATATGAGGAAAAGCTAATAAAGAGGGAGCACCAGGGACTGGGAATGTTTGAATAAGCGCAGTGCGTATTCAGTGGGAGACAAGAATCCCTTCACACCACTCTAGAAATGCTTAGTAAACAATTAAAGGAACAATGTGGGCTGGTTCTAGAGTGAACCACTGCTTAGGAGCTACCCTTAAGTACTAGGTATAGTTTTGAGAAAGCGATGCCTTCCATTAGACTATCCATTACAGAAAAGGTTTGTCATATGCAAACAAGTCTGGGTTTTGCTAGCTATATCAGCTGGTCTAGAAAGAGATTACCTCCTTGCCTCACTTAAAGCCTTAGGCTATTGTAGCTACAGCAACACTGCTACATTTTATTGCTGTTACAGACTCCCTGGACAAAAAGGGTATAAAGGACCAGCTTGTGAAAATCTACAAATCTCCAACAACTTCAGCAGAGTTTTTCTGATTTACGTGAAGTGAGAATCAGGCCTGTGTTATACATCAAGTCCTTCTTTGAGGCCACTGTCAAGTCTGGTGTAAAAAAAGGAGAGAGTTTCATGAATTTGTTTCAGAACAATGATCCAGATAGCTAAATAGATTTGAACAAGTAAGAGTGGAGATTACAGTGAGGTGAAAATGTGTAAAATGAAAAACTAAAGTAGCGTCTTGAAAGATGAAAAAAGTAGATAAAATAATAAAGTCTGGTGACAAATATTGTAAACAAGCAGGACTTTTACATCTGACACTCAGTGCAGAGAACTTCATTCTCAAATATAGGTCAAATTTCCAGATGCTTCCTGATAACGTGGGAGGCACTCTGTGCCTGCGTGCAATTCCTCACTTAGATAATGCATAGGAAGCAAAATGATCTAAACTCCCAAGGCACTTGACCCTGTGTCCAGTTGTCTAGGAACAAAATTATCAGGGCCTTGTGTATATCGTGATTCCATAGCAATGGAATTTGCTTAAGGATTGTGGTCTTGACTCTTGCTTATTATTAGATACTATATGAAAGGGAATGAGAAAGATTTTGGAAGTCCTCAGGGAAGTCTCTGTGGTGGGCATTTTGCAGACAGCTAGAAAATGACAGTCCCATCCCTAAATGAACACAGACTACAGAATGGGAAGGTGCACCAGAAGGTGTAAATCACAATAGTAGTTGCAATAGCTGTGATTAAAAGAAAAACAAAGACAAGGGGAGGTGGGAGCATATAAAGTGGATAGGTTTCTAGTCTGTGTGAGTGTTAAAATACCTTTGACAATGCCAGCGAAGTATCATCAGTGTACTGAACTATGCTTTTAATGTTAGCTGTGAGAAGGATGAGCTCCTCATCATCTGGAAGGGATGGAAGGTGAATTTGCAAAGGAAAAAAGTTCATTTAGAAGTGGCACAATTAACCATATCACTGCAGAGTAATTCTCTACCTCTGTCTTCTAGCCATATTCATCCCACAAACCCAGGCTGCCTTCTCTACCATTACAGGTGTGACAAGTCCCCTCTGCTCTTTGTATAGTTGCCAGAATTTCCAGCTTTTGCCATGCAAATGTAACTGCCAATAGCTGAATATGAAAAAGTATGGAGAAGGCATAAAATTAATTTATAATGAGTATGAAACCGAAGAGCTTCTCTGGACTGTTTGAGTTAATGCTCAAAATATTTTTTAGAAACTCTTACTTTTTAAAATATAAATGAAACAGCTGTGAGATTTTTAATATGCTATTCCAGAATGTTTCATACTGAAGTTCTTAGGTACACATCAAATGTGAATATGATGATTTTTAACTAATCATGAATATCAATATTAGTAACATAACTGAAATTTGGTGGCATACATGGGTCACATTCCAGAATCCTGGAAATAGGCCAGCCTATGCTCTGATGACGTTTTACCTGGGAAAAAAGGAGGTGCTTTGTACAATTTTTTATAAAAGTAATACGCAAAATACAAATTATGCATGTATTGTTTTATGGTCCTAGATACGTCTCCATAGCCTGAAGAGTTCTCCTACATGTCCATGAAAGCATTTAAGTTGCACTACACAATTCCTATAAGGAAGTATTGTGAGACCACAGCTAAGACTCAAAATTAAGAAAGCCTTCATTATTTCTGAGTTGGTATATTTATAATTAAAGGTACTATTTTTCTTCTTGTGCACATAATTGCCTAATCAATCAAACAGTTACTTTTGATTGAAGAACTGGATCATATCTTATGTTCAATTTAAATCCAACTTCTTTAAACAGCTTTATCTTAAAGTTCAATCCACAACTGCCAGTTAGCCAGTCTAGGACTCATTCACACTCACTCTGGATAATATTTTATGCTGCTAACAGAGGCGCAGACCATTTCCTTTCTCATTTTATTTCAATTTTGACATCTGTTTGTTGGTTACCTTTTGCATTGTGCAGCCTCAGTTCGGAAACAAACTACAGAAACTGCAGCCACAGCATCCTACCAGGACACAAGTGGTCCCTGTGCAGAACCTGTCCGCAGCCCAAGAAGCGGAAGATGAAGCCAGCAGCAACCTGGATGTAAGTCAAGCGCAGGACAATCATGCCAAACAGAGCAGAAGTAAACCATGTTAATGGAGCAGTGTACCTATGCCTGCACTGGCTCTCCAGTTCGGTGAGTTTGGCACTGCAGTTTACAAGGACATGTCTTAGGATTACTTTCCCAATCTCTGCTGGAGCTTTTCTAAGAGTTAGTCTGTGATGTGTGGAAAGTGAACCTGTGGATATGTCTCTGCCTTATGCATATTCTTCTAAATGTGATTTTATGAATCCGAAATTTGACTGATAAGCTTCCAGAATGGCACAACTCCCCTAGATGAGCAGTTGTCTGTCCTGCTATGACTGGGCTAGTGTGTGTTTCAGGGCCACCTGACAGTTACCAAAAATGAATAGAATCAAGTTAAGAAAGCTAAGACAGGGCAGCAGATTATCTTGGGAAGGCAAAAGCCAAGGGTGTATCTGATTTCATAGGCAGACCACGATCAGACATAGGCAGAGCGTGATCAAGTATCTTGTTACAGGATTTCCAAATTCTTTCAAGATTGTACCTACACACAGCCTAGTCCAAGAACTATTTGAGCCTCACCAGGAAAAGCTGAACCTAGAGCAGAACTATATCAAGAAGTAGGAATCCTACAGAACGAAGCAGAGAGGTATGCAGGAATCAAAGAACAAGTAGTGAATCCACTAGAGCCTGATGGGAATCTAAAGACTACTTAAAGCTTTCTGAGGCCATAGGGAGTTTTTCAGACTATCTGTATTAAAGTAGATTCCTCAGTCCTAAACAGCAGTGGCAATTTTAAATGTCTTTTTTCCTTTTTGGCTTTTTTTTTCTTTCCTTTGGGAGAAAGTGGGGGAAAAAAGGACTTGAGGTTCTGTGTAAAAGCCTTGAGGTCCACAAAGTGCGATCTCCTATTATGGCAAACAGTCATTTAATAAAAATCTACTCACAAACTGTTGGCAATGCTTTTAAAATATAATTGGTCTTCTTGCACCTATTATGTCAGAAGGCTGGTTTAGTAACTCCCTGCTCTGCTCTTTAGAAACCGTCTTTTAGCTGTCATTTTGCCAGTATCATCTTTTACAATGAAGACCAAATTGCTCTTATCAATGAGCTTACCTAATTGCTCATTTGAACAATACCACTCTTTTAGGCACCTTAGCAAGACAGGCTCTTCATGAATGTAGTATCCAGCCTTCGGATCAGCCTAGCGTCCAGTCTCTGAATGTGTTCTGTGCACCCAATCCAGATCAAATTAATTTTTTAAATAATGGTGACTAGAACATGACATTCCAGGGGATGTTTTATTATTTCATATAAATGAACTTAATATTTCCTTATCTCTGTTAAAATATCTTGCCTCTCAGGTGAGGATCACATTTGTCTTTTTCATGTCTTCATGTCAGTCACATCTCATAGTTGGGCCGTCAACCTAACGCATGGGTCATTGTCCCTGGACACCTCCAGCTGATAAACTGCCAACTTAAATGAGAAATTCTTATTAGTCTTTGCATTTCATTGTAGTTCATCACATTTCTATTACTCCTGACTTAAAAATCAGTCCTTCTTGTATTATAATCTGTTCCCTCTCCTTATTCAAGATTTTGCCACTGTACTGAAAATGCCTCCAATTGTGTCATCAACAGATTTCATTAGTATGTTCCTAGTCTTTGTGCCAAGGCCATTCATGAGAATATTTTATAATACTGAGTTCTATAAGCAGTCCTGGAGGATGTCTCTCTGTAATCTTCCTTGAACTCAGTGATAAACCCTTATTATCTCTCTCCCTTAATCTCCTTGCCAAACCCTCTTGTTATTATCATACTCATTAGTATTCACATATTCAGGTGATTCCTATACTATTTCATATCTTCTCCACTTTAATTGCTGAACTGTATGAGAACACTTTACAGAAGTCATGATAGATTTACCACATTTTCTTTCCCTAAGAATGGTTGATTGTTGTCAAAAACAATGCCAGATGAATCTGCTATCTTTCATAAACCCAGACTGCATTTTGTCCTATTTTTCATTACCTTTATGTCTTGTACAATATTTTCCTTTACAACATGTTCTAAAGCCTTGTATACTATTGAAGTTTACAAGTGCATCGTCCTGTTCTTTCTGTATTATTAAACACAGAGTAGTGTTTACTGTACAAGATGGAAAAAATACCCCCCATTTTCTTTTGGTGTCTCTAGCAGATATTCTCTCTCCCCCCCTCCCCCTTTTTTCTTTGATCTTTTTGGCAATTTATTGCTATTTTTTCTGATCTCCAAGGCAGAGAAATTTTAGTTTATTAATTTCCTTTTTTCTTTTTTCTAAGCTTTTGTTTACTTCTAATATATTTTTTTCAGGTAGCTGCTCATCCAGTTACAGTCAGACCCCTCCTCTAAAAGTGTTTTTCTGTTCTTGGGATTCAAGTTACAGAGGGTTTTTGCATCTCCCACTTACAAATTCTCCCACATTTTCTCAACATTCAGGACTTCGAGCTATTCAGTCCAGCCTACTTCACCAATAGTTCTCTTTGTTTTATAAAATTCCTTCCTTTTTCCAATGTTGCTTTTTGTTTATTTAAAACAATTTCATTTATATTGATCTTCTTTAACTCATGATCATCAGACCAAAAATTATTTTATGCTACTGTTGTTCTTTAGCCAGGTGGAGCAAAGACCACAGTCCTTACTCAATAGTACTTTACACTAAATTCTCAAGCTTTTTCCTTCCTCAAGGTAAATGAAAAACATTACAACAGAAAAATCATGTATTTTTTCTATTAGAACAGCACACCTTTCATTTCACATGATGGCAACTCTCTTTACCAAGTCTCTGATTTATAGTGATGAAGAGGCTGATTCATTCAATACATAGTCTTTTCTTTCCAATGAAAAAATGTTTGTCTCATATTTTTCAAGACACATTGTACCTATTCCAGCGATGCCCTCTTTATTCTTTAAGGCTAGAGCCCTACCCCTTGAATAATCCTGATAACTTCCAATGGGGCAAATATAAGGCATGATATTCTGAGAAGACGTAACAGAATCTGACTCTAAAAGAAAGGCAGTGAAGGCTACTGAGGGAGGTGAATTTTTATTGTATTACAAAGGGGTATGCTTGTACTTGTGGGAAGAAATTCAGGTTAAAAGAAAAAAAAAGGGTATCAGGAAAAATATACTGAGACCAAAATACACGACAGTCCAGAGACATCTTGGAAGCAGAAAAGCCTTGTACTTTTAAAAGCGGATTTGACAAAGCAATATAATAGGTCCTGCATTTTTAAGCTGGCTAGTAGAGATTTTTTCCATCTCTAGCTTCTATGTGTCTGTGTTCTCTACCTCCTCTTTCCCTGACAGATGTTCTACTCCTCATTAAATAAGGAAGTAACAACACCCTTTACTGACTGTTCCTCAGTTTTCACCCATAATTTAACCCCAGATTTCAAGTAATGCTGCACTGCTTTGCACCTATCCCACTGAAATTAATTCTAGCTAATTTCTGTCTTTTAGGTACTGTTCCCGTCTGTGGCTCGGCAAAGGACAGGAAGGAAGAAGAAACGCTACCTACTGTTTAGCAGTTCTGCGAATGAAAAAACTTACTTTTAAGGCACAGCTTGCAACCTGTGGGTAGGACTCAAAACAAAATGTTTTTTATTCGTTCTGTTTAATATCACGTACTGAAGTTTGAGGCAGCAATGGCAGGTGATTGATTTTTGTAGAACTAGTTCCCATCTCTCTAATTTCTTTACAATCTTTCTGTGTACGTTGTTAGATTTACATGCATTCCCCCCTCAAACATTAGGCTGGAGTCATTCTTCATCTTCCAGGGTTAACTAATCCATCATTAGATGGACCCATGCAGATCCATATGAAATGTTTGCTTTTAAAGCCAAGCTTTCTTACATCAGCTTTTGACATTTTATTCACTTGGACAAGCTGATTAATGGTGTCAGCATTGTACATTTGCTTTGCAATGAATACTAAGCAGATGTTAGACTGGCTTGTTGCCCCATGCTGAGCATGAAGAGGTAAATCCTGTGAGACCTTGCTTTTGTTAGTAGGTCAGTTACCAAAAGGTCAAATAGTGTCCCTTAGTCTGTTTTATACATAAATATCATATTGATTAATCTTAGATATTTTGATTCAGGTCTTCTGGGAGGGGCTTTATATTAGATGTACAGGGCCAAAACCTGACACGTTAGACTAGGCAAAATGTCTGCTGACTATAGGGGCAATTTTTTTCTGTGAGGGCTTCCAGGTTGAACCAGTTGTGAGTTGCTCTCATGATACCTTGCATTTTCTCTTGCAGCAGGTATGCAGACAAGGTCTCTAAACAGAGGTAATGTCTTTTCATCAGGCCAATGGGATGTAACAAAAGAACGTTTCAGGCACACAAGTACCTCTTTAGGTCTGAAATGGAAACCACAAACTTCAAGCTCAACACAGAGTGAGAAGGAACAGTTCTTCCAAAAAATCTGGGTAAGCACCCCTAGGATAAAGGGAAATGTTAGCAAGAGAACAGATGATAAACCATACATAAGCATTTTCCTTCAACATGGGCTAAACTTCAGAAATGAACCCACTGAAGTAGAACTACATCTGTTTGACACTGGCAGAAGAGAATCAAGTGCATTGATACAGATTTCAGAAATGGGCCTGTGCCACAAAATTTGAGTCAGATCTGAAGTTTCCCAAAGTTGAGGAAGTCTTCAGAACCAGGGCTCTTGGGCCCTTCTCATGTAATTTACAAAATGGAGGCTGTAAGCCTGCATTACCTGTTGTCCTGGGACAAAGGTTTTGAATATACTAATCTCCCAGATAGAAACAGAATGATTATTTCCCTACCTTCTGAAAATCCAATGGAATTTAAAATTTTATTTAATTTACTAATGTATTAATTTTAATATATATATGTGCAATTATTAATATATTGATTTGTTAATTCCCATGTGGGGTGGCTTTTTTTTTTTTCCCCAAAATTCTTTCTCCATTCTAGCCAAAAAGAAGAAAGAAAATAGAAAACCTACACATGAATCCCATACAGGTAAAACTTAATCTATTTCAATGGATGCAAGATATGAATATTGACAATGCTCTCAGGTCTTACAGCCATCTCTAAGGCTCAGGGACTAGCTCCCAACTGAATCTCTATTAATACCCAGTATTCACCCTTCAAATCAGATTTTATAAAATAATTTTGAGTATTTATGATATTTAAATACCAGAAGTATGATATTATCATTTTTATTGCATCAAATGTTTGAATGTAAGCTACTTCAGCTAGAATGGGACAATTATATTGACACAATTCTGCTGGTCAGAAATACCTCTTCCTATATAACTGTTCTTGTCCCACAGATTTCTGGGAGCTTGATTATTTAGCTTAAACTGAAGAGAATGGATTCAGCTCTGGAGGACCATGGTTCACTCTCTGCTTTTGAAGGGTATCACTAATATTTAATTCAATATTTTATTCACCTCTCTAAAAAGACAAACATAAAATGACAAAGACATATAAATATAACTACAGCATCTTTTGTATTAAGTATATTTTCCTGATAATTACATGTAGGTTGTTTATATTTCTTTCTCTAAGCATAGATATCCTAGTTACTTGCATTTCATTAAAATAAGTCCTTCTCTGGCTTAACAACCAACGCATTTTAAGCCTGTTCACTTAAACTATTGAGAGTTTATATGCACTAAAAGCCTAAAGGTAATGAGGCTTTTACTTATTGAACACCTTTTATATCCCCAGTGTATCTTTCCCTGTGTAAGCTGAGTCTCAATTGTGACATAAAGTGGTTTCTAACTGAATTCATTGCCTTCCAGTTGACTGTACCCTTCCCCTTGAATACGAATTTGCAAGCAAGAAAGCTACTGAAAGGTCAAGGGATAGAGAGAAGCAGCACCCTGAACAGAATGGCACTTGTTCCTTCTGCCACTGCAAGTTACTGACTTCCTTGCTGTCTCCATGCATTCATTTGCATAATAGAGGCGATCATCTGGCCTTTATTATGGCAGATTGAATGTAAATCAGTTACTGAAACATAAAATATATCCTAGGGAACGCTCTGCACACTAGCATACAAATGAAGGTCCTAGTGCTGCCCAGGGATACTGGAGGTGACAAAAGAAAAATATTGGTGTTGCTGATTGACTCTCATTGTTACAACTCATATGAGAGGCTCCAGGAGGATTTCATGGTCTTGGTGAAATAAGTGTTTCTTTTAGTTCATCTCCTTTCCCCCATTGTTGTAAAGTTGTTTAAGAGACTGGACTTCATATTTCAGTATATAACTTGCCACCAAAACCATCCCCATTTTTGACACCCTCTTGTACTGAACTGGACTCCAAGCTGGGAGGTTTCTGCTTACATTGAGATATAATCATGTACTTAATGGCCTTATTTTAAGCACCAAACCTAATGAAAAGACCCCCCTGATCTGCAACATTTTACTGAGCCATTCTGCTTAGAATATATTTCCAGTTTCTCTGATAAGACACTATTCTCCTTCTCAACACAAAAACAGCTGCAGGTTTTTATGCCTAATATTTAGAAATAAACAGAAAAGTATCGACCACACTCCTACTCAACCTTTTTGACCAGGATTCCCTACCCGGTAGAGGATTCCCTGCCTTTTTTGCTAGAGCAGGCTAGGATGCCATGCCTCCTCTATCACTTAACAGAACTACTGCACATACACACTCAGTCCAGGACTTCCCAGGAAAAAGGCGCACATCTATGTTGCTGTGCCTCCTTTCAGGAAGCCTGTCAGTTACTGCTCTAACCTTCTCATGTTCAATACGGTAATCCCTTTCCCTTTAAGTTTGCCCATAAAATATGATTTAGTGAACCTTTTTCTTCCCATCTGCCGCAACAGGCTGTCCAAGTTCTTCATGACTCTCTCCAAATCAATTTTCACTAGGATTTGTATAAGTCACATCTCAATCACAGAAGGAGAGAGATTGACGCTACTAGGTTGTAGTCTCATCTAGCAACTAATATCGTTCTCATCTTGCATGAAGCACACTGGGGCATGTGTTGGCAGAGAAGCTGTGGCATTGCACTTTAAGAGGAGTGTGTGTCATATTTGCCTCATATATCTGAAAATGGAAAAGGGCTAGGGAACTGAGTATTGCCAGTCATAAATTTCAAAAAACATCGGGGCTGAAAACACAATGCTATTTTAAGAAGATATGGGGCCAGGGAGTGCGAGTCTTTCTTCTATCTTTTGGTTTTATCAAACTTTCTGGTTGATTTGGGCCATCTTTTCAAATTATTTCAACAATCATAATGGTCAGAAACGTACTTTTTTGTAACATCTTTTATCTCTCTCTCTTTTTTTTTTTTGTTTTAAATTGGATTTTGATTCTTGAAACTCTTGCACAGTCATTGCTTGCCAGCATCCAAGTGCTGGCAACAACACAAAACAACACAAATTTCCTGGGTTTTATAGTAACTAGCAATGCTGTTCTCCAGGGAGAAGCATGAGCCCTGTCCATAAAGCTTGGATTTCATATAAAACAGCCCTATTTCTTCTTTAAATTTGATCATATGCTCTCATTTTCATGTATATCTTTATTAGTATAGTACAATATTTCTTTAAAAGCGTTTAATATTTTCAGGCTTCCTCCCATTTAAAATTATAATTCTCTGCTATTGCAGTTAAATGCTACACCAATTTTCTTGAAGCCGAGTCATTTTTACCTGCAGTTCTAGCTCAGTATTTCATCAGCACCAGTTAGGGCTGGCCATCAGCAGCACATTACTTAAATCTGTACCACAGATATAATTGGCTTTTTATCATTGATCTGGTGTTTCTAGAATATATTTTCACATTTTGATTCTCCTCTTTTCACTACAAATCATTTTACTCATCACAGTACTGATGTGGTTGCAGCTCAGCTCAGTTTGCTTTGCTGGGACTGCAGTCGATCAGACCAAAAAAATTACGCTGCTCTCCAAATTCTTTATCTGGAAGAGACAGAGCTGATACCAATGTGTTCATGCTCTGATTCACAATTTTAAGAGCAGGCAAAGTATAAACTCTTGAAAAAACTGAATTTATTTGCTACAGAGATTACTAATCTCATCTGCAAAACCAGAAGAATGCCTCTATTTCTGAAACAGAAAGTTTTGCTTGAAGTTCTTCCTTTTGGATCTTAGCTTCCAGATATTGTCTTCCCAGGTCCCAGACTGTAGCATTATAGTCTCACCTCAAGTTTCTGTTTACATGTGAGGGTCCCCTGTAGACAGCATTAGGCACAAATATATTACAACTAAATATTATGTTGTTCTCTGACATTGATGTATGGACATAGTATTTTCTGGATATGAAGGCCTGAAACATGTGACACACAACTCCTCTCTTTCACCTTCATAAGGGTGAAAGAAAGGTGTTCTTAATTATTTTCCTAATTTCATAAATGTGATCTGTTCTCCTCAAGCATGTAAATATATCAGTAAAGAGCTGCATCTTTTGACGAGCCAGACATCTAAAATTCTTCTAGTTACCACAGGTCAATGAGATTGGAAGCAGCAGTCAGTGTAATCAAAGTAATTCAGAGGCAAGAATGAGTAAGGATGCAGGCAGAGAAGAGGACCGGAACAATATAGGCAAGATACAGAATTGGAGGAGGTGCACAGGTCATGAAAGATTGTTTCAACCTGGGGTTTGCATAAAAGAAGCAAAGCTAAAAAAGGAAACTAAAATCCTGACAAAAATGTAAAATATTGAAAAGAATGTGGAGAACAATACATTAACTATAAAATAGAGATGAAATGTATGGGGATAATAGAAGTAACAGACTCATGGTTCCTGATTCAGCAAAGTAGTTACAGATGCAAGTTTAAGTGTGCTCTTCATTCCCCCAGAAGCTAAATCCATGATTAAAATCCTGCCTGTGCTTATGTGCTGAATTAATCCTATAGTAATCATAGTCTCCTCCTTCAGCTTTCACTGAGCCGTAGGATTCACTGCATCCAGGGAATTTAGACTACTCAGTACTTCAAAATACTGCTTTTATTTAAGAGTACCAAACCCATAGTTACAAGACACAATTTGTTTTAACGTCTTTCTGACTGTTTTTACTTGAAGGATCTTCGTAGTACTGGCCATTGATCCAATAAACATGGACTCATTTAAGGGTAGAAGACAGTATGAGATCCCTAATATTTTCCTCCTCTATGCTACCATGTTTAAGTCAGCAAAAAATAGCTTAATTTTTTCCCCAGCATCCCTGAATTGTTTCACATATACAATGCAGTAAAAATGTAAAAGAAAATTGTTGTTGGAATTTATGCTACCATTTTTCCCTGATAATGACTTCAGGCACAGTAAAATTAATAGATGTTTCTTACCAAAATAACACAGAACTAAATGTTAAGTGTTTATTCTCTTTTAAAAACACAAACCAATGAGCAACCTAATAACTCTAGAGTGTCAAATAAATGTGCTTTATGTGCAATCATGAAGCTCCTATCTGAAGTGAATTAAAAATTAATCTTAGGTAAATATATCATGGTGGTTTTGTAAATGTGTTTCTGAGGATGAGATTAATTACATCCATTGATGTGAATAATATACAATCAATACCCATTTTCCTTTCTAAAAGGATGAAATCAAATTCATTCTGCAACTGCAACTTTGTTGTTATTTAAAAAATCAGCATAATAGGCAATTAAAATGGGAACAATGAAAAAATCAAAACAAAGAGAGGAGTAGAAGGATTTTTACTGAAAGCTATAACAAAAACTAGAAATCCCAAATGAGATGAAAATGAGTAGCCAAGAGCAACCAAAGCTAGATCCTACGGCCTAGATCCTGCAGTCTGTCAGTACCACCCATTTAGCTAATGCCACAGAGCATACTGCAGGATTCTGGAAGTGTTTGCAAGATTCAGCTTGGCTGTAGGTTAGTAGTAACAACAGTTAATAAAATAACATTTGAAATATCATGTAAACTCCTGAAGCTCCAGAGATGTTTCCATTCTGTAGAACTCACGATAGCTTAAATTACTCGCAATTTTTCATGGGCTTTCCTTGGATATTTAATTTAAAATACTATGGAACCATTTATTACAATGTGTTTTCCAAAAGGCAGAATTATGGCAAAGGAGAACAATAACTTTTTCAAGAACAGTTTCTGTTTTAATTCAAATACTTTAACAATGAAAAATAATAAGAAAAGGGTGGGATTTTGTTCCAGTGTTCTTGTAGCTGTTAAATTATAAAGCTGTATTTCAATGAATAATCCCTTTATATACTATGAAGTCTGGACAGTTTTAGAGATGGCACATTTTTTCCATGGCATATGTCAAACCGCCTGCTGAGCTGGGTCCAGTTATTCATGGGCAGGACACTGGATCTATCCACTCTCAGGTAAAAGGGCTACTTACCTAATGAACACAGAAGTCAAAGATTTCCTTTAACATTAAATGATCTTTTTAGAGTGGCACCAAGACATCCCTGTATTGTGGTAAAGAAGTTTGCATTTTCAATATATCTGCTGGATGGTTCACGGTGTCCAGGAGCGTTTAATCCAACACAGCTTCACAAGAATACTACGAGGAACTAAAATAGAGCAGAAGACCTTATTCAGGTCCCTCACTCTGGCATGAACTTTACACTTGTTAAACTCTTGTAAATGCTAGAAAACATTTTGGCTAAAGAAAATTCTGCAATTTAGTTTAGTTTTGAGTATTATATTCTTAAAATTATTTGCATACTTAAGTATGACGTCTCAGCAGATTGCAAGATCTAACCTATATACTGGGCTTCGTAGAAAGCACTTCCACAAAGTTAATGTGCAATAGTGAGGCATTTGTCTCTTGTTTTTCTGGTGTTAAGACCTCTAAATTTATCAGCCAAACTTGACTATACTGCCACTATATCTGTAATTTAAACAACTCTAAGAATATGCTCATTAAGCAGACAGCATAATTCTTTTGGCTGTAATTCCACCATAAGCAGTGGAATTTGTTTTCTGGAAAAAGAGGTGAAGTGATCTAGTAATTCAGTGGATAGCACAGAGAAACTGTGAACCTGAGTGCAGATCTGGACTTGCTCACAAGTGATTATCTGGGAACAGCGCTAGTAATAACCTTCAGGTGTCTGCTGACATCAAAAAGGAGACATATGGCCCTTAGATGCACATACAGCACTTGTATTAGCTGGGTGGGTGGGCCTTTGTATTTACTGTCACAGAAAAAATCTAGTGCATGTGTGACATTTAAAGATTTAAGGGATAAGAAGATGGAGGTGCTAGCAAAGATCTAACATGTTAATATCATGAAGGAAGTAAATAATTTGTCCGCTTTAAATGCATTATTCCTTTTCTTCAAGTGCAGAAGAGTCAACCTTCTCAGAATAAATTCTTATTTCAATTAGAGAACGTGGATAAGTAACTACAGAAACTGGAAAGCTGAAAATCTCTTTTGCTCATTTAGAACATCCCCTGTCAGTGCAGGACTCTCCTCCATAGTGAGTTATCTGGTGCCTTAGAATCACACAGTCGTAATTCAGGTTAGAAGGGACCTTCAGGGGTTATCTAGTTCAACTCCCTGCTCAAAACAGGTCTAGTCAGACCAGGTTGATCAGGGCCATGTCCAGGGGAGTCCTCAACATGGCCAAAGATGAAGATTCTGCAACTTCTCTGGGCAACCCATTCCAGTGTTTGACCACCCTCATGGTATTTTTTTCACCTTTTATCTGGAATATGGAATTTACCATATTGCAACTTGTGTCTGTTGCCTCTTGTGCTATCACTGTGCACCTCTGAGAAGAGGCTAGTTCCATCTTCCAATCCTGTCCTGCAGTCAGGTAGTTGTAGGCAGCAACAAAGTCTCCTCTTAGCATTCTCTTCTCCAAGCTGAAGATGTCCAGCTCTCTCAGCTTCTTCATGTACATCATGTTCTCCACCCCCTGACCATTTTGGAGGCCTTCTGATTGACTCTCTCCCATCTGTCAATATCATTCTTGTACTGGAGGGAGCTCAAAACTGGACACAGTACTCAGATGAAGTCTTATGAAACATCACTTCCCCGACCCTCTTGTTACTACAGCTTACGACACTGCTGGCCTTCTTTGCTGCCAGGGCACGCTGCTGACTCGTATTCAAATTGTCCACTAGGATGTCCAGGTCTTTTTCTGCAGAGTTGCCCCCAGCCTTTACTGTTGCCTGGAGCTATTCCTTCCCAGATGCAAGACCTTGCAATTGCTCTTGTTGGACTCCAGGAAGTTCACATCAGCCTGTTTCTCCAGACTGTGGAGCTCCCCCTGAATAGCAGCCCTGCCCTCCAGCTGAATTCAGCTTTCGAAATGCAATAAAAGAATGTAAAAGCTAGAGAGCCATGGTGGGAAAGAAGCCCTGTGCATCAGAAGCCTCTCAAGGGAAATGAAAGAACCAGATGGAGATGATGATAGTTTCATTTACCTCTAGACGTTACTTGTAATGGGAAGGAAACATTACAGAAATGCTTAGTTGGCTAAGCGTTCTGCTATCAGCAGTAAGAAGTTGGTTTGATCTTCTGTCTTACCATCTTGAAAAAAATATTTGTGCTGATTTCTTAAGATGCATTGGCAACTTGCCTTATGATATTGGTATTGTATGATATTATATTTGTATTTGCTTCCCACAATATTTTAATTCTGTTTCTGTTTTGCTTTGATGACAGGGACAGTTCCAAGTCACAAACTAAAATGGAGTCTTTATTATACAGTTCTGTTTCCCCCAGAGGAGATGCCTGGGAACTCTCACGGACTGAAATGTGCAGTACTCTGCAGCTGGTCTATTTAAACTTGTTTTGTGCTGAAATCTTCTTAGAAGAAGGGAGATTCTGAAAGCCAGGGACACCATCTGGGTTTATCTAATTCTTCAGATTCTTTTGTTGCATAAAAAGCATGTATTAAGACAAGCCATCCAAACAGTTGCATTGCTAATGGAACCATATTGCTAATTCTTTGGCTCTGTAGATTCCATAAATCTTTAAGGCTTTTAGGGTGTATAACCTTTCATAGTTTGTCACCGCTTCCGTCAGGATGATATTCCCTTTGCAAAATATGTAACCTAGGGCTCCACATAAACCATTTGTGGTCAGGGAATGTAGCTTCAGGACAAACTTCCAAGATAGATTAAGCAAATTTGGCCTCTGGCTGCTTTCAGGAATTCTGCGAGTTTTCATACCGCTTTTAGAAATCAACCCTCTCACAGATCCAGATATCCTTTTTACATGAACAAATAAAACCCTTTAGAACAGTCAAATCAAGCTAACAAAACACCCCTCACAGCCTTCACAACAGAAAAGAGCACAGGAGGAAACCTCTATCAGGTCCACCAGAGATTGTTATTGATTTATGTGTAGGATGTTCAGATGCTCCTGTTAATGCATGGCACTACCAAGCCACAAATTATTCAAGGAGTGATTTTTCCAGTACACAACAAATACCACTAATGATTAGTGATCTTAGGAATGTGCTCTCTCTAGTACAGAAAGGATGTTATTGTAGTGATATAACTGCTTCACGTGACCTGTGGTACAAACTTCTGTGTCTGGTGAATGGAAGACAAAGGAACGCACATAAATTACTTTCGATTCATCTTCCATTACGTGTTGCAGGATGTCTTGGTGACTACTACGTCTTACAAGCTGACTTAAAACAGCCTCATCTGAGATATCCTTCCATTTACTTTGCTTTCATTGGGGTCTCTTCTTGTGTTGGTAAAAAGGTTTCCGAAGCGGAAAAATATGAAATGTATTAAAATCCTCATGTTTAACATTCCCTAAATAGATGAGAAGCCACTTCCTGGCAGCTCTGACACAACTGTGGGCCAAACAAGTAAAAAATGGGCATCAAAATTTTGCTCTCTTTAGTCTGATCAACCAAATCTGTTCTGGATTCCTCCATGATTTGGCACAAGTGGTATGGTTGGTATGCTCAAGGTAGGAGAGAGAAAGCTCTGCATGGTTCTTTGTGAAAAAAGCCTTAATAAGCTCTGAGCATAGACTTGGATATTGTTCAGTTTTCAGCATCTTAATGAGGAATAGTAACATTAAAACAATTAGTAAACATCATCTAAATAGTTCTTCAAGCAACTCTGTGGATTGGGTGAGACTGACTCCTGAGATGCTCTTCCTGCCGTTTTGGTGTGGTCAGCGCTGGACACCACTGGCCAGGAAAGCAGCATCTGTTTCACAGAGCTGTTTGGGAGAGGAAGTGGAGAACAGTTTCTTCCTTAAGACACCTTTTACAGTGGAACCACTGGAGCTGGACACCACCAGGACATGAGGTTGACTTGCAACAGCCTTTCCACAGCAGAAAGGATGAACCACTGGTAGAGAGGCCAATCTTTGGAAGCTGTGGAGTCCCAAATCCCCTCTGCCTTGCGGTGAGAGTGTGGTCAGTGGAGGGCTAAGAAGGCTTTGATTCTGAAGCTGAAAGAAACATGAAATGATGTCCTTGTGGGCACCACTCCCAACCTTCCCCTCATCCCTCAGACCTTGCTGGGAGGACGCAAGGGGCTGTATAGACATGATGACGTTTCACATTCATTTCATCTACCAGTGAAAGACATGTAACGAGGTGCTCCCTTCCATAATGATGATGATGGTATTCCAAAGGTAATTCTTTGATCCCACCAGTGCTTAGGGTGCTTTCCCCCCCAAATATGCTTTCTTGACAACCACAGGGAACTAATTTAGTACAGTAACAGCTACCGTAAGTCTCTCCAAATGTGCTATTTTGCCTTCTTGTTGTAAGACTTCAAAGTTACTTTAAAAAGTATTTATTCCCCATGGGTGAATTTAGCCTCCTAAAGCAAGCGTCTCCGATTACACACCGTAAATGTGCAAAAGCTAGATGACAAGAAGTAGGATTGCAATGTCTTGGGAGTTCTTAGCCGATCCCTTGCTTTTCTAGAGCCGAATATGCATTTGCATGTGGAGATCGACGACACCAGTTTATCCTCTGCTATTAACAGCAGCAACACTCCCATTTCCAAGGAGTTTTGCTTTTTCCAGGTAATTTTGCCTCCCTTAATCTCTACTTCGAAAAAAAGTGAACTATTCTTGGCCAACTCGTAAAGGAGGACGGAGGTGGAATTAAGAGGAAATTTAGGGGTCGGTTCCCAGGGGCTCAGCTTCGGGGCCGTTAACCCCGAGCAGGCCGCCCCGCAGGCGCCGCCCGCCCTCCCCGCGCACCCCCGGAGCGCCCAGGGCGCGGTTAGGGACGGGGAGGGGGCGCCGCGCTCTGCGGGGCCGCAGCCGGAGCCGCCGCCGGGGTCTTCCCCCGCGCCGAGCCGCCGGGACCCCGCGGCTCCCGCGGCGCCTCGGGCTGCCTCTCGGCGGCGCGCGGGGGGGCGGCAGGAAGCGGGGCAGCCCCGCAGCCGCCGGGGGCCGCGCCGCGCACCCGGAAGCGGTTGGGCCGGTTGCAGGGGGGCGGTTGGCGGCGCGCGCTGGCTGGCTGGCTCGCAGGCGCGTCCCGCTGGCGGCCGCGGGGCGCAGGGCAGAGACGCGGCCCGGCCCGGCCGCCCCGCAGCCCGCGATGCCCTCGGACTGCCGGCCGCGCTGGCCACGCCGCGGGGCATGGTGAGCCCGGGGCGGCCGCTCCCCGCGGGGACCCGGCAGGCGGCCTCGCCGCTCCGCCTCAGCCTCCTCTTGCTGCCGCCGCTGCTGCTGCTGCCGCGGGGCACCGGGGCGCAGAAAGGTGGGTGCGAGAGCGGGCGGGGAGGGCGGCGGCGGGCGAGCCCCGCTGCCCGGCGGCCGGGGAGAGGGGAGGCGACCGGGCGGGTGAGGGAGACCAACCCTCCGGAGCTCTGCTGCGGGGAGAGGGAGCCCCTACCTCTGGTCTCCCCCTCGGCATGTGGCCCCACACCCCGAGCCTGTCCCCTCCCTGGCCAACAAAAGGCGAAAGAAGAGCCCGGTTCTTGGAAACCCCCTTCTCTTCCTCCCCACTCCCCCGCTGTGGGGTGCCCGCCCCGTCGGGGAGGTTTGCCCGGCCTGGGCCGCCCCTGAGCTCCGGCCCCAGGGGGAGCTGGGGGCGGGAGGGCTTCACCCGGGCGGGGCGCGACCGAGGGGACAGGGGAGGGCGACGCTGGGTTGCGGAGGTAGCTTGGGGGCGCATCAGTCCGAAGGCGGAGGATGTGGTGGGGTTTGTGGTCTTGAACGACATCCCGTTTCTGGGGGAGGCTGCCCGAGCCGCGGGTGACCCCTGGGTTTTCCCTCCGCAGGCTCTGTGTGAAGTGGTGGGAGCCAGGAGGCGGTTAAGGGGAGATTCTGCTTGCTGTGAAAATAAACTTACACGGGCAAGAGAGTACGTAGAAGCGTGTATAGGGGTGAGAGTCCGGAATCTCTGATGGGCAGGGTTGTTTGGTTTTTTTGTTTAGAGAAGTCGGGGAGATTTCTCCTCCTCGTGTGGAATTACTGATGAGGCTTTAGCACTTCGAAAATTATGTGAGGCACAAGTTGGTCACTTCATGGCAGAAGATCAGAGGATGCCACAGTAACTGTCACTTTGATCATATGCTTGGGAGAAAGTGGTGGGAGTGAATGTTTTGACAGCATCTTGAAACTTTCACTTCTGTGAATACAGGGGTTGAGAAGAGAAATTTTATGGTTTTCAATTCCACGTGCTTCTTGCGCTGGTCTTGCTTCATTTCGGAAACTCAACTCTGTTTTCACATAACTTTCTGTACATCTCAAAGAGAGACGGAAGTATATTTGAATGTCATAAATGCTGTATTTAAATGCACAAAGGGAATTGGAAATATATGCGCTGTACTGTTAAGCATACATTTTAATTATTTTTTTAAATGGAAAAAGGTCAGAGATATGTCCATAGAGCAAACTAGTCACATTGACTTACCTTTTCATCTTATTTCCAGCTAATTGCATTTAATTTTTTTAAAGTATGTTCCTGTACACATACAAAGCTAACACTAAAAAGCATTTGGCTTACTTGGTTTGGTTTTGTTTTGTTTAATTTATGATGGAGGAGGAGAAGACCCATTTGCTTTTCAGAGGAAATTGGGCAATTTTAACATTTAGTCTTTTGAAGGCTGCTGCTGGGTGAGTCAGGCGGCAGCAGCAAGGTGTTAGTTCATGCTGCAGGAGTATCACACTCTAAATACTTGTGCTGACCTGACACTTGTCTGACCTTTTGGTGAGCAGACTGAGTTTGTTATTCTAGGAGAAAACTGAAATAACTGATTATTGAGTCGAATTGGCTCAGTGAGTGGTTAGAGGTGTGTCAGAGGGGATGGGACCATGCAACAAGAAGTGGAACTGCATGGACAGCAGTCTTTTAGGTATGGTGTTCACTTTATCTTTCTGTACTCTGAGAACCTGCTGAAGAGCTCCTACCCAGAATTTCAATTTACAGTGTCACTCTAGTTCATGCTTAAAGTTTGCACAGAAGTCTTGCTTTTGGGCAGGAGGGGAACCTCTTTATTGACAAGCTTCATTTTATTTCGTAACAAAAAGCAGAGCTTATTTTAAGGTTAGACTCTCTGGTGTTGTTGAATACAATGTTCTTCAGTATGAGAAACTGTTGGAGCTTCTAAGAAAAGTTCTGCTTGTGAGGGACTGTTTCCTTGCCAAAATATTTTCATTTATCTTATTCCAGAGAAGGTTGGGGAGCCCATATCCTGTATCTTTAAATGCTGGCATAGTTCTTATTTGGGTAAGGAGTCCCATACAGAAATGAAACTGCTGTCTTGCTCATGAAGGAGCTGCACAAAGGTGTCACTAAATTAGTGTATTAAATATATGCACAGGTTTCTAAGAGAGTATGTTGATTGCCAATGAAAGTACTCAAGGCTTAGGAAATTCCCAAGTTAAAGTTGCTTTTAAGCTCCTTTACAAAAATACAGTAACTGATACTGTGTAGGAACCTAGCCTCATTTGTTACGTTAGGGAGGCTGATCCTCTGTTAATAAGCAACTATTCATTTTCTTTCCCACTGTTCGGCAGCTCTAAGCCTCACATACTACATGGTATTTAAATCTTGCTCTGAAGGTAGAATGTTTTCATTTCTCACATGCTTTTCTGTAAAGCACCTCACTAGTATGAACTGATTTAAAAATAACTATGGTTTTGGTCAATGTGAAACTTGTTTTGAATATTGGGTCAAATGTTCTCCTCCTCCTCCCCTTCCAGAGAACTGCAAACTGAGGAATGAAAAAGCGCAGGTACTGCTGTGGTTAATATACTTTTCACTTAGTAGCCCACTGTATTGTAAGATTTGAGTGGGATTTTTTCCAGTCTATCATATTGAAAGTCATTCGGTGTATGTAATTCAGCATTCTTTGGTCAAGGTCTTGAACTTGAGCGTCTCACTGTCTTGGAAAATATAAGCATTTTGTATGAGGTTGAGCACCTTCAGAAACACTGAAAAAGACTCAACAGAAAAGTACCCCGTGCTGCATTTTATAGTCTCATCCATCGGGGACTGTCCAGCCCGATGGCTGTGCAAGCCAGCTCTTGTGATTTTGAAACAATTCTGTGGTGACTCTAGCTCCTTGCAAGGAAGCTGATATTTGAAAAATACTTAAAGTGTTTTAGTTGTTTTTCATGTAATTACACAGGTGTGAATGAAAGCAAACCAGCACCATGTAAGCTTCCCGCTCTTTGTGGATTGCATTTTGAGAAACAGTGCTCTTAACAGATGTTCAGCTATTGACATAAATTCAGTACGGCCTGTTCATTAGCTAAGTTTAACCTTCTTTTGGATTTAGAAAAACATTATAAAACAGCTAAGAGAGAAATAGTTGCTTAGCTTTCGTCAAAATAGAAGTTGAGTAATGTCTCAGTTATTCTGAAGGTATGAAGATTGTAGGGTCTGTGGAGCAGGAACTTTGTTATCACACACGTAGCTTGGTAGCCATCTGTTGGGATTCCTAGTGGATACTGATTTGTATATAAAACTGGAATAAAGTCTTAAGTTAAAAATAAAGTTTAGATTCTGAAGTTGATACCCAAGTGATTTGAAGCAGATTTGTTTGCAGCTTTTTCTTGAAAAAAATTAACTCTGGATGCTTGTTTTTGAATGTGATTCCCACATTTTTTTCTAAGCAAATACCAACCCGTAAGGATGTTGTTACATATTCCAACCTCACTGAAGAAAGTACAAGAAAGTGATTCATCACTATAGCTTAAAAACGTTTGCTTCAGTGTAGCAGAGGAACGTAATTTTTGAATGTATGGTGCTGAGTTACCATGATCTGAAAAGCTAAGTGAAAGAACTAATGGCTCTGTGTACGTTGAGCCTAATGAAATGATTTTCCATGGCATTGTGTTTTGTGATTGAACTGCAGTATTCCTGGATCCATTCTGTGTTCCCTGTTCCTGTTCAGTTCCTCTGTGTTCCCTTCCCTTCTCTCCGCAGCGCTCCGGGTCTCACCTCTGCTTGTCCATCCCGCAAGGCAGTAGATGATGGTGGCTGTGACTGTGGCCAGTCCAGAATTAGGCACATGCTGATCCGTCAGCCTAGCCTCTGCCTTTCTGTAGAATGTGAAATAGCTTGTGGTCATTCAGATGTTGGTGGCTGAAAGAACCAACTGTAGCAACTGTTGTGACTTCTTGGCCGCTTACTGTACAGGGGTGTCTCTGGGCCTTTGTCACTGAAGTACTGCATTTTGCTTGCAGTATGCTGAGTTCAGAAGTTCCTGGGACAGGTGGGAAGAGTAGAACTAGCTGTGTGATTTTGTGAACTTTGTTTCCTTGAACTTTGTTTCTGACTTGGAAATAACTGTCTGTCCCTTTTGGTCACTAAGATAACCTTCCAATTGTGAACTTCAAACCTGAAAGGATCTAACAATGTACTCCCAACTATAGACGTGGAAGAGAGGTGGCTTGATTTGGGGAGAAGGAAGCAGACAAAGAGAAGGTGGCTCTAGCTACATATCCCTCAGCTGGGCAAGAGGGGGGAGAGGGACACAGGCTGTAGCTTCTTCCTAGATGTCCCGGAAGAGATGATTTTCTTCTGGAACAGGGCACTGACAAGGATTTTCTACTCTTGCTAAAATAGATTGGGTGGTGTCTCATTGCCCTTTGTATCCATTGTCCTTGGCTGGGCTCATCTGGGAGGAAGAGAGTCGCAGCCAAACCCATAAGGAATTTTTTTGATTAAAAAGACCCCTAGCTCTTTGGATGAGAGATTTATTATCCCTCAAATTAACATTAGAATAAGTCTCTTATGATGGGGAGGGCAGTGGTCTATTGAACTATTTGGTTTTGCTAATAGGACAGTTTTACTTAAGAATGCAGAGTGTTTTGAAGATGCAATTGTGCAGAATACAGACTCTTGAGGATTCAGGCATTGGTACCACGTAGGCAGGAGTGCTGAGGCAAATCCTCGCACTGAGAAGTACAGAAGAATTTTTCAAGACTGGAGCTTAAAGTTTTGCGAGGCTTAGCTGACATGTCTGCCGATTCAGGTTTTCTGATGCTCTTTTTCACTTCCCAGCATTGCGCCTTGAAGATAGATGTAGTGAGGAGGAGCAGTGCTCTAGAGAACTGTGTGGAGGAATGCTGTTCCTGGGGGGGAGTGAGCTGACTTTGGAAGCATAGACCTAGAAATGGTGAAAATTCTTTGCTTTTGAAAACAAGAATCTCAGCAAAGTTATTTTTCCTCCTCCAGTTACTGAGCCTTATTTGAAGTGGTTAAGTGGGTCTGGTGGGCAGAAGGTCCATACATGTGTTCTGCAGAGCCATCCTTTCTGGGAGGTTGCCTTGCAGTAGTGATCCTGTTCAGCCCAGCATATCTTTGCGAGCCTGTTGAGGTCGTGCTAGTCTGGTCTGCTCCTCTAAAGAAAGCAGAAATCACCATTTTGTGTAAACACTCCTAGAGCTCTCATACTTGATCCCAGAATGTATTGCATTTTGCTTTGCATTTGAGCAGTACAATGCACGTTGGTTTTATATATGTGTATATGTGTGTGCGTACTTGGCTATAAAAATCAAACATCTGAGGTAGTGTTAAAAAGGTAACATAAATGTTCTTTCAGAAGCTTGTATGCTGTTACTGCGTGCATCTCAAGCCAGTGACTTTCTAGCGTATTAGTGCAGTCTTTAGGAAAATTATTTTCCTGCTACTGAATGGAAATGTTCAGCTTTCAAGATCTGGAGGAATGTTTTCTTATGTTATTCACATAAGAGAAAAATAATCCGTCTCCTTTTCTGCAGTTCTGCCACCTGCTTTATACTCTGGGAAATGATGCATTAGGTTTTGTTTTTAATGTGATCACTGCTGTTCTGTATAGTTTCAGTCATCAGCTAGTTAAGTGCTGCCTTGAATGCATCAGCTTTGATAGCTCAGATAGTCATCAGTACAAATGCAATCCTTGTTGGAATTGCTGCTCAACATATTGGCAAATATTTCTGTATCGGTTACTTCATCCATATTTTGGAAGGTTTTTAAATAAGCTGTTGCGTGTCACCCCCACCTTCATAGCTACACCCTATGCTTTGGGGAAGCAGTTTGGCTTACCTAGAATTTGTTTTGTAGTCAAAGGATTTCCCTCTTCTCCTGCATTTTCTGATTAAGTGTTCCTTTTAGATTAATTTCTTTAATCAAATATTATGGAACATCTGTGGTCCTCTTTTTCGAATAGTGGTATAGTTGAAACCATTGTCCAAGTGTAGACTGTGGATTTGTTACCGAGCTGAGGTTAGGGGGGGTGGGGAGGGGGAGCAGTAGTAATGTTAATGTAAAAGGCCATGTAACAACTTGCATTAAAATAGGATCTGTACAATTTTCAGTGCAGTTTTTTATACAGAGTGGTAGGTTTATTGTCTGTGAAGCCTGTTCATTAATGTGGTAAGACTGTGAAATATCAGATATTGCTAAGCTTCATGCTTTGCCTTCCATTATTTCAGGCAAACAGCTTGAGCTGTGTTATTCATATTCTGTTTTTTTCTTTTTGCTTATTTGAAGTATTTGAAGACTTTTTATGTTATTTGAATTAAAAAAGTTTTTGAGAGTGATTTGACATTTGGACCACAAAATAGCATTGATTTTGAAAATGGCTTTTGTTTGAACAATTCTTTGTCTAGTGTTTGAAAAAGAAAACAAACCCCAACCCTTGGATGAGTAAGAAGCATTTAACCTGTGCTGTTTTCTTTTTGGGCATGTAATTTCTGCTGTTTCCCTGCATGAGCACTTAGTTTCCCTTGGTGAAGAGCTGTAAAAGGATAACATTTCTTTATGGTTGCTAAACTCTTCAAAAATGAATTTAAGGTAAATAGATCATACCTGTTTAGCTCCTGGTATCTCAGTTATTTCAATTAGTCGGATCTTGGAATTGATACAGAGGCACTTGATACAGTGTATGGCATTTGGATGCTTCCTGTTTGCATTTCTTACAAAATCTCTGTGTTTATAGTTGTCAGTTCTGTTTGGGTTAGATTCTTTTTTCTCTGCAAATTCTGGAATAAAAATAATTTACCATGAGTTAGCAGTCTATAAGGCTTAGACCAGCAAACAGCTGATGGGTGCTGAAGCTCAGTCATTAGTTTTCCCTTTGACTTTGGTGAGACTAGTTGCACCCTGAAAGTCAAGCACATGCGTGTTTGTCTTTGACAAGTGACAACTCATACTTCTAAATGTTTTGTTGTGAGTTTGTAGTGAGACCGTAATTTAAGTTGACCTCCCTAGATATAAAACAATTGAAATACATTTGCAGTAACAACGTAAAATATAATACTAAGTACATGAACCATTAGAAGTGCAAGGATTCTTAGCAGCTATTGGTAATCATTTTAATACGGTAACTCCTTTTGAAGAAAAAAGATGCCTGGAAGCAGAATATGTGTAAATGGTGGCTGAATATGTACTTGTCAGATGTGCTTGCTTTTCATTTTTGCTAACATGAAGAGGATGTTTTGGACTGTTCACTGGTCCCTGTGTATGATAGGTGTTCTGTATTTTGTCTCAGGTGGTCATTATTTTCTTACAGTTATTTGACTGCTGCTCTTAAGAACCTCTGTTCTTAGTATTTTACTGAAAGTACTAAGTTTTAAGTTTTCGACTGAATGAAATTCTGTCGTATTAATAGAAATTTCATGCATCTTGTTTTTGAAGGGTAACACAATTAGGAAAGTTCCAGTTCTGCACCATTGTTACGATAGCATACATAGCTGTTGCATTAGTAAATGTTTTTGTGTAAGCTGAATAAAGTTTATGAACTTAGTTGTGTCATTCTTGGCAACAGCAGTATTGAATAATAAGGAACTCACCCATATGCCATAAATAAAGTAGGTGTGTTTTTTAAGAATAAGTTAGAAACAGTTGGTTTGGTGGGGTTTTTTTTTTGTTTGTTTAGTTTGTTTTGTTTTCCTCTCCAAGTGTTTAAAGTATGCTAGCTTTAGAAATAGTTAAAAATTCTCTCTCTCAAGATACCTTTAAATCAAGTCTGAAAACTTTCTGGAAAGTTAAATTTAATGCAACAGCCTAAATTCCCTTTGGTTAGAATCATGACTAGCCAACTGTAAGTAGTTGTGGTATACAAGAAATCGTACTTAAAAGGACCCTTCTGGTCTTCAGTACTGTGAATCCATCTTTCTGTAAAATGACCTATAAATTAGGATCACAGGGGTTCAAACCTGACACTTTCTTCTTTTTGACAGGTAAAGTCTGGAGGTTTTGTTGGTTGGTTGTGTGTGTGTTTTGTTTTGTTTTAAGAAATATTTCTCCAGAGCTTTCTTTATGCCAAAGTTTGTCTTTCATTGGCAAGACTGTATTACATCAGTTTTATTAATTGTAGTATTAAAAAAAAAAAGAAAGAAAATCAGATATTTTCAGATTTTTTTTTTTGTTCTGTGTGAATATTTTGGGGTTTATTAACATTTTTCATTGTTCAGTGAAAGTTTTAAATAAATGTATTACATTTTAACATTCCTACATTCTTTATGATGCAAAAACTCAATTCAGCTCCAGCAAAATCACAGGAGACTACCTTATTAACCATATTCTAGAGATCATGCGTCATTTATGTACTGAAAATGAAAATAAAATCAATGGTCAGATCATCTATATGCTTTATTAAACACTCCTCTCCCCACTTCCCTTGTTAATCCCCCCTCTAAACCTTCCTCCCAGATTTTTGAAGTTCTTTCCAAATTTACTTTTAGTTCAAGGAAGAGGTTTTGTCATCCAGGATTGGAATAGTATCCATCAGAACAATAATCCTGCCAGCTACTGATCTTTGGATCGTCAGCCTTGCTGAAATTCGATGTATTGTGCATGAGGCCACGTGCATTCTCTTTTTTAACTTTTGTCCCCCACAGTGGTTCTTCTGATAGAACTGTTTCTTTAAACAATACTCTGATTTGCTTGGTTCTTTACTTGAAGTGCTGTGGGAGATAACCATTTGATACATCCTTGAGAAATATTATTAGTGGTGGAAAAGGGAACTTGAAAAGCTTGGTATGCTTCTGTAAATGGTTGTGAGCAGATAAATCTTCTGTCCCAGTTTCAAAAAAGATGATGTTGTAAAAGCTTCCTAGAGTGATGCTTCGGTCATATTACACAGATAGTGTTGATCTTGGTCTGGCGTTTAAACAAAGCTTGTAAATATTTTGTAAAATTATTCCAGATTTGCAAAAGCTTAATAATTTTTCGTCCCTAAATGTCATTTTCTCCTCCTACTCAGTGATCCATTTGTGGTTTTCCTAGACTTGGATTGGGCAATCCTAAGACCTCAAATGTTGCTTAGTTGTGAAGAGGAGATCTTTTCAAGTCTCTTAATTGCTGTTTCTTGGAGTAGAAGTAGTAGTTGTTTCAGTGCCCAGTTGCAGCTTCAGATATTGGGGAAGGGAAGGGATAGAAACACTGAACTGTTTTAGCAGTTTTGTCACAGTTCTTTTTATACATCCTATATTTGCACTTTTATATTGAGGTGAAACTGAAGTGGCATATTAATTAGACTTGGCAAGGCAAGCAACTTGTATAGCTGCTTGAATGTAAATATTTTTTGTAGAGAAACCCCACGGGAATGAGGCAGGTGAAAGACCCTCAATATCTTGAGTGGAAGGATGAATTAAGAAAGCAATGGAAACAGAAGGTGAATTACAGTGGTGCATCTTTTCTTGGTTACTTCTCAGAGTTAGGAGATTTTGGCTCTGAAAGGATAGTTTACTGCAGCGATCTAGCATGTATGCGGAGTATGTTGTGCACTTACGTTTACCAGCAAGTCCACAAAGGTTTTCATAGTTGGCAGCTGTTGCATCTTCAGCAGGACTGTAGCCAGTTAAATCCATATGTGGTCATTTTATCTTTGCTCCAAGATGATTAAGATGTGGGGAAGAACATCGTACCTTGTGCAGTGTGGTGAAAAGAAGCCACTGGTGCTTAATGTTGCTTTTACAGATCCATGAGTTTTGTGAAACCAGGAAGCCCTGAACCACGTTATCTGTTAATTTCTATTTTTATACTGTTGTATACAGGTGTCAAAATATGTCTCAGTATCACAAGGGCGGAAAGAGAGATGCATTAAATTTAATGCTTGTGAACACTTACATATTAAGTCCAGTGGTGATCAGTTTTTATCTTTTTCTCAAGTATATTTGAAAACGTTGAATAAAGCATTTTCATTACTTTGTGTCTTCATTTTTAAAGAGCTGGTTTCAATGTCTCCAGTTCTCTAACACAAGGCATCCTTTACTTCTTGCTGTGAAGAAGTTGCAGCAAAGCTGATGGGCAAGTTTAAAGTTCACAGATAGTTTTTGCTGGAGCTTCTCTCACTACTGACTTCCTATGTGCTCTTGCTGTACTTTTGTGTTAATTTTGGTACTTAAAAGCCAGTGTCTCAGGTGTGTAAACTTACTGGTCATATTCCTAGTTAATCATCTTATTATTCAGTTGTACATAATGTTTGTTTTATTGATTGTATTCATAGAGGGTCACAAGTGTGAAAATATCTTCCTTTTAAGGGAATATCTACAAGGCAAAATTAGGAATGATTTACCTTTTAGAACAGCTGTGCATTATATTTCATGACAGTAGAAATGAACCCATGCTGTTCACAATGGGAAAACCCCAAACAGTCCCCATCGTAATTTTGAAATTGGAGTTGAAAAATGTGTGTTAGAAATTAAGATGATGCTGTACGTCACCTGCACAGGCAGAAGGAAATACTGATGTAGAAATGTGGAGTGTTACTGTTTCATAAGTTGGGCGACAAACTTTAAAGAGGGTTAGAAAAAGTCACTGTTCTTGGTGCAGCAAATAATTCCAACTGTTTTTTGAGGTTTTCTTTTTGAAGGCATCTAGATGCCTCACTGTTCTTTGTTCAGGTACCTAAACCATCAGCTTCCTTCCTGCCAGCTTCTGTTGATGCCGCGCTAGCCAAACATGATTTTTACCACTGGCTGCTGCTGTCTCACCCTCTCCTCCCTGTCCCTGCCTTGCATCCTCTCCATTGTGCAGGCTCCAGTGATTGTTAGACCCCTGTTGACCCATACCTGTACCTTTTCTTAGTAAAAGGCAAATAGGGTGGTAACCTGGGTATAAAACCGCCGTACAGCTCAATGAGGGTACGATAAGCACTGGCAGTGGGCAGGGTGGGAAGTTGCGGCTGTTGATAAAAGGCAAGATGGTACTGCAGAGGCTGGTATTTAGGTCAAGATATGCCACCATGGATCTGTAGTGTAGGCTGTGCCGTCTCATTTATGAACTGATAATGGAAGAGAGAAAAAGATGACCTTAGTGTTAATTTAGCATGTGAGTTACTGGTACAGTTGGAGAATTTTTTTGCTTCTTTGTTGACATATGTACGACTTGTGAAATTTCATTTGGTCCTGGTGTGGTGAGGAGTTTGAAGACCTTACAAGAGATTTGAAGCCTATTCTGACCGTGGCTACTGCTTATTCTCATAGAGTTTTGCGTGACCATCTGTGTGTTATTTTTCATTTCCTTCATCGGCTGTGTTTCTGCTGCATAGCACTTAGAGCACTGAAGCACAACAGTGTTTATTTTTATGAAAGCATTGGTGCAGATTGCTAAGTGAATGATTTGTCTTGGGAAGCGGGCAAGCTGCATGTGCCAGACAAAAGACAACATACAACATGAGCTGTCACTATGCTCCGGCATGGGCAGCAGATCAGGAGGGCTTCTGCATTATGTATCATTGAACGCAGAGCCCTCTTCCAGAGTCCTCATGTAAATCACTTTTCACCATAGCTAGCCTGTCTTTGCAGGCTGCTTTTGCCTGCATAGTATTTAAGCAAGTCATAGCTGTCCCTGGAGACTTATTCACATCATTTCCCTGACATCAGTAAGCAAAAGCTCTGCAACAGTCTTAAACAGCCAATCTTTCTTTTCTGTTCTTTTGAAGTAGTCAGTTTGGTTAGCACATGATAGCAGAGGAAGCAAATGTCTTACCTGCTCTGATGATGTAATAATTTGAGATAATTTGTTTTAAAATGTTATTTTGGACGTTAAATTTAGCAAGGCTGCTAAGTGTTACTCTTTTGTGTAAAATTCAGTGGCTGAAAGCTAAGACTGCCTTTCCAGAGATGGCGATTGAAAAGCTGTGTGTACAGATGAAAATAATAAAGTGCTAATTATCACTAGCCCAGCATGTGGGTAGTGTTGTAAATGAAAACAGTAAAATTTTGTGGCAGTGGCATCTTGAATTTTGTACTTCTGCTATAAGAGCAATAATCAGCCTCTGTCTCCCTCCCCCCTTCCCACTGAGCTGCCAACATTTTGAAGGGCAAAATGGTTATTGTGCTTTACCTTTTGTCCTGTTTCTCTCTTTGTTAAACCTCAACCTGTAATTTCATTACCCTTCTAAGGGTGCCCCACAGCAAGTAAATCAATCCAAGCTGAGACAACTGTAGTCCCACCTGCCCTCCTTTCCTTGCCCTACTCCTGGCAGTTGCACAATGAGCTGCCTCAGAGAGGTGAGTTGGTGGAAATCTAACACTGTGCTGTGGGAATGGGTAGGGGCACTGGTTCATCTTCAGCCAGATCAGTTCCTGAAGCCAGCGGGATGCTCTTGTGTGACTGGTCTTCCCAGGGGAGGGATGGTTCCCACATTTCTGGTTGGGATTCAAGGTTGTTTAAAATGCAAACATAGGCTGGCAGTGCTGGTGAAAGGAGCAGTTGCTGGTGATTCCCTACCCTGACACTGTCCTATCCCTCTGTCAGGGAAGGCACTGCTGTATGTGCACGCTAAAATAAATTAGAGGATTGCTCTGGGTTAAAACTAACAGCTATTTTTATCTCAAGTCCCTGGTCTGGTTTATCATGTGGCTACAGAAGTGTTTACCTCCAGCACCAGGAAGCGGGTGAGAACAAGTGGCCAAAAGCGAGAGGCAGACAAGGCTTGCTTTTGTCTGTGGCTGCGCTAATTTAAAGTGCCTTCAAGTGTTTATTGAGCTATGGCCTCACTTGTGCAAGTGTGGTGTATTTTATGTTGTGAAACATCTGTAATGGGATGAAGTGCTCAAACCAGTATGTTACTGAGGCAAATAAATGGCATAAAGATGAAGGTGGACTGTGCCCTTGTTGGCTTGTTAAGAAAATTAATTCTGACAAAGGAGCGGATTCCTTCCTGAAGAACATTGTTCTGTGGATTTTAGTGGAAACAGCAAGGACTTTGGAGGATGCAAATAAGGGCATTTGAAAATACCTGAAAAAGCTATTTAGAGTTTGATGTCTCTGTGGTCTTAATTCCTAAGTGTTTCTTATTCACGGAACTGTTTTGTTGGTTGTGTAAATGTTCTTGCCCACACTGAGAAAAGCAAAAAGTAGATGCAGTGTCTTTTAGCGGCATGCTGATAAAGAGCAGGGAAATGGAGAGCCCAAAAGCTAAACAGAAGAGGAGAAATTATAGTAGTGCATTGAATCTAGAAAGAGTTGTGTATTTGGAGTTAAAATGAATGCTTTAAAATATCTTTTTGCTTACATAACTCTAATAGATTTGGTTCTACCTTTGCTTAGTTAAGAAGGATTTAATTGCATCCTGTATGTACTTGCAAACTTACAGAAAATCATTGCTTATATATGTAAAATCTTCTCAGGAAACCCACTGGTTAAGTGGAGTCTGCTCAAAAGGCAGTGCCATGTGTTAAAATTGAGATCAGTGTTTTAATATACATCAGTTATGCCTTATAGCCTGTAATCTTAAACTGTCTGATGTCTTTATTTTATCACTATCTCTTCTCCAAGTAAGGAATGGGAAAGCATTCTCTAGTCTTAAAGATTAATTTTTAACGTGTTTTGGTAGTGAGAACAAGATTAGCAGTCACTAACAGCAGCCAATCTTAGGGGGAAAAAGTTCTGATTAATTGACTTCAACAACTATAAAGAATAATTAATCTTTTTGCGGTTATTAATAGAGTACTTAGCACCCACTCCTGCATGTGCAGTATTCTCTTATTTTGTTAAATTTCACATTTTCTTCTTACTCAGTGCATTTTGGTATGTTTGTGTTGGTTCAAGTTCTGTATTTTGTTGGTGTAAAGAACTTGGGTATGAGAAATCATTTTAAATCATCTGCATGATTGCATCAGACATCAATGTGCCATAGCCCGGGGGTCATATGTAATCTGTCAGGATAATTCATCCAGACTGCATTCGAAGGCGCCTGCAGAAGAGATGAATGGTTCTCCTGACGACAGCAGTCTGCTTTCCTCTACTGGCTTCTTAAGAGGCGCCCATGTTTCTAACACACGTTTTGGTGAAGAGCTGAGCTTATTCATGTTTGCTGTGAACATGGTCCTCAGGACACATGAAATTCAATGCACATCTGCAGACCTTCCAGCAAATGTCAGGTGTAACGTGTATGTGCAAAAGATCTGGTTCTTCTGCGAAGAGCTTGATCTATTCTGCAAGTGCAGTAGGTCTGTTGTGTGATGGAGAGGGCTGAAAGAAAGGGAGAGAGCCGTTCAGCTGTGTACTGACAACAGAAGTTGTCAGCCCATTCAAGAATAATTGATTTAGGAATTGACGTCTGTCTCTTCTATGTGTTCTCAGATATTCCACTCTCATGCACGCAGATTAACAGAAGCAAAAGATTCTGTGGTGCTTAATTAATGACTTCCAAATGAATGAAGTAGGTAATGCTCCTGTATAAGTGGCTGTAGTGCAAAAAATTGTACTTTCTCTTTTTCTTGGAGAAATTGCTGAGTATTGAAGATTGCTCCCCTAGTACAGGATGTATATATGTGTCTCTGGAGTTGATTGGTGGTATTTATACAATTTTGGCAAAAATGTTGAAGCACCATTTACATAGAGAGGCTCAAGAACTACCCTTTTATAGTACTGATAAAATAAAATGAGGTTTCATTGTTCTGCAAGTTTCACTGGAAGTGTGATTTTTAGAAATTTCCAAATAGCTCCTGAATGATGCTGCTGCCCTTGGCAGACTGTATATTGCATGCTGGACACGCAAGGGTAATCTTTAAATTCTTCAGGCATGAAGTGCCTGGCACTTCTGCTATCACTAACCTAAGTGAAACACACAACAAAATGAGATCTAAAATGTCCAGTCAGAACGAGCTACTTTTAAAAATTGGCTTCATAGTAAGATGATGCTGTAGATGCAGTTCAGCATAACTTTTTTTCCTTTCCATTCCTTTCTAGTATGATTTGACAGCAGGTTCTTTAGTGTGGATAGATTAGAGGAGTATTTTTCCTTGCACGTTTTCAAGAAAGCCTACAACAAAACGGAGATTTGCATTTCCATTAAGTTGTGTGAGACAGATTAGAAAGTTTTTCTACGTAGCCACCAGAAACAAGACTGATTGTTCCAAGCTACAAGCGGAAATTTGATGTTTCTTAGTGATGTGTCTTTAAAAGAAAAGTCTCAATGTCTTTTTAAAACTAACAATATATGATTTGCATTTTACCACCTAAATGTGTAAGATTGATTTTGGGGTTCTTTTGCTTTTCTCATCAGAAAGGTGTGCCCTGTAAAGGTGTGCCCTGTTCATCACACAAACACAGTGCTGGTATTGTTTCAGGCTTTAGGCAGCTGAACAGCAAACTAGTGAAGAGGATGGTTTAAATGAATGTTAGGCATGATCTTTTCTGCTTTTAACTGGAGAAATTTACAGTTTAAGTACAGTTTGGGTCAAAGAAAAGACCTAAGCTTTCCTTTCTCTTTGACTTCCAGCAGCATAGGCTTAAGTTGCCTAAGTGCGGGGAGGAATCAAACCATGTGCATTATTGGTATTCTTGATTGTAAGAAATAGCATCTGTGTGGTTACTGCGTTGCAGTAACAGGCCCATTGAAATGAGAAATAATTAATTACCAAGTATTCTAGATCATGCAGACATTTTTATTTTCCTTAAAATGCACTCAGAACAATGTATCTGCTCGTACAGGTGAAAGCTCCTATGATTGCATGTTCAAAAGTCGACTGTATTAGTGTATCTGCATAATATTTTCAATCTGTAAATGAGTAAACAGTTGCTCACCCCTGTCACAGCATAGGACAAGCACAGAACTGGTTAACTGGCTCGTTGTTTTTATTTAGGACATAACCTAAAACTGTCTGCTGCTTATGTTGAAAATTAATTTTATATGCCTGCAGTATAGAGAGTTTTGAAATACTAGCCACAAATACCGCTATGAATAAAGACCTAGTATGTATTTGTTGTTTTTATTGTTGTTAATATAATAAGTTCCGTGTATTTTGTAACGTGTGTGAGTACTTGCTTGTGAAAAGCCAGTTTACTAGCAAAGGAATTGGTATGTTTCTTGACTGTTAAGCATATTGTGACTAATAAGGAATCTGACGTGTAAATGTTTACTAACTAATAAACCAAGGCCATACAGGTTTTGAATGACAAATCTTTCACTCTTAGGTTTATAACATACCTTTGGAAAGAAACCAGGATTAAAATGACACACAAAACATACGGTTTAAGTTACCTCTTTGTAACATTGCACAATTGTGTCTCATATATTAGAACAACAGTAATTTAGGACAGTAATTTATCAGCTGTCACCCAAATGGAAATAGTATTTGTCACGGGATGGAACAAAATGTTTTAAAGCAAATTGCTAAAATTTCATGAAGAAAAACATGGCTAAACAGCAGCTTTACAAATAGAACTTTTGATTTTACTGAAGCAGATATTCCACTTACCTTTTCCAAAAGAAGATGCATCATTTTGATTCAAGACTGTTAGCAAGGAAAAAAGCTGCAGTTCTGTTTGTGATTCTGTATATACCAGCAGCACTTTAGCTTTTAGAACATGCTGCTGTCTTTCAAAGTGCTCAGATTGTAAAGAGAATAGGTTTTGTTACTAGAGATTAGGTGCTTTTGCAAACAGATTAATCAGACCTAGTTAAGTACCACAGGTTATTTTTCCCATGTCACTTCAGTACATTGGACTTACTTTTACATTCAGTCTTGCATGAAATACACTTCAGAATTTTGAAATTTAGTTAAAATTCTTAAATATGTGTACAATTTTTGTCACTAAAGCTTAGCTTTTCGTGTTTAGTAGAGGAACTACACGTATTAGTGTGTAATATGAAACACACTCAGACTGTCACTTTTAGCTGTCAAAACAAACATCTGTCAATACAAATGATGTTGATCATTGTGAATTTCTAGAGTGTGAAATCTTGACGTAATGTTAAATGTGTCGTAATCCCTCGGTAGGAACTGTATACTCAGGCATGAATTTTGAAGGGTAGGATGGACCTACAGATAATAAATGTATTTGGAGTGGTGTCGAAGACATTTTTTATCAGTATATCTACTCAGATTTTTGTCTTTGCTATTTTTGCTTATATTACTTTGTTCAAGATCCTGAAAGATCCTGATTGCTTTTAGGATAACGTATACAAATCTCTTTCAGAAGATCTCTGGACCTTCTAGTGTCAAATCCTGAAAATGATAATGCTGTTCCTGGCCTACTCATTTCATGGGACTAAATTCAATACATAGGCTTTTTAGCCTTCAGGACTAACAAAAATAAATCGGAGATGTTATGAGGCTTATTTTGTGGGGCTTATGTTATTGGAGGTGTTAATTTTGCTGGATATGTCCTTGTGCTCAGGAATACTTTGTTTTATCTTGATATAGTAATTTATAAAGAGCCAGTGATGGTGGATCTTACTTAAAGAACATTCTTATTTCCAAAACAACGCACAAATTCTTACACTACTGGTACTACATGCTGGGGGAAATTTATGTTTAGCTGTTGAGTAAATAGATTTTTCAGTTTACTCTTTATAATTTGATTTTGAGAATACACAATTTGTGCTATTTTTTCCACTTGTTAACAAGTCTTCTTTAGTATTGTTAGTGCTATTTAAAATTAATAGTCAAATGTTAGGTAGAGGGCCCCATGTTGGAGTTATAATTTAATTTGTTGTAGGAATCCAGAAAAATTGACCATGTTCTCTAAAGAGCTGGAAGAATTAATTACAGAATTAAAATTGTGATACAGTAGAAAACAATGCACTAGCAGTTTGATGATGGTCAGACCTGGCAGTTACTTTCAGTAGAGTATTTGCTGTCCATTGTCTTTCCACTTCTGTTCTTTCTCATCGTGTTGTGAATACAGTAACAACAGTAAAACTGACGTACTCTTGTTTTATTGGCGGGTTTCTCTTTCCTTTTCAGAATCTGTTTTCTTCTGTATATAGGTGTTGAGGGAACATGAAATAGCAGGGACACTTTCTGTACTGTCTATGCAATTTTTTAAGTCATTATGGATGAATTTTTATCTCGTTGAGGAAGTTGTAGCAGCTCTCTGGTCACCTATGATGAGAAGTTAAACATTAGGCAACATCAGTTGAATGGTATTTTCTCACAATTGCTGTTTCATCTGCATGTGACTTACCTGGGAGTTTTCTTGCAACACAATTAGTATGGTTAAAAAAACAACAGAACTCAGACCACTGCTAAAACCCAGGATGACTAAAACACACACGTTCATCTTCAAAGCTTCACTGGTATCTGATTTATTTTTATTCTTTCGTAGGTGATGGCTGTGGACACACCGTTCTGGGCCCTGAAAGTGGAACTCTTGCTTCGATAAACTACCCACAGACCTCTCCCAATAGCACAGTCTGTGAATGGGAAATTCGTGTAAAGCCTGGGCAGCGAGTTCAGCTCAAATTTGGGGATTTTGATATTGATGACTCAGATTCTTGTCATTCCAGTTACTTAAGAGTTCACAATGGGATTGGCTCCACCAGGACAGAGATAGGTAGGAGCTTTTATTATTGGTATTTGAAAGCTATTGTCTTATATAGAACTTGGAAGGTACTGTTGGTACTTTTGTTACTCTTTACATTTCTCCCTGCTCTGAGCGTAGAGTAACTACTAAGTGTATGGTATTAGTTACGTTCTTTTTTATAGCCTTAGAAAACTGTTATAATTCAGTTGGATATCGGGCAGGGTAAGACCTTGCCTAAATATATCATACACTGCTTTGTACAGTGTGAATTTTGAGTCTTATGGGAAGTAATGAAAAGAAGGAAGTGTTTGTTATTTACAGAAATCTCAAATAAGGAATTTTGGTAAATCTGTAATCAGAGTTGTGTTTTTCCTGAGCTTCATATCAAGGAAACCCTGCAAAACTTCGAGTGCTGTGTATACCTCACCACAGTAGAAAAACAGCCATCAAGGACCAGTTTTAGTGAATTTACTACTGATAGTACTGCTAGATAGCACAGCTAAGGGAAGATTCTCCTGTATGCTGTACAGGTCTTCAGTACAGGGATAGAGTACAGGTGCAACTGTAACTATATAAAAATAAAAGCAGTAAAGAAAACATTAGTCTGTCCCTTTCTCTGATGACGTGCTCATTTCAAGTATGCTTTGCATTGCTGCTCAGCAGATGAGCTCTCTGTTTGGAATGCTGGAGTATTCTTAATGTAATTCTTCTTAAGTAATTGCATTTTGTTTACTGTTATTAAAGTGTATGTAAATGACTGTCTTCTTGACACAATTCCTATATCCTAAAAATGTACTGAAAAAATGATGGATAATCATGATTGTAGAACATACTCCATTTTGTTTGTGCATGCAACAATTAGATGCTAAATGCAACACAGATCCTGTAGTAATCTTTGATTCTTTAGATTCTCAAAGGTAACTCCACTGTAATGTTTTTTTTTCTTCAGACATTTCCCAGTAGCTAGCAAAGTTCTTGTAAGCAGTGGAAAGGGAATTGCAAAACTATGAGGATTTTCATTTAAAAAGAAAAAAAAAAAAAAGGGAAAAAACCCCCAAGTATATATATCCTTCCTGAAATGCCTTTCTTTTTACATGGAATAGTTCCGATTTGAGCTGTTCATCCTGGTGGTATTAAAGGATGTCAGGATTCAATAGTTGTGTAGTTCACATATTCCCCCTTTTCTGATAAAATTGAGTTGGTTGGATGGTCACATCCAGAGGGTAGTGGTCAACAGCTCAATGTCCAGATGGAGATCGGTGACAAGTGGTGTCCCTCAGGGGTCCGTATTGGGACCAGTACTCTTTAATATCTTCATCAGTGATGTAGACAGTGGGATCGAGTGCACCCTCAGCACGTTTGCAGATGACACCAAGCTGAGCGGTGTGGTGGACAGGCCTGAGGGACAGGATGCCATCCAGAGGGACGTGGACAAGCTCAAGAGGTGGGCCCGGGTGAACTTCATGAGGTTCAACAGGGACAAATGCAAGGTCCTGCACCTGGGTCGGAGCAACCCCCGGTATCAATACAGGCTGTGGGATGTAGGGATCAAGAGCAGCCCTGCCAAGAAGGACTTGGGGGTACTGGTGGATGAAAAGCTGGACATGAGCCAGCAATGTGCGCTCGCAGCCCAGAAGGCCAACCGTATCCGGGGCTGCATCAAAAACAGCGTGGCCAGCAGGGTGAGGGAGGTGATTCTGCCCCTCTGCTCTGCTCTGGTGAGACCCCACCTGGAGTACTGCGTCCAGTTCTGGGCCCCTCAACATAAGAAGGATGTGGACCTGCTGGAGCGGGTCCAGAGGAGGGCCACAAAAATGATCAGAGGGCTGGAGCACCTCTCCTATGAAGACAGGCTGAGTTGGGGTTGTTCAGCCTGGAGAAGAGAAGGCTCCAGGGAGATGTTATTGCCACTTTTCAGTACTTAAAGGGGGCCTAGAAGAAAGATGGGGAAAAACTTTTTAGCAGCGCCAGTTGTGATAGGACAAGGGGTAATGGTTTTAAACTAAAGGAGGGGAGTTTTAGACTAGATATAAGGAAGAAATTTTTTACAATGAGGGTGGTGAAACACGGGAACAGGTTGCCCGGAGAGGTGGTAGATGCCCCATCCCTGGAAACGTTCAAGGTCAGGCTGGATGGGGCTCTGGGCAACCTGATCTAGTTGAAGATGTCCCTGCTCATTGCAGGGGGATTGGACTAGATGACCTTTAAAGGTCCCTTCCAACCCTAACCATTCTATGATTCTGTGATAATGTCCATAGTTTAATTTTTTGTCCTCTTTAAGAGGACAAATTGAATTTAATGACTATAAAGCAGGTTTTCTTCCAAATAGCAGTGTGACATCATCTATGTCAAGGTATATATAGGGTTTTAAGACCCTTGTGGTTACATTGCATAAAACTCAAAATGAATTGTCATTCTTCTTTCACTAAAATTAGTTGTTATTGTGCAGATTATTTTTATTTTCTTTGCTAAAGCTTTAATCTGGAGAGAGAGAAAGAGAGATTTACTTCACCAAGATTGTTTTTGTGTGACTCAAATACCGATGCCACTAAATTGAGTCTTTTTCTAAAGAGGCTAGTGGAATGTTAGCTTTGTTAACCCTCTTTTCCAGCTGTTACCTAGGTAAGTGTGTGTGAAAATAAGTATGTGCTTGGAACCGTTGAGCCAGACTTGGTCTAAAATAGGAAACGCTGAAGTCCTTAAATGGCAAGGAACGTCCAGTTCTGATAAGTCTATTATTCACTTTTACAAGTGACTTAATGGGTTCGAGTAAATTTTCTGCTTCATTTGTTTCTCTTGACTTTCAGCTGTTCCCATCTGGTGTAGTAGCACAGTATGTTGAGCAAATGTGTGTGTTGTTCTGCTCTTAATAAATTAAATCACAAAACAAACAGTGATACTGACTGGCAGATACAGATGATGCAGACTCTTGAATGTTCATGTTTAAAGCAACAAACACTGGAGAGATTAAACAGTGACCTGAATTTGTTGGGAAGAAATCTGAATTTATCTTAAGTTTTTCTATTCAAGACTACTAACATGGTCTAACATTAAAATACTTGTATTACATAAAATCTGAAATTCAATGATACCTACTTTAACCCAAAATGACTTAAAAAATGGCTGATTTAGATTAAAAAATGAATTGTTAGTAGGTTAGTTCATTGACAAACAGAGAAGGTTTCTAATGAAGCTTTTAAGGGCTAGTTCTCATTCCAAGCCTTTTGAATATTTATGAATAAATCAAAAGAAGATTTAAATCCTTGGTGGTGTTTGTCTCTAGTTTAAGTAAGATCTGGAGGTATTCTGTATTAGATTTCATCACAGTCCAGTCACTGTGTGTCTGCAGTCTGATGTCCTTATTTAATACATACCATGTAAGCCCAGATCTATAGCAGCAGAGAATGTGAGCTACTGTGGGAGTTCCCTGTCCTGCTGTGGTGTTGCTGTGCAGAAGCACTTGGGGTCCTTCAATGTCTAAGTACAGACAAAATAGTAATATTGCACCTTCTGCACGTACCATTGGCAGAGGCGTCACAGCAGTCATGTTTTGTCCATTTCTAGTGCCTGCTTTTTAAAAAGATTGTTAAAAATCTGGCGAGAGTTAGAAAAATGATTTATAGTCTCAAAAGTATGTCTTGCCATGAGTCATAAGGTGCATCAGTCTACAGTTTGTGAAAGGCTGTATCTCCATGGCGCAAGCAGTACTGGATAGTTTATGCAAGCTAGATTTAAATGTCTTGCCCTGTGTATTTGCCCAAAGAAGAGGATAAATGGTGTCTTGAGGACAGTCTGACCTACCCTGAGAAGAGTCGCATGCTGATCAGTCGTGTAACAAGATCCAGTGGCTGAAAACAAAACTTAAAAAAATGGAAAAGTGGTAGTTGAAAAATGATGCGGTTCATCATAATGAATACAATTAATCATTGAAACGTGACTTAGAGCAAAACATAGGGTCAATGTGGAGCCTTGGTAAAAGGGAACTTACTTCTTTGTAACTTCTGCTGATAACCAGCTTAAGTAGTGAATTGGGGTAAGGTTATATTTATATAATATTATAAATTTCATTAAAGTATTATAAAATCTATTTTCTGGGTTTTTTTCATTAGAAAATACCTTTGCTTTGTTCAAAAAATATCTGAATAAGCAGCATTCAGAAAGCTATGAATAATGATAGGAATGTGTATTTCTATTTTTTTTAGTAGTATTTGAGAGTGCAGTTCACTTTTAAAAGAAATTGGACATACACGTTGTATTTGTCTGTGTTGTATTTGTTTTGTGTTTTATCTGTTAAGAACTATTCCTGCAGGGCAGTGTTATTCCACTCCCTCTACTTTAGTATTGTAATTTGCCTTTAGTTGAGAAGAGAGTCTGGCTTCTCTTTGTGCTGTTTTACAATATGGTAACATACTTATTATCAAGAAAGCAAATAAACAAATGGTAAACTGAAACATATGCAGCGTCATTTGCTGCTGGTGGTTATCCACTTCGATTATCCACTGGAGAATCTTAAATGGCGTTATAGATGGTTTACAACATTGAATGATCAAGGGAGCCTATAGAACAGAAGAGATTTTTTTTTTCTTAGCAGGTTAATAAACTGATCAGTATTTTATTAAAGTTTCTAGTTAGTAGGACTGGAGAATTCCATATTGACTTGGGTCTGTTTAACAGCCATTCATCCAGGTAATGTAATTTGGTAGTAATTCTAGAACTTCATAGGGCAAATATTGTCAATATCTGCAGATTCTAGCATCTCAGTTTAAAATGTTTTATTTTTGGTCATTTTGGATGGCAAGAGAACTATCCAGATGCAGAACCTCTGTTAGGTTTTATAGGTGCAGCAAAACAGAAACTGAACCAATTGGCAGTTTATATTAATGGTGCTCACGTTGGCTTGTGTGTTAATGCTGGAGTGCAATGAATCGTGCCTGCTGTTGTCCAAAATTAAGAAAAGTAGTTGACAGAAACTATGAAATAGTCGACAAGGTAGAAGTGCCCCAAAAGCTGAGGGAAGAGACGGGCTTTTTTCTCATTTGCTTCTGTAGATGATTCTTGTTGCCCTAACTTCATCCTTTTCCGTAACTGATTTCTCATGGTCTTTGAAGAACTGACTGTGAGGCTTGTGCGTGGCTAGAAGGTCGCATTTATTTGCAAGTGTTAAGGGTATGAGAATCTCTCACCTGTTGACAGTGACAAAATAAACGTGATACCCATACTCTGCCATTTGCTTTAAATGGACACTGGCTACATTATTTAGTGTCATGCACATGTATTTGTTTTTGAATATACGCCAGAAGTAATGTGAGCTTACACTGCGAATGAAAAAAGACGCTTATTATGTATGTTGGTTTGTCCGTGTCAGTTCTCCCCTTCTCTCCATAGGAAAATACTGTGGGTTTGGCTTTCAAATGGATGGTTTAATTACTTCAAAAAGTAATGAAGTCACAGTACAGTTCATGAGTGGAACACACACTTCTGGACGTGGATTTCTCGCAGCTTATTCAACCACTGACAAATCAGGTATTTATAATTATTTGGTAATTTTTCTGTGCTGGTAAAATTAGAGCTGTCTAGTAAAACCACAGAACTAATTTATTTATTCCTGCGTTCTCACAAATTAACTTGTAAAAATGAAGACTTCTAATACAGTCTTCCTCATACTTCTGCATGGGAAATTGGACTGTTCAGTTACTATTTAAGTTGCTGTAGTTTTAAAGAAATGGTATCAAAGCTTACCCTGGATAGCAGAGCAAGAATCACAGTTATCTGTTATGAATGAAAGAGCTGCTTCGGATAAAGGACGAAGTGCATTTTTTCAGGTAGTAATCAAGATGGCAGATAACTATATTTTTTTCTTATCAAACAGTATATTTTATACAGACCAACCTTGTGGAAAATTTTATTTCAGTAACAAGTTTCCTATGTTCCTTCCTCAGCTCTTTAATTCTATAACCTGCTGATTACTTTTTAGTCTTTTTGCCATTTCTTGTTATTTCCATGTTTTTGGTTATTCTAGCCTCTCAAAGAAGTTGCTGTATTTATTTTGCATCTCCTTCCACTCATTGTAACGATGAGGGACATACATGGTCCACAAGGAAAAGAAGGATTGCCAGCAGCTGCTCCACAGTCAAAAGGCTTGAGACAACCCTTTCTAGAAGTAATTCTAAAAAGAGCAGATAAAGAGTTTTCATTTTTAATTTTTATTTTGTTGGTTTTCTCCTGCTTTTCTCTCTGTATTTTGGACTGTATGTGCTGATACACAGCAGACAGAAACATGAAATTTGAGATAGCCGTCATGGATGCCAGTAACATGGCGCTCTAATGTTTGTTCTCTATGCTGCCTGGTTTCAGTACTGTAGGACTTGTTAAATGCTGAAAACACAGGCCTGTTTAGTAGCTTATTAATTTAATTTTGTGAAAAGAGCATATGTTCATGTTTCTGAATCATGTCAGGTTCTCTGAAGTATAGCCATAAATAAAAATTAAGCTGCACAAAAAATGAGTGTTTATAGTGTTTATCTTCTTGTCTATGTCACATTCTCAGTGAATTTCCCAGTTACTCAGACAAATTATCAAGGTTCTACTGTAATACAAAGTTGCAAGAAAATTTAGTAGGAACCTGTGTTTTTCATTCTGAGACTTTTGGTTAAGCCAGAGAGGTTCAAATGTATGTTTTTGTGTACTTGAAAAAGCATACTGAAACTTGTTGCCTTTATCATCCTCTTGACCTAATATTTTTTCTTTCCAGACCTAATTACCTGTTTAGACAATGCAAGTCACTTTTCCGAACCAGAATTCAAGTAAGACTGTTTTTACCTGTTTCCCCCCACTCTCTTTAATGAAGTCATTTGAGTGTTTCTACTTCATTCTGTTACTTACACCTGATGCAGCATGAAAATTGGCTGTCCAGAGAACTTCAGAAACCAACTAATTAGGGTTAGAGCTGAATAATTTTGACATTTGCACTCCTGCTTCCCCCCCCCCCCCCCCCCCCCCCCTTTTTGGTATTTACATGCAGTATACAGTAGAACCTCGTTAATTTGCACTAACACATAGGAGCTAATATCTCATTCCCATAGAAAGATTATTGCTTTTATAAACACATATTACAGCAGGTATACATCTTAAATACTGGAATTCATATCACAGTTATCTAAGGAGCACTAAACTATGAAATGTGTTTAAAAATTACAAACCCGTTTCACAGTTTGGTGTGAATTATTGAGGTTCTGTGGAGACATAAAATGCTGTACCTTCTGATGGGGGAAAAACATGTAATTTCCCTGTTTTCTCCTTCTCCATTTCCATTTAAAGCAAGGATTGCGTTTAAAGCTGCAGACTATTGTGAAGTACATAACCTTACTTTTTGGAGAACTTCAGCCCTGGCATCATGAAGCGTTTCAAAGTACAGCCTTTACATTTCTCTTTCATTTTCCCAAGTTCCAAAATAGGGCTGTGACTGTGGGTTCCGGCCTTACTCAACACGTGCTGAAGTCTCGGAATCCCACTGTTTTCGTGGTACCTGCAAAGTTGCTTCAACTGTTGTTGAACTGCAGTGGAAATGTTAATAGTTTACTCCAGTTTGCTGTTAAAGCTTGAAGATTTAATGGTTTTTGTATGTGCAGTATGAAATGGCACTAGAACATGAACACAGGCTTGCATCAGAGGTGCAGATGTCTTGCCTCTTGCTTTCCATAAGCTCGTGGTATTAACTGAATTTGGCCAGTTTTTAATGATCAAAGCGTTGCCAGGAGCTATTATAAAATGACATTACTTTTCAGATGTATTATTTAAAGGTGCAAACCAAATATATATGCAGGTCTCTAGTTTATAAAATAAAATACATTAATATTGGTACTTATATGACTTTCAATTTACAGAAGCCATGCAGTATTTACATTATAAAATGCTGGTTTTATTAATTTATTATATTGAGACTGGAACTGTAGTTTTAGCTGAGACTTTTTTTTAAACTTTTTCAAATGTCTGTTCTCCTGTTATGTACTTCTCTTCCTGAGTACTTTTTTGTCTGATTTGATACGTCTTCAATTAGGATATATCCTTAAATGGTGGTATATGAATGATAACGGTGTATTGTAAATGAAAAAAATAGTGATTATTTTGTAACATTCTAAGAGTTGTAGTTGCATGCATATCTTGACTTGATATTTTGTTCTCTTCCAGTAAGTATTGTCCAGCTGGATGTGTGATTCCTTTTGCTGATATTTCAGGCACTATTCCCCATGGATACAGAGACGTAAGTAAAAATACTGTGGGCTCGCGTCAATTTTGGTAAAACACGCACTGTATAATTAAAAGTCGATTATAGTTGTACGCGTTAGTTCTGCTGCCTGGGTTCTGGAATTTGTACCTTCTCAAGTGAATAGCATGCTAATCATTTTTTTGCACAGCTTCTAAATGGCTGGTGCTTCAGATGTTGCCATCTTCAGGAAGTGAAGTAGCGTAGTAGAGACTCAAACATTTTTGTAAGGCCTACTGAGAAGGATGGATCAATCAAAGTATTGTTTTATACTTCCTATTTTGTTTTTGTTGGCTTTCTCAGGTTGGGAAGTTCAGATTTATAAAGAGAGAACCAGTTCTTTTAATGGTGTCCTCTTGTTTTTGACACCGTAATACAGCTCTCAGCAGACGCTTTCAGTGGTTATCCTAATTTTTTATTACAACATGAGAGATGAAATACTATTTATGCTCAGCAGTTATAAAACCATTAGCAAAGCAGAGTTAATACTGTAACATTAATAGTTTATAAACTGGAAATTAAAATCTTTAATAATGTACTGTTTACTTAGAATGCTATAAAACTCTATACACTTGTTTTTCAGATGTAAGCTTTTGTAACTGAATTGGCATACCTGCCATAGGACTGGAGGGTGTTTGCTTTATTTATTTTTAAGTGATTATTATTTTGCTAGCAATCTAGTCAAGAATTACGTTAAATCTTCATTAAATCTATCTTAAAATACTCTTTTAATAAGCCATTAGCTCTAGCACAGAGGAAGGACAATTTTAAAATGTTCGTGAGCACAGATTTTAATATTAAATATGAACCTAAAGTGTGCTTCTCTGATTTTCTTTTCTAAACTATCTGTAAATCCTAGGCTACCTGCTTAAATTATTACCTATATGTAAAAATGTCACCACAGCATAACTGTGCTATATGTTCTGGTCCACAGTGAGTCCTCACTAAATGGCTGTGAGGTAATTTTTGTAGCTAGTAACAAGATGACGTTGATTCTCTAATCGCTAACATACTTGCAGCATCAGTAGGAGTTCTGCTTGTTGGGAGTTATTTTGCCAAAATCTGAAAAACCCCGTTTTCTATGGAGAAAAAAGGAAACTCCAGGAAATAAATCCCCCGTGACTTTCTTTTTGTGTACTTTATTGGTCTGAATAAAAGGCAGAGAATTTCACAGAAGTCAAGTTGTGTGGAAAGAAATCAAATTGTCCAGCATGTTAGACAAAGTTTCAGGTAGAGATTTCTTATGCATCTCTTTCAAATGATCAGCAGCTGCTTACTGCTTTAAAAAATACCCTAAATCTAGATCTTTTTGTGTGCGACCCTAATATCCACATTCCTTGAGGACTTGGAGCGCTCATTGCTGACATCTTCTGGTGAGTGGGGAGGAGAGAGCTGCATCTGCTGCAGAATCCTGTGCTCACTCTTTCAAGAGAAAGTAGGAAGGGAAAGGGGAGCTGCGTGCACGAGCGAGACATAATTACATTAACTTAGAAAGCTTTTGGTATATTTGGGAGGTGGGGAATAGGGTTAGAGTTTTTATGTGTGAATATACTGAGGAGAATTATGTTTGGAAAAGTCTTGGTGAGAGGGTTTTTCTTTGGCCAGTGAGCTTGAGATGTAGGGGCATCCTGGCCTGCTGGACCATGCAATTATTTCTAAAGAAGCCACAATGGAGAAAGTTGTTCTGTTTTTAAAATAATGTGAGAAAGAAAATCATCCATGATGTCTTTGTTCTCTGGAAAGGATCTGCTGGTTCCTTCTTAAAGAATTGTGGTGAGGCTCTGTAGCACCCAGCGGACTGGTTGGCAGAGCAGCGCAGCAAATGTGTTTAGTAGCAACAGCTAGGAGCAGACTTCGTTTGGGGAAGCAACTGTTAATAGTAAATAAACAACAGATGACAACTGCAGGTTTTTATCTACTTGGGCAAGTCCACACTGGGATACCGCGCTAGTAACAACAAGCTAAACATGGTTCCTGGAAGATATAGTGGGAGATACCCAGCTAGTCCTTCACAGGCAGCTTGGGCCCCCTCATTCTTCTAAAATTCAGGTTGGTCGCAGTCTCACTGGATGTGAGCGAGGGTCCGCAGGATTGCAGCGTGTCTGCGCGTACCCCAGTGCTGCACATTGCAGGAACGCCTGTGAATAGCTCTGTCTATGCCTGCTGCGCTGTGCGTAGCCAGTAATCCTCCAGAAACGTTGGTGCGTGTGGTGGACGGGTGCAAAGGCACTGCTGCTAAGCTTTTTTTGGAACTGGACTGTCTCTCTGCTCCTGAGCACTAGGATGTTTCTTGCTCAAGTCCCTTTGGCCTGGAAGAGTTTGCTTCCCAGCTGGAGAAGATCTCCTGGGCTAGTTTTGGTCCAGGAGACAGAGACGTCTTGCTCTGCTCACTCTGTGCTGTGCTCGAAGGACTTGGTGTGGTGAGTCAGTCCTGCTCGCCATGGCACAGCCAGCCAGGGAACGGAAGCGTCACTGTGACGTTTGTTAGCGGATCCAGGCTAACAGTTGCCCAGGGAAAGACAGAAAGAGCAGGATGTCCTGCAAGAAGTTTTTGCGTAACTGATCTCCGTTGACCTGTACAACCTAGGTAATCCGCTTCTTTAGAATGAATTATATTTGTTTATTACTGTGGGTTTATATGGATCAGATTGCTGGATAGTTAAACCATGTTGAACTGTGAGTTAAAATTAAAAAAAAAAAACATTGGCTAAAAGTTACAAAATCTGCAGTGCATCACTCCTTAATTGTGAGAGAATGACTAAACATACTTTCAATGCGCTTTCTATTAAAAGGTTTCCTATGTATTTATGTATTCAAGTTCTGTTGTCTGACATAAGAAGATTTATTGTAGGCTGAAAAAGTGGCTGTCTGGCTTTTTCAGACCGGTTCACCTTGCTGTTTGTTTGAGCTTACTTGATTACAAGAGTTACATTCCAAGTACATCTGGGCAAGGATGGAGTGAAATGTAGGAGCCTCTTTCTGTGTTTTTATAAATTCCATAACAAACCAAAGGTGAATGGCTTCTAAATAACAGATATAACAGTTAAATAAGAACAGTTTCTTAATGTAATAATAACAAAGACTATAACTGGACAATGTAGCATTTACAATATACATTGTAGTATTTAATTTACTTACAATGTAATATAAAATTTTTCTTTTTCCCCCTCTTCAAGTCATCATCACTTTGTATGGCTGGTGTTCACGCAGGCGTTGTGTCAAATACTCTGGGTGGCCAAATTAATGTTGTAATCAGCAAGGGCATTCCGTACTATGAAGGCTCTCTGGCTAACAATGTCACCTCAAAAGTGTAAGTGCACTTCCTGTGTTCTCCTTATCTTTAGCACCTTAGATCCTGGTAGTGTCTCATCGCGGGATTAATTTCAGCTAGTGGAGCTACGTGTTCCATGGACAGGTTCTCTTCTCTAAGGTTCTCACAATGCTCTTTTGCTACGGTGTGATTGTTTTACCAGGTACTTTTAACCTCTAGACCATAAAGATGAATTTTCCAAATTCTGCGAGGAGGTTTTATCTTCCAAAATGCATGGCACGACCATAAATTCCTAACAGTCTGTGGAAAAATAATAATTTAATGGCAACCTTTTAGTTGCAGGGAAAAGAGTGTAACTTGTCATTTTGTCTCAGAAGTCCCAGGAATGAAAGCAGTCACAGGAGATTGATTCTTCTTGTTATGATTAGCTTAATTTAATGAAATCTTGTATTTTGCTGGGCAGATGTTTGTTTGAAAGGCTTTAACTCAGATAGTATCTCTGGACTAGATTTCAGCTGAAAAGGTGTTCATACTGAAAGCGCTGCAACCTGGTGACAGGAGTGTTACTTTAATCCCAGAGTGCTTACTTGGGCATATGTGCAGGTTTCAGCGGCAAGCGGTCAGACAAGAAAAATAAATTGAAGACAGTTTGTTTCAATTTTCCTCACTGACTGCCACAACAACTATCTTCTTTTGTTCTCTGCAGGGGCCCGTTATCTACAAGTCTCTTCACATTTAAAACGAGCGGTAAGCATTATCGCCTGTATTACATGTATTCCATACAAATTTCGTGAGCAGAAATAAGTGTGCAAGTATTTTTATTTCTTAATTTTTGTTCTAGTTAGTGAGACTTTTTTCACTGCATTCCTCAGTAATGTATATTTTTGAATCATTTTACTATCTCATTTTGATGATTAATCATCACTATGTTTATAGATACAGTGATGTATAAAGTAAGCCTTGCTTATCTGCAGAACGAGATTCTTTCAGGTTATGTTCCTCTATCATAGTCTGGTTTAAAGCGACTTGACTCCCATACTTTAAACACACTGCTAAAGCAGAGCTGGGCGCTTCAGAGTTGCTCTTTATTTGTAACAACTGTGCATTCTAAGTTTTTTCCAGGTTTACTCCTTACGCTTTCCTTGTCGCCCGCTAAGAAAGCTAGCAGAAATCCCAAAATGATTCCTCAACTTTCTCCACCCCCTTTTACTTTTTTTTTCCTCCCATATTCTTGCAACTGAACGCTATGTGATAAATCACTTGTCTCTCTTGCTCTGAAAGGGCATCTCTGGGCCTTGCTGTGTAAGTTGTGTTCCTTCTTGGCTGCCCTGTTTTGGTTTGTAAATGTGCACCGGGTTGCTGATTGGTATAACAAGTGTTGCCCTTTTTTAAAGCTTTACTGCTTTGCATGTTTTTACTGTCTATCAATTACCCGTTTTTCAAATAAATTAGCTGTAATTTTCTAAATGGAAGCTAGCTTTTCTGTGGCTTTAAATGCCATCTTTGAATGGATGTTGGAAGTATTATGAAGACAGTGGCCTTTTCTTAGTCCCTTTAACTGTTTTAATAACAATATAAAAAAACCTAACAAAAGCATCACATCTGTTTTCCGTAAGGATAAAGTTAAAAAAAAAAAAGGGGGAGGGAAATCATACACACAATCCTCAAAAGTAAACAAATACTTTTCCTAATATATAAATAAAAGCGATGCTGAATGGGGATATAAAGGCAGGAATCTGATGGGCAGGAGTGTTTGGAGATGAAAATGTATACAAACAAGCAAAAATTAGAAAATATAATCCACATAATATTCAAATAATTTCTCTCCCAGAGCTCTGCAAGAGCTGGAAGAAGGAATTGCATATCTGGTGACCTTATGCTTGGAGAATATTAAACACAGTGATTGAGGCAGGGTTTGTGGGGTTTTTTGTCTTTCAAAATGTGATCTGATAGTGTATAGGAAAGTACTTAAATGGCCTGGAAATAGAAGAGAGAGGACAAAATGCTGATCTAGACTATCTGGATTTCAGTGACACGTTTGAGAAATTACTGAATAAGCTAGAGACAAGATGCAGGTCTAGATTAAAATGTATGTAGTTGGGTGGCCTAGGAGTTAGCTGAAGGCAAAAGAGGACTCTGTTAGGCTGAAATGAGGTTTATCAGACTGGTGAAGTTACTAGTGTTGCTCGTCTGTAATAGTTTTTGGTACAAAATAGAGGAGTGTGTTATTAATGCTAGAGGTGTGGTCAGTGCACATGAAACTATTTGTACAGGAAGACCTGGCTGACTGTGAGACTTGAGTAATAGAAATTAATTAAAGAATCACAGAGCAAAAAGTATAAGGTCGGGTTCATAGAGACTGAGGCATTTCTGCTTCAAACTGGCAGCATGTTGGATGGAAACAGCAGATGAGGGAAAGGATTCGGTTAGTGAAGTGCTAATGTGATCTTGTGCCGTAGCAGGTGAAGTACGTCCAGTAGAGGCAACGAACTGTTAATGCCATCGCACAGGGCATTGGCAAAGCCTTTTCTGGGATCCAGTCGCACGTGGGCTCTGCCACCTGCACCTCCCTTGAGGGATGAGTGCCCGACCTTGGTGCAGAGGAAGGCTGCAGGGCACCTGCAGGGAGCTCACAGCAAAAGGGAAGCCAGGCTGGGTTGTTCAGGCTGGCTGAGTGAAGGCAAAGATTGCTCTCTACCGCTATGTCTGGGGAATGCACGTGTGCGAAGGGAAAACTGTTGGCACTACAGAACAAGGTTTTAGCAAAGAGCAAATGGACGTCAACTAGCCACAAGGAAATTTAGCCAGGAATTTAGGAGATGTTTTTTAGCTATCAGCAGAATACCGCATGGGAAGAAACGTTTAGTACGAATGGTAATAAAAAATACAACTAATTTCAAGAATGTGTTTGAGCTCAAGGCCAGGATTATGACACGGCTTCCTACATTCTTTGGTGTATTGTTTGAATTAATATTGTGATACTGAGGTAGGTGTGAAAAACAAGAAGTTACGTAGACACAAAAAAGGAATGAACGATCAAGTAGTCTGTTTCCCATTCCTGCATCAACCGTACATGCTATTAAACCGTGACAGCTCACCCAAAGCTTCTCTTCTAGTGCTCTGTGTGGGTGGTGATTGAGAGAATATCGACATTACTCTTCAGCAGGCGTAAAGCATGTAATTACTCAAGATCACAAGTTTGGTTCCAGCATCACTTTTAGAAAGCACGAGACAGTGTGTTTTGTTGGTAGTGTTGTTATGGAATAAATTTAGATGGCAGTTTAATATTTTCATGTAAAGCCTTAAACTCCAAGCAGGTAAAATCATAGTATAACTTGAATTTTCATTTTGAATCCTGACCTTTTCTGTTGCTCAGGTTGCTATGGGACACTGGGGATGGAATCTGGGGTAATCCCTGATTCCCAGATCACGGCATCATCTATTCTTGAGTGGTCTGACCAAACAGGACAAGTGAACATTTGGAAACCTGAAAATGCCAGACTAAAAAGGGTTGGTCCTCCTTGGGCTGCTTTTATCAGCGATGAACATCAGTGGTTGCAGATTGACTTGAATAAGGAAAAGAGAATAACAGGTAAGTGAATCTGATGTGGCTTTCAAGCAGCATGCAGAAAGTTTGGTTACTGACATCCTTTTTTCCAGTGCTTGGTCTTAAAGTCCAGGTGACATTTAATTACCATTACAGCAAAGTCGGTTCCATGTCCTAGCTAATATTACTGAGGAGCCTGGAGTTAGAGTTGAACAGGTGGAATTTCATGGTAGAAAACACCTCTTCCATCAGAATTTGTTGAAGTGTTTCCTATGGTTTTATTGGATCCTTGATGCTTCCCTTTTCCTGTTGATTGTCTCCTGGTGCAAATCCGCATCCGGTCAGCTCAGTCCACCGGCACGGCTGAGGCAGGTGCACTGACTTCTGTTCCTAGGCTTGCCGTACAGCCCGTCATGGCGTAGCGAATCCAGCAGCGGAGACAGGAGCAGTTGCGGTGCAATGTGAGATAAGCAGCAGAGAGAGTAAACCAGCTGGCAGCCTCCCCTCCACCTCCATGCCTGAAGTGCCCAGCTGAGAGCTGGGGATGGGGGGCCCCTCCGCAGTCTGTTGCGCTTTCCCTTAGCAGACAGACCAAACGGCGCGGACTGATGCAGCCGGGGTCTGGGCGAGGCTCTGCTCCGTCACAGAGATGGCGATGGACCGCCCGTCATGATTTTAATAGCTGTGTTTACTCAGAGAGACAGCTGGAGGTGCTGTTTCCCAATCCGCTCTGGGTGGTTTCCTTGACATTTTGGGAGTTGAGCAAGCGAGCTCATGGTTACCTGTTCTGTTGATTGCAGTGTGGTCCATACCGAGTAGTGAAGCACGGAGGCGTTTGCATTTTGGGGTTAACCTCAGGGGTAGGCTAAGTAGTGGCAGTGCAGTTACTGTATCTTCCGTGCTGACTTTAGTGTTTTCTGTTTTAATTGTTCAGAGGTGATTCATTGTTGTTAATGGGCATGTTTGCAATCTGACTTAAATCAAAAATAAAGTGGCTTTAGGTAGAGTGCTTCACAGGGTCCCAGGCTTAAGACTATCGTGAAACATCCCCCTTTGATCAGTTTGGGTTTGTCTCTTTCTCAAATGCATGAGTTGGTCTCTGTAAACTCAGCTGCACACCCTGCTATCAGCAGCTTGGCTTCCTGTCATTAAGCAACTCGGGTTTACCAGCAGCCTTTGTTATTACCTCCCTGGGGACTATTTGGATTTCACATTACTCCTCTAATTCCTGTGCTAATAAGCTTTTACAAAACAGCTTTCCTGTGTGAGTCGCTCTGCAGCGCTGAAGCATTGGCTTTAGGAAGCTTTGAATGGTGCTTTTAGGTTGGCAGTACAAAAGCAGGGAAGAGTGGTGGGGTCTCGGCAACTGGAGGCAGAAGGGGGCCATAGTCAAATGAACGGGCCGTTTCCATCAAGAAATGGGGGAAAAGTGCTTAGCGAGGTTACATCGTGGGAATTAAAATATAAAAGTAAAATGATTATTAAGTTTCAGTCACTGTAGTAGTTTCAGACCCTGACACCTTGGATAAACTTCGAAATGTAACCGGACCAGTGGAGATTCCAATTGTGTAACTCTGGATTAAAAAGCTGATCTATTGATTTTTACAAACAGGTACCAGTTTTTTTTTATAACTGGGCACCTTCATTTTCACAGGTATTATAACTACTGGATCAACCTTAGCAGAGTACTACTATTATGTCTCAGCCTACAGAATTTTATACAGTGATGATGCACAGAAATGGACAGTGTACAGAGAACCCGGCATGGATAAAGATAAGGTAAAAGTACCACACACTTTCTAGGTATGTTCTATGGAGATTCACAATTGTAAATACGACTGATTTTGGTACGGTGAGGAAACATTAAATAACTTTTCAGTGTAATTTCGAATCATAAACAGCATCTATGCAGAAATGTGCAAATATGTAAGGATTTGAACAGTTCTGAAATTCAGAGACCATTTTTATTACTATTTGAGGGTGGGAATATTCTACACAAGAAACTTCCCTTGCCAGTGGTAGGCTGCCTGGTACTGCGTCCCTTTAAGGATAATCGGATTTCTTTCAAAATAGGTTGTATGATTCAAAATTAAGGTTTACATTCTTGGCCTCTTGTGGTTACAGAATAAGTGTTAGGGGTTGTGTAATTTTCCATCTTTTACAATGTTTCCGTCAATCTTACTTTTTGATAAAATACTGGTAAGTTTCTTTCTTGTATAATAGTAGTTTTCTTAAAAAATGAAATGGTATGTTCAGATTGCAAATGCTTTGCCACAAAGAAAAATTACGTAATGTTAGCAGCAAGATAATCTTATTTTCCCTGTGTTTACAGTTTTGCAGTATTTAATAGACAGTAAAAATGAGAAGATTAATGTCCTACCTGATCTTCCCAGTGGTTTAGAACAGATTTTCTTAAACAAATGAGAGGAATCCTGACTGGAACTAGAATTTCCTTCTTTTTCTTAAAATTCTTGGATGTAATTTACTTTACTTCCATAGGCCTGTGGTATTACGTACATGTAATAGTAACTAGTAACCTAGTAGCGTTTTAGAAACGGGTCTTAAGAATGGTAACTCTTTAGCTGTACTTGCTTTTCTTGTGTTTACTGTGGGTTAAGAATGTTTCAAGGTAGGATGTAGAATCCTGTTGAGGAAGTGAAAGGTTAAAGTATCGTGTTTGTGAAATTAAGAGGTTTTTGAACACTGAACATCAGTGGGAAACTTTCCTGAAAGCATCTTTTGGTAGTTTTTGAGTGCCCTCTTCTGGCCACAAAATAAAATCTCAGCTAGCGAGCCACCTAGATTTAAGCTTCATGTTTCGTTTGATTACTTTCCTAGAAAACCTTTGCAGCTGTTGCCTGTTAATTTGAGCATATTCTTTTTCTTGCAAGTTCATGAAGTGAAACAAATTGTGGAGCTTGAAATTGCGGGCAACAGATCTTTTTTTGCTCTCTCTGTACCGTTAGGTGCGATGCATGAAGAACCACACGTACCCAGAAGTGCCAGCTGTAGTTAAAGGACACAAAAGAGGGTTCAGTGTGGTTGGTCTCTTAGGCCTCAAAATAGCAGGTTTTTCCTCTGTCTGACATCGCCTCACTTGATGCAGCTTTGCGTTCGGATGTGTGCGCATGCAGGCTTCTCCCTTTGAGCCTTACGTGGTTGCACACCAGACAAACCAGGAGGTGCTATTCCTCCCCCCCCCGCCCCCCCCCTTTTTTTTTGGAAAAATGTTTGAAATTCCTAACGTTGTTCAGGAGACTAGAAGCTTTTCCAAGGCTTTCCTGTAGTCCTCTTTGCAGATAGATATCTTCTAGAGATCTGTCAGTACTCAGGAAAAGCTTTTCTGAAAATTTTTAGATGTGAAAAAAAGAATAAAATGCTTGAATTGGGGAAAAAATGACAAATCAAAGTTGCAGCGTTGGAAAAGTTTTGTTTGACAGCACGGAGGCAAATTGAGAGAGTTTGATAATAAATGGAATGTGAAAGTGATTTCTCATCAAAAAACTTGCACTGGATTGAGCTCAGAAACAAATTTTGTTGTGCAAAAAATTAAATGAACAAAAACTATTGAGCTGCAGGTAAAGTTAGATTACTGGCTTAACACTTGACATCAAAAGCTTGACTCATAAAAGCCTGGAGTAAAGAACTACTTTACTGTTAATCTTTCTTGAAGATAATAGTCAATGTTAATGATTCTTGTTGCCTTTGCTGTTACATGCTCAGCCTCAGAAACCCGAAGTGAAACTAACTTTCAGTGTTGGGCATCTGTTTTCCTCATCTGCAAGTTCTGCATTTGTTGCCCGGGTAGCCAGGTGCAGCTTGACCTTCTTGGAGTAGTGGGCACCGGCATGGCGCAGTGCAGACAAGAACACAGTACAGCAGTTTGGGCTGGGCGCCTCCTCTCAGAGAGTCACCGCTGTATTTTGCTTCTTATTTGCATCTTTACCAAAACCAGCGCTTCTCTGGCGAGATCTGTAGCTACAAGCCTGTCAGCTTAGGGACAAAAAAAAAAAAAAAAAAAAAAAAAAAAAAAAGCCCTCATTTAGGGGAAAAGTGGCTGTAAACTGGAACTCGGTCTTCTGTGATCTTGCCACGTCTCATTAGATGGTGAATACTTGGACACACAAACTGTGACTGCTTTGTATTTTTCATTTATTTCCAAAATAACACCATAGACTTGCCCCCGCATTTAACCTGTCTTCATTCATTGCTAGTAAGTATATTTAAGAACAAAAAGCTTAAATTCAGAGCAAGACAAGTATCACCAAGAAGCACGTGCTTGTAAGTCTGCGCTGCAGTAAGCTGGGGAAGCACAGAGACTATCCGCTTTCAAGGCAGACACCTTGTGCTTGCCTACCTACGCTTCTAGTATCATGAATGGGTTAGTGCTTAGTTTGATAGTGTTACTTGGATACATAAAAATGAAAATGCTGGTTAGTAATTTAAGATGTAGAAGAAACAATACACTCAAACACAAAGTACTGCATTTTAATTACCGGGTGATTTATTTTTCTGTGCCTAACTAAATTGACTTATGTGTTTATTTGATCAGTCAGTGCTTTCAAACATGAAGACAATTAATGCCTATGTAAGGACAAACCAAAATTGTTATGCGTAAGTAATAGTAACGGGGCTTGTGTGTCTTATGAGAGTGGAGACATGTTATGTACGTCAGGGAGCCCAGGCGTGAGTCCCTTAAAGGTCCCTGGGGTTGTTTGGGGGGTCTTGGGACTTTCAAATAGATAGTTTCCTGGAATAATTATTTTCTTTCAAACCTGTAGGGATATTCTAGTCATTTTGTTACAAAAACGTAAACGCAGGAGTGCAATACAACAATACCCATCTTGAGCGTCAAGGTTGTGTATCAGTGCAGCGATCTGCATTGATCAGAAGCGTACTAAAACTCTTAACTGCTCCATTTTATGCAGACACATCAGCTGTTACACAATACACTGTTTGTCCTTTAAGAGTGGCAAGGTGCTTTATTGTTTACCAAGTGATGTGAGTGAGCAGAAAACTCTCTCTGTAGTACTTATTTTTCAGATTTGTGCAGGCAAGTGCCATAATTCTGTTCTGCATTATGTCCAACATGATTGGCACTATCTGTATCAGTGCTTTAAAACCAAACATGTTACTCACGTACTGTCCCCTCTACGGTGACATGTGTTGCAGTAGCGCCCAAGAGCTGCGCTTGCAGGGCCAAAGCCCAACCGCTGTGCACTAACGTGGAGAGACAGTTCACTTCCTACCCGGAGATGCGATGCCGAACCAGCCCTCCCAAAGAAGGTGCTGGGATGGCTTGCTGGGTTGGGGTCCTGGCCTACGTTCTGTATTGTTTTAAGCAGCCCAGCGCAAACCCTGTAGTCGGCTGTAAGTTCGTCGGTGTGCTTACACTGCATCATACAGTGACTGTCCGCTTACTGGTTTTAAATTTCAACCAAACCTGTTGTGTATTGTCAAATTTTGATGAGTTCTTTGTGTGCAAGGACCAGCAGTGAAGGTCCAGCTTTAGCTCATCCTTCATGCAAAATCTGTGAATCTGTGCCCTTCTCTTCCAGAACCGCAGGGCTCCCTTTGAGGTTCTGAAGAGAAAGCGCTCACGTTCTGAACCTGAATCCTTTCATTTTGCTTGCGGTTCAGCCCTGGTGGGCAGCAGCCACTAGAGGACAGTGAGATTACATGCTTGACTGCCTCTCTTACTGCTTTCTCATAAATGCCATACCCATTCACGGGACAGGCTTAAAGTATTCAGGTGTGCGAAGGCCCCGATTAATTCCTGCTTTCACACTGCCACAACTGCTTGCTATATATATTTGAAGACTAAGTGCAAAATACCAAAAAGGACTGAGTTAGAATTATTCTCAGTGCCATAAACATGCGAGATGTCTTTAACAGCGGGCATTGCCGGGGGAGCGGCAGTAGAATATTACATGGTACCTTTATTCTGAAGTAAGTAGTTCCGTGCATACACATCCACACACGCCTTTCTTTAGTTTATTTAGTTAGTTATTTAACAGGGCTGAGTGAGCGGAGATGTGGAGGCAGCAGCACCGTTCTGGGGTGAATTTTCAGGATTCTGCGTCGCTTACTTTTCCTAAATGAAACATCAAAATTGGTTGTAGTTACTTAGTTGCTATTGCATTTGTATAACATAATGTTTGTGTCTCTTTTTTTTCTTTTCTAGATATTTCAAGGGAACACTGAATTGTACCAGGAAGTTCGCAATAATTTCATTCCACCTATTATTGCACGTTTTTTTAGGATTAACCCATTAAAATGGCACCAGAAAATTGCAATGAAAGTAGAATTGCTAGGATGTCAGTTTAGTATAGGTAAGGCAACTGAAAACCTTTTCAATTGTTCAAGACAAGCAGTGAAATAATTTGGCAAAGCTTGCATTGTGGGTATATTTTCAATGAGAAAAAAGTACTTCTTAGCTGCATAATCCTTCTGTAACTGGTACTTCTGAATTGTTTCCAAAGTTATTACACTTAACCTGGAAAATACCTAGTTTAGGCGTAAACGAGGTAATTTAGAAAATAAGTGTTTCAAAAGGCACCAGTCACTTGCTTTCCATGGTATTGATTCATGGGGGCTTTTTCCTCATCATATAACACGAACAAAAGCTTTAGAGCAAACTGTTCCAGCTCTCTTCTCCTCAAAAGGGAACATGGAAAACTAGCACTTCAAACACCTTTTTAAATGTAAATTCTTTTCTTCTAAAGGTCGTGCTCCTAAAATCACCATGCCACCACCACCGCAGAACAAGAATGACGACAAGAATGATGACTTCAGCGATGACTTCATTCATTCAGTGAAGACTTCATTGCAGACAGATAAAACAACTTTCACACCTGAAATAAAAAACACCACAGTGACTCCAAGCGTAACCAAAGGTATCCACAGTTAAGCAGCAGAAGTGTTTGGGAACTCCTTACAGTACCTTGGCATATATTAAGTGTGCTTTCTGAATTTAACTTTTCTCAACACTTATATAATTATAGCAAATTAGCAATCCTTTCTTTTTAATATTTACCAGTTATATACATATGATAAAAACTGTACAGTTGCGTACTGCATGCAGAAACAAAACCAATCTTCCAAGTCATACATATATATAAAATTCCATCTTTCAAAACTTGTTCAAACTGAGTTCAGCTTTTAATTACTGAACAAATTTTGGCAGAAGGAGAAGCTCCGACTTCCCTTCAGAATTAATCAGATGGAACTGCTTTGTTATTTAATTTGTTAATTTCTTAGGACAAAACACTTTTGACATAGCTAATCTTTTATGGAGCAGCCACGTTGGCATGAAATTTGAAAAACATCATCTGGCATCATCGTTTTGTTTATCAAAGAAAACTGTCAGGAAAGGGAGCAAGATCACCGCAGACGTAGGCATTGGTGAAGTGCCCTTTGGGTGGCAGGGGACAGGACGGTCTCATGTCGCAGGCAGACCCAGCATAGGCTGATTGTCATTAACTGTTAAGGTACTGTGGCATTTACTTCTTATAAGAGGTTCAAACTGAAGTAGTTGCATATTCCTGGGCTCTTTTGATTTTCTTTGTTAATAACAAAATACATTGTTCTAACAGAAAGATCTTTCTTATATTAAAACAAATCTGTTGATTTTGATGTAAAACCTTGCAAAAATACCAGCTGTGCATACCTGTAGAAGAGCTAGATGTTAATTGACATTTACACTGTGGGAGCATCCAGCAGCGTAGCTTAGCTGGGGGATCTGGTGTGATAGATGGCATACATGAAAACTATGTGCTTTACCCAACTAATTTTCAAATTAAAAGCTGATTTATGAGAAGCTCTTCTGTCTGACACCACTTAATTTAATGGCTTTCAGATGTGGCATTGGCAGCAGTTCTGGTTCCAGTGCTGGTGATGGTCTTCACTACTCTGATTCTTATCTTAGTTTGTGCGTGGCATTGGAGAAACCGGTAAATGAATAGATTAATGAAAGTACTTTAAATGACTGTTAGCCTGGTGTGTGGGAATGAAATGCTGCATGTATTGCTGTGGGAACTACGTGGTCCACACTTGGGGAAGGATTTTTTTCTGAGTTGTATTCTCTGTGAGAAAACGTTCACTTGAATAGCAAGGACAGTGAAAACAGTTTTTTGTAACTATTTTCATTAGAAGTGCTTTTACTGAAAACTGGTTTCTCCAGTAGCAGCAGACTGGTGATGGCAAGCCAGGTTACTGGTGCTTATACTTTAAATTTGAGGACCAGTTACTGCCATGGTGACCGTTGCTGAGCATTCATTAATGCATTGTCTGATAAGCAGACTAGCTAAAATACCCCCTTTTTCTTTTTTTCACAGCAAGAAAAAAACTGAGGGCACTTATGATCTACCTTACTGGGATCGTGCAGGTAACAAAATGGTTTTACAACATCCTTTACTTGGCATTTTTGGTTTGATGCATATTTCAGATTGCAGTAACAGACAGTTTCCGCTAGCAGAAGCTTCTCTAACGCTTACTGATGTAGGCATAGTGAACAATGAATTTCTTTTCTGGACAGACTTAACTGCTTCGTTCTCTGAATTTTCTTCAGAAATAGAAAATGCCTTGTCTCCTGTTAGAACTCACAGCTTCAGATTTTTTCTTTTAGTAAACAAACTACAGAACTTCCTATTTATACAACATGAGGGGAAAAATTGTTTATGAGAAATGTCTTTATACATTTGATGATCATATATTTGGTACTTTCTTTGTCCTGGAGAAAATCTTTCATCTTAGTGTATAAGATCTGTCAAGTTTTGTCTTTCTTCATTGCCCTAGTGAGCATGTGGGATTGTTTGCAGCCCCTTTTAGGTATATTTTCCATCCTACTGTCTAGTGCCCCATTAACTTGAGATCAGACAATTCCACCGAGCAGCACTTAGCAAGTGTCCTGAAAACGCCTGTGCTACAGCGTAAAGGGCTCCTGCAGCAGTTGGGTTTGTCCTGTCTGTATGACTGTGCTTCACGTCTCTGTCCTCGTGTTGAAAATTTCCACATCTGCGTGTTTGCTCACTGGCAGTTTTAAGTATGCCTGATCCTTTAGCCAAGAAACCTTTTAATGACCTTGCTTTTACTTATTACACGTCCGTTTCTGATAGGTCACAGCATTGTTGGCTTAGAATATTAGACTCAAAATATCCTGTATTTAAATGTCAATGATGGACATACCAGATTTTCTTCCTGTTTGCTTAAATTTAAATGTTCAGTATGCAGGTCTGTTTTAAAAGGAAATTTGGCAAAATGCAATCTCAAAATAATGTTGCTATGCTTCTCTGTGGAACCTCTGTCTGTCCCCTCCCACAGGCTACCTCCGGTTTTGTTAAACACTGCGGTTTTGAGTCTCCTGTTTCTTGGGCTTTACCTACAGGATGGTCTCTTACAGCGGGAATGAAATGTGCTAATGGACAGCAAAACTAGAATGGCTCTGGCTGCTGGGGGAAGGGATGGGGGAACCTAACAAAACCAACCCTCCCTGCCTTCTCTCCAGAAAACGTTCATGCCCACAGTCACTCCTTGTCATTTCCACTGAAGTTAAAATCCTCTTCATGCAGGTTTTTGCAAACATTCACTGATCAGCCTTTTTCAACAATGGGAGTTAGAAACATGACATTAACAGCCAGAAATCACATTCATTAAATGTACTCTTAGGTTATAACTGAGATCGTCTCAAATTTTGGGTAAATATTTGATTTACAAATTGGAATTGTGTCTTTTCTGTGTTGTACTTTATGAGTTTATTGATGTGATGAGCAGCCCCAGCACTGCTGCTAATGGACATTCAGGGACAGATTCACTAGACTGCAGTGCAGCAGTTCTGCAGGTGTTTGAAGGGGGAGCTTTCAGGCAAGGTGACTGGGTGAGAGCAGTGTTTTCACCTCTGAATCTTAGTCTGCCAGACAATATTAAAATATCTTGTAACCTTAGGGTCATGCGAATACTGGTAATTGAGTTGTTTACCTACTACTAGAAAATATAAGCTGTGGTGTAAAAATATTTTAGTAGTCTTATATGCTTTTTTTTTTTTTTTTAAAATCCACGTGAAGGATGGTGGAAAGGAATGAAGCAGTTTTTCCCGACCAAATCAGCAGAACATGAAGAAACTCCCGTACGCTACAGCAGCAGTGAAATTAGTCACCTAAGACCAAGAGAAGTCCCAACAATGCTGCAAACAGAGTCTGCAGGTACATTTTACTGGTTTTGTGGGCTATGTAATATTTTCCATCCTACTGTCTTGTGCCAAAACATATATGAAATACCAAAAAATGTCAGGAATTTGGCTACATTTAATTAGTTCCTGTTTGCTTTGGGTAACAGAGGAGAAATTAATGGTTCTTTTGGTAAGTGCATTTCTTAAAATGCAAGCTCTTTCAGATCTGTTCTTGGCGTGTCATAAAAGTATGTATTACTTGACTTGATGTGCTGTGGATATAATGCACTAACTGGAAGTTTCTTTACTTGTACTTGTTCTTAAACCCCAATAAAGGGTTGAAGGATTTTTTTAGTTCTGTTTTCATGCACTGGAAATAATTGCACCCCACTATCTTTATGCACAAATCTGAAATGTGGCACTTGGTTCCCTACACTGACTGCATGGATTAAATCATTCTTTTGATCTAGGAAAGGAGGAGTTGCCGGTGACGGCATATGCCCTTTCCTTGGTGAACCAGCCATTAGAGGAAGGTGACTGACTGTGCCTTTGGTTCTGTGCTTACATGCTGGTGGCAGAAATACACAGACGTGCAGGAATTACGGCTTCACAGCAGGCAAAATGACTTTTCTCTTTTTGGCTGCTTGTGTGTTTTTACCCAGCTAGCCAGGTTTCTCACCTCCAGCTTTTGTTACTCAGATTATCTGTTGAACTAAAACATCTCAGCTGACCACATGCAGGCTTTCCCCCTCAGCGGACAAACCCTCTGCCCCAAGGACCACTTTGTATCCAAAGACAGGCAGGATAATTTCATTTAATTCTAATTTTGCAGGGAAGCACGTTTCAAAAAACTTTGTTTTGAGGCAGATTTACAGCATGGGAAATTGCAGCTCACAAGGGAAGAAGTATAAACCTGAGCAGTCAGGATGTTGTAGCTGTCGCAATGGCTTTAATATTGGGTGGAAATGACTTTTTCCAAAGCAATTGGCACTGGCAGACAGAGACGGACCACTGGTTTGATTGAGGATAATAATTTCTGTGACAGTATTGACAGTTGTATTTAATGTGATGCCATTGTAAAAAAAAAATTCCATTAACTGTGTTTTTATTTTGTTTTGTTGGGGCTTGCAACACAGAGTATGCTCAGCCACTGGTAGGGGGAATTGTCGGCACGCTTCATCAGAGATCGACCTTTAAGCCAGAGGAAGGGAAAGAAGCAAGTTACGCCGATTTGGACCCTTACAATTCACCCATACAAGAAGTTTACCACGCTTATGCTGAACCACTACCTATAACTGGGCCAGAATATGCAACTCCAATAATCATGGACATGTCCAGCCATCCCAGCACACCTCTTGCCGTTCCTTCCATTTCCACCTTCAAAGCTGCAGGGAATCAAGCTCCTCCACTGGTTGGAACTTACAATAAACTCTTATCTAGGACAGACAGCACGTCATCAGCACAGGCGCTGTACGATACACCGAAGGGGCAGCTGGGGCCAGGTGCCACCGATGAATTGGTGTACCAGGTACCACAGAGCGTGGCCCATTCCACTGGGAGTAAGGATGAACTAAGTTAGCTCACGAGTAAGGCAGAATGATGGCTTGTTTTTAAAAGCCAGTTCCATAAAGCTGACAGTTTCATTTTTTAATTGCATTGTTTTGATATTGTTAGTCTTAAATAATACGATATTGAACCAAAAGATGTGGTATTGGAGGTCTGGGAAACCAGTAATTCTGCCTTTCCTTAAGCTGTATATATAATTACAGCTTGTTTCCTGCAAAACCGTGGACGTTTTTATTACTACTGTACAATTGTCTGTCAGACATGAGAGAAGAACTCTTCAAGATTAGCTTCAGTAATTCTTAGATGTGAATGATAAATTGGGAGAAACAGTTTAAAGTACGAAAGCCAATAATTTCTTGCTAATGGTACTATTTCTGGGGGGAAAAAACCCCCAAACCCCAAAGGTCCTAACTTTCTAAGATCTGTATGTAAGCACTATAGCTTCTAAAATTCGTTTTACCCGATAAAATGCCTGCACAACTTTGGACTTTAAAAACTACTATCAGGACTGATGGCAAAAATCCCATTAACTACATGGCATAAAATAGTTTTGATTCTAAATTATGTTATTTCAGCTTTTGTTCACAGGATAAGGAAGCATCAGCTGTGTGTTCCTCAGAAGGTTCCACCATTTTTATTAGCCTTCCAAAACTAGAACCTGCTCTCTGTACGGTCTCTTTTCTGCCTCATCTCCTTAAGCCGCTCAGCCTTGTTCCTTCCTAGGCATCCAGGAGGCACAGACCAAGTCATGCAGGCAAACTACACGGCAACTGCTTTTACGTTTTTCCCTACTAAGCGAAGGCTGCTCTGAGTAGCGTCTGCCTTGCATCCAGATGTCCCTGATGGTCAGTGTGCAAGAAGCATCCAGGTGTTCAGGGTGACTGAACACAGAAAGGTTCTCCCTGTCCCCCTACCCTGCCCCCCCCGGAGTATCTATTGTTGTGTGTTAAGATGTGAGCATATACAAAGAAAGATATGTAAATACTTTTGCGAGTGCTTAAGGAAGCACACAAATATTCTAATGGTGCACAGTTTGTGTTATACACGCATTTAGCACATAGGGTACGTTTTAGCACAACTGAAAAACTTTGGCCTTAGGGCTTTTCTTGAGTGTTCTTATTAGAATTCTAAAAGATTCCAAAAGCTTTGCAAGAGAACCAGTACTGTTCCAAAGAGTGTCCATTTCAGAAGCATTTAATTGACTTTGTATCCTTTGAATGTTCCAGTGTTATCTACTATGAAAACATTGCAGTCAGTGTTCTATTTGAGATAACATAGACTAGTTTTAACTAGGTAATCATGAAATGAAAACCATTTGGATGTCATATTTGCCATTTTTTATCTTGTTAGAAACAAAGCACAGCTTTTTAACCTAAGTAGTAGAAAAATCCCCACAATAAAAATGCTTTATTTTTATTGTAACAGCACTGTTGGGAGGATGCTGAATTAATTTATACACGTGAAACCCCCTACCTACACAGTAGCCCAGTTTTATGGATGTTAGTGGTTACTATTTGTTTCTGTGATGTAACTCAAGTCAGCCTTGTTTATTGCCTGTGGTCCTTAAACCAGGTGGAGAACATCCAAACTGAAACTAAAATACTGTTCAAGGGGCTGCCACCCTGTCTCGATACCAGTAGGGTCTCCTAACTTACCACTTCAAAATTTGTTGGCACAGGGGCTATATATAAACTCAGTAACCCAATATTACTTGTGGCCTGTTCAACATCTAGAATACGTTGTTACGTACTCTGTGCTACCTTAAAGCACAATTCTGCAATTTTTTGATCATTCTTTCTCATTCATTGAGAACGATGTTTATTTTTTTTAGAATTGGGTGTCTAAGCCTAAATGTGAATGTAAGTAAGGCTGGTATATAGGACCCATTCATGAAAAAGAAATTCCTGCCTATAGTTGTATTTTTGATGTTATCGCAACTTTTTCTGCTTGATAAAGCTAGTCTGCAATCTTTGTAGTTTTGCTTAAACAGGTAAGTAAGTGTTCTTGCCCATGAGCAGCAACTGTGACTTCAAAATTATCTATCTGAGCTGATGTTATTTGAAAGGGGTGGGAGGTTATTTGCACCAAGATGTGACATATTTACTCCAGCCAAGTTAAGAAACCTCTGCGTTCTCAAACTGTACCAGTTTAGGCTTAGAAAAATTAATCTACCATAAAAATAAATGGATGTGTTCAAGTCAGTAAAATTAACACTCTTGGATTTAATTTTTACTGTAGGCTGGGTATGGTAGAACTGTGCATATAAGATGGTGTAAGAATTAGCCTCTCTACAGTGGGTTGTTTTCTAAGCAACCATAATGCAGGTTCATTATCTGAGCAGCATGAGCTGTTGACTGGAATGGTTGTTTTTAAGAATTTAGAAGTCCCTTTTCTGAAAGAAATTGGTCCTAAGCTTTGCTCCGTGCTTTCAACTTTGAACATGTTATCTGCTAGGGCTAAGAAGATAAGTTTGAATATGTAATGGTTGGGTTTAAAATGTATGCTATGGCCTGTTAAACATTGATTCCCAAATGTAAGTTGCATGACACACTTAAGATTAGCATTCGGTTGTGTACAATACAAGCAGAGGTACATTTAATGGGTCTCTCTTAGATGTGAAGACATATGGATATAAAATGTATTTCAATCTTGTTTGGCTTGAGTATTCTCCCAGAATGTATGTTCTTACCTCAGCATGTATTGTAGTTGCTCAGTATTTGTATATGTTGCTAGAACTTAGACTGTATAAATAGTGAGGGATTTTTATATGTATGTTAAAAAGTATTTTAAATAAATTGTACATACGTATTACTCAGTATGTTTGCATTTAACACCTGCCTTATATCTAATTCATTTGTAGTTTGGAAATGCAAGGGTTAGATACGAGTTAAGCCCTGTTGCTGTGTTTTTCGCAGCAGTTCCCCCCCCCCCCCTTAACTATGTTACCCCAGAGGTGCTACCACCGTGGCTGACTGCCTCGGCCTTGGCCGGCAGCGGGTCTGTCTTGGAGCCGGCTGGCATTGGCTCTGTCGGACATGGGGGAAGCTTCTAGCAGCTTCTCACAGAAACCACCCCTGTAGCCCAAAACCTTGCCTCACAGACCCAATACAACAACCCATTGCTTAGATGCAGAGACAATCCCCCCACCACTCAGCACACCACCTCTATACTGGTAGAGGGGCTGCTAGTTTATTCTTCAACTAGACCCATGGCTATTTTCCAATTACTGAGAAAAAAGCTGCTTTTGCTTTCAAAGCTTTCACCTTCTTTATCTTAATTCTAGCACTGCAGTTCCTAAAATAAGGAAATCATAATTACTCTTCTTTTGCAAGTAGAAGGTTAAGATTGGATCTTAAATGGCTTAGCTCTGTGCTTGTCAAACTGAAACATCCTTGTAACATTACAAGCAGACTTGTCTGCAGAAAGCGAATGCCAGCATGCCTGCACACACCCCTGCTTCAGTTAGTTGACCAGTGTTCCAGAGGGACTGTTCTCAAGTGGGACAGCCATCTGTGTGAGGCAGAACACTTGCCCTTTCTTTATCTGTCTCTGCATCTTGTTAAATGTACACTCTGCATGAAACACAACTTAACTTACCTGAAATACTGCTGTTTCAGCCTGGGCTGTCTTGGCTTCATGTTTAAGGTTTTCCACATCTTGGGGGGTGGGGTGGGGGAACTTGAAGCAAAAACATATCTAGATTTCTGAAAATGTTTCAGGAGCCAAAACCACCCTACTTTTACACATCTTAGTGTGCATAAGTGTCTCCTGACATACTTTTTTTTACTACTTTCCCACAAACGCTGTAGAGCACTAGCAAAAGACCATGAGAAGTGCTTAAGTTAATAGGCCAAGTATTCTGTTCACTACACAAACAGCACATTATTGCTAGGTAGAAAAGTTCCCGAGAAAGGAAAGCTTTTCATGTAAATGAATGAAATTTGTCCTTCAACCATAAGAATAAGTGTTCAACACTTGTACTGTTTTATACTGATGAAGACAGAATGCCCTTAGGCTTGCAGTAAACTCTCTTCTCCTCCTGTACCAGGAGTTCACAGGTGTCTCTTCGCAAGCTGGAAGAAACTCCGGTCACTCTACTGGACGCTTCAGATGTCTCTCAGCGTTAAAATGTCAATGAAATGCACAGACTCCACATGGGTGATGCTGACCTATGAGGAGACTAGCACTAGGGAATTCTTTCTGTACGTGCTATGCCACTGAAAGTCAGCTTTGGAAGTTGTCTGTTCAAACTTTTCTTTAGGTAAATCTTAAAACACTTATTGATAACATGTAATCAAATATACCATGGTTCAACTTCCGGAGATGCACAGCTATCACTTTTATGAGACTACATGATGAGTAACCAAATTCTGATCTAAAAAAGGCATATAAAATTTGAAACTGGGAAACTGGTGTCAGTTTTTCAGCACACCCAGAAGTTTACCAACAGCTGCTGCTGCTGCCTTGCAAAAGGAAAAGAAATGCTGGGGTTTTTGCACATGTAATAACAGTACTGACATGAAATTGGAACAAAGACTCCTACCTACATTCACAGTGGCAGAAGCCTAAAACAGCTTTCAGGTGTACTTCTTCTGTCTGCATGCTGAACTTACCTAGGACGACTACACAAACAATTCTATGGTCAAATTACAGTACAACCACAGTCTACCAAAACATTAAATAATGTTGTGATTCTTTTAGCTTTTTTACCTTTGTATGTGGCTTTAAGCAAGACAGAATCCAAAACAGTCGGGATGCAATTGAAGGGGAAAGTGGAAGTCTAAGGTTGGGTTTCACACTAACACAATGCCACAATACATTATAATAGTCCATAAATAATTTTTAACTGCCTGCAGTTCACTTGCCTTGCTCCTGAACATGCTGCAGCTTCACAAGATTTTAGCTCTCCAAAAGCAGTTTTTGGAGACAATGGGCTAAGCGCCAGAATCCATTCTGCTCAGGAAGGCTCCTTCATATTGGCCTAGTCTGGTACATGAGCCTTTCTGAAACAAAGGCAAAAAGAAAGAGTTGAATTTTATTAGTAAAAAAGAATCCATGCTTTATGTATCAAACATCTGATACACATCTAAACCAGCTGATATACAAATGCATGGATGATTGATTAAAATATTCCTTCAGAAATCCCAGAAACGGGTCTATTCAAGCCATTCTATAGGTTTACTTTATAACCTCTCAAAAGCAGATTCAAAGATATGTTCTGTACTGCTGTACTTTCAGTAATTGTGAGAACATTTTTTTTCTGCATCAAAAAAAACCAAAGGCAGCCTTGGTACTTCAAAAAATGTTTTGTCACTTTAACTACCTCTGAAGTAGACCACACCACTAATATGTTTAAATGCTGTAATTATTATTAGGAGAAATTACCAAAAAGTAGGATTTGGTAATGAAGTTAAGCTAAAGCTCTTGTAAACAAAAACAGTCAGACTTTGTTTTGGCGTCTCACCTGGAAAGCAGGATGCGCAGCAGCACGACTGCCTACTGCTACTGTGGCTTATTGCTACTTCTGCAGGTAGCAGTGACCACCGCCAGGATCCTGCTGCAGCGTGTCCAGGCACAGGGAACGCAAGGGCTGAGGGGGGACTGCGCCTCACTGCCTGCTCATCTGCCAGCACCGAAACAGCCACTCCGCACCGCCACACGCTGCCTCGGGGAATCACAGAACAAGTTGCTTTTGCTCCCACAAAAAGCCTCAGCAGTATTCAAAACCACCACCACCAACACACACCGATAATTACTTCATTTCGCATTAAGGAAAAAAGCAACTTTCAGCATTCATCTTAACGGCCTCTCGCACAGTGTGAATTACTTTCTTACCGATTCTTCAAGTTCTCGCATTTTTCTGTTGTACCAGTAGAAGCGCTGTTGCCTGCGGTACAGAATATTAGTACAGGTATTAGTTTCCCCTGTAGAGGGAGCAATGCACGGGTTTTTTTTTATCTAAAAAGGGAGGCATTATGCCAACTTCTTACTACCAAGATGCCTAGCGCTTGCACAGGAGAGGAAAAACAAATCACTAAAATACAGCCCCATCTGAGAAGAGCTCAGCTTGCTGCACTGTATTATTACTACTCTAAAGGAAGTGAAATCATAGAATCATAGAATACTTCAAGTTGGAAGGGACCCATAAGGCTCATCGAGTCCAACTCCCTGCTCCTCGCAAGACTCGCTAAAACTAAACCAGTGGAAGATATTTCTGTCACAACACATATACCGTGTCTGTATTAATAGTTTTGAAAAGCAGGTCGCACTCCCTGACCTGTCAATGACTGCAAAATTTTCAGTCCTGTTTTCAGTGGAGGTTTATAGTATCAACTTAGATGGAATAGTTTAAAATGTAAACCTTGTTTCAACAGTTATACGACATTCCTTAGCTGCCAAAGTCATGAAAAGCTATCTCTTTTGCATTTCATGAACTAAAGAGGCAAGAAAAATAGTTTTTCATAGCAATTATTAGGAACAAATGAGGAATGGCTACAAAGAAAACAGAGCAGAGGGAATTTTAAATGATGAGGACCTTTAACATAGTAGTTTTTGTAGCTGAAGATCAAAAGGCAGACAAGTTTCACACATACCTCTAACAGGCTATAAAGAAAGTAATTAAGAGCTTGATGCAAATAAACCAAAAAGGCCAGTGATATTTTATACTCCTTCATACTTCAAAGGGAGAGAAAACAGAACCTTACTTTTAACAGTCATCTCTGCTCTACCATAGTAAACTCAATTTAAAGGAAAAATGAAAATTGGACAAACCACTGGAAAACTCCTCAGTACAAGTAAAAGACTTTAAAACCAGCATGGACTGTCATACAAAATACACTATAAAGAAACTGTCCAGAAAAAATGTCTTTTACAATTATCTACAATTATCTACATTTCAAATTCTACCATTCAAACTAAGAAAGGGTGTTGTCAAGATGACAGACAGACTCCGTGGAGGGGAGCAGACAGGTACCACCACAGCACATGAGTGGCAAAGAGACACATCCCACAGGCTAGAGAGTGCGAACACCAGGCCGCGCTGAAACCAAGCCTAAAACCAAACTGAAGCCTGTACCATGCTGACACAAAACTGACACCTACACCACAGGAACACATGGGATTTGTGATGTTGTCATGTATTTTGCCTTACTTAGTCACTTTTATTCTCTTCCTTTTATGTTGCTCCAGTTCTTTGAATTGAAAAGCACTTCTGTTCTTTAGGGGGCGCGCAGTAAGTAGAGGTCCAGGGAAATCTATCTCAAAGCCCCACCCCACAGAGGATCCCATCACAAAGCTGCATAATTTGCATGGGAACTGAAACAGGAATGTGTAATTTACATTCACTGCAGTCCAGCAGATAACAGTACCTTAAACAGGAGCGCATACAGACATGAAAATAGTACCTGTCTTGAACTGGTATTTGATGTACTGTTCCATCTCATGACACAGCAGTGAAAATTTCTGATTCACAGGAATCTTGCTGAGATTCAAGATATTTTTTTAGCTCCTGCTGTGAACACAAAGTAATATTCTGTATCAGAAATAACAGCATTGTAAAACACACACAAAAATGTAAACTCATTTGTGTATGTAATACGGATATGATAGAATATATTCAGGATTCATTCAGCATCGCATTTGCAGAACAAAAATTAGAATATTCTCCAGACACTGAGACAAAATACTGCAAACAAGCCTCTGCTTTTTTCTTCAGGTTTTATGATGCCAATTTTGGAACAAAAAACAAACTGGAGAAAACAATTAAATCCCAAAGGAAGCCCCTAAGCCATCTATATTAAAAGGTAACTTACTCCAATGCCTCCTTCTGCCCAAGAAGACTGATTCATCGGGAGCAAAAACTTGCATTTTTCAGTAAAGCTCAAAAAAACGTTTCATAACTTTAAGAGATTTCCCAGCCACAGTTTCATGCAACAAGAAAGCATTGCGCCGGTCCAAAAACTCATTCATGTAAAAAGGTAGCCAGAACAGGGTTCGTAGTTCTCAGCCCACGTAAGAGCATTTTAGCTATAATCCTGGAAAGTCATCTGCCTTGAGACAAGTGGCCAAAAAGACCTCATGTTACTGTCCTCAAAGAATTACTCAGCATCCTGTCTTAAGTCATATCTGGCACAATAAACACCATATAAATAAGCATGCACCACGTACTTACAATATACAGTGTTCGATCCTACTAGATAAATCTCACTATCTTAAATGATTCAAGACACAAAATTATTTCAGAGATTCAAACGCTAATAATAGTTCATTAATCACTAGCAAAGAGCCGCTTTCCAAATACTGACAAACTCTTCAGGTGTAACACATGCAAAAAGCAAGCTCCCCCTCCCCCGCTCTTGCATCCAATAAAGTTTCTAAGGCTTCAAACAAGTGACACTTCTGGTGAGGACCTTCTCTCTCCCAGCAGCAGCTAGGTCCCCAACATAACGTTAGGTCCCAATGTTGCAACTAGGTTAATGTAGGACAACGTCCATATTGGTTTTGGTGGGGCGAAGTCCAGCACACCCGGAATAATTCCACACACTGGAATAACGAGGTCTCAGACTCTGCCTACGCAATGTATGGTAGGGACTACATAGACAACAGGCTCCAAGGAAGCTCTGCTGTAACTTCCAAAAGGGAAGGGGTTTTTGTGTGTGTGCTTGCTAAGTCCTGGTGGTTTTTTGCTCTTTACAGTGTCTTGTTTTTTATATCACCCCTCTTCCTTTTATACCTATCTAATATCAAACCTTCCATTACTAGCCTAGATGGCCAGCAGCCTAGCTTATTATTTTACATTCCTGAAGGTATTTATAAGCATGCACCATATAGCTGTAATAAACCGAGGGGCACTTGGTTAACACCAAACACTTAAATCACTCTTCCAGCAGCACAGACTTTCAGAATTTTCAGAGTTGTCTTCCAGTCCAGCTTTTTAGTAATCACAGCAAACCACAATACAGTGTTATTTTGACAGTTATTTTAATTTCCCAAAATTAAATGGGATCAAAATCCAGTACTTTGATGTAAAGGAAAAAATTCAACATCTTAACAAAACTCCAGTTCCTAACAGCAGATTATAACCAATGATGTTTCAATTATGTTTTCACAGCAAAATAAAAATAATTTATGCTTCTATGCATATTTTATAGCGTTTTTTCAACACAGTAGAGGAAGATGAAACCATATACACAAAGAACTGGTCTCCTACATAAAGCAAACAAAAACCCGCTGATTGTTAAACCAAACTTCTCTCATAAAACTAGACCTCTGCTGGCAGTATTCCGACTCCAAACAGTGGCAGATACTAAATTTGTCCATATCAAGAGACTGAAACCATTATTCATTATTCCAGAAGTTTTAATGTTTTCTTCATCTGTATCAGATTTTAAACTCATACAATAATGAAACAAACAGCCGCATGATATCCAGTACTAATAAAGCTGCCTGCAAAAATGAGTTCCCACTGAGTCGACCTCAAAGATCACTCGAAATACAACTGTATTACTATTTTCAAAACTTGTGCATATTTCCAAATTTGGCTTTTTATAAGGCATGTGTATGACTGAGTTAGCATTAAATAATTCCAAGAATATTTTTCCCGTAAGTCATGACACCAGCCCTCCAATAAATTTTAAAAAGATATCCTCCCTCACTCAGCTGTAGATGCTATCACCTTTTTGTCTTCTGTAATGCCAACAGAATTTGGACACCAAGAGACTCTAAAATGTATCGGTATAGTGAATCTTTTGTTGGTATAGCTAATCTTTTTCCTTAACATATACCTGTGCATTTGAGACACCTATTTTTCTGTCAGTCTCCACCACCAATGACTTCTCTGATTTATCAGTCTGCAGGACAGGTGCCTAACAGTTCAAATGACTAGGTCCAGCTATATAGCAGTTGAATCCTCCTTCATGAATGAGAGTTTAAAAACTCTCTCTAGTGATGAATTACTTTGTTGGTACAAACAGAGAGGGGTATGAGGAAGCTGTTTTCCTGTGGGAACAACACTACTATAATTTAGGAATTTTTTTAAAAGGAAAAATTAACTAATAATGAGATGTCAGACTTCTGCAGGATCTTGGATGCAGGACTTCTCAGAGCCAGCAGACTGACACACAGAGTTCCGAGAAGCTGTATATACAATTTTACACTATTTCAATGAGGTTTTTTTCCCTTTCATTTTGCATTGTAAGATGTATTTGACAAATTCACTATTTTCAAGTTCTGCCGTTCAAACGTGAATATTTTCAGAAGAACTTTATTCATATAGTCAAAAAATTGCTTACCTGGCATTCCTTTTTGCATGCCTTCAGACTTTGCTTGAGTATAACCTGAGATGGTTTGCATGTCTTCTAAGCATGAAGCTTCATATAGAACTAAACAGAAATTTAACATTAAAAAACCCCCAATAACAAGTTGATTTTCTTTAACTGATCATTTATCTATAAACACATGCATGAAGAATGTATTTACAATACTTGTTTACACAGTTATATGTAGTTACATGTTATTTGTAGTTCTATTTCAAGGTAGTGTTACAAAGTTTTGCAAAATAAAAACATGCCCTTTTTCTCACATAATTTGTGGAAAACCAGCATGTGAAACCACATTTTTTCTGTACAAATCAATTATATAAAAATACCACTGTCTTAATCAGGTTTTCTCCAGTACACTTGCAAGCCAGTTTTGCCACAAACTGAAGTTTATTTCTTCATAGCATTGACAACTCCATGGGAACAAAACAAGTGGATTCTATTACCAGCTACTTTGAGATTCATCAGCAAAGTAAGACCTTGATTGTATAATCTAAATATGCAATGCTAAATACTTACAAAAACCCCTACTGAGTCAAATTTAAAATTGCCTGAATTCTGAATGGGGGTTATTTCAGCTCTAAACAAGAAAAATAAAATTTTTGCTTTCATATCAAGGAAGTGAGGTATTATTCAGCTCAGAACACCATTCTTTATTAAAAAAAGGCATTTTATACTTACATTAAGTACTATTACAAGACATTACTGTGCACCTTTTTATTAATATAACTATTTACAGATGAAAACTGTATTCAAAAGGCCTTAAAAATAAGTGAACCACAGACTTCCTATTTTTTTTCTACTAGAGAAGTAAAGTGCAAATGCCAGGATCAATCCAGCATTTTCCTCTCAGGCACTTTATTGATCAGTGAGGATCACACATGGTACGTGTGAACTGAGTTGGAGGGAAGCAACGTTTTTTTCGAGGCTTACAAAACAAAACAATTTCCCTGATTCTGTTCTAGCAAAGAATAAATTGTGCCCAAATGTGCCTCTTTCATATAAAGGCATCTGGAATAGCTGAAATGGATGCAGACACGTTGACATAGTGAGGTAAATCTCAACCTAGAAGATACCAGATTAGACATAGTGCATCAGTCGGGATGCAGTTGTCACATCGTACTTGCCTTGGTTTTACTCTTTGACTGGTTTTTACTCTCTCCTAGCTTATGGCTGGCATTGGAAGCTAGTACTAAGCTAGACGGACCCAGTCGAGGTTGTTCTTATGTTACTAATGTTGCCCAGTGCTACTTGTGATTTGGGGGTCCCTGGGCTTGCTTTCATAGTGGCTGTTCATATACAGCGGGTCCAAAAAAGCTGCTGACCATACTAAGAAACATATACTAAGAAGTAAAAGAAAGGAACTGTACTCCACTCACATAGACACAGTGCTGAAGCAGGTTTGATCCAACACTGGGATCTGTTCTATGGCTACGAGTATCACAGATTCCCATGTGGGAAACTTGTGAGCCCTGGTACACAACCATGAAGTGTTTGGCACATCACAAGTGCTCCACTGCAGGTTCAGCTGAGACCCAGACCAGTGTCCGCTCACAGCTGCCAGGCAGGCTGGCAAAGGTAACATGGAGAAAGCACTAGCTCCAAAGAGCACTTTCTGGATCCACTGCGATGAGACAAGTGCTTTCACAAAAACACGTCCCCGGGAAAGCCCACAGGGCGCACGTTACGTCCCTCGGGCCCAGCAGGTACAAGCACCCCGCCTGCCCCGGCCCTGCTGCAACCACCGCTCACCCCCTGACCTGCTGACGGCGGGTCGGCGGCAGGGTCCTCTCGCCCCAGGCCGGGCCGAAGAGCAGGGCCCTGGCGGGGCAGAGGGCCCCGGCGGGCTGGGGACGCCTGCGCAGCCACCCGCCGGCCGCTACCGTCCCGCGCGGGGATCGCGAGCTGCGGTGGCCGCGCGCTCGACCGCCCTCCCCGACCTGCTCGAGGTACGTTACTCCCAGGCCGTTGCCGCGAGCAGCAAGTCCCGTCCCGCCCCCCCCCCCCCCCCCGCCCCAGCTCCTCGGGGTCCCATTGGCTGCAACGAGCAACACTCTTTCCGCCCGCTACTCACCGATTGGCTCAAGCCCCCGCCGATCAGCGCGAGAACCCGACCCCAAGCGACGGCGCCGCACCAGGCGGCTCACCTGGCCCTCGCAGCTCGGCGGGCAAGACATCGCAAATTAACCAAAATAAAGATACGCTGGCCAAACCGGCGGGAAGCTGGAGGACGGCAAAGGATCCTATTGCCAGAAACATGCACGGGGTGATAAAAACTGGAAGCAGATAATCTGCAACTCATCTCTGAAAGGCGGCACCTAGAGGACACCCTGTTCCCGGCATGCGGTAACGGTCAGCCGTACCCCAGGGGAACGAACGTTGCTTGCTGACAGCTCCTGAATTTCTCAAGTCTTTCATCTGACAAAACTGACCTGGCAGGGAGGGGCTAAAAAGATCCCAGTTTCTTCCCCACTGTTACATCAGTCCCATTAAGAAGGTGTAAGTTTTGGACAAGGCCAGCATCCACCAACCACCTTTTCCCAGTACAAGAGCTAGTGTCTTTACTCTCAGCACAGTGAAGTCTAAAGAACAAGTATGCTAAAGATTCCAATACAGAAGACTTGCCTTTTCCATCATTTTCCAAGGAAATCATGCTCTGCCTGCCTGTATCCCCCCCCAAAAATAACTTTTGAGTACATTTGTCTGAGGAAGACCTGCCAACATGTCGATGATGTTACAGTTGTTATGAGTTTTATGAAATCAGAAGTGAACAAGAGTGAGTGTAGACAGTGTTACAAATACATGGGTCAGGCTACCTTTACATAAGCCTCCTTGCTTAAGAGCTACTGGTCCACCTCCTACAAAAGAAGTAAAGCCCAGAATCCAAAATGGGGGCGACTCAATTAACTTTGGTACACTCCTGAAACGTTAAAATTATACCCACCCTGTAGGAAGGGAACATTTTTTCCCCAGAACTCAGCATTATTGAATTGAAGTCATTACAGGAAATAATCTTTCAACAGCTGAGAACACTTAAAATTACACCTGACACATTCATACTTTGTTTCTTTCTAGGACATGATCACTCTCACCTGTTAGATAGATAGGAGAATTCCTGACAAAACAGGTAAGTTTCAGGGCAAGTCCCAAATTAAAAAACTTGGCCTATTTACTTATGCTGTGTGAGACATTCCATTTCAATCAAAACCCCCAAAAAGCCAAAATTATGAAAATGCCCAACAGGCTTGTGCTCTGTCTTCTGATTTTCTTACCTCCCTTTGAAAAGCAACTCTTGACCTTTTCAGTTAAGACTTGGCTTTCCACTGGTTGCCTGAGGTGAAGTTATGAACTCAGAAATCTGAATGATAAATTCCTCAAGCAACAGCCTAAAACCCATTGGCACAATTACAGTACATACATCTGTTAAGCAATTCTTGTATTTAATTCATTTTATCAGTAACAAAAATATGCAGAGATAAAATCTTATCCATAGCTTTACTTCTCAGCTCATCAACTTTGTTTGGGACCAATGCCTTTTTTTTTATGATGAACTGCAAATCTAGAAATGACAGTGCATGAAGGAAGCTTGTTCAAAGACTTTCTGTGATCACTGCTGGATCTCACACGAGATCCGGCAACAGTGAGCTTAAAACATGGAAATTTGACTATAAGCACTGGATTTTTTTCTTTACCAAACTCAGCAAATGAAAACCCATGCTTTGTTTTGCTCATTCAAAACAGGAATGGCTGACACCAAAATTACATGTGAACACCAGTGATGTTTGTCTGTCCCAGATTCTGATGGCAGATCTCCAGCCCTGGCTCATCAGTCATCAGAAGATACTACAATGAAAGACCTTAGGTGCAGAAACCTGTCTGCTTTATAGGCCTTCTAATTCTTGTAAGGTGTAGCTGATGTCTCACTGATTATTCTTTTATTATTTTTACTTTTAGTGACTTTAATTTGAAGTAACACTGCTGCAGTCAAAGCAACACACTGAGTGCAGAACCAGGGTAAAAACCGAAGCAAGGCCCCTCTTTCACAAAACCGGTTGCTTCAAAGGTATGTCAAAGGTTGCTTACTGTTTAAATTCTGTTTGTAAATAAAATTCCCAGGATCTGAACTAACAGATCAGCAAACGCATCCATGCGACCACTTCGTTTGTACATAGGCTGCTTTCCTTATGACTGTATGTCATTTTGTCAGCCTCCAAACCAAACTGCACACTGCTAATTCACACAGCACTACCCCAGTGCTCTTCACACTCCCTTACCTTTCCTACATCTCCGTACTTCAACTCTGTAGGCAACTCAGACCACTGCAGAGGTCAGATGCATAGCAAGCCCTAAAGACGTCCTGGCAGCACACACTGGTTTCAGCGTAACACCTCTGAGAGGTCTCAAACTCCTTCTGGACGTCCCACATTTGGATGGCACAATGCAGGCCAGCAAAAGCCAGCCCATGCGGGGACTGTAAACGAATTAAATGACTTTGAAACACACCCGGCCACCCACCAGGATGAAGCATCGCTGGCGCGTTTCCTTGGCATCCAGCATTAAATCACTGCTTCCGCCCAGCATTGGGGGACACAGTCCCGTTGTCCTCTGCCACTGTGACATTTCTTGGCACACCCACTGCGGGGAGGGGTGTTATTAACTGCAGATGTTGTTGTGGTCCTGAGCTGTTGTGAAGCCTCTCCCCGCACTGTCAAATAACTGCCACATTTTACCTCAGAGGCAGTGACAGCGGCTCAGTACATGCCCCCCAAATCTTAACTAGTTATGACAGCTGGGGCTATGGGCAGGTACTACTTCCTTCCCTTTTTCTTTTAACCATTCTGGTGTTTTTGACACATTTTTTCCCAGTGTTTTCAGGTTTATTGTCACTAATAATACAGTACATAGAAAGCCCAGGGATTCATATAAGTTATTTGAAAAACCTCAAGAACTTTTAACCTAATCTTAAACCCTGAATCCCCCAGTATTATAACTGAGTTAACAGAGCTGTTAATGGAACAGTTTCTCATTACACACAGAAATCATCATGAGGAAAAAGGCAAATAACTTTGGGTAGCTGGGTCTGACACAGTAGAAACCCTAATTTTTTCAAAAGTTTTTTTAATTGTTTCAGTTTGAAGGGGATCACTTTAGGCACTTTAATGCAAAGAGACAATGGCTGCAATTGAGTGGGAGTATAACTAAATGGCCTTTTTTCATCATTTCATGCTGTATGTTTGTCAACAGAGCACATAGTACATACTCAGTACACACACAGATACTTTGAGTAGAGCTGTCTGAAGTATAAGCTTTCCAGGGTATGAGCTATTTTGATTTCTTTACCTATGGCAATTACCATTTGATATCATTTAAATATTGCCTCTACTCGCACTGGACCAGAATCAGCCCTATCGTCCTCTTCCTCTCCTAGTTGGCTATACAGGGAAAGAGAGAAAACTTTTTTCATGCACTCATAAATGTAAGCAAAAGCCAAACAAGCCCCACTCTTCCTCTGCCTGGCTTCCCATAGCCTGGGGAGAAAGCAGGTCACGGAGCAAACAAAAACTGCTCAACAATTCCTCTCCTGCAAACAAGAGGCCACCAAAGCAAAGGCAGCTGCCCAAGGCACTTCCAGCTGATAACAAAATTGTTCTTGGAATTGTAAGGAATAATGCAATTGGAGAGAACTGAGTCAAAACACCTTAGCTCAAAAACTATGCACCATAGTTCAGAGAGTGTGTACTTTCCATTGAAAACTAAGAAATTTTTTTACGTAACTTGACTGCTCCCCAAAATCATATGGGCTTTCCAGATCACATCAGGATACACTATCATCTCAAGCAGCTCAGCCAAATTTCTTTGCCTCCATATCCAAGAGCAGAAGTAGTACTTTGCCCCTTCCACCATTCTCCCTCCTTGTGCGATTAGTTTTTTCTCAGATCAGCTGTCTCTCATACCATACTGCTCCCAACCGAGGAAGACAGCACCTTCTTATCATGTGACACGCAACAGCTTTCTCCTATTTTAGATCTAAACTTAAATCCAAATTGATATGCAGTCTTGTATTGGGTTTGCGTGGCAAGGTTTTGGTAGCGGGGGGGCTACAGGGGTGGCTTCTGTAAGAAGCTGCTAGAAGCTTCCCCCATGTCCGATACAGCCAATGCCAGCCGGCTCCAAGACAGGCCCGCCACTGGCCAAGGCTGAGCCAGTCAGCCACGGTGGCAGCGCCTCTGGGATCACGTAGTTAAGAAGGGGAAAAAAACCCGTGCAATTGCAGCAGGAGAGAGGAGTGAGATGTGAGCGCAACAGCTCTGCAGACACCAAGGTCAGGGAAGAAGGAGGGGGAGGAGGTGCTCCAGGTGCTGGAGCAGGGATTCCCCTGCAGCCCGTGGTGAAGACCATGGTGAGGCAGGCTGTCCCCCTGCAGCCCATGGAGGTCCATGGTGGAGCAGATATCCACCTGCAGCCCCTGGAGGACGCCACGCTGGGGCAGGTGGATGCCTGAAGGAGGCTGTGACCCCGTGGGAAGCCCACGCTGGATCAGGCTCCTGGCAGGACCTGTGGCCCCTTGGAGAGAGGAGCCCACGCTGGAGCAGGTTTGCTGGCAGGACTTGTGACCCATGGGGGACCCACACTGGAGCAGTCTGTTCCTGAAGGACTGCAACCCTGTCAAAGGGACTCACGCTGGAGCAGTTCATGGAGGACTGTAGCCCGCGGGAAGGACTCACGTTGGAGAAGTTTGTGGAGGACTGTCTCCTGTGGGAGGGACCCCACGCTGGAGCAGGGGAAGAGTGTGAGGAGTCCTCCCCCTGAGGAGGAAGGAGCGGCAGAGATGACGTGTGATGAACTGACTGCAACCCCCGTTCTCCTGCACTGTTCAGGGGAAGGAGGTATAGAAAATCAGGAGTACAGTTGAGCCCGGGAAGAAGGGAGACGTGGGGGGAAGGCGTTTTAAGATTTGGTTTTATTTCTCACTATCCCACTCTGATTTAATTGGTAATAAAATAAACTAATTTCCCTGAGTCGAGTCTGTTTTGCCTGTGACAGTAATCAGTGAGTGATCTCCCTGTCCTTATCTCGACCCACGAGCCTTTTGTTGTATTTTCTCTCCCCTGTCCAGCTGAGGAGGGGAGTGATAGAGCAGCTCTGGTGGGCACCTGGCATCCAGCCAGGGTCATCACACCACAAATATCTCTTCACATTATCAAAACTTTCCAAGCCTTCCTTTCCCTGAACTCCTGTCTTGGACTTTACTCTGGTACTAGTTTGATTTCTCAGAGGAAGGAGAGAAAGCTTTTACACTGTAATGCGTCATTAAAATCCATGGCACCCTATCTAAATACTATTATTAATCATCTCCATGCAACACAGCTGTTTATATAAAATAGATGCAGCATGTAACTAATTTTTCCAGATTCTATACGTCTGTGATCATGCTAATCTTTTTCACATGAAGGACTCATCCTTTTATTTTTAGACGAGATGAGTTAAGCAAATGTCTATGTTTAGAACACAGAAAAAACAACCAAGGCAGACAGATACTGGATGTATGGGCATGAAACTGTAAAGCCTGAAAAAGACTTGGAAAAATTCTGTAACTGAAGTTCTACTGAAATATCCTGTAACTCCTGCTTCACTTTTATGTCTCTCTCTATAGATATATATCCCATTAATGAAAATCAATCCTAAAAGTACTACAACCGTTTTTGACATTAAAATACAGCTCTCTCTTATACCTCCCTGTAATTGAGAAATGAGATTTAAATTGCATGTTTTTCATAATAATGGGATCTTTTCACCTCCAGATATGTTTGCCACTGTTAAAACTGATCTATAGAACTCCAGAAGATAAAATGCTCCCATGTGTAACTGTCATCTTCAAAATTACAAATTAAAACATGTATTTTAAACACCCCCCAAAACTTATATCCCATTTAGCTCACCCCTTTTAGTCCATGTTTACCATATAAATTTAGATTACATCTACTAACAAGAATCCTTTGTCCAGTTTTCCATTTATTAAATATCCACTCCCCAAAAGAAAAATTTTGCAATAAATAATGTCCTCCTCTATTTATCTACAAAAAGATGGGGAAAAGAAAAAAATGCACTTTCTACTACTTTAAGCATCTATGATATCATTAATTTTGGTCCATCAAACTTAAACCCCATTTCTGACATGCATCTTTTTTTTTTTTTGAGAGCAAAGGAAATAGGCAAAGCTCCATCAGCTCACAGGGACTGGATATATGGCAGTGATGCAAGATAAGGCTTTAAGTAGCAGTAACAAAGGAACCAGCATTTCCCTTTGAAAGCAAAAAAAATTTTTTTTTTTACTATTATGTTATTTTCTGAAGTGCTGGCATCTGTAGGAAAAGGATTCAAACAATTTAATAATTTTGATATGCCAAAATATTACAAATTATGGCAATAAGTCTTTTATGGCTTAGTGATGTAGCATTCACAGAGGTGCTGCTGACTTGCACTTTCCAGGTACAGCTCTTAATTTCATTCAGCAATCTTAAATCAGAACATCTTTGTACTGAATTGACAAGCCTACATAAGTTAATCTCTCATAGAAAAAGGCCCACTGACTATTGGTGGAAGTATGCTTAATAGATAAACTAATTAAAATTAAATTTTGAAATGGTTTACCAAGGCTTCTTTTTTTTTTTTTCCCCCTTTGTTGAAGACACATACTCTTAATTCATAAAATGAAATGTGAAAAGAAAAAGCAGCTCTGTGCCAAAGACACAGTATGGTTGTGACACTCCAGGTATTTTAAAAGCAAGTTGTACATCAGTAACAGTGCAGCATCTCTGGTTCCTTCATACCTCTGCTCTCCAAATCTGAGTGTGCTTTCCCTGATCAAATTTGACTTAATAATCTTCTAACAGCCAGAACAAATGAATTTAAAATCACACTGGATTTTTGTCTGGAATCATGCTTCCTGCTGGTATCAGCAGCTTATGACAGAAGGGGACAATCCCCTGAGACATGCCACAACCAGGAGCAGTTAATGATGGCTTTTTCTGTCTTTCTGTTAGGCCAGTACTTCAGCCAGGACTCTCACTTCTGTTTCAGCCCCTGCACAAGAGGGAATAAGGCAGCAGCAGCATAAAACAATTCCAATAAACATTTCACATAGGTAGAGGGAGTATTCCCCAACGTGGGCCTTGAGGGACACATCTACAAAATGTTCTTGAAAAGGCGCATTCATGCAAGCTCTGGCACAAGGGGCAGACCAACAGCATAGCTGTAGCACTGGCACAACAGGCAGTGTAAGGAGGTTGCTAAAACTTTATTTTCCACCCTTTTGAGCAACGCAGATCCCATCTGCTGGAGCAGTTCATCAAAATTGCCATTCCCGTTGCTCTGGCCTGGGCAGCACAATCCCGAATGACAAGACAGACACTGCAGAGCTCAGAGTTAACAACAGCAACTGCTGGAGCTCAAGCAGCAGCTTCCAAGGACACTGTTCAGAGGGTACAAGAAAGATGTAAGACGTGTTTAAAGCTGTCGTAAGATGAAAAAGAGCTTTTGGTTTTATAAATGAAGACTTAGACAACTTCTGGAATAACAGAAAGAGGAAGATTTGTTTGAAGACAGGTTTTCCCTGTGGAGGGGTTTGAAGACAATGTACATTTTAAGAGAAGAGGTTCTTGCACAAATCTCTGGGAGATAGTGGGCAAACTGTAAGCACTGCTTGCTAGACTGTGTTTTTTTTCTGGTAGACACTGACTCACTGAAACACATACCTCATTATTCAGTTTCCTTTTACTAACATCTTTACCAGATATTTCATGAAGAAATAAAATTAGTGACAATTGTACTGTGACTTAACCACCCAGATGACATATCATTTCCTGAAAGTCAGTTTCTCGGAATATTTAAGAAAAAAAAGGGAAAAAAGAAAGAGAAAAAGAAAGAGGCTCTTGTGTTCTGTTTGGAGCCAGAAATCCTGAGTTCAGCTTTGGCAGCAACTCCCATTAGGGCTTTCCAGAGTGCTGCACGGGATTACATTTTCAAAAGCACTTAAAAGGTTTAGGAGCACGTCTCATTGTTAGAAGTGATTAGACTAATGAGCTTAAACATTGCTAAATGTACTGCTTCATGCCCTGTCTTGTCCAGTCCAGTGAGGGGTAGGGTTCTCCACAGCTCTGGCAGATTCAGACGCAATGGTTTGAAACACCGGAACCCTGTTTCTACAACTTTCTGATGGAGGTGACTGGCCCCGACCAGGAGGAGCAGGACGGGACACGTGCCTTAGCCCAGCAGGTCAGCACAAACCACTGGTGGAGTGAGCCTGGACTAACAGGCTGGGCTGTGAACATGAGCAGCACCCCTTCTGCTGCTCATGGCACAATTACGCAGGCGAGATTAAAGGAAACAGTACCTTCTGTGGCTGCAATCAGATTCACCTGAGGCCACCTGTCAAAAGTCATGAGCTCCTAAGCGCCTGAGACACTTTTAAAGGCAGACATGGGTGTCCTTGACAGTGGCACGCAGACTCTCTATGCCACATTCCCTTCTCTTGCTCTAGTCTGTGATTTCTTTCCTGTTTTAGCATGGAGGTTTTTTTAGGGAAGGGGGAGGTAAGGCACACAGAATACTTACCAAAGGAATTAAAGTGTTTTTTTTCCATTTGCACTTTTGCAACAGAAAAACTATTTAAAAACTTTGGATGTACCATGGTATACTTGACCTAAGTTCTTCAGTGCTGTTCCTACATTTTGTGAGAGACTGGAAGTAACTCCTAAATGTGTAAAATTTTGAACATGAAACATGAAAATTGATAAGCTTATTCACAAGCTGCAGTGTTTACTTTCTGAAAATGAAGCTGACAGATTTTCTGATGTTTTGTTTTCTATTGACAATAAGTCACCACACACAGAAACGGGGGCTTGAAAGGGGAAGAGACATTTCATGTCACGTAAGAGTCTGAACTTCTGCATGGAAGGGTGGAGTAGGCAGGAGTGCAATTGTGGCTCAGTAGTTATATTAGGCAGATGTTTCTGCTAAAATGTTTAGCACTAAAGGAGTTTTTAATTTAAGCTTTCTATTAAATCATAATGTAAAAAATGTAAATCAGTGTTTTGATGCCCTCTAGCTTTGCAGGTTAGTCTCAGTACCCAGATAAAACCAATAAAGTGGGTTTAAACAAACTCCAAACTCCTAAAAAATGCCCTGTATTCAATCATAAATCAAGTATCAAACTGTGATGAATATGCTGCACTAAATTGGTTGCTTTTTCAGGATAGCTGAAAAAGCTATATAAAACCTAAGCCAAGCCATTCAGCCCACGCATATGGCCCACAGACAGACTTCAGCACCAAGTTCTACCTGCTCAGGCTTTTTGTTGGATAAAGACTTCACTTTTTACCCATCCAAAGCTCCATTTAAGTCAAGAGAAATATTGTCTGAATTAAGGGCTGAGTCAGAAATGAACATGGACCCTTATTTCTGGCCAGACATTAGTACGCTATAATTTCTTTGCTATTGCAATTGTAACCCACTATGCTATCTGTTGTTTCAAGCTCATCTCTCTACAAGTTTCCTAGGAAACAAATTTAGGAGCACATACATTAATAAGAATGCAGCCTCAGGTAAGTTTGGTTTTGGATGATGGAATAGCACTGCCCCTCCATTTGCTTACGTTCACCAAACCTGTTACTAAAACAGATCCAGAGCGCAGGGGGAAGAAGGAAAGGTCTGTGCTGCATGTTCTTCATTCACCGTAAACCTTTGCCTTTGTTCAGAAAGCCAGGGAACCTTATTACTTCTGAAAGTATGTTTTCTTTTTTCTGAGCTTTAGGTGGATGGCAGTTATGACAAAACCTGTCAGGGTTGCTGCTGCGCCAGAAACCACGTAGGCGATTCCCAGGAATGGGTTACTTCCTCCGCTCCATACCACGGTTGAAAGAATCACATGCTTTCTCCCCTTGAATTTGGTAACAGGGAAATCTGATAGAAGGATGTTAAGGTTTCACTAACAAAGTTTATATTATTTCCAGGAGAAAAAGTAGTGGTAAATGCTCAGAATCCTTTCCAAGGCATAAAGGGTCTGGAGATCTGCATTTGCTGCAAAAATTCCTTTAACTGATCTGTGATGTCTCTGCTATTCTGGGTCTAAAAACCCAGTAGCAGCTGGTGGTGAGCAATCCAGTTATTTTAGATACAGTCTCTGTGTGAACACGGAAATACATAAATTATGAATCTGAAATTTATAATGTAAAAAAAAAAGTAACTGCTACTGTGTTCATGTGCTATGAAAACTCAGCTGAAAATAAGCCTTTTGGGCAGCTTATCATGATGATACTCCACATATTCTCGCTGAGGGGAAGTGCTCGCTTCTACCTAATATGTTGTCTACCCAGAATGTTGTATGATTTTACCTTTCATCTCTCCACGTGGAAGCTTTCAGAATAGAACTGTTCTACAACATTTAGAATCATAGCTCTATTGGCTGAGAGAGAAGAGAAATTTATAGTCCTCTTGACATAAGTCCTGCTGACAAAACAAGTGCTTTAGTCAGCAAAGTTCATGCTGTTCAGTGTGAGAGTGCATCTTCACCAGCACAAAAGGTCCTGTCAGCACATGGCCCAAATCTGCCAGAGGGCCCTGCTGACACAGGAATCCTGCACAGCTCTCAGTGGCAGGGATACATCTCACACTTCTTGCGCCCCAGTAAGGGTGTCTACACATCTGATTAGGCCATTATTAAATATTTGAGCTAAAACAACATCTTCAACCATCTCTTCAGGTTCCCACTCTTCAGTTCTACCCTTTGTGTAAAGCTCCCATGTGCTGTCTCCAGCCAAAAGTAGCCCCCTCAGAAGTTAAATCCAAAGTCACCTGCTGCCATTTGAGTAACATGTCTTTACTCCATCTGAACAGGCTAAAGAAAACCCACTTGTAGTGTCTCATCACCCTCAAAACTAGGTCTTTTCAAGGCGATTTAGGTTGGGGTGTTTTGCTTGGTTTCTTTGCCGTTTTACTACACAAATCCCATCCACTTCCGTCTCGTTGCAACTATCTAATAATTAAGGAGTGTCTTGGACAATATGAAAGGATACTATAGGAAATACGAAAAGTGTAATTCCCTGCTGGGAGGCCATCCGCAAACTGCCTTACCCGGTTGACACGACGGTAAAGATTTCTGAATGTAGCAAAGGCCGACACTCGCATCCAGACAATGAAGTCATCATTTACATAACCGTTGTTCCTTTCATCTTCCTCGTCTAACAAATATGCTGGTTTCTGCCAGTAAGGAGGTCTTGCTGTCCCTGGTTAAAAAGAAAGAAGCCAGGAAAGACATACTACCAGTAAAACAGTGGTTGGTCACTAACTTCTGGGCCTTCTCACAACCAACACAGAATATGAGATACGAGAGAGACACAAGACTTCGTCTAGTATTGAAAAATTATATATGCTAGATAACGCTTTGCACCTAAGCATCTCCACTCACCTCAAACATGAATGAATAGCGTTTAACAGTACCCAGGGGTCAGTATGCATTAGAAACCTTAAGCACAGAAAAAACAAAGTGACTTGCACAAATGAAAATACTGTTTATTCTGGCTTCTCACCTCTTCAGCAAGCCACGTACTCTCTATAATGAGGAGTTTGCCTTCATTTTTATACATTAATTTACTCCCATACAGCCAGAAAGGCACCTTTTTGCAGTCTAATGGCACAGTCCATGATATTTAGCATCTGCCATATGGAACTACTTAGATAATTAACTCTTTCACATTGCATCCAGCACAGCACTGTCCTGATCCAGAATAGGGAACTTTTAGTCCCACTTCAATATAGATTAACCATAACAAGGAAACAGTCCTAGTAAATAGCTGTTTGAAAGAACTAGTGAAGACGGCAGTTTCACTTGGCTCACAACTGCCAAAGAATCTGCAAAGGCATGAAGAAGGAAAGATGTGACAATGCAATTCTCCTTCATAGGTGTTTTCAGTAGAGGAAAAAAAGAGACTGTATTCTTGCTTTCTCGGTACAAGTTAAGCGTTTCAATAAACTATACAGAAGGGTGTGGATGCAGGCTAACTTCAGTCTTCCAAAACCACTTTCTCCCAATTTCTATGGCTAGTGGGAAAAAGAAAGTGACATTTTGGCTAAATCTGGCCTCTGTTGTCAGTCACCCTCTAAAGCTGCTTCTCCTACCTCCTTTGGGAGGTATTTCTCCCAAAGGCGACTCCCATCTCAGAATGGGAGACCTCCAGACATGGGGAGGGAGGGAGGGAGGGAAGCCATTGAAAAATAAGGAATGCCAGTGGAACCGTTCTTACCTGCAAATGCAGAAGAGAGATTGTATGATTTTGGATTGCGAAATTTCACATTTCTGTCTGTCCACCAACTGTTTCCAGTCTTCAGCAGTGGTACTTGAATAACAGATGAGTTACAATCATAAAAAAGATCAATAGTATCTGCAGGGAATACAAGAAGCAATACATATGAGTAAGAGACAGTCATTCTAGTGGCCAGCATGACTAACAAAAACTGACACATTGAAGCACCTTTCAAGTGAATAGAAAACAAAAAAAATCCTGGGAAAGGTTTCATCATATCATCACAGAGCACTGTATACTCCACAAGAATAATTGAGCTTCCAGAGCCTTAGTACTTACTTGTGAAGTTTTAATGACTGAACGTGCTTCTAACAATAATCTTATTGAATCCCTGTGTAGAAATATGTGCAAGTATCTTGTGTCCATCAACTCCTCCGTAATTAACAACTTTGCAAATCACTTTTGGAGCTTTCTAGCCAGTTACAGAAGTTACTCTCCTAGTTATCTTTCCCTAGAATCTCTTTGACAGCTGTTCTGAACAAATTGCTTTGCTATATATAACATGTTTTCAAGGAACAGAGGAGAGACGAAAGCACCATCAAGGGAATCCATGATTCTTTGGAGAAAATTTTGCTTTAGTTTTATGCTAATTAGGCCTATGAACTTGGACATAAACACTTCCTTAAATGCAAAACCATTTAGTTAAAATTGTGCTTAACCATGCCATCCTGTTTCGCTGGGCAAAAAAGGATTTGTTTTTATCCATTATATTTTCCTCCTCAGATTAGTTTAACATATGGCAAAAACATTTTAGGCCTCATTAACATTTATGTAAACACCTAGGCAGCCAATGGGATGACAGGCAGGGATAGTTAGATTATATAGATGGGGAGGGGCTGCTTTTTCGGAAACATGAAAAACACAACTCAACTGCATAAGCATCAATGAAAACATACCTTTTTTTTATCCTGCTACAAAACCTATGTGTTCACATAGTTCCTTAAGGCTCAGATACACTCTTCTGGCTAAGTGATCATTCTGTGCCCCACTACCTCCCCGGCTGTTTGTCACTGGTTTATTAACAGGAGTTGCAATCCTCTGAGCTCTGCCTGCTTAACTGCTTGTCTGACTGCTCCCTTACCTGCTAGCTTGGGTTAAAAACCTTTCCCACGGCAGGAACTTGGCCATCTTCCTCATTTTACAAAACAAGATTAGAAAGCAATTAGACAACCAGCTAAACTGTCAGAAGTGAACAGGAAGCACCCTCTTTCACAGCAGAGGGACAGAAATGAGCTACCAGAGGCGGGATTCAGACATCACCCCTTTCCCCCACATCACCAGCAACTGGAACATTTCATCACACTGTGCACTAAGGACAAATACAAAGGCAGACACTGGGAGGTTTACCCTCAGCATTTAAAAATCTTACTGTCTCTAGTTCTCTGCCGCAGCGTTCTGTCCTGCAGCCAGGGCTCCAGACCAGTGTGGGCTGCATGCAGGTGGCTCTGTTGGTCTAGATCCAAGCCCAGTCCAGTAAATCAGACTTAGAATCATACAATCGTTTAGGTTGGAAGAGACCTTTAAGATCATTGAGTCCAACCATTAAGCCATCACTGCCAAAACTTCCAGGGGAGCAGGTGGGTGCACAGGCAGATGAAAATCAAATGGATCTAAAAGTTACTGAATGCAGCTGCGCTTCACAAGTCCTCTGGTGTGGGTGGCTCAGCTGCTTGAAAACAGCTGCTGCATTGCCAAAAACTGCTGTGTGGGACAGGTTAAAAAGTGGGGGCGGGGGGGATGGGGGACAATGACACAGACAAAGGGATGAATAGGGGAAAAAAGTCTGTAGAAGTTTTTTGTCTCCTTTCCTCCCGAAGAAATCCATTCTGAAATCTGCCAGTGTTCATGGCTAGGAGCTCTCTAGGTTTCAGCCTAAATGTATTCATAGGCAGATTATGCCCACTAGGTTACTACAAACAAGATCAAACCTGGGATCGAATTGAGTAAGACTACGTATGCTTCCAGCATTCAGAGAACAAAATGTGACCACATAGATCTAAAGGTCCAAAGCAATGTGAAGAACGTGTCACCTCCTTCTAAGCACACCACTGTGGGAAGGCAGAATCCGGGCTCTCCCATCACTGTACAAGAATGTATTTTTTAGCAAGGAAGAACATTAAATCTGTTGTATCATCATTCCTTATTTCACCAGGGACTCAATTCCTCCCTCCGTCCTGTTGTATATTCATGTTGAAGAGGGCCTTAGTATATGAAAAATCTTCCTCAGTTTCAAAGTGAGGGGCAAATTACTAAACAGTAGGAAGCAGAGCCCCATATTCACCGCAGTAGCACCGCCAAACAAAACCTTCTGTGGGGGAAAGACAGAGATCTTGCAATATCAGGACTCACCTGGATTGGAGTAACGGAACAGTTTCAAGTAGAAATTAATAAGGCGGATGTGGAAGGTACTTACTTACCATTGAACATGCTGTTGGCAATAGCACCGCATGGAGCCATGGGCGTTCCATTTTGGTAGGCGGTGAAGGGCGCGCAGTAGCTCTTCTGAATCTGCATTCAAGGTCACAGAAGAATCAGGCACAGAACCTGGGGGGTTTGGTTTGGTTTGCTGGTGTTAATGTTCTCCTCCCACTCCTTCTTCTGAAAAGCCACTGAATAATTAAGTCTCCAGTACCTTTTGGTCACATTAGATACACATCCAAATGAATGGTTTGTAGTTAAGGAACACTTTCTATATCATAGGAAGTAAACTTAAGGTCTTCACCAAATTCTGCTGCGGACTTGCAAACTCCAGACTACAAAAACTCATTTGGGGATCTGCTGTTGTAACACAGCTACTATTTTAAATGTTCCAGTGAAGCTTTGGCTTACCCTAGAACATCTTATTTTTCCTTCTTTTTAATTTTGACCTGGACTGCTTCAGTGGTGGAGAACAGCTGATGCAGTTAGCCACATTACTGCAGTTCTGTGTGGGGAAATCTTGATTTATGAAACAAGCATGAAAAACAAAAGCCCATCTCAAACGTATCACATCTCTCCTATCCCAGTTCATGAGAAACTATAAATCTTCAGGTTTAAACACACAAACATTTTCAAATAACTCTAATAGGCTGTGTATCTGATTGGCACAAAAGCCAAAAGTGGTTGCACCTGGATGCAAACAAACAAGCTGACTGGACACCTGGAAAGGCAGGTGTCTGGGGAACATGTCTTGAGAGCTACAAGAAGCATTTTATAGAAACAACAGATTATTATGGCACAATCATCATATGTACTGAGAAGACAGCGTGTGGCCTGTGTGTATATTAAGAAACGCTACTTTTAAGCCAAAGAAAACATGTTTTAGATTTGTAAGTAAAAAACCTGAATGCATTCTCCAATTTCCTTATGCAGGCCTGCTGCAGGTGGTGCTGTCTAGCCTCCTCTATAAACCTCTAACTTGCATACTTCAGAATGCTACATGATCATCTATTTCACCATAAAGCTTTTCCTGCTCCTTGTCCGCTTCCAAAGCCAGATGGCAAAATGAAAGACTTAGAATAACTTAATTCCCTAACCCTATAATAAAAGCACAGCTTAAAGCATTTCTGGTTAAGACGACTGAAAACACCAGAAGGAAAAGCTTTCTGTAAATTTATTTGAAAAAGACACGTATTTTTAATCAGCATCCCTACAAGGTGGAGGTTTGAGAATTGCAGCGCTGGAATGACATCTTTTATTTATCCCCTCAATCTTCCTTTCTTATTAACTTAGACATAATGGCCCTAACAATCATAAAAGCAGAGACCAAACACTGAAAATCTGTACCTTCTTATTATTCCCTAGAGCCATCTTAACACACTTACAGTTATGCCTAGTTAGCTCTCCATATGGTCAAAGATGCACCTGATGATCTCATAATATAAAGAAGAAAACTTACATTTACATTTCGACCCAACAGTTGTGCGTCACTTCTTGATATCACATATCGACGGTGGTTTTGATAGAAGTTTTGCAGGCCATAGTACATAAAAACATCACCCTAGAATTCAAGGATAAATCCTTTCAATAAGGTGAGTTCATGTAGACAAAGAGAAATCCTGTTACTTGCTAAAAAACAGAGGGGAAGAGAGTACTCAATTCATATTTAAGTGTTGGTAACTACACTCCAAGCAATTACTTCAGCGGACACTGGCTAGAATCTAGTCTTTACCCCAGCTGAAAGTTTTAGTATTTTGGCACAAAATTAAACATACTTTAGATCACCAAATGAAACCTAAAATAAAAATACCTGATTATTATTTTACTCAAGATGGCACAGCTGGCCGTGAACCTGCAATGAATATGAATGATTTCGTGGAGACAGACACTCATTTTCCATAAAAGAAGGTGCACAAAAACTTCAAAAAGTACCCATTAGCTCTTAATTCCTTCAGATTTTTTGAAAAATAAGGCTGCCTCTCATCAATTATTTGAACCCTTTGGAAAGTTTAGTCCTGTAATTAAAAGGAGAATGCTAGGCAGGCAAATACAAGCAAGAAAGAGGATTATTAAACTCTACCCATTATTCAGTTAAATAAACTTTTCATCTCAAACATCACTGTAAAGTGAAGAATTACAGAGTATTTTAACAGCCTCTTCAATATTGAAGAACCCTAAAGTGACTTTATGCATTAGGTTTGCGTGGCAAGGTTTTGGTAGCAGGGGGGCTACAGGGGTGGCTTCTGTGAGAAGCTGCTAGAAGCTTCCCCCATGTCCGATACAGCCAATGCCAGCCGGCTCCAAGACAGGCCCGCCACTGGCCAAGGCTGAGCCAGTCAGCCACGGTGGCAGCGCCTCTGGGATAACATAGTTAAGAAGGGGGAAAAAAACTGCTGCGGAAACAGCAGCAGAGAGAGGAGTGAGATGTGAGAGCAACAACTCTGCAGACACCAAGGTCAGTGAAGAAGGAGGGGGAGGAGGTGCTGCAGGCGCCAGAGCAGAGATTCCCCTGCAGCCCGTGGTGAAGACCATGGTGAGGCAGGCCGTCCCCCTGCAGCCCATGGAGGTTAATGGTGGAGCAGATATCCACCTGCAGCCCCTGGAGGACCCCATGCCGGAGCAGGTGTATGCCCAAAGGAGGCTGTGACCCTGTGGGAAGCCCATGCCACAGCAGGCTCCTGGCAGGACCTGTGGCCTCATGGAGCGAGAAGCCCACACTGGAGCAGGTTTGCTGGCAGGACTTGTGATGCCGTGGGAGACCCACACTGGAGCAGTCTGTTCCTGAAGGACTGCACCCCGTGGAAGAGTGTGAGGAGCCTCCCCCTGAGGAAGAAGGAGCAGCAGAGACGACGTGCGATGAACTGACCGCAACCCCCATTCCCCGTCCCCCTGCGCTGCTGGGGGGGCGGAGGTAGAGAAAATCAGGAGTAAAGTTGAGCCCGAGAAGAAGGGAGGGGTGGGGGGAAGGTGTTCTTAAGATTTGGTTTTATTTCTCATTATCCTATTCTGATTTGATTGGCAATAAATTAAATTAATTTCCCTGAGTCGAGTCTGTTTTGCCCGTGATGGTAATTGCTGAGTGATCTCCCTGTCCTTATCTCGACCCACAAGCCTTTTGTTATATTTTCTCTCCCCTGTCCAGCTGAGGAGGGGAGTAATAGAGTGGCTTTGATGGGCACCTGGCATCCAGCCAGGGTCAACCCACCACACTTTATTATTTAAATTACACTGTAATTTTAAGGGATCATTTATGCAGTACTAAGCATAAGACCTCTTTGGTGGAACATGAAGCATTTTAACAGTCTCAGCAACGTGATCCAGTAGTTTAGGAGAGGAAATGAAGGATACGTTTCCCAAATGAAGTTGCAGAATGACATTGCTAGACTTGAATTATTTCAAGGACCTTGGGGATTAACAGCGTAACCCTTGTAAAAAAGACTACAGGGGTTTACTTACGACAAGTGGTCAGAGCTTCAGATTTCCTTCTCATTTGAGAGCTTAGCGGTGCAGTAACAACTAAGCACAGGCAAAGGGCAAGGGGTTGCTACTGACTCAGAGAGACACAAAGAAAAGTCACCTCCACAATCAAACACCATTTCCTCCATCCCCATCTCCTCCTTGGACATCTCCCAACCAAGGACAGAGTTAGCCTGATCTGGATTATTTTTAACACATACCAAAATGAATAGCAAAGGCATAAGTGTAAAATTTTGAGTATTTCCTTTTTTTTTTAAAAGTATGAAGAATATTTAGTCAGGAGCTTGACAGAGCAGAATTAGTGTATTTTATCATACAGGGATACAAGTAACAGGAGGTACTAAGCAACTTGAGTTGGTTTCTTGCATCCACTTACCACTATATCTTCCTTTATCGTGAAATTAACAGAACAGTGGCATTCTTTATTCCAATTAGAGGAATTTTCACGGAGTTTTGAACAATCTGAGCATTTATCCGAATAATCAATCTGTCAGAGAAGTGAATAAGCAGAGATATTGTAATAAGGGACATGCACACAGGAAAAGGTTAGTGTTTTGGCTCCAAGACTTCTCAGAGCAGTTATCTTCTAAGTGACTCTGTACTGCCCAACCATTGTTAAAATTTGTCAGAGGCAGAGAATCAGGACTTGGCCTCAACGAACATTCACAAATTTTATCCCTAGTTTAAAGCTGGTTTAGAGCCTTTTGATGACTGTTGTAGAATCTCCACATCTACTCGGCAAAGGAGCGCTGAGTTAAGAACACCTCCACAGCTTGGTCTGGCTGACCAAGGAATGCTCGACAAATCCCCACGTGCATTATGGCCCACCCCTCTTCAACAGCCTGGATGTAGTGCTGAGCGTTGGCTCCAACCAGGTGTCTGTTAACACCACCACAGGTCTAACCAACCTTGCCTCCAGGAGGCATTTAAACATTAGGGCTCCCTGCATTTTAAGATTTTGCCAGCAAACATGTATGTTCTTCTAGTCCCAAACAATATCAAAGGTATTAGTTTATTTCCCTTCAAAACCCCAGGAAATAATGACATTTCAGATATCACCAGCTGGTGCCAGTAATTACCACCCATATTTCAGATATTACTACCCAGTTAGCCACCCAGTGCTCAGCTTTCATGCTTTTGTCGGTGACCAACTATCTCTGAGGATTTTCACAGGAATACTGGCTGCTGGACACGTGTCCAAGGCATGAAGCTGTTGCTGTAATCTTTATCCAGAAGCAAAAATTCAAAGCCTTTTCCCTCCAAACATAGCCCAGTTTCTTCTTCATAGAATATCTAAGAACACCGTCCCCACACAAACCTGGATTTCTCTGACGCTGTTTGTGGACAGTATGAGGCAGACTCCCACAGAAAGGCAGAACGCGCCTGTGAGAAAGAAGCTGGAGAGCACAGCCCCAATGGTAAGCTGGGGCTTCCAAGCTGGTAGCTTCTGTTGTTTGAATGCACTGTTATCCGGACATCTGGAAGGACGCGCCCCTCCTTCTTGCGGAAGAAAACTCATCTTGTTTTTCATTTTCTTCTTGGTGAGAGGAAGGAATAATATACTTGTGCTGGAGAGCGTTTAAGCTGAGACACTGTCCTTACTGTTGGGAGACTGTATTGTTTGTTCAAACCTGCATTATGGCTAGGAATTACTTATTAACTAGATCTCTCTCTTCCTCATTTTCCACATGTGTGCCTGGATCCCCATGATCAGCTTGTACCAATCAAACGACTGTGTACTTTAGTCAGGGTGTCCAGTTCATGCCTCCTGGAAAAGCTTAAATACATGCTTTTTCCTGCCCCACAATTCAGTAGGATTTGTTATGTCTTATTCATTTGCAGGGGTACTGCCATCTATACTGGAATTTCTGTGTAATCTCAGATGCACTATTTCTTCTCCCTTCGCCTCCATAGCTGCCCAGCTAACAGGCATGGCATACAATGAAAGGAGCTCTACTCCAGTTGCCATTGGGGAGGACTGCAGATGCCAAGACAGCACCGGACAGAAAACATTGCTTTGGAAGACCACATCAATTTTCTTAACCTACTACATTCATTGCTACTGATTCAGATGCAATTTAAAGTTGTAAAAAAAGTGTTCTTTATCACAAAAGGGCAACTCATTCTCATAACATCTGATTTGGATCAACGGCTTTCCAAGATGCTGATGATTTGCTCACCTCTGTTCATCTTGTCCTCTGAAAAAAATCCATCCATTCCCTACTATCCACAATGACAAAAGAATCACCCAGAGATCATCTCCTTTTAATTTAAATGGACAAACAGAAGAATATTTGTTGCACACTTCAACAGTTTAACCAAAATAAAGTCTCAATATAATATACAGATAATTTATCATGTAATAGCAAAAAATAGCATTTGGCCAGCTCTAGAACAGATAGGTGAAAAATACCTTCTTGACAAATTATTGAAATTCATACAATATTTTTCAAAGACCCTCGAGGGCAAGAACTAGATTACCACTCTTGTGAGAGAAATAAATGTCTCCTTTGGGACAGCAGAGGGAGATAACAGAGAATTGAGTTGTACAAAGACTTTCACACCCAAGTTTGTTCATCTTCGAAGTCTTAAAAGTGACACATAGTAGTAAATCTAGCAGATGAATGCAATGTAACTCTAATTTCAGTATCACATTGTTCCTGCAATAAAAACCATACTAAAACTACAAACAAAACCTCTGTTTTATTGTTGAAATAAAAGCAAACTCAGAAAAAGTTGCAATGTGCATTCTTTCTGTATTGATAGACCTCTGAAAAGTCAAAATTCTTTATTCCATCACCTGTTAATGACTTGCCAATTGCAGACAGGATAATAGTAAAATGCAGCTGCAAATGGCTTCCTTGTTGGTAAAACCATTAAAAGAGTCCCAGCTTCACAGACCCCTCTCTGCACAGCTTTATAATACTCGTCTCCAGTAGGTCAATTGTTTCTTTCTTTATCTGAAGAAACAAAAATCAAAGAAAGCATCAAAAGTTACTGATAATGCTTTGGCTAAATACCATTATTTATTTACTTGGGCACCTTACTATAGGACTAGAAATTAAAGAAGAGGTTCCCATACAAGGTCCTGAGCTCTAGAAGGTTTCCATTTTGTAAAATATCTAGCATTTGCTGTGCAATCCTAAAGTACAACTACAGCTTGTGAAGTCTCATCTAACATGGCTACAGAAAAGTTGTCATTGGTACGGAGCTGATAAAGCATGCCACAGCAAGAGGTCCATCCTGGGCTGCAAAGTCCCTACAGTACTTTCCCGACTATCAACTGGTATCAAGCAGTCCAAGGGCAGTACTGCACCGCAACAGGCACAATGTTGTCTCTGTCTGAGACACCTGAATGAAAGCGAGCATGAAGGTCAGGTCTACATGTGCTGCATTCAAAGTACTTTGGTTTATAACACGGATATGGCTGTAGCTTATTGCTTATCTAAAGATAAAAGACAAATGTATTAGAGAGTAAATATTGACTACGTATTTCAGCAGGAACACAAGATTCTCTATCATCATGTTTAGTCCAGAGTCTCCTTATAGCTCCCTCTTCCCACTTACAAATAACTTATTTGCAAGTTTTCTTTCAGGATTATATCCTTCCACTTTGCACAGGAATAAATAATGTGAGAAAGCCTGACCAATCTCTGTTCCCCACTGGATGTGCTACGTGAGGATGAAAACAGTTGTCTTTCTATCACAAGTCCATTTCGTACAAACCTTTTCACTTTCATGAAGCCTGAAACTTAAAACTTTCTGCATTTTCAAACTTACTCAAGCCTCAGTGTTTGTATTGTTTGCAGACAATACAATATTGTTTTTTGTTGAAAAAACTCCATTTGAATCTTACAAACAAGTAATTTGAGGAGTTGAGATAGCTCTGTATTGCCATCAACCTCTATACACAAAGCTTCTCCTTTGGTCAGATCAGAAAGTATACAATCAATTTTTATTTAAACCTTTACGCTTTAGTATAAGTCCAGTGTGCCAAGACAATCTGATAAAGTCATTCACCCCTCCTCTGGTTTCTTTGTGAGCTTTCTTTTTATTTCCTTCTCTCCATCGTTTGGGATGAATGAAGCAGGAGACAGAAACAGAGAAAAAAAACTCCAACAGCATTAACTAACGAGATGTTGAGGCAACTGAGAGAGCAGTGGATCAGGGCACCATCCATTATGTGGATATGACGGTATACAGGACTGTCATCTGGGAAGATTCATGTGTTTTCAAATCCATATATTTATCAGAATATACCACTGCGTACATAATTCTCCCCTGAACATGAGGTGAGTACAAAACCAGCAAGCAGAATGGGCACGTGCTTCCAGCCGGTGTAGTTACAATGAAATTTAGCAATGCAGCACCTTAAATACGCAAAGAAATTATTGACAATTTAGATATGCACTGAAAATAGGTCAGTATGCCTTGTTTCTAATTTTAAGGGTACAATTTTGCTTCTATAATTAATACGGGATGAAAGAAATCAGTGCATCAAACTGCCAATTCTCTAAATTACATTTTTGGTATTATAATTCCTCTCTTAAGACTATTCATGGAATGTATTTGACAGTTTTTATACAAGTAGAAGAGTAAGATCCTCCGCTAACTAAGACTGTATTCCGTATTTCAAGTCCACAAGTTGCCAAAACATCCCATTGGTTTCTACTGTGTTAAGATGCCTTATCTCCAAAACATTATTTGGGTATCTTTTATTGCTGACATTCCTTACAAATAACTTTCAGGAATCTGCCTGATGTCTGCAGCAGGACAAATAGCTGCACGATGCTCCACTTGCATAGCTCAAGATGTCAAAAACCTTTCTGTATGTTTTATTACCTGAGTCAAGTGCAGGTTTGAACACTTTTCTGTAATCACATATTCACTATTCTGTAATCACACATAAATACCTATTCCTTATGCTAACACTATATATGAAGGTGTAACGTTTTTACTTACTTGGTTTTAATTAGAACTAAGCCTTAACATTTTGATGTTAAGATAGCCTTAAGATTTTGCCTTAACAAAATACATCTGGAGTCACAATTTTGGGTATATATTCCTAGACAGACATGCAGAAATGCTGTGATGCTACCTACAGTGAGCTGAAAGGGATAGCTCAGGTTTGGAATAGCCCAAAATCAAATATTAGCAATATAATCTTCAGTTTTTTGCGGTGGATCACCTATAGTCTACTGTATGTATACTTACTTCAGTTGACTTAAAAAATCCATCCCACTGCAAGCAGCGCCTTTTGTACTGCTATGTCTGTGAATTCATGTTCTCTCTTCTTTAAAAAACTTAGAGAAGTGCAAGCACCATACAAAAAAGCCTTATGTATTTACCACAAGAGGGAGCCTCTCTGCCTCAAAAAGCAAAGCTGGTTTTTTTGCTACTTCATTTCTGCAATGCATTTTTTTGGCAGGGCACTTTGAGACTATTAGGAACATGTATCTTTGTGTATGTGGGAATGTAAAATAGAGCACATTCAAACATATAGACAAGAGCAGAGAAGGAATAATGACCGATAATTTGTTTCACTTGTGAAACATCTTACTGTCTATATGAAAAAAAAAAAGTCCTTTTCCCCTGGTGATTCTGCATATTGGCCTGCTCTAAATGTGCAAAAAAATGGAAACGCTGTGCAGGAAATTGGGAGCTTTATAACAAGGACTGGTGGAGGAATCTGCCCCTTTCACTCTGCTGGCTAGATACCAGCTGATGCCCACAGCATATGGTAAACATGCCTTGTCACACCAATAAATGTGAAAGCTGGATTACAGAATTGAAAAGAACGGGGAATTATCTTAAAAGGAGTCTACAAATGATGGATGGCTCTACATAGTTTGTACCCTACCTCTTGCCAAAAAAAAAAAAAAAAGAGAGAGAGAGAACTGTCTGTAGATTTACTCACAAGAAGTTATCTTACTCTCAGATGGAGACAAATAAATGCTTCTCCAAGGTTTTATTTAGTTTTTGAGGAAACTTTTGCACAAAGTCCTCTTACTGAGAGAACTTCCTGGGAACAGGTAGAACAACCATCTAGCATAAACAGGAGAAATTCACAGCACAACCGTAGAAGTCACAGCTGTGACTTGCAACAAAAAAGGAAAAATATCTTCCTTGGGAGGTAATTTTGAGACCTGAGAGTACAGACTTACAGTCAAATGTTGACTTCTTTGTGTTTCTAGACCACTGAAGTCAGCTTTACAGAAAGAAAACCTTACTGACCAAGATCCGGGTGCTAGAATCAAATGTAATAAATACACAAAATATAAGATATACAGGTGCTTATACAATACCTCAGGGATATCCATCATTCTCCTTAGTTTCTGATCTCTCCAGTTCCAATCCAGAATCATGTATTTTGTGGAGTTCAAGCACAGGCCATCTAAAAAGGCAACATAAATTTTACTACCAAGATAATACGACATGTGCTTATCAAAATGATTTTTAGCTTTTAGATCTTTTGCTGTCTGTTTCCAAGGAAACTAATCTTTGAACACTTAAGTACTACATTTGCTGGTTGGAAAACTAATGCACTGACACTGCAAACTCCCTTAACCACATAATCCCATGCCTTTTTGGAAGATAAACACAAAAGCAGAACAACTACTGTTGCCAGGCTTGTCAAGAGCTAACATCCTGCCAGAAAATAATTCCTCAAGCTTCCTCTTGATGAAACCGCAGGAGTTGAATTTCCACAGCTGATCAGGAGCTGGTAAGTTACAAGGACCCTAGCCTGAAAACTCCTGTTAATGGGAACTGACACTGTCTAGCAATTCACAGGACTGGGTGCTATGTGAATGTGAGTCAGGTCAGTGGTGCTGCTGAAGAATTCCTTTATCCTCTAAATAAATGGTGGTGAAAGAAGAAAAAGGTCCTTTCTGAACTGCCCCTCTAGCTGTTCCCCTATTTTTCCCTGGTCTTCTACATGACACCCACAATTTTTCATATCAGTTTTGACTCCTCTCCATTCTCTGGTGACCTGGCACTGCAACACTAAGGTGTCAAAAACAGGAGCAGACCTTAGGATGAGATGATACATCTTGTATCCCTGCCATAAGCTGCCTCCACCTAACATGGCAAAGTGAGCAGTAATGATTTAATGTTGGTAGAGGGCCCAGGAAGCAACAAAAAATTATGCTACTCCTGTACCCTTTTGGAAGGAGTGATAGAGTCCCAATCCACAGCCAGTCTCTGACCAAGAAACCATAGTCAGAGCAAGGCAGTGTTTAGAAAGAGGAAAGGAAAGAATCACCTTGTCATTTGTCATTTTGTTGTTTGTTTTTCTTTGTGTACATAATGTCTATAGAGTAAGTAAAACTACTCAAAATTTGGGAAGAGAAAAGGAGATTTATATAGAATAATTGATTTCATTACAGGCAAATCAGAAATAAAATCAAATCAGCAAGCAGATCTTTCGCCCACCCCTCACAAAAGTTTACACTGAGCTCAGAGTGACATATGATACAATGACCTCTGCCATTATTTCCTTTTGATTTACTTGCAGTGTTTGGTTTCCTGCAGCTTTAAATCTCACGCCATGGTTTTGCAATCACTTTCAAGTCAGCATAAACCAGTATGCCTGCCAAAAGAGGAAGTCCCCCACCTCTGCCTGCTCATTACCTGATTTTGCGTGCATGCTGGTTTTGTTTTAATTGGGATCAGTTCTACTTGGGATCAGTTCACTGAGCTGCCAAACAGACTCTTGGGCTAGTACAAGAAACAGGAAGGGGGAATAAGTGGGCACTGACTGGGGAGGGGGGAAGTATTATGCTGCCTTTCTCTGGTAATACTGATGTATGCCAGCTTAAAGTGATCATAAAACCAACTACTAGAATCTTGACCTCATTTTGACTGACATAGTAGAAGTGGAGAAACAGAACTGTACAGTTTAGTACCCAAATCCACAGATTCATGTCAACCTAAGCACCTCAAAACCAATTGAAGTCTCACCTCTCATGAGACCAAGTATACAAGATACCCATGGAGAAAACCCTGCTTGTTCTCCTACCTTGCTCCACTAGTGCTTTTACTCTCCCAGGAGTTCCAACCCCAATGTGGAATACACCTTTCTCCAACATATTCATCTGTTCTTTTATCTAATTTGAAGAGAGAAAGACAAACCATAGTAAAACCACAATTGTTTTAAAATTTCTTCTCAAAGAGCTGTAAATAAATTCAAGATCTCATAGTATCTCTTTCTAGAATACCATCAAGAAACAAATGTTATTCATCTTTCAAACTGTCAAACTGATATATCTGGGAGAAAGTTTAAGAAATATAACAGGCAGCTGGGCATCACACTTCTCTAGAAGTTCAGTCATTTTCAACTTTGAAAATCTGCTATTGCACCAACTATTTTTGGAGGTGAGAACAGTATGCTTCCTTCAGCATTTAAACAAATTCTCTGGAAATACCTGGAAAACTGACAAAGTTGAATTAGCTCTAAACTCCTTCAAGATGAAGACACTGGAAAAGGGTGAAATAAAGCAAGTGACATTTGTGTGTTTGACAGCATTTATATCAAAGGCCAAAGGGTCACTCATTACTTCCAACATCCTCGTAATTTGTGCTGTCCAACAGGTATGGATGTTGGGTATCCAGGCATCCAGTTGGCAGAATGCAAATGTGGATGCTGGTACAGTTTGCTTGTACAAACCTATATGTGTGAGCCTTCTATTTAAACAGGCAAAAGCCATTTGAATGAGCACCCCACAGGAACGCGGAATATGTTTAAAACACAGCACATGCATAAGCATCTACATTCTGCATAGGATTGCACCAGAGCTACTGGAGAAGGTGTTTGGCTAGATTCCTCAAACTGCAACAATGGGTTACTAAAGGAAGCATCACCTAAAGAAAGGAACATTGTATGAACACTATATGAAAGGCACTATTGCTAAATGCTTTAAAAAGAAAATGGTACAACACTAGTTAGTTGTTTAGTTGTTCTACTGAAATTCCCTTGCAGCTCTCTTACCTTTATGTGCTTTGCAAACAACTTGACAACTCTGCAGTCTCCTTTAAATGCTGTCATTGACCTAGCAATAAAAAAATTGAAAAAGGAAATGCAAGCATCAGGGCTAAGATTAAGACCACACAGGAGGAAAGCAAAACTAACTGGCATTTCTCAATATGCTTGAGACACACAGTCCCCCAGTGACCCCTGCTTGTACTTTGAACACTATGTACATTCGTGTTTGCTACTTGATCAACAGTGATCAACAACTGGACAAACACAATAGAAAATATCAGTAGGGGGCAATATTGTTTAGATAGCTTTTCAGATAATATTTAATAATTATGGCCTGTGGTTTTACAGCTAACTTAGTTCAAAACTGACTAATGACCAAATTCTAACTAAAAAATATCTCAGTTACTGAGATACAGGCATGAATGAACATGCATGTGCGTGCACAAAAGGAAAGATCTGTGTACGGACCAATCTACATTTTACAGAGTCTTTGTGCAGTGTGGCTGCTGGGAAAACCTAGGCTGCCAGTCTTTACTGCAGAGATTGCCCAAATTCCAGTTAACCAAAACTCATTTGTCGGAAAACCTGACTTGTTTTTCTGACACTCCATTTTGGCACACAGTAACCATTCTATGTTGTGTATTAATCAAGCAGGAGACAACATATTCAGTACTTACTGAATGTCATTTAAGACAGTTTTCTCTGCATGTTTTTTGTAGTGTGCCAAATTTTCAATTTTCTCTTGTGCAAAGCTAAGGGTTTATATATAAATATACATATAAACCACCTAAGTCTCAGATGGTACTATCTGCATGCAAGGGCTAAGCACTACTGGCACATCTGCCGTACCTATGCTTCTATCTGTGGCATGGAGGCAAACTTCCCAACTCTCCATCTCATGTTGTACTGACAGATAATCACAGGAAATGGGGTCAAGACACAAAAGACAACCATGAAATTTGTGAGGTATACATTAATTCATCAAAGTCATCAAGACTTCTGGAATGACAAGGAGGAGGATAGAGAAGGAGAAAAAAGAGGACAGGGAACACTGAAAATCATCATCTCTGCACAGCAGTTTTGACAGCCTGAGCCAGCTGAGAACACAGACACAGGCCTGGAGACACTCAGGCCAGACACACGCGTTGGCACTTGAGGCCCTGGAAGGCCATGTCCTCATTGCCTTTGGTGCAAAGTCACGATTTCTAGTGGCGGATCATGATGCTTTATGGGTTTACTCTGTTCCCAAGTATAACATGTTGCATGTTTCCCCCAAATTGGTTACACTTTATTTTTGGTTTTTAACAAAAACAGCAGTTCCATGCAACTGAAGTACTAAGTGTTACTTCAGTCTAAAACCAAACACCACACTCCCACAGTTTAAAGAAGCAAGGGATATTGCATCAGTTTAAGACAGTGAATTTGTTGGCTAGCAGAGGACAGTGTCCCAGTTTTGCCTTTATGTCTGTGGTTCCAAGACAAAACCTCTGACTGACTGCCAACCTCAACATAACATTTGCTATCGACATACTTGATGAGTTCCAAGGAACGAAGGGCAGAACTGCAGATAACCAGCATCACCACTGACTTCTTCTCCTCGTGGTTTTTACGGAGTTTTGCCCACTTAGGACAAACTGCAATGAAAAAGCCCATGTACACACACAGAGAAAGCACTACATGCCACAATTTTAAATTACAAGAGTACATGATGAATGGTAGCCAGCAGCAAGAACACACATGCTGACTCCTATGAGGTCTGGATCTCTGGCAACACTTTTACATTTAGTCATGGCTGAGAAATTGGAAAATAAAAAGCCCAAAATAAATAAAATACAGAAATATCACATAATTGAACCAATTAGATAAGCATTAAAAATCAACCGTTTGTAAGGTGACAAACCCATTGTCTTCATTTGCCACATATGGCAATTTGTATCAGAGAAAACCAATTGGAAAGAAACATTTACCAGACCAGAAGTTCTATGTAAATATTTAAGAGAATAAAAATTCTCTTGGTTCATGTCAGCAGACAGCTGCAGGATTTTTACTGTAAGATAATACATACACCTTCTTATGAAGCCACAATAAATTACTGACAAATAATCCCTAGCAATGAAAAGAAACCCTAGAACATTTTTGGTACCAAAAAAGTGATAGAGTAAGAGAGAGCCAGAAAAACAAGACCCGTCATGAAAAAAAGAAAAAGAAAAAATCCTTAAAGTTATTAGTATTTCATAATTAAAAATATTTGGAGGTGCAGATAAAAACTGCAATAATATTGCATTAACAATGTTTTTCATACAACTTTCATCTCATTCAGACCAACATCTTAACTCACTTTCCTTCAGGTATGAAGAAAAACTGTGGGTGAGATCATTGGCTGGCAAAAAACAGGAATCTGAAAACAAAGGAAAAAATATTTTTGTTGATGTGTTTTCAACAGTAAAAGGATCATATATGTTTGCAGAATAACCACTAGTTATATTGATGAAATCACAACTGTGTTAAAATCCATCATCAATAAACTACCATTTGTGAAACAAAGATTAATGTACACCTCATGTACAAGAAGCTTTATATTGGATAAATCAATGAAGGTAACATCTCTGAACTCAATGGCAATTCCTTTCTTTTTTTCCCACCATAAACCCTGAATACAGGGCTGCACAGGTGTGATCACACACTTTAAAAAAAGTTTTCGTATGTCTTTGCCACAATCAATCAAAGGTCTTAGCCAAAAGCCTTACAGTCAAGCTGCTAGATTGTTCTTCCAGCCTACCTACAACAGAATACATTTGTAAATCACCGAAACAATTCATACCGTGAAAATGCAAGAACCTACCAATAATCTACCTGTCAATAAATTTGTTCCTCTTTCTGGCCTTTCATATTGTGGTAATCTACCTAACTATATCGACCCTAATGGTAACACCTACACCGCATCTTAATGCCTTCCCCTCTTTCCTTTATTTCCCACTGACTGCCTATCCTTTACCTGGTCACTATGTTAACTAGTAAGGCTTCAAAGCACTCTGTGGCAGACATGCCATTTAACTTTAAGCTTCATATAGAGGCAATGAAGAAAGACAAGGTCCTAACAGGTTCTTTGGAAGGCCTTTCCTTTCTGCAGTGTCTTATATAGAAAGTCTAAGTTCTTAAAATGGTGATCAAAATTAGATGGTCTGAAAACTTGCCATCGTAGTTAAGGGTCCTTTGCCTGATGGAACAATACGTTCCCACAGAGGATTAACAACTCTGTCTTCAGGGACCCACATATTTGTCATCATTCTGCACGAAGCACAGCACCTTAGGCTGCCTGTCTATGGAATGAGGTATTTGGTGACATATTTTAATTAAATTAAGGAGGATTCCTTACAGACATTATTCATGTTCACATGGATGGCACATTGTGCTAATGCTGGCAGTGTCAATCCATGACTTCCATTGGAACAGACGGCGTGACAAACTTGGTTTGTAGCTGATGCCTGGCTGAAGTCCTGCCTGTGGAGTTTCTTGAGCATAGACACTCTCCATCACTATATCTTCCATTTAACGGGTGTTGTCTTGCTAAAAACTTTTATTTTTCACTGATCCCTTTTATTAAATCCAGACACTGACATTTATTAGGACTTGAGCTCCGAAGGGAATGAATGTGTACAACTGAAGGATCAGCAGCTGATTTACTTTTAAAACCATGTCTAAAAGATGCACTTGATGCTGGGGATGCCCTTCCGTAAGCATTTGGTGGTAACAGGAGAGCTCTTCACACCCACCATGGTCCTTTCCTCCCAGTGGCACAATATCTTTGCTGCTGTTTTGCTCTGCTGAATACATTAAGTCTCATTAATGACTGAACAATTCAAAAGATGGTTTCTAAAGGACACGAGCTTCAGTCCCTGACTTTTCACCAACAGTCCAGCAACACTGGAATGTTAACAACAATTTGAAATGAAAGTTTCAGAAAAGGGGGGAAAAGCCACGTAGCTCCAGACTACAGCAAGAGACCGTGCTGACTACAAACCTGACCTTCTGCACCGTGTCAGTTAACAAGAACACACAACTCCAAATAGTTGCTTCTTATTTCCTCAGTGCTTTGACGTGAATGACTTGACAGCTGTAGAAGTTCGTAAACTCCTTGGCACTCTAAGCTGCCAACTCTCAGCACAAAAAGATAGAAAGAAAAAATATCTCCATCCAACGCAAGAGCCAATCCGTATGGAAATGAGTCATTTCACTAGCCCAAAGGGCTCTTTTAATAAGAAAGAGACCAAAGCAATTTATTATTTGCTAAAAACCCTAAAGGTCTAAAAACATTTAACACAAGCTTTTCAAAGCAATCTATATGGGACTTCCCCAGGCTTTCTTGATTCAACAAGAAAGCTGAACCTGCCTCATAGAAATAAAGAAGGGGTCAACCTAGAATCATGGATGTTAAGGAGGAGCATATTTATCTAGAAAAACAGGCTTAAACATTAAAAGAGAGAAACCACTGCTGGGCTAGAAGGGTCCTATATTGGGCACAGGTCAATAAGAGTTCAAGAAGTATCAAAGGTGCATGCAGGTTAGTTACCGGGCCGTTTGCTCTTCATAAGCACTACCAACAAATAATGGACAGTACCTATTAAATGACAGTCTCTCTTCGTCTGCAGAGTGAGGGGCAGAGAAGTTCAACGTTGCCTTCATCTCCAATGCAACCTCCAACTGACAGAAGCTAACCCTGCTCTGTCCTGCTTTGCCTTTTCTGTCACTGGCTTTTAACTGGAGACAGAATACGGGAAACCAAGAGGGTCCTTGTCATGGTTAAAACTTGGTCACTTTACACTTGGACCAAAACTAACATCTTATTTCATGCCACTCCCTAAAAAACTATTGCGTTCAACATCTCATAACCACGTCAGAATGATGTCTCATTATTTCTTTGTCTACTCCTGTCAGCCCTCCTATTATTCATCTGGATTGACTCAGATAATCCCAGAAACAAAACACATTTTCACTTTCTCAGTCAGCATCTTGGAAGCTATTATTAGGAATCATATCATTTCTATTAGAAAAGTGAGCTCCTGAAATAAATACTGTACAATTAAAGTCCTTTCAACATATAAACAATGTTTCTTTTCATTTTCATAACTCCAAGAAACCTCACATTTATTCCAAAGAAACTAACATCTCTACTTAAACAGCAAATTAATATACAATGTAAGAAAATATTTCCATAAAAAAGTACAACTCAAGACCTGTCCCCAAAATCCTCTTTCTTCTGCAGAAAAAGACCTCAATAGTATAATGAAAAAAACATCATTTTTCTATTAAATATAGGATAAGTTACCTGACAGCTTTAATTCCTCTATTTCAATCACTGAACGGTTTTCACCAAAATGTTGACTAAGCAGATTTTGTAGATCTGCAGGGACACCAGGTTTTGGAGCGGATTTTTCCAGAATATCAGAAATTTTCTTCTAAAAAAACAAGTAAAACAGGTAAGTATGGCATTTCTATAATTTCTGCTCTTTTGCTAGCTAACAACACTGTAAATAAATGTTCCTCCATAACTTTATACAGTTATATTGGCTTGATTACAGCTTAATTAGAAAAACACCTTACAATGGGAGAAGATTCCCATCATCTTTAGTGGGAATGCAGACTTCAGACACAAGTTCAGATACTTTGATGAGATGGTCTGTGAGCCCAAAGACAAAAAATCTTGTGCACTCACCTGAAACGCTGCTGTAACAAAAACATAACTGAAAGCTGGTTTTGTGAGTTTTGCTGTTGTTACACTTAAGTATCAGTTTGAAAATTCAGGTTTTTTTCACTATTTCTTTTAATTTATTATTCTTAAAGCTTAACAACAGGAATCAAGTGGTTATATAAGTCTTGGTTATATTTTGATTAAAACAGAGTAACTATCTATTTTGGAAGGAAAGATGGCTAGCTGTATTCACAGAATACCACAGAAGTGTGATGAAAATGAATTAAAAGCTTACAAAACCAGAAGTCAACCAGAAAGAGTTCAGCAGCTGCTTTGTTCTTCCAAAATGTATAACTTTTTAAACCAAACTAATAATTTTTAGAGCCTGGACATGAGTTCACAATGATTATGTTTTACACCTTAGGAATGTTAGCAAATAACAGGTCTGAATTTTCACTGAAATAAAAGTGTTGGTGTATTTTTTCCCATAATTAAATGGATCATGGGGGTAGAATAGCCCAGGGTTCCCGTTATCTGAATGATCTGCCAGCATTTAAGAAAACAGCATATTTTCAAGGATAGAGGCAGCCTGGAGAGAACAGCAAGAATGTGAAGGCTCTCTTGTTCTCACCGAGAAGTGATTCATTTGTGAAAGGCCAGCTCAAGGTGCCTCAGTTGCACAAGCTAAACTGAACTTGCCGTCATGAGGACGCATGGCAGCATAAGCCTAGAAGTGAAAAGGAGCACGAGAGCGTGATTAGGAGGGAGCAATAGGATACGTATCTGTGAGGCAAAGTGAGATCTCACAGAGAGATGGGGGGGGGGCTGGAAGCATTTTTGGCAGCTTTAGAGAGGTGGTGGGTACCTTCAGTGCACGTTCAGCAGGCTAAGGTGTGGGGCAGCAAAGATGAATGGAAATTTTGAAAACAGCTATAGCAGGAATTTTGATGTAGGGGACAGATCTTTTTCCATCCCTCTTTCCCCCATTCTATCCCAGCACCCACTTCTCTTCCATTCCCCACCCCTCTGTCTCTCCCTCTTGCCCAATACACTCCAAATACTCCTGTAACAGCAGCATAAGGGGCAGAAGGCTGACCAGGGAAGAGCCATATGGGGGCTGCTGCAGCCACTCTACCCCACAGCAAAGTAGGCAGCTGCCTCTCCAGCCATCTGCCACTTCGGCCACGGCCTGCTTCACCTCTGCTAAAAGCCAGCTGTGTGTTTGCAAGACCCCAGCTGAATCTTTGACAGTGGGATACGCGGAGAGGAAGCGCTTATACCTTCCTCTCAGTCTATCTTTGGCCTGGTGCAAAGCCCTCTGCAGTCCCTGGAAGACTTTCCAGTGGACGCCCGGCTGCTCAGCAGGTTTTTGCAATGCCTCAATCTGTTGCATTCCTTCCCGAGTTTCACCCTCATTTGGCACTGTTGTATTTTTCTGCCATGATCTGCCATGAACTGTCTTCCCAAAGAATGACCAGAGGCCACCTGCAGCCCACACAGCCTTTGTGTGAGGCCCACAACCGGACCTCTTCGTTGTCGTTCCTATCAACTACAAATGCTCTTCTGCAGCCCTAGCCCCACACCTTGCCTCTCAAGTGACCCATGCTTGGGAACCTCTGATTTAGCAGACAGCAAGACAGAACTATCAGGCTCATTTTACTTGGTAACTCAGCGTAAGGCGCTGTTCCACAGGACCATTACGTCATTTGTTGGGCCACTTGGCTCCTTCAGGAAAATTATGGCACTCTGGAGGGGAAAAGCCTGATACTAACGAGAAATTCCGTGAGAGCAAGAGCAAGGACACCTGAGCAAACTCTCTTCCTTCAAGGAGAGCTGTGGGGAAATGTTCCTCATGCAGGAAGTTTTATTATTTTTCTTCCAATTCATTCCAGATGCTTAAAAGCAAAAGGGTTTTTTTCCCCTTTTCCTTATTTTTGGAGAGAGCACTTTGTCTGGAACCCATAGATCAACCTGATAAGTATTTCCTGATGGATTTTTTTTGACAGGCTGTGTATGTCAACTTCGTGGCCTAGCCCCACTGAAACCAAAGGTGTAACTAAGCACCTATTGTTTGACTGAGAACGGGGTCTTTTTGTTTGGTCTGGTTCACCAATCTCTGTCGTGGGATGCTTTCACTCTGGCAGCAGTGGAACAAGTATTGCGGTCACTTCTGCCAGAGCTGCATTTAAAGCTAAATCCCACTCTTCCCTCTTCCCATTCCCTGGATGATTAAGAGGTCTGACATAATATAAAAAGGCCACCTCTCAGCCTTGTGAGGGAGCCAACTATTTACAGTCTGTCCTGAAAGACAATTAACTTGCCTGGTGCCATATAATTTCCATCTAGACTGCAAAGTGTGTTTGTTGTTGAGGGTGCGGATGGAGCATGGCCAGAGGGACAATACAGAGTATTTATTTATATACTTATGCTATGAGGAGAAGAGCGAACAAGGACAGCTCTTGGCTCAAAAGATGTAACAGCAGCTGGAGCCTTACCACACCGCTGAAATGGGGCAGATTCTGCAGCAACTGAAATCACACCTTTCTTTGATGCAACTACATTTTCTTGGTGTGCAACACTTGCAAGTGGGGTGTAGACATATACAACCCTTGAGCAGAGTATAGACACAATGCCACAGTTCAGGTTGGGAATGGGTATTTTGAGTGAAGTCAAAATAGTAGGAATTTCTATTCTTCTCTAAAACAGGCTGCAACATTAAGACCATATTACTTCTCACCATCACAGGGTTGTCCCAATTCTGAATCTTGTAATAGCACATACACCCACTGCTCAGTCCCCAAACACACTCTAGGACATTCATACCTTCTTTCTCCTCTTTGCCTTTACGGTGCTCTCTTGTTTTTCTTCAGGCTGACTCAGAAAACACTCTGTAGGCTGCAAAGCACATATTTTTTTTAAAAAAAAAAAAAAAAAAAAAGAAAAAAGATTCAACATCAGGTATCTGATCACCTAGGAGGGAAAAAAAGTCACCAAAGGGAGCTAAGAGGGGATACAAGAGATTATAATGCTGGGTTAGGGGAAAAAACCCCAAACCAAGCTTCCTCATGTGTAGAAGGGATCAAATTCTTACAGTTACGTATATCTGGAGTACTTCTGGAATTGAAATCTATGTTGTTGTAACCAAGAGAGGAATAAAAGAACAGAAAGATGAAACATACAGGTTGTAGTCACACTCCCATGAAATCCTGAAAAGCAGGTTTTAATAAATTAAAAAAAAAATATTGAGGAAAACATGAACAAAACCTTTCAAAAACTTTATATTTTTAATCTCTATTATTGTGTGTGACTGTTTTTCTAAACTTTGCCAATGGTGCTCTAAAATAACTGGGTCTAAGGTGAGCATCCAGACAGTGAAAGATACCATGGAACTGGGCGACAATAATTGGAAACAATCATGCTTTGGATTTCCTTTGACATTTCTAATGCAAAATTTAGGAAAACATGTTTTGAATTTGTTCTGCCCCATTCTTGCTTTGTCTCCTCATAGCAGGCAGGGTCAAATACACACAAGAAAAATACATGGTACATTTCAGAATAATCTTCATCCAACATGTGTTGCTATTATTAACCCTCTTTTGTGCCTGAGTGAGCAGGCTGAATTGGTCCATTTGTATCAGAGTCCCTGTTGACATAAGCCAGGGTTAGGATTTGTCCTTAGCCACCGAAAATTGCCCAAAACAGAGGAAGTGAGGCACAAGGTTTTCCTTGTTTTGAGCAGAGCAATTCTCTTTTGTTTTGTCTTCTTGGGGACTTCCACTTCATGGAAACGCAAATTAATCTACATAGATGGGCTTTAGAGCTTAATAAGTGACTTGATGAAGAGCAATGGGAAAATAGGCTGAGCTGCAGGAAAAAGCTCCTTAATACTGGGATGCATTTGGCTGGAAAAATGTGCTCCTGTGAGAAACCGCGGAGAAGTCTCATCACATGGAGCATTAAAAGCTCAGGAACAGCAAATCCAGAGCTGCTCCCTGGGGAAAGCCTGGAAGAAAAGTATCAGCAGGAAAGGGAGCCCAGCTGAAAGCCAGAGAAGCTGCTCCTTTGTCCCCTTGTGAGGGCAGCTTCAACAGGGCCAAGAGGGCCAAAGGAAAGCTAACAGAAGTTCAGAGTATCTGAGCCTTTCTGAGTCCTCCTTGCACTGCCCCCTCCTTAACAGGAGGACACTTCGTGACAACTGGTCCTATATGACCCTGCACAGCACATTTGTGCCTTTCCTAGTCCACTCTCATATCCTTATCAGAAGCATTTTGTGGAGTTTAATTGTTCATATTATGCCTACATTTCCCTTTTTCTCCCCCCTCCCCTGGCTAATTTAGCTATAAAAAACAGGATACGATGATGCTCAACACAAACAAATGACCTATTGCTTGCTCCTGCTTTCTGTGCTGTGATGCAACCACAGCCATTGCACTTGCAAAGGCAGTAGCACTGTATAGAAGTGGCCCTGAAACTGGCTGAGGTTTGAAATGATACTTAGGAACTACCAGAAAATATTTGGCCGGGGACTGGCTACAGCCAGCAAAGAACTCTACAACTCGGGCTGGAATGTAACGCAGCCTGGATCAATACCCACCCATGAGAAGTTGTGATAGGGACTGTATCTTACCTCAACAACAGAGATCTGTCCCTGTGATTTTCTCAGGTATAAACAGATATTATCTTCACTAGAAATCAAGGGAATGACTGCAGGTAGAAAATCACTTCAGCTAACAAAATTGTTCCAGGGTTAACATAAGCTTTTTGTTTTTATTTTTTGGTTTGTTTATTTTTTAAAAATGTCTGTCCTGACACTGATTCAAGTGCTTTTAAAACACCACCATACATTTCTTCATTCCTATCCCTACCATTAGCATTCCCAGACATTGAGACTGAAACAGAGCTACCCTCTGCCTTCAGTTCCTACTCTACCCTTACGCATCCCAGTTGTCTATGGATACTCAAAGACCACTTGTCAGGTGTTTTAATCATAAATTCCATGTTCAACATCATATTTTATGCAGAGAACAAGCCTTTGGATTGATTTAATCAAGGGATACTATCAAGCAATCAAAAAGCTAGAAAGGGGCCAACCTGAATCTCTTTCCTCCAGTAGAATATGATGGTTCCCTGTCCTAGAAAATGTTATCACTCTTTCAGCATATTGAAAAATGCCACTCATTCACTTTGGGCCTATTTATCCCTTCATATACATTGTGAACTGTTTTACATAAATCTGCAAAACACTCTGAACTGGTATCTGCATGGGAAAAGAACAAAACTGTGCCACAGAGCTGAAAAATTTTCTCTAAGAGAACCAAAATTTTCTCACTAATAACCCTTCATTCAAATGTTTAAAAGTAATACCAAATGCCGTGGCTGCTTTTCTGAAGGCAGTATGTAACCCTTTCTTTCAACAGCAACAGAAGTACACAGCAGGCTTGTAGTCAAAGCCTTGCTTCCTCAGAGAAGAATGTTAGGACTCAAAATTATCTCCTTTACAACAGCATATATATATTTAGGCATAGTATACTATTAGCCCAGCAATAAAAAGTCCACTTTATTCAGACATTAAAAATAATGTCACAAGAGAAACTTCATGGTGGTAAATGATCTGCAGTCTAAAATATTTAGGCATCTGATCTAGACTGAACTTCTGACCCTTATCCAAATGCTAGCTGCCTACCTACGCATGCAATAGCTCTTTGCATGCCACCCTTAAGAAAAGGTCATTTGCATGTTTTTCTTATGCAAGACACAGAGCAGACGACAACCTACCAGTTTTTGACATGGCTCCCTTGTGCTCTGTGTTTTTTATGCTATTTTTACATAGAAGTTCTTAAAATGCAGAAAACAGGAAATTTGTGCTGAGGCCATTGATTTATGAACTAAAATATCATAAATTCCTTGTTTGTTAATCATAGACAGAACATAAAATATTTCCTGTATTATATTTCTAAGAATTTTTTTTCTTTACATATTGCCAAGTTACTGGAAATTCAAATGTAGAGTGAAAACATTCTTGTGTGTCTGTGAAAGTTTACATTCTAGGTCAGCCATATACTCTGACTTTTGGAGTTTGTGACAAAGTAAACACATCAATGTGTCATTCAGATTGGAGACAAATTATTCATTTCATTGTAAGCCTGAGGACAGCCTGCAGACTAGAAACATAAATGTTCATAATTCTATTTGGTTGTCTCCTGACTGGCTTTAAGGTGCCAAGTCCACTGCATAATAGCTTCCAGCCTGTGAATAAGGCAGGGATGAGTAAAATGGGTTCTGTTATATGCACTAGAACTACAAAACTACTAGCTTTCCGTAAATACATCTGATTTTGCAAGTGTTTTGCTCTAAAAGACATGCAATAACATATCCATGACTTTGAGCTCCCATAAAGCATTGTCTCCTGGAGTTTCATGGCTAAACATCAAATTACTCGATTCCAAAATGCAGACTGATATTCTTTATATGACAGGAAGAGCTGTGGCAGGTGTTCTGCTACAGCTGAGCAGTCCCACCTCGGCAGGATAACCTGTGTTGGTTATCCTTTCTAATGTTCTCATAGAAAGAGCATAGTAACTCCTCCAAACAGTCCTAACTTAGTTCTAAAATGCTTAAGTGAAGACAATGGTGATAAAAACTGGCTCCATACGCATTCTCACTGAGTTGAAGTCCTCAGCAGAGCATGTACAAAGGCAAAGCTTTCTCCTGTATTGCTCGCTTCTCTCTTTCCTAATCAAACTGTGGAACCAGTTCAGATATTTGGCTCACTTCACCTTTGGGCTCCTTGGAAAGGCACCTAAAAGCACAGTAATTGCTACTGTGTTGTTTACACTTCTCTGTAACAAAAAAAGAACACCCCTGCAAGTGGTTTTCACTTGGGCAACTGCCTAGGCATCACACAGAAAATTTGCTATTCACCTAGGGTCAAAATTAATATCGATAATCTCAAGGAGAGGTAGCTTCCAATGTAATTTCAGCTCTTTGACAGCTATTCAGCCGATTGTCCTTATGGTATCAGGAAGGCAGAAGAAATTTACCTTCAAACAAGAGACTTCTTAAAATCAGCTGACCTCTACATGACTCTTTTTTGCTCAAGTTGGGGTGATGCTGTCTGTCAAAGACCTTGCTATCTTTTCCTTGGCATACTCCGTGTAATGCTGAACAACGTAGTTCCTACTGGTTTTAAAGGAAGCTTTTAGTAGTGCAAGGCTATGAAAACATCAATCCACGTAGACCTAAATTTTTCTTCACTTGGACCTTGCACTGGGGACATGCTTAGGTAGAGATGCTGTACAACATTTAAATGTAGCTTTCAAGACCTTGTGTGTGCAGGGAAAGGGAAAAGATTATAGAGGAGGACACTCGGTAGTACCATCCAGGCTTTTATCACTAGATAGTCACTTTGTAGGAGACAGGCCTGGCAATCTCAACTCACACAAAACAAGAGTGAAGTTGTTATTGAAATGTACTGGAACATGATCACTTCCAAATAAGGCAAAATAATTTCATAAAACAATCTTACTACATGAACAGATCAGACAAAGAGTGAAGAAAACTGTCCCTTTACTGAAGCAAAGGGGACTACGTTTCCCTACGCGTTACCATCTCTGTGCACTACCCAATTGCTAAATTTACAAACCTGCTTTCTTTTCTTTGTCGCAGCAGGTTTGGAATCTGAATCTTGATGTGTTGATGTCCTGTTATCGCTCGCTTTCTCAATAGCTTCATCATCTGAAGGATCTAATGAGAAAAAAGAAGGGGTTTTGTCGCTATTTTTCAAATCCATCGCCTATCTTTGCATTCAAAAATAGGGATAAAATCTTCAGCTGAAAGCTTGTCACAATAATACAATCTCAAGATCGGCAATAAGTACAGCTAAAATTCTATTACAGCTGTAATAGAACTTTTTAGCATTTTAGAACACTGGTATTTGAAATTCATTCTAAGAAAAGGCCCGGGTTTTCCCTCCTCTTCACAGTATTACATCTGGCAGGCAATATATTTCTTTATCTCTCTGGAATGCTGCAGTTGGTGCCAGCTGCAGCATCACAGGTAGAGACATCTAATATTTCCAAAACCTCCCTTGAATTAAGCTAAGCAGTGAACAATGGAAGAAGATGCTTTTGATAAACTACATCTCAAGTTGCGTAACATCTCTCTGCGTTATTTCAGAACAAGTAAAACATAATCCTGGATCCGTAGCACTGCATTCACCACACATAATTACAGACCTACCTCATTAGACCCCAAAACAAGCTACAGCACTGCTACTGAAGACTAATGGCACTATGATCCATAGGATCGCTGTAAAAATACATCTTTCTTGCTAAGTTTGCTGGCGCTTCTTTCAGAATAAGTCATCTTGACAGGACAAGAGGAAACAGCCTCAAGTTGCGCCAGGGGAGGTTTAGATTGGATATTAGGAAAAATTTCTTCACCAAAAGGCTTGTCAAGCACTGGAACAGGCTGCCCAAGGAAGTGGTTGAGTCACCATCCCTGGAGGTATTTAAAAGACGTGTAGATGTGGCACTTTAGTGGTGGACTTGGCAGTACTAAGTTAATGGTTGGACTTGATGATCTAAAAGGTCTTCTCCAACCTAAATGATTCTATGATTCTATGATGTCCTCCTACTAAAAGTCTTGCAGATAAAGGAAGGAAAAAAAAAAAATCAAACCAAACACACACAAAAATGCACACAAAACCCACCCTAGCCTCCATCTAAAAGCCCAAAATGCCTTACTGACACCAATTACCTACTAGAGGAAAAATTACAAGATTAGTATAATGTCCTATTGTATAAAAATATACACAGACATTTTCTGCAAGTACATTTTAATTGCATGTCTCTTACTTCAGTAATAATTAGGCAAAGGCATCATTCTTAAAGTTTAAGCAGAACGTCCACAAGACTAGAAAAAGCTTATGTTTTGAAAGAAAGCTATTTAAATTAAGATGTTTCTACTCATTCTCTTCTTCATCTCTTATCTACAGAGAGACTTTGAGGAAAAAAAATACCCACAGCAACAGTTCCCTCTAATAGTGGTCTATTAGTGCTTAAGATGTTGTATTCAAACACAGAAGTTTCTGCTGGGGACTGAATTACTTCCCTGATCATTGCCAGAAGCATCGTCATCCATCAAAGTGAATAATTAGAATCGAATAATTCAATTTCTGTATCTGGAATATTTCCGCCCAACAGGTACTTAGTCATTGCTGCAATCTCCTGTATTCTGAAGTTGTAAATTGATAGCTTCAAGATTAAGTTATTTATTTTGAAGAAAGAGGAACAGTACGATTTCTTAAGCATCACCCCAAGTATGGATGATATAACTACATCTATTGAATCACTAGCTGTGAGCAGAGTAAACTGATGGCCAGAGAATGTCAGAGAGAGAGAAAATCAACTATGGGTGGTGTTTACTAATTCCATGTTGAAATAGGTATCTATTGAAAACAGGTAAGTGAAAGGATATGTGAAAGATAGGTCAAAGAATTTAAGTGAAAGGTAAGTAACAGGATACGAAGGGAAAAAAGGAATCTTTATTCATCCACAGATGCAACATTATATGTTATATGGCTATAAGGCAGTGGCTTTGAAAATTGTAATGCGACAGAACGGGTAACAAAATGGGTACATATTTATGCCTGGAAAGATACCATCTTGTAACTTTCACCCCTTTCCCACTTTGAAAAGCTTGTGTAACAGTCAGCATCGTAAAGTTGGGTTGTGACAGCTGTTAAGAGTTCAAAAAAGTTTGGGAAGTTGAAAGCTTAGCAAGTGAAGAAAATCAGTGAATGTTTTAGCAGGTTGGATGTTGTTTGTCATGAAATCTTACTTGATATAGATTAGATTCTTGGCAAACTGCAAGAGCTTTAGAAACAAAGCAGCAACTAATAAGAGAATTTATTTTCTGTCCAGTACAACTAAGAGACTCCTAAGTGAAGGGGTTAGATAAACATGTTAATGAACTTAATTCAGACCAAAATGAATGCCAGGGAAGAAATGGCAGCACTCGTTTGCATCTCAATGCAGGATAAAGACATATTCTGAAATTTTAAATGGGAATACACCAAGAAAAGCCCTCACTTTCCAGATCCAGAGCAAATGCACAAATGCATGCACCAAGTGGACACTGAAGCTCAGCTGGCCTATTTGCTTCCTTCTCTTTGCAGGCTCAGCCATCAAATCAGCAGCTGAATGGACTGCAGCCCCAGGAGTGCTAGATCCCATGTGGGGTGAGTGGCTGGTAGCAGCGGAAGAGCAGGGATGTCACTCCTGGCAGCCCCTTACCACAGGTTAGCTGTAACATTAAGCTGCCCCTTAAGCTGGTGTTAAGTCAACCTCAGAGGACACTAAGTGGTTGGCCATTCTGCGATCTCTTCTCAAAGGACATAAGCGAGGGAGGTGACAAGTCTAAATCTCAGGCTTACTTGTACACTAGGAAATATATGGCACTGATCTCCATGAGCTGCCCTGATGAGCTATTTTCCCTCTCTTGTGAGGGACAAACAGAGTCAGATTGACTCTTCTTCTGACCTGCTATTTGGAACACGAACAAGAAGAATGAGCAGCTATCCCCAGTACGACTGCCACTTTTGCTAGAACATCACTGTTACTGTCCAAAGAGTGTTCATCAGACATTGGCTGAAGGTGTAAGGTTTTATGGCGAAGTTTATTGGCCACCACAAGTAAAAAGGAGAGAGTATTCCAAAGCACACTTTTTTTTTAAAAACATCATCAATGGTGATATGGGTTTACTTTATTATAAATTTATTATTAATGCACAAAACCCCCATATCTAGTGCTGTATAGCCTAACACATAGCAGTAGGTGACCAGGGAAGAGAGAAAGCTGAAGGTTTGGGACACTAACAAATTTCTTCCTTATGTTAGAGCTCAAATATCCGTGTCAATCTACTGGGTTCTTCCTTTCTGTTCTCCTGAGGATGTCCTGCGCCATATGCCTGCCCCTGCACACCAACAGCTCCTTCCCTGCCCTATACCTCTCCAAAGTCATTGACCACTTATGTCCTCCAGCCACTTTGGAATCTCAGATATGACACATCATCCAGCGTACTCCTGAATGTTTAAAAAGTGTCTTGGTAACTCGGTGTTACCACCGTGCATTACCATGGGCTTGTTTCCCTCGGTATCACTCTTCCTCTGGCAAATTTCCTGTGCTGCACTTTGGTAGGGCAGCTTCTGTGTTTGAGAACCCATCACTGACTGTTGTCTCTTCTGCCCTGACTCCAGAGATACTGGAGGAGTGATCAGCTTTTACACACACCAGCTCCACAGACCCAGGGTCCCGGATGCACTACATCAAAGCAGGCTGTGGAGCAATGATACAAAGGAAGTACCTCAAAGAAATCAGAGCTAATTGCCTCTTTGTCCCTCTTGCTCACCGTGCTTGAGCCCCAAACACCCATTCCAGAGTATATCTGTGCATGCCTCACTGAATTGAATTGCTGAGCCAGCTCTTTCTCAGTATATTTACTTCACATTGGAAATAAATGCGAATTGCATAAAATAGATTCAAGGGAAGCTGCCTGTGATATTTAAGCATTCCTTCTTAAATCCCACTTGGTGTACTCTGAAAGGCAAACGGGAGTCGTCTAAGTTTTAAATAACCTCTTCTCTTTCTCATAACTGAAAGATACACTGCTAGCAATAGCAATCTAAAACTGGGCAAATGGTTTCCATGATCTGAAATAGCCTGACAAACAATGTACCACCTGTTCACTGCTCATCTGAGTTTTGGACTGCACTTCGTGATGCAACATCCTTCTCTGCTTTCAGCCAGAAGCGAGAGAAGAGGGAACCAAACTCCAGTCCCAGACTCAACAAACACCTGTGAAAACAGTTCAAATTTGAGCATCTTTCTGCAGTACCTGAGTATCTCTGTTTCATACAACAGGAGGACTTTTTACCCATTCCAGAAACAGCCACTCACATCCCAGTCGAGACAGTAGCTAGTTTCGAGCTGTGATTGTTTGTGACACCATGTCAGCTCCTGTGATGACAGGAGTGTTTTGTTGTGGGCACCGAAGTACCACAGGCCAGACTCTGCCAACCATGCTCACATTAAACAGTGCACCTTCCTCTGCAAACAGTTATCTTGATATCAGCAGGGTTATTCACAAAATAAATCATAACTCGATGTGAATAAATGCAGAAGCACCCAGCTCAGAGATCCCAAACACATCTGTATCAGAGCAGCGCTGCTTGCCCTGCTTTGAGGTGTTAAGCTGCACAGGAGACACCTCTCTGCCAGACTAGGAGACAGCACAAATCCTTCCTTAATAATAACTTGGTGCAAATGCAGAACCTAATTGATTAATACAACATTGACTTTCATCTCCCTTGTGCTGCAAATGAGCAGGCAGGCAGGTGCTGATGGAACATGCTGCTGAAGGGTGATGTTGTTCAGCACAGCAATCCTCTGCATCTGCTTTCCTGCGAAGTACGGACCTTACGCAAACACAAGGTCATCAAAGACATCTGAACGGTCACGTAATGGTCTCAATATGGATAAATAAATGTGAATTCCACAGCTCTTCACTTTTTTTCTTTGGTCTTACATCAGTGGTATGGTACACACTAACATACTTCCCAGTCATTAGGTACTTACATTTGATTTTATTTTGAACCATGCTGAAGTGGAAAAAGCCATTTATGCTTAACACACACACACACACATATGAATAAGACGTTCTCATTTATGATATCGATCGCTATTTAAAATCATTCAGTGCAATGGTTTCTAACTTCTTTCAAATTTAATATTGATATATACACATGTCTAAATACATCAATATGTATACTAAATATATACATATACACATCTATATCAATACATACACTTGTCTGCATGTTTATACACATGCACATAAATAAATAAGCACACAGATATTTAGATAATTTAACAGGTTCCCTTTAATCAACATCTTTATTAACTAATATATTCACAAAGAATGCACATTTGCTTGGTTATTTATATGAGTATTTTTAAAGGCAGATAAGACCTTAATGATATAGGAGGTAATGACACATGCTTTGATGTGAATGCAATTTTGTTTGTACTAAATAGCTAGGACATACAAATTTGTGTTTGCTAGGCTGATTCACCATTACTGAGACTTCTGACCTTCACATGCCACTTTTCTACTCTGAAGTGATTAATAAAGGAGTTATAGTGACCACAACATAAATAAATAACTCTTTTAAGGACTAAGGCTGACTGAAACTCTTCTAGGCAGCACACCTCCAAATGCCCCAAAATAAAGAAAAAGTTACAACTGAAAAGGAACAGAAAATAATCTTAAAATTCTTTGGAAAATGTGACTTGTGGTTCAAGCCAGCCTACAACTGAAATAAAGATAAAGGAAGCTCACAGAAATGATGGCAGCTATGGGAAGTTCCTCACAGGAAGAGAGGATGAAGAGAACAGAAGGGGGTTTTTTTGAGAGAAAGGAGGCATAGCGCTTACAACTCTTCATAATACAAGAAGAATGAACATGTAATTAAAAATAAAGCTTGGAACAGAAAAATATTCTTTTGTGTACATACCCAAAGATAACTGAGGGAATAATTTCCACTAGTTTTTTTTCCTCTGGAAGCTAAGTGAGATCAGACATACGTTTGGTATCCAGAAGACCTCCAGTGACGCAGGCCAGTACAGGAAAAGTTCATTTTTTACCATTAAACTAATCTCTGTGATGGAATTTGGAGGGAACCTGCCTTATGTGTCCACGAGGGAGACTCCCTCAACTTTTACTTGATGTTTCTGGCACTGCCCACAGTCAGAGACACACTGCGGGTCAGAAGAGTCTCTGGGTCCAAACAGAAATCCCTGCTTTCTCCCTTACGCTCCCATCAGGGCTACAAATCAGTACTACACTAGAATTATTTACATGAAAACAAAGTTTGTACATAATCTATTATTTACCACTCCCAACTTCCATCCTCCTCTGACTGTTCTAAAATTGCCTCATATCTGAAACCAGACTTTAAATAAAGCTTGTGTTTTCTGATTTTTAACAAAAAGCCCTGTACACTGTGGAAATGGGTTTTATATTTGCTATGCTCTCTTTCTAGTTCAAGATACGTTACAGGAAAGTATGTGCTTATTACTCTGTAGGTGGGCATAGTTCATTCAATTTGGGTGTGCTATGATGGATTAGTTTCAGGCTGCTTTGCAGGCTATGTTTTTATTTATTGGTTGACTAAACAGTACTGATCTGTGTTCATTAATTTGGGGGGAAAATATTTCTCAGGGCTCCCAGCTTTAAATTCAGCAGACTGAAAAATATTTGATGCTGAGTAAAATCCCAAGTGTGTTGGGCGCATCTGGAGTTTTTTCTTAATTGACATTTTAGATGCCTTTTCTTTGGGAGGAAGGGAGGAGAGGGGCAGAGAGGAGGTCAGGGAAAAGAATAAAACTGAAGTCTGAGACTTCTGTATTATTCTCGTAGTTTTGCCATTAAAAATTGGCCTAAAACTTCAGTGAATCAGATTAAGTAATCTTAACGTCAATGCACTACTTTGAATTTTTCTCACTGCATCTGCCCTGCATGTCCCATCAGGTACACACAGTGCAAGGTCAACTAATTTTCTGTAAAATGTAACAGCTGTCAGCAAAATTGGCTCCCAGGTCCCTGTTCATCCTTGCTCATTTGAGAGGCCTCCTCTTGCCACCATAGTTGCGCTGATCACAGTAACTGGGCTAAAAGTGGTGATGACAGTATTTTAACATACCAGTACAGTGTCAGTCTTCAAGACAGCAGGAAACATGAAGCTCAGGCGGGTCCTGCCATGCTGCCCACCAGTATCCAAAGGAACAGATGAGGTCTGTTAAACAGCCCCAACTGGGGGACTAATCAACTAAGAAAAAAGGATTAACATTTTAAGTATTTTAAAGCATTCCAGGCTCAACTACCTCCCTGACAAAAGGGAAAGGTGCCACATAGCAGTCAGTGGGAGAAGCAGGTGTGGAAACCAGTGGTGCCCAGCGGCAATAGGCAAGCAGCAGTTCAAACTGCCTCCTGGACACATCCCAAATTGTGCGTCACCAGCACTGCTAATCCCGAAAGGAGGATCTCTTTCATGTCTACCAGGACAATCCTCTCTACGTTACCTCTCTGTAGGCAATGGACAGCTTTGAACTTTCCTATTGAGAAGCCTAATAATAGCTCAGATACCCTGGAGCCCATTGTGTAAAGCCAACTGGCCAAGCAATAGCTATGAAGCTCTTTCGGAGACCTCCAGACCAGCCACATGGAATGGCTAAGAATGCAAATTTTATTATTAATATGGTTCTTCAGACCAGTTGTTGGCTATTTACCATGACAATACTTTAAAAATTGCTAGTAAACGAGATAAAAAGTTAGTTACAAAAGCAATCTGTCCTTGGGGAAGATCACCACATAACCATTGCATCAAAAATAGCTACAACAGTGTCAGTACACTCTTCATTTCTCGAATTGCTCTGACTAAATTAGAAAGGGTCTGCTGGCACCCCCACAAAGACAAATAATTCTCCCCATCATGGGCATGCATCATCTGCAGTGGCACGACTGAGAAATTCAGATGACAGATTACAGAAAAAAAAAAATCATCCCCTTACCTCCTTGAATAAGGACTAGCTAAAATCATTTTAAACAGTACAGTAAAACAAGATTTAGTCTTAGAAATCAGTAAGAGAACACATATACTGACAGGAAATGAAAAATAAATATTTAATTGCATCAAAAGACATAATATTACAGCTCAGTGGAAACCTTTGATGCAAGGAATTAGTGAAGATCTTTCCTTTTTTTTTTTTCTTTTGCATTTTAGTTTTTGCAACTCCAGTTTTAAAACATTGATGAAGTTTTCACATTTTTCTCACCAGGGTCATGAATCAAATGAAGTACCTTCCCTCGTAAGACCTTAAAAAACTTGAGTATTTTGACCATTTAGAACTAAAGAGGAAAAACTGTGAATGAACCGGTATCTGTTATTGTTAGTAGGAGGTGAGAAGTTGCACGTGAAGCTCTGTTGCAGGTGACTACCAGTTAGTTACCTTGTCGAGTTTCCCAGTCAGCCTACTGCAACAGAGAACAAACCTGCCTCTCTGCCTGAGCTGAGATAATCTCCGTGGTAATTAATTACACTTGGTGCCAGTGCTCCATCATTCCAAACCAGCCATGGTCCCCCAAGGTCTGGGCACTGTTTTCCCTTCTCATCTCTAGGAACTAAGGACTCTTTTTCCAAAACAGGCCTATTCCAGCACAACCATGTTTTCGTATCTGTGAGGATGCCTTGAACTGCAGACTTTACCTGCCAAGATACTTTAAAAAAGGTACTTTAAAGTGTACTTGTGAGGCATACCTGAAGGGCATACAATATGCGACTGAACAGAAACAGACACGGTCCTATCAAAGAATCAAAAGTGCTTCAGTTTTGTCCCATTAGATAACATCCAGGCGGCATAAGCTCCTTCCCACTCCATCCAGCCTAAGCTGTACCAAGCCAGAGTTTCTTGCAAACGGTCTGTAGGACTTGCACGTAATAGTTTCTAAGTACTGGCAATAGCTTGTACTACAAAGACAAAGATAACATTCTTACAAAAATGTAAACCCCTTCCCTGCGCAGTTCAGAAGGCACGGCTGCCACAAACAATTCCCCCCCCCAATAAGTCTGGTGACAGGATATTCAGTTTAGGTTCCTCTTTCTTACACTGAATGGCAATTTAAATTAAAATCACTGCCCGTTCAAGCACAAAAGAACAGGTCTTAATGGAATATCATCAAATTAATTTTCAATATGCTCTGATATGATAGAAAACTTTTAGCACGCAGACATAACTATCTGCCATGCAGAGGATCTCCCACAGAGCATTTCTAACAACTACCTCTCCTTGCTCCCTTATTTTTGACATGTTCTCTTTAATATTCAAAATGGGTACTTCCAAGCTCGTTTTTGTCACATCTTGACTTGCTGTCTGGGAGTGAACCAAATGACAAAATAAAGGGCGTATTGGAGAATAAGAACAGGGGAAATCCTCTGTTGTACACATGTAAGCACAGAAGAATAAACTTTACATGATCAAGGTTAGGTCTAGCTTGTAGTACAGCTACAACCCAGGCCTATTCATAATTTGACTTTTTCATTTTTATATATTGCCTTGTAAGACAGAAACACATTAGAAAAATCACACAAAGTGACTGATCAGATGTAAAAGTAGTAGGACACCCTCCTTTTAATAAAAATAACTTTTTCTCCTGCAAGACAAGGGTTGAATTTGACATCCTATCACTGCCTCGCACAAGGAATAACAGCATCACCAAGGTAAGAAGAAAGAACTCAATATTCATTTAGTCACTGCAGTTTTAAAACCCATGGTAAGCAAAGGGCAAACACAAAGATTTGACATGTTAGGAATATGACAGGCCCTTTTATTGTTTGCCATCCAACTTAATTTCTTCATGACGGGCCTGCCAAACAAAAGCAACCAGAGCCTGAAGATACAATAACATATCAGCACAGAGTGCAAATCAGTTCTGTTGTTTGCTCTAGTACCCTTCACCAATGACACCATGAGTGAAGGCTCAGATAACACCCACAAGTTGCTGCAGTCTCCTCACTGTTCTTTCTTTTGTTCTCTCAAAAACTATCTTTCATGCTGAAACTTCCAACATTCTCCTTGAATCTCCAAATTCAGTTTAAAAGTGTATTCCTAGAGATGGGGAAGTGGGAGACTGTTTTGTTTGCAAGTAGCATCAGTTTGGGCTACAAATCTACTGGATGAACATTACAAAATTAAATACTTAACCTTGTAAAAAGGGCTTCTCCTCTTTGGACAGATGACAGGCATTATATACCCTACACTCACCTTAAAAACCACTCAAAAGGATGCCAGCAATACTGTGCAACAGTTTATGATCATAAAAGGACACTCTATCCAACTCTGAAAAGTAGGGGAACGGGGCAAGCCAGAATACAGTTGACCATGCTGGAAATTGGCTGAGACATTATGGTTCACATATCTCACCTTGTAAAATGCTCCACGGGATCTTTAAACAACTATGAGTGCCTAGGAATTTTGAGTTTAATCAAAAGAAAAATCAGTTCACAAATACCAGTTACAGAATGCACGACCGTACGAGGGGGAACCCTACAAGGCTGGCTTGAAATAGCTATCAATCCCAACAGGGGCATCTGAGAGACGAAATAGCCTGGAGCCTGGAAACCCAAATCATTCGAGAGGAAACGCTACCATGGTAGGCTGGGTAGTCAAAGAGAAAAACTCTACAAAGAAGCGGAAAGACCATCCAGCGTCACAAGGAAAACACAAGTTATAAGCCCAGGAAAAGCTAGGCACAAACTAGGGCCTGACTCCCTACTACATTTCCCATTTGATGGTGTGGAAACTCACGCAAAAGCCAACCTAAAGAAAATTTGAGTGTATACAGCTGTCAAACAAAACATGTTCCATCTATCTTGAAGAACTAATACAATCACTTTTAAAGCCTTTTCCACTCCTTTCAGGAAGTTCACATTACTGGGGTTGGTCAAGCAACATCTACAGCCCTTCACACACAAACAGCACCGCTCTATAAAAGCCTCCCCCAAAATTAACATTCCCTCCCCAAAGCAACCCAAGCACATCATTTATATAAGCAAGAAGTCACCCCTTCTCCAAAATCTTCATATAGGAGAAGCGCATGTCACAGCTCCTGGCAAAATCTGACTATTCCTGTGCTTTAGGACCCACTGAGCACTGCAATTCCTTCTTTTTCTAAGAACTACTGATCTATCGTGTGTGGAAACTGCTCCAGTCATTTGCTGCAGAGAGTGAAGAGTACCAACTCACGCTGTACATATTCCCTCCCTTATCCTCATCTCTTTCATGCTCTAGATGAGGGGATCTATGTCGATTTCAATATCGCAGCACTGGCAAAAGGGGCAGAAGCAGCAGTGGCACTGCTGGAATTGGTTGGGTTGGTCTGGATCACATCAGGGTACCACCCTGGAGTAAAGATAACATGATGCTATTGGTGTTTAATGATGTTGGTATCATGTACATTTGGAATTTCACTACTTACACAGTGCTAGCATGTCACTCAATTTGTCTACCTGGAGGCAGACTCATTCCTTTTTCGGGTCCTCTCTCCAAAGTCAAACACCAGCATCCTTCATTTGTTATAATATTCACTCCTAACAAACATTTGTTCTTGTTAATGGGGAAGAAATAGGTAAATTGGGAGGAAAGAGGAACTTTGATAAATCCAAAAAATACTTAACGGGTGGGCTCTAGCCTAGGCCTGACTATGAGCAAGTTCTGCCCAGGAATGTAGTATGGTCCCAGATGTGATGTCTCCCTTAATACTGCAGGAGATTCATATTTTCTACTGTTCTCTCACCGTCTTGGGAAGCAGTTATGGCTCACAGCTGTAGTTCTTGTTGTGAAGGTAACACACAGAGTCTGGCTGACCCTGTGGACTTCAAGCCAATAGATCATGATAAAATTACACAGTGGAACTTGCCAAAAATAGTAGGCTTCAATTAAAAAAATATATAGCACACTTTGCAAAAACTTAACATCCCAAATTATTGTTCATAGATACACATTGCTACTCTACTGACCACTGATTATCATTCACACCTTTTTGGCTCACGCATTTTTTTGCGGACATACACACCTATAGTACAAGGTTATCACAGTCCTGATGTTTTCTCAGGTTTTCTCTGAATATCGGAAATTGCATGCATGCATATAATGTAGCATACCTAGATATACGTCACCACCAACAAATATATCCCACTGAAGAACAATACTGCAAACGAGCTTTTATCCCAACTCTCCTACATGTCTTAACACAGAACGTGAGAGAAGACATTTTGAGTCGCTCACATTTCTGCAGCTTTTTTTATTCAGAAGTCTTCATATGGCATAGCAGTATCAGGTCCCTGTTTGGCAGAGTATCAGGTTGACTTATATCAAGTTAAAGTCTCCTTCAGGTTAAGAACAGAATACGCTGACATGTTGCCACATAGAGTTAGAGTGGCAAATGCCCCGGATTATAAAACATCTGTTGAAAAGCAGCTCCCTATCTAAGGCCCAAGGGTTACGTTTCTATGCCTCTTACTCTCTTGCTTCCTCCTCTGCATATACTACACATTTCTCTGCAGTTTGGTCTCTGATGTTGCAGGTTGTACTGCCCTTCCAAGCTACCCTAGCATATCGAATTTATACAGTACCAGAACATACATTTGTGGATTTAACTCACTTTTCCAAAAAGTCTTACTATAAAAGCAAGTGAAAGGAAGGATAATTTCTTATAGACAAAAGCTTTTAGGGAAATACTACACACACTGCTGCATTAAGGTTTCTGAGAGGAGGAAAGGCGACAGGCTTTTCATCTATGTCAGTGCTCTCTATTTAAGACTAGCAATTACAATGCAATTTCTCATCTGTACAGGCCTTTTGTGCACTGGCATGCAGCTCGTTTGTCTAAATGATCAAATAAAGCACATTATGACTTGATCAGTTACAACTGCCATAAAAATAGAGCTCATACCTACATTCATTTGCTGCAAGCAGATGGTTAATTGCTTGTCTGTCCTTTTACGTTGCAGTCCTGTTCCCTTAGATCTTCTCTTTGTAGAGAGTGACATGCTGGGAGGTCAATTTTCTGACAAGGTCATCTGCCTTCAGAGTATGAAGAGAACTGCACGGAAAGTGGGTTGGGCTATATTTAGAGTTTGGTCCAACTCCGTGCCAAGGTTCCCCCCCGCTGTCTCTCTCTTGCAGCACCGTCTCAGGTCTATTCTTGCAGATTCTCAGCCCACAGAACGCACAAGGAGAGGAAAGTCGCTCTGAGCTACAACTGGATTGAGGATTTTGCAATTCACTAAAAACAAGTGCATTAGGAGCTCAGATGAGGACTCCTTAAGTCCCTCACTTTTCTAGTATTTATTTTTCTTTATTCAAGTGGATTTTCCCTTTTCAAGCGAACAAGGAGAGGAAACTGCCCGGGATACAGCAAAAAAGAGTCTCCTGAGCTAAGGTAAGCTTGCTTCATTTTTGTATTATAATCATAATTAGAGAGCAATTGATGTGACTTGGATCAGATACGCTTTTTCTGCTAGATCAGTTCTGCATGTCAGCATTAACAGTTTTTTTGGTTAATAAAATTCTCAATTTCAAAACATCAATTTTCATTATCACTGTTAAAGGAAATGGGAAAATAAAAGGATATCAGCATGTGCAATAGAATATACATTATCTGATTTTACCTGTTTAAATTAATGTAAAAAGCACACAGCCATGCCAATAGACTGTATCATTCTGAAAGTAAGAGAAAAACAGATGTGTGACTCTATGCATGATGATTACATATATAGGTGTGCATTTAGATGTGCTGAGTGATGTTTTATCCACATTATTTTGTGCAAATCAGAAAGCATGGCTTCAGGTTTGCAATACAGAGCTTGCTGCAAATCGCACAGATATTTAAAAAATAAATTAATAGATGAACACATGCTCAAATCCCTTTACAGTTCCAAAGAAGTTGTTCAGCTTCAACCAGAGTACAGGCAGGATTAAAGATCATATTGAATTTGGTCTCCTTTCCACTGTATGCTTTACACTGGTCCTGCATTGCTTCTCCTTTTAAAAACACATATGGCTGAACAGTTTTCCTCAGCACCATTTTAAACTGTTGTGATTCTTAAGGGGGAAAAAAAACCTGGACAGAGTATAGCATCGCATGCCTGTCTGTAAGGAGATCTTAACACACTTCAGGTCACATGGACATCATGATACTGTGGTGTGGACTCCAACATGAGGAGATCGTTATCACGCAAAGACACTGTGGAGCCATGGATTTAGCGCTGGCGCGCACACACACTCTCTAATGCGACACGACCATAGCAAACACACAGGAATGGTAACCTAAAGAAACAGGGCAGAAAGGTCCACTTGATACAAATATCCAAACACCGACGCAATAGCACCAAGAAGTTCTTCATAACATAAACACTACGTAAAAGTCTTAGCAGAAACATCTGAAGAATAGTAGATGGGTTCGGGATTAATAGTAAGCAAAGGGCAAGAGATGTCACTAATTCGCTGGGAGTTCATCTAAGCCACGACTGGGTGAATTCCTGCACTTATTTCCGGTCGTCTTTTCTTAATATACCTGCTGGTAAAACAATGCCATGCATCAGGCTGAAAAAGTAAAAGATTACAAGGTGGCAAAAGTCTTACCTATTGAAGAAACTTCTGATTGTGGTTACTCTCAACTCTATAAGATCATCTTGTTGTCCTTTGCTTCTGATTTTTACTTAGTAATTTATGCTTGGAGTCTTGAGTGTTAAGTTTATTTGGAGGATGTAATATACACCATCCATTTTCATACAAAATATCTTCCTAGCAGTCCTAAGACTCTTTAACAAATAATTAGGGCAGCTTGCTGCGGAGCCAGCTTGGGCTGCGTGGCATGTGATAATTCAGATTCATCCAGAAGAATTTTGCAATCCATATTGCAAAAACTCGAAGAAGAGGCGGTTATGGGAGGGTTACTGAAGTACTGCAAATGCATTCCTCAAGTTCATCAGCAAGTAAAAGGCTTCACAGTATAAAAGCAATTACTGCAGCCTAAGATTGGCAACAATCTTTTATAACCAGTTGTTATATGCTGATAGAAAAGAGGACAAATACATCTTTGTAAGTGTTTAAATGTTCATGTTTTGCCTAAAGTTACTGCTTAAAGAATCAACTTAGTTTTTGTGACACTTTGTAGCATCTATTCTCTGTTTGTGTGTGGGGAAAGGTTATTTCCCTATCAACGTTGAAGACATCAGGGGTGTAGGGGGTGGCTTAAAAAAAAGCAGCGTGGATGTGACTAGAGCTTACAAACACAGCATTCACAAAGACCCCCCTGGCAGAGGGGCAAGAGTGCTGCTGCGTCCCAGTGGCAGCCAGGGACTAGCTTCTTTTGAAGGGAGGGTCATCACACCTTCCTCACAGAAGCTGAACCTAAAAGGTCTCTGTCACTCAAACTGGTGAGTGGTTTGTTGGCATATGGATGACAGCAATACAAAATGGTGGTATCACTTTGATGATAAATATGAGCATGGCATTACTGGAAGAAGTTAGAAAGAAGCACATCTGTGTGAACAGGCCTTATGTCCTAATGTAGACAATCCTCAGTCTGCTTCTAACATCTTTCCAATTGGGGCTGATCCTGCTTGGTAGGATCCTCCTCTTCCTATTGTCTCCTCTCCATTGTAAAATTCCAGCACCAGAATGAGCTGGCTTCATCTTGCTAACAGTGTGACCTCTGATGGGCATGATGTGCCCATCCTAGCGGAGACCACCATGGAAGGGAAAAAATTAAAAAAAAAAAAAAAAAAAAAAAAAAAGGCAGAAAAGATCTTTTTTTCCTCCTCTAGTACAGGAAAGAAAAACTGAATCCCTTCGTTTCTATTAGCAGGGCTTAGATGGGGCTGAAATCCACTTTCCTCACGGGGAGTGGGAGTGCATGGCTCTATGTATTGACTGACATGTCCAAGGTTGTGGAGGAGGAGGAAGAGGAGGCTTGGCTGATGATATATGCTGCCAGCTGGCCAGGCAAAGCTCCAAGGGGACATTCACAAACTCCTGGCTTTGGCACTGTCACCCTCAGCTGACAGGTGTAAGCAGGGCCAGAGCCAGATGGCTAGATCCAAACAGCGCCTGGGGGATGAGTAGAGTAAGTCCCACCAGCAGTCAGATCCCTACTACAGCTTGCTGTATTTATATTCCTGTTTGGGGGCTTTTTCCTGGTGCAACCAAACAACAAATGATGCTGGGATTTTCCTCCCTCCCTGCCAAACTGAACTGACAGAAACAAGTTGGGGTTCTGCGAGGGAGTCAAAGCATACCTCAACTCATCCCGAAACAAGTACCTTTAGCAAGAGGCCCTGTCAGATGCTACAGTATCATTGGCACATGGCTCTGTAGTCAGCAGGACCCAGGACTCACCTCCACCCACCACCATCATTGCATAGCTGGTGCTGCAGCCAAAGCCCAGGCAGAAACACCCAAAAGGGGATGGAAGAGTGTGAGAAGGGGTAAAGGTGGCACCGAGAGAGTCAGTCCGAGAGTACTTTGGGTACAGTTCTCTGTGTGTATGCCTGCATGAGGAGGGAACACAATATTGGGTATGAAAACAAGCTGCTACGGCTGCTGAAGTAGCTCTACCTCAACACCTACATAGAAATTCTCTTTCAAAACCTGTCATGACTATTGTCATGACTCCTGAACATGCTTTCCAGGAAAGGACAGAGGATGATGTGCCAATACATGCTGTATAGGAAAGAGAGATACTTATGGGCACAAAAAAAAAAAAAAAAAAAATCAATCACAAAGCTATAGTTAAGCAGTTAATTAAATAATTTCAGTCATTCTGCTAGAGAATATTTTCCCCTAAGACTTACTGGGAACAGGGAAGGGGAGGAAATCAAAGTTCATACTCACAACAAGCCACATAGCCCCAAGCTTTGCCTGACCTTCTTTCACAAATCCATCTCCCAAAAATAGGAGGAAAAAACCAACAGAAAGTTTCCATAGGGTCCCCTGCTATGGTTTGCTTTCTGTGCACCAGAGGCATAGCGGTATCTTGTTGCAGGAAACAGTCTGCTTTGAGGTGAGCAATAGCCTCAGCAGTCTGCATTTTTTTTCAGTCTGATAGTGACGGGACTAACAGAAAGATCTCCAACACTGATTTTCACATTTTCCATTAGAAAATACTACTTTTAACCGCGGCAAATTCACTCTTGTCTACCCAAAGGACAATAAAGCTTCATGCTCACACCTAAGCAAAATAAGGCACAGGAAAAAAAATCCACTTGAAGATCTAGGTACTCTACAGGCCTGCAGTACCACGTTGGTTTGCAGCTGCAATTGCTAGCTCCAAACTGGTGAAAACTGCAGGCAGATCACTGTCTGCTACACTTGGCACCTTCCTTCTTGTTCAGACATCTTTGTGGTCCCACTCAGCACAGTTTTATGGGTCTCAGCCCTTACTTCAGTGATTATTCAGGATTGGTACACAACCCATTCACGTGAGAGAAGGTCTGCTATGCACAGCCTCTGCATAAAAGCTGGAACCTGGGCTATTCTCAGTGCAGGAGAAGGGGAGGCAGAAGGAACAGCCCCACCTGACGTCAGACATTGACCACCAGTGCAACTGAGGACATAGCGGATGCAGCCTGCTTTCCCTTGGTCACGTCTGCGTCTCTCTCTTGCAGTCACACAAATGCACATACAAATATACACAGCTGCGTACAGACAAATGGCAAAGTTGCAGGGAGTGGAGACCCACTCTCTATCCATTAACAGCAAAATGTAGTATTTTAGGCTAAGATAAGTATCTCCTTTGAAAAATGTGTTTATTTTATATAGACTTTCAGTTTGGCTAGATGAAATGGAGTGCAACTATGACAACTTTGCCTAAAAATGATGATGAGAATGAAATTAAACAACCAAAAGTAGTTTACCTGGAATGTTATAAAACAGTGTGCAGGGGTATGAGACAGCATGTATATACCCAGAGCAGTGGTGGTTATCTATACTTGAAAATATGCTTTCAAAAGTATTTAAAAATTGAGGACATACAGCTGGCCACCTGCACAGATTGTTTTCTCATTTTCATAGAGCTGTTCCCAACTCCAAGTTTAGTGACAGCTACAGAAGTAAGCTGAAAACGGAGCGCTCCAGTGGGGCACATGTTTCTTATGGCAGTAACGGAGGTACAACAGCATGCTTACAGACAGACCTTTGCTTGCTCAGGGGAGCTCAGCAGGAGCTGGGAGGCTGGGAAAGCACCAGCACAGCAATGGCTGTGCTTTGCTGAAGCAGTTTCTTTATGAATGGTGTATGCATGGCTTTCTGCTGCCAAGGAAAAGGATTACATGCAAGGCTACATTGTATCAATACATTTCATTTGAAGATGAAGCTGGTTAACCTTAAAACAATTTCCAATTAAAATCTCACCTATACAATGTGGCATAGTCATGCAAGGAGAAATAGTTAAAACTGGGATTGTACAAAACTCTAACACAAATTTCTTATCTTCCATTACATAAGCCTAAACTCTTTCAATCACAGCAAATTCATAGTGATCACTACTGGGGCTAAAACGCCACAAAGTAATCCAACAACACTGAATTCTTTTGTCTCAAACATCAGAGAGTAAAAGTACATATGCACAGCTGCAAAACTGCAAATTACAATTTTACATAAAATGAAACTTGGACTAAATTTAGTCCGGTTAAAATAAATCCTTGGAGGTGAACTTTTCCATTTTTCACTCATAACCAGCTTTTTAGTATACCAATCTGTTCCTCAGGCATTCACTTGAACAGCAGAACAGTGTCCAATCTCTAGCACACAAATAATATTAAAAAAAAACATGGTTGTATTTAGCACAGTTGTATTGGGTTTGCATGGCAAGGTTTTGGTAGCAGGGGGGCTACAGGGGTGGCTTCTGTGAGAAGCTGCTAGAAGCTTCCCCCATGTCCGATACAGCCAATGCCAGACAGCTCCAAGATGGACCTGCCGCTGGCCAAGGCCAAGCCAGTCAGCCATGGTGGTAGCGCCTCTGGGAAAACGTAGTTAAGAAGGGGGGGAAAAAATGCTGCATAATTGCAGCCAGAGAAAGGAGTGAGAAGATGTGAGTGCAACAGCTCTGCAGACACCAAGGTCAGTGAGGAAGGAGGGGGAGGAGGTGCTCCAGGCGCCAGAGCAGAGATTCCCCTGCAGCCCGTGGGGAAGACCATGGTGAGGCAGGCTGTCCCCCTGCAGCCCATGGAGGTTAATGGTGGAGCAGATATCCACCTGCAGCCTATGGAGGACGCCACGCTGGGGCAGGTGGATGCCTGAAGGAGGCTGTGACCCTGTGGGAAGCCCACGCTGGATCAGGCTCCTGGCAGGACCTGTGGTCCCATGGAGAGAGGAGCCCACGCTGGAGCAGGTTTGCTGGCAGGACTTGTGACCCTGCAGGGGACCCACACTGGAGCAGTTTGTGAAGAGCTGTGGCCCATGGGAAGGACTGACATTGGAGAAGTCCATGGAGGACTGTCTCCCGTGAGAGGGACCCCACACTGGAGTGGCGGGAGAGTGTGAGGAGCCTCCCCCTGAGGAGGAAGGAGCGGCAGAGACAACGTGCGATGAACTGACCGCAACCCCCATTCCCCGTCCCCCTGCGCCGCTCGGGGGGGAGGAGTTAGAGAAAATCAGGAGTAAAGTTACACTTGGAAAGAAGGGAGGGGTGGGGGGAAGGTGTTTTAAGATTTATTTTTTAGTTTCTTATTATCCTATTCTGATTTGATTGGTAATATATTACACTAACTTCCCCAAGTCAAGTCTGTTTTGCCCGTGATGGTAATTGAATGATCTCTCCCTGTCCTTATCTCAACCCACGAGCCTTTCATTCTATTTTCACTCCCCTGTCCAGCTGAGGAGGGGAGTGATAGAGTGGCTTTGGTGGGCACCTGGTGTCCAGCCAGGGTCCACCCGCCACAACAGCACTCATGCAATTTTCTTAACTGCTAATAATATTGCAGAAGAATACAAGAGCAAAGGATGAAAAGAATGTAAAATAATCCTCAAATGAATGACAAATGTTTTAGATACTCTCCCTAAAGAGACAATTTAAAAATCACGTGCAAAATACAGTGAAAAATAGGCATTTTACGTCAAGTCTTGTCTGTCTTTAAGAACACTCAATTTAAATAGAAAATGAGTGGCAGCCATTCTTCCTGTTACTATGTTTTATTCTGCTAACATAATGGTTAGAGATGTCATCCAATACACCTTGATGCGTACCATCATATGTCCACTCACACAATACTTGCCTAAAAGAGTGGGAAGACAGGGAAATTCCTCTTGGGAAGAGAGTGGGGCGGTACAGGATGAGCTTGTCAGTATAGAAGAAAAAGGAAGGGTTGAGATGATGCATCAGGACTCGTGCTTGAGCACATGCTGTTGCTGGGTAGTTTGTCTCACGCAGCCAAGCCAACGGGCGGCACGTTCCACGCTGTACGTTCACCCACCGACCAGCACTGGCCTACTTAGAAGGCGAGACAGCTCAGGTTGTGATAGAGTTTCTCGATATAAACAAGTAGACACCAAGAGATTGAAACTATATGACCTCTCAACTCTTTTGCAACAGGAAATTTGAGACTCTTGAAGGGGGAAAAATAGAGCATTCCCTCCCCGTCACACCAACTTTCATCCGACCTCCAGCTGTCTGAGGTGGACAACATGTAGTCTAATTATAGGTTTCTTGAGTCTTCCTAAAGATTGTTCCCTTACGTAGGCAAAGAATCTCATGAATCTCTTTCAGAGCATAGATCATCCTCCGCTTTAGACTCTTCTGCTCTATCACAAAAATGTGCAAGGTGGGTTCCCCATCAAGTTTGCTCCTGGCCAGGGAAATAAAAGAGAGAAATGCCAGGTTTCATCAAGCAATGCAGGGTATGGAGTGATCACTGGAGAAGGCACAGCTAGCTTCTTCTCTACTGTCCTTTCCCATAACATGTCACTTAAAAAGAGCTGTTAACATTGAAGATATTTTTATTATTAGAAGTGCAAAGCTATGGTATGTACTGAACAGTTTCATACTTTACAGCTGTTGAGGATGTACTACGTATATGAGTTGATATGCTGTGTTTTCTTTGCACTTTGTGTACATACCCACTACATGTGGTCAGAGGAGGGAATCCTAGAGGATTTATTTGGATGGAAGTCAGGTGCATGTATGTGCTTTGTTATATTAAAGAGCTTGGGAGTACACATTTCTACATCTGATAGGGACTGCTTAGCCTTTAGCAAATCACTACTTAATGGGGTGTTTTGAAGCCTAAATAACATACGTAAAGTGCTATGAGATTGTTGAAGAAAGTGCTATAGAAGAATAAAATTATAGTTATTTATTATATTCAGAAAGGACATGAAGTCCCTTTCTTTAACCCTTGAAAAAGCATCAGTGTTTTAAACAATATTTTCAAGAATCCAAACCAGTTGCATTCACATCATTAAGATGAAAAACAAACTTGGGGCTCACTCTGTCAGAGAGACACAGGTCAGTGGGATCCCTTTTAATTTGGAGTTACAATGCTCCAGTCTCAGTATTGAGAGCCACAATCAAAGGCTTCTTTGTCATGTCCTTGCTATTCAGCAGCTTCTGGGAGAGTGTCCTGACATGAAACAAGAGAATGATAAGGGTTAGCCCTATCCAAAGGGTTTCACTACCACATCCAGCTCAAGGACAAACTGATGACAGACTATGTAAAGCTGGAGTCAGAATATATACGGTATGGGAAAGACAGAAGCAGTGCTTTATCTAGTCCCCGAAGTCTCAACTCTGAAGATAGCCTCATAAGGCAGATGTCCTCTGGTATCCCGTACAAATTCACACGCTGTGAATTCTTCATTCGAGACCCTGTTGGGAAACGTAGTGTCCTCCCACTTGATTTACTGCTGAATTGCTGATAAGGAGACTCTGCTGTAGCAGAACACTACCCGCAGCACAACAGGGACGAGATAGGCAGTACATCTGCGGAGGGGAGATTGGTCTCTTAGTCAAAGTTACAGAAAACAGCAATTGTAAAATAATCCAAGTCTTACAATATGGAAAACAGCATAGCCTTCAAATCAGAGATACTTTCTCTCTCACTGTTTGTCTTTGGCAGCAGAAAGAATGGCCATATACAATTAATACGATCAAACAGCCCAGCACAGCAATAAAAAAAAAATAAATCCTATGTACTGTCAGGTAATTTTATCCTTTTGTTTATTTTTTTAAACTGAACTAATTACTTATCTCAGCAATGGTCAGGACTGGAAGGCTGCACCGGGACTATAATGAAGGTAAAACCCTGGGGAAAAAAATTGATTATAGCGGAGGTTTCAGCTGACTACATTTTAACTAATCGTAGTAGTACAGCACTCTCAATTCCCAGGTATCCCATTTCAACCTGCAGACTAACATGACTTGTTTTAGGGCATATTTTAACATTGTTCTAATAAATTCTTCCATAGTTCTTTTAAGTCTCAAGGGTAATCTAATTTCTTTTTTATTTTTATTATGGAGACTTTCAATAGGCATTTCAACTATAAATCACTAAAATGATGTGGCTGCAGAACGCCAACAGACTCAGAAACCAAACATCTCTTCAATACTTGTATTAATTAAAAGCACAGCAAATGTTTTAATTCTAAAACAAAAGAAGTTTTTTCATATTGATAAAGCATTTTCATTTAAAATAGGTCTCTATTATAATAAAGACAAGCCACAGTAGCATTTGGTTAAAAAGCTCAGCAGTGAGCCAGCATAATAATATTAGATATCATCCACTATAGGATAAACACATAAGTTGTCAATGACAAGAGAAAAGCAGGATGTTCAGAGTTCAACACATGGTGCAGTGTCCACATTATCTGTATAATCCAAGCTTAAGTGGGCCATGCTTAAGGACTGACAAAATATGCGTAGCCTGAGAAATATGTGGCAAATGAAGAACTAGATCCCCAAATAAGCAAGTTTTGAGCTAATACATCATAAGACCCAGCAGAGATGGTGTAATTTATATCTTTAAATTCACAAAGCACATAAATTTTCCTCTGCATGCTTCTCTGTATCCTGAATTCTCCAGTCTTTTGCTACTGTATGGAAATTAGAATGTTAGACTGCCCAGGACTCTCCCAGTTTCTACTGAGACGCTGCAGTGCCCATCACCAGTTAAATGTGACCTGCAGAGGTGGCTGTACACTGCCCCTATGCAGGAGCAGTAGCAGATACCGAATCTTCCTCCAAGAGGGATGTAAAAACCAGAAAAAGATCCAGACATTACAAAAGGACCAGGGGAAAAAACCTGCAGACAGCCATCAAGCAGAGAGGGCTAAACCCAAGAGAAGGGCAGAGCACACAGCTGAAGCTAGTGGTAGCCGAAAGGGGATGAGGACAACAGAGATGGAGCTCTAGCTCTGAGTCAGTACACTTCTCCAATTTCATCATGTTGAAAATGCTTCTTTTTCTACAAAAACCAACCCTCTCCCCTTCTCAATGGGGTGAGCTGCTGCACCACCTGCTTGGTGCCCAGGAGGTCATGGTTCTGAGAGGCTCCTTGGTCCCCATGTGGGGGCATGGTAGAGGGGGTGACTCCTGCTGTCTGAAGGCACTGTCTGTCATACGGTTGTAGAAACATACTTGCTCCTAGCAGCACCTACCCCTACTAAGGGGTACCAAGCCCCTCATTACCACACCACTAGGCCAAAGGCAGCCCACCTCTGCCAGCTGTTGTTACCTAAATCTTTTGAGAAGATAGGCCCCATAATTATGACTTTTCCCCTACATAAGAAAAGGCTGAGGGCAAGAAAGAGTAAGTAACTTCACATGGTCCCTTACCCCAGTGTATCCACAAAGCTGCCAAAATCCAACCCAAAATAAAATAAAATAGCAATTAGATTACTTTTCCAGGGTGAAACTGTTCTGTGTAGGATAAAAAAGGGTAGCTCACTTCTGTGTAGAAGCAATGAAACAAACGTGATTTAAGAGAATAATAATGGATTTCCTTTGACAATGGGAAAGGTACAGACCTAAGCTCACATCTCTGGCAAAGTATCTAGTTCAGCAATCACTACTTTCCTTTAGTTTCTGCTAACCTAACGGTACTACAGATATTCTATTTTACAGTTGTCATTACCACAAATATTACAGGAATAATTTGGTGCAGTAAATAATCACAGAATTGGGTAAAGGCAATGGTATTCTCAGGAGCATATAAAATCATTTCAAGCTGGAAACCAGTTGTTCATGCCTAGCAGTAATTGTTTGTGAAACCAACGCTTAGAGAGTTTTGACTGAAAACCTCAAAGAGGAAAAAGCATCAAATTATTGCCACAAACCAAGGAACAAAACTTGACTTTTTGATTTGGAGAGGCAGTTTCCGCAGATTTGCAAGCCCGAAGCATTTTTTTTTTTAAATTCTTTTTTTTTTTCCCCACACTGAGCAACCAACCGAGTACTTAGTTCAGGTTTCGGAAGAGCTCGAGTGATGTATTTAACACCCGCTGGGTACACTGCCGCTTATACTGTGTTCAAACCAGAAGGAAATGAACAGCTGCTATTGCTCTCCCTGCCTCAGGTTAAGCACCAGGAGTGGGAGCCCCCCACCAGGAGCGTGTGAAAGCACCAGCACTCACACGCTGCAGCCTCCAGTGATCTAGAATTCCCCTCCTAATTTTCTATTCTTCACTCATTCCTTGTCTTTTAACTGCATCCAAGGATGAGCAAAGGTAAATAATGCGGTGCACTTTACCTGGAGCTGACCCTAAAAGCCGCTTCAAAACTGCAAGCTTGGGCAGATCCTAGCCAGGATCTCTGAAGGGAGCCCCAAAGAGCTTGAGCCTACAAAGCCTTATCACTCCATAGCTCTGAACAATACTCTGGCTGCTAACTGAGCTCCTTGGCCATATCAAGAGTGACTAATGTCCCAAGATTTTTCTACACAGCAGTCATTAAGAAAGTAAAGATAAATTAAAGGAGGGTGGGAAGCTGAAGCATGCCGCCCTCTGGCCTAGGTAATCTTGAGTCAGGTTTTCTCAGCTCCCCTTAAGCTTAAGAGCCCCAGGAAACATACCTTTGCAGGAGGTTTGCCCTAAAAAAAAAAGCGTTGCAGGTAAACGCACGGCTGTGTTAAAAGTCACCCACCTCTAGCTACTAGCCCTGGAGTTGCTGAACGCAGGGAGGGAGGCAGCATTATTTCTGAAAATGGGGAGGGAGAGCTGCTTCTAGGCAGAGGATTATTCTGGCTTTACTCTTGCACCAGTAAGAGTACCAGTGCACCAGTACAGTACCAGTACACAGCACCAGTGCTTTATGAACACGTGTAATAGTAACAAAGATGCTCATGACTCCAAACTATATCTATCATGAGAACTCTTGTCCCAAAGAGGAAAGCGACAAAGAAAATGCTGCCTTAGCGCAAGCATTGGTTTTACTGGGTTTGGTTTGGGTTTTTTTTAAACTAGAAAATCTGTGCATCTCCTTCTCCTTAAATTGCTCATGCACGTGTTGGAAGTGGAGACTGTGCATTTGAAACAACTGAATCACAAGCATGCCTACCAAGTAAACCTTGCAGGAATGAGGGGGAAACTACATGCACAAGAGTCTTCAAGCTGCCTACACATGCAGCAGCTGCCTCCACAGGGCCACTGGAAAAATCCATTCAGCCATTCTGATTGCTTTTAAGAGCAAGTAAAATACAGACAAAAATATAGGGCACGTGGGGGGGGAACACATCTTAGACAAAGCAAGGCATTTTTGGATAGGCTCAGACAGTTTCTCGTCTATTTTAACACCACTTGAGATTGGCAGAAATTTTGTGGAGGAGAATCATTTTTGTCTCCAACATTTGAGGAAGATGAAGATCATGGCTTCATTGCAAAGACCAGCCTGGGTAGGACAGTAATACACAGGGTGCAAGAGAGGTAGGTCAAAAGTCTCCAACCTGTGCTCAACACAGAAAGCGTTCAAGAGATCAAACAATTCTCTTTTTAACCTCCAAATTCAAAATGGGAAGCAGAAGTGACTACGGAGGATTTTCATTTAAAAACCAGCCACTGTTCTGGTTCGTCGGTCAAGACTTCTGTTCGCATGTACTTCAGGAAGCTCACAGTACCCTTGTACTCTGCTATACAAGTAGGAAACAAAGTTCCTTCTGCTGTATTCCTGTGTTGAATTATGGGGTCATTTTTCAAAGAGGGTTTTGAAGTGCACAGAGCTAGGAGTTGGACGTGATCAGAAGTCCATAGATCTATCTGCTGCTTTCAACACAGTCAACTACAAGGCGTGAGCAACTTGCCTGCAGAACCAAACAGGAGTCGATCTGAATCTGTCTCAGATGGTTCATCTCATTCCTCTCAGGAGGCCCAAAACAGGCAGCTGCTCCTCCTCACTACGAGTGCTTGCCATGGCATCCCAACAGATGAGGCTCCATTCCCCATGAAGCTATACATTATTAATCTTATCTGAAGCAGACAGTGCTGACGCCCAGCTTCCTCAGTGTCTGGAAGAATACCAGCTGTCTCCAGCTCAGCCCGAGTAATCGGAGAGAATGTGTGCGTGTATTAAGAGGAAATATTTCTTAAAACTTTGCAGGATTCAGAATCCTTCCCCTCTTCTTTTCCCTACGCACTATCACAGCAACTGCCTGGGATTCATACCCTACTCCAACTCTCTGCATGCCCAGGTGCAATACACCCCTTTTTGTATCTTCTGCTTACAAGATAGCTGTGCCACTTCCTCTCAGACAAGGACCTGGCCCCAACAGCCCATCCATTTGGGTTTTTTTCAGGATGGGTTACTGCAAGACTGGCTTTATCAGACCAACAGAAGGAGATGTCCAGATTATGCAGCCAGTGGAAGACATGGCAGCACACCTCCCCAAAGCACAGGAATGGACACTGTAAGGAAAATTATTGTACAGTTACTCAACAATTCCTTAGCTTTTACCTCTTCAAAGTCCTCCACGGGCTTGGTTCTAAGGCTCAACAATGTCTATGGTCCTTTATCTTCATCAGCCTTGGAGCATTACAACCAATAGATACTTGCAACATAGTTGCACGTGTTGTGAATAAAAAAGTTCATTGCTACTGAAAGGCAACCAAGTTGAGGAAGAACTTTTTGCCTTGAACTTAAGAACTGGTCCATAAGGGGTACTGGATAAGACTCATATTCATCAGCCCTTCTTAAAAGTGGTCACAATCAACTGGATGGCAAATTACACAAAAACCAGGAAGAAATGGATCTTTACTGACTTACAGACCTTTCAAAGCCTCTAACAATCTCAAAGATGTTTTAATGGTTGTGTAGACATGGCATAGACTGATGCAATACAAATACATGGCTTGACAGGTAGATTAAGCCCTTAAAAACTGAAGAACACTAAGCACTGTAGCTAATTTTGCACCAGAAACTTGTTTCTTAGACCAGTTTTGCATTTCAGGATGCAGTCCAGCAGTGAGCTGTTTTATGAACAGTCACATCAAGACACACATATCTCGCATATCACATCCTCTCAAGAAAAATAGGGGTCTCCACTGTGGCAACATTACATGTGAGGAAGAGCTATTTTTAAATAAAAGCCTTTCACTCTAGGGTAAAATGATTTCCAAACAGTTTTTGATCCCTTAAATCAGGGACTTTTGCTAGGTTAGACTTTGCTAACAAGTGAGAAAGTGTTCTACAATTTGAAATGTTGCAGCCGTGCTGATGAAAGATCACCCAAGCAACCTGAATGGCTCACACACAGTCATTTTTACTGTAGAAATTGACGCACCATGTTCAGGTCTAATAAAACCACATTATTTGTTATTATGGAAAATACACTAATTCTACTCACTATTTCCCACAGATTTACAACACTAATAAATCTAGATTTGTGTCATTAATCTCTAGAATTAATGACTGACTACCAGTAAGAGTGCAGTAGGTGGTGATTAAAGCAATAGAAATGCCGAATAATACAGATGTTATTGCCTTTGTGTGGGGAGGCATCGTGTAGTAAGTGAATATTAACTTCAAAGATCTAGCTCATTTTACACAGTTGGGCTCTCCAATGAAAGTCAAATTTGGAGCATGTTAGTGTAATAACATGCTCCCAAGATTTTTTTTTTTTTTTTAAATTGGTAATTATAATGAAAAACTATGGCTGAATAGCATTACCGTCACTCACTCACATCATCAAGACAAGATGACATCGTTACTTTTATTTTTCTAAAGCTTGTTTTTGGCAAAGCAAGTCATCTGTTCTCTCAGGCACTGTTTAAAAACCAAGATTAGTAGATTAAGCCATTTACCTCAAGTACTGTGCTTTTTACATTGCCATATTTACCACATAGCTTCAGGCATGGCAAATAAGAACTGTCTTACATCTGTGATTGCCTCAGAGCTGTTTGACAGGGTTCTTTATGCCTCTTGGAGTAGTTTGATAGTGTTGTAGCATGAAGTCCCAGGCTTAATCCCGAGTATGAAGTACTTGAAAAAATAAAGATTTCCAAGTAGAAGGCTAAAACATATTACACATTCATACTCAAATTCCACAAGGCAAACTTAGTCATCCACAAGGCAAACCTACTCATATATATTTACCTGGCAAGTATGCATGAGGGTGTTTGACTAGATCTGAAGTAATCCTGTTTATCATTGTAGCAAATGAAGACTAGATAAGCATGCGTGTCGCATCAAATTAGCTATAACTTATAGGCTTCCCCACACTCGTATCTGGGTTTGACCCTTAGAGTCATCTGTGTATTTCTATTAATATACATTCACTAAGCCTTCATCACAAGGCAATGACGACTGGTTTCCTCCATTACCTGATTTCCAGTTAACCAGTGGCCTTAAGAGTTTGATGTCTCACACACTAATGTAGAGAGTTGGAGCCAAGATTGCCTGTTTACACAGGACAGAAAGCAATTTAAATATACACTAATAGAGAGAGTTTGAATTTAATTACATTAGACACAGTATTTGTCCAAGCAAAAGTGCAAGGGGAGTACATTAAAAACCAAAACAAAATAAAACCCCCAAAACTTGGCTGTTGAAAGAAAATTACGGTCACATCTCTCATGTTAGAAATGTTGATAAAAGAGTTCAGAACTGCTGCCAAGTTTATTGTCATCCCGAATACGTATTGGCTGTGTAGACACCGGTCACAAGATTTAAAGAATAAAACAACATTTAGTTTTGTACAGATCTGTTACTTCATGTAAAATTAAACAAGTTGTTTGCTTTTTTTATTGTTTTGTTTTGTTAAAACCAACCACCATTCAGCATGTGTTTAGAAGAATACACATCTTTCAGGAGTCTTTTAATCAATCATAGCAATTTGTAAACCCATTTCAAAAATAAATATTTAGAGGTCATATAAGCAATGAACTCAAAGAATGGCTTAGATCCAGGCATTGTGTAGACTGAATGATGTGATCCTCCAGACATTTTTCTGCCCATGTGGTGCCATCAAAGAACTTTGGTTTGTTGTTTTTTTTTTAACCAACATGACAAAAATTAAGGAAAGAAAGAGACATATGAGGAACTGAGAACTCTGAAATGAGAGGGGTAATGCAAGAGGGGTCATATCCCACCAAACACATGCCAGCCAGAAGGGAAGGAATGAGATAAGAAGAAAGGTCAGAGCAGCAACAGCAGCCAGGTCCTTTCTTGGAAAAAGCTTAAGAATGAAATTAAAACAAAAAACAACCCTCACACTTCTCCTCAGACATCAGCTACTCTCTGCACTCTCTTCTTCTCATTAGTTTGGATAAAACTTTTACTAGACAACCTTTTTTAATTGCCCACTTGGACCCTGAGGTGCCTGAGGAACACACTGAAGGCTCAGCGGTCACCGCAGCATTAAGTGTGGTTGGCAAAATACTCTGCTCCACTAATTACCTTTCCTTGATCAAAGAACTTCCTGAGGGTCAAGGAAAAAGGGAAGGAGAAACAACACCTTGCTGCTGAGAAACAATCGCCCATCTCAGACCACAGGATAACTCTTTAGAAAAGTGCTGCCTCTGCTTCAGTTCAGCAAGAGCACAAGAGACTGAGGTACATTCTGATTTTGACAGCCATGCAAAAGGCCTTCTTCCCCAGCCTTGCCACCAACCATGCCAGCTCTCTGTACCAACTTGCAGCAATATACTTCCTTGGGCTACTCTGCTAAATTAGTTGCAGATGCTTCTGTAGTAAATCTTTCCTTAGTCGTGTGCTTCAGAAAAAATGAACTGGAAAAGTCTGCTTCATAGGCTCCATATCAGCCACAGAAAACTGCATGAAATCATGAAGTCAAGCCCAAAGCCCCTTGGAGAATTCTGGAGCACCACTGTCACATCCTAACTTTCCAATTTCATCCACTCAGCTGAAAGGATGTTTAAAACCAACATTTCTGGGGACAAAGAAAATCTCATTTCATTCTTCTCTCATTATTGAAGTGTGGCTGAAACTTTCTATTCTCAGAACAGCCAAAAATAAATAAATGCTGGTGCATGTAGGGAAATTTTAGCCTCAGAAGTGGAATTTCTCACAAGAACTTTTGAGTAGCTGAAAATGTGGGAAGGGAGACTATTACTTGCTCTCAGCTAGAGCAGTTGCTAACATGATTATATGGGCCCCCTTTAAAGTCCATTTCCACAGAAGAAGGTGAGTCTGTCAGTAAACAGCAGAGTAATTTATCACCACATCCATAAACCTCTCTTCCTAGAACTGCCATACACCTGAATATCATCCATGAAAGCAGAGTCCATGCTTAAGGTGAATGCCATCTAAGGCCATCCTGTAAACTCAAGCTCTGTTGCAGACCCTGAGATGCAGTTTCTTAACAGCGTGACACAGGCCGTTGTGCTGGAAGACAGTCTGAAATGCCACTGCACTTCCACTGCTGACTCAGAACAGTAAGATGATTTTCCTCAAATCACACACCAAGTTAACGGCCAAGCCAGGAACAGTACGCAAATCTCACTGATGTGGTAAAACATCAATAAGCCTACGTGTGGCTTTTCTGCTTATTTATTGTACGTGTCTCTACATCTACTTACTTTTCACATGCTGATTATGCAAGACTGAGCTATGCTTTTCCCACACTTGGGAAGTGTTACATGTAACTGCTTGTTATTATCACTGAGTGAATTACCACCAGGGTGGGAATCATACCTTTGAATAGTCTTGGTTCAATTAAAATCCCAAGCCTTTATGCTTGCAGTTACCGGATTTCTCTTCTGGTTACTAGAAATATTACCATATTTCTCTTACTTCTGAAAACTCCTTGTGGTTAAATAGGACAAATCCCTCCCTCCCTTTACTACTCATAAGGTAGCCTCTCCAAGTGTTCACTGTGCTGAACTCCACAAGGTTAAGTTTGAATGACAAGTTAGACGCACAAAAAAAAGAAAGCCATCGAACATCCCCTATAGTGTTAGTGGCACACAGGCAGGGAAGCTCAAACAGGCAGGGAAAGAGAAGCTGCTGTACTCCTCCTACTCCCTGCCTTGCATGTGCAAGATGCCCGTTTCTCAGGACACTGTCAGCGACTCCTTGTCCCACACAGAGCCCACAATGTGGTTCCCACTGCCCATCCCCTTTGCTTTGCTTCTTAGGGAAACGGGGCTTATATAAGACCACAGTATCTGTGTGTATATGTCTTTGTCTGTGTGCTGATCCCAGAGTTTTTGTCTCAGCCCACAGCCATTTACACCAAGGCTTGACAAAGGGCCGGAGAAAGCAAATTCTTGCGAGTTCTTACAAGTTTTGTGAAAACAGACAGGGAGGCGATTCTATAATTATCCTCGCGGAAGGAGAGGCTGGCATGTGCAATCCCAGAGAGAGGGGAGAATCCCAGCAAATTCCTCAACCATGGGAAAAGTTTCAGCTGAAACTCACAATCAACCACTGGACACAAATTTATAAGAAAGTAAGGCATGTTCAACCCCAGTGCTCAGAAAACTACTCGTCAGGCTAGGCAGGCACTGTAAAACATAGTAATTTGAATGATTTATCCCACTCTTTCCTCTAAGAAATCTTTCCCAGCACTGGAACAGGAGGGAGCAAACTGATGGGTGACACATACATTTGCTAGCACAGAAAGGATCTTCGTAAAAGCAAATTTTGTATCTTCCAAATTAAGAAGAAAAAAAGCCAGTGACAGGGTGTGGCAAGGGATCCTGTTTGTTTCTAAGCTTGTCTTTTCAAACACGTTGCATGCATAATACTTTCAAATACAGAAAGGCATCCATTCTAAAACAAGCACGAGGGTAGAGCCAACATACGTGTTTTGGGATAGCTGAGTTTATTTTCTCAAGGTCTGTGTATCAGAGCAGAGGTATCTATTATGAATATTTTGATCACACATCCTCAACCAGCACTGGCCGTGGCTGCTTAAGTAAGGGGGGGGAGGGGAAGATTGACCCCCATTATCACCCCTATTCACGTCCTGCCCCTTAGTAGCCCGTGCCCAGTTCAGCTGCAACAAACCAACCTGGCAATGACCTATTACTCATGCTGTTTACCACTAACCTTGCTCGTGACGATCCATGGCAGTCACAGAGCAAACACAAGCCCCTCACCTGGCAGATCTGCAGGCACTTGTGGGAAGCAGCCAGTGACCTTTTCAGGCAGCAAAAACTACAGCAGGAAGACAGCACTTGAACAAACCTTATCATGCAATAGAAAACTTCCCCATTGGCATAATAACGTAAGGGGAGACTATTTCCTACCGGCAGTTTACTATACGAGGATGTAGCCTCAGTACAAAAGGGCGCATTAACTTCCAGGCTAAAACAGTTGTGACAGAGCACAGCATGCACGCTCTTCTGTCCCTCGAGGAGTTCAGACCTGGCCAGGCACATATCACATTGCCCACCACAGCAGTACTCCTTTGAGAACCAGGTATTTAACAACATAGACAGCCCTTGGGATACAGGCAGCACACTACAGAGGAGAGGAGACTAAGACACACGGCTGCACTACCCAGAAGGTCTCACCAGTTAGTGAGAACTGAGCTTTGCCACACTTTCTCTTGAACCTTCACCCTCCCAGAAACTGTACAGACAGTATGGCAGGAGAACTATGGACTCCCGGTCCACCTGCACTCTGTCCACCTACCTCAACTGCCTAAGTCTTGCTACCTAATACCACCACCCTCTCTCCACCCCACAGATAGCTTCCTCTCTTTCCCCCCATGAAACTTTGAGTACTATTTTTCACAAGTAGAAATTACCAACAGTGATAGAATTCTTACATCACTTCTTTTTTATTTTAAAAAAGTTTTCAGTTTGCACTAAATATATCTCTATCTACTCCAACCCCCCATGACTCAATCTCTATCTATAAATACTATAATGGGATTTATTGCATTTATTTTCTGGTTTCCCAGGTGATGACATGACAGACCTTCAACCTGGTCTTGCGCAATCAGCATAGGAGAGGTCAGTGAATTGGCAATAACAAAGTATTTGAAAGCCAGCAACAGGGAGAGAGAGTTCAGATATTCGGTGATAATGCACTAGCACAAATGCATGCTTCCTTCCTCAAAGGCTCTAGCATAAGAAAAAGCTTTAGGAGCAGATCCTTCACACCGTAATCTCCTACATTGTTTTGATCTGGTTACTTAAGCACAGTTTGATTTGCTTGCCTTCATCTGCAGCTAAGCTGCAACAGAGACAAAGATCTGGTGTCTGAAGTCTAGAGAAAGGACCAAAATGCAACAGTTCCTACACCTCTGTGAAACTTGTAATAGACAGTCAGGCAAGGATCTCAGTCTCTTTTTGCCCTGGTTTTTTCTTGCTTTTGCGCTCCCCAAGTCGATAGCCACTTCTCATTTTGGGAGTTTGGGATGAACATGAATTTCTTGCTGTGCTGGGCTTCAGGCATGCCTGCCACCACCAAAACGGGCGCTGCGCACCTCTTTGGCGGCACTCAATGGGCAAACCGTTGCAGCAAAGTTGTTCTGCCAGGGCTGGGTCACCATACTGGCAGTGAATATGCGGTACAGGGGACTCCTGAGCAAGCTAGATCCCAGATACGAGAAGTGGGCCAGAAAGACACTTCTGTGAGGCAAGAGGATGGGAGAACACATCTTCCCAGTAATACTGAAAACTTGAAAAGGCTGGAGTTTGGCATAGCGAAATGCACAGGCTGCAACATTTTTTTCTAAAAAACCTTCCTCTATTCATGAACTCCTGCATAGTAACATTAGACTCCTGAGTGGGAAGCTCAACAAAACACTTAAACTTCTCTTTGCCCAGGAGAGCCTGGTTAGCTCACCAGAGCATGGGAATCTACGTGGAAGAAAAAAGTGGCAAAATATTTTTAAAATATCAATTTAAATCCAGACCAGTTCTCCCCTCTCAGTAAGGCCCTGTGTAGCTGCTCCTGTCAGCGAGGCACTGGAAGGGGTGATATTTCAGGCTTATTCTTCAGCAATGCTCTAAAATCCCTGGCTATGTAGCAAGCCTGCCAAACAGCCACCTTGCTCTGCTTGCACGCAAACCCAAGTTGAGTAACCTGAGGAGACATTAGCAACTCAACACTCACCACAATTTCACGTTGTGGTCTGACCAAGTGGCACAAGCACTTAACCACAGCCTTTAACAACAGCATGCTGTGCACACTAATCCCTCCTTGATATTTCATGTCAGCTCCCACTGCGAATCAGCACTGACGGCAATGGATTTTGGCTTAACAAACTGACTCAATTGCACTTGCACTTTTTGGAGTGAGGAAGATTATCATTCCTACCTAAATTACACCATGATCCTGATTGCAGTCCGCCAGCCTCCTCTGAATGGTGCCTTGCCAGAGCTAATGTGCATCCAGGGGTGTCACAGCTGGGACCGCCTGAAAGGCTCAGCTGTTCCCTTCAGGGGAAAACACCAAAGGAGCTGATGTCATTTACACATTACCTGACTCTGATGAGCAAACTTGCTGGCAGCCAAACACAACACAACAGTGACACTTTAAAAGAAGTGTTCAGGACATGTTTTTCATTACCACAGTCAATCCAAACCCACCATTGCCACCTCCACCTTATCCCACTGTGCAACAGACATTAACATGCTAAAGCGATAGCAACACGTGGATGATGAAAACGTTCCACCAGTAGACTGGACTATGCCGAACACTGTGTGGGAACATCAAGTTAGATATTTTCTGTACCCTGAAGTGTTTTTTTATGGCACATTGGACTTTCTGATCTTTTTTTTTTAATTAACAATTGTGCTCAAGCTCCCTAGGGCTTCTTTTTTGCAACAAGGTAGAACTTCACAAGTATAAAAATCAGTTCAAGTAAAAACAAAAAGAAAAAAGGAAGAAAAAAGAAAAAAGCCAACAACCATTCCAATATGTTTTCCTCCAAAAAGAATGCATTTTTTCTTTATGTCTTCTGATTTCCTCTGCACCTTCTTTGCTTTGAAAATATGACAGTAGAAATGGATAGGCCAACAAATCAGAACTTCAGTAACACGCCACAAAGCACTTACAGTATTAGGCATTGATATTGTAGGTTGATAACACTAGATCTGCTCAGAAGAACTGCTGTGATCTTGCATGATCAAAACCTAACAGTATCAACTTTCTCAGATCTCCAGTGGGTGAGGAGAATGAAAGAAGAAGTTCAAAGACCTCAAGTCCAGAGCAAGGTGATGCCCTGAAGCAGTGTGGCACAGAAACGTGTGCAGCCAACAGGGCACAGGAAAACAATTCATTTGACCTCCCCATCCAGAAAGGCCAGGCACTTTGAGAGGTACCCATGCCATTTACAGCTGGCTGGACGGAGGGAGCTGTGGATGACATCTGTTCAAAGCAAGGCTCCTACTCACTCATCTAGATTAGGAGCAAGTCTTTTAATCATCTTATTTAAGACCAAAGCTTTTGGAGGGATGACTGTTCTTGATGGGTATGCCAGCAAACTAATAGCTCTGCCAGCACTGAAGGAGTCAGTTATCTGAAGACAAGAAATTGCACAGTGTGACTTCTAAAACAAAGTCAGTTATTTCCTTCCAACTGGCCAATAGCAATAAGAAAAGTATTCAAGAGAAAAAATAAGGGAGCACAAACATGGGGATTAGCTGGAAAATTAGACAGTGTTTTTTTTATTACTGTTACTATTTTTAATTGCAAATGGAGTCAGAACACATTCTCCTAGTAACAATGTAATTTAAGTAGTCTATTATTCAGTATTATGTCGAATCAACATTCTGCAAAATGTTAACCTCCATCCCAGGTTCATCCCCCTATCTCACCTCCAATATACTTGTTCCAAAAAACCACTATATTTAATCCCTGAGTTTATAAAGCAGATAACATAAACGCTATTGCACTCAACTCTAGGGAATTACTAGCACAGTACTCTTGAAATCTCTAAGGAAACTCCTGCTGGGATAATATTTAAGACTTTAGTCCCCAAAGCAACATTTCTCAAATGACCTCAAGCCTAAAGCTACCTAAGCTGCATCAAAGCTGCTCAGACATGTTGTTGCTGGCATCAGCTCAAGTTCTTTTAAAATACAGTTAAGATGTGCAATAAATAGAGAACAATGAAGTCAGCACATGAGAAAGATTTTAAAAAGTTAGCAATCAGAAAAAGAAAGGCAAATCTTGCATATAAACATGAGCAATCATTTTAAAGGGTGGCTGAATGCCCTTTTCACTCGGAACTTGCTCAGCCATTATGGTCTTCAAAGTACTGCATGTCTTACCCTTCAGCTGTGTTAAGATGCTATTGATCAAGGACCAAGATACACGTTAATATGTAAGCTGCCAGAGGTGTTTGAAATTCCATCTGATCCTCATCAAAGGAAAAAATTCCTCACCCTTATTACAGAGTGTAAAAAGTTACCAAATGCCCCTGAGCAGGATGGCTGCCCCTCTGGAATAACGCCTTCCCCCCACTGCAACACCATCAGCTCCAGGTGAACCATATGGGTTCTCCATGCTATCTCCACCTTTCAATAGTGGCTTTGAACCAAGAATGTTACTATTGAAGAACAAGGGCGGAAGGGCTGAATCCCAAGATAAGTAAGTGGCACGGCTGACCTCATAAGCTGTTCCCTAGGGCACACCATTGGGATCGCATGAGGTTCCTGGAAACAGTATATGAAAAACAGACATTGAGGTTTTACCATTCATAGACAGGAAGTAAACAACGTTTAGCAGGAATTAAACACACTTATTATTCAAAGAAATTTAAAACACAAAACCCACCTACAAATCATGCTGGGGTTAAAGTGGTACTTAGATCCAATAAGGGAACACAGGAGGAACAGGTCATGGCAAAATCCACACTTGCTGCGTGTATACGCACATGTGCACACTTGTGAAGGTACAGAGAGAACTACAGATGCAGCTCTCCAATGCTCTTCAAGAAACATGGCCACTACATGAGAAAAATAAGAATTACAGAAGCAAGCACTTAGTTTGGTTCAGATCCTCTCCCAGAGAAATTAGTAGGGGGGGAAAAAAAACCCCAACAATAACCTCCAAAACAAACAACCCACTTCAGTGGGAAGAAAATCAAGCTACTGATGAGTACATCTGAAAATCCTCCCTATCCTACTAACACGCTCTGCTCAGAGCAAGCTGCATGAGCTGTCAGGCGTTTCAGCTTTTGTCCACTTTGAGGTCCGTCCCATGCAGATGAGCTTCACCCCTGTGTTTCTCCCTTTACACATGGAAGACATTGACTCTATATATTTAAAGTATGCGCTTTAAACATTCTCTAATACTGAAGATTATCCTTCTACGCTAACATGCTATAGACTTTCAGGGGAAATTTACTGGAAAACAAAAGGTTTTAGAAACATCAACAATGCAGAAAAAAAGCAGAAGATACATATGATGGGCCTAAAATTTGTTGTCTATCACTGCAGCAAGCCACAATCCTATATTCAAATTTCTTTACCTTTTTCCTACTGTTACGACCTCAAGGACAAGTATGTCTAGACCTTAAAACAACGGCACCTCAGCCACCTACGTTGCAGCATTAGGACCCATAGTTGGAGTCATCTGGCATTGTTCTTGTTTCGTATGTTCCATGACAAGCTCACATGGACCACACTGACAATTCATAACAGAAGCAATACGAGTCCTGTACTGGTCCCCTGTAACCTAGTTGGTCTTAAGATCAAGTAAAACCAGAACAATGATACTGAACTAGGAGAACATCACAGAGTGATTATCTCAGGGAAAACACTTTAGTGGGCTTTTTTAAGTTGCTTGGGTTAAACAGGTTTAGAGTGACCCCTCCTAAACCTTTTATTTTTTTTCCCAGTAAGTTGCAAGTTGTTCTCAGCAGCTGAGGAAGACAGAATACTCAACTCACTACTCTGAGCTCAACATTTTTATGTTTTCTTCACTTAGAGGTAAATTAACTACTAAGGAAGAAATAATTTTAAAAGTACAATACTCAGTGCTTATATAGTGTCTTTTATCAGCAGAACTCAAAGAGCTGCATATACTTGTTAACGCACTTAACAACCACAAATCCAGAAAACCAGACTTGCAACTACTCAATCTTTCACAAAAGATATCAGCTTTTGGCAAAAACCTTTTGGTTTTTCAGTACTAAAAAGCCATAGTTCTAAGGACCATAGGAAGATAAAGAAAAACGGCTTTTGATCAACTCCATCTCACGCAGCCAAAATCTCACTCCCAACTAACAAGAAAAAATCCTCTTGATGTAGCCAAGCTGCATTACACTGAGATCTAGGTATTATCCTGGTGCCGGGACCACTTGATTCATAAAAATCTGGAATTCTAACAAAAAGTTGATGTGACACAAAAATCTCAAGTGACAGGTACATCACCGGGGCACTGAGAACATCTCAGCTCTGAGTCCCCACATTACAAAATGTAAGCATCTACATCAGGTTCTGCAAGAGAACAGACACATACCCCAGTGCATCCCAAGGCCAACTCGCTCCTCTGTCCCCTTGGCTTTATAATTCTACATAGAACTGAAATAAACCCAGCTCAAGGCAGCGTTCTGAAAACTCAATGTACTAAAAAATTGTTCTATTCGTATGTTCCCATGTCCTAAGAGACAGGCATAAAATATGACAAAAACATTAGCAATTAGGTTTTAGGGACTGTGATCTCACAGATGAGAACAGAACAATTTCAACTGAAGTCAATGGAATTATACCCACTGACATGAGATCACAACACAGCACTCAAAAAATACCTTAAATCTTAAAATCCCCAGATGCAATGTCTGTGGCCAACGTCTATATTAGCCACACGTGTATTATCCTGAAAGGAGGTTTCAATTATTTTTATAGTGAGATAATGTTCCCTTGACGATCTTAAAGTCTTAGTAGCATATAACAATTAAATTTCATTCTTGAGAAGACAATAGCAAACATCTGCAACTTTGAATCTATACAAGAATTAGCAAGTTTTCCACTTTCTTCAGGAGAACAGTGACTTTTCCACAATACCATAAAGCTACTGACAAGCTACATACAGGAATTTGAGGGGAAAGCAGGGGGAAGTCTTCTCTGAGGCCAAGTGCAAACTGGAAATTTTACACTTTGCCAGTTGCAAGAAAAATGGGAAACAAACCACTTCATTTTGTAATAAAGTATCAGTTAACATACTTAGCAGAAGGAAATCCATTCTTCACCAGCCAAATCTGACTTTCAGTCGGTGAACTCAAAATATATCTGCAGAGGTTAGTTAATACAGTTGACCTTAAAATTTGGAACTTACTTCCTTCCAGATGCAAAACAGCTCAAAATTACGCATTTTCAGGGAAGGATCCAAAGGCCCCTTTACCATCTATTCCCCACAGAAGTTAATCACCAAGCATCAGTGAACCCAGCCAATCCTAGAGACTAAGGAAACACTGTTATCCCCACTTTTGGATAGAAAATTGAGCAATTAGTCTCTTCTGTGTTTTCTACTACATAATTTACAGCATTGCTATGCAAGGTTTAGCACACTGCACGATGCCACCACTGACCTTTCCCAGCGCTGCTCTCTTATGTTTGGTCCTAAACTAGAGAAAAGAAAATAGCACAGTCATCAGGGCTGTGAGCAAATGTAGGTTTTTCTTTTCTCCTCCCTTCCCCACTTCTCTTAAGAGGAAAATAAATAAATAAATAAATAAAAGGAAGAAAAGAGACTACACATACTTAGGAGAAGCACAGAAAAGGTAACTTGAAGGTGGTTATATGAAAAAGCTACTTAAAACTTGTTTTGCCAGAGGAAAAACAGGTAGCTGACATACCTTAACCAGCAACATCACTACAGGTCAAGCCAAATGTTCACCTCAGTCAGTTAATCCAAACTACAATTTCATTTGTCTGTGCTAGCAATGAAAGGAGAGATAATTCACTTTTTTTTTTAATTAAAAAAAAAATGGCTACTGTCCCACAACTAAGCATTCCTTGTAACATGTCAGCTTAGTGCTTCTCATGCCATGACTGCATGTGGGAATGGTCACTCAGGCCCAGTTCCTGTCAGGACTGGCAGAACCAGCAGCAGCATCTTCAGGCCTTCTTCTGCACTATGGGCATGTGATTAAACAAACTAGTGGATCACACTTGTTCCTCTAAAATGTACATTCCCATAATTGTCCCAGCATGATCCTGGGGGCAAACAGACAGGAAGGTGAGTTGTGTTCACGCCTAAAGAAAATAAACTCCAGTTACTGGAAAATAAGGTTCCTTTCTTCTCTAAATGACCATTCATCTGCATGGTAATGCTATGAGGGACCTCATCAAGGATGTCCTTCCCCTGCCCAGCTCACCCGAAATAGGGTCTCCAACTCTCCAGCAACACAGTGACTGCAGAGCCATTCTGCAGCAAGAACCGAATCCCACCTGGCAACCTTTTCAACAGTGTTTAGCAGAGAGGTGGATCTCGTTAGCTGCTCTGCAGACCTTGGGACCAGGAATATTCATTTAGAGATGCTACTGGAGGTTACCCGCATTTATGGAAGGAACAGATCCCAATCCCCACCAGCAGCTCTACTCTAGTACAATACTAACGATGTACGAATGGCAATCTGCCACCCAATGTCACCACCTCTCAGCTGAGCCAGTGGTATATAAAGCCCTTTTTAAGATGGAAATGCAGAGTGATGCATTCTCCTACAGCTTAAACCCCTTGGGGGTAGGTGGAGAAAGCACCTCAGGTGGAGAAAACACAGCAGTGTGGAAGTCCTTCAGGCAAGGATGGAAAGACCTTAGAAGAGGGGAAGGGAGCAAAAGGCAGCAGCTTCATTTCCTGACTTGACATGGAACTTGACACGCACTTAAAGGAAGTTAATCCAGGAGAAATGCTGCATCTGGGAAAATGTCTGTGTATCATGGACATGGCACTGAGAGAGCTCGTCAGTAATTACAGTCTCAGCCTCTTCAGATTTACTTTTTAGCAGAAAGGATAGCCCATGAAAAACCTAATCCTCTGCAAACCAGTAGGGAGTAGGTAGCCTTGCATACGTTTTTTTTGTTGTGAGAACTTTCAAGACCCAACAAAGGTGAAAAAGAATTATCCCATTCCTCCCAGAAAGTGTCACCAGATCATTCAGAAACTTAACTATAACCCACAGTTACAGATGCAAAGAAACACACAGTATAACACAGACTCAGAAAAACAAATACCCTTTTAGATACGGGGCTGAAGTGACCTCAAAATGAACCTCTTCCAGATTAAAGAGGCACCCTTCTGAAGTTCCAATTATGAATCTAGGACCCCTGGGTGACAGGGATCTACTTGAGACGCATGGAAAACCAGTAAGCTGAGGACACTGAATGAAACTCGCGAAGAACAGGAATTTTAAACAGGCTGCAGGACAGTGGTTTACCAAGAATAGGGTGTCTTTGGGACTGCAAACAACCCAGCCTACGTGCAGGACACAGGCACTCTGGCCAGTGGAGTCACAGACAGAGGGGCAGAGCCGGACGGGCTCCCACCTGTAGCAATGCAGGATCCAAGCACTGACATAGTTTCTTCAAAGACTTCAAAATGGTCACAGTGAACACAAGCCCTCCCTGACTTGTGCCAGCTGAGCACAAGATGGACCTTAAAAAGCGTAACGTACAAAGGATCAGGAATGCAGGCAGATGCAGATATGTGGGATGGTTTATAGGGAACACAACGTCTGCTGCAAAAAACCCACCCTACTCACTTCCAGTCGCTAAGGTGGAAAATACAGCTTTTGCTCTGCTCCTTCTGAGGAGGGAGCCTTTGCAAGGCTCTAAATTGGCCTCAGTGGGGATCCCCCTCCTTAGTCATCATGGTTCACTATGAACCAGAGGTACTTTCTGTGAATGGCCAAACCACAGTGATGAAACAGATTTCTTTATGTGAAGCAATCCCCTGCCACAACATAGATGCTATCAGCTAGTGTCATCATCCTGCATTTTCTTTTGTGAGTGAAGATGTTCGGTCTGACCACTTATGTGTCAAACAGAGGGAGAAGGCCTGCTGAGAAGGAAGCTTTGGATCGTTTCTTGGCAATGCACCCTGAGCTTTAAACCCTAACACACCACATGTAAGCAGATTATGCTCTTCACTCAGCAAACAAGAAGGTGCATCTCCTCAGCAAGGAATGGAGCTCTCATAGATTACATCTGGCTATAATTCCACCAAGAAAGAAACATGAGGCTGGAAACCGGGTTGTCCCACAGCAACAGAAATTAAAAACTACAAAGAAGATGCAAAAAAAGTTAAAATTTACAAAAGAAGTGATGCAAATTAGAAAGGCTCGAGTAACCTCAAGCAAAGAGCAACAAATCCCAGAGGAGCTCTGGCTTGCCAAGACAAGAGTTGCAGCTGAGCGTGTGAGGGTAAGTGCCATCCACTCCGGCTGCCTATGTACAGAATGGACGGAGCAGGAAGAAGGAGGTGCACAGGATCCCCCTCTGTAGGCACCACTAGCTCTAAAGCTTCTCCAGCTCCAATAGCAGCATGAACACACATCAAGGGAGAAGGTACATACAGACAGCTGTACCAGAGAGTACACTTTTCCCCTACTAGATGTAGTTTAGAGTTGCAGATGTTTGATTTTTACCAAATTTAAAAGACTAGCCAGTCTATTAGGACAAATTCCTATGATGAGCTGATCTTGTGTTGTCATGATGTGGTGATCTTATATTGTCAAGAATCAAGAGTACCAGCAGGATTCTCCATGCACAGGGACACTAAGGGATACAACTTCTGCAACTTTTCTTCTGGGGTGACCTTTAACATTAATCCAGCATATACTGTGTTTACGGATACAACACTCCCAAATACATATGTATAATAATCTAGCAGATTATATGCTGTTCTGTGGTTCATTTTTTCTCCAGAGAATTTACAGGTTTGGATTTTTTTATGTAATTTCAGCATAGCTTGTGAGCAGTTCAAGAGTCCCTCCAGTTTTGGGCTATGTTTGTGCAGCTGAGCAAAAGAAACTGACGTAAAGTGGGCATACATTTTTAAATTAAAAGAAAATTCATGAGGTCCTAGCCTTGATTCTCTAAAGAATTCCCCCAGCTGTTCTGATATGTGGAGGTCTATATAAAACCATTACAAAGCAATAGTTTCAGCCCAGACCAGAAATGACACTTTTCTTTTATCAGCGTGGCGGTGAGGAATGGGGAGTTATAAATCATGCAGCTATTAGGAATATGAGACATCTCAAAGATAAAAGGAAAATAGATGGACTAAACTTTCCTAAAGCCACTGACAAAAGAAGCAAGTATCGTTATATAGAAATGAAGCATCAATACAGTTATTACTCTGTGCATCAGCACTGAGCAACTGGGTTTCATTAGGCTATGTTTAGTTCAGAGGAGTAAGGGAGTCCCCCCATCTGAAAAATTTAATCCAATACAAATCAAAAACCAAAGCAAGTAAATGTAGCAAGCAGTTTAAAACACGATCTAAAAAAACCCCAGAAAAACGGATGTTTATCTTATGAGAGCCAAAAAATGTATAGTTTGATGTTTTTTGCTTAATTGCTTAATTTTGAGGCCAAGCCTTGTTTGCACATTTGTTTCATTCAAACTACAAACGAGGAAAAATATATTCAGGCTACAACAATCTTGGCTATGGCTAACTTTTATTTGTAACAAGGCTGTTTCACTCTACTTTTAACTTGCTTTTGAACTCCAGTTCCTTAAGATGCCTTTGTAATAAAAAAAGATGGTAAAGTTTGCAGATTGAGTTGAGTTGATTTCCACTTCACATGTAAACAGGAGCTCTTCACAGCTGGCTCACAGTAACACCCTCTGATCACTCCTTGGCAACAGCTGTAGAGATCTACCACTGCAGTTAGCCATGAAGAAACAAGAGCTGGGGGAAAAAAAGCCTACAGGCTAATTTTTTTTTTTTTTTCTATCTTGCATTCAGAGATGACAGAGAGACATAGCTCATTATGCGAACGACAGTACACAACTCTGACCTGCTTCATTGTAGCTGAAGTTCATGTTACATTACATTGACATGGCTGCAGAAAAGTAAGCACAAGAGCAATAAATTACATTCCTAAGGAATCATAAAATAGTTTGGGTTGGAAGGGACCTTTTAAAGGCCATCTAGTCCAACCCCCCTGCAATGAGCAGGGACATCCTCAACTAGATCAGGTTGCCCAGAGCCCCATCCAGCCTGACCTTGAATGTTGCCAGGGATGGGGCATCTACCACCTCTCTGGGCAACCTGTCCCAGTGTTTCACCACCCTCATTGTGAAAAACTTCTTCCTTGTATCTAGTCTAAAGCAGCAGCAGCAGCTACCTAAAGAAATGAACTAGTGGTCTGGTAACATCTTGGATAGCCATGCCAGGAGTTTTAGTTCACGAAGTCAGGCAAGTGGGTACAGAGTTGGGTAAGCAAACATCTTGTTTACACTTCAAAAGCTCAAATTATGTGATATTTCACAAACTTTTTCCTAGTGTGACATTTTAGTTGGTTCATCTAGGTAAACGGCTCCAGGATGAATCAGTGATACCGTAAAGGAACTAAATTGCCATCCTGTTTGGAAGGATGCTAAAGACATGGGAGGAACCCCCCCAAAAGTAGTAAAGGAAGGCCTAACTTCATAAGCCTGTAATTGTAACGCTTTGCATCGCTGTGTAATCTATTTTAAAACCGATCGGGTTCTTGTTTTCTCCTGAGTCTCTCACCCTGAATCTGCCAACTTTTCCCATCCTTTAGCTGATCCTGATCATTCACATCTCTCTCACACCTCAACCCTATTAGCTTGGCTAGCCTACTGGGGGTCTTTACTGTGCCTTTGACTTATACAGGAATTTTTCTGTTAGTGCAAAGAAATCCTAACCAAAGTCTTCAAATAAGGCCAATACATATGCTTGTAGCTAAACACAATAAATCTGAAAATTGAACCAATACAGCAGTTAGATCAATTACATTTTCTTACAATGATTAATAATTTCTTCTGTGTTTTAAAAGTAAAGACTTACAGTCAACTATAGCATGGGAAAATATTTAATGTGATTTTCCAAAGCACAGCGTTTCTGAAGCTCTGCCAGTCACGTAGTAGATTGAACACGGCATCATGAAGTATTCTCACGTGTAACCACAGTGACTCTATGATACAGGTTATTGAAAGCCTTGTGAGATTCACTTATAGTTCTAGGTAAAGTACATTTCTTTAAGTATTTCACTGGCAACCGTCCGAAGCTGCATTCCAAAAACTGAAGTGCAAATTTCACAGCCTCTAGCCCTGGCAATTCACATCCTATAAAATGATCAGAAACTTTTATCTTTTGCAGAATAGCTAGGATCCCATGTTCTTGCAGACAGTTTTTATATTTTGTTCCCTAAACAATAAAAATATCACAAAAGCTGCTAGCAGGTTGGAAGGAGGTCAACAAAACTAGTGTCAGGGGGTTTTTATTTCCTTTCTTTTAAGCTCCTTGGGGAGTCTAGCGATCAAAACTTAGCAAAGTGCATAAGTATGTTGTGTAACAGGATTGTTAGATCAGTTGGCTTCAAAGCAAAAAGACTATAAAACAAAATTCCTATTATGGATATTTCTTGATGTTTGGTGGTCTGTTGTGCATTCCCACTATAGATAGTCATTTTCATCCTCTTGCTATTAAGACCTCTGATTAAAGAGCATTGCTGCAATACTTCCACGAAATTACTGTAATTTGGGAATTTTACTTTTGGAAAAAAATGTAACAGAATAATTAACATGTCTATCAATTCTGCTCTCTTAATTAATGCCAAAAGTGGGAGGGCTGAATTATTAACCACTTGTTTGCTTTGGCTATCACATTGACAGAATGTCTGACCCACTTCTAGCATTTCAGCAACACCAGAAGCCAGAATCTTCCTCTAATTCTGGCCACAAAGATCTGTCTAAATGGGCAATGCAGACCCACAAGAAACATCCGAGATAAAGATGTGTCCTTCCTGGAAGCATCTAAACTAATATTTCACTGCTGATGCACACAAAGGGAAAGCAGACAAATTTGAAGCATATTTTGTATTTACTCTTAAGCAATTCTTGGGTGAAGCTTAATAAGCTGGTTTTGATCTATGAAGTTCTCTATATCTCTGTCCTAAATACATAAGGAATGCCTCGCCCACTCTCCTGGTACTTAGCAAGCAGGTTTTAACATCACAAAGCAATACACCACATATAAAATTCATCACAGATAGCAGACTTCTCTCAAATTGAAGAAAAAAAAAAGAGAAAAAAAGCTTCTCTCAAAGCTTTTCTTTGAAAGCTTCTTTCAAAGCTGAAATCAGAAATTCCGTGGGCAGTTTAGTAGTCTTTCCTCTAAACAGCTAAGTCAGTCTTTCCCCCTCAAAATGTAAAGCAGCATTTTAGATCTACGCATACAATTTGAATATTATTTCTTAACTCCTCAGAGAAAATACTGATACTTAACAAGCTTTATTAAATACCAGACAAAAAAAACAAAACAAAACCAAAAACAAAACAAGAACTGCATTTGCCTTTACATGGAAAAAAAAGAGGAAAAAATATTCTCAAAAAAAGTTACAACTGAAGAAAAAAAAAACTTAAGTGCTTACACATCTGCTGGAATTATGAGCATCTTACCTCACCAAACTATACAGTCTCCAGCTTATCTGACATGGCTCTATGAATGGGTCTCTCTGCCCCCAGTAAGAACAGTTAGAGATGTTTTAAAAGTCTCTGAGGACAGTTTAAAATGAATCAAAAATGTAGAACCATGAATGAAAAAAAGCCTCAAATAAAGTCTCTAATACACATGGAAAGATCTGAGTTTAATCTCACAAAAGGCAGACAGTAATTTATTAACTATGAAAATGTTTGGCTTAGACATTACCCAACGACCTCTTCATTCCTAAATGACATATTTTATCAAATGTTCTGTTTTTAAAAAAAAAAAACACCCACAAAAACACTCTGTGTCCTTTCCACCAAGGAGAAAGCAGCAGAAAAGCATCATTTTTCAAGACTGATGGTAAACATACTCCACGTCATGTGTGTAGGACAAGTTTTCAGATAACACTGTAAGAGAAGCAGCAGCTCTGCAGCTGGTGCCCCAGAACCAGAAGCACTGCAAATGGGGGTAAACTGTAATCTGCATTCACCAAGGATAGTGATAACAAACCAGAAATACTCATTTCTTAGAAAGGCTTCTGGTTTCCCTTTCAAGCCCAGAAAGTGTTCAGTCAGCACAGCCCAGTACTTGCTACTGCTGCCCCTCATTCTTCAGGCACAGAAGCAGCCACATCCACACTCACATCATAACCCCCCAGCTAATAAAAGCTAACCAGCAAGAACCTTGTCCCGGCCACAAAAAATAAGAGAAAAGCAGCCAGCTAGTCAGAGGATACAATAGAGAAAAGTTGTCCACAGTGAAAGGTAGATGATATCAAAGAGAGGAAAAAGTCCCTCTGACAGCAGCTGCTTCCTGCTCACTGTGTGAGCTTCACTCCGTAAGTTTCACCCCCCAGATTTTTTGAGTCAAGCGCTAAATAGAATGGGACTGAATAAAGACACGTGTTGCAAGTCTTTTTTTAATGTCCAGGAAAACAGTGGATCCTGAGAAATGTGAAGAGAGCTTGCTGGGGGGAACCATGGTGTGGTTTGAGGATGCAGACCGGAGAACAGCATCTTTCTATAGCTCCCACCCTGCAACCCCTGTAGATGCCTGCAGCAGCTCTGAGCTAAGAGCCAGCCACCAGCCCCCGATCCAGTCTACATCCACCCACAGTGCAGGTGTGCCCAGCTGGTAAACCTTCATGTCCTTATCAAGTTATCAGCCTCAAACAACTCCAAAAAAGAACAGAGATCAGGAAAGCAAGTGGTATCTGAACCCCCCCAAAAAAGACTCAATTTGACTTCTACGTAACTTAAGTAAACCATGAGAAGCCCACAGCATATTTTCTTCTTCAGCGTAGACCCAAATAAAATCAGCAATGGAAATCTCTGCCGAGATCATCAGCCTCAGTAAAACTGTATGCAACACGCCTGCCTGTAATTGCTGGACACAGGTTTTACATCAAACCATGCTTCATCCTAAAGTCCTACTGATCTAAACAGTGACATGCAATGCTCGTCTCTCCAGGCTGTTTAACGCAAACGTGGCTCAGAGTAGGTTAGAAGATGGTCAAGTGATGCTCATGTGCCTTCTGCTAAACCCAGCTGGCTCTGCTATTTTTTAATTTGTCAAAGGTGAACAGAGAAGGTGAAAGGTGTAAGACATGGAAGGGAATAAACCAGACACTCAAATTACCATCTAAAAAAACAGCTGACAGAAGAGGGAGTAGGCCTTTCATAATCTAGTGAAAATGCCATGTCAGTTAGGAGGTGTATGTTTGTCATGTTTCTGTGATTATTTGTGAAATTTGCTCAGTCTATACATTAGGTACAAACTCAAAGGAATTGAAGACAGACAAATTTGATGACTTTTTCCTCATCACCTCCACAATCCTATAGTCTTCAAATGAGCGCAGAAACATAAGATGTCCCTGAAATCCAAATCTGACCCTTGTTAACTAACACCTCTCATGTTGCACTGATAGCTTAGCAAGCTCTTTTGACCCAAATGCTGCAGGGCTGGTGAGAATAAAAAGGAAGTGGAGGAAATTAATAAAATGTAGCAATATCAAGTAAAATGCTGCTATGTTTGCAGTTTCTTTGCAGACTACAACCAGAGTGTTTTGGGTTTTTTTGGGGGGTGTTTTTTTTATTTTTTCAAGGGCTAAGCACTCTTTAAAGGAAACCTAACCTCACTACTTTCCATGCAGCACTCTAAAAATCAAAACTAGTGGTCAGTTCTCCTGATTTTGACTAAGTTAAAGTGCATTTGATAATAAAGCCTATGAACTGTAAATTCTGTTTGCAACCACCAACTGGTGGCCAACCTGCTGAGCAGGTAACTTTCTTGTATTGAAAGACTCAAAGCTCAAACATAAAACTAAAATTCCTACATTCCTGCACGTGACTGCAATTGCCTCAAAGGGCCTCATATGCATCCACAAAATAGAAACAAAATTTAAATAATCCTATAACTATCATTACAGAATTTATGAATATGATTTTATTACAGATTTTTGAATAGTTATTTGCTTCCAAAAGAGGCAAATATTTAATTTGATGTTTCTTTCTACAGCTTTTCCAGCAAAAAACAGAACACTTGACTATCAGCCCTGAAAACTGGGTTCTTCTATTTCAGAGTCGAGCTATCTCTCTTCTGGAGAGACAACTAACATCAAACGCACACTAAAAAAAAAATGAACCCCTAGGGGGTTTATAATTTCTCAGGTTTTAACACACTGAAGGCAGAAGAGTTCAGGTAGAATATGAAGAAAACAAAGTTCAGGACTTGCCCCAATCAGATGTACTGCGTGGTTTAATTTTGATACTAGTCAGTGTTCACAAAAGCCCAGAACTGCCTCAAGTCAACTCCTAATTATGCATGCAAATTGGGAAAAGATGACAAGAAAAGACTAAAACGTAGATCAAACTAACCATATGTAAAATTAGGTTAAAGCACACACACGTGCCATATTATATTCTTTGAAAAAAACTGAGTGACTAGATTTCCGTACGAAGCAGATGCAGGTTTAAGGAGCAGTGGGCACTGTAATTAGATCAGCCTTTACTCTGCACTCGAACTTTTCACAACAATGCGATGCACCAGAGGCTGTTTGGCAAAGCTAATCTTAGTCTTGCTAATCCAAAACCCAGATAGCCATCAGAGTTAAACCAGAGCTGACTAACATAACAAGGAGTTAACCCCTTAAATAAGCTATTGTAGGGATCTCTCCCGAGGGACTTCTCAATTGCAATAAAAACAATGTTCCAAATCCAGCTTCCATTGCTAGAATGAAAACAAATGCTACAAAGGGTATGACGAGATGGAAGTTTTCACACAGCCACTGATTCAAACGATGGGATCTCACATGCTGCTTCAGTTACCAAATTTAATAGTTTTAGTATGCCCGTAAAGACAGGCTTCAAACTGACACTATTCCATAGGTCACAGCTCACAGATTCCAGGCAATCCATCATCAAAACCCTTCAAAAGTAGCAGCCAAATTTAACATCAGCACTTGATGGGATATTATTAAACAGACAGACCTGCACTAAAGCATTCTCACATAGGAGCCTACACAAAGCCCTCAAAAAATGTGTGTTATCATAAAATATACTTAGTCACCTCATCTGACCTCAGCAAGCAAGCATCATGAATTCATCTCGTATGGCATTAAAATCAATTCAGTGCTGTACAAACAACGCTTCTTTCTCCTAAAGTAATGATGAAAGCCCTCCTTCTTCCATATTCCCTCCTCTGTAGAGTTCTTCAGGGTGTTGTCTTCTGCTAAAGACATAAAACTTAATTCTTGGCCACTTATGCTCACTAAAAGATAGGAACTCGTCCATCCTCGCCTATTGCTAGTTTGTCCAAATTCTAACTTAAATTATTTCTGCCTCTCCAGATTTCCCCTTTTGTAACACATGAATAAATAGCTGTATTTTCTCCACACTGTCTTTTTTTTCTAACTGAACTGCCAAGAAGTTTTTCAAATGAAGGAAAAGTCAAGCTAGAAACTTGTTTTGAAAGCTTTTCCTTTTAGGGAGGGGAAGGTAGGAGGAAGAAGGGAAGAGAGGGGCAAGGGAGCTGCTTTTGGTCTTAACTTTTAAAAATGCATGGTATATGGGTCATCCAAACTAGCAAGATTTTAAAATTCAAAGGAAAGTAACTGTGATTAACAGATGCTTTTATAAGAGCAGTGGTGAGTAAAATCTAGCCACCAGGCAAATTCTAACAAGCCAAATTGGCTAATGATCAAGGAAAGAGGTGGTTGTATCCAGCTGCAAAATAAGCAGTATTTTTTTAAAAGATTTTTTTTTTTAACATCTTTGGAATTCGTAGACAGATTTTATTTAAATTTTCTGCAATGAATTGTTATAATCATGTCCATCAAGAGATGGAAGTTGTGTTCTAACATTACTAATCCTCTTATCAAAGTATTTCAGACACTGATCACAGCATTACGTGGAACAGCCAAAATGTGAAGGCACATTTTAAGGGTTAGAAGAATTAGGAGAAGAGGCCCAATCTGACAGCCCAAAAGAGGCGAGGCTGCCGCAGCTCCATGCTCGCAGGTGCAACCAGTAGCAAGGCTGAAAATATATTCTCAGTAGGTACAGACACTCAGAGCACATACACACACTGCATACCTACAGATACATACAGCCGGCCATCCAGGTAATACACAGCCTCTCTCTGGCTGAGCAGGAAGAGGTCCGCTAGTGAAAATATACACATTTCATATATATATATGTACTTACTAAGTGTGTGTGTATATATATATATACACATTGTCCACACATAGACAATACGGATCCCTCCAGCTGCTGGGCTTAGACTCTCAGTCTGCCCAGTAGCCGCCCCTGGATCCCAGTCCCCCCAGTTGCTGGCACCTGGACATACGAGCCCCCAAGGAAGACAGAAATTTAATAAGATGACAGGACAGACTGCACTGATCAGGTGCAGGGCATGGCCAGACAAGTGTATTGACCAGTTTAGTGTTTAGATGCAACTGGCCTGTTTTATGTCCTTAGCCCTCTGTTTTCCCACACTCGTTCCTCCCCAAATCACCTAAACCCCTCCCTTTGCCTGCCTTTTGTTCCTCCCCTAAACATCCCTTAAACAGTCCTATGCAATCCCAAAATGCTCTTCCTCTGCATCCCATCATGTGTGCCGTACACCTCAGCAGCACATGCCCTGCCCCAGTCCAAAAGGTGCTCTGGCGTTGACTCATCTTGATGGGTTTCGGGTCTGGACCCTGGGGCTGAGGCTCTCCTGGGACAGCCCTGGGAAGGGCCCAGACCGGGTGTCCCTTCCTCCCGGTCCTTAATTTGGGTTCCTGCCTGCCATTGTGCCCCTGTGCTCCTCTGGGCTTGTGGAGGTGGGTCCTTGGTGGGCTGATGGCCACTTTGATGGCCTGGGAGGAGCCCAGGGCAGGGTACTAGTCGGGATCTCCCATCTGCCTTTGTCTGTGTTCACATAACATAGCAGATCTTCTCAGGCAAGAGTGACCTGGCAACTAAAATGCCCTGCCCCCCAACCCAGCTTTCTTTTCCTTTTCAATTTATTTATTTTTTATAATTGGTGAACATCTGCTCTTCCTATTGAGCATTTGGTATAATTTAGAGGAAGAATGAAAGGCATCTGTATTAGAAACACAAACAGAGAGACAGAGATCAGAACAAACAATCCTCATAGAAAGCATGAAAATAAATTCCAGCTAAAAGTAAAGGTGAATTTTCCAAATTCCAGTACCTCTCTTTTTAGAAGGGGATGCATTAAGCATTTGCCTGCCGTCTTTTTAAACTTTTAGTTTATTATCACACAAAGAACTCCATAATTCTCATTTAACATTCACCTTGACCATGGGTACCTTCAGCCTGGCCCAACCCAGAGCTCAGGAGCTGGCTTTGACACATGGGATCCTTTCAGCTGGTCTAGCACATCACCCTGGGAGAAGAGGAGGAGTGGCAGTCGGGGCAGCAGACAGGCCTCCCTGGCCAACACGGGCACGCAGAGCTGGGCTGGCCGACCACACTCCTGATGAAAGTTATTTTTGCTTGCTGATTGAGCACTGCACGCAGCAGCCTGGTGCGCTTGTGGGGAATAGTAAAGCGTTTCAACCAATTCTTTCCAAGCATGGGGAAAATTACTGCTGCTTATGTAATCTGCCTTTTGCCAAACATGAATCCGGGAGCTCAGCTGAGCTGACGTTAGTATTTCTTTAAAGTTAAAGAGCCAAAACATCTTTCAGTCTGATGTTCTTCTGGCTTCCACCATTGACTATAGATTCTGCTGAAAAGTTACATCACAGTCCTAAATGCCAACTATACCATTAGGATCAAGCAAGGTGTTTTGTTTAAGGTACAGAAGGCAAGATTTGGGAATACGGGGACGCAAGAGTCATACGTAAGCAAACAAGCAGCAGCAGCATTATACTGCGTTAGCCCCACAGGTCACAGGTACTACACGATACCCGTTTTACCCATATGACGGTGGGCTACCTTGCTGACCTGTGGCTCCTGGAAAGAGGCAGCCCCAAGTGTCTTGAGACAGTTCGTAATCTTTCCACCTTGTTTCTTAAATTGGAAACTTATTTAACCTCTTCATTGACAGCACAGAATTGTATTGTTTTATACGCAGAGTCTGTTCACAGCATATCCCTTGAAGTTAATTGAGTTCTTGGTTTTCTATACCACTTAATATGACTATGTATCACTTTAGAAACACACCAGAAGAAATACAAGCCTAGAAAAGAAAATAGAGGCAATTAAGAAGGATCCTTCTCTTAACAAAAACAACATACTGATTACTTGAAAGCTCATTTCATAATTTGTCAGGAAATGGCAGTGATGCATATCAACTTCAAAATAATAAGCATTAAATAAATGCAGAAAACCAGCTGAAGGAAGGATGTTATGAAAGCATTTTACAGCAGCAATAAACCTCAAATCCTGAAAGACTTAAAATGGTCCAAGACCACATGTTCTTATACAGTACAAGAACTGGCTTATAAACTGCATGTAAATTAAGAACAAAACAATGGCAATAGTCTTCAGATTACATCTGCAATGAGAAATGGCTCATCCAAGAAAAGGACACCAACCCACCTGCCTCTGCTGTGACTGAGTTTAGGTTGATTCTTACTCTTAGTCAAGTCAAGTTTCTACTAACTTGAAGGATAGTTGATCATATTGATGCTCAGAAAACCAATGTCTCAAGTTTAGAAATTTAACTGTTGTACACATAGCTAGGGAAAAACCAGTCTCTTTTTGTTCATTTCATGATACCTTAAAAGAAAACAACCCATGAGGGCATGCCAATGTGAATAGGCATGACAGAAAACACTAGCTCCCTCTTCTTTAAATAGCTTTTGTTGGCAAAGCGTAAAGGGGTTATTGCAGAGTTCTCTGCCCGTATGACTACTGAGGGATGACTTCAGGTTAGCAAGGTTAAGGAAACAGCTGAAAGCAGCAGTTCTATTTTTAACTATTTTTAATTCAGAGGCCCCTAAACACTGTCCAGCAAGGAGCAAATTTAAACTAAACAGAGGGGTAGGTTTTTTGCGTCCCCCTCTCCCCTGATTAAATTTTAGAGACCATGTGAAAAGGACAGTTGATTGGTGCCACCCCCAATCCAAACTCTGGGTCTGTCACTGCTGTACCTGAAAGGGGCAACTGAGTTTTTGTTATTCTCAAAACCAGCATTCAGTGGCTGCAGATATGCTTCTGCATTTTTCTGACATCCACAGCTAATAAACTTGATGAACCAGTCTACAACCCTCTGCTGACTCAGCATCAGCCAAGTCTGTTTTGGTAACCGTGGGCTTCTTCCCTTTTCACCGTTTCCTCCAAAGCTGATCCATATTTCCAGTGTTCCCAGTGACTTTAATGAGAGCCATCAGCAACTCTTAGGGATGCTACTTTAAAAACAAGAAAACCCCAAAAAGCAAAACAAAGAGATGCAAAGGCAAAACAGGTTTGCTTTACTTGGTCTGGCTAAGCATAAAACAGCAACATAAAAATCCTACTTTAAAAAAATGGCTATAAAACTCTTGCTTCCTTCAATACTATATTCCACCTGAATCCTGCATGTAGGGGTAACAGTAAGACAGCCTTAAGACAATTCCAGACACCTCACTACAATTTCTTCTGTGGTAAGCAGACTAACGTCAGCCAGTAAAACCGATTCTCAATGAACCAACTAGAGGTGTCATTAAAGTAATGGGAACCATAGCAGGGGAAAGCTGGAGCTCAACACTGGTGTCAATGTGTCTTGGGCTGCTCTATACTTGACTCATTTCTAGATATTCCAACACCCTCCAATTTCTCTCATTATAGGGAGAGAAAAGTAAAAAAAAAAAAAAAAAAGAAAAAAAAAGGATGAATTTGGCTATGGTTGCTGCTGCTGTTGTTCTGCTGTACTTTGTTTTAAGTAAAGCTATATTTTTTAACAGTGATAGAGCTCAGTAACAACTTATTAACTAACTTGTATAGTTAATCTTTGTTAGATTCTCCATCACTTGAAGCCTTTAAATCAATACTGAACATCTCCTTAAAAGATAAGCTGTAGCTCAGCCAAGTTTATCGAGTTGTATAAAAACCTGCTAGATTAGGCTCGATGGTTTATGTTTATGTAAGATTGCAACCATGAAATAATGTCTCTAGCCTTAAGTACCCACTAAGCTATAAATACTCAAAATACAAAGGCCCTAGGAGCTACTAACTCTAATGGACACAAAGGTGGGAATGTAAAACAGACTGCTATATGACAAACAAGAAATAATCAAGGGCAGTAACTCCAACAGAGGCAACTTCGGTGAGGTATGGAAAAATACTGCAAGCACTATTATGCTGCAATTACAGTGCTGAAAATAAAAATTCACATATTATAGAGGACAAACACAACTACAGAACATATCTATCTTACCAGTGCCATGGCAACTGTAAGAGAAAAACAGACACACTGACCTGAAATAGTAGCAAATTCGTCCAATTAAGAACATTGCTTATAAGGGAACAAGCAAGAGCCAGCTGACCACATAGCTGGGAATGTTTTCTGTTTCCAGACAGTGTTTCAATGCCTTTACTATTTTTACAAAAAAAAAAAAAGAAAAAAAAAGAAAAAAAAAAGGTGGGTTTGTCCCCTATTTTACAGTCCCTGAGTGCATGAAGTTAACAGGCTGAACAGATGTACACTTCAGGGACTTCTCCTAATCCAAACTGTCACATTTCCACCCGCCTTCGAACCTGGTGATAAATACAAACTCCCTTAACCAGACCCTGATCCCACAGGCTGATCTAACCCTTACACAAGCATCCTGCTCCTTTCCCTTGCTAAAGAGACAACAACCTGCCCACACCAATCAGCTGACAAATTCAAAATGAAGCAGCTGAATCTGCCCAGTCAGGGACTAACTGGCATTTCAGCCCTGTCTGTCCACTGAACAGCCTTCACACTACTAAGATTCACCACTTTAATGCCATTAAGTCCAGTGAATTTGTAAGAAATGCTATGCACAATTGGAGAGACCTGTAAGAATGGTTTTACAAGGTTGATTCAAGACTTGTTCCTAAAGAAAGTCTTGCATGATGTGTTTTACATCTGCCTGTCAGACATTGTCCCTTATCACTTCTGGCCAATTTCAAAAGGGAGAGAGAAGTCCTGAAGTGAGTAGCCTCCTAAAAATCTGGTGAGAAATCAATGCAAAGAAAGGAGATTATAATCAGAGCATGTGTGGGAAAAAACCCCAAACAGGTGAACTCTGCCATTTTAAGTCTTATTTGGTAGTACAGCACCAACGTTGCTCTGACTGGACGTAGCAGACGCTGGCTATTGCCTAGTGGAGGTTTCAATGGGGAGCACAGTGCGAAGCTGAGGTTATTGCAGAGTTGGAGGTACTCAAGCAGAAAAGGACATACATCTAGTCATTAGTACATCTTCAGGCCACAAAAAGTTTGGATTTGCTTATTTAACCATAACATTTTTTCTAATAGCAAATGACAATGAATGCATGTTCACGAGTTCTCCACGAGTTACTCTCTGAGCAAAAACCCAAACCAGAAAAACCTGCCTAGAATGAAGTATTATTTACCATCTCCTACAATAAATCTAACTGTAACAGAAGTAAGCTTACTCACATACTGCATTGGACATTTAAATATTGTCTAGCAAGCAAAAATAAAAGCTAATTAGATTTTTTTTTTTTCCTTTTAAAAAAGTCATACAAGTGTGAAACTTTGAAAAGCTGACACATGCTTATACCCCTCCTGTCTTTACCGTGACTAAGACAGACAACAGTCTGATTTACAAGTACTTTAGGATTTTGTGAAAAGAAGATTAACATGGAAACTGTTCTGCAGGTCAGTGACCCACTGGAATCAACTCAATGCAACTGCTGTGCACATATTCCTTCCCAGTAATGCAAGCTTGTAGGCCACCAAATGGGAAGGAAAAAAAGGCAAAACAACAGGGTTTTTTGCATTTAATAACCAGTAATAGTTGGGACTGCTATTCTTTACCCTGCTCACTGAGTTTTAAAAAGCTGTCATTTAAATGTCTAGAATACCTTTTTTCTCATGACTACTTGGATCCACTTCTCCAATGTGAAAGTACTAACAACTGCTGCTGTTTGAAGCATCTTGCACATACTTTACAAAAATGGCATTTGCTAGTAGAAGCAAAGCTTTTAATGTTTGGGGGAAATAGCCTTGGGGTTTTCCCCTTCTGAGAGCTTAAAGTTTTATAAGTGAACCTAAAGGACTGCCAGAGTTCTAAAGTGACAACACATTACCAAAAAATTTCCTATGTGTTTTGCAAATTTGAAGTCAGCCACATTTCACAACTGACATCAGGGTTTTTAATATCAGCTCTAATGAAATATAATTCTCCAATGACATAGCTGTGAAGTACAGCATTTTCATTTCACTAGCTGGCAGAGAGGTTTTGGCCTTATTATTATTATTTCTTACGTAGAGCCAAAAGTGTTCTAGGCCCTGCATGGACACGTCTGAAGACAAGGCCTTTTCCTTGTTATCTGCTGTAAACACCGAGACCACAGGGTATTCAGCCTAACAGAACAGGTCAGATGCATTTTTCACATGACTGCTACAGCCAAATCATATGTTAGGACACAAGAATATGAATACAGTGTAAGGAATAGCTTGCCTTCATCTTCCCTACAGTTTCAATTTCACTAAATCTCTTTGGGTGGGATTGGATAGTTTCTGGTTTGGAAGAGTTTCACTGTTTTTTTTAAAAAAACCCTACAGTCAATGAAGAAATTCCAGCCATCATCAAAACCCTGAGGGCAGCAGGGGGCTGAGGGCTGAGTCCTCTGAGGACTAAAAATGATAGCGTTGTTTTTAAATCTGGTTCTTGTTGAGGTCACATTTCTTCTGCTGGATGACAGAGTGGGATATTTATTTTAAAAGTACAGGTACATGCACAGCTCATGACAGTTTAACCACACACCAATAAAAATCAGAAAACTCCCATTTGCAAATGACTGAACTAAGTATGTAACTGAGAAGAGCTCTTCCTTCCCCAAACTCCGACAATCCAAGCAGCAGGGATGAGAGAAAGCCAAACTTCTCCTTCCCTGAGGCTTACACTCGCTTGACCGAGATGAAATCACAGCATGGCAGACAGCAGTCAGAAGGGGAGCCTTGCCTACTCAGAAGCCCTAGAGCAGTTGGTAGGAGCACCTGACACGGGCACTTTTTTCTGAATTTGTTGTAGAGATGAGCAACAACAATAGCAATGTTGTACTCACCCCTTCACCTATGCATCCTGCTCAATGCACACGTTTCTTCAGGACTCCGATGGTGTTACTTTGGAAAAGAAATGTGCCTCAACTTGGCCGTTCTCAAGACACTTAAAGGCTTTGGAGACTGCACATTGTGCTCTGGGACTCAGCAACAACCCTGGTGTCACCCAGTGCTCAGGGATCCTGACACTCAGGGGACTCCTCCGCACACAGATCCAGCTCCAGTTTAAGAGGGAATATGAAAGGGGTATCTCATGGCACAGCACACAGTGACAAACATAGGCCTGACCTGACAAAACGTACACACCGAGAAGAAAAGGACAAGAGATCCTGACAAGTACAAAGGGGAAGCCACTATTGCTAATCTAAATGCAACATCTCCAAGCGGTGACCATGAGTGGAAAGCAGCAGGGTGCAGCATCTCTGCCACAGGGCTGATGCATACACACTCAGCTTGGGTGGGAGAAAGAATAAGAACCAGCACTTGGCACATTAAATTGAGAAGTGGAGAGAAGAGTCTCCAAAAAACACATGGGACAGATGTCTGGCAAGAGTTAACATCAAGGTTCATTTGTGAGGTGTTGGCCTCCTATATAACTCTTGTGGTAGCACCTTGTTGGATTATAAAACGTAAAAGCAGTAGATCAGCATCAACTTCCCCTTCAAACTGGACTCTGATCAAGGTCACTCAGAACCCATGCTCTCTTTATGCATCTTTCTGAAATCCTCAAGGATTTTTTTAATGGGGGGGTCTGCAGTACCTGAACTGCAGCCTAAACACAGTTTGAATTCTTAGTGAAGGACAGCTGCACATCAACTCCATTCGAGGCTGCAGCAGAAGCTGAAAAGAAACCGTGTTTTTCTAGTTTGGGGGGCAGGTGAGGACGGGAAGAGTCTGCATAATACATTATGGCGCAGCTTGCAGTGGTGGTGGTTGTCTCTTTCGGTGCCGCAGCTCATTTCCAAAAAGATAGCTGTGCAGGATGAAGTAAGTGTTATCCTTCAGTTTCTCTAGACTGCTGACAAACATTAGACTGTTCTCCAATGCTGATGGAATACAGAAGAGAAAATACAGTGCATGACCTCCCAAAAATGGGCAAAAACTTTGGTCCTCTCTGGAGGATGCTCTGGGAAGAGGTGGAGGATAAATGAGGTCTGCAAGTCTTTTCCAGCTCCATGCAAACAAGCCTAAGTTCGCAAAAACATAGATCTCCCCACCTCTGAGGGTTTGTTTGAAGCTTGCAAGAGGAGACAGCACAGTAGGGGAAAATCTGCCATGCATGTCTGCTCACCACAGACCCAAGAGATCACGGTCAGGACTCACTAACACACTTCCTGGAGGCTTTGCCTCAGAAAGGAGAGAATCAAACCCACGTAAGGATGGCAGGGTTTGGCCCATCATAAATGCTGGCGTTTATGATGGAGAACAGAGTGTCACTGGATGTCTGTTACAGACACTCATGGTTTGCTTTTCATAATGTCATGTAATGATGCTTTGTACTGAGATTTTATACAGTAGTTCCTTAATTTAAGTAATTGCATTTTCTGCTAGTGGGAAACAGTCTGCATTGACCATACCCAATAAGCTATTGTCTCACCGATCATTTTTCCATAATCTTCTACCAACATTTGTTTTAAGGCACTGACATTTCTCATGAGTTCTCTTGCCTCTATTAGAGGACAATGTGAGACTGAAACCAACAAAATACTCTTCTTCGAAGACTACATCCCTTTCATCAGGCACTGAAGCAATAAATGGCTTAGGAAGGGGAAAAACTAGTTAACTAGTTGCTAAAACTATCTAGAGCCCCTGCCTGTGAACTCAAAAAATGCTATTTCTCACATGGCGCTAGAGCCTTAATATGCAGAGTTATACTAAAACGGCATTAAAACTTTTACATCTTCCACCCACACAAATGGAGCAGTCCCCTCCTACCCCTCCACAGCTTCCAGCCTCAAATATCCTGGCATAAAATGATCAGACAAAATAGGTGACTTATGTTTTTATTGGTTCCTCCAGACTATGACGACATTTCCTAAAACACTGAGCCAGGAAACTATTAATGTCTCTGAAAAAGTGGAAAGGGTCAGGCTATTTCAAAGGGCATGTGTTTGCTAAGAACCCTTTGTTATAGATGTATAGGCCACTTAAGATTCGATTAATAATAACAAAATTATTTAGCATTCACATAATATACCTTAAAGCTAGAAATATTATGAACGCATTTGTAACACCTCTGCATTAAGAAAGTATTACCCCTCTTCGCCTTTTTGAGAATTAAAATAAGAAGGTTAATCAGCTTGCTCACGATTTTGTAATGTAGTATATCCATTCCAAGATCAGAATTCCCCACAGATCTGTACGTGCTCCCAATCTCAGTCTGCTATTGGAGGGAGAAATGGAAACGATCTCAACTTACCAACATTAAAAAAAGGAAGACCAGTAAGATTTTCTAGATTTATCTCAGCTGCATTGGCCTGCATTTGGCAGCACAAGTTAGGTCAGGCATTTGCAGATGGGATCAGAGATTCCTTTAAAAAGCTCTCTGTGTTGTATATATAAGCACTAACCCAAACCAATCGGTACTCTAACAGGAGCATAGCACACTGCATGCAGGACAGAAAGAGGGATCCTACGGAGGCTCCACAAAACCTTCTAATTTTCTAGTACATACTACATGTATATACCTTTCTGTTTTGGCTCCTTTGCCAGTAGGTCTGGGAATTATCAAGGGGGACATAAAGGACTTGCACAAAAGCCTTGGAAGTAAGGGTGTTCCAAAGGCATCACCACTTCATTCATGGCCGGATTAATTTCACGAACAAACCCAGTTCTGATCCTGACTGCACTACAGTATGCACGAAGGTCAGTTCCCTAACACAGGGGTGCAAAGTAGATTTAAACCCAGCCTGCCTACAGCATACACAGTATGATACATTTTACACAGAAGAGAGTACTGAGGCATCTTAAAAGAAGTACAGATCACTCTGCTCTTACTGACTCAAGAACCTCACTCATCTGTCATGTCTCAAACAATCACGATCCGGTCACACCACAAACGCTGCAGGTAAGAATCCCACTATTGCACAGTGCCATCTCCTGGGCAAGCAAGCCTGGAAAAACCCCCTCACACCTCCCTTCTCTCTCGTAGCATCCAACGTTTTAGCAACGTCTCCCGTGCGCTGGCAGGCCAGGCGTTACCTCTGTTCTCAGAAGGCAGGTTATGAATTCACGGAAAGAAGAGCAGATTGTTTACAGCTCCCACCATGAAACGTGAGACTCAGCAGCCCGCTCTTGAGAGAGGCGGTATCTGCATAGGCAAGCGCCACGCAAATCCACAGGATTAAGTTCACTCTGGGTTGCTGGCTAATCACAAATGAGCAATCAGGGCTTCCTTTCAACATCCAAACAGGAAATGGGAGTGGAGGAAGCAAAAGCTTAATAATTTCTTGCATGTTAACAAGTTACACGAGCCATTCCAATAAAAAAAATTTTGCGAAGTAAACTTAAACCTAGCACATTGTCTGCCCTAATGGCAAGCATTTATCTTTAAAACCAAGCTGTGCATCTTGGAAAGAAAACACTGATGCAAATATTTCATTTGGCACAGCTTCATTTCCAGGATAAGAGGACATCAAGCTATGGAATAAATTTGAGGATCCTACCTTACTGTAATCATAAATCTTGAGATTACAATCCCCAAACCAAACCAGAGGTGGTAAATCGGACATCTCTCTTGAAATATTCAGAAAAAAACCCCAGGATTAGAAGGGTAACTTCCTACTTACCACAAACTGTTAAATCCATAACAGCCCCTGACAAAGGAGCAAGAAAATCAGACACAATGTGTTAGCTCCATTTCTTTCCACTGTCTTTTAGGGCGACTGTCCACATTGGCTCTGTATATCCCACAATATCTGCCTGGCCACACAGTAGAGGGTCAGGAAAGCTGGGGAAGAAAGTCCCTGTGGGACAATGAGAACCCTAAAAGGCCTGAAGGCGCAAAGGACTCTCAGGCTTCCATGCCAAATGCAGCGAGGAACATCTCTCTCCATCTTCAGGCCACCACATCATAGCCCCTGGCAAAAGTGAAAAGCCTGGCCCATTACACACTCCTTGGTGCTATCTTCACTGCAGGAGAAAGAAAAAACAAAGCTTTGTGCAACTGTTGAGTAACTCTCAAGAGTTCAAGACAGATGAAAGGCCAGTCTCTTGGTTGCCTGGAGCTATTAAGACAGATTAGAGACAAAAGTAAGATGACTTATATGGGTGGATGCAGACTGATGTTTTGAGGGAAAAAAACAGCCCCAGGACTACAAGCTAGAACTCCTTTTTTTTATGCATGTGCCCAGCAAAAAAAGAAAAATCTCTTGAAGAAGCTGTAAGACTCAACAATATAGAAAGAGATGATTTAAGTGGGCTGCATAGAGAACAGAACAAAACCAAAGGAATTTGGAAAAATAACGTGCTGTCAATATATCCACTGCACAATCTCATCATCTCCCAAGGATGCAAACAAGAACAGACATAGAACATAGATAGTTACCATGGCCCACAATAAACTGGCTGGAGTAAATAAGGAGCTAAAACTGCGTGGGTGCATGCTCTGCATTATGGAGTGTGAAGGTAGGTTTTTTCCCTAGTTTCAGCAGCAGAGACATGGGCAATCCTAGTTCCAATGCAGCATTTACCATAAAGTGTCATCTGCCATAAGGCACCTCAATGCATTTGTTACACTATGTACATGACTGGAAATGCAGACCTTACTGTGGACTCTTGTATTATTGCTCTGAGCAACAAAAAAAGGGGATAAAGTCTGTTTTACATGTGAACTTCTATCCTGGATCCTCCAGGGTCAGATCGTTTTCACAGTAGGCATTCCCTGTTTCCAAGGTGATGGAAGGCTGATCAGATATTTAATCAGCCTGGGTTTTGGACCACCCATTAGCAAAAACTCTCCAGAAGAAGAGTTTTGAAAGCTGAAAAACAATGACTGTGTAAGACTGCTGGGTTTGGTGGTTTGTTTGTTTGTTTGTTTTTTAAGACTTAATCATAGGTAGGTATTACCTCTTTCACTGGAAACACTGATACTCTTTCCAAAGGACTCATATTGCTACCTTGCACTTTAAGACTCACAGTATCAACTGTGTCCAAGCATTTACTTCTGTGGAGTCACTGACTACCTCATTCACTTCTCTCTTAGGATGTTTGTATCCAGGGCAGCAATGCCACTTCCTACTACGTGAGAAAGACCATGACGACTGTGCAGGACTGCTACCTGCTCTGTTCCCAAAATGATGGCATCTGCCAGAACATTCAGGTTTCCAGCCTGTGATGCTCCAGCAGGTTAGTTGATCTTCACTTAACTTCTGGAATACCAAATGCTTTTCCTTAAGCCAGATATTTCTAATCTTCCTTTCCTCCCCTCCCAATGAGCAAGGTGTGAGTTTACAGACAAGGTTACTTTGGTAAGGAGTGCTTGTTTAGCAGCTATGACTGTATCAACAATCCACTGCCAAAAAATGGAGGAGGAATGTGTTTGACGATTCTTAGTGAGAGACAAATTATGATCCATGTCTTCCTTGCCCTACATTCACACAACATCCAAGCTCACATGTTCCATTCGCTTAAGCGTCTAAAGGAAGATGTAGTTGTGACCAGTTTCTCTGGTCCAGACACCAGGTAGCTGTTAAATAACATTAAGAATGACTTCACCATGAGATGCTTGTACTGGATCTCACCCAAAAACATCTTACATATTGCATATATTACTGTTTTGCTGCAATTGCTGTCTCAAAGCAAAGCAAGAACTTTGACAAATATATGCATGAGATCATGCCGACGAGGAGACTGTATGTTTGCAGAGGTGTGGTAATACTTGACAAAATAGGTTATCTTTTTCAGTCTGTCTTCCAAATTAAAGATTTTCTTGGATGATGATCTCAGGGGTTCCCAGAGTTTTGTCCATGGAGGTCAACTTAATAGGTGGGACATCAGGCTAGGGGCTGCATAACAAAAATCAATCTGCATGACAGTGCAGAACAGCCACAATCTGAAAATCCCTCTGAGAGTCGTACTTAGCAGCTTTCCAGGTCAGCCTCTGGGAACCCCTGACTCAGATGCTGAATTCTTGTGAGGAATATAATTGATCTTTGTGGGGTTTTTCCTCCTCAAAGACACATTTCTGAAGGTTTTCTTTTTTGTGATGACTACTGGGCTCTCTGTTACACAAGCAGAAGACTGACAAGGCAAGAGTAGACATGCTAACTTTTCAATTTATAATGTACTTGTAAATGCCTGTAAGCTCAAAACAAGTGATAGTCTTTATTGAGAAGGCCTCCAGTTCTAGAAGCAGCTCATATCATATTCGAGTGGTGGTGGAGGGGAAGGGGCTCTTGCTGCTTAAATCTTCAGTAGACTTTTATTTTCATAGTCTGAAGGCCTGGGAAGGTAATGATAACTTTTAGTATTCTCTAGAATACCACTCTCATTGTGGTTTTGTTGAGTTATTTGCATGACATGGTTTCTCTATGCCACGAACATACACACAGAGGAAATATTTCTGCCTTGCATTATCTCTGCAAGCAAGAGATAGCCTATAGAGGGAAGAGTAACAGCTGTGGAGATATACTGCTCTAAAGGATATCAGCCTCCATTCACATCTCTTCACGTGGAGGTGACAACAGTAAACTGTACCTAAGATTTGAGCACACAACTATGCCAGTTAGATGACAATTCAATCATAGAAAAGATAAAGAAGATTTTAGGCTTACAGGCGTTCTCCTGCACTTATACTTCCTGTGCATATTTTCAATGGCCTCTCATTCCCAGTTGCACACTGATTCACAAAATAAGAGATGATAGCACCTTGTTCTCCAGTTTGCAGGGTTGGCAGGAAGGCTCGCTCACCTGGTATGCCTGTGTCTGCTGTTAACAAGGCTGCAGCTTACTTAACTTCGGGCAAATTAATGGACAACATCTACCTTAGGCCTTAGGTACAAGTAGATGCAACAGAGAATTCCCTTCCACCAACAGAAACTACCTGAGGAACAAAATATAAGTCTTTCTCAGCAAACTTTCTGACTTCTAGTTCAGATGTTTTGAGGGGAAAAGCCACCAGTGAAATGAGGAAGCAAACAAAAAAAAAAATCATCTGGAGCATCCTCTCTGCGCAGAGCTCAGAAGAGCTCTGCTAAGTGGGGAGACCTGTCCCACATGACAAGTGTGGCTGTTTGAGAAATCAAGGCTCATGATGCCCCAAGTACCTGCCCTGCCTCCTTACTGAAGGGAAGAAAACCAGCGGCCTTCTGCTGCAAAATGGGTGTGGATGTAGGTTAAGCTGTAGGGGAAAGTGAGGCCAAAGCCTCACGTGATGCTCTCACATTCACTGCATACACTCTGCCAGGTCTGGTCACCGAGTCAGTCAACTCTCAGAATGGTGCCTGGTCACACGACATGGAAAAACTCAAGAAATAGCACTTGCTTTTAACTGTAGATCAGACAGTGAGGACATACCACACAGTTAACACACTGCAACAAAGTATATGCCATGCAGCAGGTTTTCTACCCTGCAACCAGCCAAGGAGGCTGCGTCTGACATGTGGCCTGTTTAAGAAATAGAGTCCTCACAGTTTTCCGTGTTTTATGTGTTTTATCTCATTCTGATCATGAGCTAAACAAGCCAGTCAGCCTATTGTTCTTACCACATGGTAAGTAACTAGCTACATGTAAACAAAACAATTAAGCTCCATAAGGAACTGCTTGCCATTCAAAGCTGAACTAAACATTGCATTTTGTTTCGGGAATCCAAATATGGTAAATTACTGACAGTTAACTATGACTATGGGATTATTTGCTGCACAGAAAGGGTAAGTGGAACAGGCAGCACAAACTGGAAAATCGCCTTTCTTCCTCTTTACCCTGTCCTTAACCATCTCAAGACCCTTCTGGTCTCACTGCTAGCTGCCCCTTGCTGAGTATCACCATAGCATAACTAATTCAGATAATGGGCACAATAGAGAGATAAACTTCATCTGCTGGCACAGCGGGCTCTAAACCCCTTGCTCTTCAGTTGCAAAACTACCAGGCTCCATCACTAGCCTGCAGGAGAATACCTCTGAGTTGTTAACCTCTTAACATGTTTGGCAGTCAGATAATTCATTAGGGGATAGCACTGCACACAAATACACACCAACTCATTACTTTCTTATTAGCTATATTCCTGTTGCATCTAAAAGCTCTAATCAAAAATCAGACTGTCAACGTGCTGGACAGAATAGGCATGGAGGAAGAAAGAATCCCCTCCCAAATGTCTACAAGACCAGAAGCCTGGAAACTGAAAAACCAACACACCCCCCCAACTCAAAAAAACCAACTCTCCCACTGCCAATTTGTGTATGTGTTTAGCTTTGCAGGCTGAATATTCCTATTTTAAATATTCATAGAATGTAAGAGTCTTGAATAGACAGGGTAGGAAAAAAACCCAAACGAAAACCAGAAAGAAAACATTATTAAATCCATTGAGGGGGCTAATAAAGGCAAAAGTAAAAATGCATTCTGTTATAGCACTCACTGGAATGTCCACTTTCATATTTTAAACGTGCACGCTTTGCTCCTTTACTATCCCCAGTTACAGATCTGCACGGCAGCTCTCTGCTGTGTCTGTCACTGCAGGGCAGAAGCAACTGAGCTGAAGCAAGCACAAAGGCTGAGGGAGGAAAACCAGGAGTAAAGCTGGGACAGGACACAGCAGGGCGGGTGCTGAGCCCTGAGGCAGAGAGATCCCAGCACACCAAGGGGAAGGACAGAGCCTGGAAGATGACGACAGCTTCCAGGATAAGTTCACAAGTTTCACATTGGAAATCTGGGAGTTAAAACCACAGTCAGGATGGATCTTCCCATTCCCATTAGTCACACTTTCCCAACCAACTCTGCGACATGGTATCCATGCTTGTGCTGCCCAGAAACATCCCAGCCTCCTGATGAAGTTACTAGATAAACTGTAAGCTTTGAAACACAGCTAGACAAAGGTTATGAAAACAAAATATGGTCTACTTACTGTAGTACTGCAGCACATGTCTCCGTCTCCAGTGAAGGGTGAAAGATGCCATTTTGTGCAACAGACTGGCACGGACAGTCATTGGGAGGCTGAAATGGCCTGTTATGGTGGTATTATCCAAATGGCATATAGCTATGGGAGAGTGGGACACAGGCTGTGCAAACACTCTCTCCAGTATATTAACAGAAGAAGCACAACTTGCACAAAAAACAGAAGCCAAAACACTCCATTTGGTTCGTTTTCTAAATCCTGGGTGCCAAAACGGGAGGGGAGGTGGGACCAGGATAAAAAGGTGTGCTGGTTTTGGCTGGGATAGAGTTAATTTTCTTCATAGTAGCTAATATGAGGCTATGTTTTGGATTTGTGCTGAAAACAGTGCTGATAATACAGGGGTGTTTTCGTTATTGCTGAGCAGGGCTTACACAGAGTCAAGGCCTTTTCTGCTTCTCACCCCACCCCACCAGCGAGGAGGCTGGGGGTGCACAAGAAGTTGGGAGGGGACACAGCTGGGACAGCTGACCCCACCTGACCAAAGGGATATTCCACACCATATGACGTCGTACTCAGCATATAAAGCTGGGGGAAGGAGGAGGAAGGGAGTGGGACGTTCAGAGTGATGGCGTTTGTCTTCCCAAGTAACTGTTAGGTGTGACGGAGCCCTGCTTTCCTGGAGATGGCTGAACACCTGCCTGCCCATGGGAAGCAGTGAATGAATTCCTTGTTTGCTTTGCTTGCACACGTGGCTTTTGCTTTCCCTATTAAACTGTCTTTATCTCAACCCAGAAGTTTTCTCACTTTTACCCTTCCAATTCTCTCTCCCATCCCACTACGGGGGGAGTGAGCAAGCAGCTGTGTGGTGCTTAGTTGCCAGCTGGGGTTAAACCACAACAAAAGGGTAGAAATAGCCTTAAATTTCTTCCTGAGCTTCACTCGCCATTGTATATATTGCTGGCCATCAGATTTTTACCACCTACCTTCTATATTCTTTGCAAATATTGTGGGCACACCTTCAAAGCTTCCCATGTACAATGCAGGATCACTGAGCATCCCATATAGGAGGCAACAGAGCCGGGAACACACAGAAAAACAGTCAACTGGTTTTGAATCAGGAGAAGTCCACATCAAGTGCTGCTTCTCTGTACCTCAAGTTTTTACTCTTTGCCCACTGAAATGAATCCTTCATCCAGCAGAGACAAAAAGGTCTAGAGCCCCTTCTCAGGACATATCTCAGGGTGGGATATGGTGGGTAGGGATGCAGGCCTGGACTAGGGCTTGTTTGGAGGCACCTAAGGATCTGGAGAGTTTGCAACTCATTCTATGGCAAGATCAAGTTAACCCAGAAAAGTCAGAAAGCTGTGAAGGGCTGGTCTCCAAAGCCAGGGGTGAGGGGGGTAGACATGGGACAGACCGTAAGACAGTAGCTGGCTCCTAGCCTCAGTGAGACTTGGTGTCTACAGAAAGGTCCCGTCCCACTTGCAGCCAACACAGGAACAACAGATGTGGTTTGCAGCTTTCTTATAATGGCATGATTGCAGTATTAGGAATTCCAATTGCGAAACATTTGAGATTGGGAAGGAAAAGGAAAGCTGTGTCCAGATCCATGCAGAGACCAGAGAGATGCCAAAGCTCAAGCTTTCATCAAATGGGCACAACTACTTTCAGTAGGTTCTGCTTGTCCTTTGGACAGTTTAGCATCCCTCCCTCCCAACATAACATTTCAGAGAAAGCCATTGTAGGAGTGCAGGTGTATGGCATTCAGGATGCACTCTCCAAAATATGCAAACGTAGTACAAGCATTAGGTTTACCCTTATTCCTTATTTAAACATTATATTTCTCTGCCTCCTCTATCCTCTGCGCCCTCTTTCAGTATCTTAATCTTAGCTCCATTAACCATACGCTCTGCCCTTTTCTGCTTTGCCTTCACTCTATCTAGTTTTCCTCCTCTCCAGTAAAACAGCCCTTCCTTCTTGCATGTTGTTTCCCCATTAACACAACAAAAATCATTAACACTAATTTGATTTCACGGATGTATCACAGTTGATTTTACTTCTGCATTCCCCACACTTTTCCCTGCATCGACACTGTCCACAAACCCTCTGGGACAAGGCCTGTTCAAATTTGAACTGTGCTTAGCAAAACAGCACCCAGATGATCTTGTCTGGCCTCTCAGCATTCCCCAGACAAAGGCACTTAACAACACTAGCTGGTTAACTTGCTTCTTATACAGCTACCACCCTATTCCACCTTCAGATTTGAAGTTTTAGGTCAATGCATTAATACTGCGTCATCCCTCAGTACAATACCTGATGCAATTTTCGTCAAGGTCACTTTGCCAGCAACTTTAAAGGTGGTTGAGGAATTCCACCTCAGACCCCAGGCAAGAGGCAAAACTGCTGTATCAGGGAAAACTCTTTCAAGGCACAGAGCAAAAGGCCTCTACATTGCATCCTTAAAAAAATAAGGCTGAGTGCCTACCCAGCCCTTGCCTCTGCAACTCAGAGGGCTTGGTAAGCACTTGCATACCATGGTGTTGAGCATGGCAGTAAAACCTAGACAGATTGTTTAAACAAGCTAGGACCTGGGCATCCTGTTTCTCACGGCACCATCCTCATAACATACGACTGTTGCCAAACATTACAGTATAAATTTCCCACTGAACCTAAGATGTGGTTGACAAATATCCAAAAAAAGAATAAAAATATTTATATCTTAAAACATATTGACTGGGTAAACAAGATTGTAGCTGAGTCTCTGTTATGTCCTGCTTACCAATGCGCAAGCTGAAGCAGACATAAATGTTTACAGCAGTCACTGTTGCACATGCATACGTGCCCTGTGGGCTGTCCTTCCCACCATTTTCCTGGCAGGAGCAGAGCAAGTCCTAGACAGGATGATGGGTGCCCGCTTATGCTTAGAAGAAGGTGGTGACCCAAGAGCACTCAGCAGATGCTGAGCTCCTCAGCCAGCTGAAGCAAGTCATTCCCACACTGTATGCAAACACCATGCACAGCTACAGGTACAACTTTCAACTTTTTTTCATGTCCTGAATGCCAGATGGACACTGATTGTGGCTATAGTACAATGCCTTTCACCATCCTTCATAACTGATTTCATGGAGCCAATTTACTCTCTCAGATGATTATCTAAAACTTAAATAAAAAAAATGTGATCAAAAATGGTCCGTTAGTGGTTAGACTTGTTAACTAATCAGCCTCAATTCTACTCCTCTCCAGCCCTCACTGAAAGCATTTAAAAGTCTATCTGTCCATTCCACAGTCACCAGTCATCCTCCCCTTTATGATGCCTATGTGCTAGAATTCACTGTGTCCTTAATGTGAAAAATTAATCATCCATTACGTTAGTACTCTGTGTCACATTTGGCCAAAACTGGCATTCATATTTAAAGGCATGTACCTTTAATAACTCAACATTTTAGGAATATATTAGGTTTTTTAGTGTACTTTTTAAACCGAAGTTATATGACTAAACATCTCTAAGCCTACGTATATCCCACCTACCTGTATCTGGAACGCTATTCTTCAAAACTCTTCAAAATGATAAGTGAAAACCTGTAACCTGTAGAAAGCTTGCAATATTTCAATCCCACACAGAAATTAACTTCTATGCTTTAACTTTGGTAAGCAAACACAGGAAAGAACCATCCAAATAAAAATACCAGGTACCCACTAAGGGACTTTTTTTTCAGTTAGCACCTTAAAGAATAAAATATTGTAATTTTAGGGGAATCCAAATATTTAAGAATAATTTTATGACAAAAGTTGAGCATAAGAGCCCTGTTTCAGGTAAGCACTGAAGATCTGACACATCAAGGTAGCAGGTCTGATTTTCAATGTCTCTCTGTTTCCAGCCCAACTATATACAGATTTATCACTCTACAGTAAGGGAGAAGACCTGTTTCAAAGCTCCTAACATCTTAAGTCCTTCTGAAATAAGCATTTGCCATCCTAGTGAAAGTACTTCAGATGCATTTATTCTGCAAATTCCTTCTTATAAACCAGCACCATTAATAGGAGACAACTTGCAATCTATTGAACTGTTATAAAGAGACGCAACAACAAAAATCAATTAAGTGCTACTAACTGTCTACTCAGTTGTTCTAGTTTATTCTTGTGGTTTTACCATTATTGTGTTTTCCTTTTTCTTTTAACTTGTTTTCTCCCCTTTCCTTACTGCCCAAGAGAGCCACACACACACACACACGATTTGCCTATCTAGCCATGCGAACACAGCAATGGCAGAGGATATGCTTGAAGAATGCCTGAACTACCATTTAAAGAGGGGAAAAAAAGGGATTCTTTTTTCCCTTGGGTAGTCACAGCCATTGCTTGTAACAGGGATATGCAAAAAACATTAAGGCAGATGTATGAACTTTAAGTTGATGATACGCCGTAGTCCATTACATCTGAGGAAGTGTTATTACAGGGAATGCTAGCAAGAGCATTTTGATATGGGCCACAGGACTGGCTAACACCAGTTTCATTGCTCAATGTGGCATATTTTTCCTGTTATGTAATGCTTATTGTAGGTATTATAATGATACATAGCTGAAAGCCATCAGTAAAGGCTTTCACAAGGGACCGCGCAAAGAAAGCTGATACAATGATAAAGAGACAGCACTTGATTGTTTTTCCTTATACTCTTTTGTACCTTTTGGTGGCTGTTAAATCAGTATGTTCTGATCAGATCTCCTAACCTCACCTGCCACCTTTATGATACCATTTGTCAGACCAAATTTAGAAACCAGCTGCTGGGAGCAGGGCTGCAGTCTCATCACTGCTGGAAGGTCACTAAATAAGGAGGCGGGAGGGGAGGTCTCTGCCAGGTCACTTCACATCATTACATGCTGGTCAAGCATCATCTTTCGCAGGATGATTTCTTTCAGCACATGCAGATTCCAAAATGGTTAGAAAACAGACTAACTAGCTGGGGTAATTACGGGGAAACCTCTCAAAGTATGAAACCATATTAGGTGGCCTTTTATTGACTATGCCTAATTTAAAGTTTATATGTCATCAGGGCAGACTTGCAGAAATCCTCATGAATACAGTGTAATCAAGCTTTTATTAAAACTAGTCAGATGTTTTCACCACCAAAGCCAAGATTTCATTAGGAACCTTTCTCTGGTTACTCTGTTTAACTTTCTACATTTACAGAACTCTGTCAAAATTACCTCTTAAAGATTTGAGACCGAATTAACCGATACCTTCCAGGGGGCTATTTGTCACCAAGAAAAAGTGCACTAATTTGGATAGTTTAGAGTATTCAGATCTTATTTCTTTTCTTTTGAGAAACTTCAACTGTGCTGACGATGAGAAACAGATGAAAAAGAACTGCTTCCAATCCCAACCTCAGCTATTACAATTGTATGAAATGATTGTTTAATTATTAAAAGGAGTGGAGTGCAATGCAAATGAAAGTTCAGAAAGTAAATAGGTTAATGTCTCAAAATATCTTCTGTCACTGAAAGACCGCAGAGGTCTAAGAATCCACACCAACTGGAATTATAATACAATAAACAGATTTGATTTATTATTAAAAATTAATGTGAAATTAAATGACTGAGCACTACTTCAAAGCAGCTGGCTATACAGTTACTCCACCAGTTTATTCATAAACCTATTTCCTGGCCAAATACTCTAAATTCAATACAATATCATTATGAACTGCTGAATTGCATGTAGAAGTCTGTCTATCACTTCTTTAAAATACCACAATGAAGAGCTGCTTATTCTAACCTCACTGTGCAAAATATAATTTTGGAACCCCCTATAATTCCACGATGAAATCACCACAATAGGTCTAAAAATGTAGTATTTTAAAAATTAAACCTCATATTTTGGGGAATAGAATATTTGCATCTTGCAAACAAAGAGAAAGGCCACTCAAGTCTGTCCTTAAAAACAAGTTTGTCACATAATGGGAAAAAAAAAAAAAAACCACCAGCTGCTTAAACCAAACGAAACATTCAACTACAAGCTCCAGTCCATTTTGGCACCTGGTCACTTTTGACAGGGCAGATGCACACACAGAGTGCAAGGTGTAGGCTGAAGATATAAGTAGTTGCATGTTGTCCCAATGGTGGAAAAGGGATAAGACCTAGAAGCAAAACTATTTGGTCATAGCAGGTCCATATACTCATTGGTTCCAGATGACTGCTCTCCTTGGTTTGCCTCTTCAATGCCTTCCGTGCCACTAGAAAGGCAAGTTCCTTCAAGTAGAGATCTCAGTAAGGTCATCCTGAACATCAAAGGCAGCAACAAAGATGACACACAAACACATATGAGAGAAGGCCATAAAAGAACATGAGTCTGGAGCAGCTGTCAGAATAAAGGAAGTAAGACTGAGGCTGGGCAGACAATAAGAGATCAGAGAAAGAAATGCTGGCAGATTAGCATCAAGCTGGGCAGTGAAGGCAAAAAAGGAAAATTTGCTATTGCTTTCCCCTGGAACAGAAAAGCAGTCAAGCTAAGAGAAAGAACTTGGTGAAAGAACGTAACTGCCATTATAATATTAGCCTTGCTAAACTTTGAAGTTCCTTAAAACAGGCAAAACCAGTGTCTAAGACAAGAAATGAACAGGAAGCACACACTATTTATCTGGCTGCCAATATTGAGAGAGCATGCAGGATAAAATGACAGAATTCTGTCCTTGTATGAATGCAATCAGAGAAGTTGGAGAGTAGGAATAAGCTGAAGATGTTGCAAGCGTAAAGGAGGAGAATGCAGAGCTCCCATTGCATACAGGCAAGTAACACGGGTCCAAAGACATGTCTAAACTAGAGACACTGCAATATCTCTGTGAAGGTCAAGAATGGGAGCAGCCCAGCTGCGACTAGAAGAACACAGTGCAGTTTATTAGCTCGTAACCTATCAACCTTGTTAGTAATCCTCATATGGCAACAGTGACTCTCTCACAGTAGCAAAAACATAGTGTGAGAGTATGAGGAACTTAATGCTGTGGGGGATGAACGAGAGCCCTCCATCCCTATGAGAATTTTTTTGAAAGCAGAAACAGCTCCCAGTTGGGCAGAATCAGAAAACTGCATCTCTTCGATTCAGTCCATGAAGCTTGACAACAAACATCAAAGATAAGCTTTGAATAGGGGTTTACATATCTGAACTCTACATATACAAGGACCAAAAAAAGTTTTGACTGCAAAGGATTCTGGAGTTGCTGAAAACAAGGGATACAGCAACCCTGAGCTACAAAATCATTCACTGATTTTCTCATCTGTCAGTCAGGAACAAATTAGACCTCAAGCCTGCAACCTGAAATCCTTGTCATAGTTTCTGCAACTTCTGTTTTTTCTAGGGTAAAAATTATATCCACCCAGGCCTTAAAACAGGATTGCCATTTAAAGTCAAATTAGTACCATAACAAATTCTGGATCAAGGTATTTCAGTCCCAAAGTCATTTGTTCTTTCTGTTCACTCAGTCCTCCTCCAAGCAACTACAGGATGCCTAACACAGTGGGTTTGGTGGCATGCAAAGCCACGCAGTGGGAGCTTGTCTCAAAACAACCAGCTTCAGCTCAAGTACAAGACCAAATCTTTACACAACAGTAACTATTTTGACAAATTCAGGATGGATGTCAACTCCAACAGGGGCATGAAATACCCATATTTATATGAAGTCCCTGATTAATGCCTTACCATGTCCAAGTGCTTTAATAAAGTCAGGAACTGAGTATATGTAACTTGGCATCTGGGTAAATGATGCCTGTGTATAAAATGCAGTTTGCATCCCATCTGTGCTACAAACTAAAACAATGTGGTCAGCCAGTACTGATTTTTGCTGTGCTTGTCGTTTAGGTAAATCCAATCTCTATTTACCTACCTCATGACTGAGAAGAGATCAAATTCAGTTCAAGATTTTAAGAAAAAAGAGTATTAGATGTAGACAGGAGAGCTAAAGACCGCCACATGATACAGATGTAATTTGTGCAATTTGTGCCATGGAAGCCCAAAGAGAATTGATCAGCCAGGCTGCCTGTGGCTCTGCGCAGGCTTTTGTGCGTGAACAACATTTTAATAGACACTGTGCCATGCCCTAAGCGATTACATAGACCTCCTCAGAGCTATTGGAAAAACAAATCATGGAAGGACTAATCATGACCCCAAATGGGGCAGTGTCACAGAGCTGGCAGAAGGCTGAACCATGACCTCAATTTCACCCCCAAACTGAACAGTATAATATGACTCCTGCCCAACCTATGCATCTCAACAAAAAAAGCAAAAACCTATACCAGAATGTAAGCAATACTTCAACAGATGCTCAGGACCACGGTCTGAGATACATGTGTGCTGCAAGGAAGAAAGGGAGGGAATTAAATAATCAGCCTGAGGGTACACTCCAGTATTTCTTCAGCAACTTTTGTACTTGAAAGTCTTGCATCTTTCACTGTCTTAACCTCTAGGCAGTTTCCATCATCTAAAGAGGGAAAAAAACAGCAGTCCACAAAGAGTATTATTTGGGCCCTGCAGCTATTTGTGTTTTAACATTAATTAAAATGTTGAACTGAAGTGAATTAAAAACCAGCTAATTTATACTGTGGATAATGTGGTGCATGGTCAATATGAAGCTATCAGTGAGCCTTATTTTCTGATGTAAAAGCTTGGTCTGCATAGGAATTCAGACTCCAAGCCTAACTATTTCAGAGAGCTATTCAATTACATAAGAAAGACATTTCTATACTTTTCTGTTACGGGGTCTGAAGAAGTGCCAGTGAACTTCTGCAGTGTTCTACCTTGTGAGGACTACACATTGCAGTCATGTTAGAAATGTGGCAACTGAATTTAGGAGCAGTCCTTGCAGTTTAACTCCATAATGAATTAGACTGAAAGAATATTTGTTTTCAACTCCTACGCAGGCATTCGTAGTAGTTTTAAAAGAGATGAAAATGTCCTGACAGCTTGCTTCTGAGCTGCTATGATGCAACTCAAGCATAAAGTCATTAAAATTTGGTGTCAAGAAGTGGACTTCATGTAATTTTAATTGTTTCTTAATTAGAGAAGATACTATAGTCCATGTGTGGTTTATAATATTACATAACACAAATAGCGTTCATTTTAACAATTGTCTAAATGCACATCTAAACAATTAGCCAATATATCGCCTCAATATTTATCATGTCCAATAAAAAAAAATTCTTTAAAAGCCACCTCAAACGCAGTTCTAGTAGCAAAGCCATAAAAACCTATTAAGTTAGGCAAAAAGTCTAATCTGAACCAGGTGGATGGAACATCAGTCCTGAATTTTCTTGATTCTGGGGGTTTATATTAAAAGCTGGCAGAGGGATTAAAAAAGAGATGAGACCAAATCTTCACCTAAATTCTACAAAGAATTGTTTTTAGAGAAACCCAAGGGCAGAATCATGGTAGTGCGAAGATGATGTGGACAGGCCACTGACCTTTGTCTCAATGTATTGCTCCGAACTCAGCTTTGGGAACCCTGTCCACCAAAGACACTGCACCTCTTTTTCCCTTCTCCTTTTTGCCAAACACTGATGGTGTGAGGGCAGGACAGGGAAGATGAGATAAGATCCCAGAGAATGGAGCTTCCAACCATATGCTATTCTGTTTTCTACTACTGCATCGTAGACCTTAATTTTTAAACTTTACTTAATGTACCTCATATTATAATATATAACATATGCATTATTAGTATGCGTTATATCATCACATAAATTTCCCCTGCTTGCCTCAAAATCTGTCGGGTCAATGTACATTCCCTGACACCTTCTGTGCTTCCATGTCCAGTTCCACTGAGCTGTGTAATGTAAGCTAGAAATTTCTTTCTCTCATGCTCAAGGACTCTTGTATTTCTCCTCTTTGGTTCATGCAGCTTTTCCTATTTTTCCTTAAAAATAAAAAAATTACAATAGACTTTCCCCTTCTTCTCCTTCTACCCACATTCTAAAGAGGTACCTTCACCTATTACATGCCAGAGCAAATGACACAAAAATAAGGACTATATTCGGTTCTGCCATGACAGCTCAATATTGTAACCTTTGCTTGTTCTCTAGAAGGAAGTTGTAGAGGCCTCAGTTCCTTTTTTTTTTGAGGGGGGGGGGGGGAAGAGAGAGAGAGAGAAAAAAAATCTATAGTTCACCTGCCGTGTCAGGGAAGTCAGCTTGCTCCTAATTTAGAGTGTGAGAAGAACCATTGGACAAACAACAGCTACCAGTGACAACCCATCACCAAGCAATGAAAGCACAAATAAGAGTAAAGACTGGCAAAGTTTGGAGTTTGGAGGAGTGAGAAAAGCAAAGCACAAAAAAAAAAAAAAAAAAATTGAGACAGAGGACCACAACTGAAGGGAAACAGAGGCACGTGGCAACACTGAGCTGCATAGCCCATGGGAGATCACCAACTCTCAGATTTTGCACCTGGGTCACAACAACCCCAGGCAACGCTACAGGCTTGGGGGGGAGTGGCTGGAAAGCTGCCCAGCAGAAAAGGACCTGGGGGTGTTGGTTGACGGCCGGCTGAATATGAGCCAGCAGTGTGCCCAGGTGGCCAAGAAGGCCAACGGCATCCTGGCTTGTATCAGAAATAGTGTGGCCAGCAGGAGTAGGGAGGTGATTGTCCCCCTGTACTCGGCCCTGGTGAGGCCGCACCTCGAGTACTGTGTTCAGTTTTGGGCCCCTCACTACAAGACAGACATTGAGGTGCTGGAGCGTGTCCAGAGACGGGCAACGAGGCTGGTGAAGGGTCTGGAACACAAGTCCTATGAGGAGCGGCTGAGGGAACTGGGGATGTTTAGCCTGGAGAAAAGGAGGCTGAGGGGAGACCTTATCGCTCTCTACAACTCCCTGAAAGGAGGTTGTAGAGAGATGGGGGTCGATCTCTTCTCCCTAGTAACAGACAACAAAACAAGAGGAAAATGGCCTCAAGTTGCGCCAGGGGAGGTTTAGATTGGACATTCGTAAAACTTCTTTACCGAAAGGGTTGTCAGGCATTGGAACAGGCTGCCCAGGGAGGTGGTGGAGTCCCCATCTCTGGGGGTATTCAAAAGGCGTTTAGATGAGGCCCTAAGGGATATGATTTAGTGGGGGACTTGGTAGTGATAGGTTAATGGTTGGACCCGATGATCTTGGAGGTCTCTTCCAACCAGAACAATTCTATGATTCTATGATTCTAACACATTCAGGTTTGTTCTGAAAACTTGACAGGTATAGGGGAATTATGAATATGAATAAATATGCTATTGAAGCAGCTACTTATTTAAGTAAAAGATGAGGAAAGATAGGAGTCAAACGCCTGCCATTTGACTCCTATCAAAACAAAAATGGCAGGTTTCTTCAGCAGGAAGAATATTGCAACCTTAAAAAAATCCCCTAGGGTCAAAGTGCCTGATTTTGTTCTAAATATCTGAAGGGGGGTGGGGGAAAGAAGACAGGAGGACAGGGCTGTTGCAGCAGTTGGGGTTGGAAAGCAAAGCAGAGCTGTGATAGTTTTATTCTAGTTTTAGATGCTCAGTATGCAGAATTGACTGAAAATAGCTAGGCAATGATGCCTGTTGCATTCTGGAGATTAGGATCAAGTAAAGGCTTTATGCTGGCTGCCAGCATTTGAATAGTTTTGAGACATTTCAGAAGATTATGCGATTCCAACAGATTTAAAAAAAAAAAAAAACCACAACACAAACCACAAACCAAAAAACCCAGAAAAACCAAACTAGCGGGTGCTTTCAATAGATGTTGAGTACAGTCAGGCTTTGTTTGAGAAAGAACTGCTTATTCTGAAATAAGCAGGATCCAGACAAAACGCTTCATCAGTTCACTGCTTCCTAACAAGATCTTTAGTTACAAGCTCTAGGCTCTCATCTACCCATTGTTTTGAGCAAATCCAACTTGAAAGAGAAGTCAGAACAACCTAACTGAGAGCAAAAGTTGTTAGCTAAATAGGCATGGCATGGGTGATGTTAAATGGAGAGTCACTCCAGGACAATGCAGTGTCTCAAAAGCTTGTACCTGGATTACAAGCTGCGACTATCATCTGCCCTCAGTGTGACTGGAGCCTTGAGCAAAAGTGATGAGGGAACTAGTTTGCTCTCACTCACCTGAGTAGGATCCTCACCATGTACAAGAGGACAGTCACAACGCGCTAAGGCACATGTGCTCATGGTTTTGGCAAGAGGAAATGAGATGAACAAGAGATGACAATCTTGTGATTAAAAAACTGCACAACCCCCATTCCCTCACATGAGCGGTGACCAACTGGATGGCTATCAGGATTTCACCCTAAGTCGGACAAAAGCATGTGGAAAACTGGTACGAGACCACCACAGTTCACTGAAGACACACAGTAGTCCACCAGAGTCCACAGACTGTCCTTTTTCCTTTTTTTTTTTTTTTTGTCAAAAATTGGAAATAGTGACTCACCTTAATCATGTATCCTACAAATCCTACCCCCTGCAAGGAAGGTTTAATCATTCGCAGCCACTCTCCATCACATTGCAGTCAGTTTGAAAAGGCTTCACTGTTTTTAAAGGCAACCTGTGATTTTCACAACATTTCTTCTCATACTGAAGTAAGCATTTAAATCTCTCTACTTATTACATGCTCCAGTACACCAAGCAGTCTGAACACAGGGAAATGGATTAGATAAATAGAAATATTTTTTGTTATGACCTAATTTAAGGATCTAAAAATAATATGACTACTTCAAAAACTGCCAAGGCCATCAAAAGGCTTTACAAAATATTGTGGAGACATGAGAGTGCAAGATATCTGGCAAGTATTGATAGAGTAACATTTAACTCGAATGAGAAACAGGAGGCATTCAGAGACACATGGTTACCATTCACATAAATTTATGACCAGGGCATTTCTGTTACTGTAATACTCTTTGTACCAAGAGCCATATGCAATGGCTTGCTCTTTTATGTGCAATGTCCGTTTATGTCATATTGGTGAAAATTAAAGAAAGGTTTGAATCTGGAACTTTGCTGGCCTCCGGTACAACGTAAGAGATGAAGGTAGTACAGCTTCTGCTCTTTGTAAAAGAAATCAACAGCCCTAGGAGAAGGAATCAATGCGGCTTTTACAAACTTCACAGTAAGTGATGGAGGAGATGGCTAGGAGACAAAAGTATACCTACCCCATCCTACATGCAACTAACATCAGTCTAGTACAGTTCAAACTACACCTTTAAGAAAGCTGCCTGAAGTTTCTATCAAACTAATGAATGCACTGCTTCCTTGATTACCTTAAAAGTTCATTTGTGCATTTGTGCTAGCACTAAAACTTCATTAGCATTACGGCCTGTTCTAGAGGACATCTTTAGTAAGCCACTTCCTATTACGCAGTGGATGGTCTTCTGGTTCCTCGAACAGAAATTTAAAATGAACAGTGCAAAATAGAGTCTGCAAAGCAGACACACAATGCCGTCTGTATTGCAATTCCCTCATTAGTTTTACAGTTTATATTATCTTCCATATTACATTCCTTCTTACAGAAGCCCTTAGACATCACAGCAGCCTGAGTAATAAAACCCCGAATTATAAATAGTAACAACTTCTCCTTATCAGGCAATAAGTGTCCAGGATCCCAAATATGGTGAAGCAGTTCGTAAACTGGAGAAATAATGAGCTGTAGGAAAAAATATTCCAACTCTCATCACAAACTGTTTTTCCAGAGGGTGTCTGCCTCTACCTGTACACCAAATTCACATCGTTAAGATGTCATGGGAAGAACTCCTCAGCCACACGCTGTTCAGCTCAGCCCTTTGATTCTTGGGTATGATGCCCGACCTCCTCAAATGATTCTTTACTCCCTGGTTTGCAGGTTTATGGCTCCTCCTAAAGGCATTACTTCAAGGGAAGAAAATCCTATGCCTAAATCCATAAGGAAATGCCACTGCCATAACCCTAACCCAAACTTGGTTTACCTCTTGCTGCTCCTTTAAATTCCACTGCATGTGTCTGCTTCTTTCTGTCATCTCTTGTACTCCATGTCCTCTCTCTGAGGGTATTGGCACAGTCCAACACGAGCACTGTAAATCCCTGAATCAGGCATCAGTTTGTAGCGCATCTACACAATGCAACCACACAAGCATAATATACAGTGCTAGCACACTTACGTGTTCCAGTGCCCGGGTAAGCTCACTCAAAACTAGGTGACATATTTCGCACATCTTTGCACTGCACTAGGACTCAGGCTCTCAATAGAAGAATAATCTTTCTGCTATTTGCATAAAGCACCTTGCTTTAACATCAAGGCTCAGATGTGAAGCCCTAGGTGCGCACAAATAAAAATAATAAACAGTAGCAACAGAGCCCTCTTGCATCTTCCTAAGAACACAAGTACACTTCGCTGGCTGCTGAGAGAAATGTTTTCATTTCCTACGATTAAAACGACATGCCATCGGGCTCTCTACAATAAACACGGACAGAGGAATCGCAACACCACACAACTACGCAGGAGGCCAGCACGATGGACAGAGCCAGACCAACACCTACGAGAACTCCACCCTGAAACAGAGACAAGAAAACGTCCACGTTTTAATAGTCATTGCCATTTCTTACCACAGTGCAGCCAGATCCAAAGGAGCAAGGCCCACAGCTGAGGTTAAATCCTAGACAAAAGTTTTCTCATGGGTAAAGGTTCCTTCAAAGGGAGATGCTTATTAAGTCAGAAACATTTTATCCTGTGAGCATCCTACCTCAAAAGCATTAAGAGCATCATTGTTCCAAGGAAAGCAAAACATTTCATGCAATACACTTCTTCCTCCAGCTTCCCTGCCACTTGCTTCATCAACAGAGTCCCTTTTCCTACATCTTCCAACTAAAAAGCCTACTCAGAGAATAATAGTGCATTTTCCAGATGGAACATCTTGTTTTGCTTCTTTGTTTGTTTGAAAAAAAAAAACCCCAAAACCCCAAAAAACCCCCCCCAACCCCCACCCCAAAAAAAAAAAAAAATAATTTCCACTTGGAAGAAGCATTCTTGCTGGGGGAGGGGGGGAGGAAGTACCTCATGCACACAGCAGAAACATTGTTGGTTGTTTCACTCTGCTGGAATGCTTTACAAAATCACTTACATCCCCATATGGAATAAAATGTCACAGCAGTTCTCGACACTTCACCTCTATTTTACAAATACCTCAGTTAAGAGGTCATGTAAATTTTGCTCTCAGTTCTTCAGTGTGCTTTGATCTTTCTATAATATTTTTAAGGCAATTTTCAGATCATAGAGAAAATGGATTCCATTTAAAGGACATGGACTATCATACTGGAGAGTAAAGAGGAGAGAAACAAGGTTATGTATCATGGATAATGTTTTCAGAATTTCCTACATGAGTTACACATTTAATCCCATGAAATTTCAATGGCATTGAGAAACCTAATATTATCTAGATGCTGTCCCCATGCTAATTAGGCAAGTGCCTGGAACCCCCCCCCCCCAACATATTAGCTACAGACTTCCAACCAGGGCTCTACCTTATTCAAAGAAAATATTGGCCACAGGCAATCAATCCCTCTCACAATGCGTGTAAAGCGTAAGGGGACGCAGCATTATCTACGTCACTGGGTGTTACAGACATCACAAATGCACGTCATGCTTTGTCTTATCTGTGTACTCGGGGGTTTTCATGACCCACAGTTCAATTCCTGCTCAAGGCCACAAAATGGGAAACAAACTTTTTTGGAAGTCAAGGCATTTGGAGACTTTTAAGGGCCTATTCTTTCAATAACAACAATCATCTGAAATTAATAAGTGAAATATTAGAAAGAAATTTTCTGTCCAGCTTTCAACATTTGCGGAGATGTCTGCTTTTTTTCCATCAGCATCTGAGCAGCTGATAAATGAGAACTTCAGGAAGCTTGTAATGTTGCCATGTAAGACATTATCACCCCAAACCTTTAACAGTAGCTTAAGCGCACTGTAAACTGACTGCAGTGCGCTAAAATTGGGCAAGAGAGTCAGTATACATCATTTGGGTAGCACAACATAACAATTTTACACCATTTGTACCCAACCTCTTGCTGCATGTGTTATGCAATTAATGTCATTTACACTTCAACAAAAGAAAAAAAAAAGTAAAACCCCCAAAGCTTCACAGCTTTTCCTAAACATGACTACCCCTTTGCTCTGTTATTATGAACATATTCCTATTGCTATGGATGACTGATGGAAGGTTTACAAATTAATAATTCCCTAAAGCTGCTTTAAAGCTACGTTTCACAGGTTTTTTAATTCAAGTTCCATATTAGAAGAGGGGATTAGTGTCACTGTTACAGAGATTACTGCACATTAGTATAAAGACGTACAGAATTTTGAGTTGGTGCCATTGAAGTAGAGCACTGTGCTGTATAGGAAACTCTGTTACTGCACTTATAATAGCTCATAATATGTTCAGAAATGCAACAAATTGTAAAAAAAAAATCTCAGATCTAATTCATTATGTTCATATATTTAAAATAATACATGCAGTGCTTTACAATTATTTGCTCTTCCATAAACATGGTGGTATTTTGACATTTAAGCAAAGTCTGCTCTGATTTATTTGCAGATTAAGTTGTATTTTTGTGCTAAATGTTCAGCTACTCTGCCCCACAGACCAAATCATGACATTTGTTCATATATGGTTATTCTCAGATGCATGGAAAGGAAAAAAAAAAAATCCAAACCAAGAAGTTACTCAGTTAAAAGCTCTCTCCATCTGCCTGGAGTTTTATTAATAACTCATCACCATGGTATCACAGCATCTTAAGGAAAATAAAACAGACAGATAGTTGCTAGGCTCTCCAACCTCTAAGGATAAAAGGGAATACTTCTTGAGGAAGAGTGGGAGAAACTGTTTTGGTCTTGTTTCCTTATCACCCTTGAGGGTGAGGCTAAGCCAAGAGATGGGCCTCATATTGCATTCTGAAAGCTGCAAGTATTGTGGCCATCACTCAAATATGTCATCCATGACCCAGTTCTCTGCACTAGCACTTACATAGAGAAACAGAAATCCAGGCTGTGAAGGGACAAAGCCTAAGCAAAAGGGAATCGGATAAAGGAATGCATTGCCTTCTTCAGCACTCCCATTTAACCCTCAAAAGGGCTCTTCAACCACATCACTGTTGCCCCCCTTCACATTAACCTAAAATGAGCTGTTTGCTGACGTGCACTGAACTCTGACCTGCAGAAGGGGCTCCAGGATCAGCACATGGCACAGACTTGCCCTCACTGAGCCCCACAGTGTCGTGCTGTAAATGCATCCGACATCAATGGTGGGAACCAGGGAACAGTTCAATGACAGGTCCTCTACCCAGAGGAGTCTCAGCTGTTTCTCCCAAGTATTTTCAAAATTACTGAGTTTGAGAAGTGCAACCCTTTACCTCTAGCACTCTCCCCATCAATACTGAGAGAAAGGATATCCCCATGCTTCTGTCAAGTTTAGGCTCTAGAAGGAACAGGCAGCCTGCACACACTTGTAAACATTATCTGCTTCAATAAGTGAAGTGAGCTCAAAATATGCTATAACATCTTCAGAATTCTAATATAGAGAAGCATCAAGCTTAAATGCGGTAAACCACATATGGCAGTTTGTTTGCAGTCCACATCCCCTTTCAAAAAGCATGTACTGCAAGGTTGCTCATGTCCGACTGTTGCCACACTATTATTCCAGGAAAGAATGGGACAGCAAAGGGAAATCTGTAAAAACAACATATAAACTGCAATTGTTGATTGATGAGTCATCTTTCCTGTAAATTTATTTTTTTAAGTGATTTTGGCATTGTTCCTTGAAATTCCTCTCTGGCTATGTAATGGAAATTTTGACCTCACACTCTGGTTTCTTTAACATCACAGATACCAAGATTATGAGTTTAGGAAGACCAAACAGTTGAAGAAAGGATGCAATGAAGAAATCCGTACCTTAAAAAGAAAGCAAGCTGTACTAAATAAACTCTCGAGTAAATATTAAGCTGTATGGCCATTAGGTTATGTACCTAATAATACAGCAACTCATTTATCATAATTAAGAATTTATGGGGGGAGGCAGTTGCCTACCTCTTTCCCCTCCCAAAGTTGGTGATGTGGCCAAAGTTTTCGGCAAGTGAAACTTGGCATATATCAAAGTTCAGTTTTTTCCTTTTAATTAGTGACTCCCCATATTACCATTTTGAAAACATACTGCAATTAGTAGTCAGAAGATAAAAAGTAGAAAAATGTAAACCAGAAGAGAGTAGAAAGAAACCAAAAGCTCCAAATCATTCATCCATGGGATAGAATTATTGCATAGGGCAGCATAACACTTTTTAGATTGTAATCAGCAAGATGAAGGACTTTTCAGCTCCCTATTACTTCCTCCATTTGGGGGCAATGTGGAAAGTACATGGTAGTCCAAATTTCTCAGATATGCTAAAATTGGACATGCATAAACTTGGATATGCATAAGCTGAAAATACATGATGAAGAACTTGGAATTTTGCACTGCCTTAGTCCCACAAGAAAAATTAGATGGATCTTTATAGCAAGAACCAAAACTGAACACATTTGTGAATTACTCTGATTTATCTAAAACGTCACTTAATAAATAGAAGAGAAAATCCTCTATCCACTCAGTCTGTATTCAGCTGGCAGGAAAACCCCACAACGCTCAGAAACAGATAGATGCCACTAGCACCTGCTGGAGCCTCTAACCAGTAATTACAATCAGCCAATTTTACAATCATCATGGTAAGGTAAACTATGAAGTGGCACATTCATGACTCAGGAAGGCTAAGCCTCTTTAAAATCAATTGATATTCATGCCTATTTTCCAAACATTAAGTGGGATAGCCAAGGGACATGACAACATGAGCTTCAAATTATGCATTCTTGGAAAAACTCTAAACAAGATTTCTCAAATGAGAACACCATAATGGTCTCTGGTAATTCTTCACAGTCATGCCAGAGGGCATCCCACCCATCTTTAGCTTGCACCACCAACCAGCTTTCATTCAGGTCAACCAAAGGAGACAGAGTATTTGGAAATGAGGTCCACTGCTGCTCAGCCCACAGCAGTTTCTGCACAGGCTTCATTAGACACCGACCAACTTAAACGGCCAATTTAAGCCATGAAGAATGCGGCAAGTTTGAAACTTTGAAGAGAGTCACTGCTCTTCACCATCAACGTAGCTCTCCGAATGGAAACTGTGCACCCAACATTAAAGTAGCTCTGACCACATAGGCTGGAACATGTGACTGTGCTGCTGGCACCCCAGAGAGCCTTGCAGCTGCTTTTAAACTCATACGAATGTCTGTCCTCGGTCTGTTGTGATGATGGAATGAGTTAATGTGACTTGTACAGGTGTGATGACTGACTGATAAGGTTTCCGAAACTACTTGTGATAAGATGCTACTGAAAAAAGTCAACATGTAATCACTTTCCCAGCTCTTGTCATAACCTTTATGAAGTTGAGCTCCCAAAAAAAGACAGCATTTTGGTGGGGGGAGGAGAAGAAGGAAGATGGACAATTAATTTGGGTTGTTTTTTTTTTTTTTTACTTTTCCAGTCTCAGCAATCAAACTGGCAGCTGGCAAAACCCATTCTTATGTGGAAAAAAAAAAAATCTTCAAATTTCCATGTAGAGAAGGTCTATGAAAAAAACCTGCTCAAACTCTCTGAGAACAGGTAACAGCCAAGCTGAAACTGTTTCTACATGCATTAATGTCTCAGAGATGGCTGTAGATTAGTAAAATAATGGTCTGTGACCTAGGGTGAAATACAGAGGATTTAATACAAGGTAGTACAGACTCCCTTATATAGAGCCGTTAGTGGATGCAGGAGAGAAATGGCCAAAAGCTTTCTTATTACACTGACTGATGCAATTTAAGTAAAGCATTTCCAAATTCTCCAAATCATTCCCTTCAGCTTCACAGGCAAACTTTCACTGATTTAAATGTAAGTCATATACTGGGGAGGAGGGTGTCCATTCTAGTAATGAATACACAAACATCATAAGCAAAGTTGGGCAGAATATGGGGAAAAAACATTTAGCATCTGTGTAGTTACTTGAGCTGCTAGGGAAACTTCACCAGATGTTCCTAGATGTTACCTCAGCTGCCTCCAAGCCACTATCACATCTGCTCTCTTCCTTACTGAATACCAGTGTTATTAACTGGAACCATACATAGTTTACTCCTGGGAGAAACCTTAATATATCATTTTATAAGCTGCCAAGTGCCACATCTCTTATTAGAAACTGAAAAGCTCAATAAGTGTAACACGCTAAACTCGGTAACAGGTTACGCAAACGGAACAGGAAATAAATGTTCTCCTCAATCTCCTCTCAGGCAGGGGAAAATTCAGCAAATATCAGAACAGCCTCATTTCTACACACTAATAGTATTTTCCAATTGATTGTGTGAGGCACCATTTTAAATACTTCCATCCATCTCACAATAATGTTGCATGTCTAGGGGAATACCCTACTATCGACACAATCACTAAAATACCTGAGGTCTGTAATTCCACAGAAAAGGAGCAGAGTAGCTGGCCAGAGGATCCTAACACTGAAAATGAGAAGAGTTTGGGCACAGGGAAGAGGAGAGATAGAAATGCGTTCCTCTTCCCAGTGATATGATTATGTTACGTATAAGTGAACGTGATTTAACTTGGGTAACAATCCATGAAAACATGACAGCTGAAACTAACAGAAACCAACAGCAGAAACATGGTAGTAGAAATATGTCAGAAAGCACTCTAATTTCTGTAAAATAAATATATGTTGACTTCATTTTCACCCTCATCCACTCTCCTCCTCATCAAAGCCACTAAACAATAGACACCAGTTCATGGACTGGTGGGAGAGCAAGGGTATTTCTCTCCCCAGGAGGGAAGGGGAACACGCAGCCTGGGATCCTGAGTGGGACTCAGCTAGAAGAGGAGAAGAGTAGCTGGGCCAGAGGATGGCCTGACACTGAAAAGGAGAAGGGTTTGGGCAACACAGGGAAGAGCAGCATGTTTCTACTAAGATACGCCTAGGAGTATCAAGAAAGAAAAATAAATAGGGAGGGGACAAGTTGTCAAACTGTATCTTAACCTCAAATGAAACAGCTTTCAACTTGCGCAGAGCACTAAGGAGAGACGATGGCGATGCTCACTGCTCAGTGAAGCACACCATCGTGCACATTCCAAATGCAAGTTTTAACTGTTTTGAGAAATCAGCTTCAAATGTCTATAGTTTAAAAAAAACCCAAACCCTAAATTTCTTAACAATTGCTGCCTGAAAACTGTTCTTTCCTCTCATGCAAGAAATTGCTTCTGAACTAATGTTTCATTTGACTCATCTTTGTAAAACATTCTCAATACCCTAGAAGAAGTCCTTTTTAAGAAGATACCCACAAAAAGTAATGTGAAAAAACCCTGCAATTACATGATTGAATAACCTGAAATTCTCAAGTTATTTAATATATAGGGAATACAATCATCCATCCAAAAGTAGGATTGGAAGTGAAGATATTTTTCAAACACACAAATAGCAACAGAAATAATAGTCCACATAAATTACCAGAATTAAAGAGGGAAAACAGAAGAAAAACCATCATTATTAAATGTAACTTTTTATTAGGGAGCCTAAAATCCTTCCATGAGGCCTTCCTTATATACCTAGTACTGAAATGATCTTCTGTTGTTCAGCTACTGAAAATCCTCTCTGCCTATCGCCACTGTTGTATGCAGGATTTGATTACAATGAGCAACAGTGAAAGTATTGCGCTTGCATCTGTCAGGGGAAAAAAAAAAAACGAAAAAGACCACACAAATCAAAACGTCTTATCCTAATGTTTTCTATTCTGGAATTTTAGAAATTATCCTAAGCTTATGTTTACACATAGTCAATATATAGTATCTATGTATGATCTAAAAAAGTCCAAAAGGAAGTATCTTTAAGACTGCTAGTATAGTCCAGTTCATCTATTATTCTTGATGATCATTATTTTAAAAATGTATAAGGAAGTAATAATTAATTATTCCAAATTCACTCAAGTTATTCTCCAGACTTTTTACTTTCAGCCCAAAGAATTTTTCTAGTTATTTTCCAGGTATGTTGCACCACACTATTCTATGTAATCCACAGAAAAATACAATCAAGACATCAAAAAAGCAAAAAATGTACAGATCCAAGTTACCACTATGCTCCAGCTGATACACTGGGTGACCCCAAGCAAATGACTTAGCCACATTCCCACCAAAAATGGAGAAGGCTCCAGACTCTGAAAAATGACTGTCAGACCAAAAAATGTTTACAGAGCAGCTTGCAATCATCAAACAGAGGGCTCTACAAATGGAAAATATTACAGCGTATGCTATGTTCTAGCCATGAGTTTTAAAAAAAAGAACAGAAAAAAAGAAGCTTTGCAATCATGACTAGGCACATATGTTCCAAACAGAAATGAAACTCCTGGTTTTTGGGCATAGCTCTTTGATTTTTCATTACTTATACTTGATAAGACTAGGTCTAGAAACGAGAAAAATACATCACAAGTTCATACATACAGAATCTATGAAAGCTGTTAAATACTTCACAGACTGCAGGCACAACAAGGTTCTTGGAAAGAGGCTAGTTATCTATTATAGATTTAATTCCTACAGCTAAAAGTCAAATTTCCAGGTACAAGCCCTTCCTTCAGGTTCAGTCACCTTTTGTAAGTAAGTGATAAAGGAAAGAAGCACTTTTCATAAAAGGGAGAGTGCATAAGGGAAAACACAACCTGTATCAGGTCAGGATGCAACGAAGCACACACAAACCCTGACAGATGGAATGAGAAGCCCTTGTCTTTGATTTTGCACACAAGAAATCAAGATATGTGGTGTTCTATTACAGGAAGAGGGGGTATCTCCATCTGAACGGAACCCAGCAAATATTTTTAATCCTCCTGCTTGGGCTGGTTGGTAAGATTTAAATGAAGGTGCAAAGAAACCAATTGCCACTGTAGCAAGATGCTTGTTCCATCCAAATGACTGCTCCCTGTGGAGAAGGCAGCGGCAGAGTTTTCATCAGCTTCTTCTGCAACATATCGGTTCCGAGCACAAAGACTCAGCAGTAGGAACAACAAGAACTTTAATTCAGATGGAGGCTCAAGCTGTAAGCATATGACAATTTATTGATAAAAGCAAATCCTGATTTAAAGTATACACTGGCCAGTGTTACTGCCAGCAATTAATTATGGCTATGAACAATGACAGCTAAGACAAGCATATGGTGGAAAAAAGTGACAATATGATTAGTCACTGTGCAGGAAATAAGAGAAGCAAATATACAAGTCACAATTTTGTCTTTAACATCTACATAAAGTAGAGGTAACTGAGGTTTTCGAGACTCTACTAAAGAAACTGCCCGAGACTATTTATATTTTTACAGGGTTATTTTTTGTTTTCATTTTTATCCTTTAAACCAAGCAAACAAGCCAATAAAAACTAAGAAAATGGGATTATGACATGTAAAAGAAGGGTATCGACACTTTGTTGTCCTTGTTTATAGTCTTCTTCCAACCTGCCTCCGTAGGAAAGAATCACACAAAACAAAGATAGAAATACATTCATTGATTACAAAGGCACTGCATAAAAGCAACTCACCGCACATTGTTTCCAAATGCATAGCATAAGCAAAGCAAAAGCCTGCTATATTTCCTATAATTATCTTGTTCTTTAACAAAAATCAGCTGTACCCTTCATTCAACGTGTAAATCTAAGTAGGCAGAGAACGGAAATAAGCATTTTCTCTCCACGTGTGAAATTCATGATTAGTCTAAACAATTAAAAGCATCAGGTGCCTAATACCCATTGGTTTCTCCAAGCATTCAACATACTGCAAGTCGGCAGTGGTTCAAAGAAAATCTGGATTAAATAACGTGATTCAGATGTGAAAAGACTGACAATAAACAGCATTTTAGTACCCCTCAGTCATAAACCAGAAAGCTTTAGTACTGCTGTCCACATTAGGAAAATGAAACTGTTTCTTCTGAGAACAACACGCTGGGTGTGTGACCTCTGTGCGCCACAATGAAAACCAGGGGAAATTGTTTTTTTGATTTCCCCTGTTCCATCAGCATTTAAAAGCAGCCATACATGATAAAGTGTAACTACTAAAAAAAGCCAATTTTTCTTTTTAAAATCTTATAAAAACTCATTTTTTACCCACTTTTGTCATTTTAATAAAGCCATTTTATGATGTTGTTCTTCTTAAAGAACAATGCTCACAGAAGAACTACAAACAAAGCAATAAAAGGCTCTTCTCAAAGATCACTACGCGGATTGGATGGCCTCTGATCAACGCAAAAGCCATTCACTGCAAGCATTTCATGATGCTAACACAAATGATAGGCCTACCCATGGCAAGGAGGCAGCTACAGAGCTCTGGGAAGAAAACACGAAGCACAGTGACTTCTTTGGCATTTTATAAGGGCCTTCCTTATCTCCCTTCAAATCCCTACAGGAAAGGGTCTTTTGGTAGTTTCCACAGCCACTAATTCTTCTATAAAATGGATAGAAGAACAAACATGGTAATTGGACTCACCACACTTCTGGAGTTTTCTAGGCTGTAGTGGACAGATGAACTTATCCTGCTGTAAAAGAAACTTCTCAAATGCAAGTATATATCACAACATGCCACTAGCAGATTATGATAATAAAATGTGTATGAGGGAGGCTTCGGTGTGCTTAGTCATACTGTTCACAAGAAAAGACAGATTACTATAGATATGTTGCCACAATGATGCATAATTTCCAAAATTCAAATCTGAAAATAGATTTCAGAATAAAATTTGAGCAGAATTGCCAAAACCAGCAAGGTGTGGTTAAAAAAAAAAAAAAAGTGTGACTGTACGCTTGCCTCATTCCTGTAATCTTTCTGTGGCTAATGGCTATGGCTGGAGATGAGATATAGAGCTAGATGGACACTGGTCTGACACAATACATCTGCTCCTCAGTGCTCAGGGAGAAGCCAGATATAAAGAAGCGATAGCCTTTCTTAGACAGTTTAATCATGTTACTGATGGGTGATCTTTTATACTTAATATTTAATAGCAGTTCTTTTATTGTTAATGGGATGTGGTTTATGCAAATCTTATCCACTAGAGATACAGATTTATAAATTACTCTAAATTACAGTGCTGTAATCGGACAGTGTTGACATGAAACTCGAGTAGTTTAGGAATTTCCAGAGGCACGATGCCTGGAGCCAAAGTTTAATTTCAGCTCCGAAGCAGATTCCCTCTGCACCTTTAGGCTACTCATCTCCATTTCCTCCTCTCTAAACTTGCCTCCCAGGACTGTGCTAGAGGTTTAATTAATGAAGGTGAATTATCTTAGCATTGCCTCCTGAATTCCAGACATAACCAATAGTGAGACAAAGTTTTGGCTTAGTAAAACCTAAGTTTTACTTAGGCAAAACTGTAGCTGCATTTGAGGAAAAGCACACCTTCTTCCACTATGCCAGTCAGAAGTGGTCTTGCAAAACACCAAAACCAAAGCTATTCTATTTTTAATCTCTGCCAACAAGTGCAGTAGTCTGCCTTCAAGTGTGCAGCCGTTTACGCTGTTAAGCTTTCATACAGCCTGCACTCTGACCTGTGGCATCATGGCTCCTCTACTAACCACGCTCAAGTTAGCAAACTAAGATACAGTAGTCAGATGATAATCTATGTGTACCTGCCTTCTCAACCCCCAGATGCAGAGCAGACATCATCACTGGTTGTGAGCATGCATACTCTGCCAGGAGTCACCTCTCCTCAGAGGATATGTCTCCCCTTTCCCACCCACTGCCACAGGGCAGGTCAACATTCCTCAAGCTAGCTGAGCTCCTTGCATGATCACTCCCTAATCATTTCCACCCAAGACAGGTTAGCACAGATGAGCTCCTTCAACTTTTTTGGTTGAGCCTGCTCATTCTGACCAAAACAGGTCAGAGAACAACTGCAGCTGAGAAAGTGGGAATGAGGGGGTAGAGGAATATCCCAAGAGATGTGTGGTAAGTTCTTGTATGTGACGACCACACCATTAATCAATTCCAAGTGACTTGCTCAAATTACATGGCTGCCTCCCTGTGCCTTCATGTCATTCACATGACTTCACATTCATGGGACTCCCTGTGCACCCGGATTTGACCATCTCCATCTCTCAAGTACTTTTGTATGCTGTGATTCTAGTTGGTTTTTGGCATCAGTATCAAGAAAATAATTTCAGGCACGTGTTATTGAAGAGACTGGGGTTTTTTATGTGACACTAAACAGCTTTACATTGTAGAGCAAAAGGAAAAGGAAGCTACTGGAAGTACTGTAACTGGAAAGTGCCATTACTTTCCATCTGGTGACCTCCTGGCAATTCCAGAGGTATCACAGCAGGCACGTTCCTGTCCCACCTCCCTGTTTAGTTTCTCATGACAGTCATCATCACCCTCTTATCTTGTCTGGCCATTAGGATCACTTCATCATACTCTGCAGGCTAAAGATCCTCACTGAGTAATTTCAAACCTGTAACTTCAGAGTTGTGAGACAGCTTGTGGGTGAATGTCCTTTTTTCTTTTTTTTTTTTTTTTTTTTTTTTTTATACACAAGATGTAAAGTGATAGAGAACCTATTTTGCCTCTCAGATGCAAGATGTTCGTGTAATTCCCAAGATCAGCTTCAGCAAGTAAATGTCAGGAAAGGAGCTGCCAAAAAATGAAAAATTAAACCTATATCAGTCATTTATTACACAGAAAAGAATTAAACTGCTGTCAGTCCTAAGTTCCTCAAGGTCTGACTGTTTCTGTTTCAGTATCAAGTATATTGCCAGATCCATTAAAGAAAATGAGGACAAAACCAATGCATGTGCATGCATGTGCCCAGACACACACACAGTGGATGATAGTCACTCCACTCAAATCTCAAGGCAAGATCCATTTCAACTATCTGCTAATTACCATCCTGGAAAAGAGATTATATTCAGATTTTGCGATTGATATAAAAAAAAGACATATATGTGTTGTTAACGCAAGACAAAACATGAGCACCTCATCATGGAATTATCTGAAATCTATCACTTATTTTCATTTCATCAAAACAAGACAGGTGGTCTGCTCATCACCAAAAGCTGGCTGTTGTCAGAGATTCCAGCCACTGTGAAAAGCTTCTCAGAGGGTTACAATCAACAAGAGATGGAAACTCACTGAGTATTAAACTTTATTAAGTTTCTATTGATATTATGTTACAATCAAGACATTACAGGCCCCCTCTTACGGACTGCAAACTGGAGACCTGAATACTCAAAGGATTAAGGCTTTCATCTTATTCTAAATAGTTAAATTTGTTTTCACTTGGCAACTTTGCCAGGTCAAAACAAGCAAATTAATATGTATTTTTTTATTATGTATTTTTATAAACTGAACTCAGACATCAAATCTTTCCACTATACATACCATTTTCTAGCAAACTTGCACATACTTTCCATCCATTTATGTTCGCTGGCACCGAAGCACAGAGTATGAACTCCTTTCCCCTTTCCCCCCCCAAGCACCATTCTCTCCAGCATTCATTAGCTAAACTGAAACTAGTTATAGGACAACTAAAAGCAATATGTTAGTCAACAACTGATTATATTAAAAATGTGATACTCATTTGAGAATACCCTTATAAAAACCCCTAAGAAATCCCATGGCTTTTTATGAGTCTTTTAAGCTGTAATCTAGTTTATATACACAATTTATAGCATAGAAACTGAGTCAGCTGCTATGTAATCAAGGCTCCTCATGAGAAGTATAGCTTTGCAATGACTCAACATGCATTGTTCTCAACCTACATGAGCCTGAAACGCTGCAACCATCACCAAGGGCAGCTCACTGAGCCTTCTCTCTAAGATCCACAGGAAGACATTTTCACCTTCCCCTCCCACTCAGAAGCTCTCCTTATTGCTCTGCTAGAAAATGGAGTCTGCCCCTTCTCTGCCGCAGCTACTGTCTCCCAAACAGAACTCCCACCTTTTGACATCTATGTGTAATTAAGTGCCTCCAAGTATAGGTGAAACACCTTCATGCCTTTATTTTTGTTCCCTTCCCAGTTTGCTGTTAGGCTCCATCCTAGCCTAAAGTAGCCTTGACGCCTCCACAGAAAGACTCTCCCTGCCCTGAAATGCCTGGTCTCATTTTAACATGCCAGAAGTGGTTGGAAGGAGAGACTATACTCTGACCTAACTTTGAGTCCTCCCTTCCTCTACACCCTGCTGTATGCTGTCCCTTTGCCTGCAAGTCCAGATCAGGGATGCTGCTCACTGCTGCAGAAGTGAGACCTCCTCTGTACGGAAACGCAAAAACTCTGTGAAAAGCCTTCCCTTTGCATTTGGAACAGACCTGGGTTTAACTAAAGGCAAATTTTCCTATTCAGATGGGAAACGAGCAGAAAATGCAATACATATGAGTAAAAACTCATGTGCATGAGAGTTCCTGTTCCTAGTAAATAATTATTACCTGCAGTAACAGGCAGTGCAGATCTTCTCTCTCACCCCCCCCCCCCCTTTTTTTTTTAACTTGCTCTTTTCCCCTTTTTTCCTTTTCTTCAGTTACAGCATCAAAAGAAAACTAAGACCTTTTAGACACATAAATGAAGCATTTCTGCTCTGGAAAGGCATCAGCATCTGGACACCTGGCAAAACATAGTTCAATACCTACTGCACCTATTTCTCAACCCCCCTGACAGCAAGCATGAATATTCTTGCCTTTCTTCTTATTTACCAACAACATTTAAAGCCGAGAGTGTTCAGAAGTCCATTTCAATGGTTTTTGTTCTGGTTACATTACAGCAAATTGCTTTGATCTGGGGGAGGGAGGAGGAGGAGAGCAGAGAACATCTTAAGTTCACAAAGCCAAAAGCCAAGATGCACAAAACTGAAACATTCCAAAGTTAAAAATAATCGTCTTTAAACTGCAAGAGCAGAGCTGTAATTTTGAGCAGTACAGCATGACATCATGGTTTATATGGGGCCAGCTCAATAAATCAAACTGTGCCTAATTAGAGATCCTACTGCAAATCTACATTATTTGGACAAATAATTAAAACAGGACAGTCCATAACACAAGCCAGATATGTTTACTAAAATATGTTCTTTGCAAACTTTTAGGTTCACTACCACTTACAAAGCTTTCACATTTAGTAAATTATAGACCCCTAAGCTTTTATTTTAGGCTGACTTCACTTTCAAGGAATTCTTCAATTAACTTTACGTTGCTTTAAGCTCTTCATCCAACGAGAAAACAATCTGTGGCTTCTTACTTCTTCCAGTGCCAATGGCTGCCCTCCACATTTGACTTGCAGACTTACTGTCTTTTTAGAGCCAGGGTCTGTTTGTCTAAAACCAGCCTAGTTGTCATAGCATTTTGACAAGTCCTCTGTAAAAGGAGAACAAAACTTTGTGGTGGGTAAACTGCTAAGAATCATGAAGATTGTTCTCACAATTTCAACACGAGTGCCAAATTTAAGGAACACTCAGCAATAAACCCAGAGCTGAAAGCCCTGACTACCTGAGTTGCCCTTCTTTCCTACCTACCCCAATTTTTAATTTTCCAATTTCTACTTTTCTTTTCTCAGTTGTTTTTCTAAAATGTGTGCTTTTTCTCAAATCTAAAAGCTATGACATGCTCAAACATTTAAAGCCTAAAAAACCCCAGTGCTATCAAACATTACTATCTGTAGATGGTCAGGACACCTCTGGAATTGTTGGAAATGCTGTGGAGACTTTAACTATCAGTTACTGTGTAGATTAATATTAAACTCTTTGGCTCTTGATTTAACAAAAAGCATGAGCTGAACAAAAGGTACAGGATTCATTCCTAAATTGCACATTTTTCCTCGTGGAGCTTGAGAGATTTGTATGTAATTTTTTATCTCAGATTAAAAAAGAGAGGAGAGTGGGCAGCTCTTCTTCCTTTTCCCTTCTGACATTTGACTTGCTAAATGGACCAACATACAGAGGATTAGAAGAACTGTAAAGACAATGACTGAGGAGCAAAATGTTTGACAATGACAGCAAGAAAGGACTATACAAAAATGAGAGATATGTCTATTAGTGTAGTATTATGTTGTCCAAATAATTTTCTTCTACAGAACGTTAACCAAGTGCAGACATGGAGAAAATTATCATTCACTTCTTAATACACAGATTTTAGATATAACAATCCAGAGGGTTTTAAAGGAATCAAAGCACATTAAATATTATATGCATTACAAACTCTAACACAAAAAAGAAGCCTACAGAGAGTGGAAGCAAGGAGAGGTAGACTAGGAGGAATACAGAGAAATTGTCCAAGGAGCCAGGGATCAGGTTAGGAAAGCTAAAGCCCTGATAGAATTAAATCTGGCCAGGGACATCAAGGGCAACAAGAAAAGCTTCTATAGGTACGTCAGTGATAAAAGGAAGACTAGGGAAAATGTGGGACCTCTCCGGAAGGAAATGGGAAACATGGCTACCCAGGATATGGAGAAGGCTGAGGTACTCAATGACTTTTTGCCTCAGTCTTCACCAGCAACTGCTCTAGCCATACAGCCCAAGTCTCAGAAGGCAAAGGCAGGGACTGGGAGAACGAAGAACTGCCCACTGTAGGAGAAGATCAGGTTCGAGACCATCTAAGGAACCTGAAGGTGCACAAGTCCATGCGACCTGATGAGATGCATCCGTGGGTCCTGAGGGAACTGGTCGGTGAAGTTGCTAAGTCACTATCATAGAATCATAGAATAGTTTGGGTTGGAAGGGACCTTTAAAGGCCATCTAGTCCAACCCCCCTGCAATGAGCAGGGACAACCTTACTAGATCAGGTTGCTCAGAGCCCCGTCCAGCCTGAGCTTGAATGTTTCCAGGGATCCATCCTATTTGAGAAGTCGTGGCAGTCCAGTGAAGTTCCCACTGACTGGAAAAGGGGAAACATAACCCCCATTTGTAAAAAGGGAAAAAAGGACGACCCAGGGAACTACAGGCCAGTAAGTCTCACCTCTGTGCCCAGCAAGATCATGGAGCAGATCCTCCTGGAAGCTGTGCTAAGGCACATGGAGAATAAGGAGGGGATTGGTGACAGCCAACATGGCTTCCCTAAGGGCAAATCCTGCCTGACAAATGTGGTGGCCTTCTATGACAAGGTTACAGCATTGGTGGATAAGGGAAGAGCAACTGACATCATCCACCTGGACCTGTGCAAAGCATTTGACACTGTCCCGCACGACATCCTTGTCTCTAAATTGGAGAGACATGGATTTGATGGATGGACCACTTGGTGGATAAGGAGTTGGCTAGGTGGACGCACTCAAAGAGTTGTGGTCAACTGCTTGATGTCCAAGTGGAGACCGGTAACAAGTGGCGTTCCTCAGGGGTTGGTATTGGGAACGGTGCTGTTTAACATCTTTGTCGGCAACATGGACAGCAGGATTGAGCGCAGCCTCAGCAAGTTTGCAGACGGCACCAAGCTGTGTGGTGCGGTCGACACGCTGGAGGGAAGGGATGCCATCCAGAGGGACCTTGACAGGCTTGAGAGGTGGGCCTGTGCGAACCTCATGAAGTTCAACAAGGCCAAGTGCAAGGTCCTGCACATGGGTTGGGGCAATCCCAAGAACAAATACAGGCTGGGCGGAGAATGGATTGAGAGCAGCCTTGAGGAGAAGGACTTGGGGGCGTTGGTTGATGAGAAGCTCAACGTGACCCAGTAATGTGCGCCTGCAGCCCAGAAAGCCAACTGCATCCTGGGCTGCATCAAAAGAAGCATGACCAGCAGGTCGAGGGAGGTGATTCTCCCTCTCTACTCCGCTCTGGTGAGACCCCACCTGGAGTACAGCATCCAGCTCTGGAGCCTCCAACACAAGAAGGACATGGACCTGCTGGAGTGAGTCCAGAGGAGGGCCACAAAGACGATCAGAGGGCTGGAGCACCCCTCCTATGAAGACAGGCTGCGAGAGTTGGGCTTGTTCAGCCTGGAGAAGAGAAGGCTCCAGGGAGACCTTCTAGCAGCCTTCCAGTACCTAAAGGGGGCCTCCAAGAAAGCTGGAGAGGGACTTTTGACAAGGGCATGTAGTGATAGGACAAGGGGTAATGGCTTTAAACTGAAAGAGGGTAGATTTAGATTAGATGTAAGGTTCACTATGAGGGTGGTGAGGCTCTGGAACAGGTTGCCCAGAGCAGTTGTGGATGCCCCATCCCTGGAGGTGTTCAAGGCCAGGTTGGATGGGGCTTTGAGTAACCTGGTCTAGCAGAAGGTGTCCCTGCCCATGGCAGGGGGACTGAAACTAGATGATCTTTAAGGTCCCTTCCAACCCAAATCATTCTATGATTCTATGTTTATAAAGACATGGCAAATGCACCTCCCTCAACCACAGCCACCATGACCAGCATACCCTTAAACAGGAATGTACCTTTTAAACCTCCATTTGAATTCTTTGTTACAATAAAAATGCATCAAATTTGTAAATTAAGATTTTTTTTTTTTTTTTTATTTAAGACTGTCTTTGTGGACAGAAATATTATGACTGACCTTTGTTAAGTGCAAGCATTTGGAGCCATAGCCATTCCAATTCCCTTATATTCTCAGTGTGCAGCAACAGATTTCTCAGGAAAAAAATACCCTGTAACTATTTGGACATACTTCTGAAAGCAACAGTGAAAATTAAGAAAGCAGCCTTCTCAAAGAAGTATCTATTTTTGCAATGTGTGCTTTTAAAGCACAATGCTTACGGAATGAAATACTTCAGTTCTCTTGTGTAAACTTGTACAGATTGTTTGCTATTGATCTTTTGAGTCATATTTTGGCAGTAAACTGGTATCCTTGTAGAAAATATAAGTACTGCAGACCAAGTGATGTAATCTACATCTATATTTAACTTTTTTTTTTTTTTTTTTTTAAACAGAGGAAAACTCAGGAAAGGATATGAAAATCAAAGACAGGTTAAAAAAAACAACCCAGAATATTTGTAGTTAAATTTATATTTCAAAATACATAACCTGGACTCCATACTTCATTCTTTTTTCCCAGATTATGAGCCTTGTGATAATGAAAACCTTCAGAAGAGATAGACTGATTGTTTGTAGGAACATGGCTCTTTTAAGTCACAGGACAGAACTCAAATGAAAAAAAGTAGTGTTTCTACCTGTACTCAAGATGTAGGACTATAAACTACTTTCTTAACTGAATTCCGTAAACTGACTCTGTAAAACCGGGGAAAAAAATGATCTCAGGGAATTGAAATCTACAGTTTTATCACAGTGGATTCTTCCTTCCTCCCTGCCCCCAAGCTACTGTCTATTCAAGGGGGGGGGGGGGGGGGGGGGGGGGGGGGGGGAAGAGAAGAAAAAAAGCCCCAAGAAAAAAAAACTAAAATTGCACTGTAGTGAGGCCATCCACATGGCCCAGGCTTGTGCTATGTGTGCAGTACATGTACATGCACTGCATGCTGATGCAACATTCCCTCTCTGCTTCTGTTGTGGCCCAAAGCAGGTGCCACAATGTTCGGGTTTCTGGTCCTTTGTGGAGTACATAACACTGCATGGCAGTTTGGACAGAAGCAGGAAGAGCCTATGGAGGAGGGTAGGTGACAGAGGGAAACTAATGCAATGCTCTTGACTGGTAATTAAAGCTTTGCTCAGCCTCACACTCCCAAATGTCGTAAGTCTTGAACCAACAAATGAGATAGCCAGGAAAGGACAACAGTGAGTGAGAGGAAGAGCGCACAAGCAAGAGTGCAAGCAAGAGCGTGAGCAGGAGATGGAACATGTGTGCTTCCCCCTTTCCTCCTCTCAGGTTTTTCCCATCAACTGAGAACCACTACCTAGGGGCTCCAGTCTCTTCAAAGTGTGGTTACCCTAAAAATAAGAACACGGTCAAGGCCAATATGTTGGAGGAATCCTACCCTTTAAATCCTAGGTCAATGTTTTCTTACCTCTCTGAAGCAGGGACTCACTGATGCCAGCTTTTTCATACCTTTTCCTTACTCCTTCTCACGCCACCAGTATCACTGCCTCTCTACCCTCCACTCCTTGTCACACTGCCTCCCACCTCTTCCTCATTGCCACCTGGGAACCAGTTGTGTGGGGAGCAGTCAAGATGAGGACAAACACCATGCACCCACTTCTGGGCAACTACGACCTTTGTTTCTTGGAATAAAGCATCTTGAACTCCAGAGTTCATTTGAGAACATCACTAATAGCCTTTCAGATGGAACTGCAAGGAAGCAGCATATTTAAGACCTAAGAAGTTTAAAATTCACACAACTTGCATTGACTTTATTAGAGGCTGAAACCCATGTAAAATCTGTTTGAATAATAAGCAAGAGATTTTTGCCTTACATTACACAAAGGATCAGATTAGATGGCTACAGAGGGTCCTTCTGACTAAGTTATGACAATATAGATGCCAGAGAATTTTAAAGATCAAGATTATTTCCCAGTATGAATTACACTACTTCTTGTTTTAGTTTTGGTCTTCTAAAACCAGACAAAACCCAAAGGAATATTATGCACACAGCAGCCCAGAGCCTGCCTTCAGATACTGTCCAAATGACACTGCTTTGACCGAGGAGATAGCAATACCTCTGTTTCCATTAATTCTCTGTCAAGAATCACAGGATTCAAATTCTTGGTCTCCAGCATTACCTCATGCTCGGGCCTCTCACTGATTAATTAAAACTGTATATGTATAGGAAAAAGAACAAAAAAGCAGAACTGCAATACTATGAACCAAGACTGTCCCTGATAAAAGAAACGGACTGCTGTTCTCGACTCCTTTCCATAGGTTGATTGTGAATTGTAACCAGACAAGATCTCCTTTTTCAAGCTTCCAGCAACTGGCAAACATGTCTAATGCACAGGAAGTCATATTTATAGTCGCATTACTCTCCACAATATACCAATTCTCTTGTAATCAGAACATGTCTCTAGGCCTGCTAAATGAAAGATCTTTTTCCTTGGGATTGCAGCCTTTTGACAGGAAGCTTCCAAATCTACAGTTAGTAATGGCTGTGGAGGGGAAAACACAGCATAGTACAGCCCCACATCGTTATTAGACAGTAAAGACATATCAGACTGTTTTTTTAAAAAAACAAACAACTCTGGAATCCTGGTATTGCAACTTGTGTTAATTACTCTGTTGAATCATCATTTAATTTACAATATTTGTTTAACTTACCTACTTTTTGTTACCTAGCTTTAAATTCTTCTTGGGTATAGATAGATAAAGAACTTACTACTACATAAGCTTTGGTATATACTTGAGCAGGGCCTTTGAGCACGCAGATATTCCACAGGAAATCTGAAGCAGCGCACCCTGCTTCATTAAAGGAAAACCTATTTCAAACTTCTTCAAACTACTGCAGGTGACAGTTAATAACTCGCTTGTGCATTTGTACTGTCGCCCTGCATACAGAAAAGTATTAGGAAAAAACCCCAAACACCTACTTGAAATTTTCAAATACCTTTCCGGCAGCCATATTAGAGTATTTAAAAGGGCACAGCGCTAGCCTTGGCCAAGGATTCCCCCTCGTCCCTTAAATACAGACAAAAAGAATACCATTTTTTAAGGAAGACAGAAAAAGAGATTAATACTTTACCAAAGGAGAAATTCTTCAAAAGCAAAAAACCACCGTGAAAGTTGTTCTTACCTAAAATTGAAAGAAAAGAGAGAGGGGAAAGTAAATAAGATTAAGAATCATCCCTTGGAGCATTGCACCTTCAAAACACAAAGAATTCCCAAACAGTATTTTACAGACATCATGACAGCATGGAACAAATCTAAAGAAAACAAGCTACACCAGAACAGGAAATTGCAATTTCTTTGAAACAATAATTAACCTTAAGAAGGAAACCACTACTAATATAAACAAACAAGTAATAAAGGAAGCTATTTTACCACAGGGAAACCTGTCTTAAAGCAGCGGAACAAGGGAATATAAAAAGAGTTTGCCAGAAGTGATGGGTCTCTAAAGAAAATCTGAGCAATTCTGTAGTAAAGATCATGCACACGCAGACTTCAAATAGGAAATCTTCAAGGTTTCAAAGAGAAGGCTGGACCAGCAGAAATTCAGTAACTTTTAAACACAGGACTCAAATTTAAACTGAATGTAATCTCATACTGCTGGCACTTCACCAGGAGGAGTTTGAAGGATATCTAGCAGGCTAAATTGCTTTTATAATCATAGCTTTTGATGCCAAATCCTTGTCATTTATAAATAACTACAGTTATAGTAAGCATCTTGGTGATTATTCCATTATCTTAAATGGGAATCAGAAATGGGAAAATATGAAAAAATCAGAAACTTGAACTTTTTTCATCAGAGGGTAACAATTTCAAAATTTTTCATGAGAAATATGCGTACAAAATTGAAAACAGGTCTATTTTTTAGAATGTAAAATCATTACTTTTTACATAAAAACTCATTCTTAAATCTGAAGTATTAATTTTTGCTTCCTTTTACTGCTTGCAATTCTTAAATAGTTGCAAGAAAGCAGTAGTCTTCTTGTATTTACTGATATTCCAGTGGGAGAATAGAAGTTGATAGACATGTAAGAAAGCTGTAACTAAAATAAATACTAAAAACAGAAACAATTTTTATTTCAGATGTTAAGTCAACTATCTGCAAGTAACAGCATTTCAGACTGTCCTTATTTGTTCTTGTTTATTACAGTGGGGCCCTTTGTGGTTTCTAGTATTTTGGCAACTGGAACATACACAGTAAAGCTAGCAACACAACAGAAGTTTAGCAAAGGCAACCAGAATTTGATTTAAAAAAACAACAGAATAGAGCAAGCAGCTCTACAAACAGTGGAACCAAAGTAGTTTGGCTTCCTATGAATTTGTGTCCTATGAATTTGAAAAAACCTTTAGTAGGTCCACAAGCTCACAGTAAAATCTTGCTCTTCTACCTGGGAAGCCATTCTCATGAAATTTATTGAAACTTATCATCATCAAAATCTCTTTCTCAACTGGTCCATCCCCATCACTGGGAATGACTGTCAGACAGATAAAAGTCCTTCTTCCCTAGAAGAACAAGCCAACGAGAGAAGTACCAGATCCAGTACTTTTACATGGATTCATTCAATTTTTACGAAGTGGCATTTAACTAAGAAAAAGAACTTTCCTGCTCTCTGAACCAGCTTCTTAACACTATAGCAGTGTTAAGTTTTGTTTCTTCTTGTTATCTTTTACACGCATTTAGAAGGATCACTACAAGAGAAAAACCTTTATATGATGCTAAAATAGATCTATGGTCAGCAAATTCCAATACTTACCTACAAGGAGATTTTAGTAAAGTCAGAAATGGAAAATATTTGTTACGGAGATCTGAAACACAAATATACCACCTGTGCCTCATCACCTTCACACAGTGAGTTTTTTTCCTCTCTCTCCTAAAGGGATTTGGGAAATGGAAATTTCCAAAGCTGGACAAATGGCAGAAAATAACATGTACAAATTAAGAATGTCACAAAGTTGCACTCAGGAAGCTTAAGAGATTATCTCTGGAAACACCTTCTCAAATGGAAAAATGATGGCAGCAGCAATCACGGGAGATGAGGGAAAGTCAGGCCTATCGAAAAACAAGACAAACGCCCCAATTCCCAGGAGAAAACTTAGAGCAAGAATGAAGGAAGATTACTGATGGTTAAATTATGCACTTTTCTCATGCTGTTAAACCAAAGAGCAACAGGGCATTCAGAAACCCTCCGCATCACCCTGTAGCTATCTACCTACTTGAGCTCACCAAGGGCTCCCAAGTAGCTAAGCAGTAAGCCAGAAAGCTCAAGCAGTCAGCGACAGCCCTGCAAGGGGGTGTTTTAAGATACAGGCAGACCACCAATGAACCAGAAACAAAGGCTTTGCTTCTGCAAAAGACTTGACAGAGGTCGAGTCTCAAAAGAATTGCAAGAAATCCCAAGGCAGAGACAGTGTATGGGCCCTTTGCAAAAGCCAGAGGGAGCCAAAAGAAAGGCTCCGGGCACAGACCTCTGCACCGCTGTTCCACTGAACTATCTCTCTTTGATGCGTGATACCTTCACGGCACAACCTTTGAGCATCGTGCCTACCCCTGAGATCATAATTTTCTTCAATTCCACTTGTTCTATTCTTTTTTTTTTTTTTTTAAAACCCTGAGATTCCCCATATCCTTCTGGTATCTTGTAATGAGAGATTGCTGAACTGGTGAATAGATACCAAGAACATGCAAAATCTGCAAGCAGATTCGAAGAAGCATTTCTGTGCACTCTCCCTGGAAGATAAGGTGCCAACACCCAATTTAAAGAGTTTGCTGCAGGCTTCCTACCGTCCCGGTACGACTAAAGTACACAGGTATCTTTTACACCAGAAAAGGTCACAGGAAGAAAGGCGTACACAGCAAAAATAAAATACTAAATCTTTACTTCCTTGGAGACTTCACAGGGCTTTTTCTGAATATGTAGGACTTTAATGTTGGCCTTTTGCATCCCCCTATGCCTGTTGATCTTTGGCCAAATACAAGTTGAAAACTACTGGAGTACCAAAAAGACCGTACAAAGCATTTGGAGAAAGCTACCTAGCTGCACATAGAAACAAACAGTGACCTGCAGTGTTATCAGACAAGCTGTCTGAAGCTTGACAACACACCACAAATGCCAACCAAAGAAAAGCATGTGCAAAAGTCACATTAATCCTTAGGTAAATCTAGATTTAAGTAGTCCAATAAATAAGACTATGAACTATAGTTCTGGCCATTTAACCCACAGTTATTTTGGCTTGGTACACTTGTTATCAGGCCACCTGAGCCAGGACACTGCTGTTAACATCTGTTTCCTGCCTTTCGGGCCCTTCCTCAATCAGAGCTTCCACTGCACTCCGGAGTTTGACCGAGACAAGAGCCGGACGAAGCTTACTTTCTCTCTGCAGACTGTTTGCTGCTTTGAGCAGCAAGAGGCAACTACAACTTGACATGAACTGGAAGGCGGGCAATGTCCTGCCTCATAAACTTGCAGGAGAAGTGAAGGTACAGGTTTTACAGAAGTTGCTTAAAGACAGTTTCTTTTTTCACTTCTACTTCATTCAGTGCCTTTCAATTTTGAAAAAGAAACTTTTAAGCTTTGCTTGATTCATTTTATAGTTGAAAGCACAAAAAGGAGTTTAGAAGAAAAGCAAAAAAATCAGTTCTACAGCCAATGCGCTGGTTATTTAGCCTAAAGAAAACAAAAGCCAGAAATATCATTTCACTGCTCAAGCTGAAGACAGATTCTAGATACACAGCTTACATAAAGGCACGTGTCAAACAATATGCTTGATTTTTGCTTAAACACTGATTCACTGAATAAAATCTATGTTACTCTTTTATGTAAACAGTTCATTTAAAAGCAGAAAAATGAAATACAGACAACATTAAGCTGGACGTGAACTTTTGCCATCCCCATTCAGGCATCTATGTAATTATAATCATTAACTCCATTAGCATATACTGCAATGTACGCAAAATGTGCTGCATGTTGCATTAGAGAACTTTTTTTTTTTTAAAGATTTTTTTAATGATATGTTTACATTAAGAATTTACTCATCTGGTGCACCTTTTGAGACTAGCAGATCATAGGATGAGTTTGTTTTCCTTTAAGATGTTTGCAAAACGTAATCAGAAAGCGCATATAAAATTTTATCTCAGGCATCAGTATGTCCTTTATTAGAAGTAGTTGAGAGGTATGCCTTATAGAAATAAGCTGGGTTTTTTTCTGGCTAATTATCACTTTGACCATTCTTTTCTCTTAACAGAATGTTATTTCCAAGAAATGTCACTTATCTAAGTATCAAGGTTGTTTACATTCTACACAAATGTTACACTCTCAAGCTTTCATTTTTGAAAATGTCAAAAAGTAAGGGGGATGATGCTGTGCTTGTAAAAACATTCTTTATTAACAGAATGAGTCTCATGGCATTTTAGGTTTCCCACAAGACATTCTTCTGCCTATCATTTCAGAACTTTTTCCGCACACCTCGTTTTCCTGATACAGGCTTTGGCAGGTTGCGAGATATGAGCTGGCTGGAAAATGATAGCTTGTTTTCAGCATAACCTTCTACTGTTAAACATTAAGCACTTTTTGCACAAGATAATTCAGACTGAGCAGCACATACAGAGAAAAGACGACAGTTTTAGCTGAGGAAAACTGAAGTCCTGAAGGATGCCAAAGACTTCATGACAGTTTTACAGAGAAAATGAAGGAATCTTGAAAAAATAATCAGCGTTTCTTGCAAATTCTACATTGTCTTCATTCAGGTTTCCTAAGAGTCTTGAGACCATTTGGCAGCACACTTTCTAGCAAGTTTAGTGGAACATCAATACAGACACTCCATGAGGGACCGGTAGTTAAAGAAAACACGTACACAAATAGCAGAACAAATACTGATCTTCAGGTACAAAAGAGGCCCAGTCAGCCAGCCCACAGTAAGGGAATGACCAAGACTTCAAAGAGTATCAGAGAACAAGCTCACATGTTTTCTTGATCAACAAGATCAATTTCCCAGCTACTCCGTTAAGGAATCAATAGGTGGACCGAATTTGACGGGAAGAGTTGTACCTGCAGCCCCAGGAAGTTTCAAAAGCTGGAGACAGTATCACAAACTTGCCATTTGTATTTTGTAAGCTTATATCTGTGCAAATACACAAGAAGAAACAGGAGGCTTTACTGACAGACAGCAACTGACTCACGGTCCTGTTGCAAAGCTTACTAATGTCATAACACTATCATTGCTAAACCCATGAACGTGAAAAAGACTTCAGATGATAAAAATCAGAATTCACGTAAGGATAGAGAAAGTTTCTAAAGCTGCCTGGACCACAGATATCTAATGGCGCTTTTCATTTAGCATTATGGTCAGCTATCTGTAAAAAGCATATTTAATGTTTCATAAACATAGTTTAAAACAAAAGTGCTTCTAATCAGATCTGGCAGGAAAGGGAGAAATGCATACATAGAATGAGGTAAGTGTGATCTTGCCCAGCTGAAGAACAGGGAATGGCAGGGCTTCAGGCCATGACTCACACAGACACTAAACAGTAGAAAGCTAGAGATAATTCTCAGGTAAACTTTGCATGAGCCACTACGTCATCCTTCTCTACCCTTCCTGCATTAATCATGTCGTTAGTAACCTGACGCAGCCCGAGAAGAATGTCTGATTTACAGGGAGCAAAGCAATGCTAACAGAACAAACACTTTGGCAGGTCAAAAAAGGAAAGACCAACCTAAATTTCATTTTAGTTCAAACCACATCCTAGAAGAACAGGAAAACTAGGAAAAAGAAAAACCAAACCCAAAAAAGATATCTTCCCACTGTGAGATTGCGTACTTCGTTGAAAGTTCCTGATGAACCAGTTAGTGAGAGCACAAATACGAAGGATATGCAAGAGCACACGGATAAAGAACCAGCCCGAACACGTACCTAAACAAAGCAAAAAGGAAAAAAACCCCCGAGCTTTCTTTTGAAGTTTTCATCACAGTTATGTAATTTCCACATTAGTCTAGATGTTTTTAAACATCTTTTATAGCGTACAGTTGTGAATCAATTGTACAGTGTGTACAAAGTGTACTGTTAGGAAAGATTCATGTCCCAGACGGTTATCTTGGTTACTCCACTAAATAAAGAAGGACAAGGGGAAATACTGGGGCAAGAGAAAAATGTAAAATTTCAGAATTTCTTTTAAAAATTGTTACTCACTCTGGATTGATAGCAGTCACTTTAATAAATGTGGCTATCACTTAAAATATTGTGTATAGCTATTTCACCTTAAACATCTCAAAAAAGTAATGGTCATTTGAAGGAAGAGCAGATTACTTCCATTCACTCTGAAGCAAATAAAAAAACCCTGTAGATTACTTTAAAAGCAGAATGAAATTATCCTTAAGTTTGTTGAAGCAATGAAAATTATCACCCAAAATATGCAAGGTGTGCAGGTAGCAGCAGCAGCTGTGTTAAAAAAGTCTACAAGAGCCATTTCACGGTAGCAATTCTCAGAAGAGCATCCACAGCAAATGTGTGCTAATCGTATGGAAACTCCACTGCTTATGGGGTTTTGTTCAGGTTCTCACAACTTCATCTGCTTCTAAGTCTTCCTAACTAGGCTGCCTATTTTCTTAATGTTTCCTTCCCATAGAACACTCCCTTCTCCCTCCCTTTCTTCTCATTTCATCTTAGCGTCAATCCTGTGAACTGCCAAATTGATTTCTTAGCTTCATGACTTCAAACCACAGGGTTGCAGGTCTACTTTCCATCATAAAGCAAAGCTCTAGGAATTGAAAAGCAAAGTCAGAAAAAATTATTTTATCTCCTCCTTTTCTCCTTTGTCTTTGACCCACTACAATGGCCGCACGTGAGCTACTGATACCTAAATGTATCACCTCAGTTAAAACCAGCTAATCATATTCATTGCATCCCTTTCTCAATACTAGAAGTACCATACAAAATATTACTAATTTTATAGCTAAAATGTTAAGACAATACATCAAAATATTAGTGGAATGCAAAATAACAAAGAAAATACACTTATCTTCTGACACCAACTTGGAAAGCTTCTCCATTGTGCCATGACAGTAGGCCTATATCTCTCATTAAAATTTAAATCAAGGTGTTTTGAAGGTTTTCTCAACTTACGTAAATGGGCATGTCCCTTTCCTGGCTTCTTGCTTTAAAGCCAACATTGACTTGAGAGAAGCAAAAAACTGTTTTGTCCCTGATACTTGTTCAATGTCATATGCAGAAAACCACTAGTAATTCCAAATCCAAAACAGGCCGTAATCTGCTTTACAACTATTCCCTTTCTCAGCAGTTTTTTGAAGGTCAGCTAAAGACTATGTGGGCTACAGTGAAAAATCTCTCAGAAGAGTCCCTACATAGATAAACAGGGTTTGCCAGAAAATGGTAGGTTGGTAAGAGTGATCTGTTTGTGCTTCATTCAGCAAAGGTGTTAAGGACAGTTTCACAACTTTGGTTTGTCTGGGGAGGAACTGGGGTGTCTGGTTTGTTCTTTTTTAAATTAAGACCTTCTGAAACCAAAGAAAAGATTTAGAGACACAATGCCAACAGCTTAATGCATATTCTATAGCGTATATGAGCACTCTGGGGAACACCTGCACTCTGATAAACAACAGATTCCATCTTCCCCTGCCCTGAGGAGTATAAACCAGACTCACAGTTTACACCTAATCTAATGGTGGCTTTCAAAACAAACACATTTCAGACACATCTAGCAAATATTCCTCTTCCCACTCTGCATCCAAAGCTTTCTCTTGAAAAAAAGGTCTTCTTCCCTGATGAAGACTTCAAGGATATCTTCCAAATCTGCCAACATCTTGCATTACATAGTACACCTAAGAATTTTAAACTGACCTTTGTCCCCTCTGAGAAAGCCATCAGTCTGTTCCAAACGACCCACGCACACTCATCAGAAAGCCAAAGCTCCCAGAAACTCTTTCAAATACGTAATGTATCTGTCCCATGGGGTGAGACTGTGTGCGCCTCTACGTGCACACAAAAGGGTGAAAAGAGCATTCCAAGTCTTGAATATCCCACAGCACGCATCCGGCCCTTAGAGGCCTTTCCCTATTCCTTGTTCTGTGGCTCTGTCTCCTTCCATGTCCACACATAAAAAAGGTCTCAAAAATTTACTCACAACTTGGAAGTAACGTGCACGTGCACTTTGCCAGCACAGGCAAGGAGGAGGAACACCCACAACCCACTTATGCTGCACACCTACTGTAGCGAGGCTTCTGGGATGGCCACACGCAGTATGAATACCACCCCCAGAAAGCTGCGCTGTCCCCAAGGGAGAATGCAGTGGAGCTTGCACTGCTGTTATATGCCCCATGCAAATGCACAGTTTTCTAGTGGTGGGAACTGAATTTGATACCTCTGCCAACTTAAAAATCTATCCCTAGTGAGGAAAAACAAAAACAAAGAAACAAAACAGACAATGGCTATAGAGACTCCAGAGGAATGTAATGACTATAACAAAAGGCAATAGCAGTAGTGTGACAAGGGTTTATTAACGGGTCAAAAACCAGGCTGAAATGACTCATCCACAGAACCAAATCCCAGCAGGATTGCCTTAAATCTTCTTCAGACACTGCAGGCCTTCATGTAGTTTGTATTCAAGTTCTCCTGGAAGGGACAATTGAAAAGAAGGCTCTATCTGCTCTTTCACCTCTTGATCAGAAGGGCGCCCTACCAAAGCAGGGCAGCGTCGCTATCCCCTTTGAGCAGAGCAGCAACAGCCTCAGAAGCATCACGCTGTACCCTCTTAATGAAGGGCAGTGAGTCAGAGCAGAGCACAAACAACTCCTACCAAACTGCCACCGGTGCAATGCAAATGGTTTTCTTAAAGTGATTGTAAAACTACAGTAAGAAAACGCTGATCAACAGAAGTTTGTACAACTGCTACTAAAAGAGCACATAAACAGGCTATAAATGTGGAGAGAGGTGACAACTTAGGTATTTTATTCCATTCATTCAAGGGAAGGCATGTCTAACCATCTCAAATACAGCCTTGCTCCTTCAAAACACTACCTCGACCTTTGCTACTACTAGGAAGTAGGACTTTCATGCACCCTATATACTTCAATATTTCAGCTTGTTTATTAATGCATATGTAAGTGTCATTCAAGTATGCAAGAGACAGCAGTGTGTTGTGATTTTGAGCATTTCTACATTCACATATAATTACTCCCAACCCATCCCAACCCATTACCTTCAGCCCATCCATGCCAGGCCTTCTCTCAATTATCCACCTTAAATAGCTCAGTAACACAAAGGTTAAAACATGAATTCAACAAAAATCTCAATTCCTTAGTTACAATGATTAAAAAAAAAAAAAAAAAGTCCTACTCTTTTCACTAACAAATCGACAGATCTTCAAACAAAGCTTTCTAAGTAAGATGTTGTCCTCCTTGATGTTCCATGTGCACCATGGAACAGCCTTTGAAGGGGACAGTCACAACAGTTAGGTTTTAGTTTCTTTCCGGTTACCAAGTCAGGTGCCAAATTCTTTTATATATTTGATGGGGAGGTAAACGCCTACAACAGTGCTTCAGCTGGATGCCTAAAGGTGAAGGAGAAATACCAGAATACACGGAGATCAAAAAGGGACAGTCACAGACCTGGCAGGGATTATGAACTGAACAGAAAAGAAACCCACCACTTTTTGGACAGGAGTGAGACATGGAACAGACATCTCTACGGTTGCCAGAAAAGCAACAGAAAGCCAAAAATTAAACTTGCTGCAAACCATTCCTCAAAGAGTGACTCAAAATAGTAAAGAACTATTTGGTTCTTAAATAAAATACTATGATAATGTGTCAAGAAGTATTACATTATCATAGTATGACTTAAGTATTTGTGAAAGCTATGTAAAAAGTTTCCTTTCTCCCTGCTTGGAGGGCTGAATTCTAGCAAGAAATCCCTGAGATCCTGCAATCATTTTCTTGGGGATTTAGCACATTGGACAAGTCACTGGTCTTAAGAAGTGCACCAATTCACATCTAGTATTGTCTTAATACCCCCTGCCCTGACTAAAGACAAAAAAGTACCATAAAGCATCTAATTGTGCTATACTGAAAATCGGGAAAAGATTTTTTTTCTCTTCTTTAAAGCAGAAGCACAGAGTTTCCTTATATACATCTTGTTATTAGTCAAAACTAACCCAATACACTTTGAAGAAAAACACCCAAATAACACATTTAACTTCATTGTTATGAGAAAACAAGTTAATTAAATGCTTTGTGATAAATCGCCTTGAAAAGTCAAGGAGATAGATTGATGGATCAGCATCTTTTCCCACATCTTACATCGCTAGATGATTGTCGTGGTTTAACCCCAGATGGTAACTGAATACCACACAGCCACTCACTCCCCCTCTCCCCAGTGGGGAAAACTCACGGGTTGAGACAAAAGCAGTTCACCAGGACAGCAAAGGAAAAATATAAAAATATTTTAATAATGATAATAATAATAATAAATATATATATAAGGATAATAGAATATATGAAACAAACTATGCACAATTTCTCACCACCCGACGACCGATACAGCCCGTCCCGAGCAGCAGCCAGGGAGCAGGGGTATCCCCCCCCGCCCCAGCTATCCCAGAACAGCAAGTTCCAGAGAAAGCAGGTGAGGAAACAAACAGACAAATGAATGAAAAAATGAAAAGCAGGGAACAAAAAGCAACCAGAAGGGAAGCTCAAGGCAAGTGGCCCACTGGCCAGCCCTCACTTATACCACGCATGACGTCCATGGTATGGAATACTCTCTTTGGCCAGTTTCAATCAATTATTCTGGCTATACCCCTCCCAAGATTTTGCACCTGCACATTAGCAAAAACTGGAAAACTGCAAAATGTTCTTGATTGTTTAGCAGCAACCAACAACATTAGTGTACTATCACCATTCTGCACACACTAAATCCAAAACACGGTAGCTGCTGAAGACAAAACTAGCTCCATCCCAGCCTAAACCAGGATAATGATTTTGTAAGGTGCATATTTACACAGCACTTCACAAAACCGTTCCTAATAGAGTCAAATTGTTTTCACCAATTAGTAAAACAGGATTCTGGTTTTATCTCTTTCCTGTGACTTCATCAGTAACTGTTCACCAATTACAGAAAGTTTCTCAAAAGGTTAGCCCTTTTTGACTTTAGAGTCTAAATTCCACGCTTCACTGTCAAAAATTAGGAGCTTAAATCAGAAAGCCACTACAGATCCAAAATCTAGCACTTCTAATGTTAAAATGCAAAAATGCGTAAAAATGTGAGAACACAGGGCATCTGTAGTTTTAAAAACTCCAAAATGCTTCTTTTGTTAAGAGGTGTTATTACAGCCATTATGGTATCTGTTATCTTATTGTAATAGCTAATAGAAAAGTGATCAAATGGCACATTACCTGCAAAAGTATGAGGAAGACTATCATGGGGGTACTTGAGATTACCTGATATTGACATGGGAGAGGAGACAATTAATCATGTCCAAAAAGCAGTGGGAAATCAACATAGCCCGGTAGAAGTTTAGAAGTCTAAGAGTTCAAGAAAGTTATCCAGAACACATGAGCTAACCCAGACTAACTGGTGCCTTCTCCCTCTACTCTGTCATTATCTATCAGTAATAGATGGTTTAATACTAGAAATATATTATGCGGTTTTCACTCTTGGCAATAACTTCCAGAAACAGCAGGCAAATATAAAATATAATTCAGTTTGAAACAACTGTGTATGTGTATTAAATGAGTTGCTACCAGCAAATAACATAAAAATGCCTTCCTGTGTCCAAATAATCCCATTTTCCTTCCCTTTCTCTTCTATTACGTCCTTGGATCACCTTCTAAAAACAGAGATCGTACTTGTTTCATTCCTCAGCACGTGGCAGGGCTGAGTTCCGTTTCACTCAGTTCTTCCTCCCAGTAGCCTGCCTTCATCTCCTCTTGCACCTCACCTGAGCTCCTTGGTCACATCTCCATAAAAAAGACAAACCGTTGCTAGTATACCATTCAACATCAATACCATGGCATTCTTTCCCCTCCTGTAGCTGCCTGGCTGTGGGCTACACCGTTCAAAGGGTCCTTCGAGATCACTGACCTAGCTTCATGAACCGGTGAATTCCCAAAGATGAAATTCTCTATGTAAGTTCTAGCAGCTAGAATTTGCTCACTCCCTACCAACGCAAACGAATATTTGTGAAACTATAGGAGAATACAGAAAATAGTACAGAAGAAACAAGTTTTTAAATGAAACAAAAATCAGAGATTAAATAGCAGTGCTTTATTTTAATATTCTTACAGGCACCTCCTAGACTTTGTAACAGTTAATCAGAAGACCACATTATTCATATGCAAATTTTTGAATGGTAGAATCTTTACTGGATCTATTCTAACTCTTAATAAATTATTTTACACAAATTTATCAAGTTAATGCTAAAATAAAGACCTCTGAAGTCAAAAGAAATCTCTCAAGCAGTATTTACTTATGCCTGTTAAAAAAAATCATAATGGACTTTTGAATTTTATTGCAGATTCATACTACAAGAGAGACAATTCTGGACATAACTAAAAGGAAATTTAGGGAAAATATCCCTAACTGTCAGCGGAAGAGCTCTGAACTGGTAGGAATTATTTTTATTTGAATGTTTTTACGTGGGTGCTACTGAAAATATAATAGATAAAATATAAGCTCATTTCTCATGTATGAATTTTTCAATAAGATGAAAATAATAGGAACCTGTGCATATAGGACACTTTTTGCAGATAACTTGGTAGATTAACTAGTAAAAAATGTTAAATCTTTTAAAAAACAAGTCATTCCTACCTTCTTGGCAAAAATTTGGAAGAGTTTCTTACACCTCCTACACATAGTGGGCATTGCTCTAGTTATCCAATTCTTTTAAATTCTAAGTCATAAAATGCAGGGGGGGGGGGGGGGGGGGGGGGGGGAAGGGGATTTTGTTCTGCTTACTAGAGAACTCTCTTAGTTGATTGTGGCCTTTCAGAACCTAAAGGGGGCTTATAGGAAAGATGGGGAAAAACTTCTTAGCAGGGCCAGTTGTGATAGAACAAGGGGTAATGGTTATAAACCAAAGGAGGGGAGATTTAGACTAGATAGAAGGAAGAAGTTTTTTACAATGAGGGTGGTGAAACACGGGAACAGGTTGCCCAGAGAGGTGGTAGATGCCCCATCCCTGACAACATTCAAGGTCAGGCTGGATGGGGCTCTGGGCAACCTGATCTAGTTGAGGATGTCCCTGCTCATTGCAGGGGGGTTGGACTAGATGACCTTTAAAAGGTCCCTTCCAACCCAAACTATTCTATGATTCCATGATTAAATTAATTAAAAGCTTGTTAGATATCAAATCAGTCTTTGAATGTAAAATAAATGTGAAAACATATTGTAAGTAGATTTATATTTCTCCTGTACCATTTTTTCAAGTCAAAGCCTCCCCTTAAAAATAGTAAACAAAACTATCAAAAAACTATGTGAATTTTCCAGATGTTTAAAAAGCAGGTTCATATAGCCAGCAATGCCATTATATTAAATACATACAGCGGTTAAGTCATCTGCTTTCGCCATTTGCACACTAGAACAACAAGCAACGGGGTTTTTTTGACCGAAATAATGTTTCTGTAAACACATTCTGGAATTTCACTGTTCCATTTAAATTAATAAGGATCTTACGGTAAGTGGCCCTGGGAGAGAGCGCATTTCTGATGTCTTTGCATGAAACACATACCTTCCTGAAACACTTCCTGTCTTGCACCCGTTTTTGGGTATTATCACTGTTGTCTGACAAGAATGAGGTCAGCTAGGATTGTAGGGATACTTTACAGCAGCTGTTGGGCATTTCTTTGAAACTCCACAAGCCTTTAACTCCTTAACTGCCTCAACAAAACAGACACTGTAGTCTTGCAGGAACATTGGAAGAATAATGACTTTTCAGGGTGCACTGAGCAGTCTCAAAGTACTCAACTGAGGGAAATAAAAGACTAAGCTTTTCAGGTGAGCAAAAATGAGAAAGAACATGAATGTACCACGTGATGTGTAATTGAGAAGTGTTACCACGTTTGCAGCGGCCCAGCCCAAACATAGCTGGGGAGGCAAGATGACACCATTTATGCAAAAGACAGACAGACATTGTGCTTGAAAAACAGCAGAGATGAACAGCCAGGTTTAAAATAGTAAGGTTTATCTGCATTCTCCCAGAGAGACACATTTGGCTGACTCTCAGCAAATAAAACTGTCCAGTTGCTCAGTAGGACCAATAAAGCTGAACTAAACCTGTATAAGCAGCAAAGAGTACTCCAAATTTGCACAGAACTTAGTTATAATGCAACACAACAAACTTCCATCCCCAAACACCCTCACAAAACTTCCTGATGTTTTAAAACTAGCTGTCTCAAGTTAGGCGGACTCTCAGAAATCTTTTTAATTCATTTATGAAGCTGTATTCGCACAATCACTAACATGAGCTCTGTATATGAATGAGTCTTTCAGTAGCAAAAATTTGATCTGTATCAATCATGCCCGTATTTCCATTAAATGAGCCAAAATTTTCACCCATTTAATACTGGCTGTGGGAGGACAGACAGAGCCATAACGATGCAGACTGATGATATCTGGTATACAAGCTTCATTTGCATAAAAGTTAATATGGTGGGGTTTTTTTTAATAGAGTAGAAAAGTTCCAGTCATGGTGTAAATTTACTCCTGATCACATCACTGAACTGCATGGCCACCCTTTCCATTTGAAAAGCTTTAAGGTGATACAGACTTACTGCATCACCGAAGTTTCTTTGTTGCTTTTTGACACACTGTGTAAGAGCGGTTGGGGGGACAGGGGGAGCAGCTCTGCACCACCCCACAATCTCTCCAACTCAGACACCAGAAGAGGATGTGAGAGAACAGCAACTGGGAGTGCAGAGTATGTTTTAAAAAGGCTCAGTTATGATACTGATGAGAGACAAAGAGACTGTGATCATGTGTCACAAATGTCCTGATAATACATGATTTCCACAGCTTCTTACTTTCCTTTTTCACTATGTTTTCCCAGGTGTCACACACATCCTCCCCCTTTTTTGTACGGTGAACCTAGTTTACATCTTGTTTCAAGGATACTGTGATGATTTTGTAATTTAAACCATGATTTAGTTATAATATTAAGGTTGGCATAGTTTTAAAAGAGCAGCGTTCCTCCTTAGGCTGCGTACCGGTCACACTTTGCAGGGTTTTGGCAGCAAGCAACTTAGCTCATCTGTTATCATACCGTACCACTTCAGAGTGCATACCAGATCTAAGAAAGCATTTACAAACTCAACCTGGAAAAAAAAGAAATAAAAAAAAAAATCTTTCACACAACTGATTCTGTCTTGCAAAAAATCTCTGTATGCCTCTGGCTGCTTCTGTCCTCACCTGAGGTAAGGCGTATCCACACTAATATATTATGCATGTGCATGCAGGTCTGAGGGGCAACCCTCTGTGCTTCCTTCCAAATGGCAACTTTTCAAAAAGCGGTTGCCACTGTGTACCTTATTGTGTACAGTAACTCAAGCTAAAGGCTGAGAAGTGAGTCAACACACCAGAAATTAGCTCAATTGTGCCTACAGTAAAAACCAAGAAAAACAACAAGACAAATGCAAAAGTAAGCAATTTCCAACCACTTCACCTGGCTCAAGAATCAAATTATAGCCTCATGATGCTGTACCAAGACGTGCTGCAATAAATATTACGCTGCTTTAAACTAAAGAAATTGTTAATGTCAACCTGGCATCATCATTGTCAGTAGAAGACCTCTTCCTGTCTCCTTTCTTTTAAACTAGCTGGGTCTCAGTGTCAAACTACAGGTTTGCACGTGGCAAAAGACAGTCTCACTTTTTGGATGAGTTAAAGCCTAATAATCATCGATATCAAACAAATTATAAAATCCCATGATTCTGTAGTTATGGACAACTAATGGAAAAGGTCTGAAAGCTGAACTTAGTGTAACAGGTGAGATGAAAAAAGTTGGGTTTTTTTCCCCCCAAGCCACAAACAAAAACATCAGATACATGCAGCATGTTAGGATACTATATTTAAAGGCCTAAGGGGCCACAGATAATTAGCAAGATGGCTAGGGCATGCTTCCTTTAAGCTGATATCATTATGTAGCATCGCATTAATAGGACTGGGTTTTTATTTTGTTTATTTTTGGCTAGATTTTAAAATACATTATTTAGTGCAGGCAAGAGACAGATGGCCTTGAATTAAGGAAAAACTGCTGTCCCCAACAAATTAATTTGAAAATTAATTGATCATTACATACATTTTAAGTCAATATTTTAATGGGATAGAACAATTTTGTGTCAAAATTAGGTAAGTTTTGTGGAAAGCAAAAGACAAGTAAGGAGTAACATTGTATTCAGTTATTTCTGGCATCTGACCATAGTCAGTACTCTGCCACAAGAAGGTACATGAGTTGCCAAAGCTCAGCTAAGAACTAGGCAAAAAATATTATCTCTAGCTAAATGGGCAAAATTGTCCATTTTCATAGACTTTTCCCCTCCCTTTTCTTCTAAGCTGAAGAGAATATATTTCTGCAAATGGGATGATGAAGGAGCAAGATGTACAGGCGAGCTGGAAGAGCACACAAGTAACAGGGCACGTACAGTGTAAGACTCCCAGAGCTTCTATCCAGCATTTATAAGTTATCAGATGCTGCCTTCTAGCCTGAATTTCTGAACAGGTGTTAAAAAATCATTTAAGAAGAAATTGTTTCAGAAATCTTCTGCAAGGGTCAAACCTTCCTGCCTTTCCAGCTCCAGAAACCTAAAAGAATCAACTTTTCAGAATCATACATTTACCAGTAATTCTATCTTTGTTGTTTTAGCATAAGGGTGCACCCACAAAGGCAATGCCTTGCAGTTTCTATTAGCTTACATCCCCCACTTTAGAGGGCAAACAAGACTACTAAATCTTTGGAATCGAGAAACTATTTCCCAAAGCCAAAAATTAAAATATGTATACTATTGTTTATATTTGATTTTCAGTTGCCCTCAATTTCCTTCTTTTTCCATAGCTATAATGATTAGAGTAAATATATGTATCTATTGGGTTCATATATATATTATTTAAAAAGAAAAAAAAAAAAAAGAAAGAAATAGAGGGAACTAATTAAATGGTAATAGACCAGAAACATAGTGGGTTTTGAAACAATTGCAAAAGCTACCGTGTTCCCGCAGGCTCAAACAACAACTCAAAAGAGTTTGTCTTGTGTTCTGTACACACTGGCACCTAACTGTTGAGATATAAGCAACATGTTCTTTAGGGACAAATTATCTTTGATGAAGTGGGGAAAAAATGTCCTACCTTACAAGCAGTTTAAATGATTAATTTTAGCTTTTACTTACTGATGAATCGTTGACTTCATCTTAATCTAGCTTTACGTGCCTATAATTGGCCTTTTCATGTGCCTGTTGTAAGGCTTATGCAGAAGTACCTTAGTGTTAAAGAGGAAAGGGGTCAGGGAGAGGAGAACAAGGAAAACTGGTTAGGAAGATCTAAGAGACACAAAACTTTGTGCAGAAAATCCAGTCTGAGAGAAATGAAAGAAAATACAATAAAAGAAACTCTAACAGCTACAGCTGCTTCACCTGATACATGCAGGTCGATTTAAAATGTTCACAGCACCCTTCAGCAGAGAGTGTCACAATACCTATCCTAAAATGCGTGTAGTTTGAGGCATGCAAATGTTCACTGGTTCACCCAGTTGAACAAAAGCAGACAGCAGCAAGAAGGAAGCCTGAATTGTTTTGCCAAAGCTAACAGGAAGGCAACCCCTGACAGTTTGGGTGCAGGTTCTGCTCTGGAAATCTAAGGACTAGGAAATATAAATGAGGGAAAAGCTTTACAAAGTCTTATGAGGACTGCAAAATAATTTCCAAAGGAATGCAGAGGAAGTCTCATCCCTTGTGATACCTAAAACTAGATGGAATAAAATAGTGGAAAGCAACCCAAGGAAAAAGCTAGTGCTGGCAAGTTGACAGGCTATACAGAATACATTTTTTTCTTGCATCTCTGACTTCTATTAACATTTTTGTGGCTCTTGAGGCAGCAAGGTAGGAGCTTTGGTTTATACTCCATAAACACAAGCCAAAAGCCTCCCACAGTTCCATTTGGTAACATCAGCTTAACATGCTCAAATACACACAGACTTCTGACAATGAGTCAAGTTCCCACTCAAACATAAATTATGCCAAAAAACGCCCAAGATTATTTCAACTAATAAACACTTGGTTAAAAAAACATGTCAAATCAACTTGGTCTTTACATCAATTTAATTGCCTCTTACCACAACCATTGCCTAAGCCGTAGTGTGCTGCAGGAAGCACTGAAAGATAAAGGCGATTGAAAACATTCTCACAGTGCTCCTCTGACTGTCATCGCTTCCATGGTTGCACAAAGCTAAGGATTCTTCACTAGGAAGAGAGATTCTCCAGCAACTGGGCTTATCTTGTGAAAATCATTTTAAGGATGTCAGTGTCCTGACTCGTGAAGACTAGAATTTGGGACAAATACTGCACCAAAATTAAGTTCTTAAAGGAAAGGTCAAACTCTTGTATCCATCCTGTCACGGTACACAGTTTCAAAGCCCTCTCGAAATGTCCTTTGATTCAACCTTCATAGTGTCATTCTTCTAAAAGACATCTCTTCATGAGAAATACAATACTTGAAAATATGCACAATGTTACCCCAAGTTTATACAGATGCTGTTCATTAGCATATTTATTCTCTTTATAAAACCGTGACATTTGGACTTCAGATTTTTCCAAATTCCATTCCAACTCCCCTACTGAGTCTGTATACTGAGCATTAAAAAGACAATCAAAGTGAAAAATAACAACAAAAAAATTCAACACAAGGACACAACCAAAGTGCAAAGTGACTTGTGGTATGTTGGATTTATAGATCCTGAAATAGTCTTCTCCAAATGATTGTTCTTTCCAGAATTTCATACATAGTTACAGTAACACAGAAGGCAGAGCTGGTGTGGTTAGCTCTTGCCCAAGAGGCCTTTCCAATGTAAGTAGCATCTCTAATAGACCACTCTGACAAGCGATTAGAGAAAAGCAAGGCAAATTTCTACCAGACAGATGAAAAGAATACAGCAGAAATGCATTGTCAGTTAAAACATCAACTGGAATAGCATCACCAGCAGCAGTTACAGCATGGAGAAAAAGACTGAAATCTCCTAGAGACTATTCTATCACACTAAAAGCTGGTTTTCTTGATTAGGACCGAGCCACATTTGAGACGCTAAGCTGAAGTGTACCTTTTCCATAAGAGCAAGCCTTCTTCCTCCACAACTACCATGCTGAGGCTAGCCATGGACAAATAAATACTAAATTCACTCAAAACACTTCAGAGACAAAAGTTCTTAAAGACAACCCAGTTCAACTGAAAACACATGTATCCAAACATAATGTCCTGTCTCCATATGTATTTCCTCTTACAGAATGATGACATGAGCTAAAATTTCATTCCCACTGTGAGATCTCTTGACGACTCATGGAAAGATGAATCACTGTTCTCAATGGAAATAATGACTTATGACAGCTGTAACTTCTGATATATAAAGGATCACATGGGCAAAGTTAGCCTGACTCCCTGCTGTAAATAATTAGTGGATTGCAACAAAATGTATTTCACTACCTAGCGTTAAAAGGTACTGGAGAATTAATAGTCTAGAGTCTCACCCATGCTACAGGACAAATGTATGAGGAAAGTCAGAGGTTGAACTAGTTCCAAAACCTTTCTGACAGGGGCCAAAAGCAGATGCTTGGACAAAGAGAGCAACGGGAGCATCAACAGAGCGATCCTTCTCCTAGCATGCCCTCAGACGCCATTTAAGGATTTAAGCTACCTTCAGAACATCCTGCTAAACTACCACAGACAAACCGATTCTCTGTGAATGTCCTCACTGAATGCACTAACACCTCTGGCCTCACTGATATGCTGTGGCACTGACCTCTGAGGTTTGACTATGTGCTGTGCAAGGAAATACTTTGTTTCAATTCTGTGGCAAACTGATTCACTGAGAGTCCCCCGATCATCATGCTATGAGAAAATAATTATTTCCACCTACTTTATGTGTGCTGCTCAGGATATCTGAGTCCTAAATCAGATGCCTCTTACACATTTTCTTTCCCATTTGAACAGCCATTATCTAGTAGTCCTAGGAGATAGAGCGTAGGTAATCTGGTGCTACCTTACATTTTATGAAGACAGGGAACCAACTGTATCTAATGCCCAAAATATGTTTGCATGAAGGCATAATGCTGCTTTCTGGTTTAGTTTACTTGCTTTGCTAAAGCTCTCTGGTTTCTGACCAGTGCTAGAGACTGAGCTGAAGTATTCCCAGAACAATAATGAGGAATCCCCTACAAGCCCTCTTTGCTGAGTAACAGTTGCTAATAACTACCTCAGGACTTTTTCTTAGAGATATCATCATCAGCACCTAATTAAACAGGCTGATAAGCCATCTATTTTAATAATTTTCCTGCTACAATTCTGACATCAATGTTGCAGGGCTCCAGCAAAACAAATTCTGGTATGTTGCACTGAACACGCAGTTCAACGTGTTTAAGAAGCAACACTGATTGCTTTGGGAAGGAAGAGTGCAGAACAGGGAAGGAAGGAGTTTTCACACCTCAGCGCTTAGGTACTTAACCAACCAGGCTCTTCAATCTCCTGCTACACCTCATGGAGAAAGCAGGGCTTCTCCTGAGCAGGAATCCAGCCCTGGATTTCTGGAAGTGCCCTCTGATAGCCCCATCCCTCTTCACTGCCTACAGCCAAGTAGGCTAAGCATGTATGCACAACTAGTGTAAAAGCCTTCCTGCACACTCCTCTGCATATCTGAAAGCAAACATTTATCTTAACATATCTGATTCTGGACAAAGAATCATCCTTTTTTACAAGGTGTCATGGTCTCAGCCCTTACAATTTTCCCTCACAGTGGAGTAAGTTTGCATATGTATATACTTACACATTTTAAAAGATACATATTTTTAATATATGTAAATACATAGGAGTCTTATTTGTGTCCCACAGTAGGCCACAGTGTTATTCACAGGCTTCCAGATGCTCTGTCCAGTTCAACCTGCATGCATAGTTTCAGTAAAACAAAGATGAAACACCAACACTGGCAGCCACTTACCCCAAAGTGTCATACACGTGTTTTGCCAAGGGCTTCTTTCCTCCCTCCTGGCAGATTCTGCTGTCCCTTCACTCTCCCAGGCCATCCTGCTGCCCCCAGGGCAGCTGGTTAGCAGGTGCAGAGGTGCTCTGCGCTCCAGCGCACAGCAGCAAGCTCAGAGCCCGCCGGGGCTGCCCACCCCAGGGTGGGGGGCACAGCAAGGGCCTGCGGTACCCCTAGGAGCAGTGTTAGCAAGCACCACCGCTCCAGCAGTAAGACGATGGCCGAAACACTGCCTTTGTTGTATGCTGCCAAGCTGGGGAGCAGATGACCAGGGTCCATGCTTAACAAGGCAGCTGCAAATTCGACAAAGCTATTTCTTACAAGTATTGTACAAGCCCTTTGGGAAGACAGCCTTAAATCTCCACAGGGTTACGTCTTGCACAGGTGGCCTGTATAACTTCACAGGATCCTGTTCTTAATATTTTTTTCAAAGCTTGCTCACTACATTTATTACTGTAGTTCTGACTAAGCCTCCAAACTATTTTTACAGGCCCTGAACAATAGTAATCATTTAGCATCAAGTTCAACTTGCTAAACTGAATTATATCTAGTCCAGATCCTTAAAATCCTACATCTCTGACAAATCCTGTTGATCACAGAACATAAAGGATATCAATTGGGATAATGTTGTTTTAAAAGATATATGAAGAACACCGCAAGAACAAGAATTTGCCATAAGGCTTTTCCATCTTTCGCACCCTGAAAAAATGCAGTGCATTGTAACACCCTCTTAGCAACAGCTTCATTTTCAAATGCGCTATGCAGATGCAGTAAGGTAAATATGATCAGGTTTCTGAACGATCACTTGTGAATTTTTTCAATGGCATTTAAGAATCCTGTCTAGGACCTAGGAGGACATTAAGAAGTTGTAAACATCATTCTTCAAATAAAGCAACACTAAAACTAGAACGTATTATTTTCAAAAGGCTATTTTCAAGGACTGAAGCTTTTACTTAACTCTCTTGATGGGTAGCAAAAATCAATTCTTTTGGCTTATTTGTAGAAAGACAAGTTAAAACGATTCCAATTTGATTCAGTTTCCTGAAATAAATCCTGATGCTTAAGCAGTACTATTTACCATTGAACCATTTGCCTGGAACCAGATACATTCTAAAGAAATGACTAACTAACCTGAAAGAGATGCGTAAGTCTCAGCTCTGCAGCTCTAATTTGCACGAAGCTGAAATTATGACAAAATCTCACTATACAAATGCTCTGAGGATACAAACATCTTACTGTCTCTAGATTTGTTTCCTTAATTAATGAATATGCTTGTGTTAACAATCATGCTAGATTTTGAGACTGGCCAGACTATACTTAAAGGAAAATGCATGTACTCAAGAGTTATACCAGCAATAAGAGTCACAAAATACAGTCCCCAAGACTGTAATCCAATCTGCAGCCCCACAGACTTTAATGGGCCTACCTGCACGAGGAAAGCTTGCAGAACCCCACCATATGCATTCTGATGTTTACTGGGTATTTGGTATTAAATGATGCAGGACAGATTCTCGAGCCTTTCATTTAAAAGCCTTTCCTTTCTTTTATCTCCAGAAATTTATTTGAGCAGAAAACAATGTTTTGGTGTCAGAGAAGTGTTAGGATCTGTGATCATTCCTCAAATAGAATTGCTTGCACATACAGGAACAACTAGCTATTCAGGGCTGTGTATCATCTTAATCAAGGTAAATCCACTCTACTGTTAACACTTTTAAAATACTTATTCACTCACTCAAAACAGAATTGATTGGAACAGAGCACTAAGAAAAATTATCCTCTTAGAGAAAGAATGTAAATACTATTAATGTGTGGGAACATATGATTACTACACACACACCTGCTGTGTGTTAAAATGACTCCTTTACAACCACTCAGAAAATCAAATGGGGGACTGCTTTGGATTTTTTTTTTTTTTTTTTTTTTAAATACTAAGCAAATGTTCACAAGCAAACTTGCATGTCAGAACTTTGACCAGGAAGCGTCTTTTTCATATAGGTACAGACATCTCTCCTAGACATATATAACACAGAATTAGGAGGATATGTTCAGATGATGAGGTGCACAGGTACTTTCAGAAGTGGCATTAATCCGCTGACTTAGCGTATAACAAATTAGCACTACTTATGTGCAGAAGAGGCACGGTGCTCTCAGGAGCTAAATATTAGCTTCAGATAAAATAACTTCAGTGAAGTCTTACTAAGCAGCAGCTCTAAGGAGGCCCTCTGTGCCTGCAGGATATGACTCATTGCTTCGCTAGGAAGGACTTGCATGTTAAAGGCAAACATTTATAGTCACCTGTCCATGCCCTCCTTAACACACCTAAAAACTGCAGACCTGTCCTCAACTGCCAGGAAAACACCAGCAGAAGCATAATATAATTGCCACAGAAACTAAAAACAGCAACTCCAACAGGACTCTCCTGGCAGGTCAACCCATTTATGATACCTGCTGCTCAGGGAACGGTTTGTTCCCAAATCTTTCGACGATAATTGCAGGGCTGAACACAGGCAGCAGAAGGGTCCCTACGGCATCCCTTGGGTCCCACCTTGCCTCTGCCTAGTTCCACACTGTTTGTCACTGGCCATCACAAAGGCAGGTGGACAAGCTCTCTGCAAGTCTCTCCACCACCAAAACACATGTAACAGAGCTCCAGCAAAACATAGGACAACTGGTGCCAAACAGCTAAGCTAGGTAATACCAAGATTTTGCTTTAATTACCATTCTTCCAAAAGGATAAGCAGGTGTTTTAACTGGGCTCTTCAGAGAGGCCTTTAGAGGGGTGGCAATGGGGAAGAAGGCATCCAGACTTTAGTGCTCCCTTAGGACCTCTCTGAACATCAGAACCTTGTAAAATATCCATATAGATGCATCCATTTACATCTGCAAAATCCCTTTCCTCAACTCCCACTAGCCACTGGGCTAGCAACTGGCCACAGCCATATTTTATTTGAACAAGGGGAAAAATAAAGAGAGGAACAAACACCAGTATGTGCTCTAAGCATGCCTTGCCCTCCCCTCCCTCCCCCGAGGACTCAGCTACAATATAATCAAATCCAGGGTGAAGTCACAGCTGCAGCCACAAATCAACAACATTTGCCTTTACGTATGAACCTCATGTAGCAGAATTGAGGGGTCCTTATGTAGCAATGAAAGGAATACATCAGTTTTCTCCATTTGCCCTATGTCAAAGCACAGACGATGGCCTCAAGACCAAATTTCAAACAAGGGAGGAAAAAAACCCCAAACAAACCACCCTGAAGAAAGCACAGCCAGGGACACAGAGGAGGTACATCCACCTGGCTCACTGACCTCCATTCCACTTCCTTTTTTCTGTGAGGAGGCAATTTAACCTCACTGCTTTTAAGAAACTTCCTATTAGAAAGCTGTGGTTTCCAGTGCATTTTTATTGCATTTTCCAAAGTTGCGTCATCAGAGCAGGGCATATTCCTACGGGAACTGAAGGTCCAAAACTGTAAGCCGTTATAATAAATAATAACGAATGTCGTGGCTAGTAAAACCTGTAATCTGAACACATACAAAAATTAATTTCACTGTGTACAGTTACTTTTCAATCTCTGTGCTTTTCATATTTTCCTGGCAGACACATATAGCCACAGTCACCAATTAATATGAACAATATAAAAAAATACAAGTCACCATTCAAAGTCATAATTTTACTTTGGCTTATTTAAGGCAATAACCAATCATAATGAAAAAAATTTTACAAAACCTGAAAATGAACTACAAATCTGACTTGAGAATCTACCTGAAAGCTCACGTTTCCTTTGTATTCATTTGTGTGGAGGTGAACATGCACCAGATAATTTAAAAAAATCCTGCTGCCACAAAATCAACAGGTAGAACCAAGATAAATAAGAACAAAAGAATAATAAAAGCCAAAGAAAACAAAAGAAAAAGCCTCCAAAACAACAAAAAGCAGAAATCCACATTCCTGTCGTATAAAGATACTTTGATTCAAAACACCCACACAACACTGACTTCCAATCCCACCAAAGCCTAGAAATAAAAGTTTTCAAAATTTCTTAGGAGCACCTTGTGACCCCAGGGCACTCTTGTCAAAATCATGCAACTTGTCATTATGAATCATGGTGAGAGCCCACAGGGAGCATATGTGGGGTTGGATGAGGGGGATACAGGGCACTGCCAGTCAGTACTCCTGGCTCGGGGGCGAGAAGGGAACTCATGCCATTCGCCCTGATGGCAGCATCCCTTCCTTTCACCAAAACCCAAAATCTAAAACCTCTGTTCCATAGGAAATAAGGTCTAATCTGCACAGAAAGGTTATAGTGAGAGGACCAGAGATCTGAGAGTGATTTTGTTTCCATTAACCTCCAGGGAAAGTATGATTTAGGATATTTATCTCATTTATCCAAATTTTTCTCTTGGATATTAAATACGGAGAATGTGGGCGTGGGGAGCAGGGCGAGGAATCTTCCATGGTCATCTGCGCATTGCTATTTTGTGATGGTAGTTGGAAGAGGAAAATGCCAGAGCAGATTTCTTGCACAACTCAAGATTATCACAGTCAGAAAAAATATGTTAGCCTGCTGTTACATACTTAGTTATTGTCACTAATGAGAAAAGAAAGCAAGGAGAGAATAACATGAAATCATACTGGTTTTATATTACAGAATACACAGAGAAACTCAATATTTCTCCAACTATAGGAACACAAAGTACCAAATCACAGAATGTAATAAAGATCTGAACTTTAGGATATATAAGGAAAATCCAGCCCACAGCTAAATGAAAACCCTAAAATCTAGGGAAAAAACTTGAGTGATTTCATTTCTGATCAGATAAATCCATGAAAGATTACTGTCTGATTTCTAGATAGCAGCAGAATATAGTCAGGCATGGAGATGGTATGAAAAGGTTTGGTTTAAAACAAACAAATAAAAAAGAAAAATCCCCAAACCAACAACTCAGAAATCCTAGGTTTAGTTACAAGCCTGAAGTCCTACCTAGGATTGTTCAGAGATGCTTCATGCCAGCATGACAAAACCAGTAAAATCCTTCAAAAAAGAAAAGCTATTCTCAACAGCTTCTGTGAGTTAAGTACCCTCCACTACCAGACAGCACATTAATAATTGATCTGAAGTATAAAAGATGCAGTTCATGAAGGCAAACAGACATTAAGAAAAACATAAGAAGGAAAACCCAGGGCTTAAGAAGAACAAAAATTAATCTATTTTCCTGAAAGTTGTCTAAAGAGGGGAATTCCAGATTAGGGAGAAGTTCACAAACTTTCAAAGCTTGGCTAAGACGTGTTCTGTGTTGCTTAGATGCAAAAACAGATGAAAAGAGATTTTTGGACAAATCAAACCAAAACCAACCAAGCAAACAAACAAACAAATCAGATCTACAATTTCTGTGGAGCCCTGAAAGCCACGTCTGGACATTTCACATAACTTCAATAGCCACAAAAGCAGATAAAATTGCATATTTAAAAACGTCGATCAACTCACTCTTACACAGAACTCTTGAACACGCACTACTAAAGACAATCGTTCAAAGTAGAGCATCCCACACAATATAGTGGGAAAAACAACACAGTTGGTTTTGAAAAGTTATTTTATTCGTGTCTGTCTGGGTAAAATTAGGGGGCATCTGTGGATTCCCCCACCTCCTCCTTCTCCAAACGAGGCATCTCCTCTAAGAGTAGGTTGCAAATGATCAAATCAATGGAATAATGACCTTGATTGTCTTAGCCAGCTCTCCATAGACATTAGTTCACAACAGAGGCAGCCATGTAGCTTCCTCAGACGTTAGTAAAGACTTTTGATCTTTCTTTGAAGAAACTTTTCTCAGGATATTTAAAAGTCTGTGGTTTATTTTCATGTGTGGGGAAAAGCAACACTGGGGCGAACACACCCACACAAAGAAATGTTTCAACAAAGCTACACTTGTCAAAAATACCCTTGAAGAAAATTAATGTATACTCACTTTGAAGGTATACATTTTTATTCTGTAGTCCTCACTGTGGTCTCTGCTGCCTATTTCATGACTCATAGATGCATGCCACTCCATGCAAACAACAAGTAGATTAAAAAAAATGAGTAAAATGGAAATGGAGATGGCTGCAAGGGTTAAGAAGTCTTGGTCTTGGATACCCAGACCAATTACCGCACGGTAACAAATTAACTTACATTAGATAACATATACTAGACAATCCTTGCTTACCAACCGTATGTTTTTCATTGAAAACAAAAGCAAGGTACTTCAACTCTGTGTACTACTGCTCTTTTGCTGAAAGCTTACAAAGGACCACTTATTTTGTATTTGCCACGCGCACCAAGCACAAGAGAATTACATAGACGCATACTTGGTACACAAATACATTCTTTAAAATGTTATGTGTGTGTGTATGGAGACACACACACTCTCTGAAATACAAGAAATACCATTGGTTTCTTCCTTCTCTCTTGCCCACAGCTATTATAGCTAATAATACCATAACACTGTATTTCTTCAATTAGATTCTCTTTAGAGAGTTGTGATTATAGGCTGCTTTTCAAAATGACCTTATACCACATTACCAGCATGCTTAATGGCACACAAGAAAACTGTTTGTCACAAGCACTACTTTGCCAGAGTCAATTTACCTTCCATCAGAAAGGAAGGACCATATGGCAGTGACCAGGAACACTGGCCAGTGAATTGGTGTTTGTATGTGCACGTGCATATGTGTAGGGAAAGTTAATCACTGAAGTCAGAGATGTAGAAATTGCACTGGACTGTGTGAACTACTACTGTCTTTTATTCTTACAGACCTCATATTTGTGTTTTGCTTCTTATTACTTTGAAAAATAGTTTTTAAATGAAGGGATCTGTCATGCTACTAAAAACACTGGAAGAAAAATACTGAATTGATTGAAAATATTGATTGAATTTTGATTGAATATATGATTGAAAATATTGAATGGTTGGACTCAATGATCTTAAAGGTCTCTTCCAACCTAAATGATTCTATGATTCTATGAATTGACAGTATTTTAATTCTGCTTAGATGATTAAAATAGAACATGAAGTGTTCCCATTTCGGGGGTGACGGGAAGTTTTGGGAAGTAGGAAGGAACACTATAAAAATGGGATTTTTTTTAAAACCTGATATCACAAAACTCACCTTGAAATACTTATAAGATTACCACACAATGATGGCATTTTGGCTACATAAGGTCTGCTGAGGACAGCAAAAGAAGTGTGGGCAATAACCTATATTGTCAGGAAGTCAGAAATAGCTGCTTTTACAGGTTCCTCATTTACCAAAAGCATGTTCAATCCGGGGAAGGAAGAGCACATACTTGCTAACTGGGAGACAAGCAAACATATGGAGCATTTAGAGCCTTGTGCACTGAGAAACTTCCCCTGGATTTTAAACTCTGCCAAAACTGTCATGTACTTGCACAAAATTAATTCCACTGCTGAGACAATACCTCCAGGTATGTTTGCACCGTGTTTGGCACAAGGAGATACTAATCTTGACCAAGGCCTCTATAAGATCTCATTTAGTAAGTCTCTAGTAGGAAGGGGGAAAGCAAAAGCCAGAAACATAGGTATTGACCTGACAGGCACATGGTTCTCGTGAAAGAGTCAGAAATGAGATATGAATGTACAAACTAGATCAGATCAATAACCTGCAAAACATAAAATAAAAGCCAGTAAAGCTTTACCTTCAGTAACGTTGGGAAAAAAACCACACCAAAACAAACAACAAACAAACCCCAAACAAAAAAAACACCAACCAAAATCCCACCATTCAGTAGACAGAAGGTGTGTGACTTGCCATACAGAAAATTTTGTCCTATCCTGAAACCCCAAATCTAAAAACTTTTGGTTTAGGGTTTTTTCTTTCCATTTTCAATCTTGCATATTGTTATTTTACAAACAGATAGCTAGCCCCTTCTCCAAGTCCTCAAATACCCTACTTTAGCTATTGCCTATGGGATTTACAGAAACATGTTTACACACCATGCAGAAACCTATTTGTTTCACAAGTCTGAATATGCCACCCTTCAGCTTCATGAATACCCCCATGACAGATGATTCTGGGAAAAGGCCAACCAAAGTTTCCAGCGTATTCTTCCTAAAGATAGCCTGAACTTGTTTCTCTGTGGCAACAAGGCTGTGCACTTTGTCTATCCAGGGGTCCCATTCTGAACTGCTGCCAATTTCAAACAAGCCAGAGAGAGAGGGCAAGATACTGACATGTCTACAGATTTCAGGGAAACTGGTGCCTGCAGAAAGAGTTGAGAGATAGCCACAGTGAGGAAAAACTGAGACGTGGGATTCAAACACAGCCACAGTAGCTGCTGCCTTTGCCTTTCTATAGGTATGGATCTACAGAAAACCAGGCTCCATTAGTACTTCTCTCTAACACAGCTTCTTTCTTCCTTTATTTTTTCAAATTTTTTTAAACATATACTTGGTTGTATATACTACAGTACTTGACCTAAATTGGAGCTGAATTATCCTGCTACGTAAATGTCTACAGTCCAGTTAATTTCAAGATATTCAGGATGAAAGAAATTGTGTATCTAAACTCATCCAACATAGGAACATTTTCTTTTCATGTAGCACTATTTCCCATTTTTGCTTTGGATAATGCTGTAATTACAGAGTAATTATACATTGGAGCCAAAATTACAGCAGCTGAAGAATAAGTATTAAACCACAAGCACTGTATTAAATAACGTTAACTGTTTCTTATGCTCACAAAAAGGGAAAATTCTATACTTGGAAAGCAAATTCATATAATTGAAATTGGAGCAGCTGAGTTTTATTTCAGTGTACTTTTCCAATAAAAATCTGTCATGCAGACAACTGCAAGATTCACATTTTTTTATTTAGAAAGAGAAACAGATAATTTGGCATTGCAGTTTACCTTTTCAAACACTTAGATCTACCTGATGTTACAGTAACATTTTTTCACATGCACCAAAAACCTTTCTTGCACTAATCCTTACAAATAATCCACTTTTAGTGCCTAATTACAAAACCAGTGCGAAACGTTTTACTTTAAAAAGAAAAAATCCTAAACCCAATGAAGCAGACAGAGAAAATTTCCCCATATTAATTTCTCAGAAGCAATTCAGTGTAATTGCATAAAATTCCCCACAACCCTCAATTCCCAGAAATAGAAAGTTAAAGAAATTCTAGCTATTTTAATTTTGATTCTTCCTCAACCTTTTGAACCCGTGAAAACATGAGATTATACTAGTGCTGTCTCCCTGCAGCAGCACATTGAAGCTATGGTGCACATACAACTTCAAAGTCATTCTTCCACTAAAACCTTAGTTGCACACTGTGGCCTTGCAACATGTGTAGTACCTCACCGAGAAGACAAATCACCTCAAACAAATCTACTGTGTCTAACCTATTTGCTACATAATCTGTATACATATAATTGAATAAATACACTGTAATTTTCTAAGACTACCATCAACTTAGCAAAACACTGGACCACAAACTAGGAGAGCTGAATTCCTGTGGAGGAGAGAGAAGAAGGGTTTAGCAGGAGGAAAAAGTGATGCAAGTGCCTTTGAATGTTAGGTACAGTCAGAAGTTGTTCCAATGTATGACCAGAGTCAAGGGAAAATCAGCCCATGTCAGAAGACTCTCAAAAGTACTGATGTCTGAGCTGGAACCTCTGTTGAATCCAGGTCTTCATTTAGGATTTAAGAACAGCTACCCAGTTTTGCGAAAGAAGTGTTATGCGATACAGCAGGCAGCCCAAACTCTTGATTTTCTCATGGATCACCATGAAGATGTTTAGTACCCAGACCACTTGGTTTTATGGACCATCTGAAGAACCCTGCTTAGAACAAGGTTTGACATCTCTGAATAGGAGTATACATTCCTAACCATATTTTCCTAATATGAAAATTTCAAGTATGTTCCAAGCGAGCAGCTTATGCTTTCATGCAGAGCCCTATGAATAGGCGTGCTTTGAACTGCCACCCTATGAACTCAAATACGTGGGCAAACATCACCTGAGCCTCAGCGGGAGATGGGCTGAGACTGGTTAATCTACAGGAAGGGCCTAACTTGAGCTCAGAGCCACAAAAACAGCAACTGGCCAGATGGTACAGGCTCTTTTCTCTACTCGCAGACACAAAATCCCATGGGGTGTATATATATATAGTTAGAGACATCACAAGAGTGAAGACCAGATCACAAGTTAACACATCAATACTGAAATGACAGACAACTGAGACAGAAACATTCTTTAAAAGGACCTAGTGAAAACCTCCCACACAGACACAGCCTTCTAAAGACGATTGTAAGCCTGTACAGACCCCATATGCAAAATGGACTTGGGAAGATCTTATCTAACCACAATCACTGCATACGTGCAAAACACTACAGGATTGGAAGGGGGAGGAGGAGACAACAGATGGTAGAAATTTCACAGTACCTTTACTGTCAGCAGAGTAACATGACAACTCTTAACACAGTCCAAAAGGCATCTTACTGTCTCAGAAGAGGCTCCCTGTCTCCAAGGGATGAGAAATCTGACTTGTGGTCAGATGAGCATAAACCACGACCAGCACAAAAATGACATCCCATTCTTAACCATGCACTTTTCCCATCTGAGAGTGTTTACATCCTCTGTTGAATCCAGACTTTCTTTCCATTTGAGTAATTGCTCTTCTGAACAGCACCAGAGTTGTTCTTGCAGGATCTCCAAAGGCTTCAAAGACCAAAATTTGACAAGATCCCACGAGAGGGGAAACACACTGCTAATTTATTTTCTTTCTCCTGCTTGACTCCCTGCAACTCTGCATGCCAACAGATGCATCAGGCTACACAGGTAAGCACCCCTGCATCAAACAGCTTAATCTTGCAGTTTCCATGCCAGGATGGAAACACTTACTTATCCCAGAGTCCTTGGGTGAAGAACCCACTAAAGGAAAGAAGTCTCTTCTCACTTACTGCCCAGCCTATGCACCAAACCAGCACAAGAGTCTATTGTGAATAACAGTGCAGCCTGAATGAGATAGTCAGCCATGGTACAACAGAACATCCCTCTGAATAGAAGCCACTGCAAATGGTTTTAAGGAAAACGCTAAAGCAGTCTACCCAAAAGGGCGGGCTGTATCTTTGGAAGTGGTGCAAATCTACCAGAAAGCAATGTACTCCCACGCAGGTGAAGGATGAAAGTCCTAAACACATTCTGTCAGAAGGCATCAGTTCCAGAAAAGGCTCAGTGATTCTGTGAAATGGTCAGATCCTGGGATTCGAATTAATAAGATGACTTTTTCATCTTCTCCAGTGGTTCAGCATGGCTCAATTGCTGGCACACAGGCCACACCAGGACTACAGAAGGAGAACAAGACAAACCTGCTGCTTTCTCTGGTGGAAGACATGATGTGGCCTAGCCAAAAGCCCCCTCCCATGCCTGGACACTACCTGGCACACAGCCACACAAGCAAGCAGAAGAACAGGGCCAGGAGATTAATTTCTCCTTAGGCGTGCGTGTGGCACTAAGCTGAACATGATGCTTCGAAGTAGCTTTTGCTATGCAGGAAGGGAAGAAATGTCCTGTACCCATGTAGTAACTAAGGTGAGACCACCTTTTTTCTTGCTCCAAACCACATTCACAGTGATGGGCAGAGGGTTGCAGACCTCTTTCCAAAAGACATCATGTGCTTTCACTCTCCTATTACATTGACATGCTGAGTAATTGCATCTCAACTCCTTTTAGAAGTCAGTCTGCTGGTAGGAGTCCTATCAATTTCAGCAAATCAAAAGCATTGCCATATCCCTTTAAGGGATGTTAAAAACCAGAAAGACATAATTCCTTGCTTAGTCACGGACTTTTGGAAGAAACGGCAAGTTCTCAACTATTCAGGATCCTCACCCTGGGATTAAGGGAAGATTTGGTCCTGTGAGGGATTTTGTTAGCTCATAAGTCAATCACTGACTAAAGAGAAAACACTAAAGGGGTAAAATATATGGGAAAAAAATGGATGTCTCTTAAAACCCTATGGTGTCTGTGGTGAAGTCATCTCTGAAGGATATTTCAGTCTTTCTCACAAAAGTGTGGGGATTTCTGAACCACCTGCTTGTTCACTGCTGCCAAAGAGACAAACGCAGTTTCATCTCCTTCAGAATATGATTGAGAGGGTGGAGACCAAGTTAACATCATAGAAACATTTGGTCATTTATTCATCTGGCTCTTCAGGAAAGTATGTTTTGATCCCTCAGATTACTTGCTCATCACCAAGGAGAGGAAAATTTCTCCTTTATATGCAGGGCAGTATACATGTTCAGAGATGAGCAAGCTCTTCAAAAAACAGAACAGAAAACGAACTATGAAAAGAACATGAACGCAAACACTGAGAATAGATTCAAACTTTGCTGAGTATGTTACTTGCAATAATTTGGTTTACCAGAATGTTTCAATGTAAACTACCCTTACTCCATTTTGAATCTGGAACCAGTCTACCACACTGCACTGAATCTGATGAGCCTGGGAACCATCACCTTGTGACTTCAAGCAAGATACCACTGCAAAATCTTCAGTAAAACATAACGCAAAGGAAAGCACAATAGTGCAGAGCACAGGCCTTTTCCTCTTCAGTTAGCACAGTTATAGTAAACTCATCTCTATTAAATACCCACTGCGTGGTGGTCTGTGATTTCAGCAGACATGACTTCATGATCTGGATGGTCCCCTTCAATTTTCTTTTATTTTTGATGCCATCAGATATTGCCCAGATAGTACATAAAGCATCATATGAGAATGCTGACAAGTATCCTTATTTCTTCTGTTCATGTGGCTACAATCCCTGCTGTATAGTAATTGATCCAAAACAGATGAAAGATTGTAAGTGCAAGGCACGCACACCCAATCAAATCCTCTCACCTGCTTTCTTCTTTCTTAGCAGCTATTGTTTACTGTTTTCTAAGGTATCTTATATTACCATCCTTCTTGGTGGTACAGGGAAACAGGGCTTAAATTAGCTCCCATACAGGAGTTTGCCACAAAATGCAAGAGTTTATCCTCCAGGAGACACCACAGAGAGTCTGTTTGTGAACTACAACCCCTGTTACAAGAAGGAATACTTCCTTACCTCTTTTTTTGCAAGATAGCTTTCTTACTCGTACACAGACCCTATCAATATATAATTTAAAGTGAAAACTGGCTGAGAGACAGATATGCAAAAAGGTAATTTTTCCACTCAGTCTAATCTTGAGAGCCTGGGCTCAGGAGGATGAGACACCTTTTTAGGTGCCATGAGATAACCGATATCCACAAGTTTTATGAGCCTATTAACATTTGTACCTTGAAAAAAAAAAGTTGCTCTTCATTAACTTTCAAGAACATGGAAACAGTTGTTCAAAGTAGAAAATAACTCAACATATCAAAACATACAGCTGGAAAATTTCAAATGACACTGCTTCTATCTTGAGTGACACACTAGGGCCATTCAAGGCCTTAACAACATTGGAGAAAACCAGCATCCTCTGGACTAGAGCGGATCATCTTTCTGCCATGGTGCAAGGGCATGACATGGCAGCTGATATCCTGTCCAAAATGTCAGGTGCACTTCAAGGGTTAGTCCCTTAGATGGTGCCACATCTAGGGTGTATGACAACTTGAAGGTGGTGAGGAGTTTCAAGGTAGGTGGATGGGATGTTTGGTTTTGTCCATTTCTGAGGTCCCACTTTGCTTGCTGCACCAGCAGCTACACTGTCTGTGGTAATTTGAAGCTTTGAATGGCCCTTCTGTTACTCATACCTACATCCTTGATGACCACATTAGCACTAACATCCTTATGTAAACAGACAACACTACAAATAGTAAGAATGCCAGTCAATGTACAGGTAATAAGAAGGCTTAAATAAATCAATAGAGAAAGAATACGTTAATAAGGCAGCCTACTAATATCAGAGTGTTTGTGCCTCTCGTCAGCTACATTAAAGTACCAATAAAAAAGTGCCTAAAGCATACATTTAGTATGCCACTTCAATCTCTAATCATTCATATTAATTGCTAAATCTGATACGTATTTGCATTAGCAGATTCAATAGTAGGCACTGGCATTCAGGAATGCCAGAACAGAATGCAGGTAAAGTGCACGTAACGACTCTGCTCAGTAAGAAAAGGAGAAAATCCACTCTGGGAGTCTGCAAGGCACCATCTCCATAGGAGGGTGACCTATTCGGCAGGTCAGCTGGCCTTCTCAGGCACTGAGTACCTTCTGCCAGTGCAATAAGGACTGATCTACTTGATTAAGAAGTAGGCAAGACAGGCTCACAAGGGAGTCACAGCTAGCCCTATGCAGCTGTGAAAACTGTGTGTGGCATGCGGCCTTGAAGCCAAGAGAACGTGTACAATGTAAGCGAAAAAGTGGGGGAAGGCATCCTTCTTGTCAGGATCAATTGCTGAGACTACTGTCCTTTCAAGTTCAGGATCCTGTTTCCAGGCGCAGCCAACTCAAAAAACGTAAAAAAGGTACGAACTTCTTCCTTATGCACTGGTTCCTCTTCCCTTCCACAAGGAATGCCATATTGACACTTCTTGTCCCAAACTTGACAGTAGCTTCATGTCCAGTCAAGGCTGCTGCTGCACCTGGCATGCATGAGGGGAAAAATGCAAGGACTTCTTGGACTATGTATGCACTTCATAGCATCCTGTGCTTGCGGCATGAAAGCGCAAGGACAAGCTCAGAGCGAGTTCAGGTTACCTGATTTAACTCAACTACTGCATTTGATCTTATAAACCCTAGCCATTAACCATATGCAAAAGTCAAGCAGGCATTCAGCATTTTACGCTTAAAGGAAACCAACGGTCTTCTTCTGAAGTAGTACTACTCTGTATGCAAGATGCAAAAGGTGAGTAAGCCTAATAAGCAGACCACAGCCAAAGAAGGGAAACTACATCTAGCTGAAAGGATAGGATGAGCACCAACTTAAACTAACCATCAGAGAACATCACCGCCGGCCTGCTACGAACAGCTCTCGGTTTCCTACACACACTGTAACAAGCTCCCATCCTAACCTGGCACTGTTGATGCACAGCTTCACAGAACAGGTATGTAGTGCACACTGCCACCCAAATCTGACACACCTTGTTTTTTGGGGACCTGGAGAAACAAGTTTTTCTTATGAAATACAAGCTGTTATGAGTACTTTAAATTAGGCTAGAAGAGACTTCAGCATTATAGAAAATGTCACTTGCTTTTTTTGCAATGTTTTTGATAAATTTTCCCCACTCTCAGCCATCATTCATTACAAACTAAAAGCTTCTTTCACCTCCTCTGTTCTTGCAGAAAAACAACAGAAGGAAGTATTTGTAGTGTTCTGTGGAAAATTACCACAGTTAAGGAACACAGTCACAGAGTTTAGGATTTGAAGTCAGAACCCGGCGGAAGGGGGAGCTCTGAAAGAACTTTTTTGGCCTCACAAATCTGTGGCTGATAATCAGCACCACAATCATCTCCTGCCTACCATAGGCCATAACAATTTTCTGGATAAAATCACTGCTTCAAGTCAAACAAATGCCATTGAGCTAGAGCCTTTCTCCTTTTTCTTTTCCAAAGCAATGCCCAATATGCTTATTTTAGACCTTTCAGCACTTCGGTTTGTGGTTTAATAAGAAAAGTTATGCCTTATTTGTATTTGGAACATGTTTAATTTCACCTTTGAATCACATGATCAGGCTTTTGTCTGCTAGATGGTATCCATGACCACAGTTTTCCTGTAGAGGTGGACTATAATCCATTCATACCTTAATCTTAGTAGTGATAAGCAAAACAGAGTTCCTGAGGTTAATCAATATTTACACAGTGTTAGTCATTTATCTGCAAAGGCATTAGAGTATGTTTACTTAACAGTGGCACTTCAAAGGGGCCTAGTTAGGACAGGTCTCCCTTTGGCCAGGTACTAACACCTCTAGAATGCTAGAGTCTAGCACTAAAGTAGCAAGGTTTCATACGACATGGTAATCGGGGGGACATCATGATCAGCAAGGTAGTTTGGGGGGGAGGGGGACGGGACGGGGGGGGCGGTCCCAGGGACAGGGTGTTTACAATGAGGGTCACCCCTTGTAGTCTGGATGCGCTAAACCCCTACATTTTGCCAAATGTGGGAAATGGAACTGCGTAACTTGCAGTAGCAGAGGACCGCTTTTGTGTTCTCCCTTGGAAAGAGAAAGAAAAACAAAACATGGCTATACAGTAGGGGCTGGGGCATTACGAAATAGGAACAGAAAGATCTTCCTAGTGAAAACCTTCTAAACCTAAATTTGCCTCATCACGTAAGTACCTACCTGAAAGGTGAGGTAGGTGCTGTCTCTCAAATGGGAAACGTGGTCTGCGGTGATATGCACAGCACTGCTGCTAAAGCTGCTGCCTTTGCAAATATTGAGGAGGGAACTGTTACATCTGCGTAAGACGAGTTAAGACTCACTTCACTACAGACATCCAGTAAGGATCACAGCCCAGTCCTGTTGGCTTACACGAGGTTGTCAACTTTTGTCAAATGACAAACAGCCTTGTGTGGGAGGAAAAACTACCAGTCTGGAGGAAACAATAGCCACCGTAAATTATGGTAATAGTTTTATAGTCTCTGTTAGTTAAAACAATTATTTTTTTCCCCACCTTCCTTCAGCTTCAGAGATATAAACCATGCGTTCCAGAAGTAACAGCACAGAAAGCCCAACCAGACCAAAGCTGAGCCAGCAAAGGCCAAAAGACCACCATAAAGAAGAGGTCGGTTACAGTGGGAGAGGAAACGTGCAAAGAAGGCAGAAGGAGGATGATGTAGCCCAAGCCAGCACCACCCTAAGAAGCCCTAAGGCCGAGAAAAAACAAAGAAGTTCTTTCAAGAAAAGAGAGGATCTCTCTCGTGATGACTTGCTATTTCTTCTTAGTGTCCTCGAGGGTGAATTACAGGTGACTTACTGTCTTATTTTATATTCCAGACTAAAACACACCTTCCTCCCCCCTCCTCCCCATCCCCCTTTACTGCAAACACATGCTGCTTTCATGTTAAAGAAGCACTCTACCTATTTGCTACAGGAGGACTAATATAAACTGCAAAGCACATGAAAACGCAAATTATAGCTATTATTATAGCTATCAGCCAGAAAAGGCGATCTTTACACAACCCCTAAATGCAAATAAAATTTATTCACAATGTACCTGTATCACACTAAAAACACTCATGGTCCAATGTGAATGATCATGTAACTCTATAAGCAGAGAACTCACAAAACTTTCCTATTGTGCTGCCCCATTCTAAGTACTTTGAATACAAAGTATTTGTCGCTGTAAAACCTATATAAAGAACATATTAGAGACCTTTAAGATCTGTTACTTAATTGTTTCTTATCCCCCCTCTCCTATGAAGTCATGAGCATTACTCCCTATGAATCAGTATGTGCCAGGTCACCAGAAGTAACTCACTCAACAGTATCCTAACATCTTTTGCTAGAAAAATCAAAATATCCACTTTATTTCCCCATAATATGAAGCATAAGTGTTGCATGCCACTTAGCCCACAAGATACTGGATTTTGAAGAGTGAGCATTTTTCTATCTGGAAAAGGAGCCAGCTGCCAAGTGGTAAATGAAGCCTAACCTGGTCAAACATAATTTCAGGAAGTGGGAACCAGATTTCCAGTGAGAAGGGCGAATATTTCTGTGACAGGCTGATCGCCCAGAAGTAGTGACAGCCACTTAAAACTGCTCACAAGCAGAGGGAAGAGCAAACTGGCCAAAGTGGCATAAATGGGTGCACGTGGTTTCAGAGTTTACTACCTACACAGTACCTGGGTAGTTCCTTTCTTAACATATGCATACGTATTTACATAATAATATATACATGTTTAACAGAACACACATGCAATATGAGTATTTGATAGATGTACCAATCTCTGAGACTAGATCCAGTGCAAACTTCTACAGAACATTTCACGATGCAAACGAAATGATTTCCGTGTTTGTGAAACATTTCTCTCCTGCTCACTTGCCCTTTCTTAATTTAGATTAAAATTCAGATGTCACACGCTCCTCCAAAACAGTTTTCTCTTCCTCTCAAAAAAAGAGGTGTGTGTATATATATTTTTATATATATATTTATATTACACACATACTTCATTACACTTGTGTAATATAAATATATAAAAATATATATATATAAACACATATACTTCAATTCTTAAGATTTAAAACTTAAACAGAGTGAAATGAGAAACTGGAAAACAATGAGCCTGACATGAACATTTTAAATCATGTCTGACATTCCAAATGAAGCCTTATGAATGAAAAAAGTGAGAAATAATTTTTTATTCCTAATTTTCCACCTCCTATAATGCCAAGTCAAATCTCTGAAGATCAGCTGTCAGTCCAACCATAATTAAGTTTCTAAGTATAGATGGCATTACTCTCCAATCCAGAAAATTTAAGATGCACAAAGATCACTCTTCTATTGTTTTTTCCGCAATCATAAGGATTAGATACAGATTATTTTTTTTTTTAAACACAGTCACAAACAGATAAAGAAGCGCTCCAGCCAAAAGCAGTCAAACTGAAATTGTTACCCTCTCCTGATACATCCCCCTTTCTGATTTCCTCCCTTCCTATTCTACCCTTCCAGGACTAGCATGTACTTCGTTTTGTTTTTAACTGAGGCCATTGCAGACAACACATGTTTGAGACAGTTCATGTAGTTATGTCACTGTAATGGAGGCAGGGGGCAACCTCCACCACCAGAGGATGGGGGGGGAAGGAGATGGACCCAGCCCTAGGGGAGGTGGTGACTTAAACCAGTTCCCCGCCCCCCAGTTGAAACATTCACATAATCAGGTATTCTCATGAAAGAACATTATCATTAGAAGTGAGACTTTGACACAACCAGCACAATATTTGCAGCACATATTCTGTCCCCTCCAACTTAACGTCTAGGAGCTAGTAACTTTATAGCAAAGAAGTGTCCTTGGTGGTTTGGTGTGGGTTTTTTCGGTAGTGCTGGTTGGTTTTTGTTAAGAGCAAAGAGAATCTATAGATCACTTCAAATTCTACAGATACATACAGCATGTTTCTCCAGCACGGAGCATGGACTTAGAGAGCAATGCTTTATGATAGAAAGAAGGTATGTGTACCTGCCAGCTTGCACAAGAATTTCTGAAATACACACATACTGAGAACATACCTGAGAACATATGGTATCTACTCTTTGGTAACAGGGTATCACCAGATATTTTATAAGATTAAGGAAACAAATGCAGTGACATTAAAATGGGAAAAGTATAATACACATTTTTAGGCTATACTTTTTGAAACTACATGATATTTGGAAACCAGATAGCACCACCTTCTCTTAATCATTATCTTTTAAAATGCCTTTTTTTAGCATGCACTCGCAAATTGAGAATACCCTTACAGCAGTTACTTCCAAAAAACTTGATGCTGCAAGGTTGCTTATTACCTGAGAGCATGTACACAAGTGTGTGCACATCGACATGTCTATAAATACAGAAGGCATGGTCTCACGCATGCATGCATACGTACATATACACAGGACCCCACTGACAGCTTTGAAGGTAATTAATCTTGTTTTAAAGAATTGCCATTGTTGCATGGTTTTGGAATGCGTATTGTGAAGGGTCACATCCCCTGCACCACACACCTCACTACATTCACTGCTCAAACACGCTCAGTGTAACAACAGCAGCAGATGACCCCAGGCAGGTTAAAACTACAGAAGCCACCTTTGCACCAAGAATATACCAAATGTGCAACACTTCCAGGCTTCAAGAAACATCCTAACATCTTGCATTAACAATTTAAAATCAGCTTCTAATACCACAAGTCACACTTTGCCCTGAAATTTTGTATGGTGAATGCTACCCACTGATCCAGAAACAGCAATATGATCTAATCACTAATAAAGTACCTAAGCATTGACGAGGGTTCTGAAAACATTGGAGTTTATGCAGAACTAATAAAATACAAAGACCAATACTTTCCTCATGCTTTTTAACCGTCTTCATGTTACTGACTATTTTGGGGCACTTCACATACACAGCATTCTTTAAAAAGTTTTTTAGTTTTCTTAAAATCAAAAGTAGAAAGCTAACCTGTAAATACACATAGACAGTTTAACACAACAAAACCTTACTTTGTGTTTCTGCAGGCTCAAGATGAAGTTATAGGTGTACTTAAGGCTGAAAAAATTGACTTGGCTTTGCTTGAAGCACAATACGGCTTTGTTACTCCCAAGAAGGTGTTAGAGGCCCTCCAGCGAGATGCTATTCAAACAAAGGCCGAGCAATGGCAAGAAGATATCTACGAAAAGCCTATGGGAGAGGTATGAACATACAATTGATATTTAACCATAGTTTCCACCAAATTCAACTGAAATGTCTCACTGACTTCAGGGGAAGAAAGTAAATGAGCTCTAAATCTAGAATCTAACATGAGTGTAAGTGACAGCAGAACAAAGTCCAGGGTCCACTGGGGTCCGTAATAAAAATAGCTATCTAATGATCCTCATTTATGCTATGCACTGGGGGCTTTAAACATAGACAGACATGTTTTAATGTCTAACTCAAACTCTGATAATCAGCCTTCTATTTTTGACACCGTCTTCTTTTTTTTCCCTTTCTGTTATCCAAATTCACAACCCATACAAACAGATGCCTCCCCATTTGTCTCATTGAGGCCATTTTACCTATGGCTGGTAAGGGCCCAGGCAGCAGTAACAGCACAGCTGTCTACCTTTACATATCCTAGCTCCCACTAATTCTGGGGGAGCCACAGGTATACCTGCTTGGTCTGAGTAGTTACTGTAATAAGCTGTCAGTAGAAACTTCATCTAGGCAGAAATCTAATATTCTCACATTATACCTAAGTAGTAATCTTTAGTTTAATTACACTGCAGCAGCAGCCATACTTTCCGAACAATGTTATCTGAATTTCATTTCTGCCCTGCAATGCAAATCACTGGATATTAAAATCCCTTCCTATCAGAATGTGGTTTTTTCCCAAAAAAGAATTCCCACAGTGTCTCCTCTTGAATTTACATAAACATTTTTAATATGCTGCTCAGGATAGATAATAATCATAAAAAATAAAAGCAGAAGTTATGAATGAAATTCTTCTACCATGTGTTTTCCAAGCTTTCTGAACAGAAATGTACCTAAGGATAGAGAATTTGTTTCAGAGAAAATTATGTCAGGCAAAAGGTCAACACTCATTTCAGAGGCTCAAAGGTTAAAATCTCTGGGTATAATCTGAAACAGATAAAGTTCAACTGAGGAGGTTAATTTATTTTAGAACATTGTGGCATTATGTCACAGAAACTTTGAGCACAAATGGAAATGATTTGAAGAGAAGTCCAAAAAAGTTTGAAAACATAAGTTCAGTCTGTTACTTTACATAAGTTTATACACACTTTTTCCTTCTTACACTTAATGGCAGAGAAAGGATTTCTAACACCACTGGATTTGGCAACTCCAAAAGGCAAAGGTAAACATCCTGAGAGCAACTGAAAGGCTAGAAGGACCACTGGCACTTCGTATATCTTGGTAAACCAAAGGATACTGTAATCAGCAGGCATTTTTCATTTTCAGTTTCAAAATCCCCCCATGTTAAATCAGAGATCCATTTAGTTTTTAGTTGTTTTTTTTTAAATGTTTATAAAAACCAAGGGAGAGGTGGAACTAGCCACAAAGTATGGCAACAGACCATTTAAATTCCCCCTTTGACACCATGACAACATACCTTTGCATCTGCCAACAAAATCTCTGCTGATCCAGTTCCTCTAGAGCATGTGTGTCTCACCCTTGACAATTTAGCCTTGTAGCCGTGAACACAGAGTATCCCAAAACTCAATTGAAAATACAGTCAATTTCAGAAGGCACCTGTAGGATTACTGGTCCTTTAACATTTTCTCACAACTCACTCATCTACGCTAAACTTTATGAAGTTTCTTGGCAGATTTGGTTAAGAATGTAGTGGGAAAATTTGGTGACTGGACAGGTTTACTCACTAAGAACAGGATTCACAGGTGAAGAAATGTAACAAAGTAGAAAACAGTTGTAACATATCTTTCTTTGCAAAACCTATGAGGAGTGTGACAAACCAAAACCATGTCTTCCTTGGCTATGAGATTTTTTTTTTTGAAAGCAGGCTTTTTTCAGCCAACTTTGTTCTACAGCTATTTCTTTCTGCAACCTAACAAATCACAGATAAGTTTACTCTTATTCCTCACACCTGAGGATACAAGAAATTGTTTAATGTTTAAAGGGGCACAAAAGAAAAGAAAACAGACTTTTATTTTGATTTTGCTTCTGTCTGACACAAAGGCCTGAAAAGATTTTCCATCTTTGCATGGTTTATAAATTTAGATCGAGTCAGTTATTCATGAAAAACTCTGGCTTCAGATCAATTGCCACTTCTCTCGAATAGAAAACGAATGGTATTCAACATTCTAGTAAATACAGCATAATAGCATAAGAATTTTTTTCCCAGGTTCAAAAATAAATAAATAGTTTTTTTAAAGAATAAAAAAACAAACATCAGAGAAGGTGATGTAGGAAAACAAAGGGAGAAGACAAAGAGGAAGATACTGCAGAATTTATGGTGTCTTTTTCTCATGTTTCAAACTTGCATGGAATTGGAAAGCCAATTCTGGTTTCTAACTCTCCCCAGCTTCAACAATAAAAAAATCTGGTGCCTCACTGTTTGAAGTGTGATGATCATAACGTGATACCTCCTACCACTCCTCTAAAAGCAGCAAAACTAGAGGAAAGCCTATATTCTGCATCCATCAAGGATAATTCAAAATTGAATCCATTTTTAAAATCCCAGCGCAAATCAACTCGGGGAAAGACGCATCCTCATCAGCCTTTTAACAAAGTATATCTGATTGCATCCTCACAACATCTTACAAGTGTTGGTCACAACTTTCCAACAACGACAGCTGTAGGGCACCAATAAATTACAGTCATAGGAAGAGACTGAAACGATAACATTGACGACATGGCATTCAGGAAAAGCAGGCCAACATATCTACATGGAAATTTGGCTCAGCTAGGGTTGAAAAAGACAAGGGAGGAGCTGCTCCCATAATCTCCAATAATCCTAACCTCAGGATTATACTTTTATAAACAATGACCACATGAGGACTTTATTAACAGGAATAATATTTCACTGAACTTTGGATAAAGAAATGTCTTGGATTTTATTCTGGCATAGTGCCAAACACAAAACAGTCTAAAAAGAGAAAGACAAAAAGTTCAGTTCCAATGCAATGGATATGAGACACACCATCCTATTTTGACTTCAGACACGAGTTGGTGGCAAAACGTTTTTAAGCTATTAAATTCCTGTGAATTTTTAGCTTGCTAAACTATTCACAGTTACGTAAGACCATGCCTCTTATTTTCCATTGTATTGTACAGTATGTTCAAGTATTAATTCTAGCAAAAAGCCCATATGGTTAGCAAGAACAAAACAACAAATCACTTAATTAAGATTTTATCACTTTAATTTTCAACGGAAGACATTTATACTGCTGCTTATTAGTTCTCTGCGGTTTTTAGCCAAGAACTGTATATGCTGAGTAAATGTGTGTGCGTACATATAAATGGATATTTCTGCATGCGCAGATTTAGCATTTGGACAGAGTAACCAGGGGCTGCTAGAGTCCGCTCCTGTGAGAAGATCTCACACTAGCAGGGGTTCACATGACTTCTCTCTCTTCTCTGCTGGATACGTGGGAGTCAGCCACAAGATCTCACAGAGTCAAATATGTTCCCCAGGGAAGCACACTTATCTCGCAGAAGGACACAACAGAGCTTCCAAACACACCACATAGAAGTGCAGCAACCCAGTACCAGACTCTGCTCAGTCTTGCAGTGACGGAGAGGCACGCTGCACAACAACACACACAAGTGTCACAAGGCCAAATGCCCGTACCCATTACACGGCTTACATGCAGATCTCAAGTGTCCGCATTAACTGTTATGTAGGATCTGCTGCCTCTCCAATTCTCTTTGCTATTACCCACCTGTACCAGGAGACAGGTGCAGCACCTATTCCCTTCTCTGCCGAGTGGAATCCCATGCTCTCGCGCTCTACCTTGTCACCAGCCGCAACACCCACATGCCAGCTGCGACTGCTCACGGCAGAACTGATTTGACAGCATTCTCGAAAAGAAAACCTAAATGCATCTTCTAATCTGAGCAACAGGAGAATACTGCAACGTGAAAACAGCTTTGATGCAGCATCTTATTTACTTGTCTCTCTTACCCTTTCATGTAAGCAGCTCTCCCTAGGACACTACTGTTCCTTTACCCACTTTCAAATTCCTTGTTCCACCTCCCTCCCTTGAATACATACCTCATCCATCCCAAATACCAATTTGTAGTCCAAACTGCTAATCTCAACACTGAGAAAAGCACAACTGCAAAGTGACAGGCACTGGCATTGCTCACCAAGAAGTGCAAAACAAAAACCTGGAGTTACTACCTTTCTTCTTGCATACATGCTGCTTGGATTAGCACTTGAATTAACCTCTCATAGCCATTCAACAAATACTCTAGAGCAAACAAAACATACTGAACCCATAAAACACTGCTGGCAGGTCCCACATTCTTCACACCCAACAGTGCAGAAGTAGGACTATTTTCTATTTGGTTAATGTTGTTTGTGTTGATGACTAACCCTAATCTCCATCAGGCATTTATATGTTTGGAAACAGGAGTCATTTGATTTATGATCAGCTCGTAGCTAGAAATGTCAGTGTTTTCTTATGATAGCATTACACATCCCCTCAGGTTCTTACATTACTTTTGAAGCAGTGGTCCAATTCATACAAATGCATCACTTTACTTTTGTAACCCCATTCATGCAGACTGCCTGCCAAAAGAAATCAGTGGTTCACACCTTTGCCTTCTTCCCCACCTGACCTTGCACTTAGGGCTGAGACCAGCAAGCAGTATCATGTAAGGCTGATGCCCAGTTTGTATCAATTTAAGCAAGACAGGGCCATAGTTGCAAACAGCACCACATCAGAACTTTATCGAAAAACAGGAGGTAGGTTGCTTTGTGAGAACAGCATAAATTCACCTGAAAGCATGCCCTTTAAAGCAGTGAGGATCAGAAATTCAGGTGATCATAAATGCTTATAAATATCTCAAGGGCCAGTGTCAAGAGGATGGAGCCAGACTCTTTTCAGTGGTGCCCAGCGACAGGTCAAGGGGGAATGGGCACAAACTGCAACATAGGAAGTTCCATCTAAATATGAGGAAAAACTTCACTGTGAGGGTGACAGAGCACTGGAACAGGCTGCCCAGGGAGGGTGTGGAGTCTCCTTCTCTGGAGATACTCAAAACCCACCTGGACGCAAGTCCTGTGCAGCCTGCTCTAGGTGACCCTGCTCTGGCAGGGGGGGTTGGACTAGATGATCTCCAGAGGTCCCTTCCAACTCCTACTGTTCTGTGATTCTGTGATGACGTTTCATGAATCTATGCAATAGTTGTTCCAAAAAACCCTCTGAAATCTTGGGAGGGGGAGGAAGGTTGATAAAACACACTGAAAATTCTCTCCTTCTGGCAAGCTAGCAGCTGAACAAAAGATTTCAAATTTTGAAATTTCCACTTCTGGTGGAAGAAGGGAGAGTGTGGAGAAATTAAAAATAGCCTGTTTTCTTCAACCTGACCTTTTAAGGCAATTCAGTTTTCAATCTCTGTAAAAGACAGAAAACACAGCCAAGAGATTACTGTATAAGGCAGCACTTGCTTACTGAGAAAGCTTGCATATGCAAGGGTTTAGGTAAGAAATGTTTTCCCAAGAGAGGTCCTACTTCAGGATCGTGATTCCAGAAAGCACTGACCTTATTGGTGTAAAAGTGCGTAAATTATGAGTGAACAAGATGAACAAAACCTTAACAACCTGCTGTAAGAGCACCGTAAAACAGCCAAAAAGGACAGGCATAGGTTTCTTTACATTTTTTGATCATGCATGAAATGAGCTCAGCTACGTTGCAACAGAAAAGATGCTCTCTAACGTCATACGCAGAAAGAACGGGCAATTTTCAAAATGGTCCACATTTCTGTTGGAATATTTTGGACTCAAACTACCTTCAAAGTCTTGTCAATTTTTCCTTTATTCATAGCGGTGTCACCAAAAAAAGTTAACAATGATTTAGGAGAAACATAAGAGAAAATATAAAGCTTAAAAAGAAGCTGAGATAAGCAGGGGGAGACTCGGAAGCCCATGCAGAAATTGAAGATATTCTCACTCATTCAAGAAACTCATGTTTAGGCATTCCAGCTCTTCCTGTCATTGCTTCTATTGGCCAAACTGTGAATAAACATAAGGAAAAGATAATTAATCATACTCCATGGAATTAAATTGTCCAAAATAAGCAGTGGCCCTAAGAATCTGAAGCCCCAGTGTTTCTTGTGGCACGTGAAATTCCTTGTGGGGGAAACGTTGGAGAAACAGAACCAGTCTTGCTTCCCACACTGCCCATTTGTGAATTCTTTCCTATTAATAGAGTGAAGCACTGCAAAGCAGCTTGACCCACTAGAATAGACCATGGTTAAAAGGAGGCACTGGGCTTTGAGCTCAAAATTTCTCTTTTCCAAAATAGATACGAGGATTCCTGTGTTGACCTGATGAGGGAGGCAGTCTCCACAGGGGAAGGGGAACAAGCAGGGAACAAAGATTCTCACCAATACAGACTCTTCCTAGGTCTTTAGATGGCCTCCAGCGAGCCCTCCTCAAACTTCAGCTAGATCACTAACGCCTAAGGAGGAAAACCCCTTCTGGTTTCACACACACACACTTGCAGAACTCGGTCACATAAGGAAATCAAAGTTATAAAAGAATCCTCGGAATGATAGTTTCCTCTCAGTTTGTGGAAATCGTTTTGTTTAACAGCACAACTCCAGTGAACAGTTATACCAATACCTCTGTGGTTTAGAAAACCTAAAAATTATTACCAAAACCTAAAATAGATTATTTAAATTAAAATATCACTATATAGTAATATTTAGAAGCTCAGCAGAAAACCTTGGGGAAGGGGAGGGTATTTGATGCTCAAAGCGTGCTATAAAGGTGCCATCCGCAAGGCAAACTCCTTTACAATGTGTGAAATTTGAGGAACAAAACAGGAAATGCCACTGTTAAATAAAAATACTTCCAACCATTTCAAAATTTAGCGCTTACTTATTCCAGAAACCCAGAGCCATGCTTAGAGTAAGCACAGGAGACAGGACCATTTTCGACTCTTGGTTCTATCACGCATTTACTGTGAAACCAGAGGAAAACTGCTTTTTGATCTGCCTGTCTACCTGAGAATTCAATGCTCTCATTTCCTATGCAGCTACAAATGAGGCAGTTATTTCTATTCAATCAAAAGTCAGTCTACTTCTGTGCGAAGCAAAGGCTTCTTCTGCCAAGACATCTGTTTCTCTACCACAATGATCAATGAGAAAAGCACAGCCCTGGGAACACTAACTGTTAATTAGTAGCTGTTGAGGATCAGTCATGGCAGGACGAGGAACAGAAGGTGACTGAGGGTCCTGCAAAACATTACCTTAACTTATTTTTCTAATTGGTCAGAATTAGACTGACAGAACTAAATAACCCTTTCCAAACAGATACCAAAGGACCTGGCGATTAGGCTACTAAATGCATTTTATATTATTAAGCCTCTCAAAATCTTTCATTAATGAAAGTCTGAGCAAGTAAGAGTTTCAAAATACTTCAGGAGTTTTTGCTTTTTTTGTAGCTTGATAAAGTTGTAGAGAAACAGAAAGAAACTCACAGACGAATGCTGGAGCAACTTCTAATGGTAGAAAAATCACACAGACAGACGCTGCATGAACTAGAGGAAGAGAAGAGGAAGCACAACAAATACATGGAAAGAAGTAACGAGTTTACAAACTTACTGGAACAAGAACGTGAAAGGTAAGGTTACCTCATGCCATAGTACTAAGAAATACCTAAAATTCAACATTATGTCTAAGGATCTGTCCACTTTCTTATTCTGCATCCACTAAACATCAGAAATATTTGCAGAGTTGTATTTTGACAGTTCAGCTGTGAAAACATGACTGATTATTGCTAAATAACAGTAGTGTCTACATCTCCATCAGCAGGTGAGGTAGGTCTAACAGTTGGCAGATTCTTCAGCACTGTTGCAGGATGACAGGTATGTTACACTACAGAGAATACAGGGAGATATGCAAATGTGTAAAGTTATAACCAACATGAAGCAGGTGAACCTTTCAGTGTGTTCAAGATGGTCAGTATACACTATCGTATGTAAGTAACAGAATATGAAGTCAGGCATGCAGCCTTTGATGGCAGAAGAAAAAGACATGAGGAAAAGAAGTTGTTTGGACGGATCATAGAAATACAGAAAGAGAGGAAGCAAAGGCAGAGGGTAATTTACAAAAAGCTTTGAAAATAAGAACACCATAAAGTTCTCATATCGGGACTGGCACAAAAACCAGAAAACCAACTTTAAAGTGCAACCTAAAAGCACCACAGCTTGTTTAAACACAGCGTGAGGGTTTCAATACCAATTCTCAGAAGAAGTATTAAGAAGAATTTAATGTCCTTTACTGTCTTTAAAAAAGCCACTTCAAACTGTGGCTTCTCTGAATCTGCAGTAAAACTGAACACATTCTAAGGAGAAAAAAAAAAAATATCGAAGAACATTTCCTATTCCCTGGATAGCTACTCCAGAAGATAGGAGAATATTGTCTCTGTTTCCTTTCGCTTAGGAACAGCTTCCAGATGGAAATGTTTGGGTGTGAGAACGTCAAGCCTATTCTAAACTCACATTATGCATAGATAATTCTTCCCCTGCTTCGCCTGTGTAACATCATGTTCCACATATTTTGGCAGTGTTCACCCTTTACACTACACCTCTTTCCTGCAGGTCTATCAAAGATAGCACATATGCTTCCCACTGAGTACACAGCCATATTTACGGATTGCAATTAAAGAGGCTGGGGAAAAAAACCCTTTGCTTCTCAGAAAAATGTATACAGATGCTGGCAAGCACAGGTATGCACAGAAAAGCACATACAAAGTCCCCCCATAAGGCACAGAACTGACTTTTTTCTCCAAGAACTGTTTTTGTGAAACATCATTGTACCAGGAACCAAAACCTGAGATGAATGGAAGTTTTCATCTCTGCTGTCTTTTTCTCAAAAACTATGAGACACTCATCTCTTAGAGCTAAACAACGACAGTTTCTAGAAGTGGCAAATGTTACATCAGATACATGCTCACACAGCATGAAAAGCTGCACAGAAGGAAAGACTAAGCATCACAGTCCTTGTATTTTCTTTCTTGTGAAAACAGGGTAGACATAGGATTAAAACTCTCTTCCCTGCCCCTCCTCCATATTCCCCCCAAGAATACTACAAAACATTTACCACTATTATCTGCAACATTCAGTCTATCTGCCTGGGAAAAGAGGGAGTGGGGGGGCAGAGGGGGTGGCAAATACTGAGGTGCCTAATGAGACCTTAGAGGATGTAATAATAGATTTCAGATTAAGTCTCAATTTTTGTATTTTCTTTGGAGGACGTATTTTATGTGGAAAACCTTAAGGGGGTGTGATGTCACATGTTGAGCTGATTCCAAAATGTTTGCCAAGTAACGTCGCCATCAAGATCTCCATGCAATTGCCAGCCATAACAAAAAAATAATAAAAAACCCAACAAAAACCCCCACAACCAAAAAAAAAACCAAAAAACAAAACAACACCAAAAAACCGCTCAGCAAGTTAAGGCACAGCTCTTTCTACATTGGCCTGCCTAACTTGACATTCAGAACACACACCCATATGCAGAAAACCAACCTTTTCTTCCATTTCAAAAACTAAATCTTCTCAGGATGTGAATTTTGCATTTGGATTAAGAACAAATAGAAGTCTACGAAAAGTTTCATACATAAAGCAATGACAAATGAATTTTTGCTTCCCCCCCAATTCAATTAAAAAAAAAAAAAAACACCAAACATTCAGAAAAGCAATAACTATTCATCAATGAACTTTCTTTTTTTTTTAGCCAGAAGCAGTATTCTCTAAGTGTGCAAGGGTGTATAAGATTCGTAACAGTATTTCAGTTTCAAAGCAAAATCCTGAACTTCCATTCAATTTGTCAAAAGTGTCTTGCTTTGATAAAAGAGCAAGGCTACAGTACATGCTAAAGATATCCTTGAAGAGTATAGAATGCATGCAAGCCAAACAAGGTACATGAATAATACGTGATTATGTGATCAAAATGAAAAAAAACTTTGATCTTATGGGACAGTGATGCTGAAGCACTGAAAACTATTCTTGATAGCAAGAATAAAGAAACTATCAGTCAGATCCAATTCTTACGTATGACTGAATATATTTTCACATAAGGTGGAGAGAGACCGTTTCCTCTTTCTTGCACATGTGCTCAGGAGGAACAGAACTAAAGGATTCTTAAATACGAATTTTAGTGATGAACTCATTTATCAGATGATCTTGTTTTACAAAAACTAGGCAAGCCTCCATCTCTAGGGCCTTTCTGTCGCGTTAATCCCTCCATACATGACATTTCTCATTAAGGGAGTTAAAAAACATGTTTGGATCATGCAAAATATTAGCAGTCTCCACTGACTCAGTAAAAACCCTTCACCTTAATCATTCAAGAATCCCTTTGACTTCATAGCAAGGCAAGACAACTAAGTGTGCAATTGCTGAGGCCAAACTATCAGATTTGGGAGTTTAAGCTTATGACAGGACTAGTGACAGCTTTCTAGGTACGAGAACTGGATTAGCATTTAATGTTAACCCTTTAGGCATTTTCAGCATTTTTCTTGTTGCCAGCCAAAACTAATCCTTCATAATCTTGCTGTAGTTAAGAGACAAAGATTGGTCTTCCAAACTGAAAAGCATCTCAATACTTAGCAACAGACATTTACCAGTAAAAGAATGATAAAATCATGCTACTATCATTATATTTATTCATCTTCAGTCATATGTACTTTTAAAGCATGGCACCACTGACAAACTCCTATCAGATAAGGAACAGTTTTGTGGAGAAAAGGAGGTCAATGGGCCACAACTGGATAGGTCTTTCCTGCACTTCAACATGAATTGCGCTTTGTATGTATACAGGTCATAGAGGAACACAAAGACAAACTACACGTGCATGGTAGCGGTGCTAGACCAAGTCTACTAGAGTCTAGAAGGGAAAATTTTATTGTATTGCTGGAGCCTAAAGAAATAGCAGCACCCAAGACTCACAGGAACATAAAAAAAATCCAGAAGCTAGATACAGAGACTACTAAGTGCACCTGAAGAACCATAGCATAAAAGTCATTGAGCTTGTTTAGAAGCTCTTGCATTTCATGGGGTTGGGAGATGGAGGACAGGATTAAGGACTAGGAAGAACACTTACTTTAGATTCAAATGCAGATGCCACTGTATCTTCCCTGAGGATGCACCTACTTGTCCAAATATTTTTATCCACATTCCATATTTTCATAGTACAATTAAATAATAAAAGCTGCTATTTTAGAAAACATTTTACAAAGTTAAAATATGAAACTAGGTTTTCCAGATATGCATGTTCCCAGTTTGAAAACATGTCATATGCATGCAAGTATTTACATATTTACATAACGCCCTACCCTCCACAAAAAAAAAAAAAAGACAGAAAGAAAAAGAAAGAGTAAAAGGATTAGCACTTACACAGCCCTTTTCCTCTGCAAATCTCAAGGAGTTTTAAGTATTACGTAAGCATAGTCATTCCCCGTTTTCTGAATGCTGAAAGGAAATGAAGGTATGAGTGGAAGAAACTAGTCACAGGTGCCTGAGGGTTAAATTGAAGAAAAGGAAGAAATCTCCCAATGTATAGGTGTGTCCCATCATCAAACTTTCTATATACTATACAGACTCTTAACTATACAAAGGGTAAAGCTTTATTATGAACATACACTGGTCAAATAAGTGGATGTTGTTCAACAGGACAGGAAAAAATAGCAGTTTGCTAATAAGCAACGTAAAAAGATTTTTAAAGGCAGTTATGATAAATGTTGCTCCCAGGACTTCACCTATTAGCACAAAACTTTGCAGGTTGGTATAGCAGCAATTAACAAGATTTTCAGTTTAAGGATCATCTAAGAAAGATGAGGGGGTTTGGTGAGGAAGGCCATCATAAGTTTTTGGTTTAGCTCTGAATTCACACTCACAAAGGTCATATAGAGAATGTAGTCCAAAGAAGAAGAAAACACAATTGTTTACATACAAGATAATCCTAACATTTCCTAAAAGGAAACTTACTCCTTATTCTCCAAGCAAGTGAAAAAAACCCAAGGCAGCGAACCAAACTCTATTCCACTGTATCAGACATTTCTTCTTAAAACATCAAGAGCATTTTCAGTGTTCAGATAAAAGTTATTATTATACCTGAGGAGTTAGCATTCACCAAGCATAAAAAATGGAACCTACCCTGCAAAAGTCTCACAACTGTAGTCTTTCTCATCTAACAAAACACCACAAAACACTGTGCTTGTTGCTCCAACTGCTGCCCTCCTCAAGGTCAGCCAGTTAATAAGACAACCTGTTAAGTGACACAGGTTAGAAGGGATCTCTGGAGGTCTCCAGCACAACCTGCTGAGTGCAGGGCTAACTTCACAGTCAGATCAGGTTGCTCAGACCCCTGTCTAGCTGACTGTTGAAGATCTCCAAGGAACAGTGATTCTGCTGGCTGCCTGGGCTCCTGGTGCAGTCTTTGACATCCTCACCAGGAGACCCTTTCCCTCAGTTTCATTGTAGGCATCATTCTGGTCTGGCTTCTGCCCCATGTTCAGCTGAAACTGCTCTCATTAAAGGCCCAATAACTTCCCTTCTGGCAAACCTCTGAACCTAATCCATCTTCATGGTCTCTGATCTTTTGGGTGCCTTGGACACAAATGAGCTTTCAGGACTTCCTTGCTATCTTACCCACACAGAGATTCTGCAACTCCAGTGGACTCATTTCTCTAAGTGTTTCCACACTCTACTCTGAGTTGGAAACTTCTCATTGTCCACCTCTACTCTGTCCATAGGACCCCACAGGTCTTATTCTTTAGGTCTTTTCTTTATCCATTCACTCTCTGCGCTTCTCCTCACAGAAACTCAAAGCCAGCCATCATCTCTACGCTGATGACTCAAGTCTACTCCAACTACCACCACCACAAGAACAAATCTCACTGTTTGTGAGCAACCTGCCATCATCCCCAACTCCATGAGACCAGAAGGGAACTCAGTCTTTTATCCCCTTGCCCTTGGCTTCATCCTTAAGATTCTCTAATACCTCAGTTCTTAAAACTGGGATAACAAAGTCATACTGCTTGTTACTCAGCCTGTCACATCTAGTCACATTTTCTGCCTGAGCCTTTCTACATCGAAGTCTCGCAAATTCTTCTTCATAGCACCGCCAAGAAAATAAAAAATAAAATACCCTCCTTCCCCCCGCCCCCAAACCCCCCAAAACCACCAAATAAATCAAACCTGTCTTTCTGTCCATCCAAATAACTAAATTGTTTTCCAGGTTCTCACTTCAAAAATATTTTTTTTGTCATTTCCACATCAGCTATTTCACCCCTCTGTCTCTTCACTGGATGCACTCTCACTACAGCATTAAGTCTATGTATTTCCTCTTGTGTACCTTTACAGTACACTCCTACCTTCTCATGCAATGTTAATACACGGACTAAATATCACACTAAAAACATACCAAAATTAAATCATATCATGTTACAATACTGCTCAGGTATTGAGTAGGTGAGAAATGTGATTTCATAAAACTGAGCACTCTAGGTTAAGTGGGTTTGTTGGTTTTGGGTTTTGTTTTTTTTTTTAAAGTGTCAGATGAAAGTAATTGCTACACATAGTAGGTCAAGTGAGCAACGCTTGAAAACTGGGACAGGACATCAAGGAGAGAAGGAACCATCTCAGCTAAAAGGTGAATTGTGTTAGTATGTTGTCAGTGTAACATTGCTGTACTTTAATTCTGACACATTCACACATTAGAATAACAATATATTGCGTGCCCAGCTCTGGAAAATTCAATATTCTATAACAGTGGGTATAATTAATATTTGCTGTTTTTCTTACTGAAGCCAATTAAATATTATAAGAAGCAGGATCTTATCTCTATAGAAAGATACAGTAAAAATAAACACTGTCAACTTATTTATTCTACATGTGTTACCAGCAGTTTTTAATTTCATGCACACTGAACTATTGTTGTAGATTGCATTGTACTCAAATGCAATCATTTCCTTTTAGCTTTCTGGCAATGAGTTATATATATTACATATGCCTGAGACTATGTCTTGCAAGTTGTGAAATGGATGCCAGATCTCTGTACATTTGACCTTTTTCATGGGTATCTAGTGTTCTGTAGGTGAGTAAGAGAGACCCACCACAAGCAAAACATCAGCGTTCTTATTCTCCATTACACTCCAATGGGACAGTCCCACTAATAATACCACTGAGGCACGAAGACAGACTCAAGGAAGTGATGTACACAGATTAATTACCTCATGCTCGTACGTGAAAAACTATGTACCATTGCACTACATAACTTTCAACAGATGTTGTGAAATCAAACCCTTGTCAAAATTCAAGGATTCAAAGATTTCTACAACAGTTTCTGTGCGTGATGGAAGGTTAAAATACTTTATCTTAAAGCAAATAAATTAATAAAATCCAGGTTAACAAAGGGATTAAAAAACCCAAAACTGTTAGACAAGGTCACATTATGTTTATTCAAAACAAAGATTAAGAATAAATACAAATGGAAACAGGGCTTTCAACTCGGTGTTAACACAGCTGAGAAATTCTCTAGATGCGTGGTGCAATTCTAAATTATTCCACATACTGTAATCAGCAAGCAGATGCAAGATCTAGGTGATAACCATTTCTCATGCAACTCCACTGACGTTGGTGGGATGACAGAGAGAAGTGAGGCTCATACTTAATTTCTCTGCATTCTGAGCATGCTGTCATGACTACCAACCGATACTATCATTGTGTACTTTGAGGCCAGGGAGGACACAATGAAAAATCTTCATCAAACTATGTTCTCCTACACTGCTACCCTCTCTCCCTTCATGAGTGGGGAAAATGATGGTGCTTGCCATATGCCCTCCCTGCAAAAGGGCGTAAATTCTCCTGAAAGGAATGATCATGGAAAACCACCCTGGTGGTAGCTCTGGTCAGCACTTTTAAAGGGAAAGATGATCTTTCTAAGCTGGCAAGTCTCAGAATATTTATGGCTCTTGTAAATCAACACCAATTCCATATACTCTGTTTGGAGCCTAACCAGTGACCAGCACGGAAGATGAAGCACTGGCCAAATATGCTCATGGTGAGGCGCTGCCCTCAGTAATGGGGCACTTGCTCTAGTCACCAATTTACATTTCCTAATAAGACTGAGTGCACTGCTCCATGTGCAGCACAGCATAACTAGTCTAATCATAAGCAACAACAGAAGCGGATGACTGCACCAAGACCTGTGACCAAAAAAAGACACGGTGCACTTCTGATTCATTGCAGGGTGGGGCTGTGACGGAGGGAGAAATTGGCACAGGATTTTGTAACTGGAGTTCCAAAAGAAGACACACAACATCAGACAGAGAGAAACATCCATAAATCGTTCTCTAAGAATGAAAGTTTGACACTATCATAATTTTCCAGAATAAACCATTGCTATGGGAAAGTTATACTCCTGTTTGAGTGTGGAGGAGGAGAAATCTCAATGAAGTTAAGATCTTTCTTGTGGCAGAAAAATTTAAGTGACTTATATGTGCTATAATTGGTTTCATATCTTAAGAACAGGCAAGAGGAAAAATGGCCATGAGAACAGAGAAGGCAGGTCACACATCAGTTACCAAGACCTGCCATCTAAACTCATAACCAAGTTTCCCATGGCATACTATAAGCTTCAATGCATTTATGCCCAGCTACAAAATGTCTGAGCATTATATACACATATAAAAAGAAGCATGCATGGGAGACTGAAGCAGTTTAAGAAAAATGTCACAGCTTCAGTCTCTGTGCTAAGACAGTAATTTTAAATAGAGAATAAACAAGATGATCAGTAGCACTAAATCTTTTGAGAACAGAGACTACTGGAAAAAAATTGTTAAAAATAAACACCAAAATCACCTTACATGATAGTCTTGATTTTCACATAAGTACAGTATTTTTTTTGTTTCCTGAGCCTGAAATGCACACTGTATATAACCTTTCAGGAAAACAACTCACACTTGGACAAAGTAATACAACCTATTTAGTGTCTGAAGACCAGAAGTGTGAACACATTGAAAAAGTATGTTCAATATTTGAACCTTCCTGCTAAGACGACTGGAAAAAAGCCACAGAATATGTATAAACTCAGAAATAAACTAAGAGATCAGGAGAGACATATGAACTTCCGTTTTTAAAATTTCTGTTTCAGACTCCTATATGGGGGTGTGGGGGTGTGTCTGGATGGCTCAGAGTAGGAAATGGGAGTAATAGGAAGTAGATACAAGAAAAACCATTAGATCATCTAGTCTCATCCCTGACAACAGAGGGCTGTTCTCCAAACATACTGTCGAGAATTTTGCTTCTCATTTCAAATGTCCAAAATATAGAAAGGTCTCAATCCCTGTAGAACTGCTCTATAAAAGTTGCATTGTCATAGACAAAATTATACTTTTCTATTCATTCAATAAGTCATTCCCTTTAACAACTCAATACAGTCCTTCCTGATAAGATTGTTACTCTACTGAAAGATACCTGGCTAAGACTGAAAAAGAACCCTAAGGCACCCATTTCGGTCACAGACACAGACCCAGCTGAGATCCACAGCAGATAAAACCCCAAGATGAGCGCTTGAGTGGGCTGCAGCAAGGTCTGCTGCTTAAGGACGATTCAGAATGGAGAACTGCCCACTCCTCTTCAGCGGTAGGTCTCAACTGCACACCCCTTGGGATAAAAACCCGACACAATGGACCCTGCGAGGCACGATTTGAAGGAACTCCAAAGACTGAGCAGGCAGAGAGACTTAACCAGTCCCTTCACCCTCCCACCAAAAAGTTTGTGCTGGGGAACATGACTGTTAAAAGCTAGAGCTTGTACAGACATACACATAACAGAAGGCTCCAGCACTAAAGGCTCTCAAACCATCACTTGATCATCAACAACATTAATTTTTCAAGCAGAAAAACACCCCAAACCAACAGTTGTGACAGGGTCATTGTGATCAGGCTACTGAAAGGGGAGAGATGAAGTATTTTGCCATAGAAAAGTTTTATTCCCCCCCCAAAATAGGAAATTAAAAGTGCCAAAGGGACAATCACACTGAAAATACCCAGACAGCTAACTGGCTTATGTCTGCCAAATTTGGCCTAGCATCAGTTACCTTCTCCCAGACTCTATCTACCTTTGCCAAGAGTGTTGGAGAAGAAGGGAAACTCGCTGAATCCAGAAAGATGGTTGTTTTCAAATGTGCATATGAACTTGACAAGATATACCTTGCACAGGTCTGCTCAACATACTCCTAGCAGCTTCAGTGGAGACAGCATCAGGTTATGGAACTGCAAAAGAAAATCACTAAAACTGCTCTTTGGAACAATGCCTTATTTACTTCCTTGCCAATACATTTCAAGTTACACATTTGGCTTGAAATTATGAGAGCTGATTAAAAACCTGCAACTTGAACAGAGCTCTTCACTTTTAAAAGCAGAGTCTTGCCTCTTATACACTACTGGGAAATTCCTTCGCCTCAACACTTTGATTCACAGTATCTTCAGGTCACTGGGGAAAGACACATGCCCCACAGACATTATCAGGATATAGGTGACAAAACAGTGGTTTTCTTGAACTATCCTTCCATTTCAGTCAATCATAATTGTTACCATCTCACGTGTACTTCCTTACATGCTATGCTAGCCTCCTTCCTCCTCATAACCTGGGAAAAAACCTGAACAAAACCAGGTAATCCTGTGGAAAAGGAAATAAAACCTAGCAGAAATGGAGACTGTGTACCCTCCTCTCCCTTCAATTTGATTTATATGCTAAGAATTTTAGGGTTATCAGAAAATTCTTAGCACTGTAAACCTTATTCTGACATTTAAATTTATGACTACTAAGATGACTTTTAGGAATGTTCAGATTCTACAATTTGCATTTAAGTCATCAGGAAATTGGGACATAGTTTATTCAGATGTTTAGACAAGATTTCACATGTTTCTCATTTGAAAATTTTATCTTACATCCAACTGGGGAACTGAGAAGCAAGACACACACTCCCTGAAATACTAAAATTCTCCCCTTTTTTCAATAGTCTTGCCAGCTAAACTCTGGATGTCTTTGCGTTCTGTCAGACAGGAGAATGAGTCACTCTGTCCCTAACTGGCCTTCTAAAAAGGAAATTGAGAAGTTTGATGGCATATTTGGATAAACACACTCACTGGATAAAGTTACTTAACTTTTTATATCTGTTTAAGTTCGCCATAAACCTTCAAAATCTTTACAGGCTAGATTTAAGTATAGCCAATAAAAACTACAGATTATAAATAAACTTAATGAAAACCACTATATTAAAACTCAAAGGACCTTGTAAACATGCTCATCAAAGCTTCACCATTGTAATACAGCACCACATCCATAAATCCATGTTATTAATTGCTAGTCATCCACAACTCTTATTGAAATATCAGCCCTATATAGATCATCTTTGGTTCAGAACCGAGTTTTCTCATGGTCTCTGAACACAATGTAACAGCCAACACTGTAGCTCTGACTGAAGGAGCAACAAATAAACCCAGAGTTTACAGTTCAACTCTCCTGAAAAGACAGTCAAGACTATTGTTATCATCTGTGTGCACTTTAGGTCTCCCTGAGTGCAGTATTTGGCCTAGAAATAAAAGATGGTTGAAATATACAGTACTGAACCTACAGAAGGGCACAAACACTGAGCTGATTTAGCTTCCTAAGCCCTCAGTTTACCAAAGGGTAAGGAGATTTAAAATACCATTTTGGAAAACATCATTTCTTGCAATAGTGAACATCCAACAGCACAGTGTGTAACTCTGTTGAGTTTTATTAAAGGAATGTACCTTACAGATTCAAGATCCTGACCTCTATGAATTCCCATCTTCTTGAGCTCTGTATTAACTTCAGATGCAAAGAAAGAAAAGAAGGCATTCCAAACAGCAGAGCTTTTACTAGTTTCATAAAATATTTGTTTTACATTAATTATATATCAGGCTGTTTTCCATACAAGCTTATAAGAATTATAAAATTTTAAGATTAGTCTGGTCTAAATTTCTTGTCTGTAACCAATCTTAAAATTAAGCTAATTTCACATCATTTCAGATTTCACTGCCAGCATTTCATTAAAGTATGTAGTTTAACGCTTATGTATGCAAAGATCTGAGTCTCAAAACAGTATACACAATCTTGCCCTTGGGTATTCTGATTACTAAATGCAAAGATAGTTGGTTTTATGATACCCAGGAGGCATCCAGAGCATTTCTTGGAGAAAACTGAGAAGGAGACGTTTACGATAAAAATAACAACATATAAAGGAATTTGCAAAGTGCTTGGAGACAAAATTAGCTTTTTAGCCACCTGACTACAAGACTGTCTCCCTGGCTACATCTTGGAAACGGTCAAAGTACCAAAGCACAAGTTCAGGCAGTAAAGTAGTATTTCAGTAAGTAGTTGAGAAAATGATGCAGGAAGAAAGCGTTCAGTTTTGTTAGACTGTGGAAAGACACTTGGAATAGGATGCACAAACTCTACGTAAAATAAAACAAAAATAGGCTGCTGGTATTTAAGTTTAAAATGAAGACTGTTTAAACTTAGCAGAAAGTTGGCAGGTGCAAAGGCATGCATGGTTCAGGATGACACACCAATTAGGGATGCAATCATTAAAACACTGTTTTCTTGGAAATAAAGCATTAAAGTAGTAAATGAAGTTTGACAGGAAATAGCAAAGCTCTGTCTAACCAAACAGCATTTCAACCAAGCAGAGTTTAAAAAAAAACAAAAAGAGACAGCCAAAGAACAAGGGTGCAAGGGCTCCTATACAAATGCAAGTCCAAGAATCCAACATAAAAACTAGACTGTCTAGTTTTAAATGTGGACATCGATGGAATGTGCTTCTCAAAGTGTGTGAGAAGAAAACATCCAGAGGAATATGATTAAACTATTGATAGAGTATTTAAATCAGAATAAGAGAACTAATTATGCTGATGTAAGAGCTGTACAGCTGTAACAAAAAAAAGGAAAGCAGAAAAGTGGAGAGAGTGAAATAAATGTATTTAACTCTGTAAAAGCATACCCAGACTTTCTATGAGTTGAAGCTCATACATAAAGAGATAATCATACAAATGCTAGACTACTGACCATCAATCCAAAATACTGACACCACATAGTGATGAGAGGTAGAAAGGGCAGAAATAAGGGGAATCTGCAGCTATTTTTACATGCTGGATAAACATCACACCACAGCATAACAGAGAATAGCTATTTAAATACTTGAACTTTTTGTAAAGCATCTAATCATAAATTTCATTAGTAGGAGCAAGTTATGGTTTTTGTTCCTACTAGAGCCATGAACTAGTCCACACTGTAAATACTGAAAAGCCAGAGGTGAATAAATTCTCAAATTCAACCTGTTCGAGGTAAGAGGGAAGAAAACAAAAACCAACTATCATATCTAGCTTTAAGCGGGATAAACACACAACAATTATGGAAACTAATTAAACAGAGCATCTAAAAGAGTAAATTCCTTGAAGGCACCACAGAAACAATCTAACAACACTGACAAAGCAGATTCCATGTAAATATGTATCAGCAAATCAAAAGCAACCAAAATACTCTCCCCAAAGCCAACTAAGCAACTTAACAACAGATTAAAATAAATTACATATAAAGACATCTTAAAAGGGAAAATATGTGCAAACAAAGATGACATACAAGAAATCGAAATGCTGGTATGTTAGAATTCATCCATCAAAAGCTGGAAGTCGGCATCCTACTCAAAGTGGAGAACATGGAATTGCTCTGCACATCCTTCTCCTCTGAACACTGAGGCATAAAATTAACTTGGTTCATTTCCCACAACCTTAGTTCTTTTTCATTTTTATTTTTCCCTAACTGACAGCATTGGATTCCACTGTGTGGGAAGTCAAGGAGGTTTTCACATCAGACTCTCTTTGTGGAAAAAGAGTCTGTGAAGCCATCTGAAGTTGAACTGATAATAGAAAAAGCTTTAGATCAAATTTGTACACCACAAAGCAACAAGCTTAATAGCACCTTATCAGGACTAAATGGTATTTAAGCGTTCTAAAAGAACTCACGTGAGAAACTAATGAACTATTGGCTGGTGGTTAATTCCTCCCTTAAAAAAGCCAGAGAAATGGGAGGCAGCACTAGTTTTTAACAAGAGATTCTAGGAATAACTCAGGCAGAACTCAAGACCAATTCATTCAATTCACTGGCTAATTAGAAGAAACTATAGTAAAGAAGAGAACTGACGGATACCAGGCAAACACGAAATAGTCCAGCCAGTTAAGAGGAAAGCAGAATCATGTGCCAAGTCTGCTCTCCTTCCCCATCTGTCCTTAAATTGAGTAATGCTTTGTCCTTCTATCCTCCTGTTCATCCTGGTATCTGCAATTAAGCAAGACTAACTGAGATCACAGCAGTTCATTTACCCCTTTCCCGGCATGAGTATGTTTTCCACGCACTTTGATGAGCATAAAAACAAAACTCAAGGGTCTGACTAGTTAGTTACAATTGTTTGAAATAGATGTTTACAAAGGCCAATTTTTAATTGAATTTCTTATGGCTGTGCGCCTATCCATCATCATCCCATTTTTCTCATCCCTCAACTAATTTCAAGTGAAATGCAAGAAAGAAGCAAAGACCTCTAAATTATGAAATATGCCTACAGGGTGCTTGAAAACAGATATCTTTTAGTGTCCAGGATATTAAGCAAGAGTCCAGTTTGACCCTGGTAAAAGTACATTGCAGAAAAACTTTGTGTTCATTCTAACAGAGGGGAAAGCCTAGTAGCTTCCACATTATTGGACACTAAAAAAATCCAGCCATGAAACAAACTTCCATAATTCATCTTGTTTCACTATACAAACAGCTTTTTTCCACAGCAAATAATGTTGTTTTTACAAACCTTACGGAAACAGTTGCCTATCCTTACTGCACTCAGATGAAGAAGTAAAATCAGAATTTTGATTTGCTATTGCAAAAGCTGAGTATTTGGATAGTTGTAGAACACCATAATCTTCACTTTTTCCTTCTTTCTAAAAATCAAAGAATGAGATTATAGGAACCCACACGTAAGTCTCCTAAAAATATCTATAATGAAATATTTAGTCAAATTTTCAAGAAATAAGTACTAGCATGCAGGGTCATAGTTTCAAAAGAGCTCAGGCATGTAGCCTTCACCTTCTCAGAGAACTGCAGCCAGCCTTCCCAATGCATTCAGGCATGCAGCAGTTCATAACAATAACAGGGAGAGCAATGAAGATGCTGAGCTAACTGGAACAGTTAGGTTTTTAAAAATTATTCCCAATAAAGCAGAGCTTTCCTACCTCCAAGAAGAGAGGGAGAGGCTGTTTGTTTTTAAAAGAAAAATACTAAAAATATCTTCAATTACATTTATCTTTAAAAAAGCTGGAGAGAACGTATCACAAGTCTTCAGTTGAATCCACAAAAAAATGCAGTAAGGCAAAATGTATATGATGAATGTTTAAGACACTGAAATATCTTCAAGAATAAGGACATAGGAGTACTTGGTTCCCAATACAAGATGACACGGAGACTATGGATGCAGAAAAAAACATCCTGAACCACTTGAACACCATTCCACTTTCTCACAGCACCCAGAATCCTACCTTAATTCTTTAAGAAACTTCTCCTCATGTTATCTTGTTTGTTCAGCTGTTGTAATTATAGCAGGAAAGGGAGAAGCTGATGATTTGCTGTATAACACTGAAGAAGTCATTACATTTCCTCATTTAACACAAACACCTCACTTTCCTCAAGCGTAAAACGGAACGCCGACACATCACCGTAAATCATTAGTGGTGTTATTCACTGTCATTGCATTCAGGACAAAAACATAAGACAAGAGACTATATACAACTATGTGTTACAGTTCATAAAGTATATACCAAGCAGACATTCCTATGAAAGCACTGTGCATTGGTTTCTTTTTTTAAAAAGTAAGTTTATTGTATTTGATCCATCTGTCCTCAGATACTTCAGTCCCTAATATTAAAATAATTCAATTTATTTTCCTTTTTGGTTCTTGTCATCAGCTCTATAAAGAGTACTTATTTTTGCAGTCGTTATGGCAAAACACGTATTTTTGGTTGCAGCCCAAAAAGAATCCTAATCTTCACTTTCTCTTCAGATAATGTTTCTGCTTCTCCATTCTTATACAAGGTATCCAGTGTATCTTATAATAGGTGTATTACCTCACCTTTTAGTAACCTTACTTAACATGGAGCAAATTTTGCCCTCCCAGCGCTCACATTCCCCTCTCTGCTTTCGACTGTAGCTGTAAATTATGTTCAAAAACAAAATGTAAACTTTGTTCCATGTTTGACATTAGAGGTGTGATTCATCTTGTAGATGAAGACATCTAAAGTAAGTGACTTTGTGTGGATGCCTCAGTTGTGAGGCAGGCACCTAAGGTCCCAGCACTGTTCATGGAAATGTACTCATGACAGCTCCACTCAACTGACTGGAGATAGGCGTTATTCACATGGACTAAAATCTCACTCCAAAAGTGGTAACTTGTAGATAACTCAGCTAGGGTCACTACTCCTTTCTGTAACCTCTCTTTGAATAGGCAATTTGAAAGATAAATCTTTACTGGGCTGTTTACTACATTTAAAACACAATCATTTGCAGCAGGGTTTCTTGTACCTCTCCCTCATGTGCCATTATTGACCACTGACTCTGATGCAGCTTAACTGTTTCACATCTATTGCATCCGCCCATTCAGATTTCTAACCATTCTACTTCTGTTTACACAGACTTCACATCTCAGTTCTTAAGGAGGAACTTCTCTTTTGGAAGAAAATTAATTCAGCATATGGGGGGGGGGGATGACAACCCAACAAAAAACCCTCAAACAGCAAAATCCCAGAAATATCTGGAAATTACAGATTTTATAAAAGCCCACTAACTTCCATTCTGCACTCCGAGCTTGGAGCAAGTGGAATGTGACAAGCAGATATGCAATGTATAGCAGAAGTTGTGTCAGTTCTCACAAGGATACATTTAGCAGTTAAAAGATAAAATGGTTAGGAAATTGGTGCTAAACCTACATGGTTTAAAAAAAAAAAGTGAGAAAGAAAAAAGAGTTCTTGGATTACTGCTGTCTTTTCTCATTATTCAAGTTGGGATATCCCTATTTATCAGCAAAGGAAAGGAAAAATATATAATGACATTTTCATGGGAAAGGGAAAAAAATTACAATCACTATTTGATTTCTAACTGTTTGGCTAAGTTTAGAGTTACAAAGCATGTTTACATTAAGAACCTGAGCTTTGTTTGAATGTTTTCTTTATAAAAACTCTGAGTTGAGAAGCTAGCAGAATAAACAGCGTATTATCATTGTCAGTGTAAATTACAGGTTTTGTTTGCCACAGCCCTCTGCAATGAGAAGCTGGCTAAGAGCCAAACGAAAGTGAATAATTTAAAACACTCGATCAGTTACATTCTGAGACATTTTGTTTAGTGTTTAATAAGCTCTCCAGGGATGGAGAAATTACTAAAGCACATTGGCTTCATATGAGCTAAAACGGTCCTCTCTCGTCACCACATTTTTGGTAATTTGACATTAATGCATTAGATGAACATAGATCCGTATATATACATACACATGCATATAATCATGCTCATATTTTTGCACATATGTATATTGAGATACATTTTGACAGTTTTGCATATCTGATGTTCTTTATTGCATTCTATCTTTGAACTGAAATTCAGTAAAATTTCTATACACATTTATACATTCATTCATCTGTCTGCTCTCTCTGCAGTATTTCTTGTTTTATATATAAAGAGAGGACACGATCAAATGCATCATACACAATGCACCATGAATGAAGAGTGAAGGCTGTTCAGGAACTGTTCTTTAGTTTATCTCATATTATGGAGAAAGTGAGCCTCTATTAACATAAAAACATGGTAACTCCAAAACTAAAAGTATATCAAAAAGTTTGTGTTTCTTCCATTGATAATCAGGTTATGGCACTCACTTGTACCAGAAGTTTGAGCCCAAGAATTTAGGAAATTCTGCTGAGCCTTTAGATGCAAGAGACAGACACTGAAATTGTTAACAGTTGTTTCTGAGGATTCAGCTGCAAGCAGGAAAAAGAAGGGAAAAATTATTATTTTGAGATCAAATCTATCTTCTTAGGAATCAAAATGAGACATTATCATAGAACAAATTATTCTGCCCCTGCCTACCCTACAGTTTGGCTCCTATGCTTTTGTTAGGCATCCCATGTCAGTCATTGTCAAGAGTCCTCATGTTATGCTAGAATAAGTGTCCTAACATAGCAGTATGTAGACTCTGATTTCAACACGTATCATTATTTTAAAGTTTCATTTAGGACCAAAAGAGACCTTGGGCCATTTCATATAAATGCCTTTCAGAATATACTGTGGCTGTTCATTGAATGTGGTTTCTTTAATTGTGCACCTTAAGAAATTCAAGACACCACACAAGCTCTAAGGAATGGACAATACTGATGCTTCTCAAAATACAGCATTTCATCAGCTGCGCAGAGGAAAGGTGCACAGGCTGGAGGGTTTGCTGGAAGGCATGATTTCTTACCGCACAGCTGTCCTTATCCTTTGAGACGTGTCATTTACACTTGTCCCACTCTGAAGGTATACATACATACGTCACACAGGCAACATCCAATTCTTTGAAATAGCATCTGCTCAGCTGCAGCTCTACCTGTATCTTAGCTGCCAGCTCAACACAGGGCATGACAGGCCTCATGGCCTCCAACTACAACTTCTGTTGATGGTCTGGAATATGAGTCAGAGTCACCAAAGCTACCCTGTAGCCCCTAGCCAGCCTTTTCACGGACATTATCAATACCCTCTCTCTCCTGGGAAGGAGAGTTTTACTTAGTACCTTACCGAAGCTGGGATCTTATCTAGAAGTCTGTATCAGGACTAAAGGGAGACTGTATCTGTGTACATACACATGTACACACACACACACTTTCACGCAGCCAGCTTACATGTTACTGATAGCATCATATTAGCAAGCTGTAAAGAGTACTAAACCCAATTAGGATATTTGCTAATACATAATGAAAGGTACTTCCTAGGTATCCAATAACTTCTAAACAACTGTAAATGCCTTTGATCCTTATCTAGGAGAAAGCAGGTTGTGAAAAGGAGTCAGGAAGCCTTAAGGAGACAGTAAAGAAACAAATTAAACAGAACAGAAGAAACCATGCTACTAAATTGGAGCAAAAGTGCCTAGCCTTTCTCTCAGAGTAAGCCAACAAAATCTACTATGAGGCTGTTTTAAGGTCGAAATCCCAGTGTCTCCCTAACATCACATGAAAGGTTGTGCAATACATCACATGACCAAAATGCTGGTGCTCCCTGTAATGCACATGCCCTCCAACCTGAGAGACATGTTTATTTCACAGAGGAGGACAGCAGAGAAGGGGCTACATGCCAGCAGGACAATTCATAAAGCCAACACAGGGCTCCTTGCCTTAAGGAATGACAGTAAAAGAAAAAAAAAGCCTGGTGAAGTGTTCTAGCAGGCCATGCCCAACCCCAGTGGTCACAGACTGGCTCTCCTGATCTGAAATGAGGGTTTGGAGAAAGAAATTGGGAAGAGATATTTATCAACCAAAAGCCTCAAGTTATCCTTAAATGCCCAAACTTGGGATGAGGTCTGGCACAGGCTTCCTTATAGACTATGCTGTATGAAATACACACACTGCAAGCTCATAGTTTACCTGTTGTTCTTATAAACTGTACCAGCAATATATTGCCTGGGAAGAAGAAACAACTGAAGCTGTGAGAGTGTTCCAGAATGCATTCTGACACCAGCTTTGGTACCTGCACCATACACTGCTTATCCCTCTCATCAAGAATACAAGAAAGTTTGACCTGTCGTTTCTCATCAAAAATATCATTTAGGAATCTGTTATGTGATTTTGCCATTCTTCTTTTCCAATCAAAAAAGATTAGATTTGGTTAAGCTTTATGCTTACAGATTGTCTTCTATTTGGCAGCGTCAACAAAACCCACAAAGGATTACACGTAGAAAAGGTTATGCTACACTCCTCACCACTGTCTTTTTTGTGCTGCGACACTTTGAAGTGCTGCAGGTTATTGAAGTGAGTCAAAAACGGCACAGCTTGAAACCGTTACACCTTGGCTGTTTGATTATCAGGGGTTCTTACTGCAAGTGCAACAAATAAAATTTCATCTCCAAGGATATCCGTCAAGTAAGAAAAGCTGCAGCCTCTATAAAATGAGTCGCACACAGCAATGCGTTGCATTTCTCACTTGAAAACAAAAGTACATTTCACAACTCTTTTTTCATTTTCTTTAGTAACATTCTGAAAAGGCCAGAAAATATCTATCTGCAATTAGCAAAAAAATACTAAGAAATATTAAAGTAAATTTTACTAAACTTAGTTTAGGCGAGCTTTTTATTCTCTACTACCAAGTCATTATGAAATGGCAATGGCTGTTGTTGGTGCCCTAACTACACAAACAAATATGAAAAAATGAAATTAGGATGTTTTGGATTCCTGGAATGGGAAGGAACTAAAGGGAAAGAAGTTTGCAATGACTATTCTGGGGCGGGGGTGGGCACATTGAGGGAAGGAATCAACCGTAAATGTAAAATTCCTGGCCTGGTGACCATAATCTCAAAAGGTGAGTTTAGGTTTCAATTACTGTCATCTATTTACATTGTTTTAGACTAATGAATTAAATATTTCATGTAAGCTATTTTTATACACTTTAAATTCTCCGCACTAATTAGCTAACATCCTAGGAGTTTACATCTTTTAAAAACATACAAACATTCTGCTTGAAAGGAAATGGTATAAAATAGCATCAGACGACATTCTAGACTTTAAAAAACTAATATTTACATAACAACTCTACTCTAATATGTTGCATCCTTCTCTTAGAATATTTACAAACTTCAAATTATCATTTGCAATAAAGCCCCCAAAGCATTAGATTTGTTGTCTCTTTAGTTTATCCAGAGAGCTCTATCATTTGCAATTCTTAATCATCTCTAGGCAAAATTTCAACATAGAAAAGAATCTACAACAGCAGCAGTGATCTGGGCAGGATGGGGAAGTAAACAAGAAAACTAATCCCCAAGACCCAGAGAAGAAACTCATCCCAACAGAGGAAACCAACATAGCCTATACTAAATCCTGAAAAATCAACTCCAATGACACTGGACAAAAGGATTTAAAGAATTCTAAATTCTTAAGAAGCTCAAATCTACCCGTTAGAAGTCTCAGCTGAGAGAACATCCCATCTTCTCAGCATTAGAAAAGGCAGGTTGAACCCAAACATGACCGATTTCCAAATCGGTCAATTTATGACTCTCCTCAAAATAGCTCATACCCACTGCTGTATAACAGCACAGGTATGACACACAGCAGGCAGGTCAGCACTGATTAATCACACTACTGTTTTTAGTACCAGCTAAATCGTTGCTGGTCATCCTTACCACATGTTATAGAATAAGGTTTTGTTAAGGAAGGTAGGGAGAGCTGCATGATGAGATTGTTCCATTTCAAAATCTGGGTGGCAAATTTAATGGGATTTCAGATCAGCAGGTCTGTAAGTGAAGGAGACAGCTACACTTCTGATCAACACCCCACAATTCTAGTGCTGAGAAGTCAAAGGTAGACCAGGATTGAAAAGGATTTCTCCCAATGCCCTGATGGTAAACCAAACAAATACAAGTTAAATACAGGAAGAAAATACTAATTTTGTCAGCACCACTAATTAAGTCTACAAATAAAGCAGTCTTCTGAAAATGGAGCATTAGATAGATCTTAATTCAGAGCATGGAAAACAACAAGCCCCTTCTCCCCCCACCCCATCCAACTCTTGCAACAAATACCCAAACCAGCTCCTGAATTAGTTCTAAGGAGCACACAGCCAAAATTTTCTCAAAAACGATGTATTCACAAACTTGAACATGAGCATCACTCCACTGATACTTGAACAGATTATCTATCTGAATTGTCCACAAAGTAGGCAGAAATTGGGCATGTTTTCAGAAGTCAGCGCTACACACCTGCATGAAGCTTTTTTCAAAGCTCCACAGATGTGTTTTAAGCAGCCAATAGCTCATAAAAAAGAGCAACTGTTTATAGGGCAACTAATTGCCAGGTCTCCTGGTAAGAACAAGCTCCTAAAGCTCAGCTGATCTAGAGAAGGATATGTCACTTTATTAGGAAAAGGCAAGACTCCTGGTGGCATAAAAGCACAGATTTCAGCCTTCAATTGGGGAGGGATGGCAGCAGCAGCTGGCTGTCATCCAGCATTCGCTATATGGAGATTGAAGTAACATGGAGCAGTAGAGTTACTGTTGGACACGAGAAAAGGAAGGGAAAAAAGGATGAGTTCACTTGTGCTGAAAAGGTTGTTAGCATTACACAAGAAATAACAACCCGTGCATGTGTGCTCCATGCCCAGGAGGCAGCCCGCACATGTCTGTTTGAAATTTGCTCTTCTGCGGGAGGGTTGCCAGTCGTGGCACACAGACATACTGCAACCCTGTTGCTTAAAAAGGCTGTGCAAACCATTTGGAGTTTCTCACACCATAAAAATGTCACATCTTGTGACTACAGTTTCATGGTGGTGGAATACAATGATGTAAGAGCCATGCATTGACTCTCTTCTGCCACCTAACAGTGGATATTAGTTGATATGTTTTAACCAACATACTGAACCAAAAAGCTCTACCTCAAACAGGACAAGTCTTCACAGCATTTTATACTGGTGTGATGGCCAATTCAAGGAAAAACTCACATCAGTTGAAGGATTTATGATACAAAATGTAGGTATCTCCTTAGCAGTTACTCGCTCAGAAGCTGACACTCCAACAGAACAGAAGGACCAAATTTCTTTAAATGCACTCTGCAAAACTGGTTCATAATTAGGAGGCAGGGCCCCACACGAGGATACAAGTCCTTGTCCCTTCTGACCTGCATCACTCTAGTCCACACATAATTAGTTACAGGATTCTGCGCGCATGGAAGCGATTCCACCAAAGCTTACTAAAAAAACCTATGGGACAACTGAATGCATTTACACTTAAGTAAAATAAGACATACAGAAGCTACCAAATACAGTATATTTAATAATTTTCCTGAAATTTCTTTAGAAATGTCTCCTCTTTCCTCCAAAACAAGTCAGTACATTATTAATTTTTGTTGTTTAAAAACAAAAAGGAAAAAACCATGTTTCCCCCACGTATTTATAAAAAGGAATAAAAAAACCCCCTAATCAACTCCACAGATTTCTACAAATTCCAGATGCATTTTCCCGGCTTTTTGGCTAACATGAGTGACAACCAAAATAACATAAATAGGTTTCCTTTCAAAACATTTGTTTTCATTCCTTTTGCTGACAGTATTTGTGATGTCATTTACTCTGGTAAAGAAACTAGTTCAGATTTCTCAAGTTTTCAGGGTGTCAGTTGTTAACACAGAGTACTAATTACGGAGTTGTTTTTTCTTAAAAGCTAGAGCTGGCCTTTTATCTATTTTTAGAAGTTTAACACTGCATACTTTCCGAATTTAAGTAAGATCGGTATAGCATCTGTCCTCCTTCTCCCCAAAATAAGCTACATTCGCTGGCATAATGCAACCAACTTATAAATGAGTATTTCTTTATAATCTCACATAGGACTTACAATCTCAAAATTAAATCACTAGACCATAAAATCCCAGAGCCAGAGGAGGTCAGAGAGAAGAGTGAACAAAATTAAAACGTCATTTAGTCAATTTTCCTTTTCCATGCAAGGATTAAGATCCCCTCAGAGTATGGGCCATAACATGACCGATCAGTTGCTGAGTTACAGTTCTCCAAGGGCCCCACCACTCTCCAGAAAAGAGGCCGCACTTCTGAAGGCAAACATGGTGGGAGACATTCTCCCAGCTTTTGATCAATCATTTTTCAATAGAAAGAAAACAGACTGCTTTCCTCCTAAGCCTTTTTTGAGAACATATTCTCTGTATTGAAGAGTTTTCAGCTGCAGGCCAAAGTAAGTTCCTAAACACGTATTTTGCATGTCAACAGGAGCCCTATAGGACCAGGTTTGATTTTGACCTTCCCAACAACACTCTCACTTGAAATGGATTGTTTAACTCAAGGCACAAAATTAACTGAGGAAACAAAGAGCTACCCATGTTTTCTCCACATTCCATACAGTTTGAGAGACTGCATTTTGCTTACAATTGTACACAGATGTGTGCACATGGTAGAAATGCTTCTTTGACTAAAGTTAGCAGGTTACCTCAGCATGTACTTCTCAGTGGAAACACTAATTCGGATGATGCCTGTTTCCAGGACAGCTCTTCTTTTCACTAAGCAGTAAATCTTAAGTTGCATTAAGCCATAAACATTCTTGCTAACTTGACATGGTAAAAAAATCCACAAAACTGAATATTAAAATACAGGAGGTTTTCAATTTTTCCTCTTTTAAAATGAGAATATGAACGAAGGCAGATTTGTGTTTTTGCATCCAGATTTTTCCCTCTATTCCTTGGCAGAGAGGCTCTGAACCTCACACATCACCTTCCACTCCCTCAGAGATCTCTTTGGACAGGCATTATGAAGGAACTACAAGATACAGGCTACATACAGAAAACCTGAATAAATGGAGCATACATTGCTGTCTTTAAATAAATCAGTCCCTCATAAGTTAAGTGTACCAATTATGTGGCTAACGTTAGGGCAACAAATTTTCCCTTGCCTTCCTATTGCCATATGCCTGTCATTTTTTTCCTACAGTTTCCACTCACTGTTTCAAACATATGTTGCCACTTATGTGCCAAGAAAGGAATCTCTGAATTACCCCCTTCATGTATGATGAAATGGCAGACTGAATGGAGCCAGAGAGAGCACCATTAGCAGTTATTCACACTTCTGTTTTCTCTTAACTTCCTCTTCTCCAAAGTTTATTCCTCCTATGCAAGGGGATGTAGAACTATAAAGCCATCCATGACTCATGCTGCAAAATATATAGCTGCAGCCATGTATCAGAGAAGCAATTTTTTTTTTTTTTAAAGGCCACCTTAAATAAACTTTTTCTCCTTTCAGTTTCCAGATGGAGGATTCTTTTGTGAATTGCTTACCCAAGCATCAACACTGGTGATCCAACATTCTTTTCTTGTAAACTCACTGCTCAGTTTACCAGTGGTTTGCAGCCTCTCTCCATGCATCTCCCGCTTCCCAGGGTTAGCCTGGGTGCACACTTCACAGTTCCAGAGCAGTGGACCTCAAAAAACATCTATAGCACTACCCACATTCCTCTCCTCTTCTCCTCAAGAGAAGACCATGAAAAGATAAAGTCATGCACATAATTCGTCAAAGGGGGGGGAGGTGGGGTGGGAGAGTGAAAATCAGTGACAGATGAATGGAGGGAAAAAACATGATGTACAAACAACCAAAAAGCAAGTCAGTTTGACGGCTTAAATTCCCACAATGCCAAGGCATCGGCACTCCTGGGGGTGGTTCTTCCGGCACCCTGAAAATCCAGCTGAGTAACAGGCCATGAGGATACAATATATTCAGCACTCTAACAACTCAGTAGAAAAAAAAAGCTATCCACTAAAACGGATGCCTGCAGCTACCTTTCAACCTTGCTAACATTAAACAGGGGTAACAGGAAGTTAGTTCATCAAGAAATATTTTTTTAAAACAGGTTAAAAATAACTAAGCGTTTCCAGAAGGAGTCACTCAATGACAAACACCGTGCAAAAGTAGACGTGTTGGATAGTTTCAAGAGAAGTTACAAAAAAAAAAGTTTTCAAAATAAAAAGTGTTACTAAACTAAAATGAATTCAAATAAAACTAATACTTTCACTATTTTCTTCTCTGACACTCTTGCAGCAACTACCAGCATCAAAATTGCCATGTGGTAATATTAGATCTTTTTTTTTTTTTCCCTTTTCTGTTTTTTTGGTGGGGGGGGGGGGTGTACTTGGGGAGGTGTTTGTTTGTTTTTATGTGAGGAGATACAGACAAAAGTTTACAAAGGAAAAAAAATGGAACCATATATTCAATGCCAGAAAATTACTTAAATTAAATTGCATAATCAGAGGCCAAACAATTACCTTTTGCCTCCATTTAAATTCTCAAGACCATAATGAAACCAGTAAAGATGCACAGCCTGAAACTTAGTATTTTTTTAATTTTGTAGGTATGTTGTTAATTACTTAAAGACATGGCTTCATGCTGAGAATGGAAACTATCCAACACATGTTACTTTTACATTGTGTTTTGTTATTGGGTGACTCTTCCTGGGCACATTTGGTTATTTTTACTTGTTTTTTAAACAGAATTGTCATCCTGGGGTTTTATGTTTGTTACTTCCAAGGTCCTATGAAACCAACTGCAATTCATGCAGAATAATGCTTTTCCTTAATTCTCAGAGTAGTAGCCCCAAAGTGAAATGATGTTATGTTCTTCTTACTCCTCTTCAGTACCACAAATTTCTGCCCTGACTGATATCAACCTCATCTTTTCTGGAAGTTAATAAGCAATTATCGTATTTCTTGACAAAAAGAAACATTGTAGAACATAGCTCAAACCCTCATACTTATGCTGATTCAGCAGTGAAAATTGAAGACATTCTCCACCACTTACTTCCACCACTAAAATGAACAAAAAGGGCCCCACAACACACTTAAAGTTGTTTTTCAATTCTAACTTTCTTCAAAAAGCATATAAAGAAAAGGAACAGTCAAGCAGGGTAAAGCAGCAAACACTGGGTCTCAGAAAGTTTCAAATGACCCACTGTTAGTGAGGGGATGCAAAAGTTCTTTGGTCCTTTTGCAGAAAAAGGAATATTGAGGCTTAAGTCAAAGAGGCCAGAAGGCAGGAAAGTAACATGGCAAGCTCCACTGCCAAAAGAGAAATCCCACAGACTGATGCTTTCCTACCACAATCCTGGGGAGAGGGGGTGGTGGATCAAGCTTGTTTTCCTAAACACACATCAGTAACATGTATATTTAGCTCTCCAAATTAACTAATAATCCTTTGTCCCAATGTCTGCTCCACAACTGGTATAAAGATCACTGGGAGACGGCAACAGAAAGATGCCTACATGAGTAACTATCAGGGAGAAAATGTCACACACGCACACCCCAAACTTTTCTACACAGAACTACTGATAAGTAAAAGTAAAGCCAGCTGGTACGATACTAAACACCACCTATTTATTGCCCATCCAATGAATAACAGTTAGAACTTACATTCATTATATTTCATCAAAAATCTGAATATTAACTATATTAATTAAGCCTACTGAGCACTCATCCATGCTCTGTCCTGTGGATGAATGACAAAAAAAAAGTCTGAGAACTACACTGTCTGCTGTGAATGGATAAAAATACAATGAAGTTTTAAGTAAGTCTTCACAGTGCATGCCTTCCTTTGCCCTTGAGGGTCTTCAGTATTACACACACTTATGTCCCAGTTGTCCTTGAAGTATCAAGACTAATATTTTGAGGCCAACACTTTCAAAATCAGTATCTTGTTTCAAGATTTTATGGGAGCACTGACCATCTGGAATTGATCTGGAGAAGAACTAGGGGATTCTGTGAAATGACCAAATCAAATGTATTATTTCTGAGGATACGTTGGGACAGGCACATTAACAAGAAGTTGCCAACAAGTTCCCATTCTTCAGCAAATATATCTCAAAAGTAAAGTCAATATTGATGGGTGACTCATACCGGTGCCTAATTTAGTCTGGGAGCAGGGCAAGAGGGAAGAGAGGAGCAAAATCCCTGGCCTTGAGTTCAGTCAGTCTTTTCACTCAAAAACACCTTCCAGTCTAAAAGGTACACATACCCAAAGGGTGACTAGCAGTTTTAATTTGCAAGTTTGGTGCAATTTTACCCTGAAGCCATGCATAAAAACTACATTAAGACAACACAGGAAATCACCTGTAGATCATCATGACATAAAGCTCAGACTTCTAAATGTTTTGGGGTTGTGTTGTGTTTTGGGTTTTTGTGGGGTTTGTGTGGTTTTTTTTTTTTAATGTAGCCTCATTTCCCAAAGAGTAGGGACTTAGCTATTTATTTTATTTAAGATGAGGTTTATGAAGTCCAGGTTCATTAAAACTGGACCAAGATCACACAGAATACCATGACAATCAATAAAAGACCAAACTTTGGTATCACTTTCACATAGCTTGAGAACTATACACTCTGTATCATACCTTTCACAAAAAAAGTCTTACTAAAAACCAGATCAGTTCTGAACTGGGCTGATTGAAGTTGCCAGACACATAACAATAATTTTGCTCATACGGTCCTTAACAAGTGAGTAACTCTAAAAAGTGCTTCAATTAGCTTAGAAAGACAAATTTAATATTCCATAACCAAAAAAGTTTCTTTCCAGTATTTTTAAGTGGATCATTTTCCAATAAATTAAAACCACAGACTGAGTGGAAATTGGTCTGCCTCGTTTGAATTCATTAAGAACAGAAATTATACCACATGAAATTTCAGCAAATCAGTCTATAAACATATCTGTAAAATTCTTTTGGTTCTTTTTGTTTGTTTCAATACATTTAAGTACATTTACAGAAAGGTGAACTCTCAACCAATTTAAAATCTTATTTTCTTCAGCTATACCCTTCCCAAATGAATCCTATCCCCAGTCTATTATTTCACTTCATAGTTGCTGATAGGATGGTTAGGAAATGGTTAATTTTACAAGATGACGTCTTCCATATGCAACTACCATTCAGCATCCCACCCTAAGGGTACAATCAACCAATAAAGACTTTGTTCTGATTATGTAATGTGTATATTTGATATCCCACTTGAGAGCTCTTTTGGATGTAAAGACAAGTATAGCATAGTGACTTTGCAAATAAGATGATGTAATGTTACTTTGGAAGTAACAAAACATCTGAGCATGCCCACTGTGAACCACACAATTCAAAAGCCCAAGCACATTTCAGTCTGAACCATTCAATTTCTGGAGAGCTATGTCTCCCTTTCTGGTTTGTTTGCTCTGTAGCTCTTACAAACTTCCTGATACCAAAAACAGAATCATAATTTTCTTCAAAACTAGTCACACAAAAAAACACCCAGAAAAACCCAGCTTTGTTTGAAGTTAACCGGTTCTCAAAAAATGGCATGAAAACGCTCTCCCAACTTGTATTTATGAATAAGCATGTGAGAATTTTTTTCTAGATAACTTGGGCATATGCATTGCTTAGAAGACAGCAGTCAAAAGAACACACGCAAGATTTGTGCAATTCTTAAAAGAGAAGTTGTTATGTGGAAATCCAACTTGTATTAATATACCTGTAGCTTAAGAGTTATGAAGGTGTTTAACCTGGGATTTACATTCAAATGTTACAAGTGAACACATACCCAGTACATTCATTGTTCATCAAAGTAGAGACACTAATAGCCTATGAATGTCATAAGACCATGCACACACACACATACAGTTTTAAAAGGACTGTCACCTTATGGGGCTTTATACATAGCAGCTTCCTTGCTGTCAATGAAGTCAATGAAGAAGTGTTTTTTAAAGAGAAAGAAAAGCTTACCAAAAGTAAAACATTCAAATATTCACCAGAAGAATCACACAACAAAGTAATAAAAGTCTATTATCAACTCAGTAAAATCACTCTCACTGAAGGGGTTATATGAATAGTGAGAGAGACAGAACAACGTCAGGGTCAGAAGAATGAAGACAGACAAACAAATCAAGCCCAAAGCTCTACTGGAAAACAAAGTGAACATTTTTCTTCATTGCGAAAGAGGCAACCATTTTCACTATCCTCAACGCCATGCAAATGACAGCAATAAATCCGCCCTATTTGAAATAAAAGATTCCTAAGATAACTCCATGCAGAAATGTAAGGCACAGCCATTTTCCTTTCTAAACTCAGATTAATGCCAAAGTGAAAAGTATGCATTTGAGACTGTGGACTACTTCCTGATTCTGGACCTCTTCCCTTTCCCATTGACCTCCCTTAGGGAACAAAAGTGCAATCATAAGCCTCCCTGCATTCCAGTACAAATGCTAAAAATGCCTCTTAATTATTCCTTCCCAGTCACTCCATCGGACATTGGGATCTTCACATGGTCCTCTCTCCACCTTCCACTAATCCACTCATGGATTTTCTTTTTTCAACATGACAAAGGCAAACTGGAACCTCACCTGACAAATGTTAGCCTCTTTTATTGCTTTTGGCTCCTGGATGCACTTAAAAATCAGAGATGAGTACAGAATAGCACAAGAAGAGAAGAGAAAAGATCTGTTAATATCTGGAAAAGTAGTTAAAGGGGAAAAAACAAAAACAAAACCAAAACAAAACAAACAAAAAAAACCCACCACCCAAAAAAACTTCACAGGGTGATTGGGTCTACCCGTTCCCCTGCAGTTCTGAAAAGAAATAAATTATTATACTTGCAAAAGGGTCCACAAACATGATTTCCCATCTTCCTTTTGTATTACTTAAGATACTAATGCTATTCCCTGAAGCCTGTAGGAATTCACTACCAAAAACGAGCAGCTTTCCTGCTTTTGAGAGATACCTAAAATAGAGAAGATGCTTCCAAGAAAGCATTTTCCGCAATACTGAAGCAAAAGCAATGAGTCAAAGTTTGGTTAAACAACCCAAATTCTGTGACATCAATACATATGGAACACATACTGGTACAGCATTTAAAGCTAAGGTATCACAAACAGCCCTAAGTCACTACTTCTAAAGATTAACTAGCTGGAAGAAATCAAAATCCTTTGGAACCATCGTCCATAAAAGCTCAGAAGTATCTGCAACTCCTTTGTGTACATTTGTATATGCAAACTTTTCAGAGCAATTCCCAAAAGGTCTGGAGGCATTTCAGAATTCACTCCCACTCAGACCCTGCTCTCCCTGAGCAAAGCCACCGATAAGGGTTTCCACAAGCCTCTGAGGTATTTCTGCTCCAGGGATATCTATCCCCATCAGAACTGCTCCAAGAACTTCAACCACCCACCACACTGACCACTGAGCAAACTATACATAGCAACATCTATCGGGCATGACTTGCATTGATTTAGATAGACATGGATAGCTACAAGTTAAAGTTTCGCTTACATTCCCAAGCCCCAAGGTCAAAGGCATTTTATAACTCCCAAATAAAGTGTTTATTCTTGTCAAGCTCTGTATAACCTCATGTCACTCTGGACACACCTCAGGCTTCTAGCAAAATAACTCCTCCTATTTTGGTAGAGTTGGATCCATGTATGCTCCTCTTTACTCAGCAGCAATATCAAGAAGGACTGATCTGGTTTATGTGAGAATAGCCTTTGCTCATCTACTGTGGGGATTCCGAAATAAAAAAAATAAAACCAGAAAAATAGGGTAAACCAAAAATGCATCAACCAACCAATAAACTTCACATGTCCCAAAACATAGATATCTTAGAGTAGGAAAAGTCAACTTTAATCAAATTCTAAGAGGTCACACACAACCAGGTCTCATTTAGCTAACATAACACACGTTAGGAATTCAGAAAATACTTATTCTTTTGCAACTTCTAGCTCTAGGCCTCTGTTTATCACACATGGAATCCAGACACTTCTTTATGTATCGCCTTAAAAGGTAAAGTAAATAATAAGTGTTGTCATTTTCCACAAAAAGTCTGCAAGCAGTATCATTAAGTACCACATTACAATAACTAGAATTGTTTTTCTCCCTCTGCCCTTGCTACTGGCTAGAGTTATGCACAAATATTTACTTATACATACAGTTATGTATTTATAAGGGGGGGTGACATGCGATGGGAGGACACACATGGGGAACAACCCAAAGATTAACAAATTTACCATGCTTGAATCTTTGTTCCGTAGAGTCACCTAAGAGTACTAAGGTCTATAGTATTTTGTTGTACTATCCTTGCTAGGAAAGCACAGCTATGTTAAAAAGATATGCAAAAGAACAACTTGAAATTATATGTCCATTTAAGAAATCAGCTTGTTTAATTTTTTCTTGAGTAATAACACAGTCTGTTATTAAGATAAATTATTAACAACTATCAAAGGTACCATGAGATTTCATAGTGAAAGAAGCCACTTCACTTCAGATTTCTCTTACATGACATTGTATCACTATAAGAAAGAATTCAATACATCTCTACGTTTAATCAATTCTACACAGTTCATCATGATCACACACTTAATATACACACAACTTTTTATGGACTGTAACTATCTTTCATCTAATTAATATGAATCTTCGTTTTATGAACTTCTGAGTTCACTGGCCAGAGCAAATAGAAGCCAGAAATTATGCTCTGTCAGAATGCTTTCAACTAAGTTACCAAAGGGAAACAAGGTTAAAAGGAAGAGAAACTTCATCCTTACAACTAAAAATAGGTAACTGAACAAAACAGATTAAAAATAAAGTACTCAACAACTAAAAAAACCCGCACAAAATAAAGCAGACCATAGAGCACTGGGGAAGGTTGCAAGAAGTGTCTTTAAAGAGCATAGGATTTTAGGGACTAAATAGGAATTTTTGTCTTTCCTTTAGGTGCTGGAAGAGAATTTCCTTAAATCACTTTGTGCTTGAGTACAATTTTCAAGCATGAAGCAATCTGTAGGTTATTCAAGCATTTAGTTCATCTCCTGAAAGACTTTCTTAGTAATAGCCCATCCTGTTGACATAACATCCAGAGACATGAGATCAATAAAAGCGTTCCCAGATAACGACACAACTTTAGTATTGCTGAGTTTAAGGTAACAATTCTTAATGCTGACATGTCTCACGCAGACTGCCATAAAAAAGCCAAATCAATACCCTTTTGTATTTATTCCCCTTCCTCACTCAAGGGTTTTGTGAAATTTTTGTTGCAGACTCTGGAGCTATGGAGTGTCTGAGTCTGCTAAATGCATTTCCCCAAGCCCAAGAGACTCCTTGAACAGTACCTGCTGTGGGCAAGACTAACACAAAGAACTACATGGGACTAACACACTAGGAGATCAAGAAATTCTGTAAATACTTTTCCAGACTAGAGAATTGAACCACACAACTAAGTCACATTTCTGAACTATAAATTTATCAAATAGCTCAGCAATTCTGAATCCCAAAGGGATCAGAAGTTTTACAAGTTACATTACATCCCTAGGAATCCACAATCTAAAATGGCCTGTATGGGATACATTTGCCTCTGCATTATTTCAATACAGATTCCTTGAACAGGTATCAAAATCACCAATAACAAAGTACTGTGCTTTAAACAGGGACTAGTGTATGGCTACTGAAATTGTAGAGAATAAGGAAAGCCTTTTAAAATGTATTTTTCAGCAGGAATTTGGGGGGGGGGGGGGGGGGGGGCGGATTTATCAAGGCAGAAGAAAAATATCTCTTATTATGTAGGTTTCATAACATAAATGCCAGCATCTAGAGACCCAAAGGAGGGCCTGTGGGCCCAAGAGCATGTTTGGGTTTTACGCAGCTATTGCAGGCAGCCCAACAAAAATATTTTCTCTCCTTACAAAGTTTGCCTTCCTTAGCATCCACAGTCATTCAAGTCCGCATTCACCTAACCGTGTGCCTCACAAGCTTGTGCTCTCAAAGCAGACCGTGGCCTCAAGTGACTCCTGCAAAACTTGCAACCTGTAAGTAATGCACTGAAGGCCAAATCCCTTCTACCTGTGTGCTGGGATTTGCACTCCAAGGCATTGGTGGAACAGCATCACCCAGCAACAAGTGAAGAAACAACAGACGTGAAGGGAATAACAGAAATGAAGAAATGGTCAGTGATATGGAGGAACTGAAGGAACTTCCAACAACTTGATCTACTTCTTTACCTCATCTGCATCAAAGCTTTGAAAGAAGCATCCTTCACTGACACCACATTCAATTCATGTCTATGCAAAAAGTTGAGTCAACTTCACTCAAACCTGTGTGTTTATTATTCAAACAAGAATTAAACTGCTCAGAAAGAGGTTTGATCACTTTGAAGAAAAATGACTGAATTCACAGCTTAGGTTAACACGTACAAAAGATCTGAAACAGGGATTCATGGGGAGTCAGATTTGAAGCTCAAAATGTTTCAGTCACACCGTTTTTCCACAAGAACCACCTTGCTTTGACTGAATTTCAAAGGAGATGGATGAAAAAAAGTAGGCAACTAATTACACTGTGTCACATTTTTTCTGAGATCCAATGACTAAAGACAGCCATTTAAAATACGTTCTACTTCCAAGCATGTTCACAGACGTGGAACTTAGTACCTTCCAAGGTACATCACCACAACAGTCTTCACATGATTACAACTCCCTTGTGCTATTGCCTTAATACTGAAATGGCTGTCATGCTTCCAGAAATAGCCCAACTAGACAGGCATGCTTGTGGGGCGGGTCGGGGGGGGGGGGAGGGGAGACAGGATTTAAAATCTCAGTGCAGAATACCACAAACAAAACAAATTTCCAAGCCCAAACTGCTTCTTAAAATACACTATTGTGCCGAGTTTTCATAGACTAAAGAATGTTATCTCTTTCCATTATGGAGAAAAGATTACTTGGCTATATATGGTTTATACAGACTAGGGGAAAGCCTACAAATTAAATTCTATTAATCTTTGTTCATGGTAAGCTCTGCCGTGCAAAAAATGTCTTTTTAATAAAAAATTATCTCGGTCTCATATACAAGAGGAAACCATCTCACAAGCAGATATGGAGTGCTTGCCAGTTCTCCTTAGCAGAGAAGTCATTAGTAGTTAAGAGATGCAGTCATCAACTTTTCAAGGCGGCGCCCAACAAAAAGGGATCTAATTATCCCTAATATTTGGCTAGGAATTTTATTTGTATCTGCCAAAAAAGGGAGAATAATGGAATCTGCAAACAATAGGAGAGTTTGGGAAAATATTTCTTCCTGCTGCCAAAAAAATTAAAAACACACAGTAATGAAGATATGAATCTCTCTCCGTCCATGGTCCATAGTAAAAGACAAATGAATTTAAAGAATGTTATCTTTAGAACTTTCCCCTGCTTCTCCCCCTTGCCTTCCACATGCAATTTATCAGTTACCAGTGTATTTCAAACTGTCACTTAGCCATAATAGCCTCCATATTTCTCTTTGTAATATTCAGAAATTAATCTATGCATTAGGATATAAAACACTAAAACACTCTGTACTGATTAAATCTAAGAGAGTGTCAATCACAATGCTAGGAGAAGTAATAAAGACAAATTGGATAGAAAATTTTTGAAGGATGCTATCAATCCAAGAAATAATTAAAGAGTGAGCCTTCTCCACACTTCAGAGACAAGGCTGAGCATACATTGGAGAAAAAAAATCCTTGAAGTCACATAAGCTATTAAAACATTAAACATCAGATCCCATTTATGCAAGTCATTAAAATTCAACTTGTCAATCTTGCATGTGTTTCAGTTCTCCAGTATTACGTGCAAAGCTTAAGCAGACCATCTCCAAAAAAGCAAATGGTTTTAGGTAGTTTAAAATGCTAATAAAGGCTTTGACAGTATTTGTACTTCTGTAGATGTCTATTTTTGGAATATGAAAGTAACCTAAAGATTTTGACCCCACGGAGAATTTCAAAAGTCTGAGCTTCAACAATATCTACATAAAGTAAATGTGACCAAGTGCCTGATTCAGTCAAGCATTTCAATATATCATTAAAATCAGGCTCGTGCTGAAGTCCTTTCCTTTTTCAACAAAAATACACAGGACTATGTTTTAAGTGCTTTGTCGAACTGAGGCCCAAGTTTTAATTTCCTTTATTTATCTTAGATACAAAATGGCTAAAGGAAGGGGTCAAATGCTGCAACAGATGGGTTATGGGTTTAAGGACACTGGAACTGCTGCTATGAATTGCCATGGGAAGAAAAAGGAAAGAGAAGTAGTTAAAATGATGGAAGTAATGGGAGGAATTCAGATAGTTTAAGATAAAGTCTAAACAACAGCCTCAAAGTCTTTTAGCTTATTTGTCCTATCTTTTCCCTGTCTGCTACAATCTTCCATCTTTCCAGCTTCTATTTTTTAAGTAAAATCCTGAGAGAATGTGGGCACAAATAACGATACAAAATGATAAGCAGAGAGACTAGATGAAAGCCACTGCAAACAGGCTGCAGAGAGCAGCCCTGCATTGTCAGGGGATGCACCAAATGATCTAACAAGGTTTTCATTTGGTTTCTAATTTCTACAAATCCACAGTTTCTTTTGCTGTCACAATACTTGCAAATGCACCAATTTTGAACAACTATGTCTAGTAACTAAGGAAACGGAATTCATTTTCAGGGAGCAATGAAGAATGAGACAAGCATATCTGCCTGCCCAAAGGCTTTTTTTTTCCCCTTCAGTGAAGTTCACGAGTGCCAGGATTCCACCTACAGATACTGGAAGACACTGTAAAAAAGCAGTAAAGGAAGGTTTCTCAGCAGCTCTATTCATTGCCTCAGATAGAAATAAGCTTTTCATGTTATAGTAATCCAAAACTTGGAATTTTTAATTATATAGTTCCTTAACAGAGCTTGGAATAGTACTGTACTCTGTCCTTTATTAAGTTGTGACAATACAAGAGAAGGAAGTCAGGTCATTACACACTCAGCTGATGCTCTTTGATAAAGCTGTTTTGCAGAAGGTCACAGATGTGCACTTTTGTATCGCAGATGAGAATTAATTAAGAAACTAGAAGTTCATACTTTGGCCATCCCCAGATGTAAACACAGACTTATAAACAGGATTTGCATTCCCTATTCCCTGCTCTAGTCTGCCCCCAGACTGCCAATAAACTTATCACCAGCACTATCTGAGCCGTGTTCCTAGCAACTCCAGAACAGAACTGGACTGTAAGGATGGATGTTTGATTACCAGCTTTTGAGAAGTCCTCTTCTTCAAAGCTGTTTATGGTCTATAACAACTGTTTCATGTGGGAGGACAAAAATGCAGACAATTTTCACATAGAGATAGACTAGAGAGATAGGGAGTGTGCAGGTGAAGGGGAAGATGCAGAAAAACACCTCAACAATTGCAAAGGGAAATAAAAGAAAAAAATTAACCAAGTAAAATACAGAAACAGTAGTTTTCACTCGAAGTATTTGTATGCTTGCACACACACATATATGTAAAAAAGAATGCATACACATTTAACTCCTAGCTACCTTAAACAGGTCTACTTCCCCGACTCCCCCTGCAAATCTTAACTGGATACAGCATCCTCCACAGCCTGCTCTAAGACAGCACCTTGCATCTGCAGTTGTCCTGTCTTTTTAAACAGAGTCCCAGCAGAAAGGGTAAGTCTGTAGCTGAAGATGAAGTCAACTTCGTGTTCCCCATACCAAGATCACCTGGATGAGCTTTTATGTAATTCAAATAAGCCACATTGGCACAATACTTTCGAGAAAAACTATACAAAATGTTAGTTCCCAAAAACATTAGCCAAGCAACTGAAAAGTCCAATTTTAGCTAACGGACGGGTTATTTTTTTGCTTGGATTTGGTTATTAAATCTCCCCTAGAATAGGAAAGAAAAGTATTATCCTGGTCTGTCCATTGGTATATTGAAATAAGACATTACCTCCAAAACCATTTTGGAAGGGTCAGTATACAGGTATTGCACTATTAAATAGATTTGGAAGTTTTCTGATCAAGCACCCAAATCTGAACTTCCTCAGAAACTTACAAAGGGGACACAGCAGGATCATCCATACACACAAGTAGCACACTTCTGAGTAAGTCTCTACCCAGTCACAGTGCAAAGGGCTGGCTGAAATTTTCCACCTAAAGAGTATCTTTTTCAGGCTACACTCAGGGTAAATATGTGCAAGGTAACTAAGAGATGTCTGTCTTTTTAATGAAATGCAAACATTTTAATCACCATTTGTCTTCATACCTACAGACAACACCCCCAAATAAGTAAATTGCCTTATGTTAGCATTACGTTCAGGTATGATAAAACACACAAAAAGCAGGCAGTAGAACAGCTTATGCTATATCAAAGTTTATCTGAAGAATAAAATTCAAATGCTGCAAATAAATGACCTATGGATGCACCTACTTTACCAGAGCCGCACAAAATAGTGTAGAACGCCTTTCAATGATCTAATTTACCCATCAACATAAAAGGAGTTTATTTCATTAACTCCTGTTAACCCTTAGTGGAATTTCAACAACGAGTTTTGTGTCTATGTCAAGTATTTCTTCCTTGTATTCTCAATGTTTATTCAGGGTGTACACGGAAGGACAGGGAATACAAGAGATACATTTTAAGCTCTTCAATCTAAATCCTACTTTTTGGCTTCCTGCCTCTTTCCTAAATATTAAAACAAACAACTCGCTTCTTTAAGACCTTCTTACTAAAAATAGTTGGTTAGACTGCTTAATTGTGTTAGCTGAAACACAAACATACGAAAAGGAAAGGGTTTTGTAGGAAAAACACTGAAGAGAAAAAAAAAAATTAGATTTCATCTGGCCTTCCCATCATCACTTAGAGAATTGTTTTGTAGTTACATCATCAGGAAATAAAATACTATCCTCTGAGGACCCCGACTCTTTACAGAAGGAAAAAAAAAAAGGAAGGCTCGAAGTTCATATCACCCTCTGAGGAGTTCAGCTAAATTCACATTTTTTGTCATATTTAAAAAAAAAGCAAGTAAAAAAAAAAACCTCCCTTAGAACAACTAATTAAAGAAGATGGCCTTGAATTTAATTTTTCCCTTCTCAAACTCTAGGCTGTGAGAGTTAGTGGAAAACATTATAACTAATCAGCTAACAACTTTTAACGACTTTATTATCAAAAATAGAAAGGAACTGCCCTAACCCAAACCTTCCGCACATTCTTCTTGGCCATGAACTAGTAGACAAATGAAATATTTCACACAGTCTGAGCGTCAGCTGGAGCCAGAACACATTAATAAGCTTTCTAAGTTCTGGCTATCACTAAAGTACACCAGTCAGACAGGACGAGTCTGCACAACACAGAGTGCCTTATATGGCAAGGCAATGACGTAATGCTCCATAGGCTTGGGGCATGCAAAGAGTCTATCTCTCATTGTTTAGTGGGACTGCTGGAATGCTCACATCTCTGATGCTACAGCTGAACGCCTCACACCATGGAGCAATAGCTGACCCAGGATTTCTATAGTCCAGGAGCGCAAGGTAAGGGAGAGGGTGGGAAGCAAACTACTTCTGGCAAGCACTGGCGCTTCTTGTTTTTCCTATTGAGATACGTTTTTTAAAAAGTCACTTCCAAAAAAAAGGGGTGAGGACTGAGAAACAGTGAAATACCCCAAAACGGCACCAGGAGATCTAGATGATGTCTGGTTACTCGGAAGTAGGGTGACTATTTCAAGCGTTAAAAACTGCATTTTAAACGATTCCTACAGAGCCAACAGATGAGGAATTAATTTCATGTTAAAGAAGGAGGTAGTTATGAATTACACACACTTTCCAAATGATCGGATAAAATCATGACTGTATTTAAAGCTGTGGAAAGAGTCCAACTGTATTGTAATATATTAGGTAGAGCTACTGCCTCTCTTTATGCTGCATTTATATGCATATGCTATATATTAGTAGACATGTATGCACATATGTCTCTAAGCATTTACTATACTTTTGAACAACTTTTACTGTAGTTTACAGAGGGATGTATAAATTGCCACAAACATTACTTTGCAATAAGATTATGCTATGTCTGAAAGAAACAATTGTAACTAGTTTAATTACTAACAAACTTTTCAACTCCTACACACTGCTTCCCTCTTCTGTGTCTTGTGTGCAAGTGTCAAATCAGAAGAGGACAGAACTGTCAGATTTTGATAAAAAAACTTTAAATCCTAGTCATCAGACAAATTATGTGGCTTTCAAAATCAGAAAACCCACTGGTCTCTTCAAGGCTTATTCTGCAAGATGCTGAACAGTATTGCAGTTATTAACTCCAAAAAACAGAGAATGGAAAGCAGTTCCAATGAGGCACTAAGCACCTTGAAAGATTAGACCTTAGTGTGTTTATAATTCACATCTGCATAGTATACAAAACTACACCGTCCTGTCTGTTGATGAAGGACCAAACCCTGTCAAATCCTTGTTTATACGAACAACTGCAATTAAGTCAATTGTACTGTCCTACTTGCAAACTCAGACTACTAAGCATTGCTCTCCAGAGTCTTATTCATAATTTAAAATGTTAGAAAAGTTAGACTCCTTAAGACCTTTAAACTCAAACTCTTCTTAAAAGCAAAACATGTTTTTGTTGTAAGCTTTCATTTTCCTTAATCCAAAATTAAATCAGCATTAAATGTTAGGACAGCAGAAAGGAGGGGTTTTTTCCCCTTCATTTGATGTTTTAAGTTCTGCAAAATCCTTGTTCAAGTATATATGTAAGAAAAATCAGAGCTGATACAATCATATGCATTGCTGTACTATCAAGCATACGTAGATTTAGAGACTGAGTCAAAATATCATATGTGAACACTTTTGTGACTTTTTTTGCTTTAAACAACAAGAAAATATTAAGTAGTTATTTTCCACATGGTTCTAGAAATGTAAATATATAGAGAGACATTTCATTTCAAAGATAATTCAGGTATTTGTGTATTATTAACCTTGGCATTTAGATAAAGGTCACATCCATGTTTCCAAGATAATCTTTCTTGTAACAAGTAAAGTTTACACCTCTGTTGATGCCTTGAGTCTGCCTGGCTATAGAATCAGGGAAAAGGGCACGGTGTAGTACATATAGAATGAAAAGAATCCTAGCAATCAACACAAATGTAAGTTTATAGTAAAAAACCAATACCCCGGATCAATATCGTAAGTCCCTTACAATGTCTTCTGCTCGCTATTCTGTCGTATCTGCAGACTTGCAACCTGTGTCCTAGCATTTTTAGATCTCTTTTCTGATAAATGATTACTTGGTTTCCTACATATCCTATATCCAGTGGATTTAACAATAAATACATTGTCAAGTTATAAAGTGGAAAAGTTAGCTATGTTATGAAAAGATGTTGCGAACCAAAGTTAAATGACAGACCTCAAAAAATGTGTCTGCGTAGAAAAGATAAGCTGAAGTCAAAGGACTACAATATGATGAAGAAAAAATATTCACACATGGAATAAACAGATATATTTGATAAAGGCAGCAACTAGAAAAAGAAAAAAGCCTACCCATAGGTAAGAGACTATTTCAGCTCCTCCAAATCCAACAGAGGTGGGTAATATCTATCATTAATTACTGCTTTAGCAATACCCAAAGTACCATCTGTACTGTGAATGCTGCTAGCCTAATACAAATCATAACATCTATCAAAAGCCAGAACTCTATTTCCCATACTCTGTCTTCCTTAGATCAAAAGGGAAAACATTCTTCACTTAATATTTACAGGACCAATTTTACTCTCATTTATACTGGTAAAAGTCCAAAATAATTAGGCTGAGGTATAATGATTAAAATGTCTCACAGTTCCCCCACCCCCCACATTACACTCCTTTGTTTTATCAGATTTCTTAATATGTATTGAGACTATCTAATTTTAAGCAATTAAAACGTTAACTTGCATCACTTAACAGTAAAAGGAGACAGTAAAGAAAAAGAATTATCACCTAATTCAGTCTCCAACAACTGTATTTCTTCACTTAAATTTCTTTTTATAGTAACTTTTTACAACATCCAATGTAAAGAGAAAGCATTTTAAGAACAAGTATATCCTCCAGAAATGAAAGTTAACTTCCTATCAAACTGCATTGACCCTTTGTTCCTTGCCCATCACTTCCCTTCCTTTCCCTGACAAATGCCGCGTAACTGCTGACAGCAGAATTTTTAGAGGTTTGACCCAGAAGACCAAAGGATATAACTTGCGCTTATTTTATTTTCCTCATCAGTATTAGTAAAATCAAGTTATTGCTTGATTTTTGCTAAGTAACAGCACTTTCATATTATTTACCTAGTACTGTGATGTATTACCACATTTGCCATTGTCATGGGATAAAAAAACTAGCCTGGTTTTACTCCCAGCAAGTTTCCCCTCTGTGGCAGTTCTTAAAAGGCTGGCACTTTTCTTCAGGTAAAATTCTTTATCAGGTGTAGTTTGGCATGGGCAAGCGAGCAGCCACTGCTCCTCTGCACCTCTCCTGCAAACAGCTTCTCTCAAATCTTGGGTGTGGTATTACCTGAATACTGCTCATTAAAGAAGCAATTAAAATATCTAAGTCAGAGAATCCTGAGGAGTTTACAATGTAGGAAGACGTATCTTTAAAAACCATCCTATAAAATTTTAGTTCTGACTCATTAATAGTTCCCCTTAATAGTTTAGCCTGTCATCAAGTTGATTTGAGCTTAGAAACTATGCCTTACCAATAAAAATAAATTATTTTTAATTGCTCAGGTTTGTTTTTCTAATATTGAATGGATTCTGCCATGGCATCCTTGAGGTTTATGTTGAGCTTTTTTGAAGCGGTTGAAAGCTTAGTTAGTTCAACCATTCACTAAACTGTATGACTCAGCTCCAAGAGGGTAAGAGGCATTGCTGAAAAATTCTAAATATAGTTCCCAGTCTTGTGATTTAAGTGAAGTAATGGACATTTTGAGTCTTAACACCTCTCAGTATGTTATGCTGATTTTGAGGTTTGCTGTGTTTTCTGTCAGCGAGACAAAAATCACTTTGATTGCATGTCCAAGGCACCATATTGTTTCTGGAAGGTCAGGAACAGCACTCACGCTGATGGATCAATGGAGCACGCTCAGGCATTCACAGCTCACTTTCCTCAAGCGTTCACAAATTCAAGGAAAATATATTTGAAGATTTTCTGTGGCAGTCTGCAGCCTCCAGTTAAAAACAGTACAAAAACCAACACCTCCCAAAGCACTGCCTCCTCACCAGAACAACAAAACTGAGGTGACAGTGAAGAGGTGAATGTTCATGCAATAAATGAATGCTAGCTGAGCGAACACCCAGCAACATCATTGTATAACCCTCCTTTAATAACAACATGGAAACGTTGGGGGTGAAAGTTCAAACCAATCTTGCTAGACAACATTTCAACACAACTCAAAGTCCTATAACCTTGGTCATTCAAGTTGATAAATGCACGTACTTTTTGCCTGTTGCACAAGTCCCCCTTTCTGCTACAGGTCGTCGTGCACATCACGATGATGTAACACAATTGCTTGACTTCAGCCTCAAGCTGGGCAGGGGACCTATGGACAACCACCAGAGTGGCTGCTGAGGTAAATAAGCAGAACTTGAGCCATTTTGCTTCACACTGCATGCTCACAGAAGCTGAGCAATCAGAGCCCACAATAACCTAACTGCTCATGCTCAAGTTTCAACAAACCTTTACAGATGTACTTCAGGTAGGGTACACAAAGCTCCAGCGAACACGACTGAAAATGTGGATGGAAAAAACTAAATACTTCTGACAAGAAAAACATTAATCTTGCATGCATTTCAGGGATGTGAAACAACGCATCAACTAGATTTCATTGTCCTTTATAGGCTTCCAAAGGCCTGAGAAGGAACACAACAATTGCACTTAAAAGCAACGATAGGTTAGACTTCTTAAAGATCTGCCTTAAACCTAACATTCAAAGCAATTTCCTTCCAATTCATTGCAGAGAGTGGATTTAAAACTGTCCTTTTTTTTATTGGCGACACAAAGCTTATCTAGTGTTTGCATAGCAACAACTGCAATAAAAGCATAAGAGGAAAAATTTTAAAAAATGAAATTAAGCAGCATGTTTCTATTATCATGAAAAAACCCACACAAGATTGGCTATTTAAAAATGGAAAGTAATGCACTCATAAAACTCACATTTTAATTACATTTTGGATTTCAGCACATGGACAAAACCATCTTAGACAAAGTATAAGCTGACTGAATTCCCTCAACCTTTTATGGATTTAATCAATATTCTGGTAACATTTCCATAATTTCCAGTCATTAAGTCAAATTATGAAGAAAATTAGGAAATTTTATCACCATTAAGCTTGGCTGACCCAAAACTATTGTCACCCACCACATTCCCAAACATGATTCTATTCTACTTAACTACACAGAGGTTTCTCAGAAGCAGTCTAATAAATGCCACAGTTGGTTTTGTTTTCAACTTCAAAATTCTCCCCTCAGTCAAGCATGTTCTCAATCTCGGTAGAGCCATTCTGTTTCAGATCCCTACCTAGAAAAGAGGAAAGTGAATTATATGAGCCAAATTTCTTTTTTAAATTTTGGTCACTTGAACCTGGGGGTACAACAGCTCCCTATTTGGGGCAGCCAACCCCTGACCTAAACATCTGAAATCCAATGCTGAACAAACTAACTTAGATGTAGGAAGGTGGAAAAAAAAATGCAATTTGTTAATGCTCAAAGCTTAAACATTTTCTTAACTTGCAAAATAGTACCATATACTCTTTCATGTAAAGAGAAAAGTCTTTTCACTAGCAGCCCATGTCTTTCCCAAATTAAATACTGAACTGGCTTCAATGAAAAGGTCACCATGAACCTTGGCAGGCTTAAAACTTCTCCTAAAATACATGTTTCTAAAAACATATCTAATATATAAATGAGTATGTGCATTTGCTTGCATATGTGTAAGCAGAGCAGGGGGATAAAAAGCCTCTGAATTGAAGTCAGCAAGTACAGCTTCAGTATAGGTAAATTCAAGATAGACTGCCTATGAGGGTGGTGCGGGGACACCACCAACCACTGGAGAATGTTTAGGCTTACGCTAGGAGGTGCACACATTGATTCCCTTTCGGGAAAGGGGCAGACAACAGCTGACAAGAATCTTCAAGCTTACACATTTTGCTAACTCCTATAAAGGGGGAGGTAAAAAAAAGTATCACGGTATACAAAGGAGCAGCCACCTTGGAAAGTGTCTGCTTGCCCTTGTTTTCCCATCCTCTGCGTAAAGCTCTAGATGATTACTGCCATCTTTGTAAATAGCAAAATTCTCCTATTTCAAATCAGGATTAACTGGGTGGTGGGAATCAGAATTTGACAAGGTAACATTTTAGAACTGTAAATGACCCTCTCATATATCTAGGCTAATGCAGTTAACCAAACAACTAGCAAGTTCTGTCTAGAGATAATTGTGTTCTTTTATTTTCAGCATTTGAAGCCACGTTATAAACTAATGATAAAAGCTAAAATGTATTACATCAGAAACATACTGTACATGAAAGCACGGTACACAGCTCCTTCATTTTCAGAGTGACATCTGAAAATAGGAAAATATAACCTAAACATCACAGACCATCAGCCAAGAGGCAAGAGAGATCAAATAGGGCATGTAGCCAAATGCCCTTCGGTCACATAACGATACTGAGTTATAAATCAATTTGAGGTACAATAACGAGGCAGAGAATGTTTGACTGAATTAACAGTTGTTTGAAGATCAGGGAACACTTGAGTCTAAAAGTCCTCATATGAAGGGGCAAGGGCTGCATTCATGCACATGACCCTCCTCTTTCCTAAAAAAGCCTTTTTTCTATGACAGTTTTCAAAAGGCAGAGAAAGAAAACTGGAAAACAACTAAAGATGGAAAAAGTAAGTATCTCTCTTGGCTTTAGGAAGACTGTTCAGACCAATTTTAAGAGTTTAAGAAACCACTGGTCATAGAATAGTTAGAACTAGTTAAATCCACTTTGTCATCCTAACAATTTAGTGTTTTTTCATAAGAAGTAGAGAAGCATTTATTTTCCAAAGCAAGCAACAGTTACTCCAGCTGCTGAACACACATACAAGTAGCTACAAAAAAAAAAGTTGATTCTCGATACAAACTGTTATGGGCACTTTGAGTGGACATATGACTAAAGGACCTGATTTTCTTTTATGCTTAAGCAGGGTATTTGATCCTTAATGCAGTGAACTACCAAGGCTGCAGAAGAATGGAAAACCTTACTTCAACACATCATAACCAACAGGCCTGAGAGTAAAAGATGTTCTTTAGTTAAACAATTCATCACAGGTGAAGAGGCTACTTAAATTATTATTTGTTATTTAAATATGTGAATTAAATCTATGAAGTAAACCTTGGTTAGAACTATAACTATTAAAAAAAAATTCTCAGACTATCATCTTCAGCTCTCCACTGTAGCTTCCTATCCTGTAGTCTAAAACAATGTGTTAGTTCTCTTTGAAGAGGATCAGTTTGGAGAAACCATATAAAACTTAAATCCTGAACAAGAGTACCTACGCTAAGGATTAACACCTTTAAACAAACATGCATTGACTTTGCACCTTTAGATGATTCACCAAGTGCTCCCAGGCCAATGTGGCCCAAGGTCCTACTGACACAAGAGAAAACGCAACTTCCAAACACACCACACCAAGTCCCAACACACTCAGATATAGGAGACACACAGCAAGACATTTAGCAGAATTAGGACAGATAGCAAGAAAGTGAATTACCTCCCAGGTAGCAAAGCCCCCAGAACTACAGAGCTTCAATACCTAGAACTGTACCCAGAAGCAATTTGCAATCCATCGGAAATAGTTTTAATACAATTTCTGATGGTCACATACTGCAAAACAGGAAAATAGCAGCATTCTTCATCACTTGTAGCTTCAAAGCCATCTTTAGCTAGTTAACCATGCTGCAAAGCAGTGCTACAACCTCTCTTTCACCTGTGTCCTCCAAGATGAAGTGCTGGCCAAGTCTGTCTTAGAGAAAATGGACACCCTCACATTACCAGGTCTACAGGAAAAAGATTAATATTTAGCTTCAAAGTGAAATCTCTGTTTGACATTAGTGTTATTACTGCTCTTACTACTTCCAGTCTTGGCTACTAGAAAAAGCTGCAACTGTATCAGCAAACCTGATTAAAGTCTTTTGCCTATTTGGAAATCCTCAACTATACTGCTTCATGCGACCTTGCATCAAGGAAAATTTAAATATCTCAAGTTAAATTTGCAGTAACAATTAAGGTTCATGTTTTCTGTCAAAAAAAAAAGAATGGGGTGCCACTTGAGCCCAGGCTTCAAACACTCAGAGTTTGTTATACACATACACAGAGCTACTTCAGGAAGTAAGCACATCAGAAAAAGGGCTTACTTTTGTCTTAGGACGTACGTATATAATAAAGATCTTGAGGGTTCTGTTCGTACCCATAAAAAGTCATGGAATTTTATCCTCCTGCACAGGAGTGACACCACCTACCTCACTCCCAAGGAATGTTTGTCTAATTGCTTTTAACTAGCCCCATTCCTCCAAATGACAGCAAACTCACAGTCTTCCCAGACAGTCTCATTCAGTACTGAAGTACCTTTATTTAACTTACAATGCTTAATCTATGTGGTTCTAATCACAATTTCAGCACAGAAATTCTTGTCATGTGCACTGAGCACGTGGAGAACATACTAAAGTTTGCAGCCAACTTCCACCTGTCCAAAAGCAAGTGGCCACTGTATGACTGAGCAGCTTATCCAGGACTAGCAGCAACGAGGAGGATGACTTCAGTTCAACAGAGGAAGTGCGCGTGGCAGTATGGAAAGTTCTAAATTTTACCACTGCTGATAACCAATAATATACAAATAAGGCCATGGTTAGTATAAGAGATAGGCACAGTGCCTATTCTGCCCATGGATGAAAATGTGGCCCCAGACATTTATTTCTATATAAAATGTGTGTTAAAATTGTTTGAGAGAACATGTAGTTCCTGTAAATGTTATGGGAAAATGACATTTACGACTAACCAGTCTCCTCTGAGTAACATGATGTGTTATTGTTGGCTGAGTGCCACTTTCTGTCATACCAAAAATATTAACTAATTGAAGTTAAAAAAAGTTTGTATGAATTGGATCCTTGCACAATTATGCCCAGTTCTAGTCAAGACAGCGGCATTAGCACTGCCCTAGGTGAATCAGATACTAGAAAAGCACCTATTTTCCCAACTGCCCCTCAGAAAAAAGCATCCATAAAAGAGGTCCACCTTGAACCTACACACTATGATGTTATATACAGAATAAAAAAACCACAATCAAATTATAGACAAGATTTAACTATTGAAATTGCTTAAGGAAGACTCAGATTGTTCTCTTAATGCAAAACAAGTATTATTATTAAACTGAAAAGTGTAAAAAGATGACTTAAGGGTTACAAACCTACACAGAGCTGAAGCAACTGGCTCATTCAGGGAATCAGAACTTCTGCAAACTCCTCAGTCACTTGAAGGATGCAGATTAAATAGCCAAGACAAAAACTCAGCCCTCCAACTGTTACAATTCCATCAACAGTAAATACAGCATGGCAGTGATAACTAAGTAGTATTTGCCTTGTACAAACTAAACACACATGGCTGGGGTAATCAGCGCTAGTAGCAGCCTGACCAGAAATTTCCAGAACTTGGGCAAGCTGCACTCCCTTGTTTGTGCCTAATCTTCCCACAGGGAATGGGAGGAAGGCAGGCATGGCTCTAAAAGACAGTTTTCAGGAGCTCAATTAACTCCTGCTACAATTCTTCACTTGCTAAATCCTAGCAGTAGGCTGCAATGGTAATGATTACTGGTACTGACACTCCGAACAGACAATGCAAACACATCCACCTGCCCATGGAGCAGTAGTTGTCTTGGTTTATTTTGCAGAGTTACCATGCTATTAAAACCTCTTTAGGTTAATATTAACTCTCAAAATAATCTGTTACAGTAAGTCAACACTGCTTTTCCATTGTAATAAATCTGAAGTTCAGGCACAAAATTTTACTTGTTAAAGATGAAGAAAAGACAAAAGCAGGACCTGAATTAGCAACTGAGAAGTTCTGCCTCAGTCTTGTTGCTTTGACCCCTATACCACATCTCTTGTGGTTCATCTTTCCATTTCCTTCTGAAAGCTTTCCATCTGCAAAACTATAATTTCCTGGCTGACGTAAATTTGAAGGGTTCCAAATTCTGGTGTTGCATCTGAAATTACTTGCTTTATTTCCGACTTTACAGGCAGTGTGGAGAGAGGGTGAGAGAGACAGAGAGACGGGGAGGAATGAATGTGCACTATGGTAATACGAAAAAATCCCAAACTACTAACAAAACCCAAGTCGTATTCCCATGAGCCGGCTAAGTTATTGATGCATCTAGATTCAGAACAGAAGAGGATTAACAGTCACGCTACATGCACAATTATACGCCATTGAAATGTGAACAGTAATAGATACCGACTTCAAAGAATACCCGAAATAGCTGTTAAATCTAGAATGAGGGAAGAAGAAAGAAGAATGCATCTCAAAAACAGTGACACATCAGAGTCCAGCTCACAATTCATTGTGTCATGTTTTCTAGCAGCTGAACTCTAGGACCTAGAGTTTTTAAGGCTAACTTCAAGTAAAGCTCATTAACATTGTGGTCTTGTCAGGTCCATGCTCATTTACAATTGTTTTTCAGGATATGCAGTCAAGGAAAAAAAAAAATGAAAACAAAACAAAAAAACTGCCAACAATTTAATAGGATAGCAACTTCTTCACTCCCACCTAAAAATCCTGCACCTTCCTATCAATCTCGGACGTTGCAGATGGCTACCGTTACAAGATTAGAAATGAACGGACAGAATTAATAACTATCACCTTGCACATTTAAAAAGTTACTGCCACAGAAAGGATTAATACTTTTTACACAAGACTGATGTTTTGATAGGCGATTTTCAAGAACATCTACAAATGGAAAGAACATAATTCAAGACAGAAAATTATTTTCTCAAACTTAGGTTTCATGCTAAAAGAAAACTGAATTTTAGTGCTAAATTAAAATTACCCCAACTAGAAATGAATGTTAATCCAGTCTTAAATCTTAAATTAACCAACATAAATTTGTTAAAAACTTCTCATGCAATTTACTGTCACCAAATTTACATAGGATTTCATGACATTGAGCACCAATATCCCTATATCACCAGGAAGAATTTTCAGCGGCTTAGTAGTTGTGAAATCGTTGTCACAGACAACACTACTGTTCCAGATTAATTAATTCTTAAAAGAATATATTATCTGCATATGTTTACTTAGCATCACAGCTAAATACATCTGGTTATCCATTTGAAATTTTGCCCGTTAACCCAGAACTGGCAACACCATTCATCATATATGACTTTTATTATGACTTGTAAAGCAAGTCAGCATTGTAAGCATCAGATAAAACAATAATTACTCTGTGGTAGTCTGTGGAGTCGTAAGCAGAACTGACCCCCCACTCCCCCATTAAAAGTCCTCATTTTATAAAATAAATTTCCTTATCAGGAAATTTGCCTTACACACAGTCTCTCGCAGTTGAGACACCCTTTGTGGAGGTTTGCATCCTAGTATAACTAATGATTTAAGTTATACATATGTAAATAATATACTGGAAAACAAATTTTAAAATAAGTGTTCACATTCTGTTGGGAAGTGCTGACTGATTCAGATAAAGCCAACAGATTACACAACAGCTATGGTATGTTGTTGCTGCTGTAATTTCAAAGGCTTTTGACTTACTTTATGACAGGGGGAAAATAGAAGCATCAATAAAGATAATAAAGAGAGCCATAAAAGTAGCTATAACATATGTCTTCATAAAAACTACACATCAATAAGTAGAATTGCAGGCAAAGGAAAAAAAAAAAGCATAGCCACCCCAACACCAGAAACCCATTTTAACAAACACAAATTTTGTTGCAATAAACTGTGGAAGGCACAGACAGACTGGCTTTCTTCCGAAAATAAATATTTAACTGCATTGCTGTCAAAAATTACAACAACTTGTAAGATTTACCAGAAATGATGAAGCATGTTTCTTCTCTTATTAAAGACCAGACCATAGCTTATTGCTAACTGGGAAGAATGCCTCAGTTGAAGAGGCATGACTTCATCTACATTTTAAAGCTTTCAGCTTAGTGTTTTTATTTGCATTGTACAGGGGAAAATTCAAGCACACATCCAAAAACTTTAGAAGCATGTCTCCCTCATGTTATAACCTGTAGAACCTCTAGTAAGCCACGTCTTTTACCTGGGTAAGGGTGAAGAGCACGAGCTAGATAAAAATATGTATCTTCATGATTTACAAAAAAAAAAAAGTCACAGACATTCAAAATCTCAGTCATTTCTGCAGAATGATCTGATAAAAATCAAGATATTGATAAGGTATATATTAAAATCTCCTTAATACTTTGGTGGAAGGAATGATAAAAGTACAGCTTTACAAACCAACACCTATTTCACTTGCATTCTTACAGAACACAGCCTTTTCTAAAGTTATCATTACAAGATTGCTTAAAGAAAAAAAACAACATCATTTTTATTCTTATTATTCTAAGAATAATGATTCATGCTAGCACAAATTCAAAAAAATTAAAAAATAAGGGTCTTGTAATCTCAGTCTCCCATGCTTTCTTTGGTTTCCCTGAAACTCAAAGGAAAAGCCGCCCCCTTAGAATCCTGTATAAACATAAATTAAACAATGTCGATGTAATACAGGTCCCCGCATGACAACGGAAAACGCCACTTAAAGACAAAATGGTACCACATGACACCAAGAAGACAATGAACTGTTTTGGGAGTCCCCAGGTCTTGTAGAGAACACTTAGTCATTATGTTGCTAAATATAATGTAGTGTAGCCAAAGCTATTTGCACTTGAAAAAAAATCTGGAAAACAAGACAACACAATTGAATGCATGGTATTAACACCAAGAAGCTATAGTATGCATACTGAGGAAAGTGATTACAATGAACAAAGGAGAGCTGACAAATACAATTTCTTTAAGGAAAAAAAAAAGCAGGCAACTGGTATTGCAAGCAAGTACAATAGTAAGCCACAATAAAGCAGTAATTTATAACAGAAGCTCTGAAGAAAAAGTAATAAGACACTGCCCCGACTCTCTTTAACTGCCTAACATTCATGTTCATAAAAACAATTTCCAATGCCTGTTTTTGCTGGCCTGGATTCAGAAAGGGTTCTTGTAGTCCTATGAAGTCAACTGCTTGGAATCATCTGTGAAAGCTTTGCCTAAATGATATATCTACCTTTGCCTAATATGAAATTACATGATCATGAAATTCAACTGGAAATGAAAATGATAAAAATATTTTATTGGATAGGGGAATGCCTGTTCTTTTTTCAATTTTTTTTTTTTTTAAAGCCAATTTTTTTTTACCTTTGCATATTTTTTGTAAAATTGCTCTCTCAAACACTCTGGATACTATTCTTCAGGAAGAGAGTATTTTGGATGAAGTTAATACAAAGTATTTTTATTCTGTCACAAAAGTATGCAAAATATCACAAAGTGCTATTATTAGTTACAGCACTTCTTCAATGAAACATGTGATTTGCCTTAATTAAATGATATACATAATCAAGCCCTGACCTGCAGAAGTCAGGTTCCCCAAAAAAGCTGACCAAAGCTAAGCGATAAATTTAAAAACAAGCAAACAAAACCCCACCAAAACAAAAACAAACAAAAACAACCCCACACAAAACCAAAAAAAATCCTCCACAAAAAACCTCAAACAAACAAACAAAAAAAACCAAAACCCAAAATCAAAAAACCCAAACATTTTAGGGTCCTTTTCCATTCCTAAGTGCATGTGTGCAGACACAGTTGCCATGACCTACTGAACCATGAAACAGGAATTCAGCAGCCAAGGAAAAATTCTTCTGCAAATATTAACGGACTCTCAGTTGAATTCGTACAAAATCAATCTCAACTCTGTCCAAGAAATCATTATCTATTCAGCACTGTTAAGGGCATTTTCTATATAGGAATACATGACTACTTCTGTACAGCAATACATGACTAACCATACAGTTACCAAAAACAAGTGCAAAAACTTATTTAACTAGACAATATAAAAAAAATACCACACTTAATACATCCCTCTTCTTTTTAGAAACACATTCAAATCCTGTAACTCGCAGCTTCTGCACTATGCTCCATAACTTAACTTCAACTGAGTGATCTTATAGAAGTTTTTTTTAAAAAAGAAATAGATCTCAGGGGTTAGCAATATTTGCTTGTATTTCTGTTTGAATCTTAAAATTGCACTTTATCTTTTGAATGAAGGAAACATTTTTAAATACCCTGAAGTCATTTGGCATGACCAAAGAAACAGAACCTCTTGAAAATCCTTCTCAGTTTACACAAGGATCCAGGTCAGATACCAGTAATTTAGGGACTTTCATTCAAATAACCCTCGCAACACAGACTTGGTCAGAGACTGGGTTAGACTACCTCACTCAGGCACTCAGTTTGGAGTGGAACCTCAGTGATTTGCTGAAGCAAGTCTTAAGCATTCCAGATAGCTTGAGAAATGAAGTTATAGAAGAAAAAAAAGAGGAGAGGAAGATAGAAAAAACCCACAAACTGTACATACACTGATGCTTACTAGAAGGACGGCTGGATTATTCACTCAAACATTTTATGTATTCACTCAACTTATTTTATATATTATTTATGCACAATTATCTTATTTGCATCATAAAAAATTATACAGCATTCCTAAGAAAATTACAATTGTTGGTTACTATTTGGTCTAAGGGTTTTCTTTCTAAAGCAATTTAAGGGGCATCAGTAACTGGAGCATTATAGTTTCATTTGGCCAGAGAGATAACAACTAGTTAATATGGAAGTGTTGGGTAAAAACGCTGATTAATTTAGGTATTAATCACCTCAGCTAAATTTGCGTTACAAAATAAATTATAGTGAAGCAAGCGAAAATAAATCAAATGCTAATAAGTCCAAGTCTATTTTAAACGGTATTAATAGAAGATGTCTTAACTTCATGCACACACGAAAACTGAGTTCATTCCAAATGAAATTGTTAGTTATGCTTCTGTTATGGTTTTATATCTATGGCAACGGTAAATCATCAATTGAACTTCACTACTAAAGCATTTAGAGACAAGGGTGGGGAGGGAAGAGAGATTTTTACACTAAAAAGAATTCAAACTGAAAGTAGCACTGAAAACTGGACAAAAGTTTATACACCAACAACACAGTAAAAAGCTGCCTTTGAAGATGGTGCAGTCTTCTCCCCATTTATTTGTTCTGTCAACCAACAGCATTCCTTCAAGCTCATTTCACAAACTTCTCCCTCTCCACTTACACTTTTTCACGTCTATTTTCCCCATTATGTTAATTGACTGTTGTAAAGAATTTGGGGCTGCTTTAAGTCTTTGATATCAACTTTGTTTATTGCTGTTTCCCATTCTGTCAATTTTTCATATAAAGCACTTCATTACATTCAATATAGTACAACTTAAGCACTAAAATAAAAACAGTGGGTATGGTGAAGGTGTTGTAAGAAATTGCATGGTCATAGACTTCTATACAATACTACCATTAAATCAGACAAGTCTGATGGACAGTTGTAGAATGGCAGGGACTTCCTCTCTCCGTGCAGGAAAACTACAATACTGCCAAAGGGGATGCTGCTGAGGCAGCCTATTAAATGCCCAGAAATATATGCCTCCGCTCAGTCAACAGCTAATAAAGAGCTGTGCAAAGGAGGCCATTACCTAAGCTCTTCCTGAACTAAAAGGACAGCTGCAACAGGAACCTGTCAGTGGGAAGCTGTAAAGACTCACCACTTGGACAAGGGCATCACAATAGTGACCAGAGACAAATGGGCAACAGGAATCTTATGTTTCAGCAGCAACTTCTAGAGAGTCATCACCATATTTCGGGGGGGGGGGGGGGGGGGGGGGGGACGACGGGACACGACACATGACTGAAAAAAAAAGCAAGGGGCCTCAGCTAACGAGTGCTGAAGCAGTCATTTTGCACAAGTACAGTCCTGATACGCAACTCATTTCCCTCGCATGATCTACACAACTGGATACGTACCATACATATGAACAACAGTGAAACATACAAATTCTAATACTTTATAACTTCAACCTAGGCTTTTCAGGTTTTTCTTTAATACCAGAATATACTTATAGGTTGGCTGTGGGAAAAATCTAACTGAAAGGAGGCAAATGTGCTGGCCAAACCTAATCTTACCTGAGACCAACTCCACGAACATCTCCCTGACAAAGAAACCTACAAAAGAACCTAATTATTTGAGGTATTTGGAGGTTTCTTAGGATCTTACACAAATGCACAACCTTATCTTAAGTCTCTAACAAATTATGTTGCATCTTGGTAAAGACTGAGTACCAATAGAAATTTGTAATACTAATTTTGGAAAACCATTATGAAAACCTTCAAGAAACATGGAAAAGCAGGGTTGCACTTAGGTGTATCTGCAAGTTTTGGATATAAGACTGAATCCAAGCCTAACAGACAGCAAGACATTTGGGCTTTCTTAAGTTCAAAAGGCACAACCTGCATACCTGTTTTTCTGCTGACTGCGTTTTTTTTGGTGTGTATGACACAAGGTCACAAGGCCTGCGTTTTCACTGAGAACTGACTTACCTACAATGTTCAGTTTTGCTCTGATGTGCTGCTTAGAAATTGACATTAGGCAGCCTGACTAACTGCCTAGTGTGGCTACATTTCCTTCACATACTTTAACATCCATAAGGGTTAATCATAAAACATCAGGATGATTTATAAGTAACTTAAAGTTATTAGGAGGTTTATGATGCTGTAAATTATACCTGCCCTTGGGGGCTGCACTGATTTAATTTCTCAACCACTATGATAATCACATTTCTCTAAAAAAACCCCCAAAAAACAGAAAACAAAAAAACCCACCCAAAACACCACCACAAAAAACCAAAACCCTCCATGCACATATCTAGCCTCAGCAAACCGCCAAGATCAGTGTTTTTCCAGTGCAGAATACCAAAAAGTTGTGTTGCACTGACATCTGTCAAAAGTTGAAAAATGTAATCAAAGATGTGTAATTACTAATGCATAATTACTGAAGTTAACTCTAAATGACCATATTGAAGTGTCCATTACAAAAAAACTTCTGAGTAGAAAGTAAGGCCTGTGGGCACTTCCCCATGATGCTACAAGGAGAAGTCTGCTTGTAGTTACAAGTGGAAGTTCATGCACATCTGGCAGAGATGTCATAATATTTCAAGTATGTTCTTAAATGCCCATTAAAATGGCTACAAAATACAATATTATTTCCTCCCACAGATTGAAAAAGCTTCTTGAACAAGAAACAGCATATCAGGCAAAAAAAGAGAAAGAAAGCAACAAGAAAATAGCTAAACTGAAAGAAGAATTGACTAAACTGAAGTCTTTTGCTTTAATGGTGGTGGATGAACAGCAAAGACTCACTGAGCAGTTGAATCAACAAAGTCAAAAAATCCAAGAATTAACCACTTCTGCAGAACAAGCACATGAGAAGCTGGCTTTTGCTGAAGCAAAAGTTCAAGAAGAGGAACACAGAGCCAGCAGGCTGGAGGCTGAACTTGAAGCCCAAAGCAGTAAGATTTCTCAAGACCAAGAAGCAATGATGGCCAAACTAACCAATGAAGACAGTCAGAATCGTCAACTCCGGTTAAAATTAACCACTCTCAGCCGACAAATCGATGAGCTGGAAGAGACCAATAAATCTTTACGAAAAGCAGAAGAAGAACTACAAGATCTAAGGGATAAGATAAATAAGGGAGAGTGTGGGAACTCCATGCTTATGGCCGAAGTAGAAGAACTACGGAAACGACTGCTGGAGATGGAAGGAAAAGATGAAGAGCTCATAAAAATGGAAGATCAGTGCAGAGAACTTAATAGAAAGTTAGAAAAAGAAGCATCACAGAGCAAGAACCTGAAAGGGGAAGTTGACAAACTCAACAAAAGAATTATGGAGCTGGAGAAATTAGAAGACGCTTTCAACAAGAGTAAACAGGAATGTTACTCCCTGAAATGCAACCTAGAAAGAGAAAAAATGTTAACAAAGCAGCTGTCCCATGAGCTGGATGGCTTAAAAGCTAGAGTTGGTGAGCTTGAAGCAATTGAAAGTAAGTTAGAAAAAACTGAGTTTACGCTTAAAGAAGATTTAGCAAAGCTGAAGAGTCTAACAGTGATGCTTGTGGATGAAAGAAAAACTATGGGTGAAAAAATAAAGCAAACGGAAGAAAAGCTGCAAGCTGCAACTTCTCAGCTTCAGGTGGAACAAAATAAAGTGATATCCGTTACAGAAAAACTAATTGAGGAAAGTAAAAAGGCACTGAAATCAAAATCTGATGCAGAGGAAAAAGTGTCCAGTGTTACAAAAGAAAGAGATGAACTGAAAAACAAACTCAAAGCAGAAGAGGAGAAAGGAAGTGATCTTGTTTCCAAAGTGAATATTCTAAGAAAAAGACTTCAGTCACTGGAAGCGATTGAAAAAGAGTTTCTTAAAAATAAACTTAAGGATAGTACTAAATCAAGCACCTCCTTGCAGCAGGAAAACAACAAAATCAAAGAGCTTTCTCAAGAAGTTGAGAGGCTTAAGCAGAAGCTGAAAGAAATGAAGGCCATAGAAGATGATCTTATGAAAACTGAAGATGAATTTGAGTCTCTAGAACGAAGATATGTCAATGAACAGGACAGAGCTAAGCTCCTATCAGAGGAGCTGGAGGCTGTGAAAATGGAAGTGGCTAGGTATAAATTAACAGAAAAGGCAGAGTCCAATCAAGAGCAGCGCCTTTTTAAGAAGCTCAAAGAAGAGGAAGCTAAATCAAGTCATCTTTCCAGGGAAGTAGATGCACTGAAAGAGAAAATTCATGAATACATGGCAACAGAAGACCTAATCTGTCACCTCCGAGGTGACCATACAGTCTTACAGAAGAAACTCCTCCAGCAAGAAAACAAGAATAGGGAGTTAGCAAGAGAAATGGAAAGCCTCACGAAAGAATTGGAGAGGTACAGACACTTCAACAAGAACTTCAGGCCCAGTCTCAATGGAAGGAGAATTTCTGACTTGCAAGTTTTCTCCAAAGAAGTCCAGACAGATCCAGCAGACAATGAACCACCTGATTACAAAACCCTCATGCCTTTAGAGCGAACAGTCATAAATGGGCAGTTGTATGAAGACAGCGATAATGAGGACAAAGACAACAATGAGGAGGAGCCAACAGTGTCTTTCAAAAGCAACTCATCCATTGCAAATGCCGTGAACAAAAAATTATGGATCCCTTGGATGAAGTCCAAAGAGAGCCATCCTCAAAATGGAAAGATTCATACAAAGCAAAATGGAAACTGTGCACAGACTGGAGACCTAGTGCTAAGCCATACACCTGGCCAACCTCTTCACATAAAAGTAACTCCAGACCATGGACAGAACACAGCAACGCTTGAAATAACTAGTCCTACCACTGAAAGTCCTCACTCCTACACAAGCACAGCAGTTATACCCAACTGTGGCACTCCAAAGCAAAGAATAACCATTATTCAAAATGCCTCCTTAACACCTGTAAAATCGAAAGCAGCAGAAGGTTACATGAGTCCAGAGCAAGTAATTTCTCCTATTACTATGGCTACTTTTGCAAGATCTCAAACTCCTGAATCATGCGGTTCTTTAACTCCTGAAAGAACAATGTCCCCTTTGGCTTTACCAGGCTCAAGTTCTCAGGAACAAATACTCTCCTCGGAGCCTTTGGAAATGGGAGCCAAGCACGCTGTTTTTAGGGTATCCCCAGACAGGCAGTCGTCATGGCAGTTTCAGAGATCTAACAGTACAGGATCAAGTGTAATAACTACTGAGGATAACAAAATCCACATCCATTTAGGAAGTCCTTATGTACAGGCTCTCACCAATTCCAAGCCCATCAGCCCTTGTAATCCGGTGCAAGACAACAGAACTCCAGCACTAGCTAATGGCCTACCCAGTAAGCCCACCAATAAAATCACCAGCAGTATTACTATCACACCAACAGCCACTCCTCTCCCACGGCAATCACAAATTACAGTAAGTAATGTCTATAACTGACCCCCATCCATGCTGACACCCTTACCAGCAACCCATCCTGTTTTTCATCCCAGCAGGAATTATTTGGAACAGCCCCTTTACTTTGGGAGAGATCTGTGCATGAACTATACAACAGTATATGGAACTAACGTTAAGTTTTGCCTGCTTAGTGTTACCAAGTGTGCACTTACTGTATATCTTCTCATTGAAATACAGTTATGTAAAATATTTAGTCTTGCACTTGTATAAATGCATCTTTATGTATTTTCATTTTCAAAATAACTCACATTACTTTTGACTGCAACTTGCCTTGGTAAAATATTTTAACATTACAAAAACAGTAAATAATTGATTATTTTTATCATTGCTTGCAGAATATTTTTGTTTGTTATGTGTGGTTTGTGGTTTTTTTGCATGTACGGTAGAATTTGAATTAAGCCATAATATTGCCTGCTAACTTCAGATAAGACTTGATTCATTATCTTCCCTGCTATTTCCCAACTCCTCCTGCCCCTCTCATTTCAGATAATTATCAGTACATCACACACAAAACACTCAAAACACTACGTATTCTATCTTATTAGAAATTTATGATGCATACCTATGTTCCAGAGCACAACAACCACTTTTCCTCCCCATCTTTTTTTACACTGTTTAGTTAAAAATCTTTTTAAACCCTCCTGTAAAACTTCCTTGCAAGTGAACTGAGTTCAGAAGCCTATATAACAAAATGATTCTCCCCAAACAAGGCAAGCGTTTTTTTCCAATACAACAGAAAACCTGCTATTGTGTAGTTACACTGTAAAACAATAAACAGCAACACTTACATTCCTAAAGGATAACTCAGAACAATAAATTCACACATAATATTCAAATTTCATCTAAGCTCCTAGCCATCAGTTCAACATACAATATACATCACACAGGTACACCGAAGAAGAAACATGATGAGCAAGCTATGGCATACTTTCACATTTTTCATATAATATGCAGAGAAAGCTTGACAGAAGCATTAAGAAGTAGTACTAGACCAACTCTCCAACTAGACAAACAATACAGTATTAGTGCCTAAGAAAAGGACAGAAATGTAAGCAATTCTGCCCTTTACACATGTGCCAAGCAGTCAATCCTACCCTCCCAGAAAATATTGCTAGTAGTGGACCAACTTCACGCTGAATGTGAATCATCCCAAAAGACATGGAATGCCCTTTCAAATGTCTCTTTTTCTCAAAAGTTGTAAATTGCATATGTAAATTGGAATAGTTGCTTCCTATTCTAAAAAGTTAAATGCCTGTATATCTTATGCTCGGGGGGGGGGGGGGGGGGGGGGGATTATTAAAAAAAAAAAAAATTCAACCTCCTTATCAACAAGGAAGTTTGCAAGTAAGCAGAAAGTCCCTATTCACTAAACCCATATCTTTATTCTGTTTACATTATCTAAAGAAAAAAAAAAATCATTTCTGCAGTGTAACTTAGCAACTGATTCAGCAAAGGACTTTGGCACATGCTTTCACATAACAAGGGGACTTTTATCACTTTAAGTCCTTCTGATGGACGGGAATCTAAGTGATTACAACTGTAAGTAATAACTGATTTTAGAAGGAACAGTTTCTATTGAAAAGCAAAGCCCACCACCCATACACACTTTTTCCCAGTAAAACTAACAATAGGAAGAAAAAATATTAAATTATATGTGGCAGAAATGGATATAACAAATGTATTACAATTGAGCAGTGGCAATTTTAAAAAGACAAAATGTGGACCTGCACAAGCCTAGCTTAATGTCATGCAAAACCTGATACAGCATTTCCTGAAGTTACTGGGCTTCATAAAAGGTCCTTCCTACTTGTTTTGTCTCAGTTTATCTCCAATGACTGCAAAAGTGAGATCTGACTAGGATCTGGGTCAGAACAGGTACATAGTCTCATCCTGCAAAGCAAACTTTAGCTCCCACTAACTTCAGCAAAAGTTACTGATCAAGACAGCAAGCAGTCAGCACTCGCGTACGTGAAGATTATTATAATTTTAGAGTGTGACAATTATACGAACAAGTTACTTAACTACATTCAGGTTACACATTCTTAACCACAGGGCTCATTCAAAATCAAAAAGCAGTCCATTCAAAACGTGTTCTCTGCACTTCTAGAAGCTGGGATACCGCATGTCCTGCTGATACATACCCAAGATCTCTGCAGGGAAACATTACAAGCATGGTACTGAATAACTATGTCTGAAGTACACACTTGCCAGTGTACTAACAGACGCCAGACTCTCAAAAAAAATAAAGGATTAACACTTGTCCTCCAGAAACACTAATATTTTCTTCAGTTGGACTTAAAAATCTTGTAGAAAAAAGCCATTTCTTTTCATACCTGCGTTCCAAAATACAGAAATGTGTTGATCATTAACCACCTGGCCATCTATTACAACGTCTTATAAAAGAAAAGCACAAGTCAGGACATAGCAAGAAGCACACTTAGTCCTTTGGACAATTCCCAAGCTATTATGAATAAGGACATTCAGAGTTTAAAGCTAAGTTTTGAATACAAAACCTAGGTGAGAGTTCACACCACTTATAAGTTTAATTATTAAACAGGACAGTGCTTCTGTTCCTGTCTTAATCCTTACACTTGTGATGGTTTACCAGTAACTGTCCAATCAACAAAAGACAAAGGAAGCAGCCACTCATGACCATTAACTCCTAAGTGAGAAGCACCCCCATTGCCTGTAAATGAACTTGCTAATAACACACTTTGATTAAGAGATACTTATATTCCCCTGCCGATGAAACAATGTATCTGTAGATCTTAACCGACTTCACAGTGGAATTTTTGTCATTCATTTCAACACATGAAAAATCAAATAATTATTTTGTTTGCAAGTAAGATTTGCAGAATAAAACAGGTTCGTCCTGTTCAAATTCCCAAGATCTATTTCAAAGCACACAGCAGAGAAAAACACCTGGATGTATTTGTTGAGAGCTGAAACTTACTTAGCTGTTTGAACAGAAATAAGTTAGCTGTAATTTTACCATAAAATAACAAATAGCAAGCAAAGCTTAAGGACTAAAATTACCGATTTACAAATTAACCTCAAGTTGTTCAGATCATCACTCCATATTTCAGATTATTTTCATTTTGCTGAGTGGGAATATTCACCCACATCCTCGGCAGACAAAGAGAAAACAGCAGAGCAAGGAGAAAATTAAATGAGTTGTCTGCAAATTGATTTAAACACTCTGAACAAAGCCATCAAGCATAATCATATTAAAATTCAACCAAGTAAGGCAGCTTTTCTAAGAATTTCAAGCATTCCATAAATGGTAAGTATTGCTGTTAATTTGGAGGCTGAGACAATTTTGTTTTCAGCATTTGCCCAAAAGCCTAAAATCTGACAGGTATGTAATGATTCAGTTAAACGCTAAAGGGAAATATGGTCACAAAGTAAGTAGCATATATCAGAGGGATTAAACTGTGAAAGAGAGTGTAAAAGCAGTTTTCAGCAGATCATAATATCAACCCTTCTCTTTTCCAAAACTCTTAGCAAGCATCTCCTCTGAAATCTAAAAATCTACCCTTTCCCCTGGATATTGAGTTAAGTCCCCAGGAAAAGAAAGGGAGAATTAACTGATTAAAAATGGCAGAAGCTATCAGCCCACTTTCCTTCATCTTTTCAGTTTTATTTCAGTGAGTGAGCAAAGAAACACAAGCAAGGCAACACAGTTTGGTGCTCAGTATCTTTAAGTCATTTTTTTTATGTGATTAAATATTTCAGAAGAAATATTTATAATTTTTGTCCTTATGGGGAGGATGGATGAGAGGAGGGAGGGAAAAGGAGGAAAAGAAAAAAGAGAATAAGCAGTAATAATGGTATTCCAAGAGCAAAGTGCCCATCCATCAACTGAGAGGTAGTATTTCAAGTTATTTAAAAACCTCCCTCAAGTAGCTAATTAAGAAATAGAATTGACAAAAATTACAGGAGCAGCCACCTAATCTTCCTGATCCAAAGCACAGTAGATAATATGGTGTCTGGGGACAGAATGTAAGGCTGTAATAAGAAAAAGCATCTCGTGCAAGGCTTAAGAAGGCGTGCTCCCCACACTGGGGAAAAAATAATCAGAAACAGAGTTGTACAGCACTACGTTCTGATTAAGATTGAAAGGATGCTGCAGGGTTAGGTGATGGAAATGGAGTAACCATCTGCAGGATGACTTTGTCCCTAGGAAACAGATATTGAGACAGGCAAAACAAAAACTGACAACTGCCTAATCTCCAGGCTTAAGCAAGGACTACCAAAACATTATGTTACCAAGAAACAGAAGAGAAAAAATTCTTATGGTTCAAGTACAGCACAAGTGGGTGTATAAAGACATTTTAAAATTAACACCAAGTACTGTAAGGGGGAAATTGCTCAAAAAAAAGACCAACCTTAAAAATTTAAGAAGCATGAAGTGTTTTCACAAACCTGCAGTCAGTGGCCCCACGATGTAGCTGAATTCTCTCCGCTAGCACATCACCCAGTGATCGACCACACTGTGGGCACCTACAAAGCCTCAAATGTCAGAGCTGCCAACTGAACACAATTCTCCTCCGACCACTAAGCAAAGCACTCTTGGGAAACAGACTTTGAGTGCAAGAGGAAAGACCTGCTTTAATTTAATCAATGACGCTCCACTTGCCAAGCAGTGGCCTGATATCACAGGCTCTTCATATAGGGGTGGGCAAAAGAAGATCCCTCCCCTCTCTTACCCCTACCCCATCCCATATCACAAAATACTGCCTTTTCAGTTACGCTGTCATCACTGTTCAGGAAGACAGCACTGTGAACCAGGTCAAGAAACTAACCTGGATTGATTTAAAAAACCAAACCAAAACAAACCAACCCCAAACACAACAACAAACCAAAGCATAACTGAAGGGCCAAGCAAAAAGGATGAGTACTTTATAGTAGAATCACTGCCAAAGCCCTAGTCCCATCACCTTAGATGCTACCACTATTGTCTGAAGAGACACAATCTAGCATGCAAATACATCACAAAGCACTCCAAATATACAACAAACATTCACCAGTCCCATTAACATCCTTCTGGGGTAGTAAGAAGAAATTACTCCTCTTTTACGAAATAAGTTAATTGAGTTGTGAAAAATCACAGCAAGGCAGCTTCAATTGTGATTAGAATCTAGAATTTGTTATCCTTGATTATCTCATAGTCAAGCCACTACAGGTCATGTTTTATCCTGTAGAAACATGAATCTTGGCTGGACAAATGGTAGAGGGGATTTTTTTAAAATATAATTTTTATATATTTACAAGCCATTTATTTTTTTTATATATATATATATATGTATATTTAAAATAGGACCCTGATTAACACATCTTTAAATGTGGCCTTCACAGAGGAAAACAGCCTGCTCCCAGACAGAAATAAAGCCATGATGGTAAAAGTAGAATGTTCTTTTTCCTTCTCCATGCAGAACACATTTGGGCCCAACCTGGTTACCCCTGCATGCTTCTTCAACATACATATTAACTAACACAGGAAAAATATATTAAAAGCTTTTGAACAGACAATATTGATACTGAAGACATTTTCATGGTAAAAGCTGTGTGTAGGTATGAGCACAGTTCCACACTTCTTTAAACACTGCATACTTAGAAATACCCAAACGCATATATCTCTACCTGCCCACAATCCGTATAGAATAAGACCTGCTGTCAAGAATCTTACACAACAAATGGCAGCACAGCTTTAAACCAAGTGAACTGATAATCTTACACAGATTTGTAAAATAATGTATTATATAAAAACACTAACAGTTATGCACCGGCAGAAACATTTAAGTGACGGCACTACCCTCTCCTGGACGGAATTAATATTGCAGTGTGTTTAGTACTCTTTAAAAAGGCCATACTACTACTGTTCTTGGGGACCCTAGGTGCCCTAACAAGGTGCCTGAGATCCCTCCTTGTTTCAAGGAGCAAAGGGAAGAGAACTAACAACAACCAACTGTTCACTTCAGAGAACAGCCAGCTGCATGGCATTGTTGATCAACCAGTCCCAGGTAAATCCTTGTCCTAGGGGAGTTGACCCACAACATAACCTTACCTTTCCTTGCAGCTTGTCAATTATCTATTAAAAATCAGTCTTTAAACTAGCTTATGTTTAAAACATTATCACGTTTCCCAGTGAAGACATGTCCCAAGAAAAGCAAGGCACATAACAGAATTTTAGTAATTAGGAATACAACTTCTGCCTCCGACTCTGTCCAACTGGGCTTCTTTTCTCCACCACCAGAAAGTAGATTTAAATTTGGTGTTCAGGAAATAAGACCATGGTGACACATTTGGGTACATGAGTGCAAATCGTGTCACATATATGGAAATTATTTCTAATATTAATATAGATTTTTCTGTCAAAAAGGTTGTATTCTTAAAATCAAAAGTGCTGTAATAGGCCAAATATCGGCAGAAGAGTAGAAATCACAGAAAATAGAGCTTAGAAGGGACCTCAGGACATTTTCCAGCCTATTTCCTTACTACAACTTGACTTAAACCCTTCCAAACAAATGCTTGGTACATCTTGTTCTAAAAAACTGCTGCAATGACAATTTCACGGTTACCCCAGGAATCTATAACAGGGCTGAAATATCCTTGCCATTAAGAATCTTGCTAATATCTAAAGTAAATTTCTTTTGCTGAAATGGTAACCCAGTATTCGCTTTCCTATCCCTCCACTGGACTTGAAAACTGTTTGCTCTGCAACAGACTTTCACATATTAGAAGACAATTACCATGTCTTTCCTCAGTTTTGTTTTCTCCAGATTAAACAAACGCAATTGCTCTCCCACTTAATAGCTCAAGTACTACAACTGTACAGATTACTAATCAATTTCCCTCCGCAGAGCTGTTCATAATGGTGTGACAATGCAGTGCCCCAAGCTAGACAATACTGTGGCTAAGGTCTTACCAGCATTAGTAAGTATAAGGATTATTTATACTGCTCCTGCTTACACACCTCAGTATAGTCATGCACACATGTGGGTTGCATAAAAGGAAATGCAGATCAACTGAGAATTTTCCCTCTGGATTCATAGAAGACAGATGTCAGATCCTAGTGAAAGAAAAGGAAATATCCGAATGCCTCGTGCAGTTGAGGAGGCCTAACCAGAAATTTCAGCCAAAGCTGTCTTGTTTGGAGACCAAAGGGAATATTCAGGTTTCACAGAATCATAGAACGGTTTGGGTTGGAAGGGACCTTAAAGATCATCTAGTTCCAAGCCCTCTGCCATGGGCAAGCACACCTTCTGCTACACCAGGTTGCTCAAAGCCCCATCCAACCTGGCCTTGAACACTTCCAGCGAGGAGGCATCCACAACTGCTCTGGGCAACCTGTTCCAGTGCCTCACCACCCTCATAGTGAAGAATTTCTTCCTTAAATCTAATCTAAATCTACCCTCTTTCAGTTTAAAGCCATTACCCCTTGTCCTATCACTACATGCCCTTGTCAAAAGTTCCTCTCCAGCTTTCTCATAGGCCCCCTTTAGGTACTGGAAGGTTTATCGCTTAATCTTAACTCATTCTCACTTGCAGATCTGGCTTATGTTTGGACTGCATTCAGTGATCCAGGAATAAACTTATGTCTGCCAAGAGGTACACTTGTTCACATACAGATATGTGGACTTCTGTGTAAACAATTTTCAACACCATCCCCTGGCCACTTTCAGTAAAGTTGAAACTGATACTCTCTGTTGCTCAAATTTCTTAAACTAAAAGAACCTTATCTAAAGTTATTTCTCCTAGATCAAGTTCTACAATGACTGTAGAAAGGTAAATAAGAAAACTTACAGCAGAAGTACTACCAGGACCAAAGGCAGGAGAACTAGTGGAACAGCATAGCAATAGCCATATTATCTCTCCTTGACCCCACCCACACACACTTGCCTTAGCCCACTCCCCAGAAAGTAAGCACTGTGTTGTGGTAAAATACCTGATGGCCCACATAAATAACAGATAAGCCACCACTGTGCCCATGAGGGAAAAAAGAAAAAAAACCACAACAAAGTATGTATGGAACATGTATCCTGATATTTCAGAGCATGCTTTCACAGCTGAATTCCTGAAATTAAGGGCCTTTTTCACAGTCACATGCAAAAATTCCACAATTGTCACCCATGGAGTGTTTGTCCCCATCCCTGAAGTACCTGCTGGCATTCACTATGAAATAACAAACACAGCCACTGCGTATGAGTTCTCACTCTAGCACCCTTTCTCCTGCCAATTCCTATTACAGGTGATTGACATCTACTTCAGAAGTTAATTTAAAACTGAGGAAGTTAAAAGATCCTTACGAAACTGCAGCTTTCTTGATTCTTAAATCATTGCTTGCCTTGAAAATGAGCTTTAACTGCTTATTTCTACAACTGTAAGCACTACTGACAAAAACTTTGGTATTTTCTGAGTCCAACACCTTAAACTAGTATGATGCTGTTATATTTACAGGCAGACATATGACATAATCTTCTCATTTCAAAAATGCAGCTAGTTTAATGTCTTTGGGATCGGTCCTCTTTGTTGTTGCAGTAATTATTTGCCGATATTTACTTAACTGTGTTTAGACACATTAAGTAAAGGAAAACCGCACAACTACTCAGACAGGTAGTTCCTGGGTAATATTTCATTTCTAGGGGTGTTTTGAGAGCACCGATGGGAATGCACAAGGGCTCTCCAGAACACGCAAGGCAACTCAGCTTGGTTTCTGAAGGATAAACGTATCTTATTTCCCCTTCTATCTCTTGGAAAGATAGCAAATATAGGAAGTGGCCTACAGATGGGAACTCAAGGAGCCATAACTAAACAGCAATGATGAACATAGAGCCCGCAAATTCAGAATACAAGTGAGTGTCAAAAAAGAAACAGGGGAGACTGAAAACCACTCATCTTGAAGGAGAAAACAAATTGGTAGAAAGGGTGCATACATTTGAAGAGATTTCGAAGAGATTCTTGGTGTGCACACAGACTTCCCATACATAGGTAAGAATTAAAAATTAAATTGAAAATGCCCACCAAAATCTATATACAGGGTTTTTCTTAGTCATTCAGGTCTGCCCCAAAACCAAAAGGAACATCCCAACACACAAGCATGCCACAGCCAATGTACCTGCTTACATGCCTCTACACTAAGTAGTAGGGAAGGAACTAATAGGATTGCACAAGAATTTTCAGTACACAGACAAGTAAAACAATGCAGAACTTGATATACAGTTACTTCCAAGTGCTTTCCAGACAATTCCCACATAATGCCATTCCCTCTTTACAGGTACATCTTACAGCAGCTTAAGCATTGATCCAGTCAACTGACCCAAAATGTTCTTTTTACAACTTATATCCAAGATTCATATTTTGTCAAGTACCAAGTTTTAAAAAATAAACAAAGTTTAGTCCTTGATCTAGCTACACATGTAATTAAATGCAAAAAAAGTTAAGTGTCAACAAGTGTTTTCCTTAAATTTAAGTTATTCAGCCTTTCCTCTCTAGAATTTGTATGAGGAATAATGAAAAAGAAACCGATTTTTAAGTGCTGAATGAGGAGGAAGAGAACTAGATGACAGTTTGTTAAATCCCTGCCTACAACAGAAGTTACAGCTACACAGTTAGATTGGTACAATCACTGAATTGCAAGTTTAGTTGTCCTGGCACAGAAACTTAACACTGGTATAGTTTATTAGCATAGAAAAAAAGCCCTATAATACAGCTGTTATCCTCAAGTTTGAGCCTATGCCAGGAGTTGCATCAATTCAGTTATTGTAGCCATAAGCAAATGTAACACACACACAAGAGAGCAATATAAACACTCTAAGCAGACCAAACCATGACAAAGTCATCAGTTATAATGCAACTCTCAGCACTAAGTGATAATAACTTAGATGTATTCAATACTGTCACTCAAAACTGCAAAACAGGACATCACCTTGAATCACCAAAACATTTTTTGCTTGAAATGAAATCTGACAGCTCAGAAGGTCATATTGTAAATGGTGATTTTAATGATCTGGAAGCTGGTGCAAACTACAGGCCAGAGCAAGGGGTATTTTCACACCTAACTTCCCACTGATCTAATAAGACCTTAGAGCCTGAATATCAGTTAGATGCACAAAACCTGTAAAAACCTGGGCCTACAAATACCTTCTTGAAGTGCTAACATTGCTGTTCAATCAGCTACAGACCAAATCCTCCAACCACTTTGTACTCTATGGAATCTCTGAACTGGAACACTTCTCAAAAAAACCCAACACAACTCTCTTAGAGATACAATCGCATTTTAGCTTGCAAGACTTTGCATAAATATTTTTATCTACTCATCTCAATATGCTTAGCAAATGATGGCTAATACAATTCTTCTTATAGTTAGGAAATTAAGGCACGTTTTAGATCATCTCTAAATTTACATCAGACAGTAGCACTGCTAGGAATAGCCCATCCAAATGTTTTATTCTGAATACTGTGCCTCATCTACCAGGCCATATCACATAGTTAGAAGGCAAACTGTTCCAGCTCAGTACTCAAGGAAAGCCATGTAGCAGTAACACAATTATCCCCTCCAACATCAATCCCTTCTTTCTTAACATGGAGCCTTTGGTAAAACACTGGGGGGGGGGGGGGGGGGGGGGGGGGCGGGTGTCTCTTTTTTTCCCTTGCATACTAACAATATGCGTGCTAAAATTCAAGATTACCATGAAAATGCACGTTAATTTTTTGGGTTTTTATTCAGCATTTAATGACAAGTTTCAGTCTGGTTTTAGTGAGAATACTGGGATGCAGTACATAAGAAAAACTTTACTGCCACCTAGAGGTAAAATCTTCAAGGAACACAGAGCAAAGAAAAACGCATCTCCTTTTTCCTTCTCACTTTCAAAGCCAAACTCTTTCCTTTCTCAATGTATTAAAAAAAAAAAAAAAAGCCATAAATCGAAACTTTCTGATTTTGAAAATAAAAAAAACATGAAACGAGTTATACATATTCAGACCCAGGATCTATGTATCTCATCTTTGGTAGTGACCAGTGGTAAATGCTTCTGAAAAAAAACCATTAAGCAATTCAGTGGCACATTGCACATGATTAGTAAGGATTCAGCAATTTTAAAAATCATCTCCTTTAGAACTCTTGGAAAAATGCCACATTGTTCTGGGAGATCATTACTATTCTTCCTACCTCTTCATTCTCAAACTTCAATTAAGCCAGATTGCTTTTTTCCTCCTTACTCATGATCCATTAAGCATGTCTGATGTGCAAACTTTCCCCAAATTCCTCCATACTGAGCATGTGCAATGATCTGATATTGGCTCAAGCTTTATCCTTTTGAGAACTCCTGCCATATATGATTATCTACAGCCAAATGGCAGGCTTTTGAATTCTGATACTTTTTTTTTTTTTAAATAAATACTTATTCCATGCAGGCTCTTATGGCCACAAGGAAGTTATTTCTCGAAACTTGTTTTCATCTAGCTCATTCTTATTCATACTTAATTCACTGGAATTTCTATGTTGTTTTCTATTGTCCTCGTTTGAACACCATTTCCATTTTATGTTTTTTTAAAAAAAAAAAAAAAAAATCAGTGAACTTCTTTTACTCTGTTGCTCAACTATAAAAGATATATAAAAAGGCTTATGATGTAAAAAGCCTTTCTGATGGATAGTGCATGTTTATCCCTAGTTTCAGATATGGTACCTCTCAAGCAATCTCCTTGCCTTTACAGGTCTTCCCCTCTTTTCAGCGCTCACTTTTAGTTTTGTGGGTTTTTTTGTCTAGTTACTTCTTTGCAATTAAGTATGACTATGATGGATTCTGATGGGAGAGTTTTCTCTTACAAATACATTCATTTTATGTACACTGTGGTCACTTTCAAAGAATGATCTCTCACAGGAAAGTATGAGCTAGGTGCTGCCTGCTACTCAGGACTGAATGAAGACTTGCTTCTGCATGTGGAAGTTCTCTGATTATTCACCCAGAGAAGTCACAAAGTTCACAGTCTTTGCACTGCATCACTTACTCAGCCCCTAGGGCTGCTGCCCTAGTCAGAGGGCTGACAGAAAACCCCTCTTAATTATACTCTGGATTTCAAGCCATTCAGATTCTTTGATATTCACCAATCGAGTAGATAAGTTAAATACAAAGCTGCACTCTCATTACCAAGGAGAGAAAGGAAGTTCAGAGAAACAGTTCTAAGAGCAATGCATTTAGTTTTACAAAGTGGAAAAGACACTGATGACCTAAATATACAATCTGTCTCTCCTCCCTAATGCATGACTTATTTTCTTGGTTTATTTCAAGGTTACTGATGCGTTCCGTCGTTCAATTCCAACTCGGATCCCCAAGCCAAAGACTACAAGCACAACCAAAGTACCTGTCAAAATTCCTGCCGGACATCTCAACAAACCACCCCAAGACAGCAGTTCTGGAAAACTACACATTATAAGGACTGTGTCTAAAACCTGCCTCCAAAGCGGAGGGAGAAGGTAAATAATTTTCTATGATCTATGCCATTAAAATGGATTTAAGCAACCTGAATCTCAACAGTAGTTGTTTCCATTGGGGAAAAGTCTGAAACCGTCCACATGGTCAGCACGTCAATGGTCACCAATCAGAAGACATCAAGAGACAGCCAAATTCTTAGGAGTCAAAGGTAACTGCATGTCTGCAGGGACCAAGCTCTGCTCCCATTTTTCTGGTGTAATTCCAGAATTTGGCCCTCAAAGTAGAGAAGCACATGACATGTAAATAAGTTTCTGCTACAAATTCAGTTTTGACATGTTCCAAAAATAACAATACTAATGTTGTCTCAGTAGGTTTATAAAAACATATGGTCAATCAAATGAAGAGGGGTTGAAGGAGATGCCATTTTGTTTTTAAAGCTGGTCTAGTCAAGAAGTGTTTCAGTATAGATACCTTATGTTCAGTAGTAAAGACAGAATGAAGAGAGGTATGGAGAAATCAGCTCTTTTATAATGCACAGAACCTAAAGAGATGCAGAGCTCCTTGTTGTGCCAAGTATCACTTTAAAAGCATGATTTGAAGATGAACAATTCTCTCCTCAGTAAGTTAACTAGTGTGATTATCCCCACTCACATTCGTGCAGATGTTATCTTAGGAAAATAGATGCAAGAATTGAGATGGGTATTGTTTCTATTAGCTGGATAAACTTTCACCATTTTATATGGACTACAGTATTTAGATTTCAGTTCACTTAAACAGTATTTTGGAACTGAATAAAATTTGTGTCAAGCTTAACAGTAAGTCGTGACTTAACACAGAAGTGCAATTTTGTTCTTGCATTCCTCCACAATTTTGCCCTTCCTTTCAACTGGTCTCATTATAGTAAAATAGGTAACTGTATTCATAACTCTTAGTGAAGGGGTTTTTTAACCAAACTAACTCTTTGCACAAGTAGTTCTAGTTCATTCATGACAGAATTTGCCTTTTTGCTTTTCTTAAAGTATAACTTCTTTAAAGGACTTAAAAAACACTTCAAGTTTCCTTTCAGCCAACACACACGCAAAAAAAAAAATCAAAACATTAGAAGAAACTCCACGTTCATTGTTTTCAATTTTCTGAAAAATGGCAATTGTTGCTCTGACAAGAAAATTTCTCACTGCTCCACTTAAAAAGTTAAAACTAACAAGATACTATTGCTGCAAGGAACCGCCCACCCCCCCACCCCCCCCCCACCCCCCCAGGAATCCTGTAATACCAACTAACATGAGTTATTGTTTTAGAATATAAAAATTAATTTATTTCCCTGGTATTAATGTCTCCCTTGTTCTTCTTCCCCTAACAGAGTGTATTCCAACAGTCTAAACGGCTCAACAGATAATTTGTGTGAAAACTCCTTTCACATAGGTCTTTCTTTAAGAACTGCCAAATCCTAATTCCTAAATAAAGCTAAAGCCGGTGGTGATCACAGTACCATAGCCAGAATCGCAATCCTTTTGCTGAAGCAAGGAGAGATTTTGATGCATTCAGTTACCCGATTTTTTTCCCTTCTATTTCACAGCTAAAATTTTAACTTAACCACTGAGACCATACAACACATTAGCACTGCTGCGTGACTATTTTTGCAAACCCACAACAGAAATCTATATCTCCCTCAACAGCTCCACAAGAAATTCTCTAGGAGTACTTAAAAAAAAGGAAAAGTTTAAAAAGATCAGTCTACTGAAAAGTTACTTCAGCTTGTGTCCCGCAAGACACACTTGCGTCCAAATGCAGAAATTAAAGAATGACTCTTCCATATTAAAAAGAAAAGGCTTCAAATTTTATTCACTAAATCTGCAGGTAACTATAAAGTTCCGAGGCTCCATGTCACGTATGCTCAGATCCAAATAAAGTTCACCAAAACACACCACTATATGTTCTGCAACTTGCAGAATGAGCGTATGTAAACGCGAAGAAACAGAAATTTCAAAAAGCAGCTGTCAACTTGGCATGCTTACCAGAGAGCTCTTCAGTACAAGAACAAGTTTCATCAGAAGGGACAGTAACTCATGGATGAGCCAAAAAACCAAAAATAGATACAAACCCCTCCATACACAGGTCTGCCAACAGATCTCAGCTCCGATCAAGCAACAAAACTCCCACTGAATGTGCTACAATGAACAGTCCGCTTCTCGGTAGTTGCAAATCACATATTACAAATTGATGCTATTTGGCACCCTTTATTGCCAGTCTACAGAAAGAAAAGAAAACCTCTGGCAAAAGAAATCAATTCCCGCAGTAGCATCCTTTGCTTTGGAGCCCAGAAAGGACCCCACAAGTACTGTCAAATCATCCTCCACAGTACCATATTATACTTCTCACCTATTTGTACTGCTGACATAGAAGAGTTTCCCTGTCTTTTGCTCCTGTCTTGGGATGACACAATTCATTTCTACCTATGAGGGACATGGCCCACATAGGCTCTTACTTAAGGATCTAAACAAGCTGACAAATGGGGATACTACACTCTTACAGGATTAAGGGAGACAAAGAAAGTATGGAGAATGAAAGACAAGGAGTGGTAACATAAAAGGAAGAAACTGGAAGAATTTCTGACAAATGAAGTCCATCTCTCTCCCTCAAACTGCTTGGGAGATGTGGCATGCTGGCCGCAGACAAGATATGGACATTTATAGTGCTGTGAGAAGGGCTCTTTCTGTTCATGGAGAGAAGAGGAAAAAGTTGGTGTCTTTCACCAGTGCTAAATAAAGTCCTCAGTATTCCTCATCCTCTCCCTTACAGTTCTGAATGCCATATAGAAATGATATTCAAGATTGGACATAGTTGTGATATGAACTGGAAAGAGGGAGGGAAGGAAGCCCTGCAGTTAAATGACTTGGGACATGTGTAACACAAAACAACACTGACAAGTAGACAATAATCCCTAACCACTCTCTCCACAAATCTCCTCTCAAAGTTAAAGGTTTGCTGAAGAAGTTATTGGGCAAGATTCTTTAGTTTGTGTCATGTGACAAGGTAAACAGATGGCTAATCCCTTCAGGGTTTTTTTTGTTGGGTTTTGGTTTGTTGTTTTTTGTTTGTTTGTTTTGTGGTTTTTTGCTTGGTTGGGTTTTTTTAACATCTATAAACCTCCTGCAGCAGGGTAAACATTCATGTCTCAAAGTGAGAGTAACTACCTTTAATCTTTAATATGGATTCTAAAATAATGATTTCCAATGATGTGGCCAAAAGCAAATTAAGAATTACTTACGTATCGATATACTAGAATACATATTTTGTGTTTTCATACCCTTTAAGTGAGTCTGAACATCTTTCATATGCTTAGTCTTAAAAGTAGCTTCTTCTAACTACAAGTTGCTAAAATCTAAGACACTTTTGAGCGCTGAGTTATTAGGAAGAATCCAATCCCATTGGTCAGGACTTATTCTAGGGTTAATCTTAAAGGACTTGGCAAAAGATCAGTACTTAAAAAGTACATTTTGAATTCTTCTGCTTTGCACTTACAGTTGTGGCAGAGATGCTTTTTTAAAATAGGTCAGCAAATGAAGTTAGATAGTAAACATTTTTTTTAATGAAACGATGTTTCACAGAAATAAACTTGATCAAGTCTGTCGAAAGCGCTCACTAATGGGCAATTATTTTCTTGTATTGCTGCTTACATTGTACATTGTAAACCCTGATTTCCTATTTCATGCCAACTTATTTGAAAGCATTTTACAGTATCCATAAGATGCGGTACAAATTAACCTTTGATTTTACACCTGTTGTATGTGAAAAACAGCTACACAAAATAAAAGTAACAGATGTTCTTCTTACTTTACTGATGGCTTGTGTCAACTTAATACAACAACAGGCTCCATATAAAGAACCTGCTAACAAGTTTACAAAGGTGGGATATGAACAGCAGAGTACATGGTTTGCACAACACTCACCTGTAATCATTACTCGTAACGCATTCAAAGGATGCTCTTGAAGTGCACATAGTGCTTTTAGCATAGGGCTGGATTAGACACTTCCAGAGGTTCCTTCCCACCTGAATTATTTTAGTAGCTCGACAATGCAATTGCAAAAATCACAAGGAGTTTTACATAACTGGAAGAGTTGTGATTCACAGTCTCATCTCAAAGTCAGATGGTTTATCCATCATGTCAAAAGTTTGTAATCTAATTCCTGCTTTGTATACAGTTTCTAAAGGAAAGCTGTCAACATTATAAAAATCAGCTTACCACCCACCTCAAATGAAACCTCTGGTTGGCAGAATGTGCAGGTAGGCTCTTAAGACATCTAGGACTCCTGAATGAAAAATTCCTAATAAAAAGCATTTACCATGGGAACTGGAACTGCTTAAGGAACATACATGAGACTAAAAATAAAAAGTGAATACTCAGGAGCCTTATTAGGGCTTGTGACCCCTCTTCATTACATACATACAATTTTTATATTGCTCCCTCTCAAACTATTCTCCAAGTACCTTTTCATAGGAAATGAGCAACCATTGTCAAGACACTGGAAGAAGTGCAGGTAACTCCCAATAACTCCCATCTCTTACCAATATTATATTTAAAAAAAAAAAACAAGCCAATAAAATAAGGCACTATGAAGTCTTAAAGCCATTTTAGTTGCCCAGATCTACCTAAACTTCCACACTAAACCTCAACATTACAGATGCAACCACAGGCTGTAAAGTGCTTTAAGACACATTGAAAAAGCCAAGTATAAGAGCCAGATGATATAATCATCAGGAAAAGAGGCAAATTAGCCATAGTAGCATGATCCAAAAAGCAATTGCTGGAGAAAAGCTGTTTAACTCCTGCCGCTTTTACAATAACACATGGCAAGGGTGATGTGAGACACCCCGGTGAGCGCATGGGTGATGCTCTTCAAGTACCACAGATATTTTTCCCTCCCAAGGCTCTACTACGGATTTACTGTTTCCAAGGCCTTTCAAGAACTGCAAGTAACTTCACGTCGGTAACGGCAATCAACACACATTATGCAACATGCTTTCATCAAAGAAGCTCAGTTTGGAAGAAAACAGAGTTTAGAAGCTAAATGAATGCAGGGGACAGCTGAGCTCTGAACTCTAAGCAAAGTGGTTTTCCTCCTCTTCCCCGCCCCACTTTTTAAAATTCACTTAAATGAAGTTTTGTTGAGTGGGTTCCTGTTGTTACTTAAGTACTGATATTTTCGTTTGTCGCTTCATCCTCTAACTATCCCAGGTCTGAAGGGTCAGAGATTAGACCTCACCTGGCTGCGGAGATTTTTGTTTACAAGCAAAACCGCCATCGATTGCAAGCGGGGAAAAGCAAGCACAGGAAGAAAAAAAAAAACGAGTGAGAGAGGAAAACCAGGAGAAGTAAATTAAAAGCGGAGAAGGGAAAGCAGGGGGGCTGGGGGGGGGGAGGGGGGGGGGGAGTCAAAAAAAACGAAAAGCGAGGAGGAGGGCCGGGGAGGAGGGGGACGGCCCTCGGGAAGACCGTTTCAAGCCCAGTGTTACGGGTGAGCTCCAGGAGACGAGTACCTGGACTGCTGCCCGCCCCGGACGGAGTCTCCCACCACGGCTCCTCCAGCGTGTCCCCCATGCTGATGCTGCTGCTGCTGCTGCTGCTGTCGCTGCCGCCACGCGGGGAGGGCGGGGCGGCGCGCGCGGCCTGCGCCTGGCTCCGCCCCCGGAACCGCGCCTGCGCACTGGCACAGCCCGGCCGGCGGCAAGGCGGGGCCGCTGAGAGTGCCGATGGGGTCCGTCCGTCCCCCGCTTCTACCCCTTCCAGGCGGCCAGGAGGAAAATGATGCCTCATGGACATTTTATAAACTTTTTTCCTAAGTAATAAAAATAGGTGTTTAAAATGCATGGGGGTTTTTTTTGTTGGCTTTTTTAATTGTTTTTTTTTTTTTTAAGTGAAAAATATAGATGAAGCGGGAAAAAGAGGAAAGGAATTAAAAATACTATACACTCTTCGCGATATTTTTTTTTAATTGCCTGAATCTGGTTTGATGCTGCAAAATGCCTACTTTCTTGATTATAATTGTTCATTTAATCTTTCCTGAGAAACAAATGTATAGGTGAGAAAAAAAAAAAAAATCTTATCTTTGAATGAATGTTCTTGACTCTTTGGGAACTGGATCCTGCGCACCGTTAAGCAAGCGCCTATCTTTTTTCACAGGAGCAGTCCCGCTTAAAGTCTGGGCATTTACATACCGGAGCGCATCCCGAGGCAAGCTGTGGAACAGACAAGTGTAAGGACGGGAATTTATCATAAGGTGGCACTGTTGTTGTTCCATGCATAAATTGCTTGAATCATTTTTCTGAACTTTCAGAGACGTCTACTATTTTTTTTTCCTTTGAGGCTCTAGATGGGTAAAGAACACGCATGATTTGAGAGCTTTAGTGTTGTTCTGCCCAGGGTTGCTAACGAGTACTACCAGGTGATTTTTAGCCCTTGGAAACAGGGTTCTGTGTAAAACTTGTGAATTTTATCTCTGACTTGTGGAGTATAGCCTGGCACAATACTGACTGTAGGGGAAGTCACTTAATAATCAAACTTATCTGCAGCTGCTGGTGACCTGAACTGGCGGTAGGGCCTTCCCCCACCACCCAAACTGGACCAGAGTTCCCCGCCAGAGCCCCCCCTCAGCGCCTCCCTCCGCGGCGGAGCGCCAGGCCGTCTCGCAAGGCTGCCCCGCACCTACCACCGCCTGCCCGGGGGCGCTGAAGGGCGGCTGCCGCTCAAGGCGGGGAAACCCGGGCGCCAACCGCCGGCTGCCTGAGGGGGCTCTCTACCAGCGCGGCTTGGCCTGGCCCGCAGGGGGGGCAGCTCCCGTCCCCCGGGGGAGAGCCCCATAACCGCAGCCTCTCCACAGCCGCCACTGAGGACCCGCTTCCCGCGGCGAGCCTGAGACGTGAAGCCCGTTAAAGGCACGTCGGTGACAGCGACAAACCCCGCCCGGGCTGGGTCGGCCCACCTCGCCCTGGCCCCCGCCTCTTCTCCTCATGCAGGCACCGCCCTCCTCCCGTGCCAGGCTTCCGCGCTTTACGGCTGGCGTCCTCACTTCACGACAGCACGGGGGTGGTGGGGACGGGAGCCGGCGTGTGGGAAGGAGGGGTGTCGGGGGAAAAAAAAACACCACCCGACCGCACTTTACGGCCGAGCGAGGGGGCACGTCAACAGCTATGGCGGAAGGGGAAGAGGCACCGCCGCCGTCGAGCAGCTGGTGAGTTACGGGGGTGTCGGTGCCTTTCTTCCTGCTCCCTTCCCTTCGCACAGGGGCTGATGGGGGGCAGGGGAGGGGAGGGAAGGGGTCGGGTCGGTAGGTAGGTAGGTAGGCAGGCAGGCAGGCAGGCAGGCAAGAGGCGCCGAAACCCCCTCGCACATCGCCGCTTTCCCCCCGCCCCCCCGGGACCTGCCGCACTTGGGGTGTGGGGCTGAGGCTGCCCCTCGCGCGTCGGGAGGGGGCGAGGGCGTCTGTTGCCCTGCCGCTGCCGAGCGCTCGGCGAGGGTAGGGTGGCTGGGGAGCTTCCCGGAGCGGGGGCGGCCCCCCGCCCTCCCGCTGAGCCCAGCAGGCCCCAGCGCGGTGGCAGCCTGGGGCGAGCCCCGGGGCAAACGTCTCCGGGCGCTCGGCAGCTCCCGGGACCCGAAAGAGGAAGCGCCGCCGTCAAAACAAGGGCGAGACGGGGCGGCCTCTGGCCGTGCCCAGCCTGGAGCGAGGCGGTTGCTCCAGTTTAAAACGACAGCTTTAATATGCGGTAGGAGCTGCTCGATGTGTGCGCCTGTCTGCCTGGAGTGGAGTTGCTTTGTTCAGTTCAGCTTCCCCTTTCTCTGCGTACTTACTCAAGCACAGGTGATAACAATAGGTCCTGGCTTGTTTTCTGAATGATTTTGCTCGCCACCCTCCTTCTAGTGCAGCTATTGCTTATAATGGATTTCACACTGAACCTCTAGGACAAGAATAGAGACTATTTCTGGAGCGTGTATAGGATCATTTTGATGGTAACGGTGATGTGATTTTAGTATTTGTTGCATGCATATTCACTTAAGATTGCCGAGGCTTAAATAAACATTGTGTTTAAACACTGAAGCTATTCTTACTGCACCCCGCATCTCCATTCCTGTGCATCTTCACTTTGTTTTCCTCTGCGCTTCTGCATTGAGTGTGATTTCTTTTCTTGCTGTGGTTCTGTGCCATGGCATTGCTCTTTGTCCTTTCCTCATACACGCTTTTCAAAAAATTACCGTACAGACCTGCTTTTTATGATCATTTCCAATCTGATGATTTTGCTTCTAGGCTTTATTTTATGTGGCAGATTCAAAGTTTCTTGCTAACTATGCTCAGCCTTCTTTGCACTTAGTTATCTCACTGTAAAGAAGTCAGAATTGGCACACATGCAGGTGTAGCTGGTATCTATTTTTTGTGTAGGTTGGTTCTACAAATACAGCTCTTGGATGAAACAATTAAGTGTCGTTTAGTAGCAAATGAAAATGAATCAGTGTAGTTTTTTAGCCTTTTTTTGCTTTTAGTTACAGCTTCAAAATTTATGAGGCACTTTCTGTAGGTACAGTGTTGCATAAGCATTACTTATAAATACAAACCTGACTGTTGGGACATATAATTACAAAGTTAAGGACAGACTCATTGACAGTGCAGTGTTGACACTTTGAAATATAATCCTGGACATTGAATAAGAACCATGTTGAAATATCTCTGAAAAAGTACTTCAAACCTCTTTCATTACTAACATTGAAAGAATATTACAATCTCCCAGATCACAATAAACTGCTAAAATTTCTGTTAAGAATGAGGCACAAGTGCGGTTTCCAGACATATTTCAAGGTGCAGCCTGCATTGTTGCCATTCTGACTGGCAGCTTCAAAATGTAACTACAGTAAATTTGATATGCTGGTACTAACTAGAAAAGGCAGACTTGAAGCCATTGATTAGAAGATGTTTTGTAAGTCTTTATGGGAACAGTTCAAGAAGTTTATGCTTAAATGCTACATTAATATGCTAGAATACATCCTTTTACTAGAGCTGTACCATGTGAATAACATAAAGTTGTATTCCATATTGCTTGTTTAGAAACTTTACATGGCATTTCGGTTTTGTTGTTGTGTTTCGGTTTTGTTGTTGTGTTTCGGTTTTGTTGTTGTGTTTCGGTCTTTTTTAAAGGCAGTTTCAGTGACATATTTTCTTTTTCATTTATTGATTTAAACTGTTGTCTTGTATACATATATATGAATACATATTGAACAGTTGTTTTTCTAAGTATATGTGTCCTTTGAATGAACTTTTTGGTGTAAATTACTACATTATCACAGTTTTGAAGTGTATAAGATTGTGCAATAACATTTCATGTTTAAAAAAATCCAGCTGAAACATAAAATGATGCATATGTACACCTGAACTCTGTTGGGAACAAAACCGGCAGTGCTGGTTCCTTGTCCTCTATTTAGTTCCTTAGGGGGATTCAAAGCCAGACATAATTTTGTGTTCAGAGACTGTGACAGCACCTTGAGTATGTAGAATTTAGACATGCTTTTTAACATAAAATGCCCTTTTTATTTTTCGTGTCAACTTGACATGCTGGTGTAAGTGATTGGGGGGGAGGGTGGGGACAGACACAAACTAATGATGAGTTAAACCCCTCAACACCCATACTGACTGCTTGGTGTTTTGTTTAACAAAAAACAGGGAAATTTGCCACTGTGCAATACAATGTTTTTTAAAAACAAACAAACACCACCACCCCACGGCCCAAAACTTATGTGTAGAGTTATTGAAAGATGAGATTGTCAGCTTTTTCTTCGGTAAATACAGGAAGTTTATCAACAGTTTTGATTTTAAAATGAGAAAAATTTGTCAGGCCTTGTTTATTAAATATTTCTTTTTAGCTATTTGGCATATTCTCAAAAAGTAATTTGAGGAATTGCCAGCAGTATTTGATGCTGGAAGACATATCTGTGTCCAAAGCAAAGAATGCTGTGAAACACAAAGGAGGCAGACTGCTTTCAAGCTGTGCTGTAAAATCTTCATTTCTTTTTTTTTTGTCTGCTTATTTGATTATTTTAACCATAATTTTAGTTAATACAATACATCTAGTCAATAGAATGTGTAGACACAAACAAGCTGGACTGTTATTAGTTAAAATGTTTGTAATTGGAAGTTACAGGGTTTTTTCTCTCCTAATTTATCAAGGAAATAAATGATTTGGACTTAATTTTTCTTGTTCAGGTTCTCAAACAAGTAGATATGAACAGTTATGAATTAATTTCTAAAACCTTTTTGCAGATACTTGTTTAATACTCAAGCTTCAGGGAACTTGATCAAGTATTTTGAGATCTATACTTGGAAAGTTAAGACCTGAACTAACTAAATATAGTGGTAACCACAGATGGAATTGTTCCTGTGCATTTAACTTTGCGTTGGAATCATTCATCTTATGGGTCCCAAAATACACTGCAACTGCTTCAGACAACAGGGTGTCAATAGTAGGACATATGTATTTTTTCCGGGCTCGGAACCTGGCTTATTAGTGCTTGGAGCCATGATATTTCTTCTGAAAGCACACAAACAAAAAAATCCTTTGCAGTTATGTGTGAAATTAACACGTTTGAGGAAAAAATAGGGTAAAAATGTCAGGGAATTAATGTTTTTCTCCAAAATACCATTTGGGGCCTGGGGAGAATATTCAATGATGTTCTGAATACAGTGGATATTTTGAAGTAAATGTGAGGGATTGATTTTTGTTTGTTTGTTTTCAATAGAGAACATACACTCCTCATTGCTTTTGATTTAATATAGCTCTTGTTGAGGCTTTTTTCCAGTAGTCAGGAGAATCTTAAATTAAAAGTAGGAACCAGAGTAACTAGACTATATAAAAGCATATTGGGGGGGGGGGGGGGAAGCTTTTATATAAGATAGCTTCCCGCCACAGAAAACTATGTTCTTTGCTTTGGGAAGGTGGAATGATGACTATAAAAGTAAACTGATATTAGCCATTGACTTCGGAAATTTTCAGAGCCCTATTCACTTGCCTAGTTTTCTTTTAAGTAAAGCTTGTTCGTGATTACTGCATGTTATAAACCTGTATGCTGTTGTGACCTTTTCCAACGAAAGTATTCAGCTTAAAATGGAGTTTAGTTTAACGTTAGTAACAAAAATAATAAAAATATACTAGAACAAATTAGTCCAATGTGGCACTAAAGTGGATATGTACAGTCAGCCCTCATAATTGTGATGGCAGCATTGTGATATATGCACCTATCTTTCTCTTTGCATGCTACAATTACCAGAAATACATGAAAACTTAGACTGGATGTGTTTGATGTCCTAGGAGACAACGACTTTGTAGGAACCAAAACTGATGATACTCTTGGTAAGGGTTCAGCTAGTAGCAGCCTTGCTTATGATTTAGGGAAAACAGGAATGATGTGTGCAGGTGTTTAAGAAATACTACTTTTTACACTGGAAGTGGTGGTGGCCTACTAGAGCATATCATGAGCAGCTACCATGAGTGTGTCGCTTGAGGAGTGTGGGAGAAAATAATCAGAGAAGCTTTTCAAGTGTTAGGCCAACATCAAATCAGTGGTCAGAATATGGGAAGCAGTTTGGTAAGCGGTATAATCTAATTAGGAGTATTTGTTTTAACCCTTTGGGCCACTGAGTAAAATATCTTTAACAGGCAGGTGTACAGTAGTAGATTCAGTGTATATGGAAAAAGTGTGGTCATCTTGTTTTGGACTGATAAGTGCGTTTTAGATAATGAATTTGGTACATGTAGAAGATACCTGTTGGGCTGTGAAAATAATAAATTAGTATTAGAAGTATGCCCATCAGAAATTAAAGCTTTAAACTTTTGAAGCATTTTTTCCCCAAAATGCACTTTAACTTGGAGGAAGCAGCTCAAAGGGATCTGTCTTTCCTAATAACAAATGAGCAGATGTAATGGACTTTAGCAGGTACATTCTAGGCATTGTAATCTACTGATTGATTATATTTTTCTTAATACTGTATGTCTTTTCCCAATTGATCAGCAGTAGAGAACAGTTAAGAGGATACAGTAAGGGAGAAGTTTTGCCTACGGGACCTATGTATCACTGCCATTGCTGTTTTTCCAGTGAACCTGGTGTATTGCCACTGGTCTGCTACATGATACTGAAATTCCTGAAATCATCAGATGTGGTTCTCTCATTATTAACAGCATAGAACCATTGAAACAGTCTGCAGAAGCTATCAGAGAGATTGTAAAGTAATCATTTCTGAATGTGTACCTTCTTATCTGTAATGCTTATGAACTTTTGTTGTCTTACTATCATAGAATAGAATCATAGAATCGTTTTGGTTGGAAGAGACCTCCAAGATCATCAAGTCCAACCATTAACCTAGCACTACCAAGTCCACCACTAAACCATGTCCCTAAGTGCCACATCTACACGTCTTTTAAATACCTCCAGGGATGGTGACTCAACCACTTCCCTGGGCAGCCTGTTCCAATGCTTGACAACCCTTTCGGTGAAGAAATGTTTCCTAATATCCAATGTAAACCTCCCCTGGCGCAACTTGAGGCCATTTCCTCTTATCCTGTCGCCTGTTACTTGGGAGGAGAGACCAACACCCATCTCTCTACAACCTCCTTTCAGGGAGTTGTAGAGAGTGATAAGGTCTCCCCTCAGCCTCCTTTTCTCCAGGCTAAATAACCCCAGTTCCTGCAGCCGCTCCTCATAGGAGTTGTGTTCTAGACCCTTCACCAGTTTCGTTGCCCTTCTCTGGACACGCTCCAGCACCTCAATGTCTTTCTTGTAGTGAGGGGCCCAAAACTGAACACAGTACTCGAGGTGCGGCCTCACCAGGGCCAAATACAGGGGGACGATCACGTCCCTCGTCCTGCTGGCCACACTATTTCTGAGACAAGCCAGGATGCCATTGGCCTTGGCCACCTGGGCACACTGCTGGCTCATATTCAGCTGGCTGTCGACCAACACCCTCAAGTCCTCTTCCTCCAGGCAGCTTTCCAGCCACTATTCCCCAAGCCTGTAGTGTTGCCTGGGGTTGTTGTGGCCCAAGGGCAGGACCTGGCACTTGGCCTTACTGAATCTTATGCCATTGGCCTCAGCCCATCCATCCAGCCTGTCCAGATCCCTCTGTAGAGCCTTCCTCCCCTCCAGCAGATCAACACTCCCGCCCAACTTGGTGTCATCTGCAAACTTACTGAGGGAGCACTCAATCCCCTTGTCCAGATCGTTGACAAAGATGTTAAAGAGAACTGGCCCCAGTACTGAGCCCCGGGAAACACCAGTTGTGACCGGCTGCCAACTGGATTTAACTCCATTCACCACAACTCTTTGGGCCTGGCCATCCAGCCAGTTTCCTACCCAGCGCAGAGTACACCCATCCAAGCCATGGGCAGCCAGTTTCTCCAGGAGGATGCTGTGGGAGACGGTGTCAAAGGCTTTACTAAAGTCCAGGTACACAACGTCCACAGCCTTTCCCTCATCCACTAAGCAGGTCACCATGTCGTAGAAGGAGATCAGGTTGGTCAAGCAGGACCTGCCTTTCTTAAACCCATGCTGACTGGGCCCGATCGCCCAATTGTCCCTTACGTGCCGTGTGATGGCACTCAAGATGATCTGCTCCATAACCTTCCCGGGCACCGAGGCCAGACTGACAGGCCTGTAGTTCCCCAGATCCTCCTTCCGGCCCTTCTTGTAGATGGGCGTCACATTTGCCAGCCTCCAGTCAACTGGGACCTCCCCAGTTAGCCAGGACTGCTGGTAAATGATGGAGAGTGGCTTGGTGAGCACTTCTGCCAGCTCTTTCAGCACCCTTGGGTGGATCCCATCCGGCCCCATAGACTTGTGCGTGTCTAGGTGGTGTAGCAGGTCACTGACCATTTCCCCTTGGACTACGGGGGCTTCATTCTGCTCCCCATCCCCGTCTTCCTGCTCAGGGGGCTGGGTGCCCAGAGAGCAACTTCCCTTGCTGTTGAAGACTGAGGCAAAGAAGGTATTTAGCACCTCAGCCTTTTCCTCATCCCTTGACACTATGTTTCCCCTCACATCCAATAAAGGAGGGAGATTCTCCTTAGCCCCCTTTTTATTGCTAATGCATTTGTAGAAACACTTTTTGTTGTCTTTTACGGCAGTAGCCAGACTAAGTTCTAGTTGGGCTTTGTCCCTTCTAATTTTCTCCCTGCATGACCTCACAACATCCTTGTAGTCCTCCTGAGATGCCTGCCCCTTCCTCCAAAGGTGGTAGACTCTCCTTTTTTTCCTGAGTTGCAGCCAAAGCTCTCTGTTCAGCCAGGCCAGTCTTCTTCCCCGCCGGCTCATCTTTCGGCTCATGGGGACGGCCTGCTCCTGCGCCTTTAAGATTTCCTTCTTGAAGAACGTCCAGCCTTCCTGGACTCCTTTGCCCTTCAGGACTGCCTCCCAAGGGACTCTGCCAACCAGTCTCCTAAACAGGCCAAAGTCTGCCCTCCGGAAGTCCAAGGTGGCAGTTCTGGTGATCCCCTCCTTCTCTAAGAATCGAAACTCAATCATTTCATGGTCACTATGCCAAAGACGGCCTCCAACACTCGCATCACCCACAAGACCTTCTCTGTTCACAAACAACAGGTCCAACGGGGCACCTTCTCTCGTTGGCTCCCTCACCAGCTGCGTGAGGAAGTTCTCTTCCACACACTCCAGGAACCTCCTGGACTGTTTCCTCTGTTTCCTCTCTGGCAACTTAAATGTCATTACTGTTTGACTGTCTTGTGAATTTGTGTATTTTGCTACTTTCTACACTATTAACGTATTTGTATGTTTTAATTCAGTCTTGTGCACGTGTCCACACTTACAGTACTAGAACTTTATAGTTAAGTAAATCTGAGTTTGACTAAAAGGTCCTTTCCTATTCCAGGGAAAGATGGGGTTAAAAGCTGACTGTTCTAAACCTTTGAAATAAGTTTTCTGTTTTCTAGGTCAGCTAATATTTTATTTAAAAGAACTCCGCCATCTAATTTAGGTGTAAGTTTGCTTTGAATGCGTTGTATGTGTGTGAAAATTTGCTGTGTATCTCAAGTTGTAAACTACAACTAAATTTGCATTTTTATGATAAATTTTGCAACATTGCCACTTCATGAAAACAAACAAAAAACCCATGCTGTGAACTTTTTTTTGTTCTTGTATGTAAATTGAATGGAATTAAAAGTTGATCAAGCAGCCTTAAAAATAAAGGCATAAATAACATTTTGCAAACATTTATTTTTAGTAATTGCCAAATTATCTTACAATATACCTTTATATATGTGTGGGTTTTGCCTGATAGTAGCCTCCAGTCTATATCTATTTAATAGATAAATATTGAAAAATACTGTATAATTCATTTTTAATAAACACATTACATATTATTATTGTAGGGAAAAAGATCTTGCAGACGCTTTAGAAGAAGGAGGCTGCGATCTTGAAACTGTGAGAAACATCATTCAAGGAAGGCAATTGCCTGCTGATCTGAGGGCCAAAGTCTGGAAGGTAAGTACGAGCTTAAGTCAAGAAGCAGGAAATACTTGAAGTTGTGTTTGATTTGAGGTAAATGATTTAATTACCAGGCATCTCTACAGAAGAGATGTAGTACTGGAATTTTAATATGCATGTGTGTTGATTCAGTTTTAGAATATTCCTCTTTATTGAGTTAAAATATTGAGTTCAGTCATTGGGTAACTACAAAAGGACACTCAAATGTTTAGAGGGTTTTCTATTTTTGTTTTTAGATTGCACTTAATGTTGTAGGAAAGGGAGACAGCCTAGCATCCTGGGATGGCTCTTTAGACCTACCTGAGCAGAGTATAATTCATAAGGATTGCCAAGATCTAATTGGTAAGTTCAATTACATTTAGATCACCTATGTGAAAACTTCTGTATTCTCAGTTATCTTAGGGATTTGTTATTTGAATTAAATAACCTGAATGATGTTTACATTTTGGAGGAAGCTTTGAGGAGGAAGATGAGAGAGCAGAGAAAATCAGTGAGAAATCAGAAGAAAACAGTAGTGTCTTATCTATACCCTGACTGTGGGATGGGTGACGTAATGGAAGTTTGAAGTATTAGTTTGTAAATGATAATTTGCATGGTCAGAAAGCTTCAGGAGTTGAAAAAAATTGTAATTTTTTTTTCAAGCTCCATCTTTTAAACCAGACACTCTTTCTGTAGCATCCTTCAAGTTTTTAATTGTCTGATGACTGATTCTTAGTCTGAAAAGCTGATGTAGCACCAAAATGTATGTAACCTTTAAGGGAAGAAATATATTAAACGTTTTGGACTTCACTTTTAAGAAAGATATTTTTTTAATAGCACTTTCAGCAAAAATGAAAGGTTGTGTTTGTAAAAGCAAAATGCTGCCAGGGCACTGGAAATAATATTCCAGTATGTCTGTAAGGAGCTGCCACAGGATCTGGTTGGCAGCTCATCACAAAAATAGCCAAAATCCTGACACCATGCAAGAGCGTTACATTAGTATCAGTGATCAGATGATGGAGTCAATGCTGACTTATAAATTAGGACACTACTTCTTATGGCATCAGTAAGAGAATCTGCTATTTTATTACCTGTCATGCTTTAATTTATTCTTGCACAATTGAAAGTTAAGGCAGAGAAGTTTTGCATGTATACATAGATACCTACCACTTTTAAAATGCAATTCTACATTTTCTAGCTCTAGAATCTAGTAGGGCTTATTTTCCTTCTTTCTCTGTCCTGTAAAGGAAGCGGAGGGGGATTTCCACTGTTATTTAGTCACAATGTCTTTTCAGGAAGGTGGCAAAACGTCCCAATTAGTATTCTTAACATACAAAATTAAGTACTTAAATGCATGTTAGTTCTCCTTTTGTCTTTATTGGCAAATATTTTGTAATATGTAACAATATTAAACTGATTAATAAATGTAAAGTTAGTTCAGAATGAAGGTTATATCAAGATTTCAATTTTGGATTGGATTAAATCTCTCTATTTCGATGTTTTAGCAAAGCAAGTAGTCTCCAAATTTAAAGGAAATCTTCAGATGAGATTTGAGTTTTATGTACTATTTTATTTTTCTGAGAAGTAGAGAAAAGGAAATGCCAAATATTGACTGGCTTTGGGAAAATATTAAATACTTCTGTAATAAATACTTTACTAATAGTAACGAGGCTCATGGGCTTCTTGTAATTGAGGAGGGAAAATGTTTGCTAGCAATTTCATGCCACTGCATTAATGTAGTGTGTAGGCATCTCTTCCCCCTGTCCCAGACATAACATGGTTATTCCTTCTTTTACTGTAAGTCAGTTTAGCTGTAGTAAAATTGACATAATCTGAGCGGATTAAAACAAATTTATTTCTGAAATATATAATTCATAAGTATTTAATATTAGATTTTTCATTTAAAAAATCTCAAGAGGTGTTTAATATTAAAGTGAAAATTGTATGAACTTACACAAAAGTATGGTTTCACTACGATCTGTATAATAAATATTGGTATATTTAACTGTAAGTAAGCTAAGTAGTTATTTCATCACATGGAGGAAGGCATAATTTGGGGTATGGTACTGACATATTTCAGTATGTCTTAGATTCATTGCCTCAAGTGAGGTGGATGCCAGTACTTTTTCTGAAGTGTTGTCAGCCTTTTAAGAGTCTATGCAGAAAGATGCTTTGGAACTAATTGAAAACTTAAGCTTTGTGTATGTATCCAACTCAATAATGACAGTATTTAAGAAGTGTTTAGCTTGCTACCTTAGTTACAGAACTGGTTTTGTACCATTTTTTGGTGCCAATTTTCATCCAAAGGCAACAATATAAATTACAGATTCAGAATTAGTCTGTCATTAAATAGAGGACATCTTTACTTTTCAGTACATTACAACATTTGTAAGAATTTGAAACAATGTATTACATTATATAAAAGATTATATGTTCATGGTTAGTGTATCTTCTGATTAGCAACAGTACCAAATTGAGTTTAAAAGCCAGATGTAGTTGTAAGTAATCAAATCACTTCTCTTTTTATAGTTACCCTAATAACCCCAAATTTAAACTGTTGTTAGGAAAATTACTTTGAAGTAAAGATTAAAAACGTGATTTATATGTTAATACTAAAATTTAAGTCTGTAAGCCTAGCTGATTTCAAACTACAAATTTTCATAAATTTGCATGTCAGTGGGCTTTTGAGGAATTGGAGGTATGCATTGTGGGTTGATCTGTGTTGAAATTCAAGTGAATTTGTTGTAGAGTTGAGAATAAGTTATGTGCTGAGCACATCAAATAGGAATAGAAGAGGGGCGTTCTGTCCATTAAAAGAATCTACCTCTTTGTTTCATATAGATCCTGGAAAACCCAAACTTCTTTCATCCTGTTGTTGTGATATTTAAATGAGTTTAAATGCCTTATCCTACTGGGGTTATAAAATCACTTGTATTTTGATGCCTTTTTTGATGCCTTTCTGTAAGCATTTAATCTAAGCTGCTAGTTTTTTGTTTGACTGTTTTTGTTGTCTTTTTTCTCCAAGCAGTCCCTACTGGTGCAATTGTGCTATGAAATAATCTCATTCGATTTCTTTGAAAGGCTGTTAATACAGTTTATATTACTGTGCCTATTTCAGACCAGTTGTCAGTGCCAGAAGAGGAGAAGTCAGTATTACTTTTGGATATTGAGTCTGTTATTACTTTTTATTGTAAATCACGCAATGTTAAATACAGTTCTTGCCTCGGCTGGATACATCTACTCAAACCTCTGGTGCACCTTCGTTTGCCACGCAGTGATTTGTACAACTGCTTTTATGCTATCATGAATAAATTCATTCCAAGGTAAAACTCTTTCTTTTGCCTGTGTACTATTTTTATTGGCGTTAAAAGTATTTTCTGAAAGGATATGCATGTTGGTTTCAATTCAGAGTAGTACTGTTTGGAGCAAAGTTGTCGGATTCCTTCATATGATAATAAATTGAACCATCTTTCAATACCTGTTGGTTTGAAGTCCAGGAGATGATTGAGTTGGTTTAAGATGTAAAGAGTTAGCATGTGACTGATGCAAACTCACTGTGCCTTTTAAAGAACAACTGTCATTTCATGCAATATTGAAAACATTTGCTTAGGAACTATCTAAGTCACATATGTTATGTGAAAGCATTTTTTCTTTCCTTTCCCCACTTTTTTGATATCTAAACTGCTTCTCTCCCTGTCACTTCAAAGTACTTCATAAGCACTAGTTAAGTCCCTGTATTCTACTGAGTTGAGACAGAAATTATTTTTTTTAATTTGTTAGATTTAAATTTTTATAATAAAAAATACGAAATTGGAGCTTTTTATGCTGTTATATAGGTGCTCTCACTAAAATAATTTTTTATGTTATTTATAATTTTTGTGTTGGAGTAGCACCATGACACTCCAGCAAGGCTACAGAGTCTTCTGATTAAGACCTTATGAAATAATACATGGATAATCTGTAATTAAAGATGTTAGTCTGATTCCCTGGAGAGGAGTTTCCGGCCCAGCTACTGTATGTGTGCCCATAATATGAAAAGTGTATGTTTAGTGCTGCGGCAGGAAACAAACATTGTCCTTGACTCAGCTTGTGTCCATTTCTGATTTACAATACTGTTGGGCTCTGTGAACTGTTTGGGGATAATGGCATTATGGTCATGTAAGTCATGTACTTTAAGCCGTAGAGGGCTTTCAGAGTGTTTAGTCTTTGAGGTTCTCTGTAAGAACCTAGGTGGCGTTTCAACAAGATGTAGACTGTTTTCTCTCTCTTCCCCCCCCCCCCCCCCCCCCAGGAGAATGAAAGGCATAGAAAGGCAATTTATAGTAGACTTGCAAATCTCCACTTAGGTCAGTTTGGTCTCGATTTAACGTTTAACTGCTGGACCATCATTACTATTTGATAAAAATTTCATTTTAAACTTTTTACTATTTTTGGTTTGTAAATCATACACTTTTTATTCACATTTTCTCATGTTTTTTAACTATCATGAAATATTTATTGGGAATTTATTCTAACAAAATATTGGTAACAGATGAGGGAAATGTACAGCATAATCTGTTGGACCATATTATATCTTGGATTTTTTTTGAAAGAGCATCTCTAGCAAGCCAAAGGCAGAATGAGGGGGGGGGGGGGAAACCAACCCCATAATAGGCTATTTTAGATGAGGGAGGTTTTGCTATTTTTCCCTTGGAAACACTGCTAACTCTCAAGGCTTTTGGTATAAAGTATCCTGTAGGTACCTATCTTTCTTTTCCCCTGCCTTTCCTCTAGAATGGTGAGTTTTCTGAACTATACAAAGTTAACAAACAATTAATATGGAAGTTCTAGGTCATTAGTATTCTTTGTTTGGGCCGTAAGTAGAAGAAAACATCATCTCAGATATTCAATTGAGTAGACAAGGATTTGTGTGAGAGCTTGTAAGGTAGTAAACTAATTAAAAAGCTGCAAGTGGGTAATGGAAGCGTGTCGCATCCCAGGGACCACGTGGGGAAAGTGCATTACATCTGCTTACATTACATCAATGTTATCTCTAACAGAGGGTAGAAAATACCTTCCTTTTTTTTGGTTAAAAAAAAAACCAAACAAAACACACGTGCACACACCCCCCCCACCACCACCAACAACAAACCACCCTCCCCTAAAGTAAAATGTAGGTTAGTTTCCAGGGCAATTTATTGGTATTTAGCAAAAGCTTTTTTTAATTGTTTTTGCTTTGCTTTTGTTTTTTTACCAGTCCTTCCAATGGCTGAGCCTGCTGCCTCCATGGGGCTTCTAGCCTAGGAAGTAATGGATAGGTACAGGAATTCACAATTCTTGATAAGTTTTTGTTGGTTTTTGGGGGGTTGTTCTTGTTTGGTTGGTTAGTTTTTGTTTGGGTTTTGTTTTTTTTGTGGGTTCTTTTTTTATTTTTTTTTTAGTGGGTATTTATTAGGGGTTGATTACTACGATAGATACCAGTAGTAAAAAATTACTGAGCAAAACAGTTAAGAAAAATGTCTAAACAAGGTTGTTCCACTGTCAGTAGAAGTGTGGAAAGATTCTTTTTAAAGTTATTTTTGGGTATATATCCATTCTTAATGTTAAAAGATAGTAAAGAATGACTCACTGACTGGAATAACTGACCGTATTAACCATTCAAACAGAAAGTAATTTGCAAGTCTAGATTCTTGTGCTAAATTCATGAATAGAATATTTTTCTTCTTTTCACGCTTTTTGTCCTGTTAACTTAATGGGAAGTCAGAGTTCTTGTGATAATTTCAAAAAAGAATCCTCGCTTATAATTTGCTGTGAATGTTTCCATTTCACCACCATAGACATACCCTTGTTTAAGAAAGTTAGGCTGATAATTGTGTTTGGAGATCTGTGTCAAGTTTCACATAAGTTTTTAAACACTTTAGATTTGTTCATAATGTCTTTAGACAACTATTTCTTCATTTTTATACTCCTTTTTTTCCTGCTTGATGAATTGACGTTTAATTGTTATTCATGTATGAAATAAGCATCTTCTAAATTTCCTTTGGCTGCCATATTAGAATGATTTGTATTTTTTTTAATTCTGTTTTTAGTTAACAACATTGATACCATGCTAGCCTTGTTTTGATATTTAAATCTGTTTCAAATACTTCTGTATTACATACCCTATCAAGTATTGGCAGTATTTAATTCTTTCTCCTGCCTTACTAATATAGTGGGGTTTTCAGTGTTTGTGGGTTTTTGGTTGTTTTATTTTGGGTTTTTTAACTCTTGAGGCAAGTTGACTTCATGATCAGTCCCTGTGAATTAAAAGAACAGTATAGGAAATTACATAATCACAACTAATAAAGAATTGCTACTGTAAGTCTGACAACTGGAATATTACAGGGGGGTTTATGATTATTTTCATTGCTACTTTTTAGGGATTGTTTTATGAAGGGAAGACCATTCCATCTATTTAGACTGCTGCTTCAGTACCATGAGCCTGAACTCTGTTCCTTTCTTGATACTAAGAAGATGACTCCAGACTCATATGCACTCAACTGGGTAATAAAGTGAAAGTAGGGAAACATAATGAAAAATAAATTTCTGTTAAAATTTAAGTATGTGTTGCCAGTTTATGGAAGAGTAGTACAAGAGATTAGAATTGCATCTATTGAAATAAATTGCATGTTTTAATATAGTGTGGGCTTTTTGTCTTCAGTTGCTTAACATAAGGTATGAGATCTTGTTAACGTCACATTTTTGTTGTACTGGATGTTAATTGAGCTACTGATGTTAGGAACTACTTGGAATAAGTAAGAATGAGAGCAACTGACATACTCAAAAAGTAAGAAGCCGTGATGTTAGTTTTTATAGTGGACAGATGTATGGTTGGAGATACGGATAAAAAACAGCCTAACGTGTCTTTTAAAGTCAAATTACTAATGTTTTTAAAAACCTCCATGCTAATAGATGTATTTGCTTCGTACAGTGTTATGCCTTTTAGAATTTAGGCACACGTATTTTACAGCTCTTCAAGAATTGGTCATTTCTTCCTCACCTTAACTTCAGAACTGCCTCGAGTTGGAGGTAGTTATAAAGATGCTTACTGCAATCATTTTTTTATAAAGTTTGTGTAGCAGGACTACAACATAAAGCAGCAAAATTCTTATGTTTCAATGCTGCTTAGTATATGCAATACAAAATCACAATACAGTGCTTGTAGAGGCAAAGTCTGTAAATTAATAAAGACGACTTTATGACCCATGAACTCTTCTAGGCTCTTCTTTCATACCCATTGGCTTTGTAAATTTTTTTGTAACTCCGTGTACTTTCAGTTAAAGAAATGAGACTGAAATGAATTATTGAACTGCGAGGTCTGTATTTGTGGGGTTTTTTTAAGATTGTTTTTTTTAGGCTGCTACCAATTTTAATATTAAAATGTGTCCAGGAAGAATTTCCATATTCTCAAAATCTACCTTTTGTCAGTCATCGGCCTTCAAAAGAGGAATTGGGTCTTTTTTTACTACTGAATTTCCCTTATTTTTATATACAATTTTCCTTAGTAAATACAAACTTCTTTGAAGTTGTTTATTGAAAGTTTAGTGATTCACTAGGAAAAAATCTTCCCTTTGAAAGGAGCTAGGGAAATGAGCTAGTGTAGCTGCCAGTCCTCACCTTTCTGGTGTACAATCTTAGAAAAAAACTTAAGCCTCATTTTACATTATGAGATTACATTAAAATTCCTTTTGACTGTCAAAAAACTTAGTCTATATAGAAGTATTTCTAATGTGTAGAAATACATACACAACATTCAGAGACCTGTCATTGCCTCATTGCTCAGAGACATTTTGTCTTCGGTTGCGTTTGACTCAGAATTGGATAGGTCTTCTTACCTTTTGTTATAAAAGTATACTAGGAAGTGTTGAAATATTCTGTGATAGTATTTAAAAACAGATACTGAGCTTTGGAAAGTTGTGGCTCTGTTGATACAGAATTTGTATGCATCAGCAAGTTCAGTAAGACCCCAGTGAAGACAGCTGGTATGCATTTGAGTTAGGTGTGATTGCAGATGTTTTCTGGTGTGTATGAAAAGTAGTTCCTACCTTTTCTTTTATCCACTTTGAACTTTGCATATCAGAGAGGAAATACTTTTAAATGGGAACAGGCAAACAGTTTGTTAAACGGTAATGAAAATTTTCTGTTGCTTGCAAATGTTTAATTACTCAGCCATAAAGCATCATAATGTAATGTTAAGTAAGTGACATTGTCAAACTAACGTGCAACCATGTTCAATTAGCTTGGTTCTACTGTGAAAAATAGAAAGAATGTTGTTTACAGGATCCTTTCAAAGTCCTATTTGCTAAGCTAGTGGAGTAAATATATTCTCTTATTATTGTCTTGTTGGTATAATTGGTATTTAGCAGTGGCTGTGAGCTAAACAGTATTCCAGCCTGATTGTGTTATCTCTGGTTGAATTTGCAAGGCAGACGGTGTACGGCTGAGTTTGCCTTCACACTAGGCTTATTTGTGCACAGATAATCTGTAGCATTACTGCACTGTTTCCATAAAAATTGGTTTTGAGGATAAAATCATCATTCAATAAATACATGGTGCAAATGTATGTTTTAACATCATTTTATTGGTTTTATTTTCTTTTAGGTATCTTGTATCTCTGTTAAAAATGTTATCCTGATAAGATTGTTCCTGGTTATTGCTTTTTCTCACCCTATTTTCCAAATTTTTAGCTTGGAAGCCTCTTCTCATATTACTGTTCAGCTGAAGTCACTCAGGCAATATGGGATGGATATCTACAACAAGCAGATCCATTCTTTATTTATTTCTTAATGTTAATCATCCTTGTCAATGCAAAGTAAGTGTATAGTTAATTCTTTGGGACATTCCTTGCTGACACAGTTTTAATCCACTTTTGTTTCATATTGGGTTTACTGACTTAATCTATGCCTGTGACTTTACTGTTTTCAGAGATGTTATCTTAGCACAAGAATCGGATAAAGAAGAAATGATAAGTAAGTACTTCTCTTATATAGCTGCTAGTGAAATATTTACCATATAGTATAATCCCCATTGATTATTATTTTTAATTACTGAATAACTGTATTATTTAATTTTTTCCCTGTGATTTTCTCGTTAATGCATCCCCTCACCCACTAATTCCTTTCTTACTATTTGCCTTGTCCTTAATATTGTGTTCTTGTGGTTCCTTTTAGCACTCCCACACCTAGTTTTATACTTCAGTTTAGAGTACTTGAAACAATCACTGTGTTTCTAAGCCCAAAGCAGCAGCTCTCAAATCCTTCTTTAAATCTACTGCACTTATTGCATTTTCCAGATTATCAGCTTTGTATGCACTTGATTTGAGCCTAATTCACTGTTCTTGTCTTACACTCTTCTGTTTTTATAGAAATTACACTAAATTTTTTGTAAGCCTATTTCGCCTGCCTTTGTATTTTTTTTTTACATGGTATAATACAATATAATCAATAACCTCCTACTAGTTAAAAATGAGGGTGCTTGGAATTCTGCATCTTTACCATATACTGCAGAACTAGACCCTTGTACCATCCTGGACATATAACAGTACTACTGATTAAGTACTCTCTTTTAGAGGATTCTCTTGGTCAGCCCTCTCTAGAAAAGGCAGCTGACTTAGTATCACAACTAAAAGTTAAAACTATACAGAGGTAAGAGTGTGTTAAAAAATAATTTGCATAGAAGGTTTGAACTTCTAGCAAATAGCATAGGTTTCCTATGGATAAGGAATATTTCCTGTGTCTTCTCTTTCCACCTGGAGAGTGAATCAACATTCATGTTTAATCACTAAACTCAATTGTGTTATGCCTTATTAAAAATAAGTTATTTTATGATGTGAAAAGATGTATGGTGCTTCTTTTCTACGTCTGAAATAATGATGCACTTATGTTGTTTGTATATCTCAGAATTCTTGGAAACTTCACCAGCCAGTCTTGATTTAGAGGATATAGAAGACCTCTTCTCTTTGGCACAATATTACTGTAGCAAAACTCCAGCTTCTTTCAGGAAGGTAATAATTAAGTAATTTTGAAATTCTTTTCTTTTTGGTGACTGTTTAAGCTCCTGCCGACAGTAACTTTGAATATTTCATTGTAATGTTTTTTTTAAACAATTTTTTCATGTTGTTACTCTGGTGGTATTTACTGTTAGGATCTTTGAAAGATAAGAAGGATGAGTGAAACATGTTAGAGAGAAGCTTCCCTGCAATACTCTCACTTCATGATGGATGACCTTGTTTTGCAAACCAGGTTCTTGTAAGAACTGATGAAGCAAAAATGCCATGCTGACACAATTGCGTGGTAGTAGATTACGCAGCAGTCCTAGCTGTACTTGCAACAGCAAACAGGAAAAAGCCACTTACTAGAGATAAAGCTGTCATCACCTGCACTGTTCTTGCAGTTCTTCCTTACTCAAGATATCTGATCTCAGTGAATTCATGAAATAAAAGTAATTGATACTCATTGCTTTTGGCTTATATGTACTTTCTCTGATGTGTGTAGACAGATATGTGAGATTTTGGCGGGGGGGGGGAAACCCCAAACAAACAAATCCCTGAAAAACAAAAACCAGAGGTAATTCATCATGTTGGCATGGTCAGAGTGGTGAACAAGTGTGTTTGTAATGGAAGTTCGGGCCTTGCCATGATTTTCAGAAAGACTTTCAGTTGGTCAAAAATTTGATGACTGTGTGCACAAGATACGTGTGTATTGGGCTTAATGTTTGTGACATGGTGGATATAGTTTTCCTTTTAAGTCTTCACATCTAAAGACAATGGCTTCAGTTACCTTTCTGGTTTTTTTTTTTTCTTCTTGCCTTATTAGGACAACCACAGTCTCTTTGGCAGCAGCTTGCTGGGCCTCAAAGATGATGACACAGACTTGAGCCAGGCGCTCTGTCTAGCAGTTTCTGTGTCTGAGATTCTTCAAGCAAATCAGCAACAAGGAGTCAGTATACTGAATTACTCTTCCCCCTGCAGTATTATAGAAAGGGAAAAGAATCACATAGTACTTTGTGTATCACAAATATTTTTAAGTGCTAACAACACAGATGAATATTTGCTATTTGAGGAAAAAGTATTCTTGTCTTGAAGTTGTCTCCCTTACAATTGATCTGCTGACTGCAATGCATTTGTGCTGTAGCAACCAGAGCTACAGCACAGGAAGCTTAATACAGCTGATTTGAATCTGAGGAGCGGGAGCTTAAAGTAATATCATACAAGTTTGAATTCCTTTCCAAATGTAGCTATTGTAGAGGGAAATTTAAAACCCACTACTTAGTACCTTTGAGAAGAATGCCATTATGAAATGTGTCTTTTGTCAATGAAAGGTTTAAACAAAAAAAAATTGATTCAAGCTATTTCTGTAGTAGTTAATTGCAGACATACTTAGATGCAGGGACTTCAGAGTATTTAAGACCAATCAATGGATAATAGTGTAGCTAGATTACAGTGTTTCTTATTGACTACGGACTTTTTGTAGCCGTTTCCAGGCCCTAGTTTCATCATGCATACTTTTCTCCCTGCCCTCCCCTCTCCCCCATCCCCCCCCCCCCCCCCCCCCCCAAGTAAAGTTAAGCATCTGTTTATATCCGGTTTCAGTCAGTGGGATATAGAGCTATCCTCATGTGCTGTGCTGAGTAGTAATGGACTGTTGGATTGGGACTTCAAAGTTGTCCCTTCTGATGACTTGTTGATGTGTGCCCTCATACCCACTATATTTCTTCTCGGTAAAGATGAAAAAATTACACTGTGTGTATTGCACTTAGGTGATCCTTTCCAATATGCAAGCTGATGTGTAAATGGGAAATCACTATGAGAATACTGTTGGTGGTCTGGTAACTGTAGAATTTCAGATTAATCAAATGAAATAAGATTTTCCAATAGCTGTTAGCCCCTTTGAGGGGTTCCTTTAGTACTGGAATTAGTATTAAAATATAATTGAATTATATACTTTCCAATCAATAATTACATGATTTTTAAAATTTTATAATAGGCAAAATTTTTCTCTTTCAGGAAGGAGTAAGGTTCTTTGTAGTGGATTGTCGTCCTGCAGAGCAATACAATGCTGGGCATTTATCAACAGCATTTCATTTAGACTCGGATTTGGTTTGTATGCTTTTTGTTTCTTTACCGATTTTTGAATCCTAAGTTAAATAGAAGGAGAGAGAAATGTCTGTCTGAAAAAATAAATTATCCTTAGTTTAGACTCTAGTCTGTGGACTGCAGTGTCTAGCTATGCGATGAGGTTTCAAAAGTTAGCTTCTCTAAAGGAGATTGGTGGAACCATCATTTTACTGAGAAGTTTACTCCTTAATGACATTAGAATTTGGGATTCCAGACTTCCTGTTCTTTGGTTAGAAGTGGAAACCCATACAGGCTAAGGACTAGACATTGCTTGGAGGAGAAATCTCTTTTTAGCATCATAATTTCTAATGAAAGGTGTCATTAATTTTAACAAGTAGCATTTTTTTTCTTTTTTTTTTTTTCCCAGCCAGTCTTACTACAGCCTGCTTATAAGGAGCATATGTCTTGAAAAGGATTTGGTTGCTCCCTTAAAATGTTTGCAGTACAATATGAGAAAGGAAGTGCATTAATTTTGGAACTGAGATGTACTACAGACTAATTACTTCAGTAAAGAATTTGCTGTGGTTTCCATTTGATTATGGATTCCTAACTGAACATTCAATCATATTTTTCTCTGTCCTTTTTTCCCCAAATCACTTATGCTTCAGCTGCCTTACTGTGTAGTCTTCACTTCTACATTAACCCTCTACTATTTCACTTCAAGCAGTCTATGGATGCTGCATGGAGTGATTTCTACGTATATACCCCATAAAAGGCTTTTTTACCTTTCTTAGTTAAGAAGCTCTGTCCTGCATCTATTATCTTTACCTCTCTAATTAAAATGATGTATTATTCAGTATTATTTGCACAAATGTAATTATATAGGAGAGAAAAGGAGGCTGAGGGGAGACCTTATCACTCTCTACAACTCCCTGAAAGGAGGTTGTAGTGAGGTGGGGGTCGGTCTCTTCTCCCAAGTAACAAGCGAAAGAGCAAGAGGAAATGGCCTCAAGCTGCGCCAGGGCAGGTTTAGATTGGATGTTAGGAAAAATTTCTTCACCAAAAGGGTTATCAAGCATTGGAACAGGCTGCCAAGGGAAGTGGTGGAGTCACCATCCCTGGGGGTATTTAAAAGACGTGTAGATGTGGCACTTAGGGACATGGTTTAGTGGTGGACTTGGCAGTGTTAGGTTGACAGTTGGACTTGATGATCTTAAGGGTCTTTTCCAACCTAAATGATTCTGATATAGTGTTCTGGGTTTTAACCTAGATTAGGAAAAAACTTTCCCCGTGATACGTGGGTATCCTTCTGCTAGCCTTAATTGAACAACATATTCAATAAAGTAGAAATAAGCATTATAAATTACTAAATTGTTTAAAAACCTAGTAATACATGAGAAAGAAGTCCATGAAGACAGTTCTTAAATTGGATATGATTAATTTGTAGATTTAGCACCTATGTAATAAAGCAGCAGCATTTGGCTCTAGGAAAACCCCAGTTAAAAATTCAGGTTGACTTACTGATGACTAGGTTGTGTACTTGTTACTTTGTACTTCATCATTTAATCCAGTGTAAAGGCTAGATAATGAGAATTCCTCCAACCCCTCCTTGTCCCTCCCTAATCCAGTTACAGGTCAATATTTCCTTATTAATTTAAATAAGTGCCTTCCCCACAAGAGCAGGTTAAAATTTCAGCTGTATTTAGAAAGTCTTTGTTTCTCCATGTCTTTTATATAGCAGCTCATTGTTTTTGCATGCATAATAGGCCTTCAGGAGACCACAGCCTTAACTTTTGGAGAGTACTAAGAATCCCAGGTATCTCCTTGTACTCCTGATGGTATTTTTTTTTCCAAATCTTGATAAGTAAATGAGAAGCTTAGCAGGGAGACAAGAGGACCACCTTACTGGCACCTAGAAATTCTAGGTATTTTAAAGGGTTTCAAAACTGAAAAGTTTGAACGTGTTGTGCTCAAGCATATGTAAATAAGGGAACCAGTCCCTCTGCCATATTGCCAGCTTAATGCAACATGAAAGTTGCAGAGACTTTTTCCACTGTTATTTGGTGTCTGCAAAAATAAACTAACACGTTTGCTGCATTTGTTTCCTGGAGAGAGCAAGGTGGAGTGAGGGAGAAAAGGACCATTCTCGGTGTTCTTTATGTAATATGAGGTCTGGGTGAGGCTGTCTTTTTTTGTGTGTGTCTTGTACAGTGCTGATGTTGCCTTCTTTGTGCTCAACAAATTATAACCATTTTCAAAGTTTGTATCTTTTCACAAGTTGTGTTACAGTATGTTGGTATCAAACAGCACTTTTTGTTTGTTCGTTCCACAGATGCTTCAAAACCCATCAGAATTTGCACAGTCTGTAAAATCCCTATTAGAAGCACAAAAACAATCTATTGAGTCTGGCTCCATAGCTGGTGGGGAACATCTCTGCTTCATGGGAAGTGGCAGGGAAGAAGAAGATATGTATATGAACATGGTGCTAGCGCACTTCTTACAGGTACACCTAAATTATTGTTGATTTTAATAGCTGGAATAAAGTGTGTCTGCACATATCGTTGATACTAACTGGCAAAATATTTTCCCCTTAAAATCTTCAACTTTTTTTTACATTACTCAGGTTTACAGTTTTTGTGAAATTAACCCGTGTTTCATTACCATGCTTGCAAAACTCATTCCACAGATTTTTGCTTCAACCAAAAATGTCTTTTCTGTTGCAGAAAAATAAGGAGTATGTAAGCATTGCCAAAGGAGGATTTATGGGTAAGCTTATTAATAATGAGCTTTGGCTTGAGAAAACTTGATATCTTAATGCTTTTGGTATTTTTATTAGGCTTTGGCTAGAAATCAGCTAAATGAATAGCAAGTAGGTCTCATTTGTCAGGTTTTTGTTTTGTGTAAGTCAACACTGTGCACTTGCACATTTGTGGTTAACTGTTACGGCTTACCCACATTTCTGAATGGTGAAAAATTAATACAGGAAGTGGGGAAATTCCCTCTTTCTTCTAATTTACCACTCTTGATGTTTAGCCTCTGTAGATTGCAGATCCTTATGAAGATGCTACTTCATAATTACTATTAATTGTTGTGTTTTCTTAAATCATCAGTTCATAATTCTGCAGTTTATGTTGCTGGAATCAATCAGGCTCTACAACAGTAGAGAGATCTGTGCTACAATATGAGTATAGAGGCATTACTAGTCAATATGTGCAGTGTCCTAACAACTATCTTTAGGATCAAAGCAGTGATTTATTTTTAGTTGCTACTGTATTTTAACTGTTTTCTTTACTAAAATAAAGATTATCCTAATGTCTTTGTACTACTGAAAGAAAAGCCAGGGGTGATCATAGCGGTATCTGAATTTATCTGTTTTATTAAATCATGTACAGCAAAAATTGTTACTGATTAGTCTTGGATATACAGTATTTTCATCAACAGACTAATTCCAGTGTAGTTCTGAATGGTTTTTGATGGCCTTTTAACAGCTCTCCAGCAGCACTTAGCAGATATCAATGTGGAAGGACCAGAAAATGGATATGGCCACTGGATTGCTAGTACCTCAGGCTCAAGAAGTAGCATAAACTCCTCTGTTGATGTAAGTGAATTTTAAGCTCAAGTGGAATAGTGGGATGGGAGCCCCAGGTGTACTGAATTTTTTCTTCGAATTCCTCATTCTGTTCTGTAAAATGTATTACTGCAAGTCATGATTGTTTTCAGTTGTGTATTTAATTTCAAACTATTCACTGTCTAATTGGAGGCAACCTAAACATTTTTATTCTCTTGAGAGGAAGAGCTTGTAGGGAAGAACTTGCTGTAGTCATTCTCCAGCAGAATATATGTAATGGACAATTCTTTTCCTGTCTCTTCTTCACTCTGGGAATAATTTACTATAAAACTGGCATACAATTTCATGGGAATGCTCAAAATTGTCTCTTTTCTACAGCTGATATGTTGTACGTAGAATTTGGCTTTTAATTTGGATACAATTTATCATTAATAGAAATCCTTTCTCTCTAGATTTTCATAGCAGAGTGCTCAGTAATAAGGTTTGTTAAGCTTGCTTTATTGGATCATCTTTACTTTAGACAGATATCATTGCTGTCATTTGATAGAACTCTAAAAGAATACTTAATACTGTAATTAATGTTCTACTGAGTAGCAAAAAGTAGATTATTGTTTTGTAGTCTGTTTCCTTTCTTAATAAACTAGAGATGAAATGACATTATTTTAATGTGATTAATCCTGAGAGGAGTTACTTTTACAGGGTGATTCTCCTAATGGTTCAAGTGATGGAAAAGGCGTGAAGTCCCTGGTGAATAAAATGACGGTTGCTTTGAAGACCAAATCTGTGAATGTGAAAGAAAAAGTTATTAGTTTTATTGAAAATACATCTACTCCAGTGGACAGGTGCGTCATTTATATCTCACTGTGAATTAGCAGTGAGGAATGACTTCCCATTTGAGGTGGCTATTTTGTAAATGTGAAGACTGTGCTAATTAGGAAAAAAAGTTATCTTCCAGTTTCAGCTTTTAGATTTCCTACCCCTCTCCTCCTCACAATTTTATCATGACACAATAAGCCTACTGTGCTGCCTTAGTATTGCAAGACCAGTATGAGCAGCCTTTTCTCTTGAATGTTTATCTAGAATTTGTCACTGTGTGGTTAATTTGAGTTCTTATGTGCTGGTTCTGTATTCAGTCTAAAAGTCAAGAATGATTTCACTTTTATTTCAGTTCCTCCCCATCCTGACTCTAACGGAAAGGGTGAATGACAGAAGGATTCTAGATGGGGTTTTTTTGTTTGGTTGGTTTTGTTCTGTGTTGGTTTTTTTACTGCCCCATCCTGTCAAGTTGAGGTTAACTTTTTTGAAGATCGTGATTTTTCAAGTCCTGATGTAAAGCTGCTTTTCAAACCCAGAATCCACTCTTGTTCATTTTTTGTATCTTCAAGTAAAGCTGGGAACGAGAACGTGCAAACATGTTAAAAAACTTTCACAGTTGGAAGTCATCATTCCCAATACTTGTCTTAACTAGATAAAAGAATAACAGCTTTCATCTGTCAAAGCTTTAATTGAATAGCCTGTTTTAGAGTTCTTTAAAATGCAGCCTTTGGAGTTGTATGTTGCTAAGACATTGCTATTCAAGAATCTTAGAGAACTAGTGTTTGTTTGATAGCAGGATTTAAAATATGTGCCAAACGAACAGTAGTTTTTAGTAGTCTTGTACCTAATCAAAAGGTATGGATTGTTGCTTCTTTTGGGGTTGGAAAATGATTTTTTTCAAATTGTTATTATTATTTCACAATTACAGGCAAAAAATCCTTAAATAGCACTTGATAGTAGCTTTTGTTGTGTGAAGAATTCAAGTAAGGCTTATGTACGCCGTACATAGCACGAAGGATGGATCTTTTAGTGGAATTTTTACAAATATTTCTCTACCTCATGGCTAGCTGTCATGAAGCATTGCTTTTATTTATAAGCATCCTCCTTGAAGAAGATACATTGCCAATATAGAGCATTTCAATTATTTATCTAGACTTTTTCCTTTAAACTTTTTTTTTTAATTCTTTTGTTCTGTCCTCTGCCCCAATGTACTATAGAATACCTTTCAATATTCCCTGGCCAGACAGAGCAAGCCTGGAGCGGTAAGCTTGATAATTAAGCAGTCTGACTAAAACCACCTTTGTCGTATTTAGCATGGCATCACAATATTTGTAAGCATTGGTTACACTGACAAAATTGCTCACTTATTTTTATATTAATTTAGGGTTTTTGAGTATATTATATCTATTGGTTTTTACAAGTACTGGTCAGGGGACTAGAGGAAGAAAAAGAATGTATTGGCAGTGCTTTCTTCTCTTAGTTTCTGCTTTGTTATTTCTGTTCTCTTCCTTACTGTTGCTTTTTATAGAATTTTTTTTTTTTAGTTGTCACTTCCTATATACATTTTATTAGTGACTTGTACTAGTGAAAGACACCAGAGCAATTACTGAACAAATTACGGCTTAAGTTTTTAACAAGAGAGACTACAACTATGAAAAGGACTCCTTATAAACTGTTCATAAAGCATTATCAGAGCTGAGATATAACAGGGAACTCATATGGAAATTTTGTCTGGAAATCTGGAATTTTTATGCTTCTCATCACATGGTGATAGAACATAGTGATAGAAACAGAGGTGCTCATTACTGGGAAAAGGAAAATGCTGAGTTAGTAAGTAAATGTACCTTGCAACTCTCCCTCATCTTGTTCACATAACTACTGCATTTCACACAGATGTGGGGTCCCTTCACATTTGTCTCAGGTTTATTACCTTATAATTTTTTCAGAAATAAAAATTGTGAATTGAGGTTATATAAAATTGCTTGTGATAAATGAAGGATAGCTCATGCATAATCACTTTAAAACTTTGGTTATACTTTAGGAACTCTGTTATAGCTTTTGACCCTCATAGACTGAAAAGCACGAAGATTGGTGCTGGAAGAATTAATGAAGATTTAAAACGCTGTTTGGGTTTTCAAGGATTTTGGACCAATTCTTCTTTCAAGTAGTTTGCACATCATTTGAGATATGATTTACCCGTAAGCGTAACAGAATGGTGTGAGCAAAACCAACAGTAATGTTAACCAGTATTCTTAAAAAAAACAAAGTGGGAATATCCCAATAGCACATATAATCTATTTTGTTAATGTAGAAATCCTAAAGGTCATGGGGATTTCTCCCCACATTTTGTTGATCGGTTTTTAGAATATGGTAAGAAAGTGTTAAAATTCCAACTTAAAACACTTGGTGACTGTGTGTGATAACTGAAAGACACTTGAATCTGTATTTGTAACCAAGAAGTTTTGATATATTGAGATCATACTTCGGTTATTTTACTTACTCCTTTCACTCATATTGCTTATCTTCTTTCATTGGGAAGATGCAATAATAAATTTGCTCACACTATGGATCACTAGACTATTGTCTTAAAATTACAGCTCTTAAAAACCTGGAATGGCATTCTTTTCCCATCCATTCAGTTAGGTCCACTTCGTGTTTATCGCCAATATATTTCATTTTGCAGGTTTGCCACTAAAGGAAATTGCATTCAATTTGTAACAATGTAATGATAGCCTTCCATGCGAACAGGTTAAAGGATATCCATTTCTAGTTTAAGATGTTACCAGGCTTTTATAAAGTAGCTTTTTACTTTCTCTTGTCTTGACTAACTTTGATCTATAGACACCAATGAGATCTTCTCTTAAATCCTCTCTGTGTAATTCAATTTGACACTATTTAAATGTACTACTTCTTACTCAATTGGTTATGTATTACTAAAGCATATTTACAAAAGCCTCCATATAGATGCACTGCCCCCTTGAATTGTCAGTGTCATTGATGCTTATTGTCTTAAACACTAATGAGCATGTTTTTGTACGTGTATTTTTTGTTTCATTGTAGAATGCATTTCTGGTTTTTTCCTATTAAACATTTCCTTGTTTTGTCTACATTAGTAAATTTTAGCCATAGAAAATGTAGGTTTCTTTTTTAACTTTCAAATATACTTTCAGGTATACATAAGTACTAGCATTCATTTATATGTTACTAAAGAGGTTGCATCTCCAGCTTGGTTCTACAGTAGCGTGTAAACTGGAGTTTGTGAATATACTCAAAACAGGAACCAGGGCTTATAGTTTATAGGAAATACGAATACACATTATGGGGAGGGAGGTTATAGAAATTGAAATGGGGGAAAGGGACAGGTGTGTTTTGGATTTGGTGTTTTTTTTTAAACTACTACATGTTGCTGGTTCTAAAGGCTAAAATTGTGAAATCTTTAATTTTTTCAGCAATTACCTGTTTTGTGGCTTTCTGAACCTTTAGGTTTTCTCATATTTTTCAGGTATTCTCAGCAGCTGAGGGCCAGAACTTTTAATATGACAGCTGTGACCATGTAATCACAGCACTCTGAGCTGGACCTTTAAAATATCTCAGGATTTGCAATTGTTACGGTCAAACATTAAGACTCAGCTGTGTTTGTGTCATTTAATATGATCTGTAGAAATAGATTTAAATGTGACTTTTGAGGTCAAGATCTATGCAGAAATCCAAGTGATGCTGGGATTTTAGCAGTAGGAATTGCTTGACCAAGGATTTCAGGATTTGGCTCATGCTGGAGAAAGTAATAGTCAGGAAGTCAGAGTTTACACTACAGTGGATGCTTTATAATAACCCCATGTTGAAGTGGTTAAGGTATTTTGTTATCTTTTAAGGAATTAACCAGAAAAATAAGCTTCCAGACATATTAGTTAATAGTCTTCATTTTTTTCCCTCTACCCCAATTTGGCATCCTTGTAAAGTTGCCCTGACTATCCAGAAATATTTCAGTTTCATGCGAGAAACTTCATAGCGTGTTGTCAGTTTTCAGGTCTCTAATGTATTTTGTCACTTGAGAAGGTGACCAGAAGTTCTTTTTAAAACAAAAAAGTATTTCTTTGCACTCTGTTTGTTACAACAGTCAGCCTTGCCAAGTAACTGACATGCTTTCACTAACCAAATTGCTTGATGGGTCAGTCACAGCTTCCTTGCAGGCAGCTTCATGAAATTCTCTTGTCCTTCTCAGTTGCACAGTTGTGTTTACATTTTGCTAATATGTTATTGTAGGAGTCATACCATCAGTTTGAAAGTTACTTTTCTTCTCCCGTCCCATGTCCTCTCCTGTCCTTTTCATTGCCAACAGACATGTCAGCAGCAGTGACAGAGTAGGAAAACCCTACCGTGGTGTGAAACCAGTATTCAGCATCGGAGATGAAGAAGAGTACGATACTGGTACAGTAGAATATTTTTCTTCTTACCTAGATTAGCTTATTTAGACAAAATTACTAAGTTTGGCTAAATCATAAGAGTGTATTTTACATCTTTATCTTACAACATGACATTTTTCTAGCTATTATCATTGATCGTGTTTGTTATGGTGGTGCCTCGGACCAGCCAAGAAAGAAACACCCTCTTCAAATACATAGTAGCAGACTAAATAAAAAATATTTTGTGGTAGGCACCGAACAGCCAACAGGAAGAAATGGAAATAGATGGGTTTAGTGGATTGTTTGTGTTCATTTGTTATTTCTGTAGTAAAGATCTGTTTTTCTACACTGGTCTTGTACATGTAAACCTGCAATTGTACCTCTGTTACTCACGACAGTAAGCAAAACGTAAAGGACCTAGTTTGGCTGATAGATCTCAGGTTGAATCTCTAGTATTGGCAGTTAGTATAACGATCTGAATTTTTGAAGATATAGTTGGAGCTAGACTTAAGATGGCTAATGTGTGCACACCTCTTCGGTGTTTTGGACTTTGCTGTTTAGCATTGAATCTATTAATAATTGATTCATCTCTTAATATGCATGCAGAATGCTGTAGAAAAAACGTGCAATTTTTATTTAATTTTTTTATCTAGTTGAAAAATTACAGGCAAATCTGGAACACCACACTTTTCACGAAGGGGTTTTTTTTGAGACCAGTGCTAATGTTAGAATGGTGCAGACCTACTGCTGTCCTGGTTTTGTTCTGGTAGTGTTAGCTCACTTCCAACCATCATCATCTCACAAGTAACCGTTCTATGACCAAAAGGCATACTCTGCTTTCATGTGTGAAACAAATAACTAGACTAAGAATCTTTGACCTGCAAAAGAAATAATTTAGGAAGATTTAATGAAAGAGATTCATAGTTGTTTAAATAAGGTTGACGACAAACTGAATGATCATTGTTTGTCTGCTATAAGAATTGGGAAGGAGCAAAATGAAACTGTCACACAGAAGCTTTAACACTAGTAAGATACTTCTCCGAATGCCATGTAATTAAGTTTGCACAGTTCTTTGAGCATCCATAATAGTGTTTGACAAAGTCTATGTAATTTCAGAAAACCAGGTCCTCAAAGATGAATTGTCTAGAACATATTTTCAGTAATGGTTGTTTGCTAATTTCTACTTACATTTGCTTTTAAAAGCACTATTAGACTTAGGAAGTAAGCAGAATCACCGCAATGATTTGAATAAACAAAGCCAACACATATGAAGTGAAATATATGTTCTTTTGGTACAGAAGAATGCAAAAAGTGAACCTGTTTCTGTATAATTGTTTTAGTGGGGGTTTTGTAGTAAATAATTGCAATCAGCTATAATAATTGCAACCTGCTCTAGGTGGCCCTGCTTGAGTAGGAGAGTTGGACCAGATGACCTCCAGAGGTCCCTTCCATCCTCAACCATTCTGTGATTCTTTGCAATGAGGATGGATTTTTGTTCCATTCCTTTCAACTTTATAATTTATTTTTTCAGTGAAAACCTTTTCAAAAGTGTGGCTATAATTCTAAAGTGCTTTGAAATAAATAGTTTAACAAAATGTAGAAAACCGGCTTTGAAAAAGATGCTTTAAAGCGGTGTCCTTCAAAGTTATTTCTGGGAGTAATTTCTATGGATTTCATACAGTTCATTGTTTTAGATGACTAGATTGCTTAAATTCTTCTAATGTAGCACCAAAATTACTATGTAAATATAAGCGCCATATTCAGACATAAAACCAGTATATTGCAACTAAGTGATAACACTTGCAGGAGTTTCGACTGTTTCACAGAGGTCTGTGCTGAAAATCTTGGGTTTGAGTACGTTCTTAAATGTCCTTAGAAAAGGAGGTGAACCCGAAGACAATTTTTGCTAATGATCCAAGGTTATTCAAGGTAGTAAGGGAAGACTGAAGAATGGAAGGAGTCTCTTGCTAGTCTGAGTGACTGGGCAATAAAATGGCACATGAAATTCAGTATGATTTAAGGTGAGATGAGAAAGAAATTAAAAAAAACAGTTCTAGTTTCAGATACAAAATGGTAGACTAATTTGACTGTGTCCAGGAGCAGTAGGTTTATAATAAGTCAGTGCTCATTAGCAGTCAGAAAACCAAATCAAATGCTAGGAATTATAAGGAAAGGAACAGAGAATAAAACAGAGGTCATTATGTCACTGTATAAACCCATGGTTCACCCACACATTGAATATTGCATGTCTTGATCCTCTACCTCAGAAACAGTATGTTTGAACAGGAGAAGGTTCAGAGAGGGATAAGAAGGGTGAGGGAAGATGTGAAATGGCTTTCACAACAGGCATAACTGAATATTAGAATTTTTGTTATGTGAAATAGCGAATTTAAGGGGGGAAAAGTGGCCCACAAAAATAATGCCTGGCCTGGAAAGGCATCAACAGATGTGGCTTCTAGTTTCTTGTGCAAGAAGAAATAAACAAGAGGAGGCTTTCCTGGAATGTAGTTGACATGGTTTTGGTACTCCTTGCCAAAAGATATTGGTGTTGTAGATGGAAAAAGTTTACATGGTGTCGTGGTTTAGCCCCAACCAGCATCTGAGCACCACGTGGCTGCTCCCCCCCTCCCAGTGGGATGGGGGAGAGAATCAGGGAAAAGATTAACAACTGTTTAACAGGACAACAAAGGAAAAGAAAATAAACGAACAAGAAACCCCAACAATACCAACAACAGAGTGTACTTAGTGGTGCTTCCCAGCACAGGTCGCTCTGGCCTGGAGCCCCCAGCCTGCTCCTGAGCAGCATCCCCACCGGCACTGTCCCCCTCTATATAGTGAGCCTGAAAGTCAGATTGTATAGAATAGCCCCCTGGCCAGCTTCTGGTGAAAATTAACCCTATCCCAGCTGGAACCAGGACACATGGCTTCAAGGAAAGTCTGGACAAGTCCGTATAAGAGAGCTGTTAAACTTTCCTGAATGGACAAATCAGACCAGCCTAAGAAATCCCCTGAGCTGGAAATAGTTGTCTGCTGAGAAAGAATTAAGAGAGAAATATGAAATATGCATGCCTTTTTCTTTCTTCCCTTTGAACAATTGTTTATGGCTAGGTGGACCTTGGTTTGAACCAGTGTAGCTACTGTGGGTTTAAGTGAGTTGAAAAGTTATCTGATGTTGTGTGAAAATCTTTTCTTTTTTTTTTTTTTTTTTTATTTTTATTTTTTACCCTCTCCCTTCAAAATAGATGAAATTGATAGCTCCTCAATGTCAGATGATGATCGAAAAGAGGTCGTCAACATCCAAACATGGATAAATAAACCTGATGTGAAGTATAACTTCCCCTGTAATGAAGTAAAAGAAAATGGACATATGTTTCCCAGGTACTGGAATTAGTCCTAAGCGTAATGAAAATGTCTGTCTTGATACACAGTTTAAAAAAAAAAAAAAAAAGGCAATTAAGTTATTCTTTATATTAAACTAGGAAATGAAGGTGTGAAACAACGTAGAACAAAATGTTACCACTATATTTGCATTCTTATATTTGCAGTGTTAGAGAATGGTAATTATGTACAAAACCTAGTATGAAGTTTTGCTTTGCAAAACAAGATAGTAAGAAAAATATTCTCAGTATACGTAGGCTTCTTTTTCAAGAGCAGGTAGACCCAAGTACCTGTGGCTCCGGTTTTTCTTGTCTACTTGTCTCTGTGCCTTGTACTATGCACCCATCTCGCCCCTAAGATTCAGTGACTTTGTTAATCCGGCAAGAGCGGAACATGATGCTTGCTGTATTTTGGCTTCCCCAAAGAGTACAAATCCTGTTGAGTCTGGATAACATAAAATTATGATGGGCTTTCTCTTGCATCATGGTCTGTTCATGTCTTTTATCATTAATTTTATTTTCCCATTAGATTTATTTTATATGGTGTATGATTAGTAATCTGTTGTGTGATTTCTCAAATCAGTTGAAACTCAACTAGTGTGTTCCCACCACTAGTTGAACATGAATTCCTTCCATGAAGAAGGCAAAAGTGGGTCTTGAACTGAACTGGCAGGTCAGCATCTCCATGTTGGTGCTTGTACAGTGATTGACAATCATGGAGTGCCAGCATGTCCTTTTAATTTAGGTCCGATGCTCCGCATGTAGAGTTGCTGCTTTACAGATGGAGGGATGGGATTGGGGTATGATTGAAGGATTGAAAGAGAGGCTGGAGGCGTTTTCCCTACTCTGTGCGTGGCCTGACATATTACTGGTGGTTGTGATCTTTGTTGATAGCACTCATGGCTGTTGTGTTGAGGTGATGATGATAACTGCTTGCTCTGGTTTTGTATGCTGTTGAGGATGCCATGCTTGTTGTCAAAAATGGCTATGATACAGTACTCAAGGAAAATCTGAAGTAGATTGTAGATTTGTAGACCTTTCTAAATTACAGATTTTTAAAAGTATTAAAACTGTTTCTTAGATTTGGGAACTGTTTTATCTAGCTCTCTCCATGTAGCTTATTTGTAGAATTTAGCTTTCTAAATAGCTGATATTTAGTTCATTAGCAAATTTAATTTGTATTTTTGTTTTCCTTCAAGTCATCTCCTAGTAACAGCAACTCATATGTACTGTTTGAGAGAGATTCCATCGCGAAAGGGACTGGCTTACATACAGTCTCGACAAGCACTCAACTCTGTAGTCAAAATCACATCCAAGAAGAAACACCCGGAACTGATCACCTTTAAATATGGAAATAGCAATACTTCAGGCATAGAAATTTTGGCAGTTGAAAGGTAAGCCATCTCAGTAGCAGAGATGTAAGTAGTAATGATATACAGAATGCTGTCAACTGGAAATCAGGGGCATGCTGTAATTCCTAGAATTGAGTTCAAAAGGAATAGTTTTTATTTAAGAATAGATAATTCAGATGTGAGCTAGGAAAAAGATCTGCCAGCAGAATGAGGAGAGTTTACAAGACCCAGCAGAGAGGAGCTCCATCATCTGCAACAACAGTTGTTGGGGATGGGATGTGTACAAGTCTTAAATGAAAATGAAGTGGACAACTATCTGCAGCTAAAGTATGGTTTTGTGAAGAGTGGGATTTAAGAGAGAGGTCTTTCTTCTGTGGCATCTTTTTTGAGACATCTAGCTCTTCCTGTGCATTGTACAAGGAGTCCGGAAGCCTAACTTCAAAACTCTGAACCCCTGAAATCTGATTCCTGAAAGTTAGGTATTCCCATGCTCAGCATTTGCATGCTTAAGACTGGAGGGAAGTCAGAGGGATGGGTGTATTGTGCTTTTTTCCACTGGTGTAGCCTGTTGTTTCTTGGCAGTATTTTAACAAAGTTGCTGACATCAGTTGGACATTTTCTTCTTTTTCTTTTTTTTTTTCCCCCCCTTTCTTTTTCTCTCTTTTTGATCAATCTAGTCTAGTGGAAGGTATCCCTGCCTATGGCAGAGGGGTTGGAACTAGATGATCTTTAAGGTCCCTCCAACCCAAACCATTCTATGATTTTCTCATCCTCTTCCTCAGGGAGAACTGTGTGCAGTGGGTGCTCTGTTTTCACAAGAAGTGGGAGGGAGATGAGTTTCCTAGCTAACTAGGGAAGTTGTTCTGTGCCTGTTGGCTGCTTAAAATGAAATTAGTTTGGTAGTAAGCCAGACAAAGATAAATTAAAATGTTGGAGAGAACTTTGCTGCTTGTTGAATTACTTCATCACCACCTTGTTGACTGCAGCAAATCCAGAAGAGAAAAGATCATAAATAAATGATCTAGACCTATCTATGGGAATTAAAAAAAGAGGACTGCCATGCTTCAGTCAGACAGTGCATATCTGTGGAGATCTTGAACTGCCTGATCTGTACCATTCTCAATTAATGAAGAACTTTTCCTTTCCAGGATGGCCTGTGAAGTACTTGTCAACAATTCTAAGTTCACAAATGGAAAGTGTTTCATAGTATAAACAGGAAATAAATGTTATTTTCTCAGTAGTTTTTAATTTTAATATATTCCCCTCTTCCTTCCTCCTAGTTTGTGCCAGAGGAAAAATCAAAACAAGAGTTATGGAATGGCTACTCAAAAATTTTATAGTGAATTAATGATGGCTTTTTCTGATCTTTTTTTAAGGTATTTGATTCCAAATGCAGGTGATGCTACCAAAGCCATAAAACAACAGATCATGAAAGTATTGGATGCCTTGGAGAGTTAATAACTAAAGACTTTGTAGAGAACAGTTTATAAAGAAGCAGCAACCAAGATACTGTATGAGGACACAAGCTGACTGTTTCCCAACTGAATACTAACTTAAGAGAATTTTTCTGTTTGCTGATGGGAGTGCCTGAGTAGCAGGCTTAAGATAGGGTAAATTATTATCAATTTCTCAACAGGATTTTTAATTTTTTATTATTTTTTGTTGTTGTTGTTTTGAAGAAATGTTTATTATAAAGGTCAGTTTGTTTCATTTTTAATGCAGCCTTAACGTGAGCAATGTGCATCTTTGCAAGAGAAGATGCGGCTGGGTTCACATTAAGTGTGTTAAAGGAATGAAGCACTGCCAGATACGGAGAAGCGGTTGAAACCAGAATGGTTTTTAAATTACTGTCCCTTCAAAGTAAAATGTCTCCATTGCCTACAGTCTATAAATTTGATTTTGCTTACTGAGTAGTATCGAGGACTGATTAAAAACTTAGGTTTATGAACAGAGCAGATAAAAATCTTAGAAATACTGTTTCCTTCTCATTAAAAATGGTTAAGTCCAGCTTGGGCTGCAGATAAATGGAAAAAATGCAAGCAATTTGTAAAATTAACTTTTTAAAAAGTCTTATCCACTACTAGGTTAAATAATTAGAATTGGTGGTAAGGGTATTTTTAAATACCAAAATGAACTGTGCACAATAAGCTTTTACTACAGGGTTGTGGGGTTTTTTTTAATTATGCAAAATTTTACATTTCATAGGTTGAGGCTGTTTCTCTTGTAAAGATGAGTGTGTGCGCTGAAATTGAAGCTAATGCTTCATGACAGAATATGACAGTTGAAAACAAGTTACCTTGCTCCTCAGAAACAAAATGTCTAAGATGATAGTTAGACCTTTAAAAACCTTCAGTTCAGCACAGAAGTATGTGCTGATCAAAGGTGTATTCAGCAAGAAAATTAACACACACAAATAAAGTGAAGAGATTCAAGTGCTGTATACCTGTGATAAATGTATTCATTACCTGTTGCCTTCATTGATTCAAGCATTTGTTTATATTCTTTTAACTAACATCATCTAAATTAGTTAATGTTTGAGGGATGGCAGCTATGTGATTGGTTATCAGCAGCTTTCCACTTGTTCCAAGAACGGTTCCCTTGTTAAAAAGCTCAGTACAGGAATGTCCTTATGGCCAAGGTATAGCATCTTTGTAGACTGATGTGGAAACTACCAAAAACTGTGAAATAAAGATAATAGGGATTAGCTTTGCAGCGTGAAGTCTTCTGAGTATTTGAATCAAAACCTGTGAATTGGTACATCATCAGGAGGTAAAATAAATGAAACTGACCTTTATAAAAAAACCAGTTATTCTAAGTTATTTTACTAGGAATCAAGCTAGGGCACCTTAATTCTGGAACTAATTCCTTTTTTTTTTCTTCTTAGTATCTGAGTAAACACCAATAGAACTTGAACTGTTGAAGATATTTGCATGAAATTGCACCTGGGCCAACACTCATGTATTTATAATTTTGCCCAGCAGCTATTGTATTACATTTTCCTCTTCCTACTCCCTTCTGAAAATATCCTGAAGAGTCTTTGACTCTGTACCCTCTTCAGCAATGAGATTTTTTTCATGTAAAGATGTTTGTGTTACTGTTTATAAACTACAGTTGTAAATAAACCAGTACAATTTGAACATAACTTGTTCTGTCAGAAAGCACTTAGTTGCATACTGTGTGAATTCTCTGAATCAATTAACAGTTTTTCCTAAAGGTATTTTGTAAATGGAAGTGGATTTGATCTTTGGAGTGGAAGAAGCTGATAGTGGATCATAGGGAGCAACTGTCAGTGACATCTTAATGTAAGTATTTTGGAATTTAGACTTAGACTAATTTTATTAAATACTTTTGGGTGAGCCATAGTAAGCATTCGTAGAAAGGTCAAAATGAATTAACAAATGGTCAAACAATAGAAAGGGTCTCTGCATAAATTCCAGACTTCTCAGCGTCATATTTTTATATTATGAAAATGTTGACAAAAAGATACAACACATTTCTCCTAGTCATTGGGTTGGGGGATTGTGAAAAGTACACTCAATTGTTAAACAGGTGTATTTGGGTATTAAATATGAAAAGTGGGTAATGTGTATGCTTCTCTGAGGACAACAAATACAGACCTTCTAGGTCTACAGTAAGTAAAGCTACAGTAAGTAAGTTCTTAAATCTCTTCTGTGTAGAAATCCAAGCCATTAAGAGGCTAATTATTTGTAATTTTTAAGGCAATGTGCTAGTTATCAACAGATGCCTTATCTTACTAAGCTCAGTCCAAACTATGAATAATTTCAATAGTTTTTTATGCATCTCTGCCCACAATTTAAAGGCTACTTTTGCCTCATAGTGTACGTAACTGCAGTTAGTGTATTTATTACAAAACTTGTATTGCTAAGCAGAAATTCCAGTTATAGTACTGGAGTGACAGTTTTTGAAAAGAAAAATCAAAATAGTATGCTACTTCCTGTCCCTTTCATCTTCAAGGAATTGTTTTTAAAATATTTGCCAGAGGTTTACAGGCTTTTGTTTTATTTTGCATGCACTGCTGTCTATATTGTTGAATATAAGATGTCAGCTGCTATGTTGCTGGGGTTTTAATTTTTATTTTTGTTTATGTTGATGATAGAAATGAGGTCTGTAGCAGGAAAGAAACACTCTGTTCTCAGAGTAAGTTTTCCTGCCAAATGGAAGCTCTTACCTTTGTGTTTCATAGCCAGGGTCAGTGCTTCTGTGCTCACTGATGGCTCTTCAGTTGTCTCACAAATTTTTTTAGATTCTGATCTGTATGAGAATTTTTACAGAACTTTACATATATTACCCACCAAAAATACTCTGACTGTGGAGATGCAATTTTATTTACATTGCCTCCTCCAGATGTAAGTAAAGATGACTTGCTGTTCTTTCAGTTTAGTTCCTGTTAGGCCTTACATGTGGGTCTCAGCAGTGTTCGTAGCTTTTCCAACTGCATTTTGGCTGTAGTTTCAAAACTCTTTTTCAATATAGGCGTGGTCTACTGAATGGCTGAAAAGTTTCCCCTTTTGGGTGATAGTGTGTAACGTGCTTTTGGGTGTATTTAGAGTTTTCGGCTATTTTTCTTTTGAAACTTGAAAAATACATTGTATTGCTCTAAACCATGGGAAACTGGATTTTTAGCCTGTGCTTTTTGCCTTGAAGGGATGATACTGCTTCACTGCTTATTCTTTTTCTTGTTTTGTGCTCTGCCCCAAACCTTGTGTGAACTCGAGAGACAGCCATTCTTCGCCCCTGGAGCCCTGCAAGGTGTGCTGTTCAAAAAAAAAAAAAAAGTTTGTATATGCTGTTTCTACTACCATGGGCACAAGCAAAAGAGAGGGAGGCCTGCCAAAGAGCTGCTGCACCCCCTCCTCATCTGCAGTTGTCCGCTGCTGGTAATTCTGCCATCCTTGGCTTGGTCAGTTTGGGATGAGGTGTTCCCTTTAGTGCTCCAAGGGCCAGATTGAACAGCTTTTCTGTTAAAGAAAGGTTTGTAACTGCTGCAAGCAGTGGTGGTTGTGCATTTTATGGTGGTTGTGCACGTTTCCTGAAAGTGAACATGTGTGAGAGATTGATCACCCTGGGTTACCCATTTTGTTTTATCTTTGCCCCTTTTGCTGTCATGTGCTTTCAACTTGTGGAGATACTCTTGCATGAGAAATACTGCCTCTACACAACATGAATCTACAATTCTACAAACATGCCTTTAAAAAGCCCAAGATTGTAAAATACGTACATGAGGCAGCAATGTTCTGTGTTGAGTAAAGGGGAGCATTCGGTGTTTAAAGCTAGGAATATAAAAACAGCATGGCAGTTAGCATATTGGTTTGTACCTTAGGAGATGCTGTTCTGGTAAATGAAGACGGGGATGTCCCAGGTAAAGGAATTACCTGTAAACTGATACGGATGTGCTGGGACGAGACCTTAACAAATACAAGGTTGCTAGGGATTGCATAGGGCTGGGAAAATAGGATGTTGGCACATCAACTCTGTGGAGTGCCAAGGGATTTAGATGCACAGCTGTTTTTGCCAGGTGCTGAACTGGCACTGGAAGAGTACTCCCAGCTCCCTGCCGTCCCGTGGGGCTACGCAGGCGGAAAGGTTCAGGAGCAGTTTGGGCTCGGGGTATTTCCTTCCCCTGCTCGCTCCTGCTCTGAACCCGGGCTGCGCCGCTGCCTCGAGCTGTGTCAGCGAAACGGCATGGGGAAGTGCCGTGCAATCGGATCAAGGAACTAGCCAGACTTTTAAAAAGCGGTGTACGAGTCTTTTTTTTAAACGAATCCCGCCGCAGGGCCTGCTGAAGAGGCGCTCCCCTTTCCCGCCGGGGCAGGGGCAGGCAGAGCTGCCGCCGCGGGTTCGGCTGCGGCGCTGGGGCGGGACTACACTTCCCAGCAGCCCCAGCGCGGCGCCGGCACGCATGCGCCCGGGCGGGCCGCCCAGCCCCAGAAGGGAGGAGCCGGGGGCCGTGCGGGCATGCAGGCGGCGCGCGGAGCCATGGCCAGTGAGTGGCGGCGTGCGGCGAGGAACGGTTACTTCCTCTCGCGTACCTCTCCTCATCCTCGCGCTCCCGCCCTGCCGGGCCTCGGCCCCGGCCGGGGGCGTGGGGAGAAGGGCCGACATAGGGCTGAACCTGCCCCTCTAGTGGAGCTTCGGCCTCCCGCCCCGGGCCGCAGCTGGTGAGAGGGGCCGCTGCGTAGAGCCGGCTTCCCCACTCGCCCCGGGGCTCTCCGCGGAGTCACCGCCTCCCCTGTGGCCCCAGGCGCTGCCCTGAGCCGCTGCCGGCCCCTGCTTATCCCCACTGGGCCCTTACCCTCTCATTTGACCGTGGGGACGCAACCGGGGGCGAGCCGTGGGCTGGCTGCTGCCTGGGTCAGTGTCCCCCGGGGTCCCCAGTCCTAGTCGGAACTGAAAGGGCTCAGTCCTGGGTGCTGCCTCTGAGCCTTTGAAGGGGTGTAAAATAATGCAGGTACTAGAGGGAGCTGCCTTGGGCACTCTCGCTTTGCTACAGACTGGTGAAAACCGCTTGCCGTGCATCTCTCTGTACTGCTGCAATGCTCAGCTTGTCGAGAAGTTTGATCGGAACAAGCCAGATGTGCTTAGCTTCTGCTGTTTTCCAAAAAAACATGCTTCGTAGTGATACAAATACAAACCATTATTTTATTCTGATGCGCTTTTACCTGGTTGTGGTGTACATTGCTATAGACTATCCTAAGAATTGCTTCTAAAGAAGTTTTTGAGGCACCTTAGCAAGGCCAGAAGAGGACATCTTGGGCCTCTACAGCACTGTTGCAGATTTCTCTGTATTTCTGTTACTTCTACATCTCGACATTTTTAAACAAATCTGTGGGCACAAGTACATATATTCTGTTGTGACTGAGCTTTAATATTGCCCTTTAACAAACACCAAACCTGAGGCATAGGGAAAATAAGATTAATGGTTTCCTGGTGTTTTAAACATTATGGGAAGGAAGTTAGATAAATTTTTTCCTAGTAGATGCTCTTTTCCTTTTTTTGGAAAAGTGAATTTATGCTGAAATATAAATCTTTGAGTGTCCAATTTCTCTGAGCTAAAACACACTCCACAAATATGGGAAAGTTTTAGACAGACTCCTAGTATAGTTAACTAGGTGGACCTGAAAGCTAACTATGGTTACATCTGCTCAAAATCTCGGTGAAGCTTTGTTTACTCAATAAGCCAAATATTAAGAGTCGCTCACATGAAGAGTGGCAAAGTGAGCAGTTAATCATTTGCACGACTTCCAGAAATCAGCTGCTTAGCTACCAAAGTGAGAACTAAAGTAGGAAGAAAGATATTCTGCCTGACTGTTCCTGACGGGATCTCATCTTCACTTGAATCAGTTCCTCCTGTTTCCCTGACCACTGAGGCTGTGTTGCTGCTTTTTCTTTATCCTATAGTGATCTTTCACTGTATGACAGGGGAGTTTTCCAGAGAAGAGAGGTGCTTTGAAACTGAGGTACTTTTAATTTGTGAAGCCAGAGTGTTGGGTTTTTTTTAAAAAGGAGACAGTTCTACCTGATCAGGATGTGTTTTCCTACAGCCCAAGGTACTAGGAGATTCATGGAAGGAAGTCCCAGGGGTGTGCACAAAACCTGGTTTGATGTCTCCCACTGGTGTACTTCAAGAGCCTGCAAATATAAATCCTGCTTAGCCGCAGTAGAGACTGTTGATAACACTTGCAACTGTCTCTTGGCTAGAAACCAAAATGCAAATAAATGATCAGGAAAGATGTTACCTTTATTGTTTTTTGTAGCTGTTTCCCAGACCAGGTGTGATTTGAGGGATAAAAGCAAACTATTCCCATATTTGGTGCTTTTGGGATTATCCAATCTTTTAGTTTACTAGTGGCATTTTAGGACATGCAGTGCTCATTAGGTGACGGGCGCAACAAAAAGATAGGCTCACAGAGCGTGTAGGAAACTGCGAAGGAAGAAGCAGGTCTAGGTGACTAGTGGTCTCCCTTTCTGTCACACGGTATCTTACATTAGAACTTGGGCTGGGTACTGCCTAGGCTAAGTGTTACTAGCACGTGAACTCTGTGATCTTCAACCTGATCAGCATGATGGCGATGTATGGTTCCCATTAGCAAGCCTAGGTTTGAATGTTCTGCCTGTTTTAAGAGACTATTTCCAGACTCATAGACAGACTGCAGAATGAGTTGGAAGTGGTTTGTGTGTATGTTAAAGTATAAGCAAATTTATTTTGTTAAATGCTCATTAGTGAATTTGAATTTTGAAGAGTTTTTCCTGGGGGAATTCTGCTGACTAATTTTTTCTTTTCTGCCATTAGACTTCCGCCTGGCTCTTATTCAGCTTCATGTATCTGCTGTTAAATCAGATAACCTTCAACGAGCCTGTGGACTGGTGAGAGAAGCATCAGCTAAAGGGGCAAACGTTGTGGCTCTACCTGTGAGTAAAGATCATGGTCTACTTAGCACCTATACCTCAAATCCTTGGAAACCTCTTTCTAGTGTTACTCATGCGTTATATATTCCTATTTCTCTCTGGATAGCTTAGATGCTGTATGAGACTCCAAAATAGGAAAAAACCAGGGGTTCTGTCTAGCAGCACACCTAAGAGGGGGGAAAACAAGAAGCAAAAAGAAAAAAAAAAAGGCAGGTTTGTTTTTGATTCTGGTTAAGTTTGTGCTGGTTTAAATCCCAGGCAATTCCATCACTGATATGTTCTGAATTCACAAAAGTGACACTGTGGTTTGAATCTTTGCAGAAGCCTTCCGTGCTAGAAATGTAGGAAAAGGCGATTTTCAGCTAAAGAATGTTGATATGAAGATGAAAGAAGACAGGTATACAGTGACTCTCTTTGCCATAATCATTCCAGATTAGATCATACATGAGAAACAAAATAGACTTAAGATGTTTCCAACGGGTCATTTGTGGCTGAATTATGATTAAAACACATTTCTCTTGTGACTTCCTTGTATGGGAACATAAATAGCCACTTAAAATGACTGATAATTTCTGATTTACTTTTTGGACTTCAGCCATGATTACCTTGCTGAATTTTCACACTGATGAGTGTGCTGGCAATGAAGTGACCTTCCTAGTGCAACTTAGAGCTTTTTTCCTCTCTTCCTGGGAGTACGTGTGTTACCCCTGTGCCCTGCAGCACCTGACTCAAGAGTGCAAAGTTCTTCTCTGGGTGAACTTTTGGTCAGAATGTTTTCCCTCCTGCTGTCACAGGCGAAGTATTATGCAACCTTCCCAGCTCCTCTGTGCTAACACAGCTCTTGTGTTGCAAATGTGACCTTTGATTATACTGACTGGGCCTCCTACATTGAGATTATCTATTATTTGCTAGTTTCATCATGTGTACAAACATTGAGTTTTCCAGACCTATTTAGTTGAGATACTCACTTTGCCAATGATCATTATGCTTTTAGAGTAAAACTTGTCAAACAAGGGCAAGGTTTTTCACAGACTTTTGGGAGGTAAATTTTGTATTGGCATTAGGATGTGGGCATGAAATGTTCTCTTCCCTCCAATTTTTTTTTTTAAAGATACACTACATAAAGAACAGAAGTAACTTGCACTGACTACAGAGTCTACACCTCTATAGAGGCATATGGCAGTTTTCCTGTGTTAGCCTTGATGTGTTAAACTTTTTTCATTTCTGAACGAGGAAAAATTTGTGAGAGAAAATTTGTAATGTTTATAGAAAAAGAAATCAAAACAGAATGCATTTGAATCTAGAAATTGATAGAAAGCAATTCAAAGATCTGTCCCTGTATTCTTTCCATTTTGGAGAGCACAGGACTAGGTGATCTGTGCAGACAGTCTGCAGTTTTGTTCCAGCATCAACTTATGAGCGGCCCCATGCACTGCTGCCGCAAGCTTGCACAGAGATCTGCCTGTTCTCGTGAGCTGATGGTTTCAGTACCACCCACGTTGACAGTGCAAGTGGCAAGATGAGGGTGGAGGCAGCTGGCATTGCTTTCATTTCCTCAAAGTTCAGTCCAACTTTCAAAAGCCTGGGAAGCTCATTTGACAGCCTGCGGAAACTTGCCTTCCTGCCTCTTCTATCTACAAATCCTGCTGTGGGTTAGCTGGCACCTGCTGGCCCAGTGTCTGGTTCTGGTTCAGTTATTCCAGTTCGGTAGAATCTACTGCAGTTGTTAAGAAGTTTGCTTGAGCGGTTAAGGTATAAATGTTTGTTGTGCTGTTCACAGCTTGATATTTTTTTTTGGGGGGGTTGGGGGGTGTCTTGTTACAACTTCCAGTGAGCAAAGGTAACAATGGAGGCAGATGCTTGGGCTGGGAATCGCTTGCCGAAGAGTAGGTGCTGGTACTGTTTGATAGCCTATCTGTGGCCTTCAGCTGTACCCCTTTAGGGGACATTTTTTGTGTTGGGGGTGTGTCTCACGTCCTCACAGAGCTGGCAAATATAACGCAGAATAAAAGTTCTGGATACCTTGGGCATCTCAAATACCACTAGCCACCTAGTTTAGGCATCTAAACTGCTCTGTTAATCTTACCGTCTAAAGATTACATGGCTGGTTCTGAGGGATAGCAAATCTTTAACTAGACCCTAGCACAGAAGACACTGTTCAGTTGTGAGGACGTGGTGTTTAAAGGATTGTTTTAGGGAAAGAATACGTAATTTAGAGAAATGCATGCTTTTGCGAAGGTCCTTTTAAAAATGAAGAAATCATGGGCTGTGGACGAGCATGAGCATTTCACAGTTTTGAGAGGATCTTTTTAGCTTGTAACTTGTCAAATGAGCTAGGTGGCACTTGGTTCATTGTTCTGATGAGAACATCCCTCGTGATCTTGCTAAGTCTAGGCTGATAAATGTGCTAGCCTTGTTACTTGCAGCTTGCATGATACTTCTAGTTCATATTCTGTTTGGCACGTGTTCACACCAACACACCCACTGCATTTTCTCTAATTGTTAAGGTCCTGATATTTTCTGATTTGCTTATGGAGCTCCTGTAAACGAAACTCCTGTAACTAAAGATTGTATGAGAACATTGATAAAGAGGAGTTTGAAAGGTCAAGTACGTCTCCTTGCAGTGGTGTTACTGGATTTTAACTGTTGTTTTTTCCCCCCTAATTCTAGGAATGCTTTAATTCTCCATATGGAACCCAATACTTTAAGGAGTATGCAGAGAAGATCCCTGGGGAATCAACACAAAAGCTCTCAGAAGTTGCAAAGGAGTGCAGCGTATATCTCGTTGGAGGTAGTTTACTCTTAGTGACCATGTCATTGAGGGAAAAATGGGCAATGTCTATTAGTGCCATTGGATCAAAATTCCATATAATACAGTGGGGAAAATCTTTGTTCTCGCCTTTACAAAGGATCCATTCCAGAAGAGGATGGTGGAAAGCTGTATAATACATGTACTGTCTTTGGGCCTGATGGTGCTATGTTGGCAAAGCATAGAAAGGTAAGATGGCACAATATTGTTATTAAAAGGTTTCTCAGCAGTGTTGCACAAATGATTTCATCTGTGCCTAAAGGTGATGTGAATTAGTAGAATCTTGCATTAATAATAAGCTGTGTGCTGTCAGTAAAATCACATGTAATTTTTATTTGGGACATGTAAACACCCCTTCCAAAGATGGTCATAAATTTGTTCTGGATAAGGATGACAAAACACAGAAGGCATAATTGGCTTTTCCCGCGTGCTGGGAAAACTGGTAAAGAGTAAATCCTGATCCAACTCATCTGTGTACCTTGGTCTAGGTCTAAAACATAGTGCCACTTAAGTGGCACCAGGATTTTCCCTCAGGTTTCCAATGGATTTAGCCCTTCTGTTATCATCAATACTGTTCTTTACATACTTTGTGTGCTATACATACAATTAGTGCAGAGAACTGAAGTCCAAGTTCCATAGTTAAGCTGTGTCTGCTGTTTGTGGTAGATGCTTGCTTACTGTCATCTTCCACCTGGACATTGGTTTGTGCCTTCTGAGAAACTACCTCCTATTCATAACTGTAGAGTGTAGTTTCTGTTAATCTGACTGTGCATACAGGTATCACTCCTTCGGTGAACAAGAGCTTATGTTCTTCAAGGAAAAACAAAAAAGAGAATGCAAGGTTACTTGGAACAAATGAGGTGGTGCAAAACACCTCTGGGGTGCAGGTATTAATTTATTCTGTTGACTGATTCTACACTTAGCTACACTAGTAGATCACTTTCTGAAGTACTACGTTGCCTTCCAATTATCTTACCACACCAGTCTGCAAGCCTAGTAGTTGTTTGTAGAATGAGTGCAGGCTTGTACTGTGTAAATACGAACGAATAATAATAGGAAACCAGCTGTATTATTAGGAAACTCCAGTCAGGAACAGAATCTTCCATTGCAAGGGAGGGATAAAGACTGTCTGCAGGGGCTAAGAGGCATCTGCATAGATGAAGTCATGGGAACTTTGACTTGTGAAGGTATTTTCTAGAGAAGTTTTGCAGGAATGGGACTCAAATCTTAGAGAGGAAAATATCACCTGCTTTAACATACTTTAAAATCATGCTGACAAATTCAAGACATTTTATATGTATCCTTTCTTTTCTAAAATTACTCATTAGAACAAGATATCTAGCTGTTTTGCAGGGATTCTTTCCATGAAGACGATATAGAGCCATGCTACAAATTACTTGTTATATTTCTAGCTATTTTTAACTACTCTCTATTACTGCATGGGAGAAGAACAGGGCATTCTATTTGGTAAGCAATATAAACGTTTGATATGTGCGTCACTTGGGTCACAGGGATTATATGTGTTGTTTAAAATGGCCGGTCTTTTTTTTTTTTTTTTCTTTTTCCCCCAGATAACTTTAGACATGTATATTTCTGTAAAGAAGAAAACTCCTTTAAATCATCTTTGGGAGATCTCAATCTTAAGCAATGTTTAGTTGGGATCCTGACAAAAGAGTACTCTAGATGAAAACACATGCCTAATAGAAGGAGGCTCAAATACTAAGCAGAGAAATTGTTATTAATTGTTATTAATCATACTATAATTACAGGTTCATTTGTTTGACATTAATATTCCTGGGAAGATACAGTTCAAAGAGTCTGAGACGCTGAGTCCAGGGAATAGTTTCTCCATGTTTGATACTCGTGAGTATAAGACAAGCCCTCTCTTTAAGGAGCTCTACCACAATAACTCTACAGTCATTCTGGAGTTCTCTTCCCCACTAATGGATTTTTGGACTATCAGATTTATATTAGGCATTTGACAACCATGGCAAATATAGTTTAAGTTTGTGCCAAGTGCCTGGGTCACTTCTGAAACTTTTAAAACGGCAATTTGATTGCAAAACGACAGAGGAGCAGAAAGGGTTGAAGCATACATCATGGCACTTCCCTTAATAAACAGTGGTCCTATTGATTTGTTAAAGAGAAGTCACTGTATTTTTTTTTATAGCAGTTACATCTTTAAAATGGTTCTTCTAAAACATGGCTTGGAAAAGAATATACGTAGCAAACAGCTACATTCGCACATTGTTTCATGTGAGGATGATATAATAATGGAGACAATTAACTGTAAATCCCATTCCAACATTCTTGAATCAACCACATCAGATAAAAAAGCAAGACAGCTACTCTCCCTCCTCCCCCCAACAGTGTTCAGAAATTAACATGTCCTGTTTACTGAGCTCTCCGAAGAGTCTTGTCTCCCACGGTCACTTTTTCCTCCTTGCAATGTGCATGCTTTAAGAAAGTACATGACTGATGTTTCTATAGTCCATGAAGAGCTGTGAGTGCTTTCTTTTCTTGAAAAGAAAATAATTGAAAAACCTGCAGCTAAATCAGAGAGGAATACGTAACACACAGACCTGATATAACATGATTTTGTGGAAATGGCTGTTTTTAAAGGGTAGATAAGACTGCTTCTCGCAGTCTTCCTCTCATCATGAAGCATGAATTCTCCCCCACAAATAGCCAATGCTTGTTACAGATAAGGATACACATTTAAATATAGCTCCTCTTGTTACTGTGAGACATATAAAATAACAGCTGGCAGGATGGCTACAGGGAGTCTTCTGATTGCTTTTGTGTACTTACGATAGCGTTATGACTGTTGTTTCTTGTGTTTTGAGAACAGCATACTGTAAAGTGGGACTGGGCATCTGCTATGATATCAGATTTGCTGAGATGGCTCAAATCTATGGACAGAAAGGTGAGGCTGGGTCACCTAATGGAGCGTGGTTAGCCCTAAGGCCTGAACGAGGCAGGGCCGTTTCAGGGTGGTACGTACTGGGCAGTCTGTGCGATCAGGCACTCTTATCCTCGCCCAGTAACAGAAAATGCATCTCATGGCCAAGACTTTGTTAGTCAAATGAGTGTCTGTTCTCCTTGAGTAAAGTAACAATGATTTCCTGATACGCATTTGCTGCTGGAGTGACGGAGATGGGTATATTCCCCACACTTGGTAATGTATCGCAGGCCTTTGCTGACATAATCACCTGTGTCACGCGTGGACAGGCTCTGTTTGGTTCTATTTTGGGCAGAGGTCGGGAAGTACTGAAAGAAACCTTGCCCTGAGTCTCAATGTGAAGGGCCACTCTGGGGTAAACCATCTTCCCCTTAATGATGGTTGGGTTCTAATTTTCTTTTAACAAAGGTTGCCAGCTGCTGATATATCCAGGGGCTTTTAACCTGACAACAGGACCAGCTCATTGGGAACTGCTACAAAGGGGACGGTAAGAACACAGTGACAGCTTATCCTCCCGTTCCAGAGGGAGTTTTAGTGTGCGGAACTGAACTGTTCTTGTGTTCCGAATGACACTATGCATCAGAAGGGGTGCTGCAGGGCCACTCTGCTATTGGACCTGCACCATTCCTCCCGCCTTGCATGGGGCACCAAAACGATTTTGCTGTCAAGGAGAAAAGCAGGAAATGCTTATCCTGCACTCCTGCCAGCCCCTCCGCAGTTACGCCCTTTCAAGGACTGTTTCCCCATGGCTCTGTAAGCACCCATCGCACACAAACTTCTAGACAGAAGAGCCAATAACCATTTGAGAACTGCTCTAATTACAGATAGAAATAGACCCTGAGATTCCTGAATGCAGTATTATTTATTCATTTGGTCAGCTTCAATCAACTTTGCTACATTCTGAATGAACATGTAATTCATTCTACCCACTAACTCTGGAGCAGGTGCTAGAGACTTCTCTTTCCAGGCTCTGCTTTCTCTGACCTTCATATCATTTACAGTTTTGGCTAGTCCTCAGGAGGATATATAGCTTGCCCTTCAGAATGAATTCTTTCTCTTCTGCTTAGTTAATTGGTGGTATAAAAAAAAATTCTACTCACTTTTTCCCCCCTCTTCCCTCATCTTTCTGTGAACACAGAGCTGTTGATAATCAAGTCTACGTAGCTACCGTATCTCCTGCTAGAGATGAAAAAGCATCCTATGTTGCCTGGGGACACAGCACTGTAGTAAATCCATGGTGAGTTCAGCAAAAAAAAAAACCAAACCCACTATTTCATTTCCTCAAAGAACACCACTGCTTTGACATAAGAAAGAACAAGAAGAATGTCTTCATCTAGATAAGAGACATATTCTTACTTAAGCAGAAGTCATGCAGGCGCAGAGGAGGTAAAAGTGACCAAATCTTCAGGCAGTTATTTTTCTTTCAAATAAATCCACTGAGAGTTCTCTTCCAGATGACTGCAAAGTATGAAAAGCTTTATCTATGTCTTGAGCTTTTAACTTTATATGATGAAAGCAGTGACAGAACTGCTTTCTGGGAGACATGATAAATAATGTTCAGTAGCTCATGCAGAGTAAAAGTATACTCCTATTAAAAGCCAGTAGGATCTGAAAGGAGAAAGTGTTAGTCTTTGCCATATATGGCTGTCCCTGGTGAAGCTGGCTGTTTCTTTCCCCTTGGGGTATATTGCATGCTCATGTGCACTGGTTCTCATTGTTACTCTTACCATGATTCTTGATCTTTGGAAACATGTTAAGTATGTATATGTCACATATAAAATGTGCTACATATAAAGCATGGAAGCCATTTCTGTCATGCTGGAGTTATGAATTATGGTGCTATTTTTAGGGCAGCCCTGTCTTTACAGCTATAGACATCAAGGGTAGGAACTCCCTTTTGTACAAACAGCAGCAACTGAACTGATGCCTTGAGACCTGTGTTAATGCTGTGAACAAATGTGCTTAATTTTACAGGGGTGAAGTCATAGCTAAAGCTGGGGCTGAGGAAACAGTTATATACACAGATATAGGTACGGGTAAAGCTTTTATTTTTTCCTGCCTTCCTTCTTGAGTACAGGTCATGAGACTTAAGGAGAGACAGTTTTTTAAGTCTGTGGGCTTGCTCATGCAATTACAGATGACGCAGCGTCCCCAACCCTTCTCCACCTTTGCTAGATTAAAGCAAGAACAAGCAGCATTTGACTGTACTCTTCCAGTTTCCTTACTTATGAGGAAGCTTCCACCTTAAGAAAGAGCAAAGCTGAGGCTTCCTTCAGCCCTGGCTGCCCAGTTGCAGTGCCCCGCAGACCCATTCTCCGTGAAAGCTGCTCTTTTCCCTGCCTTACCTCAGAGCAAGTCAAGAACGTTCCTTTTTGACTGCTGTTCTAATAGCTCTTTCTCCCCCCACCCCCAGATCTGAAGAAACTCGCAGAAGTACGTCAACAAATTCCTATTTTAAGCCAGAAGCGTTGTGATCTCTATGGCATAGAGATGAAAAAGTGAAGCTGGGTCAACAGGGAAGGTTCAGTTGGCACAATGGCTGCTGCTTTCATCTTCGGAAGGATTCCCTCACTAGTTGCTGCACGCTCTACTGCTAAATGTGCCAGTTAATGAAAAAACAAAAACAAAACACGTGGTGGTGTAATTGTAAAATTGATTAAAATACAACTTTTATATCTCCTCTCATACTTTAGCATTTTATAGTATTTTACAGCTAGAATAAAGGTGGAGGTGAAATCAGTTCAACACAGTAGTAGTTAACATCATTGCTTTTTATGCATCACAATGTCTTAGTTACCTTTTGGGGGCTTTTTTTGTAGAACATACAAATGGGAACCTTGTTCTCTCTGGAAATCCTCTGAAGGATATTATGAATTTTTCAGTGAATTATCAGATAATCCAGAAGCATAATTCTTCCACTTGGGAAGCTTAAAATTTAACACACTAAGCAATACTGCTCTGTACTACTTGGCGACCACACAAGAAGCTGCCAGACAGAACTACTACAAAAGAAGAGTCTGTAACAGGTTTTGGTTCACATGTCTTGCCTGGAATATATCTATGAAATTCTCCTTATTGCAATTCCTGTTTCTTGCTGAAGTGATGCAAGTTACTGTTTTGTTAAAGGAACTCACGTGTCACCAGACCTTTGCCCTATGTACTGCTTTGTTAATAGAATGTCGGAATGGGCTTTAACTCTGCTGCCTGGCAGTCTTGCCCTGAAAAGGCTGAGCGGAGTCAGCCAAAAGGGTTAGAAAACTGATCGAGTCTTTCTGCCCACAGTCTCGCCACAGACAGACAGACAGGTACTAGAATCGCATGATGTTTAAATGCATTATTGCTACCAAAGGCCAACTCCCATCAGCTGCATGGGAAACACTCCTTACTTCGTTGCTCTTGCTGAAGTGACTAACAAACTAATTATTAAAGATGGCTTTAAAACACTTAAAACCAGCCTAGCATTGTGTAGTTTTGTTGTTTGTTTTTTCTTTCTTAGAAGGAAGACACCTTGGTACTTCTGATGTAAAAAGATAAGAATTCACCAATGGCGGTTTCTTTTTCTCCTTGGGATGAAAAAAGCAGCAACTAGAACTATCCAGCCTTTCCCACGAGGCTTTTAGTTTTCCAGCAGCAAAAAGGATACAGCAATAAGGCTAAAGGAGATTTCAAAATACAAAAACAGGAAGAGGTGGTTTTGTCTCACTCTAGCTAACTCCCCCTTTCCCCTCAAACCACTTTACCTTTTTATTCCTGTTTAGCCACCTCCTCTTCCCACAGCTGCTCTTGTGGCTTTTTTTTTTTTTTTTAATGTTCTTTTGGCTTCTCTGGAACGAATGAGGTGTGTGTTTTATAGAGGAAATCTAATGGTTAAATTAAGCCAAACCCTGAGGCATCCTTCCCTTCAAAAGACAGGTCACACCATTCCACTCAGTGGCATTATCTATTCCAGCAGGCATTTTTTGGTCTGTACTTTTCACTGCATTTTGGTGTACATACTGTACTGGAACTCTTAAGAAACAAGCCACAGAGCATAAAGTGAAATGAAGATTTATTTGTTGAAAAATAAATATAAAAAATTAACAATTTACCATTTGAGTCAAGTCTCCTGCATTAGATGAGCACTTCCCCCATACTCAACAATTGGCATCCATGATGGCCGTCACTGGGCTCCAACTTCTAAATCATAGCAACTATTATACATCCATTTTTCTAAACTACTCCATCTGTCTTTCCCTCCCCTCTCTACACTCATTTAACATGCAGCAGAGCAGGAACTAAATAATACCTCTGGAGGATTAAAGTAGTGCAGGATTTTCATGGGCCGACCACTTACTTTTAAAAATGCGAAGTGCAGTCTGCAACAGACAACAGAATCCGTGGCCTGGACCCTCCTCCCCTGGAATCCCAACTGGAGAGAAAGGATGAAAATCTGTACTGAGCTACTTTGGTGAACTCAGCTGAAGAGGTAACATGAGCTCAGTCCTCTTCAATCTGTCAGAACAACTTCTAAGCACCTTGTTTTAGTAGGATGTTTTAGGGGTCTCCAGTGCAATCCGCTCAGAAGCGATGATACAAATGGACTGTGAATTCTTGGGGGTTTCAGTGAAAAAAGTACACAATCAGTTCTCAGCTAGGTAACACTTAAAGCAGTCAACACTCAGTCTCTCTGTTGGTAGAAGACAGGCACTTTAAGTATCCATATTATACATATGAACCAGTATTCTGTAAGTATAGAAAACCAGCCAGTAGCAGCCCTGAAATAGCTCCAGAATTTCAGCCTGCAAGAATTTTAATTCTTTCTTTTTAAAGAAATGGCAGTGTTATTGCCACTGCAGCTGGGAAGCCTGGTTAAAGCTGCTTCTAAGCTGCTCTTAATAGTTCCAGAGTAAGTTACAGTACAGCTCCTTAGTATATGTTAGTTCCCCATTCACTTTCAATCGGCAATGAGATCCTAGTAATTCAAGTCACAACTTCTAATCTCCATTTTGGCAAACTTGTCTCTAATGTGAACAACAGGGATTTTACATGACGAGAATTAAGATGCAAGACAGCTCTGTGTACAAGCAACTTCCCAGAGTCTCCAGGATACACCAGGTTTATCCAAGCCTTCAGTACTAGCTTCCTACATTATTTCAACATTTATTTTTTTTAAATAGCAGTAATACTTGTTTCACTTCAGCTCTCGCTCCCTACTAACGAAAGCTTTTCTCAAAGTTCACATGCACAGCTGGCTTAAAGCAAAACCTCAACTCTATCAGCCATTTAAAAAACTAAAAAAATCCCTTTCACTAAAGGGATTCACCTGCATACACACATTAACAGGGCATCAGCTACTCCGATTCCCAGCTTTCCTGGCTGGATTTCCTTTCCCCTGTAATCTTCAGCTCTCAAGAGCATACCTCTGTGGGCGATGGAAGCAACTGGAGATAACACTTGTTAATTCCATGTCTCCTCCTCATTTTTTCTTAAATGTTGAAGTGAGAGAAAATGACAGGGAGTCAGTCATTATTAGTTCTTCCTAGACTCAGAGAAACCTCAAATAAGCACAGAGCACACCACTGCAGAGAACGCTTTCATCAAAACCTGTTCTTATACATGTCAGAGAGAGATACTTGAAGGTAATATTTATTTTTTCAGTTTACAGGTGATACGTCATTTACAAAAAAAAATTACAGACAATGCATCCTTTCAGTGCAGTTTCAAACTAGTTCAGGAACAGGCAAAAGTCTGTGATGATTTGGAATGCTAGTATTTGACAGCACATGCTTTTTTCCCTTAATTGATTGGGTGGGGTAAGGAATGGAGTACAGGTAGGGTGAAGAAGAGAAAATGCCAATGTAAATAAGGCCATGCGAATAAAAACTCCTCAGGAGAACAGGACACATCAGTCAGTCTGGCATATTTTTGTTCTCAGGTAATTGATGCAGAGACTGGAAGTTCCAGAAGACATTTGACACTTGTTATGTGCAGTGCCCTTAGAAGCTGCCAGTACCTTCCAACGGCTTCAATTCTACACCAACGCTGCGATTTCGGATCACCTACTGAGCTAGCTAAAATAGAATGATTAAATCTTTATGTCTACTTTCCACCATTTGAATTCTCAACTGTAGTTGCTGGGAGAAAGGAAGGTCAAGTTGAAAATACAAGCTGCTGCTATGTGGTGGCATAACTAGGGAACAAGACAGTTTGACCACGGCATGGTTAATTTCTTTGAAAAATGAAATACATCAGACAATTCAGCACAAGCAAATCTACAATTTCAGGATGGAAAGAAGCCCAAATTAGTGTATTGTAAATTAAGCTACATCAGGTAAGTATTTGCGTGAGGTTTATCCAGCCACATCAATCCAGGGAGAGGCAAGATGGACTGACTGACTTCCGTACCAGAAAGATAAACCCAAAGCAAGAGAGCCCTCGGTGAAGTTCCTAGCTAGAGGAAGACTGTTTATACTAGTATGTAATTATTTGCCAATCTGCTATTTGCAGAACAGTTGCTTCCTTTCTTCAGTATTTGTGATCTTGGACAAGACAGGGTCTAAAGAACAAGGAAACCAGTACAGATTCTAAATCCATTATTTGACGTTTTAGCCGATGCTTTGTTCCTTATCTCACTTAATCCTGCAAAGGGGCTATTACAAGGAGCAGATCAGAACACAGCAGTCTCTAGAGACTGAAGAGAATGTAGACGGTCTATTAGCTGTTACATTTAAGCAAGAGCGTCAGAGATTACAAAGATTATATGCAAGCATGACCTTACCTTGGCAGCGCTACTCCCAGCAGTGCTTTCTGTTCTTCAAAGTCCCTCCGAACCCTCCAGGGCAATTTCCTGTGACATTCAGGCAAGGACTGCTGCACAGGAACACGGCCTTTCTTCCAGTACAACCCGCACTGAAGCAGTGTTACCTGAACGCTTTCCCCAGCCAACCTTTCTACTAGCTCTCCTATACAGTATGCTAGGGCCTTCTGGGGTGAGAGATAAGGACTATCAAATTAATTCCCTAATAGCTGCCACAGGACTATTTCTAACTAAGTTATGCAGAGGGTGGGAGGGGCTTTAAGGGAAGATTGTGCATGCTTGCATATATTTACAGGGATTCTCTCCACATCTACTGGCTTTAAAAACCCCTCTATTATTAAACAGTTTGAAAATTAATGTTTTCCTTTTTGCAAAATTAAAATCAACCCTCAAGGATTAATTGCATATAAAAAAGAAACCTATTTTACAGAACTGACTAGTATTACCTTTAAAATCAACAGGAAAAAAACCCACATGCTGTAATATTGTTTGGTAAAGCAAAAATCGCCCACAACATAATCACCCAAAATGAACCAGTGTGAAGTTTTTATTTGCATGGCCAAAATATCTTCCTTTTGTTCCCCTGCAACTTTATTTCCCTTAACACGCTTTAAGGTTTTTGCTGCAGAAGGAACAAGATGCAATACTGCATACTTCCTTGAACAACCACTCCCACAACACCTAAACATTTAACAGATGTAGCAAATGACAACACCACGAACGGGAAAAAACTAAGTTCCACCATTCAACATGGTCTGCAACAGCGTCTTTAGGGCTGGGTGAAGTGGGCAACTTCACTTTAGAAGGTCATTTCCTCCTCGTTTCTTTACAGTGTTGGTGGTTTCAATCCATACTTCTTTGCAACTTCTGTCTGGGCATAGGCAGCATCACAGAGTGAGTAGAGGTGGGCCATCTCCATTTCAGATTTGGCCAGGTTGATAGCTTTGTTGAACATTTCAATGGCTTTATCCAGATTACCTCTGAAATAAAGCAAAATGTAGTCCGATTAAGACTGGCAAAGCAATCTTTTCATCTCTACAGCATCTTTTTTCCTTCAGGACATGCACCCTCCACTGCTAACAACAGCTTAAAAGGACTTCAGGAGGAACCACCACAAGAACTTGCGATGAGGACGAGCAAACCGAGAGAAGCTGTTACCAAGCTTAAGCAACTAGGACAGCTGTTAAACAGCTTTCCTCTTGAGAGCTCCCGTGGGTGGCAGTGGGGGATAAAATGTTCTCCACAGGACACCAAGTTTACTACAAGATAATGCTGGGACAACTAGATGAACTCGCATCTCCCTTGAAAAGAGTTTGTATACTTAAGAGGAAAACTAGCACAGACGAGCTCACATTATTTAAATAGGAAATGCTTGCAAAATTTCTCATGGCAACAGTTTAATTGTCTGTCCTTTTGATGGCTAGACATGTAAAAAGACTCAACTATACTCTCAGCTACACCCCAAACTTTTGCACAATTGTTACAGAATAGTGCATTAGTCTTTCCTCTTTACCCTGTGAACTTGCAAACTGCGGACCTGTTGGAATTAAACCCAAATCGTCAGGCTTGAGAGTATAGCTCAGGATCCTCAGTACGAATGGTCCACTAAAATATGTTTAAGGATTACATCAGATACACAGGAAGCCTAGTAATGAGTAAGGAAGTCACTTTAAATGCAGAAGGGATGTATTTAAACATACACCGACTCATCTGCATGTTGTCCAGTAAGTATGAAACTGGTGAACATGGGAACTTGTCAGATCATGAAGCAGAATTATGCCATAGAAAGAGAAAGGCTTTACCTAAGAGTTACAGAACGGAAATCAGGACTTCGGGTAAGAGCTGGCCTTGCACAGCACTGGGGAGAAGATCTTAAGAAAGACTTAAGATCCATAAGGAAATCTAAAGGACTGCTGTAATTTCAAAAGTAACTAAGAACTCTTTAACACTGCAATTCAACATTACCTTTGCACTTCAATCGTTCCCATAGTTTCATATGCAAAATCACATTTGTTATCAATTTCAATGGCCTTGCTTATGAGTTCTAACCCTTTGTCTAAATCTTGCTTCCACTGGAGCTGAAGTAAACTAGAAGAGAAAGAAAATTTAGAACAAACTTCACATACTCCTCCCAAAACCCTGTTCGCATAAGCCAAAAAAAAAAAAAAAAAAAAAAAAAAATCCCAAACATATTTAATTCCTAATGCAGGGCAGACAGCAACTTCATGGCTTTTAAAAACATGTATGTGGAAGTCACTTTCCATAAAGTCATGTTACCAGTTTAATGACTCTAAAGAAAGGTAAATTCCTCCCAAGAAGACTTGTTACAAGTTGCTTCACAAAAGAGAAAACTTCAGCACAAAGCTGAAATTAAGATAGGGCTAAAGTAAAAGTCAGACATACTTCAAGTAGATACTCAATTAGGAATGAACACTAATAAAACTTTCCTGAAACTTATTTACAGTTTAGTCAACAGAAACTGTAGAAATACGTTTAACAGCACTAAGATGTTTTCACAAAGTTATTTCTCCTGGCTAAACTTCTAAACATAAACATTCAATTCAGGTTGATTCATCTACATATGCCAACTGCCCTTGACCAAAAGGATCGCAAACTCAATACATACCCTTTATGAACATATGTAGTGGCATTGTCTGGCTCAAGGTCAATGCATTTATCATACATTTCATCAGCCTTGCCAAACTGCTGTTGATCAGTTAGTGCCTGCATCAAAAGAGAAACCTGTATGTCAATATGCAACCAAAACATGCACTCTGCGCTAGGCTAATTCTAATTAAAACCATATTGACAATGTGAGATTGGATATAGCTCTCTTGTCATAGAGCAGGCCAGGCACATCAGTTAGAGTTAAGTTTCAAAATTGAGACTTTTCTAGAAGCAAGCTGCTAGGCTTTAAGTGCACAAATTACTCATCACAGTAACATCTGTAATGGGAGATCCACAAGCAACATGCTAAGTGTACTGCAAGTAAAAACCACTCTAAAACTGTACCTGCAAGTCTCAACTTCTTCCTTTTTCAAATATACTTCTTTCAAAAGGAAATGCATCTATACTGCCTACCTACTTAAAATCAGAACATCTCATGCTTCGTATTAGAATCAGCAGTACGTTTTCTTCGAGAAGAAATGACAGTCTCTTGTACAAGTGCACTCTGAACATCTGTACGAAACTCTGCTTGACCAGTACATGTTGGCTGTAGCAGAATGAAACTGTTACCCTAGTTCCACGCATTTAAGTTCCAAATTACCTAGAGAATCCCTGACATCCATCAAGTGAGATGCCACACTCATGCAGGAATTCAAGGGGAAGTGTTTATCCGACCTCTGTCTCCTAATAACCACCCTTGACTCTCATCACTTACATTCTGCTCCACCAATTCCCCCTCTACTTCCTCTACCCCAGAACACCCACACCCATAAATTCAGGTAGCTTATTAAAGACAGCATGCGTTACCTCAGAACTTGTCAAAAATCTTCATGTATTATTTGAAGAAATGTATGTTATCCAAGATAAAAGGTGCAAGAGAATGCAGCATTTTCTTTAAGAGAGAGAAAAATGTACCTGAGCATAGAGTGCGTAGCCTTCAGCGCACTTGGGAAATTTTTTTATGACATCTTCAAATCCTTTCATGGCTACTTGCACAGGCAAAGGATTATTTCCTGTATAAGCTTGGCGATACTATTCAAGAAAGAAAGAAAGAAAGAAAAAAAAAAAAAGAAAAAATGAGACAACACCACAAAAAAAAAAAAAAAAAAAAAAAAAAAAAGGCTCATCAGACCTCTACCCACTTCCCCAAGGGATGCATACATCATAACAATTACAAGTTCCAGAAGGTGACGTGCCTGTACATCCTACCAAATCTGTTTTTAGGAACCTACCATGTGTCCAAGTCTCTGGTAGAGTGGACTTGGAGACGAGAAAGGGTGAAAGAAGGAAGCCATAAGGCCCAATAGTTGCCAACAGGCACCCTCTATTTCAAAAGCCTAGAAATTCCATGTCTAGAATTCCTCCTTGTTCACACCATATAAAGCTGTCCTCAGAAGATTCCTGCATGCAGAGGCATTGTACTAGCTTGAAATAGTTTGTTTCCAGTTTCTTGAAGATGACCGTTTTCCACAACGTCGAAACTTTATTTATATCAATTTTATGTGATACCATTAGAGTGAAGATTTGTGTTCCTCTACCACAAAACAGAAAAGATGACCAACTGTTTGAACAAAAACATTTCAAAATGAAAGCAGCAAACCCTTACTCCAACTGAAGAAACTGTTGCATTACTTCTTTCGCTTATTATTAAAAGATACATTTGTTGCCCTATGTTTCCATTAAATTGGAATAAAAGAGAGAAACACAGTATGTTTTCCAGAACTCTTTAAGCAAAAAAAGCACCCAGATAAACACCAGCATGTTACCTACCAGAGCGAAACATTTCTGTGCTTGAGCCAAGGCAGAATCGGGTCGCAATCGGATACATTCATCGAAGTCTTCCACAGCCTCTTCAATTTGGTCAAGCAGTATTTTCAGCTAGCCAGAATGAAAGAAAATCCTATTTCTGTATTTAATCTGTGCTTCAGACACTTAAGTGGTAATTCAATTAGCGTCAGTTACTCATATCGTCTCCAGTTCAGTTTTAGAACTGCCTAGAAACCTACAAAACCCATGACTAAAAATCATTGCCATAAAATAACAAAGCCACCAGTGAAACTTTGGCTTCATACACAAAAAGGCAGTGTCCATGTGTAGGGATTGAGAAAGCTTGCATTTTAGACTGTTGCCATTACTGCTTTAGCATTATGTCCAGCCTCCAAAATTATGCCATATTTTCTCAGGTTACTGTGCATCACTGTAATTAATGCCTGTGGACTATTTGGATGTCGAAACACTTTAGCTTTCCCAGCTTGCATTTCAACTTTTTTTCTTTTTTGACATTCTCATTCCTCCACAAGAGCGGAGATCACTTCATCATTCTCTTACTTCAGTGTGAAGCTACTGTAAAACACTAATTTTTAATCTGCAGGAAACTTTCATTCCCTTCAATCAACACATAACACCACTCATTTCTGAGCACTAAAGAGATCTAATAAATTCACGGAGAGAGGCATTTGATCGGTTGAAGTCTTTTTTACGAATATGACTTACCATATCTACCTATGGTAGTGTTTCCTTTTTTCTTCCAGCAGCTTTTATGTTACAGTTCTGTGGAAGCAGGCCTCTCTAGGTCTAGAAATTAGTCAAGGACACAGCAGCGTCACAAGCCAGAGAGGGATGAGCTGAACAGATGCAAGTCTAGGCCGCAATGCTGCAGATGCCAAGTTATCAGGAACACACGTTACATCCGCTGTAACAAAGCTTCCTTCTATGCAGATGCTGCTCTGCCATATCAGGCCCCTTCACAGAGCAACTTCTATCTGCTGCAAATGTATATAAGCCCTAGTACTTTTAAGGCAGAGTTTGTATTGATAGAGGGCTGAACCTCTGTCACTCTGCGTTCTTTCCTATAGCCACAGAAATAAACGGCTTCTGCCTGACCTGAACCTGCAAATTAGACTGCGTGTTTATTCCGCAACAGTTCCAAATTAGGAGTTCATGTTTTTCTGCCACAAACAGTATGAAGTGTCTCCCATGATGTACTGATCTATTTTTCTTTTAGTATATTGAAATATTCAAGTATTTGGACAAAAGGTCTAATGTTTCTTACTTGTCCTCGATGGTGGTAAACATCTGCATTCTGAGGATCGATATCAGCAGCCATGTTAAAGTCTTGAGTGGACAGCACAGGTTGCTGCTGCTGCATATACATACTTCCTCGTTTGATCAGAGCATTAGCTCGGAGCTGTAAAAAAAGTTCAAAGAAGGATTAGCCACTCCAACATTCCTCCAGACTTAAGGCTTTGTTACAATTACAGTAATTTTTTCATTTGACTAGTTTCTCCCACTGACAGATTTCATTCATTCTAAGCAGGAACACATTTCATGTTGACTCTAAATGAATCAGCTCCCGTGCTTAATTTCAAATATGTCAGCCTATGCTTCCATCTCAGTGGATTTTCAACCCCCCAAAAATCCTCTATAAGACAAGTTCCCTATGCTTACAAATACATCAACATTTTTGGAAGCAGTTCAATATGCAAGTACAATTAATGTTTTTCTCTTATCTATGAACCGATTTTTCAGACTGGATAAGCCTCCAATTCATTCAACTTCCTCCGTTCTTTAGTTTGTACTACTTAGCACAGCTGTCTCAAAAATCAACAAGCCCTTGAAAAAACAATTTGTCAGTAATAAAAAGACAAAACAGTAAATAAACCAGAATGCTCTCATTAAAGTATCTGAAAACTTGGAAAAACAACTTCTTGAACTATACTGCAAGTTCACCATCTAACTTCTACGTTTTCTCAACCCAGACTACAATCCAGCTGTGACAGATTCTTACCTTCACATTTGCATCTTCCATGCTGATGACCTGATCTAGGTCTGGTTTGGCAGCATTTGCATTGCCAATAAGTAAGTAGAAAGTAGCTCGCAGAAGCAAAGCTTCTGCCATGTATTTTCCCTTTGCTTCAATTTCTTTCGTGGTTTCACTGATAATTTTGTCATAGTTCTCTTCTTCCATATATTGTTTTGCTCTCAAATAGCCAGAGCTGTAAATGATGCAAGAACAGTTGTATATATACATGCATTCACTGAACACTGCAATTTCAATTCAGATTTTTCATTAAATCATAACAAATACTAACTTTTGCTATACTCAGTTACAACATCAGCATAATAAGTAAAGTTACAAATATTCCTGGACAGAGCCATCACAGACTGAAAACAATTTAGACAAGGAATGGCCAAATTACATTGGAAATAAAGAAGAAAAATGTTTTAAAGCTCTTGAACTTCAGCTTCATTTGACCCTTGAATTTTTTTTTTCACATTAAGGACAACAATAATCTCTGCCTTAAAACAAGAGGGCTGGGATGGAATTCCAGGTCAGAAAAGTAAAATATTAAACCTAGCAATGTGCAGTTTATACACAGAAGAAAGGATTTCACAGCAAAATTTACAGTAAGCACTGCCTTGTCATCAGCTAAGTGTCCTGGATTTAGTGAATCTGTCTGCAGATCAGGACATTCTATCTTACTTCAAAAAAAAAAAAAATTCATAATGCTGTTTGCAATGGTTTCCATACTGACAGCAGTGGTATCTTCCAAAAATAAACGGGAAAGCAGCATAGTAAGTTAAAGCACCATTCACGTAGTGCTCAAGCTCCACTCAAAAAGCTCCAGCTTTTCTTTGTCAGAACAAACCTCTCATTTATGTGCAATTTGATTCCAGAAAGATAAAACACCCTTTCAGCCTCAGTTGCTATAAATTCATAGTTTTCATTAACAAAGACCCTTTTCCTAGCTTGTCTTCTCCCTTCCAACCCAAAGACTAACTTGCTCTCTTCCTTGGAAACGCTCCTTCAGTATAAAGCTTTCCTTTCTCCAGAAGCATCATTCAGCACTCTCCAGTCCTCCCATCTCCTAAAATTTACTATGATACTGTAGCAAATATTCAGCATATCTTCCCAATCTCACTGTCCTTCCTCTGTTTAGTGGAACGAAGCCACCTACAGTTTGGAACTAGCCAGTCAGCTTTCATAAAAGTTTCTTTTTTAATACTGATCTCATTTCATAGGCTCACTTTATTACCACAGGATTTCCCATGCCAAATACTATAAAAACAGCAGGAAGTTACACTGAGCAGAATGTCAAAATCACTGAAAACTTAATTCCGATACCAAACAATTCCCAACTGTACTGTACACTCACTTTTCTTTTACTTCAGAAGCCTCTCCCTCCTTATCCTTATCTTCATCTGATTTCTCACCCTTAAGCAAAGGTTGGGAGATTATATCATCTGTGAAAGAACTGAAGTAGGATTTAATGAACTGTGGTGAGGGCATCAGAGGCTCACGATTCTGAAACAGAGAAATGTAATTTCAAGTCATTACATGGTAAGATCAGATGGTAAATATGGAAATGGATAAACAAATGTGATTATAAAAAAATTCATTCACGAAAGAACCAATGTATGATTTTCCACTATCTCATTTGATAGTCTGATATTTTTGATTTGACAGTTTGACGTATAGGGATTATTTAAGATTGAGATCACAATGCAATACCCATCACCAGTAGAAATAAAGTGAAGATACTCAAGAGAGGAGGGAGATAGTATCTTTCTGCATGTATGGCTAGAAATGAGGACTCTTAGGATATCATAAGACATTGGGTAGATGTACTAAAGCAATATGCGTGCACATAAATCGGGTGAAAAATGCAAGCTGGCAGTTTAAGCATGAGCCTAAATTCAAGTAGATTCTGAATGGCAATCTTCCCTTTTCTCCAACTTGTCCAAGAGAAGCTGCTGTCTATCGTTACAATGAAGACTAATGAGACAATACCCTAATTCTATGTGGAGCTTGGCCCAGATACCACAGACTTTACTTGAAGTCCCAGAAGTAACACCTCTCAGGTACAAAATCCTTTCTACAGCTGAAAAATATTTCTTGCTCAAAATGAACACTGCACACAAGAATTACAATTCAATCTCTCCTGCAAGAAAAGCCTGAATGCACTCCTCTGTATTTCTCTATTAAGTTCTATCATAATACTGCCTATTTGAAGCGTATCTATTTTATGATGCTACCACCACCACACTAATAGCACAATTCATTTTTGTTACCTCGACATCCCACATTTATGGGAGTTTCTATAGGAAAGAAATTCAGCACCTCAAAACCAAGGTGGATTTTAGTACTTCAACCATCGCCACAAAAAACCAAGCAAGAATGTTTTAGTAACAAGTGAGAGTGTTTTAATACCTGTCCCAACTTTTTTGTAAACCTACAGCCACTTAAAAGTGACTGCTCCAGGCTACTCCTATACTTCCATAGTTCTCTTTTCTGCAGTTTCCAAACATTAACACAAAGACAGCTGAGTGCCAAAACAGAAAAGTACAAGTATGAGCACCTATTTCCAGAAAAGGAACAGAAACAGCCTGCGAGTGAATGTCACAAGTAATTTGTGGTAGTTAGGAGATGAAGGCCTATTCCTCATGAAAGAATCAGGAAGTCTGACCACTAATAAAAAGATATGACTTCGCACTGCATTATTTCTTCTTAAACAATGCTTTTTTGCTTTTCTCCCTTTTTTTGTTTAAAAAAAACCCCGATCTTAAAACAGTATTATTTTGCCACCTTCTAAAATGCAAGAATTCTGCTGTCAAATTAATCTTTCCTACTTGAAATTTGTATTTAAAAACCCAAGAATAACCTGAGAAAAAAAGCCCTCAATCATCATTTTTCTCATTTTAAGCTATTCATTATATGGAACCAACATTTTTATGCATTTTCAATGATTATTTATAAACCTTCCTATCTCAACACACATACCTAACTCAACCACCTGACGAGCACCTGAACATTTGGCTACTGCTGTTCCAACATATCCTGTGGCCATTATGTTGCAAGTCCAGAAACATCCCGTGTAAGGCAGCACATCAACCTAGGCGTCTCCTCAATGTCACAATGAATTTGATTATTAAAGGGAAACAATTGTTAGAAATAGGCCTCTCTTCCCTACTGAGGTTTCAAAAAGTCTGGACAGGTCCCAAAGCAAAACAACAGTACAATAGTAGCTTTGTACAAAACTGTTCATGTCGACTCTTACACTGCAGCAGGTGAAGACAGTGATTTGCTTACAACAATTGACAGAATGCCAACAATCAACATTTCAACAACCAGTCAGGTGAAATCAGACTCTGTCAGCAATATCATAAGTCCTACCTTGTATTTCTCTTTGGCCTTTTCTTTTCCAAGGAGTTTAAGAACTTTATCAGCTAATAACATACTTTGCTGGTTTTGGAAGGCTTCTAAAATGCAGACTGCAGTGACATCTAGGAAACAACACACAAAAGTGAGATTAAAAACTAATCCTGATAGTCACTGGAGTACACTAAAATGTGCCACTATTACAATGGGTCACTGTCAAACTAATAAACATCCTCTTCGAGAGTAAAAGCTGCTGTTTCCAGTTTGCTGTATTTACCATGTTTTCCAAGATACAAATTTGTATTCAAAATGATCTCCTTGGAATAAAAGGACTTCATGACAGCGAATGAAAGAAATTACATTTATTTTTATCTTCATGTTTTTATCTAGAGCCAAACACACTTAGATGAATAGTGAAAACGTATACCTCCAGCAAGGGTTTTCAACATTTTGAAGCTTTGGGGACAGTAATTATGTTCATATTATGTTCGCATTAAAAGTGTTAACACAGCTTCTCTTCTGGGACTGGTCCTAATTTTCTACTTTTAAAATTCACATTCAGTCCAATCACATCTCGCTTCTCCCTCAGTTTAAGAAATCTTCCCATATTATATCTCAAATTTTTCTGCTCACCTCTGTGACTTTGGCATGGAGCAAGTTTAAGAGAAATAGCTTGCTGGCCTATTTAAAGTGCTAGCCCATATCATATCACTTTCATTCACCCATATCATATCACTTTCATTCACACATAGAGCCTCTGCAAATGTTAACCCATTGATGCCTGAATCATGCTTTGCAGCATGAAATGCGCTCTTATGGTACATTATCATTCTCTCTCTAGATCCTCTAGTTAATGTAATACTACCACTGATGTTTCCTATTTAATTTTCACTTAAACATCAGTAAAGATGAAAAGAGTTTGGACTTGAAATTCGAACAGTGTATTGTTTGAATACACTTGAAAAGCGAGTGTGTTACCCTGGAGTTTAAGTATAGTTTCTGTAATTCTACACCCTGTAGGTACTATTATGCCACCATTTATACAAAAACTCTCCACAACTCTAGCATGGTCAAGAAGCACATCAGAGTCCCTGGGAAAACACACTACACCCAGAAAGAGCGTGAAAGATAGTGTGCAGTAATACTGTACTATACCACCTTAGCAGACACACTTTGCCCAAAGCGGGCAGCTGTAAAGCAGTGCCCGGACCTGGGTGAGGCAGCAACATCTTCCCAAATTATACTGCCAGAGATCATTGGAGGGTTTTTTTGCTGCTGGTGGTGGGGGGTTGGGTTTCTTTGGTTTTGCTTTCCCTCCACTACATGGATATACCCTACTTCCTGGGATTTTACTGGCCATACATGGTTGGCAGGTAAAAGCAGTATTGTATTAGAAAACCTGTGTAGTTCAGAAACAGCAGGTAATTTTCAGATCTGAAAAAACTGCAAGCTAAAAATCAAACACAAATCAAGGTTGAAAATAACTGCTACAAACATTACTGCTACTAACATTAAAAAGGAGTTACATTTAAAAGCTATCCTACTACAGCAGGGACACTTGATCTTTCTTGGGGCTTTTATCATCTGTCAGTTTATCGCAACTACATAAGGTTTAGAGTTTATTATAGCACTCTGGAAGTGCAGCTATTGGCCAATTAGTGATCACAAAGGACTACACTAAATGACCTAAGTAGTCCTTTTTTAGTCACCATGGTCTTACAGGGCAGAAAGGCGTTCTGCCAGCAGATAAATAGATAGATAAATAAAATTTCCACACCTTACTTACCTTCTAATTTAGCAGACCTAATTCTTAGCTGTTATACATAATGAAACTAATTTAACAGATTTGCCAGTCATAGCACTGCCTTATTTTCTGTCCTTCTTTGATAATGAGCACAGCTGAAAATTTCACTTGCCTTTTAATCTTACATCAGCAGGAATGATTTCACTTGATGAAATTTAAATGGGTCCTTTCAAACAGTGTCCCTTAGTTCAAAAGTGCCCTCAGGCAACACACCTGACTTGTAGCACTCCTTAATTTTCATGGCTTCTCAGTCACATCTTCCTGACAGTTCAAAATGTATTCTGTTAGGAATAGTATTTGGAAGGATTTGACACAGTAGTTTCTGCCAAATACACAGTGTTAATATTTAAAAAAAGGTTTTTTAAAATCTGTTCCAATTTTCATAACAGTTACCCATCAGAACAAAATGCTACTGAAGCTGTTTCCCCTTTAATACCTGCCAAATGAATTTAAGTGACTGTAATACATGGTCAGAAACAAGAGTATCTCCACCTGCAAAAACACCTTGGTTTCTGTAGTAGTACCGTTTCTCTAAATCAAACAGGGAAGAAAGGTTTTTATTGTATGGAAGTAGAACGACTGTTGTCTGGGTTATCCACTCAGCATCTCACATGAATTCTAGTCTAAAATACAGGGAGTTTCCTGGAAAAAAAATACCTTGAGTGGCTGCAGTAACATCAATTTCTCAGTAGCTATTTTAGATCTAAGCGGATGACAGCTTGAAAAACAGGAGAAGGTATCTTCTTACGAGAGGAGAAAATGTACTCGCAATAGCTATGAATGGTTTTAAATAAATAATCCTGTATTACTGTAGCTACAGAAGTAAAAACAAAACAATCCCTGAAGTTATCCTCTCCAAAGCGCTTGAGCTAACTCCACTTTTAAGTAGACACATCAAGAGACACTCACCCTCTAAACATTCTTTCTTGTTGTCTAGCTTCTCATGAGCTTTTGCGCGTCTGAAGAGAGCTTTTACATATTTAGGATTAAGCTCAACAGCCTTCGTGCAGTCTTGTGCTACTTCTGTCCATTTTTGCTGTGGGTAGAAAACAACACAGTGAGAGAGGGCCTACTCAGCTGCATTATATTAGCTTTCCACTACCAACTCCAGGGTCATGCCCACCTAACAGTAGCTGCAGTTCCCAGGGCTCTGGTTCTACCTGCTTGCTTCTATTTCTGCAAGTTTCTCAGTAAGAAACTGCCAGGCACCACTGGAAGCCACCTGCACCAGAAGAGCCACAAAACAGAAAAGGAATTCCTACAGAAAAATGAAACCAGACAGTTGTAAAAAGCATATGGGAGAAGATAATGAGTTGATGCGAAGATGCTTGCAGGACGTAACACTAGGACTGAAAGACTGGTACAAAACAAATAGAAGAAAAAAGATGAAAACATAATGAAAACCAACAAACAAGTTTAACAAAGTGCTAAAACACTTTTTTTTTTTTTAATTTCTTATTTCAACTTACTATGCTATGTTACTACAAAGGGATGATAAATGAGTATGTAGGAGTAGAGCTGGTCAAGGGTATTAAGAACTAAAAATCCATTTATCTGCAAAACTGATTACCAAAACAGGCTTTTCTACTAACTGAAAAAGAGGAACCACATACGTCTGGGATTCATTATGGCATGAATTAGTGTTACAAGTAGTATTTGATTAGACAAGAACTGTTTTCTCTCTCCTCTAACTTTCAAGACTAGATTTCTCTAATCACACAGTCTCTCACTTGATACTTCAGACTGTACAAAGCCAATTTTTCCACTCCTTTATACAGGTCACCAACTTGACCTCATAAGCAAATCTATTGATACCATAATAAACAACAATGGTTGACTTCTAAAACTAGTATCAAGTATACTCAGCTATCAAGTAAATGTTACTTCCACACATGCAAAATCTAGGTCTTGGTCTTTAGTAGGATTTCTGGGGGTTTTTTTCGTTTAATTTTTGAAGTAGCATCCTTCCAAAACATTTGGCCTTTCACCTAACAGTTAAAGAAACACTCTAGTAGAGAGAAGAAAAATTAACTTATATACAAGAAAATTGTTCCAGAGGATAAGAAATTAAAACCTTGTCTTACAAGAAAGGGACACATAAGAATTATGTAAGATAGACTGAGAATAGTTTACAGAAAATAATTTTATTTATATGTGGAAAAGTATGATGAGCTAGTGAAAAATAGCTGCAAGCAACGGCATCTTGTTGTGAAGGCAGCAGATAATCACCACCTGGGATCTTTCAGTGGACAAAAGTGACAAAATACACAATTTATAATGCAACTTTTTAAAATAAACACGTAATTATCTTTAATTTCTTACCAGTTGTTCATAGGCAGCAGCTCTATTTTGATAGAAGGTAGAAAGATCAAGGTTTTTCTCAGGAGGGCACAGGCTGATAGCCTCAGTATAACACTGAATAGCTTGCTCATATCTTCCTGCTTTAAAATACTTGTTTCCTCTGTTCTTGGCTGCTTGGGCTCTATCAAGAGGGCTCTGAAAAAGAAAGCGATAAGTCAGTTCAAATAAGAAAAACATCACTGCACACAAGCTATGCACTTCAAGGGCTGATCTTCAAAGATATAAAATGGATCTGAGTGGTAAACTCTAGCCTAGACTTCTGAAAATCTCCCTCCTTCCATTTCCTGTTTCTTTTGCAAGTATATCAGATAGGAGACAAACTTTTCAAGAGATTCACTACATGGTATTAAACAATGTGGTGATTTCTCTTTGGAAAGCTAAACAGGTTTCAATCTTACATGACTGGTGATCAGAAGAACCGATGAGGTAAGTTATTTCTCCAAAGACTAAGTATGTGAAGACAACAAAGCCCTCAAAGCAACTTAAATAGGAAAAGTTTCCTACTGAAATACATATAGCCTGTAAGACCAGAGCTGACTCAGCAGACTATGAATGAAATATGGAAAACACTTTGTGGAAAGACCTACTGAGCAAGACGAATAAAACCCATAGGGAAAAAAAAAAACCCTGTTTTGCCTTCCAAACACTAGACAAATTAACGAACTTTACAGCTAAGTCCTCTACAGCTTCACACAACCTGCTTCATTCAACCACTATTACAAAGTGCTGGATCATCACAGTCTGTCATTCTTATCAGAGGATGGAAAACTTTGCTAACTGGCCTGTGACCTTGCTGAATGAGTAAGACTCACATTCAAGAAATAGAGCGCTGCAAAAGATGCTAACATTCATCTTCTGGATTTCTACTCCTCTTTCACAGCCTAGCTTCAGGGATCAACATTTTGGGGCAGTTCAGGCTAACCTACCAGGCTGAAATGAACAGAGGTATAAGCGCACATGCCATCCTACCAACAGCTATGAGGAGGGAAAGAATACAAACTGGGGGCAGTAATGCCTTAAACAATAGCTGCAGGATTCACCACGTCTCACCTGTTGAATCACACTCACTGAAAAGATCATCTAGGATTTGCTGGCAATTGTAAATGCTGCTCTTTGACCATACTTCTGCCTCCTCTTCCCGCCCCATCCACCACCAGCATCAAACTACAGCCAGATTGCTGTAAGACAAACTTCAAAGCATCTTTACATTTCATCAACCTGTTTCCCTTGATGTCTGCTCATTTCATGCCAGTCTGATCATTTTTAGCAGCTAAATGTTTTTTTAAACCTGAAGAGAACCCAGGCTTCCAACCATGCCATGAGACAGTCAGATAATGGGTGCCAGCCTTAGCTCCTACATCAAAATGGGCATCCAAATAGAACAGAAATATCCTACAGGCACTCTCCTGAGGAGAGACTTACCAGTGCAACCATATAAGGGAGAGAATTTCTTAAATATCCCTACTGCCAGAAAAGCTCTTCTGTCTCCGGCCACCATTCGCTGGGCTTACAGGAAATCAATCTGCACCGCATCCCTTGTTCACTGAACAAGATAATCTGCAGGGCCTTTAAATTTTTGTTCTTTAATGATTTAAATTCAAATTGATAAAAGATTATTAACTTCCCCCCTTTTCATACACTGTGCGTAACTCTATGGATATACAAATCAGAATTAGAGAGCAAATATTTTTACTGAGAGCGAAGTAACTGTGTATTTGATAAGTCATTTCTTTAAAACTCAACCCAGGTCTGAAAAGGTTACATTTACTTCAAGTATGTCCTAAATTTAGATCCCAATACAACAATCCTTCTCTTTTAACTAAGGGAAGTGTTATGCGTATGCAGCAGACAATGAAAGTAAGCTTGAAATTTCCTTCTGCATTTCTACAGCAAACAACACTAGAAATGTCTTTGTGAAATAATCTACAAAATTCAGTGCTGTTCCAATTTACTTGGTACCAAAAAGAAAAACACAAGATGTGTTATAACATTCAGACCTGTATTCCCAGTATGAAAATTATTTAAAACTGCAGAGATTAAACCTACACTACAACTAGATTACTACTTTATGATCACTGCCAATTCCTTGAGCGCAGGGATCTACTACCCCAACATGCACCTCAGGCTGACCAGTCCATCCGCTCCATCCTATGCACTTTGACAGCCCTACACTGCAGTCCCTGCATAAATACACATGCTACAGATGAGGACTGCAACGGCTGCTCCAGTGTCAGGTGTGGGATAGGAATTATAACTGGAAGGAAGAAACCTGTAGTTCTGATGCTGTCACCGGTGCTCTGCTGGTTCTTGGGAAGCATAAAGTCTTCAGACAAGCGTAAGTGCATGCAACAGGGACCAAAATCTTTAGAGAGTATGGGCATGATGCCACAGGAAAACCCATTAAAATTAGTAACTCTCTTATCAGAGTAAGCTTTCAATAACAGTAGTAGGACCACAGACCATGCAACCAACTATGCAGAAACAAATCATCAAATAGATGCTACCTCCATGGTTACTCTATGCCCCACACATTGCATGATGAAAGAAATTTGGGGGTAGGGAGTCAGGAGTTAGAACATGAGATGCTATCATGCAACAAAGTCAGCAGTAATGCCCATGGCAAGAAAGAAATCAACCTTTTTGTTTGCTTGTTTATGCTGCCTTAAACTAGACTCCTACCTCTTAGATGGTTTATCTCTGCAACCTTAGTCACACTATTCTGCTATAGTCCTATAGTCCTCAGTATGTATGCAATACACCATTGAATTGAATGGCCGACATTTTAAATGCAAAGGCTGATACAGCTCTGTATCATCAATAAGCCCATTCTCATAAGGGCTTACATGAAAAAATAAAGTCACTTAGCATCTCATACTCATGAAAAATGAATCCCACACAGACTGTATAGAAATTATGCATTAAAAATAACAAACTGGTGTATCTATGTCTTGAAGCCCAAATGCTGATAAAACACAATGCCAAGTTTTAAACTCAATTCTTTTTTCTAAATAATGACCTGATGAGATGTATTTTCTTAACAGTCATGAAACTCCTCTACCATAGAAAACATAGCAGAAAACAGCAGATTAATTTACAGCTTTGGTATATAACTGATCAACTTATTGAGCAAAACAAACAAAACCAAAAATACAGCTTTTATTTTATTTTTGTGAAATTGTTAAGAATATTCATAATTTTTTTTTTTCCAAAAAATCTTAATAATTTCTGTTAAAGTTACATATTCAACTTAACTAACTGCAGTATAACCTCACGAAGCCAAAACCACTAAACAGCTAAATCTCATGAGTCTCTTCTTTTACTTTGGTATGTTTTTGTTGTTGGGGTTTTTTGTTGTTGGGGTTTTTTATGTGGTTGGGGGTTTTTTAAAAAGCGATTCAAGAACTCATGTCACATTATATGCTGCAATACCTTTTCATAATAGCACAAATAAGAATACAAAAACTAATTCTTAACATAAGATCAGTTTTTGAAAGAGTTTGTCAAGCCTTAGATTTAACCCTGATGAAATTTTTAAGCTGCTGCTTCTCAGCCCACCAGTCCTTCTCAAGTGCTACACTGAAGATGCACACAAATACAAAACTGATTATGCAAGCAATCTTCATGTACCTCACGCACAAGTAATCAAAAAACCTCATACCTTCTTCTTGCATTTTCTTGCAAATGTAACAAATCCAAACATTATTTTCCAATTTCACTGCTTCTCCTCACCTGACCCTCACCTGCCATTCTATGTGGTGCACTGGACATTTTTTGTCCCTAAGGTGAAGGTCCACATAGAGCAAGAAAAACTCTCACAGTTTGTCATCTTCTGGTGAAAGAATCTGTGCAATGAGCAAACCAGCTCAATGAAACGAATGGAAGTTCATAATCAATTACCTGCCAAGGCAGTATAAACAAAAAACTCGGAAGTTATCTGCAGTTACATAAAAAAACCATCTCAGTACTTAGGACCGCTTTCAGCAACTGTTCACTAACAAGTCTGAAAACAGAGTTTAAGCCAAAGGACACTTGTGTATTTGAGAAGCACTCAGTTATCTAGGTAACTAAACAAGCAGATTGCTAACTGTCTGAAGACTAGACAGCACTGCCAAAAATTTCTTAACTGTTACTTTAACCTCGGCAAATATGCTTTCCTCACAAAATATTCAGAAACTGCATGCAAACAGCAACTTAACAGCAACAGACTGTCAGCTGCAAGAATAATAAAGCTTAGTAACACCCAGCAATGCCATCATGGTTAAACTAGCAGTTCAGAACTTTATATATTTGAGGAAGATTGTTTTTAAAGCAGAACAAGAAATTTGCTGCCAGCCAATGATGACAGTAATTCACAAAAGAACCACAAGCAGCAAGTTTCAGCATTTTCTTTTGGTTGAAAAGGATTTGTGTGAGCCCTTGTCTGACAGATGACATTGACAGGGACTACTGTTTCAACCATCTTAATTCACCAGCTTGCAAAAAAAGCCCTGATCTAGACCTCTTCTTTCTTCTCCAAGTGAGAGGATCCTCTTGATGAGGCACCAAAAAAAGCGTTGTTTTCTGAACACCTGCTGCTACTGAATACCTATCTTCGTTCCTTTTTTTTTGACTAATGTTCATCTTAAGTCTTATCTCAGACCTATACTGAAAGGTATTAACCAAGTATAAATGATTTTAAGCTTCTCCTTAGCACTAAAACCACTATGAGAAAAAGTATGTCCACATGAGCTTAAGATGTAAATTCAGAGTGCAAGCAAGGAGGTATTATAGTTAGAAATAATTAAGCTAAAATTTACAGTACAATTTGTCAGCGTTCTCCATCAGTCACCTTCCTTTTAAATGAGTTTGCCGTTCACGCCTACCACGAATAACATGAGCTGCCGAGAGTCTAACAATTGTTCTACTGCTATTATACACACGTTTAAGAGTTTCTACACCTGTCCACTACAGCTGGCATGAAACATAGAAGACTTACAGTAGGCTGACAGTGAGATTTATTAGGCAACAGGTGCACAGTACAACAAAAATGAGTTTTCACATACTTTGCTTAGATCAATTCAGAGTAAGTATCAACATAAATATATCTAGACAAAGGGCTTTAATTTGTTCATATAGTGATTTAATGTCACAGCAGTGAGATAGGCAACATTCAGCAATTGCTATTGAAATAGATACTGGAAAGAAGCCATACTAGTTGGCTGTTGATCCCAGTATGTGGCACCACACAAGCCAAGGAGTTTGGCCACATTCACCCACCACTGCACGCAAGCGACTATATCCAGCTCAGAGGAAAATGTGCAAAGACAATGAACTGCTGTGGACCCAAACGGCTTTGTCTACAATACACAATGCCACATGGCTGACTAAACAATTCAAGAATCTCTGTTCATGCTTCCTCACGTACCAAAACCACAGGGTTAGCCTACAAACTTGTCGAAAAAGTTAAGGGGTGAGATTTGGACTATCACAGACCCATGAAAGGAAGCGATTTCAACTTAAGGAGAAAAAAAATACTGAAGCAACCAACATATTACCTCACTGACTAATCAGTGCTCACTCCTGTCAGACAAGGAGGGTATAAAGTTTCTAAGAAGTTATCATGAAATAAGTGAAAAAACATGAATCAACTGGGTATCAATTAATGCAACAAACGCAAAGCAGTTTACTTCTCCAACACGTTTAAGTTATGCATCATTCACTACAAACTAAGAGAGCACATAAAAAGCAACTGCTGTTACTGAGTAACTAAAACACATTCCATCTAAACTATGAGAGATAATGACAACTTCTGTAATTAACATGCAATTTGACTTCCCGATCTTTGAGTCATCCATAGATGCATTTTTATCATCGGCACTTAATTGGTCCAAGAATACCAATTTACTGTACTGTTGAGGAGCTGTGTTTACAGGAGAAGGAATCTCAGAAGTAGTTCAGCTTTTCCCGATATAGCACCTAGGCTAAGGGCTTCTGCCAACACAACGTCAGTCACAGATCACACACTTGACCAGTGCATCTATGCCAGGAGAATCCTCTAGTGCAGACACAGCCTGGGGAAAAACTGCAAGGCCTCTGAAGCAGGTAAAAGAAAAGCTCAAACTGCATGCAGAATAGTAAGAAGTCTGAATAAAGAACAATGAAGATTTTAGACTCAATATATTTTCAAAGAACAAAAAAAATTCAAGGTCGTGTCTCCATAAGCAGTGAACAGAGCATCAAATGGATACAAAAGCTGATTTAATGAAATGCACAAACACCCCTGAGTCCTAAGTTACAATTATGAGTAAAAGAATAGTTACCTCACACACACACACAGAGCTGTTGGTAGCCCACTCACTATTGACCTATGTGTTTTCTAAAAGACTTCTCTTTCTTTTGTGTTTATTGGCTCTTATTGTGAATTACTGGCTCTTATTCACTGCACAGATTTGTATTTGAAATCTGACTGAGTTTAAAAAAATATCTCACCACATTAGAAAGGCAGACCAGTACAATTCAGGCAGTTAACAAGTAAAGCATCTGCAATAGTTGTATTTTCAATAATGTCCATAACTAATAAAATAGGTGTGAAAATATGAAATCTACATGGCATCAACTCTACGGATATGAGGAACAGGAAGATAATCCTCTCTACACACATAAAGCAGTCAGGGGAACCTGCAGCCCCGTTAATTTTCCTGCTGCAGCCGTACTTTGACGAGCTGGACGATTGCCTCATGTAATCAGGCAAATCTGATACCATCTTCTATAGTTTTCCTAAGTAACATCCCTCCTTTCTTTACAGTAAGCAACGACACTCTTCAAGGAACTCCGGATCATACCACTCAACCATATACTTATTCTTAGATGCATAGAGTCTTCCAGTAATTTAATTTGTGGAGCAATCTGAAAGAGCTAGACACACAATATTTTAAATCAAGTATTATATAAATGTTTTAAATGTTAAGTGCTTGCTTCAAGTACAACTACAGAATGACTACAAACCACTCAATGGTATATACTGCAAGCCAGAAATACAACCAAGAAATCCAGAGTTAACATACTAACAGCAAAGTCACTGCAGCCACACAAAGGTCATGAGTAGCCTGCAAACCAGAGCTCACACGTAGCAAGTACACTGCCATAAATACGCCAGATGCTGTTCGCAGCCACAAGCCAAAGTTGCCACAGTAAACAAAGTCTGAATTTGTCCTCTGTACACTACTTCCTCAGTACTGTCACCCATGAACTAACAAATCGCTGCATTCAAATAACTGCCTCCAGGTCCAGCATAGGTTTTGCAGCTCACTGTGCTTCCAGGAATGCCTAAGGGTATCTATGATTCACTAGCTATGGAAGCTGCCACCCTCCTCACCACTCCCATGTGTTCCTGCCACTGCCTGCCCACTCAGGTAACACTAATCTTCATCACTGAAATGATCAAGGTTGAAAACGACCTTTTCCAATCTCCTGAAGTTGATTTTTTCTCTCCTGATCACATCAGACAGGAAGTTTAAACCGCGGTCTGACAGTTCAGAGCATTTCAGGTGGTACACAAGAACGGGACAAGAAGATGCAAGAATACCTTAATGGCATTTTCTTATCAAAGCCAATCAGTTTGCCAAATCCACCACTTTAAACATGCTTGTCAAACTGTAACCTCACCTCAGTAATACAACATTACTGTCATGATACATCTGTGACTGCAGATGTGCTGAAAGCACATCTTAGAGGCATTTTTCCACATACAGATATACAAGAAAATCACGGATCTGATCTGGACTCTGATTTTCCATGTTGCCCTTCAATTTTTGTATAGGCTGTTTTATCTGAAAATTCTCAGAATAGTAATTTACAAGAGAATAAATATAAGTTTTGAAAGCATATCTATTTAGGCAATCTCTACTCTGAAGTCTCAGTTGCTTGAACTGTATGCCTTTTGTATTTTCATGGGAAATATTTCATTTTAAAAAGATTTTGATCATGTTTTCTTTCCACTCTGCTGTATCCAGCATCTCAGACTAATATGCAAAAGATCACAGATTTCCTTTGCAAAATACTATTCCTGGAAGCAACTTACCCATAGCTATTCTACACCTCAGAAGCAGAAGTACATTCACCCCACAGCAGCACGTTGTCAGACCCATACTCCCCTGGTTAATGCGTACTTCATGACAAGATGCGTTCAATAACGCACTTTTCCAAGTATCAGTACCAGGACTGGAACAAATACACGCACTCTGAACAAAGTACTGCTGACCGCAGCAAGATGAGTAAAAAGCCGTGCACATTAACGCTGGGTTACGAGCACTCCGCGGTTACAGGGGCCGACCCCTCAACTGTTTTACGCTGAGCATAAGAGGAAGCCACCGGAGCGCACCCGCTGCAGCGTGGCTCCATCCCCTCACACGCGTCCTCTGCGGCTGGGACCTTGACAACCGCTTTTCGGACCGGGCCAGCGGCCTGCCCGGCCCTGTCTCCCGCAGACCGAAGGCCGGGCATCCCCCCACCCCGCTCCAGGCGGCCCCGCCGGCGGCTGAACACCCGCTCCCCAACCCCCCCGCAGCCCGAGCCCACGAGCTCAGGCCCCGACACCCCATGCCCGGTGGGGGCGGCGGAGGCAAGCCCCGTCCCTGCCGTTAAAAGCGGCGCTTCTTCCCTCCCCCCTCCCACAGCGGCAGGGACTAACGGCCGCCGCGCGCGCGCGGGGGCGTGGGGTCCGCGCCAACCGGCACTGGCGCGCGCTCACCATCTCCTCGTGGCCGGGCCCATCGGGCTGCCCGCCGCCGCCGCCGCCGCAGGGCCCGGGGCTCGCCCGCCCCTCGGGGGTCTTCCGCTCGCTCGCGCCTTTGCCGCCGCGGCGGGCCGCCCGCCGCCCCCACAGGTAGAACGCGCCGGCGCCCAGTAGAATCGGCGCTCCCAGCACCAACGCCAGCTGCCAGCGGGACAACCCCGTGCCGCCACCGCCCGCCGCCTCCACGGGCTTCGAGGCGGCCATGACGCGCTCACACCGCCACCCGGGGGAGGCGAGCGAAGGGGGTCAGCGGACACGCGGGGCACGCCGGGAGGGCACGGGTCGTGCAAGCACTTCCGCCCGCCGCACGGCTCGGCCCGGCCCCGCCACCTGCCGGCGGGGCGGCGCCACCTGCTGGAGCGGCGGTGTGGCCGCAGGGCCCCCCCCAGCGGCGCCGCCGTGCGAGGGTGCCCCGCGGCGGCGGGGTGTGCGAGGTACGGAGTCACTCGGGGTTTCAGTAAGTTGTTAGCCCAGGCCCCAGCTTCTGAGTGTATCTGTAGGCCCGGATTAATTTTGTGCAGAAGGAGTTTCTGGACTGCTAGTATATAGGGCCGATGCCAAGTTTCTAGCACTTTGTACTGGAACATTTTGAAGCAAAATTATCCTTGCTATAAATGCCATTTTTCTGCGTTTTTTTAGCTATTAATTGAATCTGTTGTTCATAAAAATCATTTGATACACCATAGTGGAATTTTATATCTGTTGTATATACATATGCATTATATGTATGTGTGTCTATGCCTACTTACCGTCCTCACCTGCAGGAAGAGGAAGCTTTATGGTTCTGTCTCCACTCATTTCCCTGCAGCCCTCAGCTGAGGATGAAGAAGAGTCATCTTTGATACTTTTTTATACTCAGATAGCATGACTCATCTTACACCTAGAAACATCCTTGTAGGCAGGAGGGAAATGGAAGGAATATGTGTGAAAACACATATTGCACTGAAGAAAAAAAAAAGTTCTGAAAATAAAAACAATGGTAAGATTGCAGAGCAAGTACTAAAATTTGCCAAGGTGAATTTAGGTTTGCTCTGAGCGCTGATGATGCGTGCACCTTGGCATAACCGCTAGCATGACCTCCTAACCTCTACAGGTTTTGCTAGTTAAACTGCAGCAGTCACTGCTTCTGTTTCCCACTCTCCATTTCTTATGGAGACCTGGCAATTTGAGCAATATCTAACCTGCCATCTTGCCTCTTCATGTGATTCTACCCTGCTGGATTCTGAGTCAATGTATCTTGGTGCCTGGTAGTAAACAGCTTGACGTGTGTCTCCCTTAATTTATGGATTATTACTATTTAGGTAAGCATATTTTGCCAAAGCTGTGGGGCAGCTCTCTCCCACTTTTCCCTGTCACCTTTCTCACCATGGCAGAAGCATTTCCTACTCCGCACTATGGGCTGCAGTTCTGTCTCACATGTCAGAAAAGAAACTTGAACCATACAATAGAAAAAAAAATTGTATTGTTGATACAATACGTATCAACAGGCCAATAACTTCCTACTGGGGCAGCCTAAATTCCACCCACGTGATGCTTCCTATGAGCTAGCATAGGCCTGCAGATGTATCTTGCCTGTACAGATTGGTAGCTTCAAGGATGTAAATCAAATTTAGGCTGTCAGAATATGGCCAGGAATCTTCTTCCCCACCTGGAGAACCAGCCTACACATTCTTTTTATTGCTTCAGGTGTCTTTTTACTGTACTGTTTTGCAGGTATTCCTCTCGCTCCTGTCCATCTGTGCCTCTGCCAAGAAAGCAGCCTGCTTCAGGCTTGGTTGTGTCTCCAAGCTCTGATGCACAACATCTGAGGATATGCTGTCTGCACACGCATGCCCTCTGGGTCCTTGTGCTAATCACAGTGTCGTCTGTCCTGGACAAGGTGAAACTCCAGCACATAGGCATCTATGACCAATTGGTTCCTTCACCACTATTATTCAGAACAAAGAGTCCTACATCAGAGTATTGTACTTAAACCTCACACCTACACCCACATGAATGAAACTGCAATTTTGTTACTACATCTGTATTGCTAAATAGGTTGGGGAGAAGGAGCAACGTTTAATGCTGGACAACTGATTCTCCATAATGCTAAATTGTGAGTGAGCTTTTTGGCATACTTCTGGCCAAGGCCAACTAGCTAGCAACGCCTAGGCACCAGGAGAACCCCTAGTTACCTAGCACACACCAAGGACTGCTTCCAATAAGAAGTTAGATTTGGGTCTCTTCCTCCTGTGCAGTCTTCCAACACTATCACAACAGGCTCTACAACCTCAAAGCCGCTCTCCTCCTTGTCCTTCCACCATGTCCCAAAGCATCTTCCAGTTTCATACTATACAAACAATGGTTTTACGGGCCACAACAGAGTTTTCATGTTATATCAGGTATTTTGAAATAAAAAAGACACAAAAATTACAACAAAGTATTATAGCCATGGTACAGTACGCACAGCCTCGAGGAGACCTACAGCACAAGAACCATGTAGGGTAGATGTCACCAGTCTAGCCGCTTGGTCTCATGGCCAGAAAACAGTCCCCAGCCCTGTTCTGTTTTGTGGTATAGACAGGGTCTATATGGCCTACATCCAGGGCTGGTGAAGAGGAATCAGATGCGTTTTTACTCTGTGTGCCTTCAAGTGAGGCAGGGCCTCCCATAGCCCTGATATGGCAGATGAAATGACTCTGGTGAAAAGCAGCTGATGCAAGTTCACGCTGGCTGTCATAACCCAGAAATGAACAAGCAGTTTCTTCAGGGAGGGCTTTCTTCTACCTAGACAGACCATGTTTCCCGAATACTAGAGGAAGAGCAGAGACAACAGGAGTCAGGAGGGAGGACAGCATGGGAAGAGCAGGCCATTTGTCCTCCCTCCCGCAGAGCCAGTTAGGCCTCTGCAAGCAGCTGTGCCAGTTTCTGACCACCATCAATATGTCAATTCCACTTCTCAAAATCACAAGCCTACTTTGGGTTCGTGCACGCACCTCCCAGGCATGTAACTGTGGGCAAGTCTCCATTGGTATTGACAGCTGGTGCACTCAACAGCAACAGACAGGGAGTAGCCAACACATTTCCCTTCCCACCAGCCCCCTGCGGCAGTGTCATATTGGACATCACTGTAATGGAAAGGTTAAAAGAAACCTTGTTGAAAAGAGATGAGAAAGGATTGACTTTATGTTTGGACAATGCCCAGGGCTGCAGTGGGATGGGGTTTGGGGGATGGAGTGCAGAAAGAGTGGTTGAAACTGCGTCTCCGCTTCCTCTTGTTGGCAGAACAGTGTGAGGCTGTTGGCTTGGTGGTGGCATTTGACCTTGCTTTTCCTTGTCTGGTTGGGAGACCCCCCCAAGTTTGGAGCGCCTGTACATGGAATATGAAGAGGATGATGATATTTCCTTTGCAAAATGGATGAGCAGCTTCTGGGGCCACAACTTGATCGATGAGAATGAGAAAGAGGGTAGAGGCCACAAGAAACGTCAGACACGCTCCTTTAATGAAAGGAGAGCCTCCCTTCCGGTAAGAGCTGTGTGCAGTTTTCTCTGTGTGTGTGCGTGATTTATGTATAAATTTAAGTGCCATCCCCAGGGGTATGGCCCTAGAGATGTATGAGGATGAGTAGGGTACACCTTGCCAAGTAAGTTTAGTTCCTCTTGGCAGCAGCTAGTTGCCTTTTGAACTTAGCTGCTTGCCAGGGTCAGGCCTCCGGTGCCTTTGGAACACAAGAAAACTGGCAAACTCCAAGATAAGCAACAATAATCTGCAAAATGTCTGCTAAGCATGACCTGGCAGAGATCAAAACATTTTAGCAACTGGCATACATAAACATTGTCTTTAATGAGTCTGTTCTCATGCGTAAAACTATATAACCCCGTATGTATTCGTAGGGTTTGGACCTAATTCTGCAACTAAACTGTTTCCAGGAAGTTGTACGCTTTACTCCCTGGGATTTATCTGTTTGCAGGTGTAACTTCTAATTTAAGCTAGAGGATGTGGTCCCTCCTGGTTTAAAACATCTGACTCTGAAAATAAGGATGCAACACATAACAAAACTTATTATACTGTGAAGTAAGATTTTAAGGGAGAAGCATGTTCTTTATTCTTAAACCAACAAAATAGTTGGAAAAGGGGCAGGTTTCACATGCAGAGGCACTTTTTTAAGGCAGCTCACGACTGCCTAACCAATTATCAAAATGAAGTTAAACTGAAAGCAGCTGTTTCCAGTCTGCTCTTTACTTAAAGACTGTTGCTTTTATTTCAGCCCTAAAAAAAGTTTAGGTGGTCCAAACAACTTATATCCTTAGATCATTATGGCTGCAACAAAGCAATGCTATTCTATTGGGAAGAAACAGCTGATCTTTTCCAAACTTTTTTTTTTTCTGACATGCTATATTTTCACCTTGCAAGTTCTCCTCCACTGGAGCTAAGCTGTGTGATTTTTTGTTTTCAAAAAATTTGGCTAAGAAAAACAAAACAGACCAAAACCACCTCCCCACCTCTTTGAACGGGTTGGAGAGGTAACCTTCATTCATTAGTTTTGAACTGATCAGCCACGTTTGATATTTACAGTTATATTTCACTCTGGTCACAGATTGCAGGACAGAGTCTGAGCTACAGCTGTGCTGATGGATTCCATCAGACTGCCTGAAAACAGAATGTTTATTAATGTGGAGTTTTTTTAAAAAATTAATTTTATTCTATTTTAATTTTATCTTTCAGAGGTCTACGCATATGTGATTTCTTTAGGCCCCAGTACAGAATGAAGTGTAGGAATGTACTTTAAATTACTTTCTATTCAGCAACCTGCTGAACACATCTTTGTGTATATTTGTGTGTGTACACATACATTTCATTTGAAGCATGTTCTTACATTCAGTTTGCTCAAAAGCTATTTAAATACTTAGCTAATAGCTTTTAAAATACTTTGCTGTAGTTGCATCCCTGAATCAACACCTAGAACTTGGATTAAGTTAGCTGACAGAAAGAGAAGTCTGACTTTTGGCATTACTGTTCAATGAGCAAAACCTATCCTGTACACTTAATTATGTGTGGCTTTTGCATTAATGATGCACGCAAATTTGTCTTGCTCCAGTAGTATTATACAAGAGTTATAAATGTCAATTGCTTCATTTCTCAGTGCCAGAAATTGACTGGAGAAATGAGAAGGGAAGATTTGTTTGAGGATTTTATGATTCAGGGATAAATTTTGAGATTAAACTTTTTTATTTGGAAATCTCTGACTAGTTGGTAGTAAAGAGCACCAAAACATGTTGTCTTAAACCAAATCTAGAAGTTAAACAAATGGGCACTAATTTCTTAGAAATACCTTCAGAAAGAGCATCTCCTTTTTGAGAGCAACAACTTGCTATTGCACCTGGATGTGTGTTTTTTACACAGTTATTACAAATTATAACTACTTTAACATTCATTATTACAAATGATAACTACTGTAAGATTCAAAACACTTATCAGTGTTAGTTAAATATTGTCTTCATTTTACCAGAACAGTGCTATTAATCAGAAGGAACAATAACTGAGATTAGACTGTATCTCTTCTGTAAGTTAATACCTCTGCAGCAGATCACAGAGTACCCTTTCTTCTGTCACAGCATCATAAATGGAGATAACTCTGCTGTCCGGGTGAAAATCAAGTCAGCAGGTTCTGACTGACACAGCCGTTGGCAAGAGTTCCTTGTGCAGATACAATGGTACTGCCAAAACAGCACCGCCAGCACACTTTGTCTCATATCCGGGGCTGGTATACAGTGCACCAGCAATAGTGCAGTCCTGCCCACGTGAACTGCATCTGCACCAGGAGTGTTTTGGTATTACATAGCAAAATGCTAGCAGTATAGCCTAAAAGGTGGTTTTGCATAACACTGGAAATTGCTTTCAGCTCCAAATTGGTATGTTGGTCTTTGTAGTTTTTCCTGTGCTGTAGAAAGACATTCAAGCCGCTGCTCTGACCTCAAACACAATGGCAAACTCCCGTGGCGTCCTATCATGGTAGAGCCCCCCAGAAAATGGATAAAGCTTTGTAGAACAACTCCCAAACTAACAACAATTTTCATTTTTTTTTTCCCCAATATCTTAGTATACCTCACAAACGTTACTGAGATGAGCTTCGCAAAATGCTTTTGCTATTGTCGTTCCCATTTTGCAGAGGGAAACACAACATTATATTCACCCTTCTCTGGGTCACTGGCAAGACAGGCTAAAACTTGCAACTCTACTCCCCTGAAAAGCATCAGAGTTGTTTATGTTGCTGTGGGCCAACACTGAATGTGAAAACTGCCTGGGGAGAACTAGAAGTCATCTGTTTTGATCTCCTTTCGTTACAGTGTTCCCCTGGCACACTTTAAACACGTTAACTGTGATACCCTTTTTGAGGCCTCCAGCTATGACTTTCCTTGACACATTCTAGTTTTCCTCCATCATTTTGGTTCAGGGCAGTTTCTTACCTCCCAGACATTTTGTTGGGAAAAGATAGGAGGCAAAGGAGCAGTGATAAGAGTTTTACAACCCTATAAATGTATCCACCTTCAAGTAGACATTGCTGCTCACAGGAGAAAGTCTGATAAGAAACAGCTGAGAGTGGGAGCAGAACAACTGACTGCTGTTGAAGTTACAAATATTTAATTTAAACTAAAGTCAGACTGAACATCTACCACAACATTTGTACTACAGATCAGTTGGAGCCTAGGCCAAAACATTTTTAAGGAGTATATGCTTGGCTATAAGCTTCTTGGAAGGAAAGGAAGCTGTGGGACAGCATCTGAATGTCAGATGTTCCAGAATATCCCTAAAGTACTGGGGTCATTGTGTAAACTTCAGCAAACAAGGAACACTTGTGCTGACACACTGAAAATTAATTTTCTTACTGACAGCTGTGCAAGCCCTCAGATCAAGCCCAAAAGATGGAAGCAATTATCTCGTCTCCAGCAGAAACTGAGAAAGAGAACAGGCATATTATATTGACATCTATTTCGTGAAGTATTTTTGTTTGTGTACTTTTTGCGTGTTTTAGATGGGCAATTAGCAAAAGATTAGCTGTTGTGTAAATAGATACACTGAGCATGACTGGCCTTTACGCAAAGGCTCAAGCAGAAAAAGGGAGTACTAAAGGGAGTGAGAAACAACCCCTGAGAACGTGCTCGGTGCTTCTGGCTTTCCCAGCACTGGCAAAAATTCCCCATTTTGATATAGGGGAGCATTTATCATTCTTCCTTCCCATGCCTTTTCCTTGGTTTCACCTCCTCCCCACTTCTCCAGTTTAAGAACTGCTCAAGGTCAGATCCTAGGATCCAGAGACCAAGGGCAGTTTGCTAAAGAGGCACTAGATGTAGGCACGAGGCGGTTGCTGGGGCAAGGACAGGAGCAGATACTAGGGCTGTGCTCAGAGACCTTTGGCAAGGGACGACAGCAGTGGTGGGTGGACACCAGAGTGTGCAGATACAGAGGCAATACCTGTTGCCAGCAGCTGCTGAGACTTCAGGAGAGGAAGCATAAATTAAAGCAGTCTTCAGCCATTCTTATTTACAATGTTACCAAGCGATGAATTTGGCACCAAACACGTGTATTAAATGCATGTATTAAATCTAAGAAACAGGAAGAAAGCCACATGGATTTTACCTAAAGTCAGTCCCAGATCTGCTTCATTGCTGAGCTTTGTTTTATGACTCTTTCAGTTCTCCACGGAGTCAATCTTAAACAAACGAAGACTAATGTCCTGTACTAGTTATAAGCCACGAAATGTTCATGTTTGAACAGTTGTGTTAAGGCTCCTGTCCTCTGTAGGGTTGTGTTCATAAGACAGCAACATGCTAACGTGCATGAGCGTGCTGTCCTTCTAGTTATGGTGGTATGTATCATGCAAAGGCACTGTGAGAGGAAGCACAGTCACAGTAATATGATGACAGAAATATGTAAGTGTAGCTTTACCCTTAGTCCGCTGAGGCAGATCCACATTTCAGAGGAAGGTCTGTCCCTTTTCTGGACCATTGGTGCCATGTCAGTTTGTGAACTGCAGTCTTTTTGTTAAGGGCTTAACTATAATTCCAGCTGTGAAGGGAAATTAAAAGCAACATCTTAGTAAAATAAAACACTTACAAATATTGCAAAACAGGATTGATAGAACACCATCCTCCATTTCAGCTGTCCTCCTGGTTTGTTTGTTTGTTTTTCCCCAAACCCTCTAAGAACAAACGCCAGTGATTTTCAGCATGAGACAATTTTTATTTCCAGGAAACAATACATGTTGATGCCATTAAAATGACATAGAAGACATTTAGCTTGTTGAGCTTGACATGGCATGTGTACTCCTGTCCCTCAAGCACAATGTGATTGCTTTGATGCTTTTTAAAATAACAATACAATATGACCTTACAGAAATTACAGCTGTATTGATTGGTTTGAAACCAAAGTAAAAATAGGATGGCAGAAATCATTACCATTAGTCTGCGAGGCAGTCCATAATACTAGTAACTGAAGTAAGCTTATGTCTAGAAATGAAACTTAACCAGTACCATATGATCTGAAAACCCTTTAGTATCAGGTGCTTCAGTCAGGTATAAGCCTTATGTAAAAGAATCAAGAGTTGCAGATGCCCGTGAAAATGGGAAGTATAGATCAGTAAATAGCAGGATATATAGCCCCAAGAAAATATATTCTCAGTTACCACCAACAGCTGCATGTAGCAACTAGTAATGAAGGAGACAAATCTACCTATATGGATCTGTAGCATTTTGCTGGAAGATATATAACACTGTCAGGTGTAGATTTACTGGTGATTTAGCACCTCTCATCAAGCCTGTCTAATGCAATGTAGTCATAACCATACAGATGCACAGCCTCACTATTCAGAGAAAGGCTGCACAGGTCCCTGTTGTGCTGATACATTTACATTATGTCTGGGACAGAGTAAATGCAAATGTCTACAGGAGATGTTTCAGGTTGCTTACAGTCCAAGGTCTGTAGATTCATGTGGCCAATATACCAAGTTGGTTTAGCTTTCCACTGTTGTTTGTTAAAAAAACAAAGCAAACCAAACAAAAAAACCTCCAACAAACTCTAGTCTGAGCGTAGGGTTTTCTCCTAGATTTTCTTAGAAAGCATTTCAGGATCTGTGGGATAGACCTTCAGTTGTTATAAACAATCACAGCTCCCTTGAAGCCAGCAGAGCTTCTTAGGGTTATTCAGTAGCTGAAGGCCTAGCACCAGGCTTATACAAAACATATATGCCTTCAAACATGTATGCAGCAGCTGTGTGCCTGGAGTGCCATAACCTGACACCTGGGAGTCTCATTTTTTGTACTTCCCCTCTCTCTCTCACAACTTTCACCATCTGCATCTTACCAGTGTTCAGGCTCCCACCCTGAAAAAGCATCAACAGCTGACAGGGTTTGGGGCATGCCTGGCTCTATGTGGTGGCCTTCTCACCCATCTCTTCTACAGGTCTCTCTACTTCTAAACCCACCAATACATGACTCCACAGGACACAGCAGTTCTGTATCAGTTTAATCTCCTTTACAGATATTCAATTAAACACAGCTGATGCAGATCAATGGCTTTTATCTGCATGTCAGGCCTGGGAAAATTGAACGACATGAAAACTAAACAACTATCTACTCCCTCCCCATTTTAGCCCTACAAATGTAATTGTAGGAAGCCTGTTTCCTACAATTTCTGTGGTAGGGATGTGTCCCTCAATGCCTTGAAAGTGCTCCGTCATTAGTTCAGGACAAAGCAGAAAATTCAGACCTGGACAATAGAGCATCTTGTCTGCATGTAGGCCGTGCTACAAATTTAACACTACTGGGCTAGAAATGGTCCCTGTCACACTCAGATAAATATCTGGTAACACCTGGAGCACCTGTGGGTCAAACCCCGTATCTGGCTCATCTGGCCACAAAAGGCTGGGTCTTTGCTTTATGAGAGACCTGCTTAGAACCTGCCACCAGATGTGGGGCCTGAGTTTTTGAGGTTATGAAGCGTTCCAGTTTCTTTTAGTGTCAATGGGCACTAGGAGAACCCAGTGCACTTTACATTTGAAATTCTTATTTGGGTGCCAAAGCTTATATACTCAAAAACAGGAATAAAAGCAAATTCTGCTGCTGCCTCTGGAAAGCAAGCTCTTGGCAGTGTGATTCTCCTGCACAGAAAAGGAAAGATACAGGAGTCTGGGCAAGGTCCTTCATTGTGCACCATTGTCGGGAGAGCGCTCTGTAGCAGAGAGAATCTGCCCTGTGTGCTCTGCTTTAATATTCAATACTCAACCAAGACCTCTTATTTTGCAGGCCAGGCTTTCCTCCCTCCATACAACACGACTTCATGCTTCTACCAAAGGCTCATCTTCAGGGCATCTCAAGGGCTCCAAGGAATTTCAAGAAGACCAAGATGTCAGAAGCCACTGCCACAGGAAGGCAAGCAGAACACCTTCAGCAGATAGCTCATGCCCCGAGACAAGATCAAACTCCATCCAGGAATTTGCAGAGTCCTTTGAAAAGCAGTTGCATCTCAAAAGCAAACGCTCAGTTTCTTTGGTAGGTAACAACCAATAGCAGCCTTAAGATCACTTCAGGAAAAAAACCCCAAACCAGCAAGCAGGCCAGCTTTATCCCTGGTGTAATTGCTGTGGCTTTGCTGGGGGAAGAGCAGAAATAAACTTGAATTAGAATTTCACAAATGATGTGGTCCTTACGGTAGAGCAAACAAGGTTAAAGTGGCAGTATTGTTAGTATGAGCATTCTTGATGTAGTGTTACCATCTAGAGTTATTAAAAAATGTGTATCTTCAAAAGGAGATACCACACTGGCTGTGGCATTGTTTTCAGAGGTTTCTATGTCTGTGCCAACAAAACGTGACAATATAAAACCAGGTTTGCTTCACTTTTGCTGCAAGACCTAGCGCTCGCTCTCACTGCTGCTGGCCTGGTTTAACCATATACAGTGTTACCTGTAAGACTGCCAGACATCATGGTGTTTGAGAAGCTTCTTTTTTACCCCTTGGGACTCCATCCATCTGCATTCTTCAATGTCACCACACAGCTGCAAGCAGCAGCCATTGCTGCAAGTGGTTGAACGTATTTTCACTGTAAGGGCATGCAGCCAGCAGGGGATTCTCCCCCCATTTCATCCTTCTCTTCTCCCTGTCATTCTGTCCTGAGGCATGAGCATTTTCTGTACGGTTTGTGTTGATGAGGTAGCCAATAACAACCTTTTGTCTATGACACTTTAACACATTTTTATTATTATGATACATACTATCTGGTGTATCATACAATGGAAGGAAGGGTAATAAACCCTAACTCTCTTTTAAGTATCAGAAGAACACTATCAAACTCAGTGACCTTATTGAAAAAGCTGTGGTTTAGTCCCAGCCAGCAACTAAGTACCACGCAGCCACTCGGTCACTTCACCTCCCCCCTCCCCAGTGGGGTGGGGAGGAGAATCGGAAAGAAAGGAAAACGCATGGGTTGAGATAAAGACAGTTCACTAGGACATCAAAGAAAAAGGTAATAATAGTAATATTATATATTAATAATGATAATAATAAAAAAAATAATGATAATAGAATATACAAAATGAATGGTGCACAATTTGTCACTGCCCAATGACCCGATGACCGATACAGCCCGTCCCGAGCAGCGAACATGGAGCAAAACTGAGAGCGATCTCGGAACGATCCTGAGCAGCGATCTTGGAACAGCAATTTCCCGAGCAGCTATCTCGGAACTGCAAGTTCTAGAGAGAGTGAGTGAGGAAATGAACAGCCAAACGAATGAAAGCATGAACGAACAAAAGGCACGCGGCCCACCGGCCAACCCCCCCTTATACACTGGGCATGACATCTATGGTATGGAATACTCTCTTTGGCCAGTTTGGGTCAACTGTGCCAGCCATACCCCTCGAGCTTTTTGCACCTGCACATTAGCAAAACCTGGGAAGCTGGAAGCCGTCCTTGATCTCTTAGCAACAACTAATAACATGAGTGTAATACCAACATCCTTCACATACCAAAATCCCATACTAAATCCAAACCACAGTAGCTACTGGGAATAAAATTAGCTTCATCCCAGCTGAAACCAGGACAATAACACTTGACATTAGCACCAAATAGCAACAGAGGGAAGTATCTTGGTTTTTTCAGTTTGTTGACACTAACAGTTTTGTATGGAGAAGTAATTTTCATCTCTCTTTGCAGACCTTCTGTGCAGCAACAAGAGAGAAAAAATTTTCTTTTCAATAAGCAGCATCATTACATGATCAGTCCCACAATTACAGTCCTTGCATGCCCAGTCCTCTAAGAATATGCAGAATTATGGTGATGACAACTCTGTTATGCAATTGTTAAGATTTTAAGTGCATTCTCTAATCTTCTTTTTCCCCTTTAGGAACTACTCAGAATTTATTTCATTTGGAACTTCACATTGCCTCATTTGCCAACCCTCACCAGTGGTTATCTGGTTTATCATTTATCATTTCTTAAAAGTGCCTACAGCTAGAAAGTCTGTGAGTGTGTAATAATTGTACAATAAGGATAGTGAGCATAATGCACTAAATATGGCTTCGGTTCCAGTTAAAAACGTGGATTCTGGTACCCTTCTGTAATCTGCAGCAAGGTGTGCCAGGCTGTATTTTAATCTACCTTTCAAGTAGACCAAATTGTTGTCATTCCTTCAGTCACCATTGAAGTCTGGGAGATGTGAAGGACTTCAGAACCTCTAAGAACTGAGCGATAGGTGTTACATATCTGAAAGGAAATTTGGGAGTGGGCTTAAACTTGTAGCTCCCAATGGAGTGGGGTTTTTTTGCATTCATAGCTCTGTGGGTGTAATTCAAACCACTCTTTACATGACTACACAGGTTAAAAGAAAAAAAAAAGTGGGGGAAAGGTAATCCCATTTCACCTCCTTCCCTGCATATTGCTTTTCTCTTATAAAAGTGGCTTTGAGGACACTTCGTGATATTCAGCACTTGTTTTCAGTGAGGTCTTTGCAGCTAGCGCTGAACAGCCCTCAGGCACATAAAGATGGATCATGTGAAAGGACAGAAACATGGAGTCTGGGCCAAAATCTGAGAGTCTCTCCATTCTCCCCTCCTTTCTCCTCTCCCCCTCAAGCCCTCCAGACAAGTGACCCTCCTACCACTGATAGAGTATAATCAAAAGCATGTTACCTCTTACTGAGTTTTAGGATGACTGGCTGGGGCCTTGAGTTTGAGCCCATCATGTTAAAGCTGATCTTGCTGAGGTAGGTGACTGGAATATTTTATTATACATTAGTAGTGAAATAAAATAATGAGATTTTGTTGTTCATGTGGGAGTCACTTTTAATTCCCCGATATTTTTCTCCTGCCTTTTAGCAACCTGAAGGCATGAAGGAGAGAAAAGAAAGAGAGAGATTGCATTTGAGAAAAAGCAAGTCTCACAAGCGAATGGGAGAGAAATCAGAGCCAAGGATTGAGCAGAAAGAAGATGAAGGTTCAGAAGTTGTACGTGCAAAATACAATGAACAGTTTCCATCACAAGCAAGCATTGAGAAAGGATATTTATGCACAGGCAGCTAGAATGTGTTGGGATAATGAATTTTAACACTCTCCCTGAAGAGCAGAGGCAGCATTCTTGTTTTGTTTTGACTAGAAGAGGCCTGTTAGCTAGAATAAACCCTGACCTGTAAAATAAAACCAAAATTCAACTGCATCATTGACACCATGTTACTACCTTCCAATCTGTACTTTTTCCATTAGGAATGTGACCCTTGTCATAGGAGGAGTGTGTCTGAAGCAAGATCCAAGTTAGCGATGAACCACTGTAAGAGGGTTTCAGGCAGATTTAGCATTGCAGCGCAACAGTCGTGGATGTGTTCATTTAAGAGGAGAGCATGTATTTATTACAGAGCTGTGCAAAGTCATCCAAAGCCTTATTGTTCTCTTTTAATTGAAAATGGGCTTATTGGTAGATGTGGGAAAGAAAAAGTACACATAAACTGCCACCTGCTTCCTGGCCCTGACATCCACTTAGATTTGGCTTGGAAACAGGTATCTTTTTTCTTTGACATTCTCTCAACACCAAATTTACAGGAGTAATAGAAGAGGAGCCCCCAAGTTCTCTTCTACACCTTTCTGATGTCTCACTTCTCTCTGCTTTCCCTCACTGTCACTGTCAATATGACTCTTGTTTCTCTGGCATCCCCCAGTCCTCTCCCATGTCCCCAGTCCCATTTCCCCAGTCACACAACTAGTTCTTTCTCCCAACTTTAACCTCATCATCTTGTGTCTTTTGTGGCCTTCCCCCTCTCCATTTACTACTTTATAGCCCTGACTCGTAGCTACCAACGTCTTTTGCTACATCTCTAGTTTTGTCCTATGAAAATTTGAGTGTTGCTGAAATTCCTCCTGTAAAAACAGAGATGTTCTGTCTCTCACATTTCTATATAATCTCTTCAAGGGGTTTGCCACAGGTGATGGATTGCAACCCTTTTCACTTTTTCCCTTTTCTAGAACTAAGGCCAAACCAAGGGAATGGGAACTGGCTGTCTCTATGGTAAGCAGGGCTTAGGAAAACTATTTCCTTTGGCTGAAGATCTGAACTCAGCTGTAAATCTCACGAACTATAAGTAAGATTTCCTTCTATGCAGAGGAAGTCCACCTCCACGTGCTCATAAATACATACACACCCCCACAACCCTCCTATCCTCCCCTTCTTCAACACGTAAGTCTTCCCTGCAGAGAAGAACACTGCTCTCTTTGGGAATAACTTCCCCAGGCCTAGTATAGAGAAAGCCTGCTTTGGATAGTACAGTTAGAGAAGAGTGAAGACTAATGAAGTCGTGAGCAAAAGTCAAAGTCTGCTGGGTATTCTTCCTGTGATTTTCTGTAATAAACAAAGATCTTATTATTTTACTTTAGAGCCTTGATTTTGAATGTTCAACCCTTTAAAAGCTTAGAGCATCCTTAAAACTTTGTAACACTTACCTCCATTAAAGGATTGGTTTTCTTTTTAAGTAGGGCTTTGGGGGATATATAAGAAAGCTATTCAACCCTTGCTGATGCTTGTAAATTGCTTCTTGCCTGGTGACATATATTATAAACTAATAAATCTGACTGAAAAACGTTCCTATGCATAATTCCTGTCCTCCCCAATCCAGACTGGATTTGCATGAAGTTCTTCTGTCAGCCAAAACTTCTACGCAGGTGGCTTGCCTTTTATAGCCTTAATTTGAAGACTGCATTACAATAGACCTGGATAGAAGGGGACATGGCCAGCTATGCCCGAGTTCCTCAGGTAAAACCTCTCACATACACCCTTTCATGTAGCAGCCTTCCCTCACATCTCGTGAGAGCTGAATGCTGTGGCTGCACCAGCTTTGCCTGGATTTGAGAGAATCAGCCGCCTCCTCCTGTTTTCCAGCCAGGTTAACTCAACCGGCCCAGCTGTATCCCAGCAGAATTTGCAAAAAGCTTGTATTTGTGAGACTAACGCGCTGTTTGTACACCACACCTGATGAAAAGAAAACATCAAAAAGAGCTAAAATAGAAAACCCGTGTGTGCCTGGCTCCGCCTTGCGGTTTGCCATCTCCCTCAAAGCACAGGCAAGCCTCACTGCCACCGAGGCAGCCTAGCCTGCAAACAGCTCCCCTGTTTATCACTGAACCCCATCTCTCAAATGGGAGAGTTTGTAAGTGTTTATGTCCTTTCTGCGCTGGCCCATCAGCCCTGTGATGTGACTCTGGAAACAGAAGCTTTCAAATAATGTCCTCAACACTGTCCTCCTTAAATCACCAGAAAATGTTTACTCAAAAGTGTTTTCTCTTGCTTCATATCATGCCTGATTGGACCAACAGCCCTTTCCAGTTTAGTCCCATGTAGTCTGATACAATAGTATTACTTGGAAAGACTGAAACTTGCGTGATAGAATGAAATAATTCTCCACAGAAATTAACAATTATTTCGTAACGGATCGGGCATTTGGGAAGGAAGGTAATCATCCGAAGAGGACTCTGATTGCAATGGCATGGCTGATATTTCTATTTCCACAGAAAGTGGAACTGGGAAATACAAGTAGTCAGAAAGACTCCAGAGGGTTTTCATTTTCACAGTAGGTCACTAGGTTGGTCGTGACTGACATAAAAAGTAGTCACTGCCTTGATTCCCATCCCCAATTCCCAGAGCAGCTGGGCTGGCTGTGGGTGTTTCCCGCACACGCGCCCGTTCCTAGGCAAGCACTGTTTGCTTTTTCTGCTCTTTCCGAGACTGGGATGGCTACAAGTTGCACCAGAGTCCAAACCTTGAACACGAAGGAGGTCAATTAGTGGAAAGCAAAGACAAAGGGACCAAAAAAAATCTTTTCCAAAATGCTCATTAACAGGTAACGTTGAAAATCTGAAACAGTTTTACAACAGAGAGGAACCAGCAGGCAGCAGAAGTAGGCTGACATTCCCACTGCGGGCTGGCTGTCGAGAGCTGACGTGACTCAAAGGCCCGTGAAGGACAGCGCAGACTTGCTGTGGCTCATGGGTAGGAGACCACGCTCTGGTAAAATGCTCGTCTCTGTGGACCCTTCCCAGCACTTCAGGCTAACTAGACAGTGCTCCTGTGGGAAGTTAGGGCATGGGTACATACAAACATTTCAAGAGTAAGGTCCAGTTGCACCCCAGTGTTTTCTGAGAGGGCTACGAAGAGAACAGCAAGTGTGGTTACCTCATCTTTCAGATGGGCATTCCCAAAGCAAAATATTTATGCTTGCATGTTTCGGAGGTATTGTTTAATTGCAGCATGGTTTTGAGGATGGATTAAATTTTGGATACTTGTTAACATATCACATATTAGTATATAAAATGCCAGACCCCAGCAAGGCAAAATGAAGCAATACCTGTATTTATGCACATGCTCGCAACAATAATTTCTAGGAAAAAAATGGGAAATATTTAATTCATAAATAAAACAGAACAACCAAGATGTATAACTGAACAAGAATATAACACTCATTAAAAAAAAGAAACCTAATATTAAATATGAAAAAATGAAAATGTTCATCTGTACTTTTTTGTTCTTTAGCACAAAAGAAGGTATTTGGGTAAGCACAGCCCTGGCTCTGAACACATTCAGTGTACATATGAATAGTATAAAATGACATAGAGATATAATCAAATCTCATAACCAAAATTATTCACAGAGAAATGAATCATAATCATGGGACCTTGAGTTTATACAGCCATCTGCCAAAACCATTGAAAACAAACAAGTCTTGAAATATGTCCAGAAGAATATTGCAGCCAAAATCTAGTCATTCAACGAGAGAAGTGAATATTGAAATCCAACAGACTTCATAGATAATGCCCTGCCTGCAGTTGTTGTGCCAGAGCTTTAGGTAACCATGTATGAACAAATGCTAAAATAAACCCACTCGTCATAGAAAACATTGCTTGTAGGGTGTTGATTTTCATTTACTCTGTTGTTTTAGATTGGATTGACAGACGATATTCCTCCTATTAGGAGGATCCCTCTGAATCCTAGCCTAGTCTCTACCGTACTTTGGAAAAGGGCAACTTCTCTCAGCTGTGTCTTGTCTCTGAGGCCAGACAGAAAATGGGATAAAGAAGTGATATAAGGAGCATCAAATCTAATATTCTGTCATATTTGATACATTCTTGTCCTTATATGTTTGTCAAAATGCTTCAGTTCATGCAGTTTCTAAACTGATTGATAGAGTTTTGCTGTTTTGAGAAGACCCACCAAAACTTTTGACTTGGTGGGTCAATACATTAGAAGGTTACTGTAAGTGTTGTAGCTTTTTATACAGTTCAGAGTCCAACTTTGAAGATAAAAACTAACTCCTAACTCCTTCTGCCTGTGTGTGTCATAGAAACATGCCAGTGTTTAGGGAAGAGGTCAAAATATTTTTACAATTCTATGGACAGTGTAAATAACAATTACACATTTGCTACAAAATACATTGTTTACAAGTTATTTCACTTATTGTCATTAAATGGGTAGATAACATATATAACCATTTTCCAGCAGAGGGAGTCTGTCGATACGGAGTGAGAACGTGCACGGTAGTCCACTGGAAGCAGAGTTCGAGATTAAAACTAATTACACTGCCGGTAGGAGATAACAGCAAAAGCCCCATAACCAAGAGCACAAGACCATAAACTTCGCCCTGTGTTGTTCATATATGACTTTTGTTGATATGAAGGAAATCAATATACACTGAAACCCATGGCAGAGTTTAGTCTGGTATTAGGGACTGCAGTATTTACCTTGTGATCAGCAGAAGACCTTGATCTGGTTCTGGAGATCCTATATTGCTGAATCACTAGTTGGCAGCTCCTCGCTGCAGGTGTTTCCCAAACTGTCCTCTTCCTCTCCCCTCCATTTCCAGGATGCAGCCCACACTCCCCTCCTTTAACCGGTCGGAGAGCTGCTGGTGTAGCCCTGGGTGCCCCCACCCACATGCACACTGAATGCCCAGGCTGGAGGGAAGGGATGAGCAGCAACCCCTGCAGAGGGACGGAGGTCCCCATGGCTGCTGCTTTCCTTGGGCTCAACGGGTGACCAACGTCAGAGACAGCTCACCCGGCTCCTGCCCAGGGAGCTGCTCCTCCTGTACGCCCAGCCGAGCTTCTCTTCACCTCTGGGGCAGCCCTGGGGTTCAGCAGCTTCCACCCTGCACCCAGAAACCAAGGTGGGTTGTCTGCCCACGCTTCTCTGAAACCTTCCTCAGATACTTGTCTAGAGCTGGTGAACTGCTCCTGTAAGCCAAAATATCCCTATCATCACTAAGGGGTCTGCTACTCCCAGTGCTCAGTCTTGCTTTCCATATTTTCAATGTTAAATACAAGAAAGCTTTTGGGAAGCTCGCCCCTAATCCTTACTACAGGAAAGGTAATATATTTCTTGCCCCTGGTTTATTCTGCCAGAATAATTATATGTGATGCCAGAAGTTTCTCAGTGAGAAAAAGCAATGGCATTTTTTCCTTATAAGCAGCACATACTATTCTATAAACGTAAATGTAGAAAGATTAATCAAAGCCTTTGCTTTTAACAACATTTTTTTTTAAAAGGAACATTTTCCTTCCAGAGTGTGTAAGTTACATTAAGCAGGTCTACGCAGGTTTCCATGAATAGTTTTGTGACTCTTCTTTACTTGCCAGGTGTGCAGATCGACTTTTCAAACCCTGCCTTAACTAGCAAAAAAAAATCTCCATTCCTCCTGTTCTCCTGTGTCACCCAGAAAAAAATAAACATTACAAGTACTTTTCATATGCAGCATAGCTGAAAATAAGCTATATTTTAAAATACATTTCAAAACATCTGTGTTCATCAAACACAACCTCTGCTCTACAACAGTCCATAGCGAAGTGAGCCGAGTGACACATCCACCCACATTGCGGCCGGTCCAGTTCAGCGTCGGACCGACGCGGGGAGGTTTGTGCCGCTTTGCTGGGCTGTGAACTGCGACGGCGAAGGGCAGGGACGCACTCCTGTCAGGCAGCTTTGCTCTGAGGGTACGTCTGGCCGCGGGACAGAAATAAGCGGCTGGGGAGCAGCAAGGAGTCTTAAACCACTCACCTTGTTTGCACAGTTAATGTGAGTTACGGTCCTTGGCCTCTCACTATTATTTCAGAGGAAATCTGGAGACATAAAACCATACTGAACTTCATTCTTCAAATACATACAAATATGCTAACTGCGGGGGGACTCCTCATGGTTGTGAAATGAAGCACAAATGGACATGTTGGCAGGATCGGTTCCTATGTTCGGTCAAATAAATACATTTGCTCAGAAACAAAACGGAGGGAAAACAAATGAATTTCTTAAAACAATTGAACTAAGTCACAGGAATGTTAAACCAAAGCTGATAGTAGATTTTTTTTTCTTTTCTTTTCAAATTGAAAGAGGATGTTCTGGCTGGGAATTTCAGCAGGAGACCCTGGATCAGAAATCACCCTCCTTCCCTTTTACACCAATCACTGGCTTACTAAATTACTTGGTCATTTCATTTTTATTGTGCCTGTTCACCAAGGTACCAAATAACATTATACGTATATATACACACACACTGACACGTGCTGACAATTAGACGTTTGTACCTCTGTGTCTCCCAGGAGAAGGGTGCTGTACTGTGGGTTTCCGTCCACCACTCCCCCTGCCTCGCCACAAACTATTATTTTCCAAGCTGTCCCTGGCTTTCTCTGCTTTCCCTCAACTTTCTTGCTCAGAAAGAGCCTTCTCCTTGTCATTCCCCTGCTTCCCTACCACGGCCTTTTCCTAAAAAGCTGCTTAGCTGACTGCCTGTGATCCCATTACATCCAACATCGTCCTGCGAGTTCAAACTCACGTTCAAGGGTGCCTGTGTTTATAAGGCGTCTGTGCCAATATATACTAACTCACGGGGCGATGGAAATTTTGATGCTGTGGGAAACCTGGCGGAGAGGCGGGACTGGAGGGGAGCCAGCGCTGTGGAAGTGGGCCTGCCTACCTTGCTTCTGGATTAAAGCAAAGGGGAGGAAGACCCGAGCAAGTTCACGCCAAAGCGCCGCTGCAGCTGTGGTGGGGCCGCTGGTTTGGGAGCAGGGCTGGCGAGGCCGGGGATGAGGAGCTCAGGCTGGGGTTTTGGGCTGTCTGATTAGGATGTCCCTGGGGAGGAGTGTGATGGAGAACCCAGAGATGCCTTTGGGAGGGAGCTGGTTTGTGAGAAGTGTTTTGGGTTGATGGCAAGGACCTGGGGGTGGGGGTGTGTGCTGTAAATTCAGGTGCTTTGGGAGGGCAAAGATTCGCTAAGCGACAGCCAGGCAGGTGACCAAAGGATCCGTGCCTATAAGGAGCTGGTTGGGAGGACAGTGACCGAGGTTTGCCTCCAGGGAATATTGCATCTGGACACAGAGAATTTTGTGATGCTTGGATGGGCTCGTATCTTATTAGCTATCTTTCTCTTTCATGTGTGTGATAAATACGTGTATGGGGGGAGCTTTTTTGCACCAGAGCTTTTCTGGCCCTGGTGTCCCATGGGATGAAGACTAGTACCACAACAGCCGCATGCCGCTGCTCTGTATGGCAAGCAGAAGGACATTACCTGCTGTGCTGCAGCAGAGCCGAGGAAAAAGGGTCGCAGGAGGCAATGCTCATGCAGCAACATCGGCTTTCTGACCTCCCTGCCCCTCCACGCTCACCTCCCACAGCTGTGCTCCTGCTCTTGCTTTCCCTCTTCCCCTCAAAAAGCATTTTTCCCTCTTTCTCCCTAGCTGGGCTACAGCTGGTGCTTTTCATATCACTGCTCAACTGGCCAGTTTTCCCATCCTGTTCGTTCTGCCTCGTGTCTCCGTCCAGAGGGTTGTTCACCCTGACGTCCTCCCCTGGCTAGCCCTCTCTCCTGACTCACCCGAGGTACGTGCTGAACCCAGCAAGTGAGGCAGAGAGAGGCAGAGAGAACAAAAAATTAACGAAACAATGAGGAAGACGAAGTTGCATCATAAAAAAAGTTGAAAGAACACCATTAGGTTTACAAAGTTAAACTCTCAAAAGCTGGACAAATCTAGACCTAATGCTGCCTTTGGAAGCATAGTTCAGCCCCCTCTTCCCTTCCCCCACACCATGTGTGCTATGTGACATGATTTAATTGTTTGACTGCATACTATTTTTCCCATGGGACTAGCACTTCGTTTAGTGTAAAAGCAGGACAGAGTCTGGGAATGAAGCCGGTCTCTACATTTCCTGGACTAAGTGTGTGACTACGAGCCCCATTTATCTCCATACAACCCAGACAGGGCACTGAATTCAGAGCTGCCAGCTGCTTCATGAGGTTTTCTGGGGTAGCTTTCCTGCAGCCTCTGAATGTTTTGCGAACATGATTATCATCACAGTGTGCATTAAAGGAGAGAAGATACTATTTCCAGGGAACTGGGAACTTTTTATTATGATTTGCTACACCTTTTTGCATACTCCGTCGGCCCTGACATTTGTTCAGAACACTTTATACCTTAACTAGCGGCTCCAGCTGACTGCATTTGCTGTTCTGAGTGCTTGGTGTTTCTACAAATCTATAAGCTAGGTGTCTCCTACCAGGTGCCCCAAAATAAGAAACCATCAGCCAAACACAGACATGCAGGTAACTCATCTAGAAACGACCAAGGAACCTGACGGAGGCAGGGAGAGTTTCTAGTTCTTGCAGCCGCTGTTTCTTCCCTCAGCTGGCAGATTATCCCTTGTTTTCCCACAGCCCTTTGCTTTATATTTCCATGTCCCAGCTTCTGCAACAACTGATAAACTAGGACTTGGCTTGGTATTTGACCCTGAGTGAGTACACCAGACAAGCTCTCCACCGCCTGACACTATTGAGAAGTTACGCTGTTGTAGACATTGTCCAACTAATCTGTTGCTGACCATCCGCCACCAAAAAATGCCAGGTTAGTGCCCATCATTTTCCCCAGAGTGAATAAACTGTTACTTTCTAATTCCAAATTTGCTTCACGAGCCAAAGCGTAGTAAAAAGAAATGTCCTTCCACATTTCAAACTCCTGTGGTGGCATTTGCAGCCTCAAAAATCATCTTTGCTCTCGTTCAGCTGATACATGAGAAGGAAAGAATAAGCAAAGATTCTTAATCTGCAACGTGGGGACAGGCATCATCATTTTTATACATGTTTGTACTGTAGAAGACCTGACCTGCACAGCTCTCGGTGTCAAGGCAAGTATTCATTTCAAGTACTGATACTCAGAAGAAAAATATTCAGGCTCTGCAAACTACTTTCTCCTATTGCTTCTGCTTTTCCCAGATTTCTCTGGTCTGAATCATCATTATGCGGAAATGGAGAAGTCTGGGGAGAAAATTCTTACCGCTAATACGTTTGGCATTTCTGGCTTTATTGCACCGGATTCCCCATGCCAAATTGCTAGATTAGTTCAAAGGAGTCTAATCAACGTGAAGCATAGCCAATTACCCATGAATTATAGATTGTTTCAGGTATTGCACCTGCGGTGATTGCTGTTCCTCTCTCAATGCAGATAGGGTTAAGATGAGCTCTTTGGACTATTTTTCTCTGTGATTGTTTTCACACGTCCTTCTAGATGAAAGGCTTTCATAAGGGGGGATACATTTTTATATGCTAGGAGTGAGCTTGACAAATCGCTGCTTAATGCACAGCAAGGATACAAACTTGAAAAAAATACGTTTCTTGAAAGTTTCTTACATAGACTGCTTGTAAAAAAATGAAAAGTACTTCAAATAACAACAACATAATTAATAATTATAAAAGTTAATAATTTTTAAATGCCATGTATAATGTAACTGCATTTTTTACTGATGGCAGAATTAGGCCTAGAAGCATTTTTAAACTTTACAGAGGTAAACCTGTATCTTCTAAATCCGTCCAAGAACAAATATCCCTACTAGCACTCCAAAAATTGGACTGTCATAAGATGGGTCTTTGTATTGAAATTCAGTTTTTATTTATTTTGCTTGTTAGAAGTTGTATTGAAAACAGAATGTCAATGTTTGCTTCTCCTCAAGGCATAGCCAATGCACGTATTTGCTCTTTTTTTCAACTGTTGCATAAACTTTGCAAGCCCAGAATTATTTGTTTAACTTTCTGGGCACTCTGTCCAGTGGAGATCAATTATTTTATCAGTGTCAGCTACACTTATATGCCACATTTCATCAGCTATAAATTAGATGTGGTGCTACAGAGGTACCTACAAACAGCACATCTTAGACTTGAAGTGTCCAAGGGAGCAGATGGATATTTCACTTCAGTTTTTACACAGACACATGTCATGAATGTGTCCTGTTGGACTGGACTAAGTTCAGGAGGTCCATGGTTAGCTTCAGCCCCTGACCACGCAGGGCCATGATCTTGCATATCTCTACTTTATAACCGTGCTGGAGCCCAGGTGGCCTCCTGAGGAGGCAGGTTGGCATGAATGCAGCCAGCCAAGGTAAGAGCAGCAAAGACCAAAGGCACAGAGTGCAGCTGCCAGAGCCCTGTGGAAACAACTCGGAGAGCAAGGTTATGGTGGTGTCCGCTTCCACTGTTTGCTAAAGGTACCGTCACCCCAAGTGACTAGGCTGAAACTCGCTCACATGCCTCCAAGTGCTACCACTCGCCTTCTTGGTCAAACTGCAGATGTTACAGTAATCCTAAGACATGTATAACTCTGATTTGTCTACAATGTACTGATGAGTATTTGGATCAAGGCATGGATGTGTGTGGCTGTGGGCAAATGGTGAAGTACAGAGATATGGTTGATGTAAGTGCCTGATATCTATGATAACTCTGATGAAGTAAAGAACTAGGTGCAGTATTAAATGCAATATAATAGACCTGTGGGGCTCAGAGCCGCAGACATTTGGCCTTGTAATGCTTCATTCGGGTAACTTCTGCGAAAAGCAGTTCAAGCACTAATTGCAGATTCATCTCATAGCATTTAGGCTTAGCCATGAAGAAATGTTTTTATGACTTGCTTCAGGTGCAATGCTCAGTATCAGCAGTGAACAACCAAACAAGTGCCTATTACAAGTCTCCTTTGCAAGCATCTTAGGGACTCAAGCCCAATGGAGATTTATCTAAAGTGTATTCCTTAACGATTTTTGTGGATGCTATTTACTTTGACTCCATCAAGAACGGAGGGATTCGCATTTATGAAGGAATTTTTCCAGGCAAAAATAGAAGGACACAGGGTGTATGAAAATAATTTGTTTGTTTTTCAGATGGGCAGACATAAATGATGCACCTGGGCGGTATTGTTCAGAGAATCTTGCTTTTCTATCTTAGAAACCACAGTTGTTATCTGCAGTTACTTGATAGCTCGTTCTTGCTGAGTGAATAGGATTTACCATGTCAGAGAGGATACATGGTATGATTATGTGGTCATTTTACCATACAGCAAAAGCAACGTTAATCACATCAAACCCATGCCATTCAAGTATTGAGTGGTCATCCAGAACCATTCACAGCACAGACCTAACACTCACTACAATGTTAAGCATCTAAAGGCAATTGTTCTTTTGCTGATGGACACGTTAAGCAGGAAGGAAAGTGGAATGGATCCAATGTGCTATTAGTTATAAACTGATAAACTGGATCTATTAGTAATTTTAATTGTCTCTTACAGTTGTATTGTAGAAAGCAATCCTGAACAGGCAGGAAAACACACTATGATCTGAACAGGTCTTTTTCACTTATTTTACTTAATTTTTACATATTTAAATTTTCTTTAAGGTATTTGCCATTGTTTGTATTAATTCTCAAATACATTGCCCCAGCAAGCAAGACAAGCATTACTTAATTTCTTGTCTCCTTTGACCAACCAGAGTTTGGGAAGCACATGTAGCCCTTTCATAGATGGGCGAATACTCTATTCCTCCAGCTAGAGGAGGGCTCAGTTGCCTGCCTGTGTGTCAGGCACGTGTCCTAAGTTTGGAACAGGAACTAATTTCCTAACTTTGGAATAAGGTAAAAAGAGTAAGATGAAAATGAAGGAAGGTCTGAACTCGACTGAATGTAGCAGTGCTGTTGGCGTCTTGTTGACCTTTGGTAAAAAATGGCAAAGGATGCTTTGTTGTTTCTGTAGTCCCTAACAGTTTTATAGAATATTCTATGCACGCACTTCTCTGTGGTTACTTTAATGCACACTGCAATGGTCCTCACTGAAGCGAGAATCCCCGCAGGGTTTCCAGGATGCTAATTGGAGTTTTTGACATTGGAGACACTAATCGTTACTTAGAATCAATTTTAAGTCACCTTAAGTATGGATGGAAGTGAGGAATCCCAGGAAGTGATTTTTGCTCCCCTGCCAAGACAAATACATCAAACCAGTGGTAAATAGATGAGGTAATTACAATTATCAGTTTCATTGACTGATTTAGCTCAGTCCAACTGAAAACTCTTCTGTGACAGAAGGATATCCATTAGGTAGGAATTCATGCCATTACGTGAGATGCATTCTACTATCTAAAAAAAATTGCCAAAGAAGTCACTCAGACCAGGAAAGGGGAGCAGCTGCCACAGAGGCTGGATTTCTGAAACACTGTTTACAGAGAGGTGGTCCTTCTGGAAAATATTAGTTGTCTTTTTCTCTGTACTCATTACGTCACCCAACCTGCAAAGGCATCTGCTTGCCAGATGCTGAAGGGTATGTGCTGGAGTACTATTGATCTGGTAGTGAAAGTGTCACTTTAGACTGAAGAGACAGGCATGGACGGAGCTGTCTGAGAAGATAATTGAGGGGGAAAAAGTGTCAAACAGAAATGCAGTGCTGATCTACGTTTTAATCTTTACATGGAGTTAATTTCCTCCACAAATTTCCCAAAGCAAAAAGCTTTCGGATCCTGAAAAGCAGAAATCTTAAATTGGGGGACTTGGTGGGGGGGAGGGTGTCTCAGAATTTAGTCCAAGTTATGACTAGCTGGTGGGGAGAGCTGCACCTCGGCTTGGCTAGTCCAACAGCCACAGTGGAGGTTGGCAACACAAGAGCTTGATGCTGACAGGGGTGGAAAGGGTCAGGGAGGCTTCGGGTGTAGTTTAAACAGAGCTTCAAGACCTGATTATCACAACTTGCTGGCAAATACCTCAAAGGAGGATTTTTCCGTATGTAAGATTTGAGGATTTCGTCGGTGTTCTCTGCTGGCTGATGTAACAGAGGTGGCGCAGTATAAGATGCCTTTCATTATGCTGTGAATGATTCAGTAATGATGTCACCAACACCGTTTACTACAGCATGACATTTGCAAACAAAACTGTGGCTTCATCCTTTCAATTTTATTTTTAGACATTCTTCTTTTGGATTCAGGGCTCTGCCGTGCATTCCTGCGAAATTACAGGACCTACAGCCACGGGTGCTCGTTTTCGTGGCGAAAACCACGGGGCGTGGGGGGGGAGGGAGGCAAATTAAAAAAAGCCTCCGTTATATGCAGCGATCAAAGGAGGGTTTGTGTGTCAGAAAGTCTCTCTACTTTTTCTGCTTTTCCTAGCCTGGCCGGGCTGGCGGGAGCCGCTGCCTCTGGCCGTGGGCCCTGCCCGCTCCTGGCTGCTTTTCCTGGAAAGCGGGGCAGAAGGGGGGACGGGCACCGGGCAGCGCCGGATCCCGCTGAAGCCTCGCCTTCCCCGACCCCCTTTTATTTGGCTCTGCCCCGGGTCCTCCCCGGCCAGGCGGGGAGGAAACCGCCCGCCCCCCGCGGGGCCGCCAGGGGAACATCTGGGCGGCCGCGCCGCAAACATCTGGGGCGGCCGCGGCGCATCCCCCGGCGGCCGCAGCTGGAGGGTCCCGCGGCCGCGGGGCTCGCCCGGGCCGGCAGCGAAACCCCCGGGAGGGGGCGAGGGGCTGCGGGGCGGGCGGAGGAAGAGGCTGCGAGGGAGCAGGGCGGCGGAGGTAAGGGCAGCCCGGCTGCCCCCAGCGCCGGGGGCGGGCACGGCGGGAGGGCTCCCCCGCCCGGAGCGGGCAGCGCGGGGTGCAGGCAGGGCGGGCGGCGGCGGGGGCAGGTGGGGGGGTGGGGGTGTGGGGGGGTGTGTGTGTGTGTGTTCAGTATTCCCGGGTGAAAGGACAACAACTGCTCCATGTTTGCCTTAACTCGATCCATGAGGGGGACTCCCGAGGTAAAAAGCGCGGACGGGACTTTTACATCAGAAGTAGCTTTGGAACAGATTGCTCGTGTTCAGATCCGGCTGTAGCCCTTGCAGACCGCCGGATCATTTCAGCCCAGGTACAAGAGTTTTTGCAGCGGCGGTTCTGGGTCGTTAAACAAAGGGGGGTTAAGTGTTAGGGATAGGAAAAAAACATTCACTATAGTTTTAAGTTTCTTGCCTGATTTTTTTCCTCTCTCTTCCTTGGATGTCTCAAAGGGAGATGTACATCCAAACCTGAATTTCCAGGCAAAATCAAGAGAATTTAAATGTAGCCGTGTCTACTTGCTATATGAGAGAAACCCTAAAATTAGATTATCCCAGCCTCTCTATTCTATTTCAAAATAGAATAAGCCTTGGAAAAACACTTACAGTCCCTGCGTATGTCCCATTTTGTTTCAATTTTTTGGTAATAAATCATATTCTTCTCTCCCAATAATGCTTAATACCTGACATGGTATCAAATATTTAATTACCTTTCTGACAAATGGCTTTCTGAAATTTCAGAGCTTAGGAACTGAAACATAGAAGTACTTCAAAACAAACTATTTATGCGTCTTCATTTTTAAACTGATTATATGACAATTACAATGCATTTACCTACCTAGGACTTGTGTTTTCTCCAGTAGGTATAACTTTGTTTGCCTCACCTTGTATTATTGTGGCATACATTGTACCATAAGTCACCACAACTACTTTGTCATTTGTAAAAGGAATGTATTCAATATCCATTTTAGATGCAAATTCATGGTTGACTCTGGAGTTACCTTTCCGAAGTTCGCTCAGATGTCTTCTGCTGCTTTTCAGGGTTGCTTATGTGGGCTTTTCCTGTACTTTTCTCTTTACAAATGGAGTTGGGTGAACCAAACAGATTTCTCTCAGTTGTGGAGAGTGTGGGTAGAAATAACTGCTGGGGCAGAAAAATCAAATGAGCCTTGAGGAGTGGCTTGAATAATTATGCCTGTGTTTAGGCAAACTGCTCTCTGCTTACTCTTTTCTTGCACACCAAATCTGCCTGGAAATATCATTTTACTCAGTACTGCAAACAGCCAGTGCAGCAGCACAAAAAAGGGGCCCCTGGTTTTCCAGTCTGAAGACGTACATGAATCAAGACTCCTCAGTGGCAAACCTCTTGTCAACTGGTTCCTACTCTATTTCTTACATGTGACCAAACATGCTCACGCTCACTTGCAGTTGGCAGCAGTGGTCATTTTGGTTGTCTCTTCCTAGCTATGAGCGAGGCAAGTTCCTAAACCCAGGGATCATAAACAATTAAACATTGTTTTTGAAATATCTTAGTTTTTAGTAGAGTGCCACTCTGCTGTGGCACTCCTGTCTTATTGTGCAGCATGAGCCAGACCTTGAGTTCTGGCACTGCTTTTTGCTCCAGAAGATAGAAAGGAGACTAAAGTCCCTTCTAATCAATTTATGCCTAAATCAGGGCCCACTATAACATTTTAATGCTATCTGAGCAAAATTCCTAAAACTCTTGCTTCACGTGACCTTGCACTTGAGACATTTCTAAGACACAGAGTGTAGCATCTGTAACACCAGTGGTTTTGGAAGAGGATACAGCCCCTTGCTGCAGCTGCTGGTCTGATTGAAATACAAAGCTCCTACTCCATAGCATTACTCTTGCTCCCTCCATTAATTCTGTCGTCTGAGGGGCAGCAGGAACTGAAGCTGCTGCTACTGTAGCCTTGCATTATGGAGGACTCCTCAGTTTCTGCTAATGTTGCATTAGCACTAGCTGATTCCCATTTAGCGAGTACGAGGTGGTCCCAGAAAGAGGAACTATACCTGTTTCTCTGATGCATTTTGATTTTTCTAGCTGGGCTAACTCAGCCAGCCATTTCTCTCAGCTATTATCAATGTTACAGACTGCCTTGCCAATGCTCCCATTTATTCATTAGTGTTTCTCTTTCTTTTCTGACCCCACACATCTTTCTGCTGTTGAGAATGTGCTTTTCCCCCAGCAATAGCTGGTAGAGGCAGTGCGCCTGGTCACCCTTGTGACAAGCAGTACATCAAGACTCTGATCTCGACAGACAGACTTGCGGAGAAAACTTCCAGGTACAAACGCAAGTCAGCCAAGGCAAAGCTCTAGGTGCAAATCCCGCCTTCTGCTCTGTTGCATGGCTTTACGGAAATTACTGACAAGAAAGCTTTTTAGAATTTTTTTTCCTTCTTATCACAACACAATGTTGCAAGCCCTAAACACTCAAATATCATTGGTTACAGCATCCAAATCCATGAGATTTAAACATGTATTTTAAATTACTTTGCCATCTAAGAGCCCTGAGGGCTCACACTACCTAACTGTAGGATGGCTGAAGGTTAAGACTCACCTAAATAACTTCAGCAAGCAGAGATTCAAGAAGAAGAGGCTGGATGTCAGCAGGAGGAAACAGCAAACTGCAGCACAGTGTCCCACTAGAAGCCAATATTCTGGACACATGCCCCTGGTTTCCAGTCTGCTCCCTAGCAGGGGACAGGAGAAGTTCAGCTCTTACAGGTGTCACCTGCTTGTTGCCCAGGTATGAGCTGTTAGGAGCCTCACATTGGCTAACTCAGCTGGTTTGTAATTTTTTGGTAAGAAAGCTGAGTCCTTCCTATGAACATCAACACGGACTTACTAATGCTCTCGCATTTGTTGAGATCAGCTCCCTTCCCATTTCTGTTAACTTGAGACTATCCTTACGATGAAAGCTTACTAGTATGCCCAGCACAGAATGACACTTCTGTTTACCATATTTTGTTCGTGTTTGGTGATTCTTTAGAACAGGGCCGTTTTTGTGATATTCCAGTTTCTCATTCAAAGGCCTCAGTCACCCCAATATCTGCTACTGTACGCACCGAAGAGAAATCTAAATGCCTTTTCTGCAGTCGCTGGTAGCCACTGTAAGGGAGCAACCCTTGCAATGAAAGAATGATAAATCATATTGAGGTCAGCAAGCCCTGTCTTCCATACCTGAAGATCTGTCCTTCTCCAAGCACAGAATTCCTCACTTTTCTCTTTCAGACCTAGCTTCCTTGCAGGTGGAAAATAGCATTTAGACCACTCAAACATTGAGTTTTCTCAGTAAACACCCCTTTTTTGGTTGCGTCTTCTTGTCTTCAAGAAGTATTATTTGGAAACATAAATAACAATTGCAGCAACTTCTAACAGTCTGTAAAGTGCTCTGTAAGTGTCAAATGCAGGATTTGTTACAGCCCAGGTGGTTATTAGTATTTACTGCAAATTTTTGTCATAGTCCAGTGGTCCTGTCAGCTTCACCGTCTTACTAGATCCTTCCACCAAAGCCCTGAATGTATTGTGAAGACACTGTAAAGGGAGGTCCATAAGTGATGCTAACAGAAACCAAATCATATTTTATTCCATTTCCTCTCCAGAGCTGGGCTTTGAGCAATAAATAAATCACCAGTTGACATCATAACAAACTTTTGCTCTCTTGACATTTTTCTAGCCTAGCAGGAAGCAGAGAACATGTAGGTGAGCACACCTGGAGCTACAAGGAGCGGCCAGGGATTATACCCTACCAAACTAGTTTTGGTAGGGTACCCAGGGAGCAATCTTCTTACTGGCGGTGCGACCTCTGCTTGACCATGGGCCTTCAGGGATACCTAGGGTCCTGCAGAGGTCGTTCACTGAAGTGGCTTGGGCTATTTTAATGACAGTAAGAGGAATTGACTATGAAAAGAGAGAGCATATAGGAATTTCACTAGCTGGCACAATTCAGGTTGAAATCAGGACGCAATAAGAGCTCTAGCTGAGCCCAGCACCAGGTGGACTGGAAGGGGCAGCCAGTCTCGGGTGTCAGCGAAGAGCAAGCGCAGCACAGCAGCGGGACGTCGCAGCACGTCCTTCCACCATGCCATCTGTCCGGCAGCGCTCAGCCGCTGCGGCACACGATCAAAAACTTGCTTGAGTCTGCTGGGTTGGGAGGAGCCGTGCGTTGGCAGCACCTCGCTTTGAGGGCAGCAGGCTGCTGTGACCCTCTGCGGGGAAGGGAACGGCTGCTCTGCAGAGGGGACAGCTGGAAGGTCACCCCACAGGAGGCAGCGACTACTGCCGGGACCCTGCGGGCAGGGAAGTGGCTGCGGTGGCTGAAGCCAAACATACTCCCACAGGCGGTAGCATTCTCATACCTGCAATAGTTTACTCACATACCCATGCTATTTTATCCTTTATTTCAGATAGTGCTAGGAAATACCAGGTTTTATGGCCAATGAAGAAACTATGAATCTTTCATAGGAAAAAATTGCTCTTATGTATCCCATGCAATTACAAAATTTAATTTTTTGTGTGTGTGTATGTGGCTTTTGAACTTGTGGTGATCTGAATAAAAGGCTCCAAATTGGCAGTCCTGGGGAACTAAAAATTTCATATCCACATACTAGCAGCTGCGTCCTGGGGAACTAAAAATTTCATATCCACATACTAGCAGCTGCTCTGATATCAAGAGCCAATGGTAAGATTATTATGGAGTATTTGTTGTCCCTGGATAATCCCTGGAGATAGCCTGCTCCAATATGGGAGCAGAAACAGAGTTAGCAGATGCAGAGAGAAAGGGAAAAGAGAGCCAAAAAACTGAGGGTCACAAGAGATGAAAAAACAGAGTGAGGAACACTCGAAGGGCTGAGTAGGACAAGGATCTGGGAAGGAGGAGCTGTTGACAGATGGAAGGCACTGAAAAAATAGAGTAGTTCCGGTTGTGGGCCCAAACTCAGCACTATGAGAGATGGTGTCTTGGAGTCCCTCCTTTCTAAAGCCAGAACATAGATTTCTGGTCATTAGCTCTTTGGCATTTTTATTCTTCATCCCTGTCTTGTAGGCCTGCAGATTTTACCAAGGAGTGAATTCTTCTCTTACAGGCTTCGGAGATGCCTATTCATGACACCTCTTTTTTTTCTTTTTTTGACCTGAAGTTCTTTATCTCCCACACCCTTAATCCAAAAATATCAAGGCTGTACTGTAATTTTTTTGTATTTCAAGAAGTCTTGAGTCCTGCTTTCATTATGATACATAGTACTTAGTTCCAGTTTAATTCTGAAGGAGCTATAGGTGTCAACTGAGTCCTTCCTTAACATCAGAGCAGTAATCTCATCTGGAAACGTGGGGCTGTAGTTGCTGAAACGCTTTTAGTCATGACATGAAATCAGCATTGCATTTAGAGAACAAAGTAATTACAGCAGACACTGTTTTTCAGATCAGTGAGGCTCTCCACGATGTTTACAATTTAATGGCTGCAGGATAAAAGGCACTTGCATGGTGAACACATCTTTAAGTGCAAGTAGGAAACTTCGGTAGTGAAGTAAACTGGTCTGTGATTTTCTTTGTCTTAGACGCATTGAACTTTGCTGGATTCCAGTTTTCAGTAGAAGCTGTATGATCACAACTTGTGCACTGATTAGAAAGTGTCTACAAATGTGTTATTTCCTCCTGTTATCTGGGTGAATTATTCTTACTGACATCATGATTGATTCCTGTGGCTGTTATCACAGAATCATAGAATGAATCACAGAATGGTTCGGGTTGGAAGGGACCTTAAAAATCTTCTAGTTCCAACCCCCCTGCCATGGGCAGGGACCCGCTAGACCAGGTTTCTCAAAGCCCCGTCCAACCTGGCCTTGAACACTTCCAGGGATGGGGCAGCCACAGCTTCTCTGGGCAACCTGTTCCAGTGCCTCACCACCCTCGTAGGGAAGAATTTTTTCCTTAGATCTAGCCTAAATCTACCCTCTTCCAGTTTAAAGCCATTACCCCTTGTCCTGTCACTACATGTCCTTGACAAAAGTCCCTCTCCAGCTTTCTTGTAGGCCCCCTTTAGGTACCAGCAGGCTGCAATAAGGTCTCCCCAGAGCCTTCTCTTCTCCAGGCTGAACAAGCCCAACTCTCTCAGCCTGTCTTCATAGGAGAAGTGCTCCAGCCCTCTGATCATCTTGGTGGCCCTCCTCTGGACCTGCTCCAACAGATCCATGTCCTTTGATGGTTATAGATAAATAAACATTTTGTATCAAATACCATAAACTCCACATCACTGTTTCCTAATGTAGCATATGGGAGAAAAATAACACTTCGTTTTTACTGCTGCAGTAACTTTGCTCATGTTTAATCTTCAGTTTTAACTTCTGTTACCCTATGGCTCTGTAGCAGAAACGAATGCATTGCAGCAGAGTGAGTTTGTGGCCTCATAACTTGTGTCATTTCTGGAAAAAAACCCCACGTTTCTGGTTGACTGTCCTCTTTAACATCCCCCAGGGCTTGATAAACACAGGAAATTGCAAGGCATACTGCTGTGGCAGGAGAATGTGCAGGGAAGGGAAGCTGCCTGCGGCAGGGCTAGCTCTGGCTCAGCTACTGCTCGTATCCCCGTCCAGTACAGGTTATGCTGCCCCTGTCTGGTTTTTTAAAGGAAGAAGGGGAAAAAGGAAAACTAATCTAGTTCTTCAGGAAGTGAGTGAGAAGCCATCTGAGTAACCAGGTGATACAGCTAGTTTCTCCATACCACTTGCAAGTATTGCCTTAGTCCCTACTTGGGCGGCCTCAAGAGATCAGGAATCAAACCAGTAAAGGTTATGAAATGTCCCTTGTGAAAAAGTCAGATGTTTAAATCAATCATGTAAGTCTGTTTCTTACCTGCCTTTCATTCTTCTGACAGGGTGAGATAATTTTCAAGCTACAAAGGCAGCTTTTAATACCCACAAAAATGCACACCTTTTCTTGACTGCTCACTTGGAAACTGCATTTGCTCTTCCCCTCCTTTCCCACCCAAACCCCTGGGTGGGGGTGCCAGAGTGGGGTTCCTGGGTGAGGCTGGTTGAGGCAATTAAGGCCCGTGAGTGCCCTTGAATGCTGACAGCAGCGCCCGTTCCTGGCATGCCCCACACCCTCCTGAGAGTGAGGAGTACTTGTTGTGGAAAGCCCGAATCTGGGCTGGAGCATGAACCTTGTCTGCTGGTTCCTGGACATGCTCCTCAGGGCGGCAGCCCTGCTGGTTGGCGGGGAGGGAGCTTCCCCCAGGTAGAGTCCAAAATTTGCTTTGCCAGTGCCCTGACTGCTGTGCCCCATGGCTGCTGGTGGTGGAAGGGTCCTGGGCAGTGAGACTTCAGGACAGAGATATGAAAATCTGAGTGAGCCTGCAGGGATCCTGGAGGTCCACGTGTTAGGTAATGGGGGCAATTCAATCAGCAACAGTCAGGGAGTCCGGGTGCAGCTGCTGGAAAGCCAAACCCTGTCATCCATGGTGAGGGCTGTGGCCAGGTGACAAAGGCTGTCTGCGTGCCTCTTGTAGGCACTGGCACCGTTGGCTTAGCCTGGTGGGGTCAGGAGCAGGATTTGAACAGCGATAGGGTTGTGCAAGCAGGTCACCAGCTGCAGGTACGCGTGCAGCACCTGGTGTGACCGGGTGGCTTTGGAGGGCAGTGGAGGGAGCGTGGGCAGACCACGCATGACCAAACCCAGACCTCATGGCACCCAGCTGTAGAGCAGCCTCAGGATTTTCTCGGCTTGCATCTCTGGCTGATGATGTGCTCTAGAGAAGGTGATGGGCAGCAAGGAAGTTTTCATGCTGAAGTGCAGTCATAACATGCTGATGGCATCTTTATCCAACAAATAGCACCTGAGGTACCAAACTTGACTGGCTCCCAAGCTGTGCAGAAGAGCTGGCAGGAGCTGCTTTCTCCTGGGCTGCACAGGGGGATGCCAAAGTGCAGCGTGGAAAGGCAGCAGCCCACCATCCTGTCCTCCTCTCCTTCCACCTCCCGTTGCACCCCTGCCTCACACCTCCCATGTCCACCTCCTGACCCCACGGCGATCTTCCTGCAAGGGAGGCTCCACTTATCCTCGCTGTGTCTTCATTGTCATACTAAGCCCCCAAACCACGCGCTATCACCTGGTTTACTTGCAGGCAAAACTTCTTAGTCACATCAAAACTGTGGGTGCAACTTGTACCCTCGCTGAAATAAACTCTCAGGCCTGATAAGAGAAAATTCACGAAGTGGGAAGTTTAACCAGTTTAAGGGAAGTGTGTCGTGATGTTTTCAAGTTTACTAAGCATTTCAAGTATAATTCACATAACTCCTTTCTGAAGCCGACTGTTAAGATTCAGTGTCCCAAAGGCCTGCCCCAACAGCTGGCTGGCAGATCTGACGTATGTCTTCCTAGAGAAAACACGCAAATAATCCCCAACATCTTTGGATGAACTCAAACTGAAGTTTACACTCTCTAAAGCTAACAATATGTGATTATATTGCTTATAGCAAAAAATCAATTCTTCTGGTTCTCTTTTGTTTATATTGGATCTGCAGCAGTAGCTGCTGTATCAGTCTTCTCCTTTTCTTCTTTTCCCTTGCTTTGAAAGGCAGAAAATAGTTTTAAACAGAATATCTTGATGGATTACCCAGATTTAGGGCAGAAGAATCTTGCAGTAAATAAAGGTCTAAATAACCCAGGTGTGAGTTTACAGACTGAGAATTACTTTTGAAGCTTTGTACACTGTGTGCTACAAATGACATTAAAACACTGTTCTTCGTTTGACTTTTACTGCAGCTGTACTCTCCTAGAGGGAGGTTTCCCATAGATTTAATTTACCTTTATAATGCAGTATCTCGCTTTGATGTGTGGTACAGGATAAATCTTTCCATTTGGAGTGCTGTGCTGAATAACAAAACATCTAATGAATAAAGTCTTTCTAAGGAATGGTGTTCAGTGAGATCTGACATATGGGTGATCCCTGCTCTTCCCCTCTTCCTTTCATTCAAAGAGGGAAAAAAAATAATACGTCTGAAAAGACAGCAAAGCCTTTCAGGCCAGCAGGTTTTAGAAGAACCAGAAATTAAGGCTTTCAAACCAAAAGGAGTATTTCAAAGTTTGAAGTGAAGTTCAGGTAACTGTCTAAAACTTCAGCTCCTATTAGTATTGCCCTTTTTTGAGGCAAACGATGGCGCACGGAGTATTGGCAGTGATGCACAAGCTGGTTAGGCTCTTTGAACTAAAGGTGTCCCAAAATGAGGTACTTCTGTGAGACCGCAGGGGCCGGGTCTAACCTGTGGGGCTGAGCCCCCCAACTGCACCACTGAAAGCCTGACTGCGCCGTAGGCTGCTCGAGAGTGAGCAGTGCTTTCCCTACCTGCAAATAAAACACACAGGCATCAACCCACCAGGACTTGAAGGGTGCCGGGGGAGGCAGAGGAGGCAGAGGAAGGCTGTCCTGACCCTCAGACCCTCAGCTGCCACCTTCTCCTCCTGCCCTGCCCAGCCCACCCTCGGCCAGGATCGGAGACGCTCAGGTCACAAGCAGACTGACTTGGCACCACTAACGTGCTCAGCCCCAGGGGGTTTAGAGCTTAAATTTGGCATTTTGTGAGTGGAGATGGAAGTGGTCATCACCATCCTGGTGGCTGGGGTGCCGGTGCTGAGAGCTGCCTGCTGACTCTGCCACCGTTCGCTCCTCCTCACGGCTTTTGCTGCTCTGATCTAAGTGGCCAACTGGCCACCAGGTGAGGCAAAGCCCCCACAACAGCTGTGGGCACAGCACCCTTGCTTTTCTTCTTGACAGGAGACAAGTGGCATGCGGGAGCCCTTCCCCACACAGCAGAAATCCCAAATGGAGTCCTTTACGTTCCATAAAAATTGGTAAATACGGCCCTCATTCCCCCTTTGGCTGCCCCGCGGCCGGCAGGGCGCTGCTTCCCCAGGAGCCTTCCCCGGGCTCGGTGCAGCCATCTCGGCAGGCTTTCCTTCCAGGCTTTGATACGCAGACGCCAGCACTGGCAATACCTGCGAGGACACATCCAGAAATGGGCTTGCTTGGGCAACCAGTACCACGTTTCCCTTTTCTTGTAGTTCAGTAATACTTCCCTAGAAATTAGCTAAGGGGAGTTTTATCCCGGGAAAGCTTTTAAAGCCCACCCCTCTCCTTCTGCAGCGGGAGAAATCAGCTCTGGAAGAGGAGGGGACAGGCAGCGGGGGCAGGACCCTCTTCAGCAACCCTGTTTAAATCACCGCCTGCCTCGTGCTACGCATGAACAGTCGTATTTTTTTTTCTTCTCCTTTGCAGTCACCCCTCCTCATGCAATTGGGTAATAGTCTTATGGCAGCTTTAGGATCTGTGCATGTGGAAAAGTTTCTCTTCTTAAAAAAAAAAAAAAAATAATGCTTTCAGTAGAGTTTAGCCTCCAGAAATAGGAGAGGGCTCACGCTACGTGACTAGACAGCATTACGCGAACCATCTGCAAGTACTCCATGGCCCACAAGCCACAGTTTAAAACTTCTTATGCAGAGCTGACCATAGGAAATACTTACTGAAAAGAAAAATATACCAGAGCCTCCATGTTCTATTCATAACCAGATGGCTCCAGTGTAGTGTGGCAATCAGATTTTTAAGTCAGCAACGACAATAACAGGAAGTATAGATTGCCAGTGCTTCTAAAGTGATTATTTTTGATTACATGTTGTCTACGCAAAGATTTAGTATGTCTTTGGGTCATGATGTACAACAACTCAGTATATAATAACTTAAAGAAAAATTGCAATCTAATGTTAGAATTGTCATTTTAATGAAGATCTAAGATCTATTGGATCTAAGTTAATTCTCCTAAAAGTTGAGATGATGACCGGAATTACTAGATTTTATTAATTGCACTGCTTCTAAATGAGTGTATTGACTAACTAATAACCTTATCTGTGCACTTGATGTACTTGATAATATGTATCTAGTTGTGGGTGCATGACTCACCTATCAAATATTGAGAATGACTTGATGTTTGTAAATCATAATGAGACATTCGTATTGAAATACAAACCACAGTTTATCAGTGAATAGTTACCCATCAGACCTGTATACAATCCATTTTTCCTTCAGTCAGGTATTGCCTTGATTTCTGTCTGCGGAGCAAAGAAACATAAAACACTCCCTAAAGGCGAAAGAACCAAATTGTGAATATTCATGTTCTCTCTTTTGCTAGTACAACTTCAGCAGCATGATATAGTGGCTTTTTTTTTCTCTTAACTTGCCAACTGCCAGCTCTGCATTCAGGTCAGCTGCTTTGCAGTTGGGGCACTTACTCGTGTTCCGCAAAGCTATGAAACTGGGGAGACTGGCTGGGTGTTTTGAACAGCTAAGGAAGATAAGTACCCAAATTTATTTTTAAATAAAGTGTGAGTGCCTAATTCAGTGACACTCTTTTGATCTGTGCAGGGACATACTTTAAAATTATAACCACAGATTTCTCCTACTATTCCAATAATTGATCTGCATTTGTTTCACCTTCAGGTATCGCCTAGCAGAAAACCATGGGCAATTTCAAAGGGCATGCCCTCCCTGGAAGCTTTTTCCTTCTTTTTGGCTTGTGGTGGTCAGTGAAGTATCCACTGAAGTACGCCTGTCGAAAAAACAAGAATGCCTGCTACCTTGGTTCCAGGGCAGGGTTTCAGCGCCTGGAGTTTGTTGAGGGGATCATCAAAGCTGTCTTTGCCTTGATTGGTACGTAAGGTGGACTTGGGGCAGACAACAAAAAGGCTGTGCCTTTTAAAACTTTTTTTTTTTTTTTTAAAGTTTTGTTCTCTGATAAAACAGATCTCATTCTGTTTTGGTATTTTGTCATTTAAACACCATGAATCTAAGCACTAGTGAGGCTACTGGTATCAATTCCGTACTTACAACTGTAACATGGTTTCCATCCATAGCGCTCTTCTGGAGCTTCTTTAAGGTCTCCTGATTACTTCCCAGAGGGTCCATCTGAGTGTTCGTGTGCTGTTCACTACTTCAGGGAGGGAGATAAGATATTTAGGCAAGGAACTCTCACATGCAGACTGGGAGCACCAGACTGTGGCGGCATTGCTTTTCTATTTTGAATCCAGCTATCTCAGATGTCAGTAGTCTCCACTGAGTTATTGATAAAATATGTAAATGCAAGTGCTTCTTCACTAATGTCCTTTGAAAGTGAAAATATTCACAAAGAAAGACTGAACTCCAGACCTTATCCAACAGTCTTGCAGGACTGTTGCAACCCGGGCAGGATGGGGGGGGCTCCTGTTTCTCCTGTCGTGGCCTGACCTGGATGCAAACTCATGGAGATGGCTTAGTGAGCTGTGCAGCTGGCTGCAAGTCCCTGGCTCTTGCTTGCATTCCAGCATGCTGTATGTTAGCAATTTACCTTTATAGAGTATATGTAAAACTATATAACAGGGGACCAGGGGAGCTCAGCACTTGTGGGTCACAAGTTGAAAGGATCTTAATTTTCAGTATTTTTAGATTCTACCTATCTACCCTTCTTTAGATGCTCAGAGTTGCCTGGTGTCTAATCAACGTGCAGGTTGTGACAAAATTTTCTTCCTGCTTTTCCTTCCTCTATATTAGTTAAGATACACCAGCACTGAGGTGTTGTTGTGTGTACAGTATATACTTCGATATGCCTTAAAAAATTATCAAAACCTAAATAATAGCGTTCATTTTGAGGTGAGAGTGGGGACATCTTTCCTACAAATTTCCCAGTCAGTGACCAGAGGTAGTTGGGCAGGTAAACCACTAATCTAGTGGTTTTTATTTTCACCGAAACAAAAAGTTATTATTTTAACATATGGTAATTTCAATTCCAGTCAATAACGTGGACAAGAAAGCCTGGCAAGGACAAACGCTAAAAGCAGCAGAAAGAGTAAAACCTGCTGTTTCTGTGTTAGGAAAATTTGAAATAAAGACGGAAAAACACTGCATTTGCTCTGCAGCAAATCTACTTATACAGCAGGATGCTGGCCCACACTTTAGAAACAATATCATTAACTTTAACGTCTTAAAAGCATAACATATTTTAAACCCTTCTCAAACTTCACTGATCATATAAAGTATCAAAAAGCAGCTTTCCCCTTTCTGGAGTCCTGCAGCTAGTTAGCAAGACACCAAGGGGCCAAGGTAAGGGAGGCAGTGGAGCGGCAAGTCAAATACTAACTCAGTATGTATTCTCATGGGACCTTTAATAACTCTGCACGGTGGAGTGATTTCCTTTTATGGCTTTATAGGAAAAATCCCCTTTGAATTAAGAGTTTGAACTCTGCCATCCTGCATATTGCAGGGGACTGAAATGGTAAATCTTTCTTTTGGGGACTTCAGCATGTGTTAAACGCATGTTTGAACCACTGGGACAGGCAGCTGCAAAATGCAAGTGTTTTTAACAAAAAAAAGGCAGCACAGAATAGCTGTCTCCATTTTCACTGCTGGAAACTGTAAGATGCAAATAGTCCTACCAGGAGTGGAGCTGAAGCCTGGTTTCCTCTGGGCTTTCTCCTCTCTGGATTATGTGATGCTTAATATATGCTTGAGCTCACTCTGTGGTCTTTCCCTCAGCAAACCAACTTATTTCATCTCTCCTCCACCCACTGCCTATTTTCTTGAAAATTTATATCAAATTAATATCTTTGAAACCTCTCTGCATTTTCATTTGAATTTGGACAACATGGTAAAAACTTTACTGGGAATGACTGAACTGGGAAGAAGGGAGCCAAACATAGCAATCACCCATAGCAGTCCTCAGGAAGCCAGACTAATCCCCAAATTGACTGGCATTATGCAGCGTGGGGATATATTGCTGCCTCTATTGTTTGTATAAAGACTTATCATCAGTCTATACGTTAAGCACCAGGACAAAGAGCTCTATTTCTCGTTTCACGCGCAGGAATGGTGGCTGAGCAGTTTGTTCCCGACGGACCTCATCTGAAGTTGTATAATTATGAGGAAAAGCACTGGGATCACTTGATGAACTGGCAACATGCCACCATGTACCTCTTCTACGGCATTTCAGGGTTGGTTGACATCGCGGCTCACGGGACCAATGCCTTGCCAGTGGCCACGGACAGGATGATGCTTTCCTTAGCAGTGTTTATTGAAGGTGAGTTTACCCCTCCCTGCAGAGGTGCACGTGAGTCTTGCAGAGGGGTATCCGTCTTTGGTCTGGGATTCTCAAATCAGCCTTAGAGAGTGAGCCTACAGGAGCTGGGTGTTTAACTCCCTGAAGCGCAGAAAAAAAGGTCGGTCTTGGCCCTCCTTAAACTGCTGAGGGTCTGTCTGCGCTGCAGCCCAGAGCATGATCACACATTGTAGAGGTGTATCTGTGCTTTCCTTACTGGCTCAGACAGCAACCGAAATGTTAGGAGAATAGCAGCACAAGCCTGTTTTGGGTCAGTGCTCAGTAGCTCGGGCGTGTGCTTCAACTTATGTCCTGACACGGTGTGTGAGTCGTTAGCTGAAGCCAGTGTGAGCGCATTTACCTGCACAGCCATCGCATGCCGGAATTGCACTGGAGACACACTCAATTTACATCTTCTGTACACACAATATATCTCATAGCATCCTTCTCGTTACACTGCAGAGACAGATGAATGTGGCTTTTTTGTCAAAGTGTTTTAAACAAAAGGTGACAGAGCAGTAGCTTCCCATATAATTTCCTGGTCTGAGCTCAAGAGTGGGAGTATACAGTACGAAGGCACCAGTCTTAAAAAAATGACTCTCAGCTGAACCAAGAAGGTGATACTGACATAAAGGGAAATGCTAAAGGTTCACTGTTTTCTAAACCCAGATGAAGGGAGATTATAAGGAAAGAAAATATCTTCAACTGATCACTTAATTTATTCCAGGTTTTCTCTTTTGCTACCACCTTCATGGGAGAGCTATGCTGGATGTTCATGTTCATCAGTTGTTGCTGTTTGCTATCTTTGGAGCTGCTGTTTGTATATTTCTGGAAGTTTTCTTCCGTGGCAGCATAGTACTAGAGATGCTCCGTACAAGCCTCTGCATATTACAAGGCAGCTGGTTCTGGCAGGTACGTCACTTTTCTGCCTTAGGAATTTCTTCCTTCACCAAAACCAGTCATTTACCCCTTTGCAGATGTTTCACAGGTGATATAATATGCCTTTTAAACACAGACCTCAAAGGACTTAGAAAACTATGCACTCTTGATGTCCCATTAAAAAGATAAAAGTATTTATCGTATCTGTCTTACAGACAAAGAAGCCATTCTACTTCTAGTGTCTTTTATTTGAATCAATGAAAAAGCTACGGTGGTTTTGTTGAGCTCTCCCTTGCGATTGACCATCCCCTCTGATCTCTGTAACATCCTGTTCAAAATTCGGCAGCCGAATGGCAATGATTTTACAGCCCGGCAATATATGCTATTCTTTACGAAGACAGTCCCCACTGTCAGGTGCCGGAGCAGTGAGCAGATGCCCAGCAGAGTACTGGGCAGGTGAGGCAAAGCGCTCATTGACATTGCCGTGTAGGGGAACAAAGGCGTAAATTATCTTTCACGTTGGCTGCCTCTTTCGACTTTCTAAAAAACATTTCGACAGCGGCAACCTAGATTCAAAAGGTATTTAAGCTCCCGACCCGCATTAAGGGATTGGATGATGTAAAGCCTCCTGCTTTTCCAGGGTTCTGAAAACCGAGCAGAAGAAGTAACAGACAAAATTTGATACTTCAGGGATGTGGCTCCTGAAAGGATTCTTCAAAATGTAGCTGCCATGCCTTCACTTACTTGTGATTCGATCCAATTAATAGATATTTGATAGCGACCCTTTCTCTGCTGTCAAGCAAGAGAGAGAATTTAAAGAATTGCTGCGATCTTGTAACAAAGAAATAGGAGCACTACTGCCGATGTGTGTTTCATCTTATAGTGGAGAACTGAGGTCACTCTAGTGATTTTTCTTTCCGGCATGTCTAGACTGGCTTCCCTTTTTTATATGCTGGCCAGACACGATGAACAAAAACGTTTGCTGTTCCTTAGGAGAACTGGACACTCAGCACCAAATCAAATATTTAAATACTTGCTCTGGCAAGAAGACAGACCTCCAAAACAGCAGTATTTTTTCTATAAGTGAACTCAAGAACCTGGTGCTGCAGCATTCAGTGTTTTATTTTCTTGTTTGTAAACTTTTCTTTGGTGATTTAAGAAGCTTCACATAAGAGGAATTAGATTCAACCATTTATTCTTTGTTGTCTGCCTAGTCTAATTTTAGAACAAGTTATTTCTTTAGGTCCAGAGACAATGTGTTTTTTGTTTCAAAGTGAAAAACTGAAGACCTAAAAATACAAGCGATTTAAGTGTGGCTTTTTTCACACCTGCATCAGGCTTCAACCGTATGTGTGACTAAAAACCACATACTGGCTGCAGCATGACAAATTTGCAAAAGGTAAAGGAGCTTTCTTTCTGCATCATCAATGCCCTCATTCATTGAATTCTCTGCACGGAAATGCAAAATGCACTCCTCCCCTCCTCCTTCCTCTCCTCCTCTTCCCAGCTCCTAAATTCTCAGCTAAACTGCTGAGCAGTGACTTTGAAGAGTATTAGGCTGTACAGAGGACGAGTGCTTGTCAAGGCAGACCCCCCATTTGGGATTACTAGTTTCCCAGTTTATGCATTAATATGAATTTGATCTTTCCCAGCCCTGAGTAAACAAATCAGCTAGGTATTTCGCATGAGCCCGTAGCATTGGGCGAGAAAGCTCCGTTTTTACGTAATTTCAAAACCTGACCTTTTCCCTGGATGGCCCAGAAGAAATAGACTTATGGCTTGCCTTTATTTATTAATTTATTATTCATTTTCTGGACCCTTTAACACATTCCCAGATCCTGTTGGGAAGAAGTGAGTCAGTGCAAATGGCCGGGTAGGTTTTCTGGTTGGTGATGTGCCTGCAGTTGAGCCCATACGTGGCTGAGCACCAGCCCCTTTCCTTACAGCATGTAATTGTGATTGTTGCGGGACTTGTTGGGCAGGGTCCTTAATTCTCCGGGCAAGAGCAGAGACTCTCTGGGACTGGGTCAGCATCTTCAAAGGCATTTCTGCACAGAACTGTGTAAAATGATCCATCGCATCTGAGTGTGACTGCAAAATTGTTTTTAATAATAACCACCGAAATAATCACCACTGTAAGAAAATGAAACGTCTACCTTGTGATGGGTAGCATAAAACATGATACGGCATAGGATACACATCAAATGACATTGGCTAAATATCTTTTATTTTATTACAGATTGGCTTTGTGCTTTATCCTCCAAATGGGAGCCCAGAGTGGAATCAGACAGATCATACTAATATGATGTTCCTGACCATGTGCTATTGCTGGCATTATGCCTTTGCTTTTCTTATACTTGCAGTGAATTACACAATCGTTAGCTGGTAAGTTACTTGAAACACTAAAACTTTGGACACTTGTCTATTTAGTCTACCAGGAGCTTTATTTTAGAAAGGTTTCACTGACAAATCAAAAGGTTTCCACAAAACAATTAACTGTCTTGCAAGGTAAAATAAAAATAGGTATTGCTAATCAATGAAGACAACATGACTCATTGCTTCAGTAGGAAGGGGAAAACTATTCATAAAGTACAGCTCTGGCAGCTTAATGCTTCTCACATAAAATGAGCTCTTTTTGACAGTCTTCCACATTTGTAAGTGCATATAAGTTAGAAGTAGGAGAGACTTTTTTTCCTACAACATCTTCTCTCCCAGTGCTCATCTCTACTAATTCCAAGTGGCTTAGTCAGCAAGCTTCATGACTTAACTTTGAAGATTACTGGGCAGGTTTCATTGCAATTTCCTGTGATCAGACCTGACTGTTTTTCACTAGCCAGTTTCATCCCCTAATTTCTAAAGTCGGACCTTTTCCTTGCTGCCCAGTGCTAATTCTGACAAAATTCCAACCGCAGAGTCAACTTGGTTGTAAAAATGAGCCTGATTCTGCCACGTGTGATCACCTTCTGCTTGCACTGTCCTAAACATGCTTCTCTCCCCTCGTTTTACCCCTACTATCCTAATAGCCCTATTTCATCATGCTTTGGCCAGTTTTGGGCCCCTCACTACAAGACAGACATTGAGGTGCTGGAATGTGTCCAGAGAAGGGCAACGAAGCTGGCGAAAGGTCTAGAGCACAAGTCCTATGAGGAGCGGCTGAGGGAACTGGGGATGTTTAGTCTGGAGAAAAGGAGGCTGAGGGGAGACCTCATCGCTCTCTACAGCTACCTGAAAGGAGGTTGTAGAGAGATGGGGGTCGGTCTCTTCTCCCAAGTAACAGATGACAGAACAAGAGGAAATAGCCTCAAGTTGCACCAGGGGAGGTTTAGATTGGATATTCATAAAAATTTCTTCACTGAAAGGGTTGTCGGGCATTGGAACAGGCTGCCCAAGGAGGTGGTGGAGTCCCCATCCCTGGAGGTATTCAAAAGACGTTTAGATGAGGCCCTAAGGGATATGATTTAGTGGTGGACTTGGCAGTGATAGGTTAACGGTTGGACTCGATGATCTTGGAGGTGTCTTCCAACCAGAACAATTCTCTGATTCTGTGATTCTATGATATGCAGTTCTCGCAGTTTTGCTTTGCACCAAGGGGGTGCCAGTTCTTTTGGGATCTCAGTACAAAAGGCACTGACACTCAAGGCTGGTTGAATGGTTTGTTGTGTAAAGGGTGGCAACTATAGAGAAGGTGACAGCAATCCTGCATCCCTTCTGACGCTGGGAACGGAGGCTGCTGCGGCACCAGATGAGGCTCCCCAGGTTGATGACGGCATGCTGCGCAGAGTTCCCATCCGTGGGGAGGCTGGCCAGACTCACTCTTCTTCACAGCTTTATAGTACTCTTCCAAGTGAACACAGCTATCGGTCTTGTGCCTGCGTAACACTGAACTTTCTAAATGGTACACTGAGGTTTGCTTAAGGTGTGCGCTCTTAGATATGTCCATACGAACAAGCTCTTACAAGCAGTACATACAGGTGGTATTTTTAAAGGCAGCACATACTGATGTCATGGTACATGCTCGCATTGTATAGCAGTCGCTCATGCTAAAATACAGGTACCTACAACCACGGTCTGTGGTTAATGAAATCATTGAAATAGCTATCATTGATAGTGCTTGAAATCACTATCTCCTCTTTACAATGTCTACCACAGTGGCCCACTACAAGTTTTCATAAATCAATCATCCTGACTCCCCAATGAGTTGCAAGAGTTAAATGTTTATTTCACTACGTAAAAATGGCCAGGTGAGTCTTTGAGTTACTACTTGATTTCTAATATGTATAACAACTCTTTTTTTTGTTGTTGTTTCAGGGCAGTTCGTTCAAAGGTTAAACAGTCCCAGTCCATGGAAATGGGATTACTGAAAACATCTGAACGAGATCAGGAGTCAGAAGATGAAATTTAGTATGAATATGGCTTGACTAGTTTACCCGCTCTACCATTAGCCTAATTGATACCTCATTTCTAGATTTGTTTGCCATCTTATTCATTCTTTACTACAACTTGCTATGCAAATATCATCCCCCGAGTACTGTCTACATCTACACAGTTACATCCTTATTTGCAGAGGGTAAGCTTGGTATCGATTTGCGGTGGTTGCACTGGTACCTTGCTTATCACATGTTTCAAAGAAAACCGAACTAATATTAGACAGACTTGGACTAGATGAGGTGGCATGATGAAGTCTGCGTGTTTGCTTCATTAAAAGCTAAACAAAATGTTTTCCAGCTGCTGCTGAATGGACTGTTAAGTTTCCATAATTAGGGTGTCCAAATAAGTGCGTTAGTTGCCTTGCAAGTAACTGTGCATAAATAACTGTGCGTATCTGGAAAACAGTAGAACAAGATACAAAATCAGAGTTTTGCAGCTGTCTTGTGTAACACGTTCGTGTCTCTGCTTGTGGCTTTATGTTAAATGGAAAGAACTACTCACTGCAAACCCGTTCAGCGTTTCCTTGAAGAGTGTGTAACGTGCTCGCTCCCGCAGAGACACTACCAAGCCTGGTAGGAGGACCAAAGAGGTGTATGATGATCAAAAGCCACTGCAGTTAGTCACTCTCGTGCCTAGATAGTCCTGCCTCTTTGCTATCATTTGACTTTGAAAGGCAGTGAAGAGACTCTTCTCCCCAGTGCCTGGAGCAACTTCTTTTGCAGAAAGGCCAAGGGGTGTCCAGTGGGGCAGCACCTGGCCACAAACCCAGTTTCTTTCCCAAAGTTATCTCCTTTTCTTTGGTGGAATTTGGTGGATTTCTACAGGGTTCATAGCAGACTGGACCCAGCACCTGGGTCAGGAGTGGGTAATGCTTATCTGCGGGCAGGATGAGACGAGTTTGCATCCTTCTCCTTGTGCTGCCCCTGAAAGCGCCGGGCAGCCTGCACAGAGCTGCATGGGGAGCTGTGGGAGGGCAGATGTTGCCTTCATAGTAGCTCCATGCCCAGCTAGCTACAGCAGTGAGTGAATTAAAAAATAATATTGTTTTTAATTGTATTTATTTTCTCCACCAAAACTGAAGTCTTAATCCGGTGAAAAGCAGGTTGCCCTCCCCAGCACTCAGCGTTGCTTGGGATGCGCTCCAACCTCAACAAAAGGGAAATAACTGACATGTGGCAAAAGACATCAGAAAATGATGTTGGATATAAGCACACTGCCCCTAAGGGGCAGACTCTTGAAGCATCGCTCTGGCTCTAAATACATCTCTCAAAAGACTGGCAGGGGCACCTTGTGGCACAGCAGCACCTATGCTCGGTTTTCCAGAGGACTGAGCACGGGATGCATGCTGGTGCCCATGGGCCATTTTACATATCCATCAGTGATAAGGTGGTCATGGTAAGGTGGCCATTCTGGAAAACAGCCCCTTCCCTTTAGAACTCCTTCTAAAAACATTATTTTCTAATTATTTTTTGAAACAGGCTAGTGCAGGACAACAAATTCTGTTCAAATAGTGCCAGTTTGTTGGGCTTGGTGCTGCAGAAATGTGTTTCTTCTATTATTCGAGTATTTCCAGATGCTCCTAAGGGAATGCAGAGCTGGACTCTGATAGATGAATGACAGTTGTAGGATCTGGTCCCTTCCCTTTTGAGTTTCCCCTGTATTTTTTCAGTGTGAACCAGAAAAATGAGTAGCATAAAATTACTAATTGCAGTAAGCTGATTGTTTGAAAAGACAGGTAATAAAATAGTTTGTAGCTCAAAGGGATCCCAGGGCTCAGAAAAAAAAAAAGGCTTTTTCTAAAGCTATTTTACTTTCAATGCAACATAAACAATCACTTCATTTCTAAGATCCACCTTTTATCTCCCCTTTTTCAAGGAGAGCCTTCCTTGGCTGCACATGCTGTTAATGCTGAATTTTAGACTGCCAGGTTTATCAATGCCTTTCCAAAAACAGTGAGGTTGTTTATTCTGAAGGAGATCTTCAGAAAGTACTTTGCTTCTCAGAGGCAGGAACAATGCAAGTTTCTTCACTGCTTTTCTTGATAAATATATTTAATACTGTACAAATATTAAGGTGCTATATCTCTAAACTAAAGGGATAACCTAAGCAGGAAGAAAAGCATGATAAGCTGGCTGAGCTTTGATATGTCTTCTTAGAAGACTTCAGTTGGTAACTTTTAAAAATTATTTTAGATCTTTGCCAAGTATTGTGAAGTGACACTTGTAACCAGGTGTCAGATTATCCAGGTGAACCTGCTTCGGAAAGCAAGAATAGTTGGCTCACAGACATTTCTATGTTTAGAAATGTAAAATGGGAAACTGCAGATGCATAGCCAAAGATCACTGGTTTTCTTAATAATCGTTTGCACTTCTTGAGTGCCTTTCTCTGAGGGGCCTTGGGGATTTTGGCAAACTTTAATGAAGTCTGTCTCAGGACATTCTCGTAAGCTAGGTATCGGTATGGCATTTTTGTAGCTCCGTGTCTCAGCTTTGCGGTGATCTCACTGTAAACTCTGAACTAATTGATATTTACTCCGCTCTGCAAGTCTAAGACTTGAGTTTCATTACTGTGGTTCCATTAAAATCAGATTTTCTGTTGGCATAGCCAGAAGGAAGATCCACGGCTTTGCTGAGGAGCTGGCCTGTTAATTGCAGCAGGGATACATTGGCCACATGCAGCGTGTCGTTACACCCAGCTATAATCTTACCTTCATTGCGCCACATCACTCCTGTCTCTAAACTGTTGGGCTTTTTTTAAAGGGCAGAATTTTTTTCCTGTTTTAGCATGGTTGGGGTATAAAGCTTCTGCAGTGCTGGGCAGTGAAGACGATGGTTATATATTGAAGAGAACTTGGGGATTATTACAAAAGGCTGTTGTGATAAGCCAAAAACAGTTGATGAAGTGAGCCTCATGGGATTCAATAACCTGAGTGAGCTGTGAACGTGGAGGGTGCTTAGCACACTTTCCTTTTGAAAAAACTGCTTTTTCAGAAACAAAAAGTGCCAGTACTCGAAGGCGATGGCCAGAAGAGTGGCTGCGGGCCGCAGTTCCTCCTGTGATCGCTCAGCCTGCTGGCTCCGGCTCTGTCCCTACCTGTGCCCGGGCATCAGCCCAGCAGTGGCTGTAGGTCTGTGCATTTTCTTGGGAGAAAACCTGAGCAGGACTCAGCCTGCTGAGAGCTATCACCCGTATCTCCCTCTGTCTCCCTGCTGTGAATCTCCCATAAGTGATCAGAGAACTGGACGAATAAGCCCATCCGACACATCTGCTGGTTCTGGTGCAACCACGCTTAGCAAAGATGCCTTTACAGAAGCCCAACCTGGAAGCTAACGCAGTCTGTGACACAGAACCGTAGGGCAGGCTTCTTACAAAAACTCTCTCTTCACGTAAGAGAAGGTGGCATTGCATTATTAAGCTTGAAGAAATGCAAGGAAAAACAGATCCCGAAGCCTCAAAGAAACAGTAGTCTCTTGGATTTAATTTTTAACACTACAGTACACGTAGAGTGAGCGTCATAGTGCGGTTTTGTGCCTGATGTAATTTTGGTGCCACAAAGGAAAGAAACACCCTGTTTTGGGGTGGGTTTTTGCTGTGCAGAATGCCTGACCCGTTCTTCTCAAGCATTGTTCAAAAGAGATGCCCAGGAACAGACTAGGTACCTATTATGGTGAAAAAGGTACAACCTTTGGCATTTCACTAGCAACAGATTTTGCTTGAGTTGAATGAGTGGAAGGAAGTCTGACAAGTTTACAAACGCCACTCAGAAAAAGGTAGCTGCTCTCAAGAAAATTTAAATTATTGTTAAATATTGGTGCCTTTGAAAAACTATATGGTAGTTTATAATAGACAAGACATGCCTGTAATTTTATTTAAATAAAATTGATTTATTCATCTAAGATGCCTGTCATGTTTTCAGGGGAAAAAATATAACCACTTATGCGGCGGGATGGGATGGGGTAGACTTTAGACTTGTTACTCTTGTAGCCCACCCAGACATTTGAACGAGTTGGACTCGAATTCAGGAAAGACCAGTTCTGCCTTGTCAAATTCCCTTGATTCTACTATTTAATTGTCATTTACAACACAGATGAAAACAACTCTTTTTGAGGCCTGGGCAGTAGAGCTTCACAGATCCACAGAAGTCAAATGCTAGGGGAAAAGGGGTTCCAGATTTGGATCTGGTCTCCTGTGTGGTACACGATGGAGCAGTCAGCAAGCCAAGTAAACAGAAAAAGCTGAAATAGTTGAAGAAATGTTTGCAATTACAGGTTTTATCGTCTCCATATTTTTCACCAGTTTCTAAACTTAAAACTAGGGACCATACCTGATACAATGCAGCAAATAATTTTGGCCACTCTCAGACTGCATTTTGGGGATAAATTGATTATTCATTAAAGATTATGGTCCCATGGCTTGCTTTCATCATTCCATGGATTTGATACCACTTTGCTACATATTTGACAGAAAGTGGGGTTTTGTCAGCTATAGAGAACTTTGGGTGGGATACACTTATCTGTACATAAGAAAACTTCTAAATTTCTCCAGGACCGGGTAAGGGAGAGAAAGTCAGATGAAATGGGAAAGTAGGAAGTGTTGACTCCCCAGGACTGCACAACAACAGCACATCTGTTAAAGGGAGAAAGATGACTGGAAAACTGCTGGGCACTTGCCTTTAAAATCTATTCTAGGTAAAATATGTGCTTGCTCAAAATATGTGGGAGCAAAAAGCCTAATATTTGTCAAATAAAGCATAACTAGGCCTCAGATGACTTTTTCAGAACAGTAATTTCTAACACCCTGGTATGTAATTGTTGGAGCTCATAGATTTCTATATTTGATACACTTCTTACAACGAAAATACATAAAAAAGTAGTTGAAAAATATAATTACAAACACTACAGCATACTTTGGAATTTGATTCAGAGAGAAGGCTCTTGCATAAAGACCGCTGCCATTTAATGACAAAATATCCTGCAGGGGATGGTAGCTAAGAGGTCAACGTCACAGTAAGGGCATGAAATTGGAGCAGAAATGGTTACGTCTACAAACTGTGGTTACCAGCCATTGCCTCCTTGAGAAGGAGAAAGAAGAAACGGAAAATAGACTGCAGATCTATACAACTGACTAGCAATTAAGCAACTAGAAATCACTCCCAGCACTCTAAGATTACAGGAGGGGAAGCTGCATTCATGATATACATCATTCCAGCGTTATTCACCAGGGACAAAGTTCTCAGACACACTCTGGGCTTTTTATGGCTTCTGTGCGGCAGCCCCAGAAGCAGTAATGTCGATTTCCCGCTCCCGACGGGAATGACAGCAGGAGTGAAAGCTGAAAGCTTGCAGTGCTTTGCTGGAAGTTTACCGGTTTGTGACTCCGACTCAGTCAGATGCAGCTGACACATAAAAAAATGTCAAAGATGGTGTTTACTGCTGGCACCGCACTTTATTCAGGCTTGAAAATAAAAAAGAAAGGAAATAAGAAACATCTGGCTTTAATTCAGGCTCACAAGAAATGGAGGAAAGCAGGAGAAACATATCTAGTCACTCAAGAACAGTTTTGTCTCCCCGCAGCTGCATCACATACACAAATTTGCAAGTAATAAGGTTTTCTTTCAGTTTGATAATTCTATCATATAAACATGGTTTAATATTTTCATAAATAAAAGTGTACTATCCTTTGGGATGCATTTATTGATTTGTTTTGGTTTTGCCATCTGGTTCCTTATGCCATTTTTTTTTTTCTTAAAGGTTTATACAGAATATTCATGTGAAGTTTGAAGTTCCCAAGCTTGCTCACAACCTTGCTTCCACTTCCCAACTGACAAACAGTCTTCCATTTGCAAAACCGGGATTGCAGCCCAAGGTTTTGGACTCACAGTATTTTATATATCTAAACACAACACTCTGCTCAAAGATGTCCATGATGACGTTAGCTATGTAAAGGAACGAAGCAGGGATTCATTCAAAGGGAAAAGTCAGTAACTATGAGATTTAATTGTTATTTCTTTCTGACGTTGTCATTTAAAATCTCTTCAAGTATGCAAAGTCCCTGCTATCATCTAGCAGCATTCCTACTAGCAAAGGACTCAGACCTGTGATTCAGAAGCTGGGTATGATTTTAGTACACTGTAAACCTCAGACTTGGTGCTATATTGGATGTAGCTTAACTTAATGTTGCTAAAGTATTCTGTGGTTTAGTTTTCCCATCTGCAAGATCCATTCTGTCCAAATCACACTTGGTTCTGCTTTGCTCTGTACAAGTCCTGCACGGGGATGGGCGTCTTCCGCTGTGTCACTTAGACCCAGATTCACACTCTTGGCCCTTCTAATCCCAGAAAAGCAAACATTTAACAACTGCCTGTGCAAAGAGGCTGTAAAGTAATTAACATGTACTAAGCATCTCTGTGAGCAGGATAAGGAGGAGATGTTTCCCCCCAGCTCGCAATGAGGTTGTTCACCGTTCGACAGCAGTGAGACAGCTGGGCCACGCTGCCGGCAGGCTGCCAGGGCTCTCCCGGGCGACTCTGCAAATGCTCCCTAGCCCGTGGGCCAGCCGGGCAGTGGGATGCACGCTGGGGCCAGCCCTGGTGCTGTGCCAGCCAGCCTCCACCCATGGCTGCTCTCGCTGGGCAAAGGGGGCACCTCTGTTGCCCTGCCCCACAGAGCCCCACTTCGGCCCCTCTGATGAAGAAAGCCTGCCAGTGCCTGTGCAACCCCCTTGGCGAGGATTCGCAGTTTGGCATTTTATTGAGTTAAAAGGCTCAAACATCCCCTCTGTGCCAGGGAGACGGCTGTTTCCTCCCACCCTCAGACTCCCTCCCACCCATCGGCTGCGTGCCACGGCCCTCGCACCCTCCTCGCACCCGATCCCAGCACAGAGGACCTCTTCCCTTCTCCGTTTTCTGTGCTAATGAGAATAACATGGAGAAAGGAAAGATCTAGGACAAGAGACACACTCGTAACCCAACCGTTACCGCAGACGGACAGAGCTGTGCCCATGGGACAGCAAACCACCCTGTCCCGCCTGGAGGTTTGTCCCAGTACCAGTCACTGGTGTGGCAGCACAGCCTAAAACCTCTGCGAGCAGATGGTTAAGACATTTGGCGGTCTGAAGAAGCATATTAACGATTTTGGAGCTCCTGTTTGTAAATGTAATCTTATTTATTTCAACGTTTCCTCAGTCTTTTTCATGTCCTTAGGTGCTCTCCTCAATACAGAGTGTCTTGATGACTAAAAATTAGATGTTTGGTATTTTCTGTATCGATTTTTTGAATATGAGTATTTTTATGAATATTTTGCAGATTGCCACTAAGGAGAATAAATTTATACCTTATCTTACTCATCTTTTTTCTTGATAAGAGGAAAAAACATCTTAATAATCTGTAAGGTGTTACAGAAACAGTAGTATCTATTAGTATCAGGAGCAGTATCCGCAGTGTCTAGTGGCTAGACCATTGGGCCACATCCCAAGAGACCTGAGCTGTTTTTTTCACTGGATTTCTGCACATCCTTGGCAAACCATATCCGGGATTTAAGCCCTGTTTCTAAAACTGAGATGGAAGTACTCCAGTAATTAAAAAAGCCAAACAAACCTCCTTTCCTCACTAATGAAGGACACCATGTAAAAGCAAGGTACTGTTCCTACTCACACACAGAGGATTCATCCACTGATCACTGATGATAAAAAAGACAGTGTTTATTCCAATTAGTTCTTTAAATAGCTTTGTCTGCCTCTTCAGTTTGACTGTGATATTCACCTCTCAGCTTTTAATTTGTCAGTGGGAGACATGCTAGCGTGCAGAAGAAGATGCTGATTTTGGCAGTTCTGGTGCTGTAACTTTTCTTTCTGCTTCACATTTCGCTTGTGCCTTCTACCTGCTTTCTGTTTCTTCCCCGCTCTGTCCCCACTCCTTTCTGGATGAATCAGATGTCCCGGGAATCTGAAGACACAGATTTTATTCCCAGTGGTGCCAGAGCCTGCTGAGTGACCATATTTAATGGTGGAGGTGCACAGAGGGGATGTAACCAGGCTCCACACTGCCTGTCCAAATTAAGTAGTATGGAAATGCCATTTACTCTCCTGAAAGCGCGTGCCAAGTGCCTGATCTAGACCAGTCCTAACACAGTCGGTGCTTCCACCTCCTCTCAGCGCAAGAGGAATGTTGCTGCAGAAGAGAGACCTCCTTCTCCCCCTTCCACAGCCTCCTCCCTGGGTCCTGCCTGGCCTCCCCGCTGCGGAGCCCAGCGGTTATGGCTGTGCTGGCAAACGAAATGAGGCCACACACCAGGACTAATCCCTCAGGTGCTAGCACGCTGCCTGGCACGGTTTTGGCCCACACCAGCCAGCACCCCCCAGACCACGTGCAGGTCTAGTCTGAGGATCAGAGTCAGTTCCCAGGGGACAGCATATATATATATATACACACACACACACACACACACACACACACAGAGGTGCCTTGCTTGGAGGGAAGAGAGGTTTGCTGGCATGGCTCTGAGCCGTGCTGTGCACTCAAATAACAGGCTTTAGCCCTTATCAGTACAAATGTAGCTGCCGGTCTGATCAAGGACATTTTCCTATAGCAAGTAGAAGACATGACATTTAATGCCTTGATAAATGAAATCTTTGTAGAAATAATTGTGTGCTACTTCTCCACTGAAACTTTTTTTTTTCCCTAAGTGGAACAGAAAAGGTTAAAGTTTTAGCAGTAGGCAAGTAGTTAATGGTTTATCCATCACAAGGTTATGGATGTATAATATCATTTTATAGCAGAGCAGACAGTCTGCACCACAACATGCCTTCATTCCACTGGGAGAGAATATTGGTTGGAATTACCTGTTTTGTAGTGACCGTGACCCTTTTGGTGCTGTGCATTTGGCAGCTTGTCCTCAGGTTTCAAACAGGTAAGAAATATAATTCTGCCCCATTAGAGCTCTCTTTGAGATCTTTGGGTTCTTCTTCCTTTCTTTAAGTGTTTAAACATGATTGCTGATAAACATGATTACAACCATGCTGTACACTTCCTGGGTGGAAACATTTTTCTTTTTACACTGATGTTTAAAGAACTACCCCAAACTTTGCATTCTGCTGTAAAACAGAATAGGACGGCAAACAATCTCTGGAGTATTTTCCTTGTAATGTGTTTACACTATATATAATTCCTCTGATATAGCTTTGAGAAATGTCTTGAAATTTTCTCACTCTTCTGGTAGAAATTTGATTTGTTTTTCAAAAGACAAAAATAAACCTCTATCTAGTCTAGTAAATTATGTTTTAAAGAGGAAATATTTAGCTTTATATATGTTTACATATTTGCATATAAACAAAACATGATGTATGGCACCTGTTGATCTTTTAATTCCAACTTGCATTATAGAAAACTCTGTTGAAAGAATATCGGGGATGTTGGTTTGCATATTCTATACCTGAAAATCAGGTCAATGCACCTTCCTAAGGTGCACTTCTGTGTGCAAACTTGGAGCAGAAAACTGGTTGGTGTTTCCTCTCAGCAAAATACTCACTATATTGACATGATACAAAATCAGGCATGGACCTATATTCAAAATTCATAGAAAGAGTCAGATATTCCTGGCTGCTTGTCCAGCAGGGAGTCAGATATGACTGGAGACCAAGAAGCCTAGAGAAAAGTTTACATGAGGATACATTAGGCTATATTTACTTCAAGAGATTTATCAGATGTTTCTAGGGAGGGAACATACCCAAGCCCAAGAAACAGCATGTAAGTAAACAGCAATTATTAAACATACATTAGTAATAATCTGCCTTTGCTAATATAAGAACAAGCCCAGCGCTTTGTTTGACTTGATGGAGCTAAACCCGGATGAGAGGGATGTTAACTCTCAGTGCAACTCTGCTGCTGCCTAGGAGTTACACAACTACAGGCAAACGAGCTGCTAGGAACTGGGTTTAAACTGCAGCTGCTTCAGGGATGGAGAATATCTCCATGCCCATCTGATGCATCCCTTGTTGTGCGTAGTTGTAGTGTTTCTTCTTTACTCAAACTTTAACCGCAAGTATTAACATTAACAGTTCCCACGATGTTCAAGTAAAAAAACACCCAACAGTTCATGATGACATAGTATTTTGCAAGAGTCTTTTAGTTTTAGTTTAAAAATATATACGGTCAAAATCAATGAATTCTTGAGATGATTAATGCCTGCAAAACTTAAAAGCCAAAGACAAATAAAAAGAAGATGTTTTCTGAATCTTAAAATAAAACCAGAACCCCGTGATTTTAAGCCAATGCCACAAGTACTGCAGCCTGATGAGTTTTACTGCGTGTGGGGCAGACATGACTGCATTAGTCAGCTCAGGAATTCGTACTTGTGAAAGACACGGGTTTCCCTCTGCAAAAAAAACCCAAAAGCTTTACAATGGTACATGAGACCTTGAACAGTAGGCTAAGAAAGGTTACCAGGAAGCACTAAATAGAGCCGCAGTTTCGACTAGCATTAACAGATCCCGCAAGTGTCACACTGTGGTTCCAAAGGGACTCTTTTGGGGAAGGCAAAGGTAAGGTCGATGCTGTTTGCTGCACAGGCTGTGTGGCAGCTGGGTCGACACCTCCAGGGGTAAAGACTGTACTTTGTACACCACAACTTCACGCTTTTCTGTTTTACTGCTTTCGAAGGAGTGTCAACCCTGTCTTTCTCTTCACCTTTCCCTTTCCTTGTACTCCTTTTGCAGCTTGTGCCTAGCAGTGCCGAAGCCAGATTCCGACGCCCTAGCCTGGCCGTGGAAGCGCTGCCACTGCTGCTCTCCCCGGCGGCTGCTCCCCTGCCCTGCTCCTCGGCAGGCAGCCCAGGCTCTGTGCATTTGCAGGGCAGCGCCTCTCCCTCCTGGTTTTGGGATCCTCTGTGCCAGATTGCCCTGCTGTGTCACCTTCTGCTTGGCTGCTTCAGGCACACGCTCACGAAGCAAGACAGAGGCTTGGAGCCGTGCTGCAGGTTCCCCAGTATTTTGTGGGTTCCCTGGCTCCCAGTCCAAAGCAAGTGGCTGAGCCCCAGTGTCACTCCTCTGCCCCGCGGCCCCACGTGCCACACGCATGTGCCTGGCAGGTGAGCCAGCGCTGCTGGGCAATGGGGCAACAGCTGCCCAACCCAGCACCCAGCTCCCTCAGATACAGTCGTTCTCCGCAGCTGCTTAGCTTGGGCCACCCAGATCTCAACTGCGGGAGGAGCTTTCCTTTAAGATTTCCAAGGGAGAGACAATGTGTTTTGAAAAGCTGATGTCTAGTGGAGACATTACCTAGTGACACATAGATGTTATTCCACTGTCATCATAGACATCTGGCTGTAATGTAGCTGAGACAGCCTGAAACACAAATGCTGAATAGCAACATCATGAGCAAAAGCCGAGTGGTGTGTGCCAAGAACAGAATTACCCCCGCCACGTGGCACATCCCCTATAGTTTGCAATAATCTTCCAGTTACATGAATCTCATTAAAGAGTAAGAAGTTATGCAATCTTTTTAGTTCAGTGAGAACATTAGAAATATACAACAGCACGTGTTCCTGACAGCACTGTTTACATTTGAATTTTCTGGCTTTACTCTACTTGTCAGCATGTCAAAACGTGCACTAAATATCAGGCAAATGGCAGTCCTCAACTCCAGGTCTCTGCGTAATTTCAAGGCACAGACTGCACTGAGGGCACAGGTGCACAATTTCCACCTTGAACCTTATGGGAAGGGATTCCAACTCCATCCTTCACTTAGGGACCAGATGAGATTAACTATGAAGCCTTGGTCCATGGAGATCCCCCAGGTCTTGGATCCATCTCTCAGAGCCTGACGGCCATCAACCCCTTCTCTATTGAAATTTCTGCTGCAGAATGCCCCTTAGCCATTCAAGATTTGCCCGTCTCTTTTTTTATGAAACCTTCACATCTTCAGAGCTTGCCGAACACAGCAAATACCATGGTATATTCAGAAATTTCTAAGATCTGCAATTTCTCTGTTATTGCTGATACCGTGCTCTTTGTTTCCTGTAGCTGCGGCAGCCTGTGCAATGACTGCTTCAAAGCAAGCCCACTATTTCTGCCAAAAGACAGAATAAAAATTGGCACCTGTCCTGGCGTGTGAATAGAGGCTACGGCTGAGATTGGGGCATGGGTTTTTATCCGCTTTATCCTATAATGCCTGCCAGAATATCTCTGCCTGATTCTTGGATGTGCCCATGTCCTTGTTACCATTCTGGGTCCCTCAGCACTGGGAATCTGTGGCCCTGTTTTGCCTTCTTGCTCCTGTGAAGTCCTGCACAAGTAATTTGGGCTTTTCATGGGTTCAACAGCCTGAGCTTTAGGCAGCCTGGAGCTCACACCGTCACTCCTGCTCATCCAGCAGTTGCACAGAACCGTTTCTGTCTACATCGTTGTCTGAATGCAAATTCATGTTTGAAAGCTTTGACCTCACATTCATGCCATTGGTTTTAAGGGTAAGGAGGGACCAGAGACTGTGTATCTGGGCAAGACTGTGGGTCACATATATTCTTTAGCTGAATATTTTTTAGCTGAAGCTTCAAATAAATTATGTTTGTTTCTTTCCTTCATCAATTTAGATAGATATGTAAGTATTTTTACATATGTATTAATGAATATATATATATCTCTTGATTCTTTATTTACACAGACACTACAGAATCTGTGGTACCTCCGTGCTTCTGCCTCAACGGCGGCGTCTGTCGGGATGGATCCTGCGTGTGCCCAGAGGAGTGGGTAGGAAATGTTTGTGAGATAGGTCAGTACAAGCTATGCAGCATGAGCAGCTGGTGTCATTTCTGTGAACCCCTCTACTTTGGGAGGTCCTTGATCTCCCCCCCCCCCCCCCATGCCAAGGCCTGCTCAGCTGGGTCAGATGTGCAAGCAGTGATGTGGCTCTTCTTGCTAGGTGTCCTTCACCCACTTCTGTCGCTCTTTCAAATGAGTCATGCATCTGGGAAAGACATTATGGGTTTCAAATCTCTGCGGCCTGTTTCTAGCCAATTTGGCCTTCATTTGAATTCCTCTGTCTGAAGATCACAGTGACTTGAAAATCTGATTCAGACCTCAGTGGCCAGTATTGCCGTGTCTGGATCTGCCAGTGTTCAAGACACACCATCCGGCTCAGCACCCTGCAGGACAATGCCTGTCCTCAGATCCTGCTGCCACTGGCACTGGTTTTGGATGAGTCAAATATCCTACGCATGGCATAGCACTGGCCTGGTTGACTCCCATTTCAGTCCCCTCTGCCGCGGCACGGCATCTCTGCACTGCTGTAACTGGAGCGGGTACTCCCAGCTGATGCCGGGAGGGTGCCATCTCACCAAGCCACAGTATCTCCAGAGCTGGTAAGATCCCCAGCTCATGCTTTCCAAGGCAACAACCCACACTGTGGCCAGCGTGACACACGGATATGCCGTCTTGCGTCAGCTGCACCTTTGTCAAATGAACTCACATGTTTGGTCAGGACGTCAGAAGATCTGCAGCTTATCCAGGAAAATATCCTCAGTGAAGGCTGCCAGGTAGACGGAAACTTCAGGTCTCCCATGACATTTCCCTTATGACAGGATGGGTAGCACATCCAACAGACAATGACAGATTGGATGGGTTCATGATGGGTTGGAACATTTGGGCAAAATGCTTCAGAGAAATTGGCTTAAATAAAATAATCATAGCTGGGATTTCAGCACTGGAAACAAAACATTATGATGACTGTAATTCCCTGTGTTCGCTCCTCTGGTGTTTTGCATTTGATTTGCTGCAAATTGCCTTAAAGAATAGATTGATGCAACTGTAGGTATTAAAATACATGAGGTAAGAATGTTTGGAAAGACATCATTAATGTGAAATAATAACAAACATTACTGCATTTACAAAACCTGAATTTTAGTCCGTTTTCCTTAGGAACATTTATAATGCCCATCTGTCTGTTGTTCCACCTTCTTGGCAACTTTAACTTGCTGACCAGTTTCAACTAAATTCACTAGATGGTTACAGGTCTTAAAGGTCTTAAGATTCTGTGAGTTTTGCACATATCACTAGTTGGCTAGAGAAGACCAACCCTGTAAATACTTCACTGAGAAAAAGGCAAGGAGACTTATGGCACCAGTGAGGAGGTGGGGGCCACATGGCCAGTCAATCTAACCTAGCTACTCAGATGAATAGCTCTAAACTACCCATGACATTTGCCTCTTTTCCACCAGCTGGCAAAATAAAGATGTAAATTTTATGTATTAGGAATCTAAAGATGGATGCAGGACACAGGGATGGAAGGGCTGAGGCATGATGGGGTATAGAGAGTGTGGGAACATAGTGCTAAAGGTGTTGGAGAATTTGGAAGAAAGTGCAGTCAGGTGTTGGGGGTATAGAGGAGGTGATCTGGTTTATTGCCAGAAGGAGAGAGCAGGGAATATAGGGCGGAAAACTTTTGTAAACCAATTACTTTTGTTCCAGTGGTGACAGAAAACATCCACTTGGCTCGTATTTCATTCCTTTTGTATATTATGTCATGGTTACTTTCCTTCACAGATCATGACAAAGGGCCTCATTTTCTTCCTGCTTGTGGGGGTTTTTTAAGATTCTGGAGCAATTCTACTGAAGTCAAAATATTTGCAATAATTTGAGATTTGCATCAGTGGGAAAAACCAGCACCAAACAATTTTATTTCAGATGGACTCTCTTGAAAGTCCAAGGCCAAGTAGTATAGATATGTATAGGAACCAGACAAAAATACTTTCAGATCAAGGTTTGAATAACTAGAAAGATAAAATATAAAGCTTGAATCGGTACTCATGTATGAATACACAGGTATTCGTGCATGAATGTAGCAACTAATTCCTGGCTTTCATCTGTCAGAAGGAAGGCAGGATCACCACAAAAGTATTCAAATCCATAGGTCTAGACAGCATTCATCCAAGACTGCTGAAAGACCTGGGCAATGTCATTGTGGGGCTGCTACCTGTCACCTATGGTGATCAGAGGAGGCCACAGAGAATTGAAAAAAGGCCAACGTTATGCTCACCTTTAAGGAAGGCAAGAAGGAGGACCGGGGGAACCATAAGCCAGTCGGGCTTACCTCAGGCCCTAGGAGTATTATGGAGCATGTCCTCTTGGAGTCTGTTTTGATGCATGTGAAAGACAAGAAGATAATCAGGAACAGCCAGCATGGACTTACAAATAGCAAATCACGTCTGACCAACCTGACTGCCTCCCGTATGAAATAACTGGCTAGGCAGACAACCCAAGAGTGGCAGATGTAATATACCTCGATTTTAGTGAGGCCTTTGACACTGTCTCTCTCAGCTTTCTTGTTTAGGTGAAGATGTACAGGTTGGGTGAACGAACCATTAGCTGGGTTGAAAATTAACTTGACAGCCAAGCTCAAAGGGTGGCGATCAATGACTTGATTGGAATATTGTAAATGTAGAGTAACCTGCTGGTTGATATGAGGGCCAGTATTGTTCAATGTCTTGATCAAAGACCTGAAGGACGACACAGCATGCCCTCTCAGCAAATCTGCAGACAATACGAAACTCAGGGCGAGGTAGAGGTATTGTTGACACAGTTAATGGTAGAGCTTCAATGCAGAAAACCTTGAGAAACCTGAGGATTGTGCCAACAGAAACCTTACAGTGTCCAACAAGGATAAGTGTCAATGTCAGTGCCAGGGACATTAGTACAGACCAGGAAGTTGCTGGCTGAGGAGTAGCCCTGCTGGAAATACCTTGGAGTGATGGTGGATGCCAAGTTCAATATAAGCCAACAGCGTGCGTTCATTGCAAACAAGGCAGAGCAGCTGTGCTATGTGGAGGGAGACAGATTGACAGACACTATTACCCTCCTGTTCTTGGCACTGGTGAGGCACCACCGGGAAATCCGTGCTTAGTTTTACGGCCTGCACCCCAGGCTAAAAAGACTTGGAGAAACTCGAAAGGGTCCAGTAGGATGCTGTGAGGATGGTGAGGGGCCTAGGGCAGGTGGCCTACAGGAAGCATTTGAGGGAGCTGGGCTTGTTCAGTGTGCTGAAGAGGAGGCTGAGGGCAGAGCTTAATATCAGCCTCCAGCTAACTGAGCGGGAGTTGTAAAGACCATTGAATCCAAACTCCTTGCGGTAGCACCAGATGGTAAAGCAAGGGGCAGCAGTCGAAAATTGCAGTTTGAGAGGCTGAGATTGAGCATGAAGAGAAATGTTTTGGTTAGAAAGGTAGCATGTCACTGGAACATGTTTCTCCGTGGGGATGCAGAGCCTCTGTTTGGCCTAGATGCCCTCCAGAGGTTCCTGCCACCTCACATTTTTGAGACACCTCGCCCTACTAATCACTTCCTAGCAAGCGAGGTTCAGGTATGGTGCTATAAGGCGAACCTAATCTTTGCAGAGTCATGAGTCCTTATTTGTTCGTAACCATTTCTATGGAAGGAAAGCATCATTGTGTCATGGGAAACTGAGACCCTATAGAAAACAAGACCCACAAGAAAGTTACATGACTTGGCAAGGAAGAACACTCCAGGCCTCCCAAGCCCCCTCAGGACCCTGACCACCAGTGTGCTTCTTCGACTCAGTTCTGCTAATGGGACACAGTCAGCCGAAATGTGGTTCGAATTAGCAAGAGTTAGCAAGACCAGGATGTTGCAAGTCCTAAGACCAAGCCAAAATTTTCTGCCCGTGTGCTGCAGTATTTTTTTCCAAGTGTTTGCAGAATTGCAAGGTAGATTTGTATTAAGTTATAGTGGTACGGTATAACGTGAGAATGCAATGGGCTGCTGTACTGGGTCAGGCCATGGGTCCACTGAGCTCATCATCCTGCCTTTAGAGGTAGCCAGTACCAGGTTCCTGTACAAGGCGCGGGGTTTGGGGTGGCCACCCTGTCCCATTCCAGCAGGCAGCGGGGCAGCGACTTCCTGGGCCAGAAGCCAAGCCGAGCCATCATGGTTCAGAGTCACCAAAGGACCGTCTCCCATTAATTGTCCAAACCCCATTTGGAGCAAATGTGTATTTTTGTCCCTGCTGTATTCTGTGGCATTAGGTTACCAAATCTAATTTCTGCCTGGGTAACAAGATTCTGGAAGTGAAACTTTACAATCTTTTTAAAAATTTTCTAAGACCAAAGCAGTGAAAATAGTAGAAATGGCAAAAAGTACAGACTTTTAGAGGTTCAGTGACTTCATAAATATCACTTGTGGCAGCTCAGCAGCTTGGGTTTAGAGAAGATTTACCCAACTACTTTTATTTCCTTTAGGGCAAAAGATACAATGAGATTCTATTTTTGAAATAATATTTCAATAATTTTTTTTTTTTGAAAATTCCTCCTTGTATTAAAAACATTTGATGTGGATATATGGGTGTTTTTTTCCTTCTGTGCAGTTAATTTCTGTGAAGCCAGTATTTACACAGTGAACATTTCTGAAAGCATTATAAAAAACCTCACTTTTGAACGGATTGTAGTGGATAAATACGGCAACTCCAAAGAAAAATGCGCATCTGATACTGTGAACGGTATGTGTTTCTTTCCTTGCACTTCTACTTCCCAAAAGCAAATGTAAGGTTTGTGAAAGACGTCAGATTATGAGACCAGATGAGAAGTCGGTGTTTAAAGCCAGAACAGCATAGCTCAGGCAGCACGAGCACAAACTTTTCCCCACAGCTTTCTACGCCAAATGCAGAGAATTTAAGGTACGCGTGCCGAACCGTATTCATGCCTGTCTGGGACTGGGCTGAGAGTCAGTTAATGTCTGCTCCTGAACAGCCATTTGATAGAAAAATAATCTATTTATATCCTATTATTTAGCATTAGGATTCAGGACACTTTCCATTAACTGTGGTTCCATGAACTGTCTCAGCTTTCAGAGACCTTGTAGAGGAGCAGGTGTTGCACGGCTGCTCCCCATGCCCTTTGCATTTCTTTCACAACATATAAACTATGGTTTTCAGGACATGAGAAAAAGTCTTTCTGAGAGCTCAGCGCTGACACCTGTGCCTCCCATTTAAGAGATGTGTTTCTGCAGCTCGAGTGTAACTCAACCTATTTGAATTTGGCATGAATAATGTCAGCCACTCTGACAAGATTGTGTATATGAGTATAAAATACAAGTTCTAAAAAGAACAGTAACTAGCTGAATAATCGATGGTCACTCGCAACTCTGAAAGGCAAATATTTTACATGCAAACAGAAAATAACACTGGATAGGGTGTCACACCCACAGTAGAGTTTTAATTCCCAATGAGGTGATGTGCATGTGAGTGAGTGCTTCTGTACTAAATGCCTATCATCTTTCTACTTTTACAAAATTACAGGTAACACTTCAATAGCAATCCGGCTGTGCTCCAGAGAAGGGAGAATTCCTACTTTAGAGCTCCCCAAAATTCTGAACTGTAATGAAAATCTGGTCTCCCTAGCATCACAGGTAATCTTAAATTATTATTTACACAGTGTCTGAGATTCTGCATCATCCCAAGGAAAAAGAAAAGTGATAAGAAATTGAAGCAGGAAATACATATGTGTGTTACATTTTTTAAAACTTTGCAGAAAGCAAAACGAACCACCAAAGCCTTTTTCAGCGGCATTCCTGGCATGTGCCTGCTTTGCAAATGGCCTGAATTTCCAACAGTGATTATTTCATTTTGCTTGGTTTTACCTGAACACAGCATCTCATTTCATATTTCTTAACTGGCCTGGAAGTTCCTCAGTCAGGTTCCCAGTTCACAGCAAACACCTCCAAACGGAGGCTATGCTGACCCAGGATACTGAATTGGTGAGAAACTGGAAGGGATTTGGTGAAGACTGGCGTGGGGGAACAAAGTGATGCTGACACTGAGATGTTAGGAAGGAGTAGGAGCCTGTCCATTCAGTCCTGTGATCAGCTGAACGTGGACAAAACACTTCTGTCCCTCAGGAATTCAAATTCAGAACTCTTGTATGAATGAGAAACTTTTCCCGATAAAAACCATAACCCCCTAAAGCCTTGCCCTAAGGCTTAGCTCTGCCATATCTACAAAACATGGAGAGCTGAACATGACTAAGCACATTACAGACAGTGACTAATTCTCTTCTTCTGCTTCTGCGCTTTGCTTCCTTATCACTAGTCCCAACTGAAAAAAAAAAGAAACCAGCTACAGTCCCTTCAAATAAGAGAAGTCCCTTTCATCGTGCATTTTTGCTTGACTATTGTACCTTCAACACAACGCTTCGCCTGCCTGGATCCTTTGACGGGAAACCCTTGAGCGGAAGATTATAATTTCCCAGTATATAGCCTTCACTAAATGGTTCAAACGTAAAATCTTCTCAATAGTAATATATGATATTAGTTGCGACATAAGGTTATTCTGCTGCCATTAGTAATCTGGGGGATTTGTTACGAGTTTTGATGTCGTGCTGCCATCTAGTGAGCCCAGGGCAGCTTGGGTTGTAAAGGGGAATGCCAGGAAACAGAAGGAGGGGGTGTTCATGCTAGTGATCCAGAGCCCAGGTTTAAAAGGATTTTATTCCTTTTAAATACAAATATTTACTCTGAATACAAGGTCATGCTAAAAGACAGAAGTGAAAATATAGTGAAAATAGGCGTTCGTGCTGTACTGCTTGTTCATGGTACATATGCGGATGTTTTCAAGTCAAATAATATAATCTCCAGGAATTATAAATGCAAATTTCCTTTCTCCCTATGCAACACATTCACCTTTCTTTCCTACCATTGCAAACTTTATAAACCCTTCAAAGCTGAATGATTGAATTAATCTTGATTTTGATAGCTTCCCAACATAAACAATTTGAGAACAATTCAGTTATTGAAGCTATTCATTTAAGCTACTCATTGACTGGATTAGGAAAAGGATGACTCGATACACTGTTTAGTTGGTCTCCATAGCCTACAAAGAAAACTCTCCTGATGATTAGCAGATTTTCCATCTCTTTAAGTCTTATTGTTACCTAGCTATACCTTCATATAACATACAGCTAATGCCTCATCTTCTTTTCTGTTTAGATTCTTAAGATGCTATAGACATTTACGCTCTACCCATTAAGTGCTAACTGACTCAAACCAGACCCAACCAGTGCTTCTAACAATTCTTTTTACTATCTCCAGCACCAGAATACTTTCTTTTTTCCTACATTTATTCCAATTTGACACTATATACAACGTACTGAAGTGAGGATAATGCTCTTGGTGCAGTTTACGAGCACTGTGTTGAGAAGCATGATTATTCCAGATGACATTTCTCAAGTTCCTCTGATGGCTTTTCAAAAAATCCAGTTCTGGTTATTTAAGGAATAGTGAAAGGTGTACAGAAGTTTATAGACTCAGAAGCTCAATACCACATGGCAAAGGGGAGGTTTTGCTGCTCTCTACAGCTACCTCGCAGCAAGGTGTGGCGAACGACGGGGTCAGGCTCTTCTTCAAGTTGCGCAGTTTTAGGATGAGCAGCAACGGACACAAGCGGCAACATGGGAAATTCCAATTAGATAAGAGAAACTTTTTCCCCTTGAGGCTCGTCGAACACAAGCAGGTTTCTGACGGGGGCTGTGGATATCCAAAGCGAGCCCCTGAGCAGCCTGGTCTCAGTTGGCCCTGCTGGGCCAGGGGACCTCCAGGACTCCCTTCCAGCCCAAGCTACTCCCAGAGTCCATGAAATAAACTCCTAGTAAGAATTTGCAAACACCACCTACTCAACACGAACAGAAACAATTTAGACCACCAATTGCTTGTATAATTTGACTTTATGTAAGAATGCTATAGAAGTGGTGACTCTTTTTCCTTTCCTCCTTTTCTTTCTGTTGAACGACATTTTCCTAACAGGTTGCAACGGCGGACTCCAGCAATGTTTCAGCTATTGCAAGTAACACTCAAATTCTCACCTCCATGCCAGACCAACTGACCACACAGAACATCTCTACTGCTGTGGACATCGCAGTGCAGATTCTGAAAAAGCCAAATGTTTCTGAAGACTCTCAGGTGAGGTTTATTAAGACTAAAATAAGATTTTTGTGGCTTAATATTTGGGATATCGATTCTGTCCCCCGCTCCACCATCAGCAGGAACACTTTCCAAGTGCTTCCTTTTAACTGTACGTAACAACGCAACCAAATGCATTCGTTTTGCCATTTAGCTGAGTTATTTAAGTGGCCCCAAGTGCACACTTGTGGAATCCCTGCTGGGTCAGTTCTCAGAGCAGAGTGTAAATTTGTTTCTTATCAGCTATTTAGATGTGCGTATATCTGAAATTCTAATATGAGCATCATTTGATGTTTAAGTCCATAATTTAATCTTTATTGTCTAAATTAATACAAGTGTGGTATTTATGAGCCCATTGGTGCAAAGCTTGTGTTCTCTCAAATGACATCTCGTACTTTGTTTACTCTGTTGTGTGTACCTTCAAGCAATGCTTACTAAGCGTTCTTACTTTGCCCATCCGTTATGTAGCACATGGGGTGATTTCTTTCAATTGCATTTGACTATTGCCTTTTTTTTCTGCTTGTCTCAGGCATCTGTGGCAGTAATGGCTACAGTGAGTCAACTCTTGGATGCCAATGAAACAGAATTCAACCACGAAAACAATCTTGTCAACGTTACAAGGTAGCTTTAGCTTTTGCCCTTTTTATTAGATGTAGTAAACTGCTTTTTCCCTTCTGTTTCAGAATGAAAGTGGTTCATGGACAAGTCAAAACGTTTTTAGTGTTCAGTGTGCAATTTGATTGATTCAGTAGATTTATATCAACATAAACAATTTTGGCTGGATTCTGCTTTGGAGAAAGGGTGAGGATAGGGAATGAGGAGCGGTTCCTGCTGGAGAACCAAATCAGAGAGGAAGCTCAGAAACTGAACCTATAGCTGTATATTAACAAATAATGGTAACTTTTATCCCACTCATTATTTCAACGCAGCCTCACGAAAACAATGGAAGAATTTTGTTTTACTAGCAACATCACACAGCCCAACATTGCAATCCAGTCTGCTCCACTGAAATTAAACTCCTCTACAATTCTGTTTTTGGCACAGAAAGGTAAGTCTGTGTGTGTTGTTGAATTTACCTGGACAAGGCGGTATGTACCATAAATCCTAACGCATCCACTGCTAATTTTTGCAGGTACAGCACCGGAATATTATCAGTCCACACAACTAGAAATAAAGGAAAATGTCCCTGGGCTTACTAGTGACTCCAGTACTGAAGTTCAGATACTGCTCAACATTATAAATAACAGTAAGTTCTTTCGCCCACTGAAAACTGTGCCTGGGCAAATTTTGAATGAATATTCACAAAAAATCTCCTTTGGAAAAAAACCCCTTAGCCAATATAAACAATTACATGTTGGTTTTTATGCATGCTGATGCCATGCTGTGGTACAAGAAATGCATATGTCAAATGAGCTGGATGATCTTATTCATAGATTAATACATATGTACATGTAATGGCCAGAACGCTTGTGGTGTTTGAGAATTTTGCATTTGTTTTATTTTCTAAAATTGAGAATGCAATGAATCTTTTTGACCATATCTCTACAGACATCAAGATCAAGAGCTAGTACATATGTACCTTGCCTGAAATCCACATATATCAACCGTTTCAACTAAAATTACTACTACTGTCAGGTGTCAGCCACAACATATATATCCTCACACTTACATATTGGGATAGTCTTCAATGACATGGTCACACAGGATTTTTCCAGACGTCCATTACTTACACTCTGCAGTGCTCGGAGGATAAACTGGTGTTGCCCAGGAAAAAAAAAAAAAAGCTTATAGTTCCTCTGCTTCATTTGCTGCAGAAGCTGGTGGGTGTGGGGAAGCTGAGCTTTGAATATGCGCGTTTCTATGACATGCTAAAAATTACAAGAGTTTCAGACTGGGTACCTGAAGCCAGCAGACTTGTCCTTAGTCTCTGTGTAGTGACAGTAACACTAAGGTATCACAGCACAAGAGTACAATGAAGGTGAAGTTTGTGGAGCGCTTGGACATCATAGTGCTGATCATCATTCGTATACCAGTCCACAAGGAAATGAATAATTCAGTCCTCTCACCAGGGTTAGAAAAGACTCAGAGCGATAAATCAGGTAGCCCCACACACCCAGCAATGACAATAAACTGAACACTTAATAGCTCATTAATTGGTCACTGTCCTTTCTGTTCTCTGTTTCAGACAACAATCCTGTGGAAAAACAGTGTGATCATGTAATTAAAGCCTTTATCATAATGCCTGTGTATCGTAACACTACCCTCAAGAGAGCTAGATTGAATGCACAGCTTGTCTTAAAAAAAAAAAAAAAGATTTCTTCAATATTAAATGCACAATGGTGACACTTTGTAGATAAAAAAATTACATTAGTCTCTCTTGATGATCAAATCAGTCTCTCTTGATCTTACACAAAAAGTACAAAATCAAGAAGAAAATCCATTATATAAACCAGGATTTTTGCTTCCTCACTTAAGCAACAATTAAGACTAGTGATTTAAATCACTTAGATGAAACCTCTCTAATTTGGTAGAAGAGTGCAAAAGAAACAGAGTCCAAAAATTGGACCTGAAGGCAAAAGTCCAGCCAATCTCTTTTACCCTCTGACTTCCTACTAACTGTAAACGTCCCCGGTGTTACTATTTCTTATTTAGTGTTATTAAAAGCCTGGCCATTTGGAGTGTGTGTATATGTTGGGATTTAGGATATTATTTTCCTCATTACCAGTATTTTTCCCCAGAAATGACATTAAGAGAAGGGTAATAATAATTTTCACACTCCACCTCAGCAAAAATTGAAGATGACTCTCTTGAGATTCATGGGAAGAGAAGCTCTTCTCTACTTCTTAAATGGATTCTAAGTAAACATCTAACCCCAAATTTGCTGTAAGTACTGGATGGGTGAAACAGCATATCCATACTTACTTTTCTGTTTGCCTTCCGAAGGTTCATCAGACAATGGAAGAGTTGGCTTCATCCTGTACCAAAATGACAAATTCTTCCAGTCAAGGACTTACAAGAGTCGCAGTAGTTTCTCTAAACGAATTGTCTCTGGCAACATTGATGGTGGAAGAGCCAGCAGCGTTGAAATAGCCTTCACGCCCCAGGTAAGCCTCCATAAGAAATGCCATGTTCGATTTGACCAGAGGCTGCCCTTGCCCTGCTACCTGTCTTCAGTACTTAGGGAAAGAGACTCAAGCGGAGGTGGGTTTTTTGGCATACTGACTTGATTTCTGGCAATAAGCAGTTGAGAGAGTTTTTGGGATGTATAGGTGATGGTGTAAGTGAAACATGAAGGGTATTAGATAACACGGCATAGAAAATATTTTTCAACTTTTGTATTTAACACCTGATGCTACTGATTCAGTACTGTTAAACTAGGACGTTTGCAAGCAAAACCGTATTCCATAAAAAGCTATAGGTATATCAGAGTGGATTTGTCCTAGGGTAGATTAGTCCTAAATTAAGAATGAAAAAAGCTAGGTCCCTGGAGGACGGCTCTTCTTTCCGGAAGACTATCAAAATTTTTGAAAACAAGAAAAAGTCAGTGTGATTGGCATAGCCCAATACACCTACCAATGGAGGAGCGTTCATTTTTCATACTGTCTTTTAACTTTTGCTTCCAGTTAAAATCATTTTGTGTTTTGTTTTGACTTCCTCCCCCAGGAACTGATTCCAGATGTTACTGCTTTTTTTTTCCCGAATAACTGTATTTTTAGATAATATGTACTCCTGTTTAGCATGGTTTCTCCAGAAAACAATAGTTGGCTTCTTTTTACAAAATTTAACTCATGTGACAAAGGTTTTTAGGCTCAAACACATGCATATGATAGATAAGTAATCATCATCATGGATACAGGCAGTTAAATGCTCTGGGAAACAAATGTCTTTTCTAAGGAAATCATTGAAACAAACTCATAATTGATTTTTTTTACTCCTACCTTTATTCCTCATTTTTAATTCAACTACCTAGTACTGTGAATACCATTGCTTTCACTATTTATTTGCACTTCAGGCTGCTCATTGCTTATTAAAAAGCAGTTCTATTGCAGTATCCTGCAGAAGTATGTTGTCCGAAAACGATTGCATGCAGTTTGACATACGACTGCATGAGCACCGCCGTGCTGCAGGAGGGGATGGGATGGTTCACGGCATTTATTGTTGTTTGCTTCCTGCTACAGTGTGGATTCAGCTCCGGTTGGCAGTAATTTAATGCTACTAATATCTGAAAGCTGCTGTTTGGCTTATGTAGAATTGATTTGGCATTTGATGAGTGCCTAGTTGATGTGCATCTGAACTGTAATTACCTGAATAATTCACAGAAATGGGTAATTTCATTGGCAATCTTGACTGAGAAAGGACACACAAAGTAAATTCAAAATGACAAATTATGCTGTCATTGATATCCTTCATAAGGTTTACTGGAAACCCTGTAAATCCCTTAGTAGCTGTCAGCTCCCCTTTCAGAGGATAACTGTCAATACATGTTGTTTGCTTGCTGGTACATATCTGTTTATCTTTCTGTAGCCATTTTTTCTTCTTGCAATCCTAATCCATAGTACAACACATCCGAACTTGAGCTGCGTGATCATGCCTGTGTCTTCTGGGACTATATGGCCAACGACTGGAGCACCGCCGGCTGTGCGAAAGGAAGAGACCAGTTCTTGAGATGCAGGTGTAACCACACTACTAATTTTGCTGTCCTGATGGTAGGGCATTGTCCTTTCTCGAATGGGAAGAGTTTGGGGTTTTTTTTAGTTTGTTTGGTTGTTTTCAACTGTTCTCTGACTTGTGAGACCAGCATGCCAATGTGAGGGCGTAGGCGGGTTGAACTAGAAGGCACAGAAGTTTAAGATGTCCCCACGTTCTCATTTCTGACCAATGGCAGAGCTGGCAAATTGGGACATGCGAGTTGTCCCCGGGCTGCTGGAAAGCCAAACGTATTGGTGAGACCTGGCTTCCTCTGACACAAATTGTGGCTGTGCCCACCTGCCTTTGCACCCCAGCAGCAGGGAAGGGCTGGCACAATTCACTGCCCTTGCTCAGCTGTGGTAGCCTCCAGCTCTGCACCTCCATTGCAGCAGCTGCTTGTTAAATGAGTGTACGTCTAAAGCCTAAAGCGCCCCAAGACGAACAGTGGAGTAGCCTGGGATCTGGGCTAGCTGTGGCACTCCCTTGTGCGGGGTAAATAACTCGAAGTACTTAGCATTAACTACTTCCCTTGCTTATATGTTTACAAAAAGCAAGCGCTCTGTAAATATGAAGCCTGCTAGCATTAAGTTTTATATATTGCCCTCTTGCACTAACAAGACTATTTAGGAATGACTGTCTGTCTCTGACATTTGTTATTCTTTCGGTATTTGTTTCAGCTTCTCTAAACAAAACACTCCCTGGGTAAAATCATGTATCTGTGGTCACTGACTGCAGCAGTGTTAGGACTTCAGAGTTTCTTTTTACTCTGTCTTCATAGAACAGCATTTCCATATTTGTAGTATTTACTTGTTTCTGTATTTCCCTTTATCTTATGCATGTCCTTTTTGCACAAAAAGACTATATTCTAGAGAAAATTCCCATCCGTTTATGCAAAGACAACAGTATTTTCTGCTTCACTGAATACATTTACGTTTACTTGCTGCTTTATTGTCACTATACAAACAGAGACTAGTTTTGATTTGTAATTCTTTATAACATCTTACCTTAGACCTTATCCTCAGAAGCCAAAATTCAGAATGCACATCAGTACGAAAAGTTAAAGCTACTTTTTCCAGTCTGTGTCACCTTGCATTTCTCTATGAATAACTTAATCTGCTATTTGGCTAAATATTTGATTGACATTGGTAAGTCTCTTTTTGGTGTTCTTCACAAGCTTCTCTAGTTTTGAGGTCCAGAGTAACTTTGTGTGATCTGAAAATTTTGGCAGCGGCCAGCAACAGTCATAACCTTACCAAAACATTTTTGTTTCTATGTGCAACTAGAAACAGATATTTTAGAAAGAAATTTCTCTCTTCTTATCTTATAACAGATACAATTTTTTTTTCTAGGCCTTTCAGATCAAATATAAATATGCGAAGCCTTTGGAGTATATTTCTTACATTGGTGTTGGATTGTCCATAGCTGGTCTGGTCATTACCATTTTGTTTCAAATATTCACTAGGTAAGAGTGAAGATGTAAAACTGCAAGTATTTTACACTAATTTACAATATTTTGCTCTGTATATAGTTTGAGGAAAACAAAGAGGATAGCCAGTTTAGAACATATTGCAATGTTATTGATCAGTAAAAAATATTTCTAAAAAAGAGCTAATCGCGTAGCATAGCTTGGGAAGTAAGCGTGGCTTACTGGTTAAAGTGAAGACACGAGATGTCTCAGCCATGCCACTCACCTAGATGAAACTTTAACCTTTCTGTTAATGTTAATCTTTTAATGTGAGGAGGTATGTATATGATTATTACTCAATAAATCCACCCTCAAAAATGTGAGCTTTGAAAAGAAATGATAAGAGCATGGAAGAGCTCAGTATGGTAAAAGGCCAAGCCTTTCATAGGAAACACTGGGCATGGCCGCTGACAAAAAAAATCTTTCCATTGCTTTGAGAGGGCAGCTCACCAGCTATAAGAAAGCGGGCAGCGTGTGCTACTGAGGATCAAGTCAAGGGTTGATCCTTTTATGATGGGCTCCCATCACCATGTCTAATCTCCGGGTAATGTCCCAGAGTGACATTTGCCCCATCTACATGGGGTAAGGGCAGTCTGCCATTTCTGTTGCATTTCATGTTCCCCGCTGCCTCGCTGACATCTCTGTTACTACCCTGGCCAAGCAGTTGACAACACAGACTTAGCGCTGCATTATTCCTACACCGGTCCATGCTACACGTTGAGGTGTTTAGTTCATTACTCTCACTTAATACTAGGCTGTAAAAATGTATAACAGTATTCCACCACCAGCATGACCTCCTTTTTATTTTCCTGTATGCCCTGTACCCTGGTATTACAATGTCTGATTAGTTATCTTTCCTCTAGCCGGTTACCAATACGCCTGTTATATTGGTGTCTTCATTTAAGGCTAGTCATTGCAGCCCAGTGTCTTATCACTTAGACTTTCAGCATTCATGTAGAAGCATGTATGTTGTTCCTCAGGTTCTCTTCTTGCTATCCTGTTTAAATGTTACTCTGCTTCTTGTTGCCTATTTGATAGTTTCTATACTCTATTGCCTTCTGTTTATAAAATGTCTGTAGAGAACAGATGATTTCAAAGCACCATGATTATACAGCAATGTAGGTTACGTACACTGCTTGTGCTACAGTTTTATTGTGAGTGACTTAATTCAAATACAATTGCAGCAGACTTCCTTGACGGACGTGCCCATGATTAATGGTGTCACATGATTCCCCCTTGAACGAAGAGCAAAGTCATGCCAACAGAGTTGCAGTTATCGTCGACGAATGCACGTTTCTCATCCTGCTTGCACTAATGTAGATTTGGAGCAATTCCATCAAGGTCAATGTATTTAAGATTGTAGGAGCTTCTAGACTCTGCTTTTTAAATGCATTTGTAAGACAGAGTTTGGAAGCGGAGGTTTATTATTCTCTTGTACCTTGAAGAGTGTTTAGAAATACTTGTCTTATGCTATTTCACCTCTTAACACTGAAGAAAAGGATTCTAAAAAGAGCAGAGTAGAAAAAAGAAAACGCATCCCAACTGCTGTTGGAAAAGGCCCAGTCCTAAAAGGTGCTGTGTATTCTCTGTTTAGTTGAAATCAGACAAAACTGATGGATTTGGTAAGTTGTCTGAGAGTAATGATGGTGTAGAATTCTGCAAACAAGTTACTGCTTTGTTTTCTCTCTGTATTAAAGACTGCACACTCTAGCTTGCTTTTAATATCAATGGAAATGAGGAAATATTTTACAATGTTTCTTATTTTGCTCTACTTTTTTCTCCTAAATGTATTCCTACCAATAGGAAAACTCGGAAGTCGTCTGTAACGTGGATGTTAGTGAGTCTCTGTTCCTCTATGCTCATTTTTAACATCATCTTTATCTCTGGAATTGAAAACCAAAATGCCAGGAATCACAGCAGTGATACCACGAGCTACTACCAGCAATACCTTCCTTATGATACCGCCAGTAACACCTTACTCACATCTGACGTGGTAGATCCTCCCGCAGACTCCTGGTGTACGGCCGTGGCTGTCCTACTGCACTACTTTTTGTTGGCGACATTTATGTGGACAGCACTCAATTCGGCACAGTTGTACTTACTGCTGCTTAGAGCCATGAAGCCTCTGCCCGGACGCTTCCTCGTAACCACATCAGTAATCGGATGGGGTAAGATTTAAAGTCATACATATGGCAACTCTTACCAAAGCATCAGTACATAGTACATTCAGGGAGAGTTTTAAAGATAGGAGATAGGTAGAGAACAATTATAATCAGTATCTCTCTGGTTTGGTGCAACACGATTTAATAAATAATCTCCTGTTGCTGCTCACACTACTGGTATAAGCTGAGCCTGTTTTCATTGTCCTGATACAGCACTGAAACCGATAGCTTGTTCACTAGCACAGCAACATAGGTCTGTTGTGCGCAGGAGAAATTTTCACCGTAATCAAGGCATTCAACAATGTGTTTCTGTCAACTAAGTAAAAAAATCTTTCAGATACAAGTGATTGCTTATATGGACTCAAATTCTTCATTTAGATATCTCTGAGATTCCTCATGACCTCAGCCAGAGCCCTGCATACATTCAAAAGCAAGGAGTGACTGACATTATTTGTTACCTATTATTTATTAATAAGCAAAGAGCACATTTTTAAGTTAGTACAGAAGTCAGCAGCAATATTGCAAGCTGCAAGGGAACTACTTGGAGGACTGAAGAATGCAGACAGATGCCCACTAGGTAAAGTAAAAACCTCAGACACCTTCAAGAAACTCTTCAATACAATGTACAGGAATATCTGCCTTTTCCATGTTGTGTATTCAGCTTGTGTGGTCTGTTGTTTCTGATGGCATCTACCAAGCAGTTCTAGATCCTGATTGCTTCATTATTATGTTTTGCATTTGGGTGGACGTAGAGGCAATTCCTCTAAAACTTTTAGAATCTGGACTGCCTGTGCAAGCCAGAAAATGTTCAGCAAAAGCTGTCTGGCTACGCGTCACTGTGCTCCATGTATATTTGCATGATAGCACAGCATTAGGTTCCTCACTATGTCCTGTGACTAGTTACACATGCCCAAAATAGCATGATTCTGACTCACTGCTTTTCAGACCTACTTTGAGACAACAGCAAATAGTGTGGCAGTCTCAAGATCTCTATTAGGGCTGAAGGAGGAACACGCTTTAAGAAGCATGTTTATTTCCCAGAGAAAAACTGGTGTGGGAGGCTCCTTCCCATGAGATGTGCCGCTTAGACTCTTCCAACAGGTAGGCAGGAGACACGGAAGACAGGAAGCGAAGCAAAGGCATTGAGGAGACAAGCCCACACTGCCATGCTTCTTGGAGGGCAAAAGTTACCCTCTGCATCAAGCTGGTATGAAATGTAATGGTGCTTGGAGCAGAATTTTCTTTGATTACTTTCCCACTGCTGACAAGAGGGTAGGATTGCACAGCTGTGATGAGGGAGTCAGCTACAGCACAGGAAGGAGTTTGCTCTGTCACCATTGGTGTTGCCTCTGGGAACTGTGTTGAAGCCCTTTAACGGCAAAATCAGCAAGCTGTGGACGTGAGCTGTCCTCACAAAACAGGGCTCACAACCCTCAGTTCTGCCTTTTCTCTAGGCTATAGAAAACCCACTCAGCTTAGTGCAAGGCAGATGAAACAGAGCTCTTAAAATCTATGGATTTTAGAAGGCAAGAAGCTATTTGTGTGGAAGGGAGATAAGGTATGTCTATGCAACCAAACAATAAATTGCTAATGTCTCTCCTATTCATTAGGAATCCCTGCTGTAGTAGTTGCAATAACACTTGGAGCTACTTACAGAGAAGGAAAAGCTTTAAACTACCGGCAGGAAGAATTGTAAGTTCATGTATTATTACAATACTTGCTATCCTCCACCTTTTGTGATGGCTTATTATTAACACAATTCTAGATTTATTGTTGGAATACTATTTTGTATATTTAAGTAGTTAAAAGAAAACAAAACTTCACTCAAGCTAAACATTCACTATAAGGAATTGCAGTTTCTCCTCACTAAGGATTTAGGCTACTAGATCCACATCTGCCTTGAATCCTCCTGAAAGATCCCCTGTGACTTTAAATGGAAGCCGCAGTACCTAAATTTAATCCTCCAATTTATTTAAAATCTTTCTGGCCAATATTACTACATCCTTATTTAACCTATGTTTTTTGTATCTGCATTTGAGTACCTGCATACCAAAGCAGGCTATCAGGCTTACAATGTACCTTGGTGATAGTGGATGATAAAGAACAAAGGTAGACTTCCTTCAGAAACATAAACACAAACCCCCTTCCACATAGTGGTCATCTCATGATACTTATTTAGGGAGTGTTGACTTCTAACTTGAGATTATTTGGCAATGAAAAAAAAAAGGTAAAGATTATTGCAGGATAACTCCGTCCTCCTGAAGTTGCCCCTGTTTTTGTTTCAACCTTTGTCCATTAGGTCTCCCCTATTACTCTTCAGCTCTATTATACTATATAAAGATAATCTTGCATAGAGTGGCCAGATATCTGTTTGGTTAGCTATACTGCACCCTATTATATGTCTCTATGCAGTTTGTTTGCTAAGCCACTTTGCATTCCCCAGAGAAAAAGAAGCATGATTGAAAGCCCTCAGCTTCAGGGAATGGTTGCCGTTCAGAGACAGGTGAACAAGATCTAGAAAGCCCTATGAGGTCTTTTAGGATTAAAAGTGGAATATTATCTTGTTTTGTTTTGGTATTCTGAATAATGCGTCTAACAAATCTTTTGAAATGGCCTTTCTTTATATTAAAAGTTGCTGGCTTGCTGCACTGGATCAAAATCAGCATTTCAGCATAAAAAAGCCCATGTTGTGGTCATTCCTTCTGCCAGTAGCACTCATACTCCTGTTCAACGTCATCATCTTCCTCAAGATCACAGTCTCTGTGATATGGAAGAAGAATGAGAATTTGACAAGGTGAGATGGCATAGGACTCCTCAGATCTTTCAGCAAAGGCATTCCTTGGTCTTTTATCATCAGCTCAGATTTTCTTGTCACAAACTTCTTTTTTTTGACAAAATCTTTTGTTTTAAAGAAATGTATATTTGAAGCAGTCAGAAAATGAATTCCACTGCTGCAATGGGTCAGCCTTTGTTCACGTGCGTATCAATGAACACATTTTAGGCTTTTGCCCCCTTTTTTGGCTGCAGTTCACTCAACTTCAATGAAGACTATCTCCCATTTAAATCCATATAAGTGAGAGCAGAGCTGGGTCCACCCAAATGAGAATTATTAATTTCTCAGCACATCTGAACGTCAGGCCAGTTCTCTAGCAGCTTTGAAGCAGATTTACTTGCTCAATTTTACATCAGTGCTTCATGTCTTGTCACAGGTTGTGTGTCACAAACTCTGCAGTGTACATTGTATTATTTAAAAGGGAATTGCTTAAATTTTTATTAATCCCACAGAACTAACCTGTTCAACAAAACTTTGCACCATTTCTTCATTCCTTTTACGTAAAATTTTCATGCTTGGAGCAAACCAAAATACCTTCTCTCTGACTCCTCTCAGGCTTGAGAGAAATTGGATATCCATACTTCATTGGCAGCTTATTCTTACATTGAAAATTGAGCACATTTGGATTGAAGTTAGAAGCATTCTAAAAAGCTCATAATAGCTAACATACTAATTTTCAATGTTTCTTCTTGCCTTGGTAAACCTCACTTTTTTGTTAAAGAAATATACGCCCAACCTACCTATTCCAAACACAGATTATTCTGATAAACTTGGATAGATTTCTTTTGCTGGATTTCCTCTCTGGATGATACCTCAAACAAATGTAGTGAGGTGTATGTTCTCAACTCACCCGAATAACACATCTTTGCAATATGGCCCTGAATAAATAAAATAGAAAGTTTAAAACTCAAAAAGATATTAAATGGTATAGAGAAAGATGTAATTACTTTTTTTGTGTGCACTTCTAGGAATAAAAAGGATTCTTTTATGAAGAAGATGATTGGCACTATCTCTATAGTGGTAGTGCTTGGAATCACCTGGACGATAGGCTACCTCATGTTAATAAGTCATGAAGAAACAAGTCTTGTTTTCAGCTATCTGTTCTGCATTTTGAATGCTACCCAGGTAAAGAATTTAGCAATTCTGAGATTAATAATTGAGATAATGGAAAAAAAGTTGTCAGATTTATTTGTTCTATAACTTGGTATAGCCTGAGAACTCACTGGAAAGCAGTTACAGAGATTCAGAATTTTTGTTCAGAAAGGGATGCTATTCTTCTTGTCTGTCACTCATAAAACTCTTCCCGTTGTGCAAATCAATGTGGGATTTTATTTCAAGGTCGCCATTGAAAAGACCTTCCTGTCTGAGTGGTTTCTCTTATACGAAATCATATATAAAATGATACTCAGAGTGAATATCAGGAAAAAACTTCCACATCAGAAAGAGTCCCAGGGAAGTAACTAGAGCTTCATGGCTTGAGACCTTTCACAATGATCCTGGAAAAAGCCTACAGGAAAGTGCCTGCCTCTTTTTTTCCCCAGGGTCCTGCTGGATTCTTGGCTTTATATTCATATAAGGCATATGAAGAATGAAGTACTTGGGAGTAATGGATCCTTCATTATTACACCATTGAGTATTTTCTATGAAACAGCTAATTGGAAATACGTGAAAATCCCCCCATCCCCAAATACTAAGTTGTTTACTATTAGTTTGATCTACTGAAAACTAAGGACCTGTACACCAGTGAGGATCAGATCTACAAACTCTCTGTGCAAAAAGTCCCGAGGTGGTTATTGCCACACTGATGGGTGGACTATACCCATAACTTAAAACTGAAATCATGAACAGGGAACAGAGATCCATCTACTTAAAACTACAACCCCTTTTTCTTTTTTTTTTAACCCAGGATAGTCCTTCAAGGATTAATCCTTGAAATGAGGATTTAGAAGAACAGGTATAGATATTTTGAAGTCCCACTTCCCTCCATGTGTGTCTGCTTGAAGTGCTGATAGGGCACACCAGCCACACGTAACGCTTGTGGCATACTCAAGCAGGTCTTACCTTCATCCTATCCAGCAGAGGGTAATAATACGATCCTGAGACATGCTAGCTAATGCATTACAATGTACAAATGAGGCGACTATAGCTGCAAATCCGTAGATACACGGCATAATTTGTTGAAAGTACTTCTTGTATTTCAAGGTATTAATGCCATTGTTAGTGGTTACTGAATTTTTTTTTGTGGTTGTTTTTCAAGTCAAATAATACTGACTAATCTTTTGTGGTTTTATCAGCAAAGTATTAACCCTGCACTTTCATTTACTCTACAGGGACTTCAGATTTGTATTCTGTATACCTTCAGATCACCAATCTTCAAGAAAAAAGTTTCCAAAGTGCTTCCTGTTTTCTGTGTGCCAGAGGTGCCACTGTATCTCCATTCAAAAACTTACCACCTTTCAAAATCACAGCTTACAAAACATTTACAGGAAACTTTCAGATCAATCGAGACTTTTTCAGATAATAGTTCCTTGTCTACCTTCCCTAACTGGAGTCAGAAACCTGTAAATTTGTGAAATATAATTCTGCATTTTTGATGGTTTGTTTTGCGTAGATCTCACAGGTATCTTGAATGATGGACATACTACTCCAACTGCAGGTAGCTTGAAATAGATCATAAGCCAAAACCACCAGGAGTCAAAAGCAGGACCACACGCTAACAAGACTGTGCCATTGTTAAGCAGCGATCCAGTGCTAGACCCTCTTGATACTACTTGTACTGCATCCCACTGAGGAAAGTCTTTGAAATGAGTTGAGGTTATTACAGTTTTTTATTACAGTACAGATGTATAGAAGTAGCTATATTTATGCCCTTCTCATTTTTCAGGCCTGCTGAACATGTTTATCTAGCCTATGCACTGTAGCTCTCCTCTCCCTTTTGTAAGAAGAATTTCAATTTAATTAGAAACCAAAAGGTAAATCAACAAACAGCACAGTTCTTGTTGGCTCTAGGTCCAAATTCTACTTACTACTTCCATAATATGTTGGCTTGGTCTTTACAGAAGAAAATCTGTATCTTACAATGGTCCTTTAAATTTCCCAGCTAAAACTTCTTTATTATAAATGGTAATTAGACAAAATACCCCGTTTTCATATGAGAAAATGGAAAAAAAAATGATGCTTGAAGAAACAGGCTAGGAAAGAAATTCTTTATAAATATGTAACATAGGTCCTGTTCACATCACCCCCAGCACTAGCCTGTGATAGGAAGCATGTTTGCTTTCAGAGGCGGATGGGTGCTTCAGTCGGCGCCCTGCTCTGAACTGACTTTGGGCTGCACCTTTCTCACTGTCTCTGTCCTTTGGCTTTATGGGGAGCTTGGAAGAGGGACCCCTTGACCTAGGCTTTAAGAGTTTGGTTTCTAAACTTAGGCTATAAATAAATATAAACCCTCCCCCTTCTCCATTCACCTTTTATTAATATTATTCAGGACAAAAAGGTTGAAAGCAATGTCAAAGGTAGAGGGGAGAAGAGTTTCTGGATGTTGAAGTGAGGGGTAAGGAAAGAAACAGGAGAGTACCTTGATGGAAGGAAGTGTATGGTGGCTTGAGCACAACTGGTGTGCAAAGTGCAAGCAGCTCTTCTCACTTTGTGACTCTGAGCAAAGCAGTAAGGCCCACCGTAGGGGGGTCTTGTCTAACAAATGGGAATAGTTATACTGACTCATCCCATTCTCTCCTGCGTGAGAAAAAAGCCTGAGAAATTTAGACAGGTAATTTTTAAAAAGTTATATATTTATTCTGTTCTCTGAATGTATGTTTTGCCATCTCTGGTTTTAATAAAATAAGAACACAATGCTTAATTTTAAATAATTTGGTTTAAGAAGTGTGGTCAGATTTAACTCCCACTTTCATTTTTTTCTGAAGATGAATATGGTGTGTTTTGAAAACTTCCAAGCTGCTCCAAATAAGGTCATGGTCATGATCAAATGCAATCGATGAACATTTAGGGATAGCATCTCTGAATACACTGGGCATTGTACATGAGACTTTCTGAATGTCCTCATAGAAGTGTTTCAGCAGTCCTGAAAAGTTCTCTGTGTCTTAGAAATCTGTGCTCTCTCTATGAAGCAGAAAATAAATGTTCTCTAGCATAGATAAGCCCCCAAAAGAGCAGTCATATCAGATACAAGGCTGAAGTTCACACTAGTGCTCCAGAAAAGGCAGAGAAGGTCATTAAAAGTTATCTAGGAAAGGTAATTAGTACTATTCTTTTTGGATGTGAAGTTTATGTTTCTATGAGTATCCATTTTTTATTTGTAAATCAATGTATAATACCTGCTTTTGTCAATTCCTTCAATTTCATTGAAGAAAGAGTATTTTAGAAATACGTGTGGTTTAGGAAGAATGATACTTGATTGTGTTGTAGAACACAGCTAGATACTCTGAGGATGGGTCCTTAATGAGTGATATTTTCTAGTCTTTGATATTTTTTTCCTCAAAAGCAAAAATATTCTCTGAAGCACATCCAATTTAATTTTGAACACAGCTCTTCTAAAAACCTAATATTGTCTCCCTATTATACCAAAAAACAAGCAAAAAACCCAAGAAGAATTTGTAGTATTGAATTGGAAGAGTGTTAACTTTTTACTAATCAAATTAAACATCCTGTATCTAAGTATTTCAGATGTTAATAAAATGCCATTATAGCCAATACTGAGCAGGGCTCACCTAACATAAAAAATTTTCAGCATAAAAAACTCCAGAAAATTATACATTTCCTGACTTTTTTTTCATCCAGGGAATCCTAATTTCAAAATGGAACAAAGCAAAATGAAAGCAAAAATGGAACAAAGCAAATGAAAGCAAAAATGGAACAAAGCAAAAGGCCTGTCAGTCTGACCTTGGTGCCGGGGAAGGTTATGGAGCAGATCATCTTAAGTGCCATCACATGGCACGTATGGGACAACCAGGCAATCGGGCCCTGTCAGCATGGGTTTATGAAAGGCAGGTCCTGCTTGACCAACCTGATCTCCTTCTCTGACAAGGTGACCCACTTAGTGGATGAGGGAAAGGATGTGGATGTTGTGTACCTGGGCTTTAGTAAAGCCTTTGACACTGTCTCCCACAGCATCCTCCTGGAGAAACTGGCTGCTCGTGGCTTGGACGGGTGTACTCTTCACTGGGTAAAATACTGGCTGGATGGCCAGGCCCAGAGTTGTGGTGAATGGAGTTAAATCTAGTTGGCGGCCGGTCACAAGTGGTGTTCCCCAGGGCTCAGTACTCGGGCCAGTCCTGTTCAGTATCTTTATCAATGATCTGGACAAGGGGATCGAGTGCACCCTCAGTAAGTTGGCAGACAACACCAAGTTGGGAGGGAGTGTTGATCTGCTTGAGGGTAGGAAGGCGCTACAGAGGGATCTGGACAGGCTGGATTGATGGGCCGAGGCCAATTGTATGAGGTTCAACAAGGCCAAGTGCCGGGTCCTGCACTTGGGTCACAACAACCCCAGGCAACGCTACAGGCTTGGGGGGGAGTGGCTGGAAAGCTGCCCGGCGGAAAAGGACCTGGGGGTGTTGGTCGACAGCCGGCTGAATATGAGCCAGCAGTGTGCCCAGGTGGCCAAGAAGGCCAATAGCATCCTGGCTTGTCTCAGAAACAGTGTGGCCAGCAGGACTAGGGAAGTGATCGTCCCCCTGTACTCGGCCCTGGTGAGGCCGCACCTCAAGTACTGTGTTCAGTTTTGGGCCCCTCACTACAAGAAAGACATTGAGGTGCTGGAGCGTGTGCAAAGAAGGGCAATGAAGCTGGTGAAGGGCCTAGAGAGCAAGTCTTAAGAGGCGCAGCTGAGGGAACTGGCGTTGTTTAGCCTGGAGAAAAGGAGGCTGAGGGGAGACCTTATCGCTCTCTACAACTACCTGAAAGGAGGTTGTAGCAAGGTGGGGGTCAGTCTCCTCTCCCAAGTAACAAGCGATAGGACAAGAGGAAATGGCCTCAAGTTGTGCCAGGGGAGGTTTAGATGGGATATTAGGAAAAATGTCTTCACTGAAAGGGTTGTCAAGCACTGGAACACGCTGCCCAGGGAAGTGGTTGAGGCACCATCCCTGGAGGTATTTAAAAGACATGTAGATGTGGAGCTTAGGAACATGGTTTAGTGGTGGACTTGGCAGTGCTAGTTTAACGGTTGGACTTGATGATCTTAAAGGTCTTTTCCAACCTAAACAATTCTATGATTCTACGATTTTTTTCAGGTTATATGCTTAATTGCTCTAGGAACAATAGTTCAGCTGTTATCTACACGTGGAATATATTGATCTTAACAATGTAGTGAACTTTGGTATTCTTTGTGATATGTGGGTTTTAAGGATCATGAAGTTTCTTCTTGTTAACACACTGGAAACACTGCTTTGATAAAGAAATTGATTGGAGAAGGACTGAATCATCAGTACAAAGGTATGAAATAGAAGAGGCAGAGTCTGTGTGTGTAATAAATGGAAAAGTCCTTTTTTTTCCAGATCTCTTTCCTATATTTTTAAAAGTGAAGAGATGATTTTTTTTTTTTTTTTTTGGCATTGAAAATGCTCAAATTATTTCTAAATATTTTCTAATACTTAACCAAAGAAGCCTCCTAAAGCACTTCCCTTCTCCTCCTTGAAATATATAGAATTAAAAACATGTTTCATATTCAGCTTTTTTCACCTCTATTTCAGTGTAAATAACACCTGCTTATTGCTAGTTGGACTTGTTATGACACTCCTCTAAGCAGAGACAAAGCTCTAAGCAAAGACAAATTCTACAAAATCAAACTCCTATGACTTTTTTTCTTGTCCTAGCAGAAATTGCCATTTGGAAGCCTTGCTTTTCAAGACACCAAAGAAAAAGATGTCTTTTCAGAGGCATCTCTAACTCCAGGAAATAACTAACTACAGGTGTGCTTTAGCTAGCTCTGCATAGGTACTTCCGACATATGTACTAGCATGCGTAGCTTCACTTAGAAATGAAGAAAGGCAACAGAAATCTCAAATATCCTAGAGTAACAGAAGGTCCAGTTCCAGCAGCTCTGTGAGAGGCACCCTTAGCAGCCCATTCTTGTATCTTTGACAGAGAGAACTCAGGAAATCTGCTTCAGATTCATGTTTTCCTCTTAGGTGGACAAGGTTAGTAGCAACTGCCTGGAAGGATAGTCTTACCACCGAAATGACTATTCAAGGATGAACAGGCTCTCTGTGTGAGAGCGGCAGCACCTGACAAGTCCAGTGGCCAATTTTTCATCCCAGCACTGCCAGCCTACGAGGGTCAAAGCTTGCATTTCAAAACAAATCCTCTGCTACAGTGCTCTGTCTGAATCATCGTTTACTGCTGTTTTGGCCACATCTCCCATGTTTCATCTGCCGTGCCTCCTGAGGGCCGGGAGAAGGGGCATTACTCTTGCCTCAGGGGCACGCACCAGCCAGATGACCGGCTTCTGCGTTCTGGGACAAGATTTTGAAAGGTTTAGCCCCAAAGTTTGGCTATTTGGTAAATACCGGGTAAAGCCCACCCCTATTGGGGCGGGAGAAAAGAGTGAGGTGACAAGCACGCGCTGGGGCCGGCGGCGGCTGCTCGAGCCGGGGGCCGGGCCGGGCCGCCACAGCGCCAACGGGGCGCCGCTCCCGCCCTGCTGCCACCAACGGCCGCGCCGCACGCCACCACCCCCCCGCCACCGCGAGGGCGGGCCCGGGCGTGCGGCGGCGCGCGCTGCCACGCCCCCTGACGCGTCGATGCGAGGAGGGGAGGTGGGGCCCTCGGCGGAGCATGCGCGCTGCGGCGCTGGCCGGGCTAGCGGCTGGAGTGCGCATGCGGGCGGCTCGCGCAGGCCCGGCAGTTGCAGCCGTCGCTCCAACCCCTTCTTTCGCCTGCCACGTACGGGTGGCGGCGGCCGTGCCCGGGCTCGGACGGGGCGGGGGGGCCTCCACCGGCGGGACTGCGGAGAAGCCAGAGTAAGAGAGCGGGACTGCTCGCCTCCCCCTCCCCGCACTGTTCCCGGGGGGAGCCGTTGCCGCGTGTGTGAAGGCGGCGGGAGGGGTGGTTGCGGGCTGGGGGTGAGCTCCCCCCCTCCCGAGGTTTCAGGGGCGACGCGGCCCCTGGCGGAGAGGCTGGGAGACCCCTTGCGTCCCCCGGCCGCGCCTGGGAGAGTCTGAAACCGGCCCCTGGCCTCTTCGGCCTAGGGAGCCGGGAGCGAGGGCTAGCAGAGGCCTCCCCTCCCTTCCTCCGCAAGGGGGGTGTTGCCTTCCTCACCAAGCCTTTTTTCCTTTGGGAGCCAGAGGAGCTGCAGACTCCTTGTTTCCGGCAGGGAATGGCTGTGATTTCTGCTCCCCATTGGGTCAGGCCTGCCCTTATCGGAACTGGAGAAAACCGAAAAGAGCTCTTCTCCTTTCCTTCCCCCCCACCCACCCCCACCCCCCCCCCCCCCCCCCCCCCCCCTTTCCCAGCTATCTTGGGAAACTCTCATGGCTCCGTTGACTGGGGTTTGGGAGGCAGTGTATGCTTCACCCTGTTGTTCCTTTGTCCCTGTTTTTGAAAGAGGAAAAACTGAAGCAGGAATGCCTGTTCTTCCCTTGCTTAGGCAAGGCTGTTTTTCTCTGCTGCAATATTGCAATAAGGGTAGTGAATCCAACGTGGTTGTGACATCATAGCTTTAGAAGGGATCCTGAAGTGACGGATTTAGATTGGACAGTCACTTTCCACATGCACCACTTAGATTGGTGCATGATGTGAATAGAAGGAGAGCCAAGAGGGGAGGAAAAAATCTGTACCTCCAAAATACATGTCGTACACCAGGAAGGTTAGAAAGATGTCAGTGTGATTCTTTTGAAAAACAGTCTTTCTTGAACAGGAAGACATTAATCGGTTCCCCTCAAAAAAGTAGACACTGTGATTGGTTCTGTTAAAAAGCTCGTTAGTGTGCACTCTGGATGTCTTCTCTGAAGAACTCTCAAGGGAGTCATCCATTCAGCTATGTCACAGTGAGGGAAGAAAAGCTTGAATGCTGTGTAATACAGTTGCAAGCAGTCACAGTGTTGAGAATCTATCTCTTAAAACCTGGACACCTTCAAGCAGAATGGAGAACAGTTGGACAAAAAAAAGTGCATTTAAATGCTTTCCTGTTACCTTTTCATAATTGCTGATAGACACACAGCAGATTTCTGTGAGTAATGTTGGTCAATAAGACGTTATAGTTCTGTAAGTACATTGCAGCAGCTAGCTTCCTTGCACAAAGATACAAATGATGCATGCAATCTGTTGAAAGGCCACAGGACCTCAGGTGTGTCCACCGAAATGTCTGTCTTTAGGAATTACAGATGAGGTTCGATTCTTACTGTTGTCAGTTTCTAAGTAGCTTACATTGTAATGCTAAATAAGCAAACCCAGTGCGCAGCTCTAATGTTTAAACAACATGAGATGGTAGCTAAATGAACTCTCTAAGTTAAACCACTCTTAGATGCATTACCTGTGTCCCATATTTGTCCATTGCAGTAAATTTTACCTGGAGCTGTAGCAAGATTGGGGTGAAAGGGGCACCATTTTCATGCATTACTCATTTCATAAAATGTGAGTAAGGAATCAGAAAAGTGGTCTCTTCCTCTTCACCTGCTTACTATGCCACAACAGTCTTACCCTCTCCCTGTCAGGAGTGAGTACAGCCCTTTTTAAAGGTAAACATTTCATTCCCAGGATGAGGGGAGCAGCTGCCAGACTATGAGAACCAGAGAGGGGCTTTGTCTGTTCTCTGGGGTTTGCTTGCTTTCTGCTTCCATCCTGTATGTCTCATGCCCGTCCCTTCCAGTTTACTTCCAGTTGAGTTGAAAGAGGAGAGCTGGGAAGCCCAATTTCATGTGGATGAGAGGAACCTACTTCTTCTCTCTGGTTAGCAGCGAATCATCTAAAAATCAGATCATGGATGTTTGAGATTAACCATGTGTGCGAGAGAGAGACAAGGAGAAGAGTGCTGAGTAGGGTACGCCTATTGGGTGGGAGGGAGGAGCACAGTTACGTTCTACACTGGACTGGTCTGTGTGCTAAGTCATTGTCTTGTAGCTCTGGGCGTTCAGGACTTGTGTAGGAAACAGGTGAACTGCATAAACTTCACGCATCTCATCACATAGGCTTTCCAGCAGAAAAAGCACAATCTTAATCTGAATTGAGGGCAGATCATATTTTTAAGTGGTTGTATATTTCTGACTGCATTTCCTTCTTGCCCAGTTTGGTGGCTCTTCCTGTGGGAAAGTGGCATTACTACTCCTTTCCTCTTGGCAGTCTGTCCTAACGCTGTGCAGTCTGTCCTTGAAGACGCACTACTTAATGCCACAGAGGCTTCAGCCTTAAGCTAAGAAATGGACTTGTAGTTTTTTGTACTGCTAAATCAATCAAAGTTTATTTTCTTTAACTTAACCTGGGCTTTTAAGATGGAGGCCATACAAATGAATATTTTGAGACTGTTGGGGAATATCACTGTCCTGGAAAGGAACATATTACTGTTAGGAATTCCTACATGCAGTTAAAAAATTTAGAAAAAAAATAAACAACTTCTATTATGAAATCAAAACTTCTGTTCAAGACCTGTTACAGTTGAACTTCAAACTCTACAATACTCATAAGTGTAAATCTGATTGTTACGTTATGGATAAAACAGTGACTTTTTTTAGTTGGGTATATTCGTTAAGATGTTCTAAATTGAAAGACTGATGTGAAGTGTATCATTTTGAGGAATTGTGACCGTAAATAAATATTTCTTGGGTTTTTTTTCTGATGCAGCTTCCTGTTTTCTGCCACTGATAGTGCATGGCGGCTTATCCTAACTCTGTCCTGAAGTGAGGTGGGAAATCTGTCCAATAATCCAGTATCAGTAAGACAGACAAGGTAATGATAAATGTATGTTTTTGGAAAGGAGGTAAAAGAAAACCTGTGGATGGATGCTGTTTTATTAATGCTTTAAATTAAAAAAAAAAAAACCCAAACAACTTCTGCAAAACCCTATGCTTTTACAACCAACTTAGTGTTCATTTGAGTTGATGTGCCTCCAGTCAAGACTCCTATGTTGCAAAACATGAATAATGCATTAGCGAGCGTTAACAATGCTGTAAACTTCACTGTTTCATAGAATCGCCCTGGTTGGAAGAGACCTCCAAGATCATCGAGTCCAACTGTTAACCTATCAGTACCAAGTCCACCACTAAATCATGTCCCTTAGCACCACATCTACACATCTTTTGAATACCTCCAGGGATGGTGACTCCACCACTTCCCTGGGCAGCCTGTTCCAGTGTCTGACAACCCTTTCGGTGAAGAAATTTTTCTGAATATCCAATCTAAACCTGCCCTGGCGCAACTTGAGGCCATTTCCTCTTGTCATCATAGTGTCTCAGCAGCAACTTGGCTGTGTTAATTGCAGGTCCCTTTTCTCAGCAATTAGGCTGTATCCACTTACCTCCTGTTATATCTGATTAGGAGAATGAGTTTTGTTCAATAGTTGCTTGTCTCTTTTTTTGGATGTCATTGGACTAAACAAAGGGATTTGCATGAAATGTTTGCTTTATATAAAGTTAATTACCAAAAAAAACAGAAATTGAATTGTAACCTAGAGATAGCATCATACTACATATTTTTAATGCAAAACATTGCCATTGAAACATATGTAGGTGCATCAAGGTATGATGTATTAAAGGCTTTAGCTGAGTCTGGTAGGAGAGAAGTAATTTTCAGTGCAGTACTTTAAAAATAGACTGACCAAAGCAAAATTCATTTTTCTCATAAAGCACTGTGTTATAGCATCCTTAAAGGTAAGGGAGAAATACCTGCATAGCTATACCAAGAATTCTTTTTGCACAAGAGAATGAACAGCATTCTTGCCTGCATGTGGCTTTGGAAATGTCAATTTTGATATGTAGGGCTGCCTACTTTTAAGATCTTCAATATTTGTACTTCAGATGTTAAGATAACTGCTTCTTTAATTCCTCCTCATTCCAGATCTATTGTTTTGGCCCTGTCCAAAACAGTGAAGAAAGAAGGGGACATTTGACTAGCTATCTAGATCTCTCTCTCTCTTTTTTTAAAATTCCTCTGCTTAGTAACTTCTCTGTAATTTCTGGTTTTCTTTTAAACATAAGGCCTTTTTTTAACGAGAGATGCATCATACAAAGTGATAATTTTTAAATTGTCTTATAAAAGTGTTAAAGATATAACTCAGGTATATGCTATGTGCTGCTTGGACACAAGATGGCTTTGTTGCACTTCCTTTTAAGTTGGAGCAGTTGTCCATCTCTCTTAAAGCACCGAGAGTAACTGACTGTTCTGACCATGTACACTGCATAACAAATTTGTGGCTCTGATCCTAATGAGTAGCTACTGTGTGGTCTATTGAGCAGCTTTAAAAAAATCTAAAATCTTGGTTAAAACATGTTTTTCAAACTTTCCAAAAAGGAGAAATTTTTTAGCCTTTCTGCTAAACCCTCAATGTGTTCTGATCATGCGTATAATAAAACCAATGTTTAGCTCCTTATTTATTTGTTCATGAAATAATGCAATAATGCATGATTCAACTTGATCCCCTTAGTAAAGCCACCTTACCACCTATAATCTTTGAAATAAGATATTTTGTTCTGGCAGTCTTTTCTTAAATGGGGGAAAAAAAAAAAAAGCCCTTCGGTTATCGTAACTATGGAGGATGTAACAATAATCTAGTAAGGTGATAATGTAACCAATATAATGTTGTAAGGCTGACAGCTTTTGCTGCAATTTCACTTTCCCTGAGAGAGATGTATACATGTATCTCAAAAGCAAATCCTAGGGAATATTGGTTCCTTTATAGCTTTTTTCCATGACAGTTTACAGCTGATATCTTACCAAAAAAACCCACCCAAGTTTGAAATTTGTAAATGTCACACACATTTAAAAGCTGTCTGACTTTTAAAAAATCTTTACTTTTAAATTCTGAGCACTGGGAACTGTGATAACTGTTAATTTGAAGTGTTGGACCTTACAGAGTTGTTCTTTGCCTGTCAGCTCAGTTAATGTATTGTGCACTTCCTTGTTTGAGAAATCAGTGCATCATAGAATGTGTCCGAGAGACAGTGTCCGGAGAGCTTCCTAACGGTGATGCTTTCCAAAGATGGAAAGCTTCAGAACTGTCATCAGATATATTTAAATAACTATCAATTTAGTTTTCTAAAATGTTTTTAATGTTTTGTTGTTAACAGGTGTGCAGGTGATAAGGAAGCCACCATGAACGGACAGCTGGACTTAAGTGGGAAGCTGATCATCAAAGCTCAGCTTGGGGAAGATATTAGGAGAATTCCTATTCATAATGAAGACATCACCTATGATGAATTGGTGCTAATGATGCAAAGAGTTTTTAGAGGAAAACTTCTGAGCAATGATGAAGTCACAATAAAATATAAAGATGAAGGTAAGGTTTAATTACTACTGTTGAGGTTTAATTACTACTGTTGCTCTGATACGATTTATCTATGGACAGGAACTCTGAAATTCACCTTTTCAAAATTGTCCAAATTCATTGCCAAATGCAAGTGATTTCTTGTGAAATCCTTTGAATCAGACAATAGAAGCTGTATCTCTTGTGGTTATGCTGTCTTAACATAGTATTTCCTCCAGTTTTTCTGAAATACCAGCTATCTGAAAGTTCATTTTTTGCTGTTGCAGGAAGCTGATGCTATTCCAGGTTTCTCTTCTGTCCACTCATTTAACTATTTTTTTGTGTTTTCATTGATAAAGTGGGTTTGAAGGTGAGGAGTAAATAAAAGTGTATGACTTAATGCAAGCTATTATAAGACTTTCAAAACTTGATTTATGTAGTAGTAATTCTTGATTATGTTTTCTTCCATTGGAAAAGATTAGAAGAAACTTTTAATCTAACCTGAAATATTTATTAAAAGTAGTCTTTCCCCTGTGTGATGGTTTGAATCTGTTGGGCGTTGATTGTTTCAAAGAAAGTCTCGATCATTAGTGCTAAACAAATGCAACCTTAAGAAAGAAGGGCTTCCACAGAATGAAAAGGGCCTTGTTTGCGATGCATAGAAAGAGAGTTGTGGTTCGGAGGGTTTTTCCTTTTTGAATGTCAGTGTGAAGCATGGCTAAGTTACTTAATTTGGGACAGAGGGGTGGTATTCGTAAAATGAAACTCAGAATGAAGTGATAAAATCCAAAGTCTCTTAGTCAGATCAAAGACTGTGTGATAATTATGCTAGTGTACAGTAAAGAGCTACATTACTGAAGCATTCAGGTTCATTTTGCTTAATAGCACTAGGAAACTTTAGCACTGTCTGACAAAATGTCAGATAACTTTTTTTCATGCATCTAGGCAATAAAATTTCACTTTGAATGACCCTGAGACATGTTTTCAGGTTCATGAAGCTTTTGAGAAACACTGCTCATCAAAATTGATAAGCAATGAAGGGCTAATATTTTGGGTCTCGATCTCTCTAGTGGGAGAGAGTTCAGTGGACTTGTGGTGGTTTTGATTTTTCTCTTATCGCATAATGGATTTATTTTTTTCTTTCTGGAATGAGAAAGGTGAAAGGAAATTGACGGATGTTTTTTCATTAGGTTAAAGCTACTAGTCCCTTTTTTTGCATTCTTACCTGTTCTTTAAGTATAGTTCTCTGGTTTTGTATATGCTTCTCTCTCTCTCTCTTTTTTTGAAGAAGATAATGGTGTATGATGGAGACTGTAATTATGGTTTCATTCTTTGGTTGTCTTTCACATCCTAGAGACCTCCTACTTTTAATTTTAGCTTTCTTTGTCTCAGAATGTACTACTACTCCACTCTGATGTTAAATTTCAGCATATGTTATCCTAGCTGATGATCACTACTGAGAACATTTAAAGTTTGTTACTATCAGAGGAAGTTGCAAGTGGTTAAGGAAAAAGTTAACAAAACTAGGCTTCAGTTTGGTTGTCATATGAGGACCATGGTATTCTTGACTTTGTTTCAACTGAGCTAAGATTCTTCTTTAAATCCATTTCAGTCGTTAGAAGCATTGGAATATATAGGAATCATAGAACTACTGACTTTATGCATTGAACAAGGTTCTATATTTGGTGCTTTTCAGCCTTTTTTTTTCTGCTAGCAATTTAAAATAGAAACTTTAATCATTATTCTTAATGCCTTCAACATAAATGTTAAAATAGGTGAGGGAGAATAAGATGGAATGATCTGAATTCTTTTGGGTGACATTAATCCATGTAAACCATGTGCATTGATACACATTTTCAGTGGACTATGCAGGATAAACTGTTTAGAACATGCAGCTTTCTTCAGGCAGTGAATCTGAGTATTGACTGAAGCATTCATTTATTTGAAAATTTTAACCATAACTTTTCTATAGTTGGAACTTTGTCACCAGTGCATAAGGAATAGCTCAGAATTTTTAGGCAGTAATCTGTGATTAAAAACATGTTTCTGTGTGTGTCCACAGACCCTGCTTGTAACAGTGTTTTAGGGAGGAACATTGGTAGCCTGGAGTCAGCTTTGTTCCAAGCTGTGTGTCATTTGTCTAACGCTGTTGGTTCTGAAGGTGGAGCTTCACTCACTGGATAGTGTCTCATCTCAGTTCCCAGTCATCAAGCTGTTCTGGAAGGAAGTGATCCTGCTATCCCTTCTCTTTCCCTCTGCCAGTACACACATTTTCCTGATAATGCATTCCTGCTCTTTCCTTTGCACTGCCTAATTTGTGTTCATTTAATCTATTTATAATCTGTTGAGTATGTTAAAACAGCAGAAAATCTGTCCTGCCAAAGAGACTAGTCTTTGTTTTATCTGTGATCTTGTTGAGTAAGCTAAGCTGTTAATGTGGATTGTCTTGACTCAGGTTAAAAATTGTGAGAGACCAAACTTAATGGGAACTTTGTATCTCTTTTGGGTATTAATAGTATTAAAGGTGTTGAGTGCTTTATGCCTAGCCCTTTGTGTCTTAAGAATAAAAGATCCCATACAGTTCTAATATAGTTTTTGTGACTGATGGCAACGTGCAAATTCATTAGAATGCATCGGGATGGGAGTTCCTCTGAAATCTGACACACAGAAATAAATGGCTAAGAGTTGAGACTTCATGTCAAATTCCTGGTTTGAGAGAAAAGTATTTTTCTTCTGACAACTTTGACATCTTCGTGTCTTTGTTCCTATTTGTGTGTTAAGGCTGACAGATATTTTTACTATTCACTTTTACACAGGAACTTTATTATCATTCCCTTGTTGAAAATCAGTCTTGCACCTCAGTGTTCTGAGTATAACTTGAGAAAGTGTTCTAGTCACTTCAAATTTTCCCTCGTTAGTGTGTGTTGTTTCTTAAAAATTAAATTGGAATTGGCTTGTGCCATCTGTCTCGACTCTCCTGTCTGTTCATGAACAGCATGGTTTTGGAGCCACTTGGAATAGGCATATAGCTTTAACTGGCGGCATCATTCTTTCTGGTGTTGGACTTTGTGAACTCTTGAACTCTAGCTCTAATGTTTCATCCTGTATGTAAGCATAAAAGGATGATGAGCTATATGGGACTTTCAAAGAGCTAATGTCAGAAGGCTCCCTTTTGGATCCGGTCATGCTTCTGTCTTGCCTTCTGTGCATAATTTCCCTGCACACTGACTTTCGCACTAAAATAATAAACTCTCTTCCTAGTAACTTCAGAATCAAATAGGGAAAGTTATTTTGGAGTAATGAAGTAGCACTTCTGCCCTAGCAAGAAGTTCAGTCATTAATAGGCTTTGCTTTTAATGTAACTTTTTCACGTTCTTTTCAGATGGAGATCTTATAACAATTTTTGATAGCTCAGATCTTTCCTTTGCAATTCAATGCAGTAGGATACTTAAGCTGACATTGTTTGGTAAGTATAGAAGATTGTTTATCTCTTTCTTTTTTTTATAATATTTATTAAAATTCAGGCAGTGGGCTTCACTGGAAGGTACTAAAAACTTTGTTACCTCAGAAGAATGAAATCAGTAAGCTAAAAATACTGGATTAATGCATGATACCTAGTTTCTCTCTTGATGTTTCATGTGACATCTGAACTTACGGAAACAAACTATTTCTTTTTATAAGATTGGTTAAAGTATTTGGCATACATATATATGTGGTCAATGTTTTTTTCTTAATGTTATTTTCCATGTTATCTTCCATTCTAGCATTTGTGGGGTTTTCTTCACAGGTGTGTGAGAAATTTAAGATGGTGATTATTTTGCAGTGTTACTAGTACACTGCTAAAAACTAATTGCTTAAAGTTGGATAGATTTTAATGTTTATCATTTGGCCTTTGTATAAAATACTTCTTTATTTTCAAGCTACTATTGGTAAATTAGCACATAGTTCTAAAGAATAGCAAGCAGCCTTTAACTTGGACACTGACCTTATTTATGAATTGCAGTGGCATTGTGTATGCTGCATTAGTTCTAAAGGCGCTTTCTAAAGGGACAGCTTTCCACAATCAAGCATGGTATTTGTATTGTTCAGGGTATATTCATGGAAATGAGTAAACAATGCAGAAACTTACTGCAGACTTTACTCTGCAGTTCTGGTACTGTGGATTATGCTGAACTGGGATTATATTAAAGGAACCGTAAGCTCTAGAATGAGTTTGGTCTGTGTTGGCTAAACTTAGTCACTTTAAACTCCGCAGAGGATGATGATGCTACAAGCAAGTAAAAGTTGGGAATTTTTTTTTTTCAATTTTAAACTGGATGTCATAATGTTACTAGAGTCTTAAATTTGTCTAATTGCTGTTTTGCAGTGAATGGACAACCAAGACCCCTAGAATCTAATCAGGTGAAATACCTGCGTCGAGAGCTGATAGAACTTCGCAATAAAGTCAATCGTTTACTGGACTGTTTAGAACCACCAGCTGAACCAGGGCTTTCCACTAATCTGCCTGAAAGTGGTAGGCAGCCTGGCAAAGAATTGTTTGGTTTGATTTGCAGAATTGTGCGCAGTTTAACAAAGTGAAGAATGGAGCCTTGAATACTGGTTGTGATCATTAATTGTTGCTTGACAGTTCAGAACTTAATTTTTAATGCTTCGGTTATTTTAGAGGCAGATTTTTTATTCAAATTATCTGGAGTAAAGCGCTAAGTTAACTTAGGAATAAAACTTGTGAGTTTTTGTTGCAATGTATGAAAATGCTGTAACTAACACTTGTGAGTCACAACAACATTTTGAGAGGGCTTTGAGCTCAATTAATAGTTGCTGCTGAAGAGTTCTTGCTCCCAGCTGAGCACTCCCACTGCTTACTTTGGGCTAGCTCTGGTGCTTATCTTGTCATGTTGCTAAGCAAGTTTGATTCACTAAAACAGTAAAAAGTGAATTCAGCAAAAATTATATCCACTTTTTTTACCAGGTTAGGAAATTGAATCCACACATTTTGAGCTCAGACCAGCATCAGAGCTGTCTCAGGGTAAGCAGCACAAGGGTGCAGGTAGGGGTGGGAAAGGATTATCGGGGGAGGGCAAAATGGGGAAGGAATTCTTATTCTCCCAGTTTTGAGGCATTGATCTCCTATCTTAGGGCTGTTGTACTGTACAAATTATACCTCTGTGTGCTTAACTACAGATTTTGGGTACGCTGGACACAGAAAATAATGACACAAAGTCATGGGAGTACAGTGGTCTGAGTAAAGAGGTGAACCAAGAACTCAGCCTTTCTTTGAGGAAAAGCCGCTTTGTATTTTACACTTCAAAGTTTTATTGGTTTTGTTGTTTAAAAAGTCCCAGCCCCTGTTCCTACAATATAAGCAATTACTAATTTCAGTGGAATACCGTGGATTCTGGTTATAAACCATTTGGGAGGAGGTTAGGGTGATGATCTTGGAGTGTAAACAAAACTAGCCATTCTAAACCTGATCTGCGCTTGTTTGTTTTTAAGAGAAAATGTAGCGCTCTAGTAGGTAAGGGGTTTCCGAGTGATTCAGTGTTACTTGTATAATTGCAAAGAGATGAACTTCACCTGTCAGCTTGGGAAGAATTCAAGGAGAAGGGGATAGAACAAAACAAAAACTGCAGTTGATAGGTTCCAGTTTATTATAGCGTTCTATCCTGTAAGTTTTCTTAATTTTGAATTCTCTGTAGGCAAGTCATACCAGAACAATTTGTTTGAAGCAGGAGTCTTGTACCTTTGAATTTAAGACAGTGATACGTCATACAGATACTCCACAGTGTCAGTGTTACTTCAAGTAACAGTGCAATGAAACCTAAGCTTTGTGATACATCACAGTTTCAGATACATCACCAATTCATCACTGTTATCCTGACATAAGCATTTCAACAGTTAAAACATTTAAAAAACCCCCACAACTATGCAATTTTAAAGTTGCTGTAGTACCATATATATGTATGATGGTGTTTCAGTTCTTGAGAATTAATAACCGGGCATTTTGTTTTGTAGATGCTGTAGATGGTAGGGAAGAAAAGCCTGCTGCTGCTGACTCTAATGTTAAGCCATCTACTCAAGTTATAGCAGCAAGCATGTCTGCATTTGATCCGCTAAAGAACCAGGATGAAATCAGCAAGAATGTCATGTCAGCATTTGGCTTGACAGATGATCAGGTGTCAGGTAAGAATACGTCTTAGGAAAAGGAAAGCAAAACCTCTTCATAATCAGTGACTCAAATCTTGATTTGTAACAAAGCATTAGTATTTTGGATATATTAACCTGTGTTCTGTATTCACTATTTCTTTTCAGAATTCTAAACCTTGATATGTCAAGGTGTTGTAACTGTGTTTGCTGGCTTTTATATACAAGATGTTGAACTGCTGCTGTTGGTTTTAGCATTGTGTTTTAGCTTGGAGTAGAAAATGGCTTTTTTTTTTTTTTTTTTTAATTTATTTAAAGCTATTGTGTAGAGTAACTTAATTGGTATCTGCCAGTGATAGAAAAACAGTATCCACTGCTCTGCCTTAGGGTTTGATCTTGCAGTTCATGTTCTTGGCTTGTGCTTCTGCTGTTTGGGTCAGTCAGAATGTTTTGTATGACCCCACCTTTTCTCTGTTTCATTTCAAAAGAAAATAGTGTCAACTTTTTTACTGTTAACAGAAAGGAGCAACATACTTGTCTGAATTATATTTATTCTTGAAGAGCTGTATGACTGTTGGCCTTACCTAGTAGTAGAATGCTGAACATATAAAAACTGATGATACTAAACTGAATTCAGTCAACTTAAGACAGGATAACTGAAGTTAGAAAAGCAACATACAGCATAATATAGAGAAGTGATTTTGCACAGAATCTGCGTAGGTCTGGAAAGGTTTAACATAGCATTGAAACCTGAAAATAAAACTGCTGTTAGCTAACAGGATTTGCTGTGTACTCTCAACTTCAGAGCAAGTAAATTTTATATGATGTGTGAAGTAATGATACAGGTGGGCAAACTAATAGCAGCTGGAGCTCGTTTCTACAGTACGGCTGCCTTGGCAAAAGTGTGGAGTGATAGGAATAGATGTGCACTGTGTGATTTCGACTGCAGGATCTGAAGCTGGACCCGCAGACAGAGTGGTTGTCTTCAGATTGGGGTACTGGTCTGCGGATCAGGCCTATCGAGTGATCTCTTCCTCCGTGGCACATTTTGGGTATTGTCACAGCATGGTTATTTCATAAACCAGATAAAGGTTTGATGGTACTTGAGAACTTACAGTGGGCTATCTCTGAACAATGAAGTGATATCGTAGAGTATGAAGTACAACTAGTGGAAAATTTGAGCTAAGTTTTGAAGGAGTGGTTTTGTCTTTTGGTACAAAGCCTCAGTGTCAGTTAATACTTTGATCATAGCATCGCTGATACTTCCATGTTTATGTGCCTCCATCATTCTTCTGATAGAGTGAACTGACTTGACCGTGCTTTGAATGTACAAAGAACTTCACAGAGGACCGTTTAAGCAGGATATAAGAAATTCCATTTCTAAAGCTGTAATCCTGCAGTTATGTCTATAAAGACAAAACCAGAAGTAGGCAGATTTGATTCATTTTCCCTCTGAGGGTAACATGAAAACACAATTAAGGGCTTATTGGATGCCTATTTATATTGTGTAAATATAGTGTTCTTAAAATTGAATTTGCAGCAATTCTAACACTTGTGCTTAACTTTAAGCGTGTATTTGAAATTAGGATCTCATAGGTAGTATTCATATAGCTAAGAGCTGGAAAGATCCAGGTTTAAGCTCCCTTGTTTCTAACAAAATATTTTGCATTTAATTGTAGTATATTATACCTGTTTGCATGCATATTGCAGAACTTCTCACTAATGTAGAGAAAAATCTGAATTCTCTGTTTCCATGCTTTCTTTGGGTACTAGCTGGAATATTTTCAGAATTACCAAAGCAGACAATTGCTTTTAGACTGCAGCCTGCCATATCCTGTCCGGGAGTGCGATTTTAACACCTTCCTTGGAGGTTTTCTCTTCACATGCCATATGACTATTGGTAAAACACTTTGTTGTCTGGGCCCACATGGGCCACAGTAAAACACCAGTGCATCTGAACGGTTTCACACAGCCTTTCACCTTTGCTCCAGATGAGAAAGAATAGGTACGTAGGTGCATGTTCTGTCCAAACGTAGCAAGTCTTCAGTTTACATGTGCAAGGTTAACGCTTGAAGCTGTGGAAAAAATATGTTGTCACGGAGGGTTTTATCCCACAAATGGGTCACATTCCTTGGAAGGATGACATTTGAGTGACCTGGAGACAGGTGGAGAATTTCCCCCCCCCAAATATTTTCAAAGGAGAGTTTAGATGTGCAAATACATTTAGTTTTAGCTTGGGCATGACACTCTCAGATGTAAATCTATAGAAAACTGGAAAAAATGTTAAAAACTTTGCAAGGGAATGGCCTTGTATTAGACTTTTTTTATTCAAACTCTCTGTTCGTTTCACATACTGTATTTTGTTCTTCCTCCTCTAGGTCCACCCAGTGCCCCTGCAGAAGAGCGGTCGGGAACACCAGACAGCATCGCCTCCTCCTCTTCCGCAGCCCACCCCCCTGGTGTTCAGGCACAGCAGCCACCGTACCCCGGGACACAGCCGCAGACTGGTCAGGTGGAAGGTAAGCAGCAGGTTTTTCTGCTATTTAAGGTGTGAATGGTGGTGTCTGAACCTGAGGGATCGGTAGCTAAGACTTCCAAGTAGCAGACCCAAAGCCGATAACCAAACTACAAATTCATTTGTGCCACTAGGCAGAAAAACTTTTTTCCCCACGTGCTGTTCAATATAGAAACAGGAGGTGGAGCAGTAGCTTTATTTAAAAGGGTAGGTGATGTAACATGAGGAGGCTTTTCATGGTACTGTTTTCTACTTGTATCCATGTTCATTTTACTGTAAGGCAGATTTATATACACTGCACTGTAAAGCTATCTGAAAACCTTAGTTCATATCGTAGTCTGTGTGTTGTGACAAGCAATATTAGTAGTTGCTTTCAGTCAGCTAACAGTTTGCTGGCTTGTCTACTATGAATTTAAAATGTTATTTACTCATTATTTGTGTCTAAAAAGCCAGAGCCATTACTGCATTGCTTCTTTACTATGTATGGCTCTGTGCTAGTCAGGTTAAACCTTATAACTATCTCGTATGCATTGTAGTTTCCCTGTGTAACCCTTGAGACCCTCATTTGGCTCTCCTTTAAAGCTTAAGGTCTTGACTCTGGTATTCAGATTCCTTTGTACTATGCCCTTTTACATGTTATTTGACTACTGAAAATAAACGCATTCAGAGGTTTGCTGTGTTTGGGCATCATTTTTCTGTTGATATTTTCTAATAGCACTGAGCCTTCAGACCTGCATAGTTCTGGATGAAACTGTCTGTGGAATGACTTGCTTTGGGGTTTCTACCTCTGTACAACGTACAATCTAAAGTTGTTTCTGTGTTAGTGTAGGAACAAGTTACAACCCTCTGCTGCTTTCTATACTGACATCATGCTGCGATAAGTGTGAGAGGCATTATTGAGGGTTATCACAGTATCCACAGTCACTTGGAGTATCTTGTCTGAAGGGCATCAGTAACGTTTTGATTGAGCAGAGTATTTGAGCAACTTGTAGTTAGGCATAATATTTAAGCAGGCACGAATGCTGTTGGTTGCAGTGGAGCATGTAAAATGCTTGTTTTGCTGCTTTCAGGTTTTTTTTTTGCTTCCCTAAGAATTAGTTAAGTGATATAAATAAGACATCTTTAAGCTACAAAGACGTCTCTTGCTATAATAACTGTTTGATGTTTGATGTGTGTGGAAGTTACTTTTGGAAAACAATGCTTCAGGCTCTTCTGTCAGCAGCTAGAAAACAATATTCAAAAAACATACTCTCAGCTATTGAACTTGCCTCTTTAATACAATAAGGTATGAGGTTTTAAGTGTTGATGTTTAAAGTAGAACTGAAACAAAAAAGTGAAACACTTAAAAGCACTAGCAGCAGTAGGTTGGAATCCTGAATGGCTGTGAACACCAGGGAAGGGAAAAAGTACTTTTTTCAGCAAAACTCATCTTACTTAGGGAAGAAGTTGTCTAGGCTGGTGTGTCAGAGTAGATGTAATGATTAATCTAGACTTGGGTCAAGGAAAGTATAGTGGTGTGTGTTTGTGTTTTTTTGAACACTGAACTGTGCTACACCTTTGCTCAAATCCTTTTTTTGCATGTAAAAGTACAACAGCACTAAATACGAAGGTTTTGGTCTGTAGTTTTTGCAGTAGTTGTTATTGCCACTGAAATATTTTAAGTATTGATTATATTTTCTTCACTCCATGGATAAAATAGGATGGTTCAGTTCTTGGGAAGAGATCAGAAGTCATTATTGCACTTAGTTCATCAGAAATACTAGTGGGAGCACTTATGCTGTCCACTGTATGCATATGGTAAATAGCAGTCTGTTACCAAAGCTGGGTAATATATGTGACTACCAGCTTCTGGTTTTTTTCATAAACTAAGTTGCTTTTATCCAAAGTGTTCAAAGACTTTCCTTTGAAACATGGAGTAACTTTCCATACTTCACTGTTTGATAGCGCCTCAGTCCAATGGTAATTTGGGGACCTGTGTTGTCCTGTCCTGCTCTCCCTTCCTGCACTCATGCAGCTGAGTTGAGAACCCGTGCAGGGCCGTGGCCCAGCCAGAACTTTGGATACATTTTGATGGCTAGGTTTTCAACAGGATTGGCTCACATAAATGGCACTGCTGGTGCAGAGCATGTTCTTGTTAGAAATTAGTTTTAAAACCAGTTTTAAAATACTAGTTTACTTTGTAAAAAACCAAAACACCCCAAGCTATGTTTCCCCCCACCTTCCCAGTATTTTGAGCATATAAGTAAAATGGTGATGCCAGTCACGTGTCAACCGTTCTGGTATATCAGGGATTATTTTTAATGGCATTCTTTGCCAATAAATGAAGTTCCGATGATTATAATTGGTTATTAGTTGTTGTTGTTTGTGAATACCAAGTCACATCACCTCTATGTGCAGATACTAATGAATGGCTTGCCTCCCTTGATAGAGTTTTAAGCATCCACTAATTTGAATTAAATCAATACAACAAGGAAGTTTCAGTATAGTGCTGTCTCTTGTGGCATGCCCGTGCTTTTGTACCACTAAATCCAATCACTGAACACACACAGGAACCAATTATGTACAGATGTGAACACTTTTTTAGTCTTTGCTAAAATAGATGTAAAAGCTCATTCATATAAGCACTTCATGATCTTCTACGGAAAAGAATGTTGTGTGACTATATACCTATTTGGTCTTTCTTCTGAATTAAGCTCAAATGCCTGTTTCAGTGCACAGGAACAATGGTAAACGCTGGCAGATCCTTGACTGCAATAAGCGCTAAGCACAAAACCAGACACTGATGCTGTAGCTCACTTGTTTTCAAAGTAAAATCCAGTGAGAGGGAAAAGTGTGTGTTTAAGGACCCACAGGATCCCTGACTGCATTCACAGCTGTAAATTTAAGAACGTTTTCTTGAACGGCACTGGGACACCTCTCTGCTCCTCACTAATGCTTCAACCCTGGTGGAGAGAGCAAGCCTTCTCAGAAAGCTTTGGAAAAACTCCACGCTCTTTCTTTCGTATCCCTTTACTTGGCGTCTCCAGCAGGTGCCAGTGTGGTCTCTCTGTTAGCCTGTAGGCAATTATCCTGAGACAGGCAGCCTCACGGTTGTTCTCCCAGAAATTCCCTGTAACAACTGAGTTTAAGAAACAAAAAACCTGCATTCTGAGTTTCTAATTTTTAATTATCAAGCTAACAGGCTTAAATTCTCTTCAAGCCTCGTGTTTAGCACTCCTTTCATCCCACAGTAATTGCATACCAAATAAAATTTTGAAGGAACTGTAGCAATATAAAACATTTTGAACACGTTAGTGTGAATGTAAAATACCATGGCTTTTAGCTGCAAATACCGCAAAGAAAAGAAGAAATAAGGAGTTCTGTTAAAGCAGCGTGCACAGAGGTCTGGGAGGACTTGGAGCAGAGCCGAGTTGCTTTTGTCTTGTACAGTTCAGAAGATACAGCTTACAGTATATTTATACAGTCTGCTGATCTTTGCAGAATGAATAATAGTACAGTAACACTTTATAATAGTCAAGTTTCCACGTCTGCTCCAGTTCAGCTAAGCTTTAGTTTTGGCAGATAATTGTCTTGGTTCTTTGACTGTGCCTGTTATTAAATTGAAAAACTGCAGAAGCATAAAGCCTAAACAGGGCCCATAGGTTAAGTCTAAACAAATACTCTGCCTCTTCTTGCCAAGAAATTGGAAACAGTGAATTTAGGAAAAATTAGCATTGAATTGGAATACGCAAGCTTAAGAATGTATGAGTTTGTTTTTGTTTTAGGGTGTATACCCCTGGGTCTCTTAAGAAAACTTGGCTTACAGCGAGTCAGATACTAAGAGATGGATGACTTATCTGGAAAATGTGGTCAGAATAAATAATGTACCACTCTGCTTACAGTACTTTGATACAGAAATGGTCTTGAAAACCTAATATAAACAGACAATCTGAAGACATGTTTAACTTTTGAAGTACTTTAATTTACAGTGTAAGTTCTGGAGCAGTTACCAAGACATTTAAAGATTCTTGCTCTGTTACCCGCCAGAGTAGCACTAATTAAGGTGCATGGCTTCTGGCATCCTCTGAAAATGGGAAATAGTAAGCCTCACATACCAAATTAGAACTATTTATTCTGTTGGAGCCAAACCTCGTTTAGTCTTCAGAACGGCATGGTTCAGAAACTAAAATGTGTAGACTGATTTCACTTGGTAATTAGGTAGAACATACTCAAACTTCACTGTGTTTGGATTTTTTTAAAAGAAGTTTTTACATGTTGTGAGAGGGTTTGTTTCTGTGATTTTAAACTGTTAGGATGTTGTTCACTGTGTGTTTATAATATAGCTAGGGTACTGGGCTTCAACTAAATAAGTTTTTGATCCGTAGGTCAAATGTATCAACAGTACCAACAGCCCGGTTATCCTGCTCAGCAGCCGCAGGCTCAGCCTCAGCAACAGTACGGTATGCAGTACCCAGGTAAGCAGCGCGCTCAAACGGCCGTTTAGCTGTAGAACCTCTCCTTCACCCTCTGAGCTTCAGCTCCTGGACCCGTGGGGCAGGTCAGGCTGCTGAGCAGCCCGAGTGCCCGTGGTTCTGAGGGGAACTGGTGCAGTTCAAAAGTTACCAGTAAGAGAGCACCGTAGCTGTCTGTACTTTTAATACGTAGTTGGAGCTCTGGCATCTCAATCCTACTTGATTGTGACCAAAAGCAGACTTCATTATTAATCAGGAGAATGCGCTGTTAGCAAGGTAGGCAAAAAGAATCACCTGAAGTACGAGCAGTCTTCAGGGTTAACCTCTGCAGTCTTGGGATTCTAGCAAGTAAGTGACTAAAACATCCCCATTTAGCTTCCTTGACTATCGGAGGTATATAAAGATGGCCCCTATTTCTTGCATCTAGAATGATCTCCATGTACAATATTTAGTGGTGTGAACACTGATTACAGTTGTCACATAGTATGTCCTTAGCTATTATAAACGCTGTAATTTCAGAGAAACTTTCAAGTGATAGGTTTTTTCAGTTGTTGATTTTGCCAATACCTCAAGTGAAGGTGCCAGTAGACTTCTAGCAGAAGAACACTTTAGTGCACTAGTGGTTTATGTGCAAATATGAAAAGCTGGCTTTTGCGTATACCCAAAATAAACTCGACGTCAGAACTTTGTTATTTACTTTAGAAGCAGCTGGCATCTAATAATGCATAGTATATGCTAGGAAGCGTAATCCAGCTAAAGTACAGGGATGAACCTATAACAGCAGATTCCATAATAAATTGCAAGTTGCTTAATACTTTTAGAAAATGATACAAAGCATTTATCATTCCTTGTTTTAAACAATCTTCCTTAAACTAAACAGAAGACTCCCCTACCATTAAGTGACTCAGAGTAGAGCCTGTATGGCCTTTTTTTTGGTGTGCAGTATATACAGTGGGAGTGCATCAGTTTCGATGTAGATGAGAACACTTGCAGAGCTTATGAAGAAATTCCATGTTTATCTTGGATAAGAACCCTAGAAAACTTGGAACTGAAGGTTTGTGCCTCAGCCCTTGTTCCTGTGCACTGTGCGAGAGCTGGTTGATTTGGGTCTCTAAATGGTATCTTGTTCTCTGCAGATTTCTCACTCCCACATTTGTAATTAGAAGACAGTGACAGACTTTCTGAAGTCTAATTTCAGAAGAAGTAACAAGCCTGTTGGAAGTAGAAGGGTCTGTCTGACTTTCTTTAGGCTTAAAAAATGAGTGGGGAAAAAAAAAGGAGTTTCCATCTGCTTTCTAGTCATATCCCACCATCATCTAACCCATTATTTTACTGGAGCAGTTCCTGTGAAAGCTGTATTGCAATGCGAGTTCTGCATTCTAAGCAACAACATCTTCTAGTAAGAATGAAACACGACCAAAACTGATCTTGGGCTCCTCTGTTTCTCATAACTTATTTCACAATTAACCTCATCTTTCAGAAACAGTCTTTTTTTGAGGACCTAGTGACAGCAACTTTTGAAGATCTTGACTCATAGCATTTTTTTGGTTGGTTGGTTTGCTGTTGTTCCCACGCGTATGATCTCCTTTCAAACCCGTGTCCCCCAAGAGCAGGATCCATGCCCACTTTAGTAGAGCTCCTAGGCAACAGTGTGGTTACTTACTCATGGTAGTAAAAATGGACCCTTCAAAGGTTTGTCTCATGAGTAAATTTTGACCCCGGTTTCAAGGTGAGTTTCAGAATTTACTCCAGTGCATTCTTCAATCCTTACTCTTTCCGTTTAGGGCTGTGCACTTGTAATAATTTGTGTGTCTGGTGTTTAATGCTGACAGGATTCCAGTCACTGGAGAGGTTTCATTGCAAGTAGCTGCAGGTGTGTTCCATGATGGATAAAAGTAGCTGTTTCTTCATACAAGGACTTTTTGTTATTTTAAAGTCTTCAATAAGAGAAATTGCTTTTGGAAGCTGGTTTTATACAGAAAAATCAAGTTTGGGACATGTTGAAATGGAAGTTTTGTACTAAAGTATTCTGTTCTGCACAACTCTTTCATATTTAACCCTAAAGAGCTGAAAACATCTATGATTTAACCAAAGGTATGACTTATGTTAAAACCCAAACAGTATTTTCATGACAGTTTAGTTTTGATTTGGGGGAAAAAGGTTGCATTTTGCTTCATTTGGCAATGGAGACTTTTTATTTTTCATGTGACGTGATGGTAAAATACTATTTGTCACTTTTTTTATTTCTTGTCAGTCGTGGGAACACTTATTTTATACTAACTATTTTTACTGTTCTGTGCTGCCACGGTAGAGCGCCAAAGGCCAGGCAGCGTGCTTATGTGAAAGGCAGGAAAACGTGCAGTTCACTCGTGGTTTGCCTTTGCTGTGCTTACCGTGTTGTTTTGTGTCGGTCACTGTAAACAAGGAGAGGTCTTTCTGCAGGTGCCCCGGGTTCTTTGCTCTCTCTCACCCCCCCTTGCTCTTTGCCTTCCCAGCAGGTTACAGCCAGCAGCAAACCCCCTCGCAGCAAGCCCAGCAGTTCCCGGCCTACAGCCAGCCGGCCGCCCCAGCCCCGGCCCCGGCGCCGGCTGCCGCCGCCTTCCCCGGGCAGCCGCAGCAGCTGCCGGCGCAGCAGCCCCCGCAGTACCCGGGGGGCAGCTACCCCCCGCAGCCCTACACCACGCAGGCCTCCCAGCCCGCCCCCTACAGCGGCGCCCCGGCGGCCCCCGGCACCTACCAGCCGCGGCCCGGCTTCACCCCCCCGCCCGGCAGCACCATGACCCCCCCGCCCAGCACGCCCAACCCCTACGCCCGCAACCGGCCTCCCTTCGGCCCCCAGGGCTACACCCAGCCGGGACCCGGCTACCGGTAAGGCGGCGCTGCCGAACGCCACGTGTGACCCGCGCCTCGGATTCCATCCCGACAGACTCCAGGATTTTTAATTGAGATTCCAAAACGAGGCAAAACTGTAGCTGTTAATTAAATTCTGCCGGGGGGAGGGGAACAACCGAAGGAATCTTTCCTGCTTCCAATTGTATCTGCTTCCTAGTTTAATTTGGGGCTGGGTTGTTTTTGGGAATTGCTACCTAAATGTCTGTAAAGTGATTGACATTCTAGCTTGCCTTGTTTGAAGGATACGAAGATGCTAGTTGGAAGTTTAGCCCACGTATCAGGCTTGTTTTTACTAATACCATGATGTACTAAATTAGATTGATTCTGGAGGTAAAACTAGGTATGATGTATTATAAATTGTAATGTTCACATGGAAAACTAATAAAGACCCTGAATCTATTATTTGCCTGATCTTGATTTTAGAATTTAGGTAATGCTGAACAAGAAAACTGTTAAGACAAGCGTGGCTGCTGGGCATACAGATACCGAGGTGAAGGTCAGCGGTGCTCGGGTTTGTAGGAGAAGAGACAAATTTTTAGGTGTGTAAATGGAGAAGGGTGAGGTGATGCAGCAACAGATGGTTTTGCACTGTCTGCCGTCGTTGCCAAGTAACCCTTTTACCAAATGAGTAAGAACCAATACACAAAATCCTAGAGCCCCTTACCAATTTCACTTTAACAAGGGCAGGGGGAGAATTGGTTTATTACTTGCAAATTTAAGCCAAATAAGTATTTTTAAAAAAGAACTCTTAAAAAGGAACAACTTTCCACAGGTCCTTTGCCACCCAGAAAAACTTGGGAGTGCAGTTCTAATGGCTTGATTTTGAGCCAAGAAAAAGCAGATCAAGAGCTGTAACAAATTCAATAGACCATATAACAGCAGAGGGCAAAGCATTCTCCCAGTTAATATTTTCCATCTTAGGGATTCTAGGAATATGTAAAACTAAGTAGGGAATAAAAAACAATGAACTGGAGCAAGCTGCTTGAACTCTCCTAAAGACAAATTGGGAAATACACTGAGTGAAAATATTCCTGCCTTCAGCATCCTTAAATAGCGCTGCTCTCGCACCAGCCGCGCTCTCCGGTGCGCCCTGGCTGCGGCTCCTCCTGTTTGTGCTCTTGTCAGACCTGGCGCGTCAGGTGCTCATCCAGCCATTTGACAGGTGCCTGTTTCAGAGCAAACTGCTTCCTGAAATAATAGCGTTTGCCACAGAAACCAGTATTCGTTCTCATGTAAAACACTAAGAAGAACGCTTGATTAAAAAATATTTTATTAAGAGTACAGTGTACCTGCAATGTACTTTATAAGGCATTTTCTATAAATGACTATTTCTACTATATATATCTGAGTGTTCCTGTTCATATTTTCTCAATACATTAGTAATGCAATGAATAACACCTTTAAAAAAAACTACATCTCTTTATTTAGTTCATAAATGTTCAAGCAGTACAACAAGTAGCTTTGGGAGAGGTTTTAATCAAAATTACTGTAAAGCAGTTTTAAAGTTCTGTTATCACTACTTCCCCTTTGTCCCCAATGAACAATGTTTTAAACCACTTTTTTTTTTTTTAAAACATAAACCTGATCATGCTGTTAGAACTAGCTTATTTTTCCCCTGCTTCATTTATCTTTCCAAGTCCTCCTGCACTGTACGTACATTTGGCTTTTGAACCAGTAAGTCTCAGTCTCTGCAAACTACACCTTCATGAAAAGCCACAGCAGCGGAGGCCAGTTTCACGTGTCTATCCCGCGTACGTACGTACCCGTCTGCTTTACCGCGAGGAGCCCAAGCCCACCAGCCACCCACTGCCCAGCTCACGGGCAGCGGCTCTGACTCCGTAGCAATGGGCTGAACCCGCGGTTTTGCTGCAGTTGAAGCATTCAAAAACAAACACGGAAAAACCCCACTAACCTCATTGCTTAAAGCTGCGCTATAGCAACCGACCTCAGCGTTTTGGCGGGAGTATAAACTGTTTGTATGTGTAAGGAGAAAGCGCTTCAAGTTTGCTGGTTGCAGGATATTAAAAACTGGAGGGTCTTTTCTATAATTTATGACTGGGGAGACATGACAGATCTATCCGGACAGGTAGCTTATGGCACTTTCGTTACAAGAAGACCAGTGAATATTTAAAAACTAATGCACGTTGCATTCCATGACCAACTCTGCCATAACTGTGCCTTAAACATTTATTACAACATTGTGATAAATAATATACACACTGTATCTTTTAAAATACCATATAAACCATACCTCAAGAATAGGGAGCCAGCTTCCCTATACATTATCCTACAACATGTCCCTAGCCTGTTTGGGATTTTTGTTAATCTAAAAACAAATTTGTAAAACTGGATAACTACAGTAAGCAGCCTACGCTATTACACAATTAATGCAGTATTGGCATTAGACTTGTATAAACCTTTGCACATCAGCAAACTTATTTACGTGCCAGGCATACCATAAACATTTCCATCTTTGCGCCTGCGGCGTGGTAAGTGCTGGGCCTTTTCACCAAGTTCGTGTCGCAGCTACCATTTCCCGGGTATCGATGTTCCACACTCGTACCAGCGAACATAGTTAATGTGAGTCTCCCCGCCTATTTTTCCGAATTTGACAGGTTCCTGACGAACTGCCCTGAAAAATCCTGGAACAGAGAACAGAGTGTTTTTGTTTGCATGAAGCCCACAGCCAGCACGCACCTTGGCCTTCCCCGTGACGTTTGTGTACAATTCACTATTCATGGCTGAAGCAGCCACGAAGCTGTTTTAACCCATGGGCCACGAACAGCTGGGCTTGCTGCCCCGCCACCCGTGAGCACCCTGGAAGAGCTGGCATGTGTCCACCCACCTCAAACAGAAGCAGAAGCGCTTGGGACGGCTGCAGCCCAGAGCAGGGGAGGCGAAGGCCCCCGCCCCGCGAGATGGGTTCCCAGCGCCCACCCCTGGATGGTGCTGGCGGGGAGGCCCGTGCCCTCTCCTCCCCTCCTCCGGCTGCTGCTGGGGTCGTCGCTAAACAGGAGGCTCTTCCTCCTCGCAAAGTTACAGTGATTAAATGGTCCCCGCTGCAGTAGCCTTGGACCTAAATAAAACTTGACAGTTGGGGATATTTCACACTATCTCCCCATCCCCAAGTGAAAGATCGTACCTCCTGCTTTAAATCTGTTCTGTATGGCAAGGTACATGCTTCCCATTCAAACAGTTAACATTAAGTTACAAATTAAAGTGAGCAACTAGTGCTGAATCCAACCTGATCGTCAGAAATATATGTGTAGCTGAAGCTTGCATGTGCGCACACCCCAAAGTATTTTTTGTTTGGTTGTGTGGTGTTTTTTTTTTAAAGAAAATGAATGTAGCTCATGAATCCACTCCGTTAAATCCAGTTGTTGAAAACAAATTGGTTTTAAATGTCTTTTAAGCTGGGGTAGCGAGCTTTTTATGTAGAAGGGTTTGTTTTTTTTTTTTTAATTTATTTATCAAATCTTTTAAAAAAAGTGAATCTGATACAACTGAGAGGTCTGTTGTCCTGGCAATGCCAAATTGGATTCAGACAATCCCTTATATAAACAAAATACCTTTACAAATGGGCAACACTGTTTGGGAAAGGAAAAGCAAAGTGCTCTCTAAAAAAAAAACACACACACACACACACACAAAATCACATAAGCAAACACCTTTCAGATCATTCACCTACTTTGTTTTCAGAAAAACTTGTGAAAGATTTAGGCACTTTAATCTCCCACACCTACCTCGATGCATTTCTCTACCCCTGTAAGGCATTTTATAAATGGAGCGCAACATACAGGAAGGTTTGGTCAACACACTGATATTGTACTGAAAACCCCTCTGATATTTTTCCTCAGTAAAATACTCCACGACACACTCAGCATGCCCGCACGTATCAACGCAGCCTGCGTTCCTGCCCTGCAAGGGACTGGGATACCTCACTCCGGCACTGCTGCGAACAAGCAAGGCGGGCCTTCGGCTGACAGAAGTACAATTTTCTTACACTGGAGCCTCAGCAACATGTGAAAAAACAGCCAGGCAGGTCACAGCTGCCTTTAGGACATCCAGTCCCATGCCCACTTAGACCAGGCTGGAATTCTAGGCACCCAGTTCAAATTAGCGCACACAGAATTACTGCAGCATGAATTATATTTTCCAGTAATAACTTTTGAGTTTCTCATTAGTGCTAAAACAAAGCTGTTTAATGCCCAGCCGATGATTTACTGCACTTTAAATCAACCTTGCTAGTTTGAACATAACACTTCATGCCTCTCTGCAAACTCAAACTTGTGGTTGGGTTTAAATATGTAATACCAACTGTGAATAATCTGTTGGAATGTTTTAAACAGGAGAGAGGCTGTTTACTACCTAACAGAACCCGAGTCATAACGTTCTTTTAATAAGTCATTGCTCATCTTCAAAAACTGCTCGACTCTCTTCTGATGCAAAGCCGGCAGTCCCTTTCCATCGCCCACCCCAGCAGTGGGCGCTGAATCCACTGGCAGGAAAAAGGGACACACAAACAAAGGAATTGCCAAGGTTTGTTACAGAGACAGGCGTAAGGAATTACCATCTTTGACTGGTAGATCATCTTGCTGTCCTGTCCTTCCATCTAAGAATGAGTCTACGAATTGGCAGTGATCTTCTCCATGGCCTCTCTGGTCTCCTATGTTATAAAATTTTCCTGAAAGCAAAGAAGCAGCAAAGTTGAAAATCCATATCCAGTGTAGTTATTTCCAAAACCCACCAGAGGCAATGGGCTGTGCTCTTCGCTCTGTGGGGAAGCCAAGGTGAATGCTACGATTCTTCCCCTCTCAGGATCTGTAGCTGTAATTTGAACGTTATGTGCATACTCCAAGTACAGCGCTCGTGGCTGCAGACAAAAGTGCCCCATTCCAGGCCAAAATCTGTGCCTGGATGTATTTTTCCCCCTCCTTGAATTTCATACAGTAAGTGCATTTCTCTTAGTACCTAGAACCTCATCCTGATTGCACGAAAAATGAGGTAGGTTTTGCTAGTGTGATTTGAATGGAACACAGGTTTGCTTCCCTGACAAGAAGCTCCCAGTACCTTCAAAGATGTTTTAACCGACCACCTCGTAACACGGTCAAGGCCTGTTTTATAACTTACCATATTTTTACAACACGTATGTGTAACTGATATCCTTTAACAAACAGATGACCTCGGTATAGTAACTGCTTATCCAGCCATGAAGTGTGCCCGTGTATTTATTTGCAGGGTTGCTTGACAGGACACTTGACTGCAACCGAGTAGAAAACAAGGTCTCAAGTGCCCCATGCAGCGTGTGCTGACGTTACGGGCTGTGCTTGTCCTCTTAACAAGAGGACTCACAGTGAAGGAGCTTTGACGGAGAGATTTTTTTACTTACTGATTTGATTTGCAAGGCATGAGTAAAATTCAGTTCAGAAGATGGAGGAAAGCACGCTACGCTCTCTTCCCAAGCCCTGGCAGGAAACATTTTCAGATAAACCTCTGAACTCCTTTCACAGCACTTGTCCTTAATATGTTCAACCTTTGGTTGTGAGGTTGAAAGGAAAGGCGAGAGCGTTTCGAAAGAGGCTCCGTACTCAGGTATAAGCTAAGCAGAAAGTCCAGTTACTCCTTAGATGCTGGGTCTCCTGCAGCCTTGAATCTGTGCCAGCCTGGCCATTTGAGAAATGATGAGCTGGCTTACAAGACTGCTCCCTGAAGTGCAACTAATAAAACAGCAGCCTACCAATAAACTCTCTCTTTCTCATATTTTTGTGATCTGATCAATACTTTGCCAAAAATTCTCACCTCCAGTTGACGGTCTCTGTGCATGCAGCTCTGCTCTAGCTTTAGAAATTATTTATCACTACCCAGTTTTGGCTGCAGGCATGTTTTTTCCATAGGAGAACTGGTCAGAGGGAGTTCCTCTCAGCAATTTTTTGGTCTGAAATGAAGAACATTCAGGCTGCCCAAAACGGCTTTTTTTTTCCGTGGCTGTTGAAGGTCACACTTTTAGAATTTATTTTTTTCCTCCCCTCAATAAATACCTTTTTTTTAGGCGGCCTGCTTTTCTGGAATGCCTACAGTGACTGCTCTGGAGGACTGTTAAATGAGGTCAGCAGTAGATGCTGGTTTATAGAACAGTCCTGGCATGTGTAACATAGATCAGTTTTTCTTCATGAGAGACAGAATAAAACAGATATTTTTATGGCTAACACAAGAACAGTAACTTTCAGATACACACATACTCTTCTGGCCCACAGCGTAACCTATGCATAATTCAAACAATTGCTACACATAAATTAGCAGCATTCTCAGTGACTATTAAATTCTTACCGCCCAATTCTTTCCATAATAAAGGAACACACTTAAAACATTTAGCTAACAAATGATTAGATTAATCTTTCTCTTTTGGGAATAGCAATTCTAGCATAAAGTAATTTTTTTTTCCCCCAGTGATCCTTTATGGGTGGTCTTAAGAAAATTAGATACCATCTTTGTTTTATACATTGTGAATTCTGCAACACTAGAAGTATAAATTCATGCTAAAAACCAGCGTGCAAAGATAGGGTTGTTGGCTGCCTTATACAACAGCATTTGTGCGACGCACCCAAATTTCAAGATCATTACGCTGCTTAAACGGCAAAGCTTTGGAAGGTATTTTCAGCGTACAGTGGAACTCGGGCCTCGGCGCAGCCCTTCACTACCGGCACGTTGCCCAGCCGGCTGGTGCTAGCACGTACGCTTCCGCTGGCCTCGGGGGCACGAGGAGACAAGGTGTGACAGTGAAACACATCGGAACGGAGTTTGGCTTCGAACTGGGAAACGTTCTCACTCGCGTTTAGAGGCCCGTGCCATCACAGTCTCACTTAGGAAACAGGGGAAAAGCAGCTTTCCTTCTACATAAATATTTCAATTCCTTCAAATATTGTGACAACTGGTCAGCACTGGTTGTAACAATTCAAGTGCAAGAACCGGGCTTAGCAAGTATAATGAATGCAATGTGGCTACCATCATCTTTCTCCAGCCAAGTTAAATCACCACCCTTCCAGCAAGAACAAAAACAATCTAACGAAAATAGGAAAATGGGCTCCTGATATATCAAACTTTTCTTCTAAGATTGAAGTGGCTTTCACTGCAGTGTTAATTCACTTGATTTAGGGCTGAAGTCTAGTCCTGCTAGATTAGCACTGCTATTTCCTCTACTGGCTGGTTTTGTGATACACTGTGCCTCATTGCCAGTGTTTGTCATTCGATCACAGCTGGTTAGTACAGCAACAGCTGAATGAATGATACCTCTGTTCAAAACAGTCTCTTTTATTCGCACAATTGCCAAGATATTATGTACCTATGAGGTACTGTACTTACTATTAACGACAGGGCTTTCCTTCCTTGTCTGCTCATGGGAGAATGGTGCTGGGTACAAGGCCGGGCAGCTTAAAATTGTATCGGCATGGGCTGCCCTACGCTCCCCTGCTCTTTTCTTTCCCTGTTGCTACGCACAGAGTCCAGAGCCCTGCTCCTGTGAGGTGCTGAGCTCTGAAATGGAGCACCTTTGGGTTGCGAAAGTTGTTTCTTTCAGCCACAGTTTCTCCTAGTTTTTTCAGTCCAATGCGATGAACATTCTGCCTAACTTGCACTCAAAAGACATTTCCCATACACAGGCGTATCATGGTCTTTGCACTCGGGATGCCATGCGAATGCCATTGTGATAGAGTTGTCCATGCAGCTCCGATAAAAGACCTCATACAGAAGAAAGCCAGGGGCTTGGGATGGATTATAAGAAGTTAACATATTTCTAAATGTAGCTTGTACAATCTAGATGAGACACAAAGTTCTGCTTAACTAACAACTAACTGAAAAACACTTTTTATAGGCTGTTTTCCCCAGCTTACACACAGCATGTGTCACTTGATTCAGGTCTTAAATACATCACACTCTAGTGATCTTAAGACACTGAACAAAACTTGAGAAGATAAGGCCAGGAGGCTGCTGTTAGTTTTAAAACATAATATGAGAAAAAGAAGGGGGGAAAAAGTGATTATAAGCAAAAACGGGGAATGTGAAAACAAAACAAAAATGTCAAAGCAAGTAAGCAAAACCTGTTGACTAGCGTTGAAGTCATCTATTTATAAGCCTCACAGTAATGAAGTAACCAGATGTTTACCAAATGGGATGGGAATGACTGAGTCTAATCCTGGTCTAAAATTAGGTCCTAATCCTCTAATTAAGAACTATCCCAGGCTACCCTTTAAATAGAAATTTGGCGCCTTTACAATATATGCTATTCGCTGGCAGAGACCTGATCTTTATCAATTTTCTGTATGACACCCAGGATACTGACAGGTACTGCAAATCGGATGATCACCACAGGGAAGTAACTCTTGAGTCTGAAAATTCAGTATCAAGAACATCACTGAGCACAAGCAGGTTACTGCTTATGATTAATCTGCCTATGGACTGGATTAAACATGCTTGATCACACTTCAGCAGAGCCCATCTTGTTAAACCTCTTAGTTCTGGAACCATGATATCTTTAAGGAGTGCGTAATGTGGACAACACTGATTTGAAGGTCTCTTACCTGTAAGTGAATCACTGAGGTATATCTTGTATCTCAAAGAGTTACACAGCTGCACACCTACGAACTTCTTATACCAAGTCCTCTTTACGTATTGTTTCCCTTTGCATTCTGAATAGGTGTCCGAATTGAATGGGATTTCAGTCCAGATAGCATCCTTTCCCACTGCAGGAGAGGAAGAAAGAGGCTGAAGTATGATGCTGCATACAAAATTACGTACAACAAATATATTCAAATAACTAGGATTAGAAACCTTGATGGAGCAGAATGCACCATGGCACCAGTCACCTGCATTTTGAACATGAGAGAGACTTCAGGGAAGCACCAAAGGGCGCAGATATGATTGATGCAGTAAACCGTTTCTGCTCTCTGCGTGTGGTGCCAGTTTGGAATAAGCTCATTCTAGGCCCTTGGTAGGGGGGCAATGTCTGCGTGTTGGCAAAACTCTCATTTACAAAGTGTGTGATACAGTCACTTTTTTTCAGTGGGTTCAAACCAGGACAGTCAACTTGCAGCAAACTGTATGTGATTTAAAAAAAAAAAAACCCATAAAAATTGTGTCATGAATTATATGGAAAGAACTGGTGTCTCAGTGTTTGTTAAAGTGATGTCCATTACAAATGCAAAAAGCAGCCCAATTCGCTTGAGTGATCTCAGCTGTTCTTCAAAAGCTCAGTCCACCTCCCACCGAAGACAGCAAGAGTCTTGTAAGTGGCCTAAAGCAGAGCTGGATCAAGCCTTCAGAAGCAGAAAATTTTTCTAAAACACAATGGTAGATAAATAGTATCCTCTGAGTTGTGCTCTGTTAACTCACTTAAAACGTGTGAAGTAGGTTACTCATTTTACAGAACTTTCTTTTGCTTTAATGACAAGGCTGAGAACACATGAGGCTGTCCTTGGCTCGTTTGTGTACGTTGGTTTGAAGCCATCCCAGCTGCCACGGGAGCACCACATCACGTTGATTGCGTTCCGCTCAGGTAAACAAGCAGCCTGGCATGAATTCCTTACCAGGGGTGTGGGTGGAAGGAGTGAAATCATGTGTGAATGCTGTTTGATTCCACAGCTCATTTAACTGGTGCAGTACAGCCACCCCCCTTCTAAAATTACGCTATCTCATTTCTGAAAAAATTCCTGGTCAGAAGACACTATACTATAACATAAAAGGCTTACTTGAAATTGGCTCACTCACTCTTGGGTCCGCTGGGGAAAGAAAACAAAAACATTCAATCAGACACTGTAAAATGAACTTTCCCAATATTTCACTGGAAAAGCATCAGTAAGTGGTTTTCTACAGTTGACATAAGCTGTGATTTGTGAAACAGAATAAGTTTTGGAAGCAAAGTTCACTTTTGTATTAAATTAAATTAAAAGAAATAAATTTCTTATGTGAAACTACAGTATCAATGAGCTTTTAAAAAATTTACTTATGGGACAATACCAGTCAAACACAGTTCTAGTAAAATCAAGAGTTTAAACCTGTAACCAGCAAACCCCAATTGTGCCGCATCTTTTTTAAAATTTCGGTTTCAAAACTTAAATAATAAAAAGGACCCCTCTGTAATACTTGCCACACAAAACTTGGCTATGAACACCCAAAAGTGAGAAATGGGTATGTGCAATTAAGAAAAAGTAAAACCAACCGCTTAATTTGTCCAAGCTAAATAGGAGACAGAACATAAGCCTTGTCATTCATGAAAACTGCACTTGGCATAAACATTTTTTCAGTTTTAACAATCTAGGATTACAAAGAGTAGATTCACATTTTTTAAATATGTGTGGCATAGTCTGAACTCCTCCCTGACTAATCCCTTGCTTAGCCAAAACTCTCATCCATCAGTGACAGCACTAGATGAGGACTATCATATTATTACACCTGGCTCAAAACGCAGATTGAGAAAGTCCTTTTAAAAGAAGGCTAAATCCATTTTGTGTTTTATGTGGTCCTTAAGTACTATCAAGCAATAAACACTCCCACACAAAAGATGGTATCTTGCTTGTATAAAGTCAACAAGTCAACTGTAGTTAGGCCCATGGGGAATGGCAATAGGGAAAGCAAAGGCAGCCTCCGATTCTCAGCTCTGAGTCAGAGAGGACTTAACTTGGGAACCAACCCATGGTCAAAATAGGCTTGTATACACCTCTTCAACAGTTTCACAGGAGAGTAAACAGGATGGAAGAGGACATACTGGGACACTGGCTTTTCCCAAGTGCTATTTCTCAATCCTTATTTCAGCCAAAAGACATCACTGTTATACAGCAGCCTTATTGAACAGGTAGCAAAAGCGCCTATAAACACGCCAGCCCAAAGAAAAACCTTATGTTCCCCATCCAGAAGTCATTAATGCGTTTGATAGATACAAACCAGTCAGGAACATTAATCTTAAATGACTGAGCCTTCTCTAAGGATAAAGTTAGTTTCTTCATAATGAACACCAGACAAACTGTCTGTGCTCCTATTTTTTTTGTCCTGCAGTCTGGACATCTTACATCCTCACACAATACAGCCCCGATCCCAGGCTGACCTTGCAGGCACTACTATAACACGCTGAGTAGTAAAAAGCCAATTTGGAGATACTAAAGAACAAGACCAAACGCGCAAAATGAAGCAAGAGAGCCTTTCGTATATGCCACAAACATGCTTACTAGAGCCACTGTAAATGATGGTTGGACCGTTGGAAGTTCTTACCTGATTCAGTATTGAATGCCACAACACTGCTACTTGGACCTTCACCAAGAGGGTTTCTAGGTTTCACGTGGAATTCGTAACTGGGGAATACAACAGAAGAGAGGAAAATTTTGCAAACCAAGCATTCTTTCAGAGTCTGGAGCAAGCAAACTGCCAACACACACCTTGGTGCTACCCGCCTCCTGGAGAAGAACAAAAAGGCTGCATTTCTTGCTCTGAAAACGCCGAGACATTCTTTGTCCTAACTGTATAAGGCCTCCCTGAACACATAATTTATCAATCCTTTTGATAATTCTTTGCATACATACTATTAATGTTTGATTTAATGCACCAGTGGTTTAAGTCTGTCTCCTCTCATGTGCAGTTTCAGTTCTGGCAAGGGAGCAGCTCAGGTGAGGTCGGAAGCAATCTGATAAGCAGAGATTGAGTAAAGCACATTGCTATTTATTTGCACATTTTTCATTCATAAGAACACAAACCTCCAATTCAATGCCTCCCAGGCCCACCAGCAGTGACAGACAAGGCCAGTGGTGAAACACAGGCCATGTCTTCCAGGACAGGAGCTCAGCCGGCAAAGATCCAACTGCTTGAATGTATGTTAATAGTGAATAGATGTTAAGAGTAAATATATGAAGTAATGAGAGGATATTCTGCAGCGTCTCTTTCTTATCTTTTCATAGTAATGATGTCGCACAACACCGGTCTGTACTGTAGTTATCTCATGATCTTTTTTCATCACAGCTGTGTTGGGAACCAAACACAGTGCTATGAAAATGGAACAAGATTGAAGAAAAAAATTCAAGCCAGACTCCTCTGCTTAAGCCTCTCCCACCCGTCAATACTTGATTAACAGTGATGGACAGGCAAGACAAGGTGGTTTCTAACTCTGCAGCTCAGCTGAAACTTACACTTTCAATTAGAACTCTAGGTAAACAGCTATTGAAAGACAGTTGCAAACCCAAAAATGTTACACAGAAGACACCAGACAGTTGAGGCAGGAAAGAGAGTTAGAAGGGTGGACACCGGACACAGCTAAGATCTTGCATCAAGGGCAGAGCTAGGAACAGACTCTGTATTTCCTTCCTCCCAGCACACACTATCCCAGCAAGCTGCTTCTCAGCTCTCCTGGCTCCAGGCTGGCAGCACCTGGGAATTTCTCAGTGCTCAGCAATGGCTCAGTGCCTCCCTGTAGCACCTGCATGCCCTCCATGCCAGAGCACCCTGATGAGCAGCACGCATACACCCAGTCAAGAGCACCCTCTTCACGCCTTCCCCATGAGCTACAAGCAAGAATCTGTCCCACACATGCCACCTACAGAGAGACTTTTCATATGCTTTGAGTGCATACATGGAGAATCTCTCTTGACAGAGAGAGTTTTTTCATCAGAGAGAGAGATCCATAGGACACGAGTCAAAAGGACTGTAGGCCTGGAAAATGGGCCCTAACATAGAGACTAAACACAGAGCAAAATGAGAATCCCAGAAGTGGGCCATTAAACATCCAGCTCTTGACTCGTGAAGGATCACTTACCAATGATACCTTGGTAGCTCATGACTATAACACAGCATTGTAATGTATTGCTGAAATTGTTTCCAAACAGCAATTTTCTAAAGAAAAAAACCCCATACCACTCTCTGCATGGTTGGAAATTTGTAAACTCCATTTGCAAGTCCCTACAAGAGACAGAATAATTCAATCCAAACTTTGGATTACCTCTCATTGCTTCTTGGCTCCTGCAGAACCTGAACAGCCCGCTAATTAAGCTCAGTGGACTAATCATGCAGTACCAAGCAACTGTTTTCCATCCACAGTGCTTCTGAGACAATATTTAACTTTGAAATTGCTTACATAAGCAATTGCCTTTATTTCTAGTGTTTTCTTTTCTTTTTTAAGGGAAATACTTATAAAGACTGGTATGCTGAACAGATGCATTGTGGGTAATTCGTGGACATTTCTAGGTGAAACACGGCCTTGTTTTGAGCTTTAAAAAGTCTATTTGGAATAATCTTAACATTTATTCAAACATGCTGTCAGACCATTTTGAGCAACTCATACTACCCTACTGTAAGACGGAGCCATTAAATAAATAATAAATTAAACGATAAGTTCTAGACTCAAAATCTTCTTCATGATCAACTTCAAATTGTTTAAACAAATACATGCTTTTAAAAATTGGATCTGAGCAGTTAATAGTCTCATTGGGCATGTGGTCCAGTAACTTTTTTGGTCAAGAAGTATTCTCATCTGGTAGGAAAGATCGTTATCCAGAGAACTGTAGCAGAGCAGTTGGAGGTTCCTTCTGAAGAATCACTGAAGCATAAATGAAGATTTGCTAATACGCCTGATGTTTTAAAATAATAGCTAGAACATACATTTTTGACAATGTACCAATTAATGCACGCCTAGAGATGAAAGACTTCAAAAAAGTTTTCCTGCTTCCTTCAGAACAGGAACACCTTATCTAGAGCTATTATTGTAATTTGGATCATTGATAGCTCAACATGGCATGTTCTGTTGCTTTACTGGGAGTTTATGGTTTGACCTTATGAATAATAATAATCTGCTTATGTCCCTTTGTATGAAATCAAAAGGGAAATATGAAAAGTACTGCCTGGGATTCCTGACCTAGAGTTTTTTGATTCCATCGGACTGGCTACAAGGAAAGGACAAAAACTGAGCAGGTGAAATGCTCTTATGGAACGGGACTGGGCAGCCACAGGGACTCGGAAGGTAACAACGCAGGCAAGTGTGAACTAAAGACCAAGACCTACGTTCAGCATATCTGGATCTCACCTGAGTATGCAGGGTTTCACAGATTTTGCAAGATGGATTTACATGCCTCTGTCGGGCAGAAAATCACAAGCTGGACAAGACGGTGGAGGATTTTGAAACAAATGTAAGTATTTTGCTGATTTTTGTACAAATATATTACCCTCAAGAGCCGATATGTCCTACTTTGAGCTGCACCAGGCAACATTCTTCATAGGAAACAGTCCTGTTCCCAAAAAACTTAAGTCAATGAACTTGGACCCATCAATTCTCTAACTCCATAAAAAGACCAAAACAAGAATTGAAGACTAAATATTTTCCAAGCAGTGTTTTTCAAATTGTGGTCTAGGGACCACTAGGATCTCTGCAAAAGATTAAACCACAGTTGGGAAAATTATAGCAAGATTGAAATAAAGAACTAAAATCTACACATAGAGATTTCAGCTCATGTAAACATATAAACAAAATTGGAGAAAAGGAAAGTAATAAAGAAATGTCCAAAGTTTAGCTTAGTCAATTAGGGGAGCTTCCTATAAATAATGTTAAAGAGTAAATTGTTTAAACTAAAATATATACAATTCTACAGTTTTGTGGTAGGTGTTTTCACAAGTGCCTAAGCATCACAGGCTCCTTTCCGCTGCCAAATTCAGTCCTGAAACCATAGCAGTGGCTGCAACAGTACAAGAACAACCACCAACCACTTTTGGAGATGAAGAGAAGTAACTAGTTGACTGAAAACTGAAAGGGAGAGAAAAGAAAAGTTAGACTGAGCTCACGATTTGATAGAGTTTACAGATCTAACTGTAATTTTAAAGCCATGGTGTCGATCGCTCATAGAAAAACATTTAACATCTCCCCTTTTGTGTGTCAGTTCTGAAAAATAAAAATAAAATGGTGAAAAAAGGGTACCTGCTGCAATCTTACGCACTTCTACACAAACCACAAGGGAGGGGAAAAAAAATGCCTAGAGGTTCAAGAAAGTATGTAGGGCAAAGTTAATAAAGGGAAATAGGAAAGCTATATAATGATTATCGCATGTCTACCTCTTAGTTAGACTTACTCATGAGAAAATGGAGTCTATATTCCATCTTTATATCTGTGTGCCTATGATGCCAAAAACTCCGCTACCCAGTACATGCAGCAATCTAACATGTGTCACACCTCTAACATATATAAGATTGCTATCCTACAAACTTTGGAGACTAGGCCTCCCAAATCCTCCCAAACTGCATAAGACAATAAAAGTCCTTGTGCAGATTAAATGGACTTGACTTACAGTAATTACTGTGCAGAGCATATTTTTCCACCATAGGAAATTGCTATTCCACATGGAACTTTGGCAGATGCAGCCGCTCCGGCATTTTTCAAATCATGCAAAAGGAGAAGACTGAAGATTGCAGAACTGAAAATAGGTGAAGAGAGATTTTCACCAAAATGTGAGGACTGGAGCAGCTGAGTACAGTCCTGGGACTTCAGGTCAATTGCTGGGGAGATACTGGTGGTTAGATGGCAATCACGCAGGACTGTCTCAGTACAGAGAACTCTGTCTCTGCAGAGTGTGCTTGGATAGCAGTATGAACAGACATAGCAAATAAAACTAGGTTTAAGAGAAGGGAACAAAAAAAGAAAGAAAGAAAAAAAGTGCTGGACTTGTCTGAGGAGTCTTTCTCCTAATCAAGATGGAAGAAGGGCTAAGAGAAATGGGAAATGCTTACCCATCCATGAACCCTGACATCAACAGCAATTTAGTACAAAAATCTGTTACTTTTGGAATAAAGAGTACAAAAAACCTCCACCATTTTTCTGCCACTTTATGCATTTTTTTGCACTGCAACTTTCACTGTAGTTCTCGTCTCTTGACCCTTGCTGTTAACAAAAGCTAAGCTCTCTGCATCTGTAGATTTTTTTTCTTGTATGTGATTAGCACATCTTGGGTGCTAACTGCAATACAAACCAATACTAGATAATGGTAGTAACAGCATGAGCAGGCAGGTATGAATTACTGCGTGTAAGTGCACAAAAAGCTTATTCAGTAGAGGGCTGAAGACTTACTTGGTATGGCCTTTGAGTAAATTATAGTAACATGCTCTTTTTTTGTTTCATACCTTTTGTAAGATATATCAAAAAACTTTTGAAGGAAACCATCTACACACATTATAAGAACAGTTCGGTACCTGCATATATTCTACACATTTCACATTTACTTTACAGTTTTGGTTGGTTGGGTGAGTTTTTTGGTTTTGTTTTTTTTTTTTTTTTTTTTTTTGGGGGGGGGGGGGGGCCTTGGTTTTATTTATTTTTTTTAAAAAAAAATATTCTGTTATTTATGTTATTTATATTCCTCGAGACCTCATGGCTGGAAATATGCTTTGCCTTGGGACACAATCTAACCCAAAAGTCCAAAAGAGACTACTCAACATGTTTTTAAAAAGGAGAAAAGTATATTTGAAATCACCAAACTACTTAACCAGGCAAAGAATCAGAACCTAAAGGGAAGTTTTACAAAGCTGTGGAATGCAAGCATCATAGGCTTTTTGTTTCTTATTAATACTTTTTTCCTATTAAAAGTCTGTACCAGCAAGCTGGTGGGACACATCCTCTAATGGCTACCTGAATTTCCCCAGAGCTATTTGGCACATCTCTGATTGCAGTCTTAATATTTGTCATTACTCCCTTCCAATTACTGCCAACACAAACATGCAGGACAAGTGTTTTCAACAACATTCGGACTCTTTTTTGAAGGCTTGTATAGAAATTAGTGCTGCAAAGTTTCCTGGACACTAGTGGTACATGCTATGAACTTAATTGCCCTTAAACGAACCACCAGAATGAAAGAGGAAATGTACACCTAATCAAAAAAATATTTCGAGATAGGGCAGGGATACAGAAATAAGAACTACATATTTTGGCAGAGAAACCAGCAGAAATAGCAGAAAAAGTCAAAATGATACTGTATCAGACGACTGGAAGACTTAAAAAAATAAATCAATTTTAAGGAGTTAGAAAACTACAAAACTAGTGATGAAAAAAACCCCAACCCTAAAATTCCTTTGGAAATGGGAAAACAGAATTGGAAGCAAAGAAAATAACAACATCTGCATTTAATATTCTAGGCTACGAAAGGTCCATGAAAAAGATGCAGGTCAGTGAAACCGATTTTAACAAAGGAGGAGGTGGTACATTTCTCAAAAAAACTGTGACAAAACCACCTGCATTAAAGAAAATGGGCGAAGTTGAGATTTACAAGATCAGAAACTACCCCTAAGATGCCATCATACAATAATTCAGGTTGGAAGGGACCTGCGAAGGTCATCTGGTCCAGGCCCCCAGACAAGGCCGACTTAAAAGCTACATTAAGTTGCTCAGGGTCAATCAACAAGCACAGTAGTTACAGACACTCACTGCTTGAGCAACAGAGTAAAAATTGATTTTTTCTACCAGTACCAGCTCAGTACTTGGTTCAGACTAAGTAGAAGAAAGAAGGATGAATGGAATTTGGCTATTTCACTCATTTAACAAGTGAAGGACTAATTGAAGGATAAAGACGACAAAAACTGCAGAAAATCTGGTGTGTGTTTAAATGTGATACTGAAAAGAAGGCTGAGTGAAACGTGACCTGGATCTACTCTAAAAATAATGTAAAGGGTAACAAAAGCTAAATGCAGTACAAAGTTGTAATCAACAGCTGCGTATATGTGATTATTAGGTCACAGAAGCAACATCTATAGTAGAAAAGTTTAAGCAGAAGACATTAATAAAATAAGAGAAAGTTTTCCTCTTCAGGCACCAGTTATAGCCAATGAACTATCTGTATAAGAAGGATATATATAGTTATCTAGCTCACATAGCATAACCACACTACACGCTTTGCGACATTTCAGGTAAACGTTGCAATCAAAAGCAAAATATCTGGAGAAATGAAACAGAATTCTAGATTGGACCCAGACAGCAGCTTAGTGACAGGAACAGTAGCAGTTTCAAGAACTCTGACCAACCAAATAATGGATATCAAGATTTGAACCAGGTTACTTAAACTATCAGAAGTTTTCCAAGATGTGATAGTGAAATACTGCAAGCACCACATTTGGCAATTCTCTAGGTGAAAAAGAGGCCAATGTACTCATCCTGTAAGGAAAAATCCTTTAAATAAATGTGATGTTGTCAACTGTCAGGCATGCCTTACTATGAGAGAATGGCATGGATACAATGGACTTTTTCTTTGGTAAAAAACATCGGGATCTCAGCACTTCAACAAAATCACATTGTACAGGAGCCTTTAGAACTTTTTTTTTAAATCAAATGGTTGTGTTGGAAAGCAGCCGACTGTGCCTTACATTTATTTAAAGGATGTATGTCCTCACAGTTAGACAGATTTTCAAATCACTATTTCACTCTCATCTCAGAGTCTAGATGTCTTGCAATCAAGTCACCAACAACACATAAAGCTGGCATATATATTACAAGAAAAACAAGAGATACAATAAACTGCCATAGTATATACAACTTTACTTGTTTAAAAGTAACCCTCACAAAGTGATGCATGCCTATGAAAGTCCATTTTTATTTCCATTTTAACATGGTGTGAGTCTGTTAAAACCAAATACTTGATAACTGTACTGAACGTCAGTTTTCTTTTTCAGCCAGTGCATTTTTTTCTGGATCCAGTCACTTTTCAGACAGCTAAATGGACACAGAGAATACTACACGATAATCCTCTGATTCAGAGAAATTTGTATCCCATTTAACTTCTATGTTTGTACTTACTGACAGTTGCAGTCACACATGCAATTTTTCATGAGACACTGTAAGAGTCTCTCATTGCTGCCTCCCTAACACCGTCCAAATTTCTTAAATATTCAAAGTCTGGCCATTAGCTCCTAATCTTTAAAAGCTGCCTTGTCAAAAGGCCAGCTCAAAGAAAGACGAGTGTCTGGCTTACTGCAGAGCTTCCCAGAGGTGTAGCAGTATGACCTATTTGAAAGAAGAATGTAGAAGAGAAAAGTAAACAAACAGCATGATCTGGCAGGCTTGGATGCACCCAGGTTTTCCCTGCTGCTTGTTCTGCCCCCTTCACACTGAAGAGCTGTTTGTCTTGCTTCCCTCCTGCTGGATGTGGGCAATTAACTCTTTAGCTTCTGGGGCAGGCACTAACATATCCTACCTGATTTACCTCAACAGGATGATAGACCCTGGGACACGTGACTGCAGACCATCTTTGTCATGCAGTGCTCCTCAAAAGCATACATATGGAGAATTACAAGCTTCAACTGTTTTGCTGTTATAGGATCTTTTTGGTTTAAATTTACCCATGGAGACTGAGATACCACATTCACAAACATTTTTATTCCTTTTGGAAAGTCTTTGTTTAGGTCTGTCTGGTTTAGATCCGTCCTGAACTGTCTTCAGCTCTGGATGCGCTGAACCTTCAGAGCAGCATATGGGATTTACGCAGCCTCACTGATGGCTTCAGGAAAGCTGGAAAAAATAGTCTCTCAAATTCAGCTTGTCAGCTTCTCCAAAGCGTTTCAAGGCCAAGAGGTTCTTCCCCAGTTAATCCACCTTCTGCTACTGAGCATCTCTCTTTCCATATACTTGCTGGTAGTTTGGTAAACGTTGATCATTTGCGAGAGGGATTTCGTTTTCTCTTCCAAGTTTCTTTTCCAGCTCCACCTCTTCTACAGCTCTTTCCTTTAAGGCTAGTTATGGAAAAGCCTGCTTCCCAGTCTTAATGTACTACTTGATGAATTTGCAGACATTTCAGGGACTCTGCTAATTAATTTACTGAGCTGTGTTTCATTGTCTGTCTTCCTTCTATTTTCAGTTTTGTCCACAGGTCCGTGTTCTTCATCTAGTGAGCCATCAGCTCCTGACAGACAGGAGACTTTTGTTATGGACATATGCCATTCCTTGCAACACTGATACTGTCTACGTGATACCAGCTGTCTTAATCACTTTCTTATTTTCCCTGAATTTAGTGTGCCAACAAGCCTGGATTCAAATGGTAACAGTAACAATTTCTTGTGCTTCTGCCAAAGTTTTCAAGGTGTCCTCAAAACTAGGAAATGCACATTTTGAAGTGGGAGTTTAATTGAACAGAGGCACTCTGAGAAGGACTTTACATCCTTTAAATCCTGTGGGACTTGAGGGACATGCACCGCTGCAATTTATATCAAAGGTTTTCAGTTTCAGGTGATGGCCTTCTGAATCCAGAAAGACTTTCACTGTCTTTCCCTTTTGAGGTTGGGGGATGGGGAAAATAGCCACTACCCCATCAGGGAAAAATTATCCCTTTATGTCTTAAGTCAGTCTCCACCAGTCAGTACTGATCTCATATCTAGCTTCTTGTAACAAAATCCATGCTCCAAAAGACAGCCTTTCTCCATGGTCTTTGGTCTGTTCTTGCTTACCAAAACCGGAAAATCCTCTCATAGGATTGACAGAATTGTTACAAATTAAAGTTAAAAACCATCTTATCTGCTTCCACATACCTTCTGCCTTCCTTATCATCTTTCTAATGGTTCCAGCTGGGTCTGCCTACCTCCATCTTGCTTCCTTTCCAAACAAAGAACAGTCTAAAAATGCTTTTCTCTCAGCCATCTGGACATAGCTCTCAGCATCAAGGACTCTTCTTTGCTTCCAGTCTTTTCTACACTTAACCAAATCCATCCCATTTCTGTCACTATATGTGACACGAAGAGTTTGAGTGCGTAATGGAAGAGAATCTCATTAATAACACACAGTTCTTTTCAAGGATGCAACTGTATTATTTCAAAGCAGAACTGAAATGAAAACACAAACAGCATAGCCTGACAAATCTAGCAGCACCTACTGCCTTTCTTCAGTCGCGATTCCAGAAATATATTGTTTTGCTGTCTCTTCTAAGTCTTCTCAACTGATTGAGGAAGAGATTCAGGAAACTGATGCTTGGTCTCCAGTTGTATTGCTAACATATCCTAATTGCCTCTTGACAAGACAGAACAACATAGCTGCAGTTCCCCCCTTCACAAGCCACACACCTTTAAGAAATAACAGAGATATTCTTGATGCAATACACAGCAATTCTAGCCCATCTTGTGAGTTTTGGAGTCTCTCAAAGAAGCTCTTTTTGGGTAACACAATTTCCCCTAGCCTTTCTTTTCCAATTTTCTTCCTGTTCCCTCCACTTTCTGCAGTAGTTCCTCATTCCTCCTCCTAGGAGCTGCTGGTCACAAGTACATGAGCTAAGAAACAACACCCCACATTAAACCACATATTGCCTAAAAATAAAGGTTCAAAATGGGTTCTATGCAGAATTTTGTGCTGTGTTACCAATTTAAGGATAAAAATAGAAAACGGCAGTTTATCTGAAACAGAAAAATCCAGTTACCAAAGCCAAATGGATGGTCTTACAGGAAAAAACATGTCATTCGTTAACTTTCTGATGCAATCAATAAGCAACAGAAACACAGGACAGCGGTTTTCTTCCCTGCTTTGAACATTACCACAAAAAAGAAGAATCATTTTTTATGTGTTTTTTTTTTTTTTTTAAGAATGATGATGCTTATTTGGACTAGTTGCATGAGATGTACGCCATCAACTGGAATTCACTGACCCATTTTTAACTTGCCGGCTGTTTTGAGACACTGAAAGAAAACTACATATACAGGACAAATGTATCTTTCCTCTCCATGGTGCAATGCAATGGTCAAGCTTCATACAGTGGCCTAACTTGCATTTCAGTATTTGAATGAACATCCAGCTAAACAGGCAAGCAGCCTACATCAGTTGTGCTAAGCATCCTTAAACCTCAGAGATACACAACTGTGCATATAAATCTTGATCTCACATATCAAGTTTATATTTCTTGTGTTCACCTTGTTTCTTTATCTGCTAAATTCAAGAGATTTTTTGATAATAAGTAGTACATTTTCTTACATTTGACTGTTAATCTTTCTGATAGAACAGGTCACTTCTGCAGTTTGTCCAGACCATGTATACTCTTAGAAATTTCCTAAAGATTCCTCAGATGTGTCCTATCTGTTAACTTAAAAGAAAGCAAAACCAAAGCATACCTTTTTCCTATCAGAACAGGAGTAAAATCAATTTAGTCTTACGTACAGTTGTATCTTGATTTGAAGTGGCAGACAGCTGACAGTCTAAATTAGTTGGATTAACTTAGAAAATTATTTTATTTAATTACCTTGTGTCAGGTTTTAGGTTTTCCACAGTAGAATGGGTTTGATTTGTAGTGATAATCGATTTCTCCTTTTCACCATCACTTGCTCCGTTTTCAGTTGACACAACCTCATACTCTGGAAAATTACAGTAAAGAGAAATTTGCTTAAATGACAGCTCATACTCGAGCTTCTTCATTGTTCTCTCTTTTCTCATCTGATTTCCATTCCTACTGTCTAATAGGTTGTAAGGACATCTTGTGTGAAACAGTCTGGACATTAATATGCTAAAATTGTTAGGAAAGAGAGATCCAATTCCAGATTGCTGAGTGCCTAGCCCCTCATCCTTCCTCATAATTCAGTTATGGGATAGAGGGTACTCAACTTCTCACCTCTGCCCAAAGGTACACTAGTGACAATATTCCAAACACAAGTAAGTATAAGCATTCTGTAGTTTGAATGAAAAAGTATCAAAGGTGAAAGTACAGTTTCTAAATACTTAAACCTTGATTAACTTAAAATAAGATCTAATTTTCTAAGATTTCCAAAGGAAACCGCCTAACTAACTTGGATTGTGCACTTAGGGAATCTGCCAGTTTAGAATGAAATAATTTTGCATAAATTTATTTCTTTATTTATGTGATTTATAGAGGCTCACTACTTTCTTTTCATCTCACTGGGATGTATCATCAAACGCAAGCCATGCTCTGAATAGGGAATTAACAACAGATGTTTGGGAAGAAGATACCCCTTCAGTCACAGCCCTGTCCAAGACAGACTCTCTCTCTAGCAGGCAACCCCTGTCCCAATTCATAACTACCTCTTCTAATAAACACACTGAGTATATTGATAGTTTTCCTCTCTTCGCAAAGAAATTCATAATCTCCCCAGTCCTTTCCTTTTCCCTTCCTAAAACCTTTCTATAATACCAAGTGCAGCTTTGCTAATTGTAAGCTAGCAAAGGAGAATGTTTTCAAAGAACGTTTTTAATGAGCATTTAGATCTACAACACAATGAATAAAGCAGGTATTATACTGTGAGGACAAAGACAGAACCCACCTATCAACAGCTATTCAGTGTTAACAAGGAAAAAACCTCTCTTAATTGTTGCTGGACTCTCAGATCCTCACTCCTAGTAAATGTAGGAGATGTGTATGTAAATGAGCCTACACGCACAAATTGACCTGATTTTGACCTCAGTTGTGCAACTATGGCTTCTTTTGCACTCCTCTATGCAAAAAGCAGCCATCAAAACTGCTGGGGTACATTATGTAAGACAATGCAATTAAGTGGAAGTGCAGAGCAGCCCTAAAAAATTATGTTCTAAAATTCCAAGCTTCTAAACCACAGCAATTCAATCTGAGCAATTATATACATGTGTGCATATGTGAATTTCAGATTATTTAGAATAATAGAATCATAGAATGGTTTGGGTTGGAAGGGACCTTTAAAGGCCATCTAGTCCAACCGCCCTGCAATGAGCAGGGACATCTTCAACTAGATCAGATTGCCCAGAGCCCCATTCAGCCTGACCTTGAATGTTTCCAGGGATGGGGCTTCTACCACCTCTCTGGGCAACCTGTGCCAGTGCCTCACCACCCTCACTGAAAAAATTTCTTCCTTATGTCTGGTCTCTATCTCCTCTCTTTTAGTTTAAAACCATTACCCCTTGTCCTATCACAGCAGGCAATAATTTCAACAGGGACCTCTACACAGCATCTTTTTATCTTTTCCTTGTAATAGACTCAGTAATTTAGAGCATAGACAGGGCACAATAAAACTTTAAAACAGGTTTAAAAATATATGTCAGAAAGTCAGCATGAAGGAAGGAATTACTGCTGACACTGAAGATTTAAAAATTTCCATGTTCAGAAGTCCTCCCCCACAACAGTCACCCATGAACAGCAAAAGACCGACCACTGGCTTTTAAAAACAAACTCATGGACCCACAGGAATGGATGTCTCAGATGGGGGGTGGGGGGGGAGAAAGGGGAAAAAAAAGTAAATAGAGGGCTTTTACTTTAGATCATCTATTCAACTGGGACCCCAACACAACGACCAAAGACATTAGCATTGATAGTATGTATTTGTGTAAAACATATCTGTATTTTCTCTCTATGCATTTCCTTTTTGGAAACAGGGACTTTTTCCTATATAGCCACCAAGGGCTGAGTGAACCATGGAGAAAAAAAACTCAAAAAAGCCCTCATTTGCCCTAATTAAGCCTCATTAGGGAAATTTTGTGTATTAGGAAGCATGGGAGAGAGGGTGGATATCCACTGCCTTAGGTACATCCAGAAAGAGAATGAGTACGTAACTTTACAAGAATTCAATCCTTCCGCCTTCTGCCAGCCCCAAGTCAACATGTGATTTGAACTTTTTAATTCATTCAAGTTGGAAAAGAAGACACAGCACATGTGAATGGGCACGCACATGTGTGCACGCACACACACATGCAAAGAACTACTCAGCGCATTCAGTACCCGCTTGTTACTCAATGCGTGAGTCTCAGTGCACAAGACAATAAACTGCTCTACATTTCTGTGGCAACACAACAGGAGTAGTGGCGCACAAGCAAAATGGTCTTGGTTCCTGACATTTGCAGCCTTTAGAAAACAAGGAGGTAAGCTTGATCACTGTTTTGCTTATTATTTGTCAGACCTTTCCATTACCGAAGTACAGATTTGTTTTTAGGAATACCCAATACAATGAAACCCCTTGTGCATAGCTAAAAGTCAAGCGAAGTAACCTTTTCAAAAAAACAGCTCAACAAATTAAATTTTCTGTTTCCTCAGTTCTATCTGAAACAGTGCATTAAAAAAGAGCTGTGATGCCTAAATCAGATGATTGAAAAAACATGTATAAACTACAAAAATAAAAAGAGATGACAGAAAACTTGATTTAAATCGGTCTAAACAAGTAATGTCATACTGGTGCCAATATGAAGTAATCACTGTTTTCAGAAAACAGGATTCAATGCCTCCTCTGAATTCAGAAAGTGTCCTTGGATGAGTCATTAACTAACTGAGTAATTTTTTGAAGTTAAGACAAAGAAGACAAGCTCAATGAGAGTATTTGTAAGCCACAGAGTTCAAACATTTTGTATTACAGATTGAAGTTAAAAAGAATGAAGATGGTATTTACGGGAAAGCTGTTACATCTAAATAGGAAGATATCTAGATTGAAAACTAAACTTCTCTCAGTGAAGCAAAACCAGTATTAGTCACATATTCTGCAGAAGGTTTTAATCTTTTCTGGAATGGGGAAGGGTATGCCAGGTGTCTTAGTTATCACAGAATAGTCTTACAGAAGAGAAGAAACTTCACGGAAAGCTAACTTTTACAAATGTTGATTACTACTGAACAGAGTAAGGGTTTCTACCTAAAGTCTCAGAAGAAACAGTGAGCGTTGCTTTATATTTCACAACACGCATTGAAAAAGAAAGGCAATAGTATCAGAAGGCAATTAGGCCTTGCTCTTGTCATTAGATGATGTGTGCTGTCAGTTACCAGCTATAGTGGAAATGTTTTCCTATTTTTGCAATACAAATGGTTGTGCTGCAGTGGGTCATTAACATACTGAAGAAAAACAGCAGGTCTACTTCCAAGAAAACATGCAGACTAAATGACGTTATCTGATCTAATCAAGCTAAGGACTCCGTGGAGGAGGCCTCTAAATGACAACAGCAACAAAAAGACTTTTCCCTGAACAAAAAGAAGCATTGCAGAACTGCCTGGAATGGAGAGTGTTCACAGAGAGCCTATCCTCAGCCTAATTTTAAAGTTAGCAATAAGCTCACACTTCCTTGTCCTCCAGGATGAAGCACATCATGGAAAGCAAGTTAGGTAATCATTCTTCTCTCTTGTTGGTATTTTTTATTAACCTACAGTCTCTTTTTATTCCCCTTTTAATCCAGCAGAAGGGCTAACTTTCTTCCTCTATCCCAGAAGAAAAAAAGTGCAGGCCAATTTTTGTTTTGAATGTCCCTTTGGTTTTGCATTTATTATTTTTCAAAATGGTGGGGAGACTAAGAAATAATAGAGGCTAAACCTAGTAATTATTGCTAGAAAATCAAGAAAGGACTAATTTGGGGAAGGGAGTGGCCTTGTTTGTGACAGTCACCTAATTATACCCCTGCACTGAAATCTCTCCTGACATGCATACAACATCTGAAAACATCCCACTTACGTGCTAAAGTGAATGGCTAACTATCAAATCTTAGTCCTCACAGTTCCTAGTCTTATCTGTTCTACTCACTTGTAATGCAACACAGCCAAATCTGGGTCATGGCTGTGATGAGCCAGTGATTTCGCAAATCAAAGTTTTATGTCCATGGTAAAAACAAAAGCCACTTTCCTGACAGTACAGAAGAACCATAATTTTCAGTTGTTAATTGATTTAAATGTTCAATTTTAGTAAGCTTGCGTTGATATACAGAAAATGACAGAAAAATTATGAATGCTTGTCTTGCGTGATTTCCTGTCTATGTACTGATTCCTGCATGACTCACAAGGATTTATTCTCAATATAAAAACCTTCCTTTGGAAATGAAAAAAACAGATTCTTTTAACATAGAGAACTTGGTGACCTTATGGTGGGTTACAGCGAGTATTATGCTGGCAGAGTTCTACGGACCTACTGTTTCATTCATAGCTAAATGAATGTAGGATGTAAGGTTTCATTGGGTCTGGCCACTGATCAACAATATCCTCAAGTCAAGAAAGATGTCTACATTATGTGTATGCATCCATATAATAAAGACTACTGTCGCATTGCTGGAACTTCTTGACTATATCTTACCGGATCCTGTACGCAGAGAAGCTAGAAATTAAGAGAAGATACACAGTCATACTTCTTAAGTATCTTTTTGTGTCATCACTGACACAATGATATAGTTGTGAAAATCTCCTTCTAATGTGGTAGCATTTTCTTATCCACACTGGAGTTGACAGTAGCACAAAGTAAAAGCACTGGGGTGCAAGACTCCCTTGGGATTAAGTATTTTTTAAATGGCATAAAACCACTGTGAAAGTAAAAACAACCTGGAAATACTGTATTCTGATACAATGGAGGAAAGAAATCAAACCAACCAGTAACAGTGTCATTGTCTGGTTTTTCCCAGTCCAATATGACGAAAGTTGGACAGCCCTCAACAGTCACCACTGTGAGGTTGGTTGGAGGATTTTGTGGAGGACGAGTAGCTTCTTCCTTGCTGCCAGCTTCTTCTTGAGGAAAATGTTCAAGAGAGCTTGTGATAGAGCAAGGCACATCATCATCTTTCTTCATGTACTTGACATGGGGAGCTAAGAGCAATAGGAAAGAGCTGTTATTCAATACAGAGTGTATTTACAAAATGCCATACCATTTCACCTAGCGCACAGCTTCCATCTCAGAGCACCAAGTAAAAATCTGCGCAGGTCAAAGTCAAACATAAATGTATAAATAATAAAATAAAGAATAAAACTAATTCAATATTAAGCTGCTTGTTGGTTTTTTTTATAGTTGTTAGACCTGGAATCTGCACTGCCATCACCCCCTTTCCATTGGCACCACTGAGAAATAGCACTGTGAAGGTATTAGTGGGTGATACACACTGTTTGAAAGAATTAACTTCTGTCATAAAATAGGACAATGAACTTTAGTCCTTCTATAGTAAAATGACACTACAATTCCATTTGCAACTTTTGAGTGCTATGCTAATACAAAGATGTAATGCCCATTACCACTTTGTTTCACCAGAAAGAGTAACAAGTTTAGTACAGAGTAATTCCATCATTAAACTTGCAGTTTCTAAAGTGACTGTCAAAATCTTAACCATTTTCAATGGTACAGGACCAAACCTTGAAACAAACCTTCTGAGGCATACGCCTTGTACTCTGCATCAAAATTAGGAAGATTACTGAAAACAAACACATTAGTTCTAAAATTCAAACTTCTACTGGATGTAAACAATAAGCTCTTGCAAGAAAGACAGTGTCTTCAGAAATGTAGTATCTCTTACCAGACCAAGAAAAAACCCTGAAAAATCTTTTGGTACAAAAGCACTTCTTCCTGTCATCTCACCTTGCTAAACTCTCTAGATTACTGCAACAGCAATAACTTGACTACTTTATCGTCTAGTCTAGTATATGTTACCATATTTCTAGACTATCTGAATGTGCACAGCCTGGAATTAGAGGAGAGGCATATAGGATGGGTAGATACCCCTTATGGTGAGGTGCATTGGTATTGCGGCACTACCTCTCCAGGTATGCTTGCAAGCCCGCAGGAAGATTTTCGTTTGGTTTGGCGGAATGCGAACAGTGTGCAGTTGTACTACTGCCAGCATACAGGAAGAGCCACAACATGTTTGCGGGCAAGACTGTAAACTAGGAGGTGGTAGCAGGGAAGAAAGTAGAAGAGAAGCAAAATTCAGTCAGGAATATGCTGATGGTCTGCACTACAGCCCTTTCATCTGACACTAAAGTGAAACAGAATCAAATGAAGTTTTGGCCTTCAAATAATCAAACAAGATAATTTTGATGCAAGATAGGTCAGTCTTCATATATTCCCCCAAATAAAAATACCATAGCTATTAAAATCCTACCTTGGTACCTTGGTTTGCCTGAAGAATCTGTTTCTGATGTAGGACTTGAGCTGAAGACAGTTGCATCAACTGTGGGAAACACAGTTATAGTTTAATTTGCAATAAATATGAAGTTTCAGTGTTAGAACTGCAGCATTTCACAGTTCATTTGACATTTTAAATCATGGTAAAGCTCTTCCATGGTAGACCTTTGCTGCCAGATCTTTTTCTTTTAAGGACTCCATTTTGGCTGTGATGCTAAGTAAACCCCCTACTTACCTGCTAGTATAAAGATAGGCTTAATCAAAATGACAGACTTCATGACTGCTGCTGGATTCAGTTCATGCAATATACGCAAAATGCTCTTTAGACCTTTTAAAAAGAATCTTTTTGCACTGTACTGGCTATTTAGCTTGGAGCTTGTTTCACGTTTATAGAATACATAGCACTATTATGTTGGCACATGAACTTCTCTAAAAATAGCGACAAAGAAATCACAAATTCTGTCTCCAGAGTGTACAACTTCCACAAAATTTGAAGCAAATAGAAGGCAAATACACTGGTGAACAGAAATGTGCTAAAGCAGTCAGGATTTATGACACCAGCGTTGTGTTAAATAGCCACTATACTGAACAGAATCTTCTCTTAAATGCAAATACTACAATGGGCCTCAATGGACAAAACACAATATATTCACAACAAGCAATTTTTAATAAATCTAGCATCCAGCTTGCTTTACTGAGCACTAAGGGTCACAGTGAGTTCATAATCATTGTAAGGAGACAAGAACTTCAGTGTTACTACAAATCCAGGAAAAGTAGGTACAGCCTCATTTATGACAAGATACCTCAAGCTGCATATTTGGGCTCAAAAATTCTAAGCACACCCTCCCCCAAATCCATTCCTGTATCCCACTTTGGGGATCTTTAGGTCTGAACTTGTAGTTAACTCCTCATTTTATAAAGGGCAAATTACCAACTAACCGCTCTGTTTACCCTATTACATTTTTTTCCTATTTAAATGGTGGCAGTTTGATCGGATACCTAGGAGGATATCACAACCATGTTGAGCACTATCAGTCACTGCCAAATAATAATTTGAATTTATGTCCTGTGCAAAAAGAAATGTTCAGGAAGAGAAGTGCCTTATCTACTCCCTTTACAGATTTTAAGTAGCCATTGAATAGTATTGAAAGCCTGCTAAGCATGTATTGATTTCTAGGAAGATGGAAGTGCCGTCATGGTCTTATTTACCAAGGTGTGTATCGGAAGACAGCCCGATGAGCTCAGTCAAGTTAGAAAAGTCGCAAAGTGGCATAAAGGAAATCAGAATCATCCCAGACAGAGTACTACTTGTATTAAATATACAATGCATCAATATAGTTTAGGGAAGGCAAGCAAAAGAAAAAAAAGGAAACCCTCATGTTCATGAAAAAAAAAAAAGAAAAAAAAGAAACCAGAACTGCCTGTAATATGCTTACCATAATAATCTGGAGTTGCAAAAGCTGTTGGTGTCTTATATGATGTTCCTGTCCTCACAGGTGTTGTTGGTCCAGCGGGTTTAGCTATAGTGACAGAAGGAGGAACTTGTGGCAATGAGGCATTCGCTATTTAAAAGACTGAAACGGCTTTCTGATTTTTGAACAGAACTCAGATTTGTGACAACTGCTTCATAAAACACGTACTTTCATTTAAACTACCATATTCCCTCAAAATGTATACAACAGCTTCCAGTTGGATTTAGGAAAGTTCCAAGTTGTCCTTGTTGCCAATATAACCTACTCCTGAAACTCAGTAAAAAAATTCTTTGCTACTTGGAGATTGTCTTGGAGGACTTCATTCAGCTAGAATATGACCTGGTTTCATGCACAGAACCACCCTACACAGACTGGTAAAAGGATGTAAAATGACCAGAATTGACATTTCTGTTTCTCAAATGAAAGAGCACATTTCTTCATGACTTGTAAGACAGAAGAGCTGAAGTCAGCAACTGAAACTTGGATTCTTCCCTCAAATATAGCTAAGGTCCTTTCATTTCTACTCTCAATACAGCGTACGTATTAGCAAGGCTAGAGCTGGAAGATGTGTAACAATAAACACTGAGTCTTTAACTATGGTCTGCATTAAGAGTTTAACCACAGAGCAGTACTGGAGTTTCCATCAAATGAAATTAAGATGCACTTCAAATAAAGGTAAGAAAAATGCAACCAAGTCTAATGTTTTCAACATTTATAACACTACATGACCCCAGAGAAAAAGCTTTCTTTCTGAACTGATCTATTCTGTAGTAGGCACCATAAATTTGGACAGAAACTGATTGATAGAGGCAATATTATCTCCCATAATTAAATAGCTATTTTAAAAATTATTTTAGATTATGTGACATTGCTTTTAGGCCTCAGGTGTTATCACCTAACAATGAAAACAAATTTCTAAGAGGCAAACAATCCATGGTAAACAATGTCTCGGTTGTTTTAAAAATAGCTGTAAAAGGCAAGAACCACATTCACAAAACACGCAGATACTCCCAGATAACCACTGCACGACTGTTAAATCTCAACCCCCAAAAAGTCAAGAACTACATAATGTAGTTACCTTCCCTGCATATATGACACAGAAGAACATGGTGACTGAAGGCAGAACTCTGGTGAACCAAGTTTAAAACAACAAAAATCTCTACCTTCCATTAATTTCCTTAATAAAGTGGAAATTTATTTAGATTATCACTAGAGTTCAGTTTCGCAAAGGTTCTGGAACTCTCTTGTTTCATTTTTTTCCATTCAGGAGACTTTTAATGTCTGCATAGAAACCTTCCCATAACATTCATCCACTGGATGAGTAAGAAAGATGCGAGTAAGGAATTAATCACAGTGTTAATGAGAAAGAGAAACGGGACAAAATTATGAAAGGGAAAATCCAAGAAGAACACTGAGGCAATTTTTTCCTTTTAATACTGTGGAACAGTCTCTCCAGGGAACCAGAAGAAACACAATTATCATGTTTAAAACTAAGTTGGATAAAACACTAGGAAACACAGAAAAAGGAAAATCTGCTACTGGCCCCACAAGGAAGAACCAGATCATCTAACCAATTTATTCCATCTTGAATGCCTAGGAAGGTATGGTAACTGCTGACTACCACATAACCTGGCCTCTAGCGTCCGGAAAAAGGGTGAAATTTCAAAACACTGGCAAATTAATTAGACACTTAATGGAGAAAATTAGCATAGACCCCATCAAGCAAAAGAAAATGTATCAGGTCAACATTTTTTTATGCTACAGCTTAAGACTGACAATGTCGTATGTTCTGTTGTAGCTATTACTAAGGAAACACCACTGATCAACAGCAAGTACAGACACAACATTTCAATCTTGGCTCTGCTGTTGAGTAAATATACAGCTTGTTTCATCCAGCTTGGAGATTCTTGCTTCTAATCTGCTGCACAAAATACTAACGATTTATTTAGGTTCTCCCACCGTAGCCAGCATGCAGACCATGCCATGAATACCAGGGTAAACTTTCTCACAAGGATGTCTGCTGAAGCAGAGACACTTTTGTGTAGATGGGTAAGGGAAGGAAAGGACAAAAGAGGCTTCCCTGGCAGACCCAAACAGTCTTTGCTCTCAAGAGAATACAGAAGAAAATTCAAAACTCCCTTGCCTTAATAGCACACAAAGCTGCAACTGAAACAAACCAAAAAAAGCCAACAGGTAATACAGCAGAGCCAAGACCTCTGTATTTCCAGTGAACTACAGAGAGTAATATGAGGAGAGAAGCACTTCTCATGATGCTAAACATAATGAGATGATAGTTTTGGACTACCTGGAATAACGTTAGCCTATGGATTCTAATATGGAATCCACAGACAAAACATTCATAAAGATACTGAATATCAGCTTCAGGATAAAATAAGGAAAATAAAAAGGAAACGTGAAAGTGTCTGTGTGCTCTTATACTGATACTGAGAAGCAGGAATACTGTAGCACATGAATGAAGCTAAACTCTTTGCACATGAAATAACTCAGCTTGCTCTGTCTGCTAGTGCAGTTAGTTTTCTGGGTGCCTATTAGCTCAAGTTATTTGCAGTGGTTAATGGATGTGCCATGTATATGGGACAGATTTTCTTTACAAATAACCAGTTGGGAGTATGCATTGAAGCATAATATTCAATATCTCCCATCTGACACACACATTAAGTAACTGCAAATGCTATTAGTAGACATGAAATGTTCTTAAGGTTGATATTCTTGAAGGATGACTTGCATTATGCTATTTTACTTTCAGCTCCCTTATTAGGGATGATTTTGACATAACTAGGTTAGGAAAACAAAAAGAAAACAGTTTATGTATGAAGACGAAACACACAAGGCATGTATGTTCCAGAAGACTAGTTTCTATAGATATCATAGATTAAAGAAAAAGAACCTATACTATAAAATTCTCCTATACCCATATAGTCAGTTCAGTATTATCTCACACATAATAAAATATTTATGCTAAAAAAGCTGAGATACCTGGACTCCCTGGTTTACCAGTCACGGTGTTTGGAGGCAGAGGTTTTCTTCTCATTTGTGTAGGCTTGACAGGAGGTATAGGAGGATGTTGAGGGCCAGGTGATGTAGTTACTGAATGACATTACAAGACAGTGTTATTTATTATTCAACCTCAAATTCCATAAAATCAGAAACCCGTTACAAGTTATATCGTGACTTCTCAACCAATGTTTCATGTCTGATTTAGTACCAAAAGCAGAGAGGTGAGGTTAGTAGTTGAAATAAGTTGTATTTTCAGCCTTAAATTCTTTGGGAAGTGTGCGCCATGGAGTTTTAAACCAAGCTTACACTGAAAAAATGTAGCTCCTTTGGAATTTTGTACAAGTGTTTCAGTGATTCGTTTTCTATGTAGTTACTCATTTCTGTCCATGATAACTTTTTGGCAGCCAACAGGATACTTCTTACCACAATAAACACCACCTCAGTGCACTTGGAAACGTCTTCAGTATCCTACTCAAAATTTCTGATCTTTTGCACTTTCTAACTGATAAAACTGGTCACCCTCAGCTTGAAGCAAAAGATGTAGCAAAAGGGAAATTATTATTAGGGGCACTTTATCCTGGGCCGTTCAAAAATGAAAAGTGAAAAAGTCACTGTCACTTCATGCACTGACATGGCTAGAGACAGTCATTGTGTTAGAAACTCCTGAAGCACTCAGCTAGGTTGTTTCAATGCACAGTTCCAGCCATTATCTATTAAATTTATCTGGTAAGGTCCTTTGACAGTGAGGTCTGAAAGGAGAACCTAAGCCTCTTAATCTTAATTCATACTTACTAAACATTTTACTGTAAGTTCCAGGCAATTATAAAGCATTTTATTATGCAAAAGAAAGGCAAAGATTTTTCTTCCACTATTCACCTTTGCACTTCTTTCCTTAAGAAAAAAAAAGGAGATATGTGCAACACATTTATGTAACAAAAGACTTTTTGTACGTAACAGGGGAAAATCCTCAAGAGTAATATAATTCTTATAATGCTGCCAATGTCAACAAATATGCAAGTTGCTTGATACTGAGTCACTGGCTACACAGAGTACCTTGGGCCCTACGTATCAGACCTTAGTTTACCCTATAAATAGGGTGACTGTGGGCGAGAAGGGAGCAGATCTGAAGACTCATTTGGGAGAGCCTTTTTAGGTTTACAATATACAAACAGGAACATCTCCATCTTTCTTCTGTTCCCTTTTCCTTTTGGACTTTTGCAGTCACTTATAAAACACTTTTTTTTTTTTTTAATCCTTCAGATCAAGACAGGAAATAATGCTCTATCTAATTCAGGAAGATGTAATGGTTTTGAAAATAGCATTTGTAGGTTTTATATTAATTCTTAATCCCCAGCTGGAGATGAAAAAAACATGCCTAAAGGACTGAAAAAGGATAATGATTTTTTGTATACATAAGTCATCATAGCCTAGATACTACTACATGGTAGTATCCATGATTAATTTTCCCCCTACCCACATTTAGGGAATGGGATTGTCCGAGATATTTATGGGGTAAAAATGTGCTAGCATTGACTTGTCAGTGATTTCTGTCATACGTTCTGAGCAACACAACCACAGGTTACATGCAAGCCAAAACATCACATTCAGTGGACTCTGTCACAGTTGAATCTACTATACTAGAGTCTGGAAAAACAAGAATCCCTACCCTTCCCTTCTAGTACTTCCACAATGATTTGGGTGATGGTCTACAATGCTACCAAATATAATTAACAATGTGTGGAGTCTTAGCTTGTAAAATAGGACACACAACAGAATTTAGGGATTTTGTGATAGCGTAGATTCTTGCGAGGACAGTGGCATGTTGGACTATTAGGATTTATTTAATCTCAGGGGTTCTTTGTGGACTGGGAAGGTATTTCCTTGACTCTGTCACTCTTCATGAAAAAGGAGGGTGTGCAGTCTCTTAGGACAGACTCTGAATACATCAAGCTTAATTCTCGTGTGCTGTAACCTATCTTTTTCTTGTCTTTTAAGTAGCATAAATGTAAATTTTTCAGTTAACACACACTAACTTTTCAGAAAAAGTAAACGTATTTGAAAGCAAAGTCAAATACTGGTTAACTTATAGCAATATCTGATTGATCAGCCTCACCTCTTTGCCTGGTAAGATCATGGAACGGATCCTCCTGGAAGCTACGTCAAGGCATATGGATGAGAGGGAGGTGATTAGAGACAGTCAACATGGCTTCACAAGGGCAAATCGTGCCTGACTAATCTGGTGGCCGCCTACAATGGAGTGACTGTGTTGGTGAATAAGGGAAGAGCAACTGATGTCATCTATCTTGACTTCTGCAAGGCCTCTGATGAAGTCCCACACAACATCCTTGTCGCTAAATTGGAGAGACATGGGCTTGATGGACGGACTATTCGATAGAAAAGGAATTGGCTAGACAGTCCCATATAAAGACTTGCTGTCAATGGCTCTATGTCCAAATGTAGATTAGTAACAAGAGGTGTCCCCTCAGGGGTCCGACCTGGGACCAGTACTGTTCAATATCTTTACTGATGACATAGACAGTGGGATTGAGTGCACTCTCAGTAAGTTTGCAGATGACACCAAGCTGAGTGGTGCAACTGATACACTTGAGGGAAGGGCTGCCATCAAGAGGGACCCTGACAGGCTGGAGAAGTGGGCCAATGAAAACCTCATGAAGTTCAACAAGACTAAGTGCAAGGTCCTGCATATGGGTCGGGGCAATCACCAGTCTCAGTACAGGCTGGCTGACAGATGGATTCAAAACAACCCCGCAGAGAAGGACTTGGGGATATTGGTAGATGAAAAATGAGATATAAGCCAGCAATGTGTGCTCGCAGCCCAGAAAGCCAGTTGTATCCTGGGCTGCATCCAAAGAAGTGGGGCCAGCAGGTTGAGGGAGGCACTTCTCCCCCTCTACTCTGCTCTTGTGAGACATCACCTGGAGTACTGCATCTGTGTCCAGTACAAGAAAAACATGGACCTGTTAGAGGAGGTCCAGGGGAGGGCCACAGAAATGATCAGAGGGCTGGAACATCTCTCCTGTGAAGACAGGCTGAGAGAGTTGGGGTTGTTCAGCCTAGACAAGAGAAGGCTCCGGGGAGAACTTATTGCAACATTCAGTACTTAAAAGGGGCCTATAAGTGAGAAATGGAGAGAGACTTTCTACCAGGGCCTGTAGTGACAGAACAAGGGGTAATAGTTTTAAACTAAAAGAGGGTAGATTTAGATTAAATATAAGGAAGAAATTCTGTACTATTAGGGTGGTGAGATACTGGAACAGGTTGCCCAGAGAAGTTGTGGATGCCCCATCCCTGGAAGTGTTCAAGGCCAGGCTGGATGGGGCTTTGAGTAACCTGATCTAGTGAAAGATGTCCCTGTCCACGGTGGGGGCGGGGGTGTGTGTGTGGAACAATTTGATCTTTAAAGGTTCCTTCCAAACCATTTTATGATTCTATAATTCTGAATTTTGATATATATATATTAAGGCCTCATGAAGAGAGCTGAGATCACAGAAGTATACAAGAAAATTACGAAACATTAGTAGCTAATTTCACAACCATACCCAACTGTCTTTTATGACCACAGTTCAAGGTATTGGCTTACTTCAAAGCTCTAAAAGCTTAACTTTAAACATCTAATGTCATAAGATGAGTAAAAGCAGATGTACATGTTCCTTCAAATCTATGCGCGTAAAAAGCCTTCCAGTCTCTGCAAATCACATGCTGGATTTACTTAAGTACACACCACTGCCTGACATTCAGTAACAAAAAATGCAGAACGCCATCCTTGTTTTCAGTTTATAGTCTGCATCCAGCCACTACTAATAGTATATCACACTGGACTTAATCTTTCCAAAGTACAATCTTCAGATTGAATAAACTTTAAAAAGAAAACATCAGAACTCAGCTGTCAAGATAGGCTCTTGTCTTTGTGCAGGTACATTAGGTGCAAAGGAAATTCAGCAGGGATTAGGAGCAAACAGTAGTTTATAAATTAGAGACATATCTTTGTATTTGTGTTTTTAAATCTAATGTGTTTTTCGCAGCTGAACAGTAAATCCAAGGGTAAAACCCAAAAGATTTTATTTTCAGTCAGGTTTTATGCCAGTAAAAAAGCACAGCTAAAACAAGGTCTATTCTTGGTTATGCTTATGAAACAAAGAAATTCTCTGCATATAAGTGTGTTTACATGTTTGTATGTATGTATGTTTGTGTATATACATGTGGCATATAAACACACTCTATACTACAACGTTTAAGTTGAAACAGAGAATTTCTAAGAAGCTGACTAGAAAAAAGTGAAATACAAAAAGCCTATTTTTGAAAGCCTATTTGGGGAAGCTGTTTTTCAGTAAAAATATGACTGCAAGACTTGCAAGAAAAGTGAAACTGACAAGCCTGGTATACCACACGTAAAAAAACCTGTAACCTTATTTACTCCACATTGTTATTTTGCTTCAAGCCTAACGTTCTAATTTTCCCAACAATCCTAATATTCAACAAAACTTTCCTATCAATGGGAAGACAATTTGGTTATGCATTCTCCTTATTCTCCCTTGCTATGTAGAAACGATTAGTATGAAAAAAATCAGTGCTTATAGTATTGTGGCTGTTTGATCATAAAGATACAACACTGGTGGTGGTAATTTTTAATATATGGCATACGTTAGTGACTAAGTAGTGACCATGAAATAATCTTATTTTTACCTCTTTTAGTAGCATCCTGAAGCCAAGAGAATGTGTATTGATGAAGATGACTAACAATTATTGTCTCTTTTTAGTTGAAAATTAGTCCTTTGTGTAGGAAAGGCATTGGTTTTATTTTTCATAACTGTTAAAATTTGCTATATTGTCTTCTTTTATTAACCTTACCAGAAATTGGCTTTTCCCAGGTATCACTGTATTCCAAAGGTTTTTCCACATCCACACCAACAACTTGTCTGTCAATATCCTCAGGTGTATATACATCATCTGTGAAACAAAGGAAATAAATGAAATAAGTATCATCTACAGTGCAGTATCAAGTCATGGAATGCTTCTATATCGCATATGTTCAAACTCTAGCTAACATTAAGTACAAAACTGGCATGTATTGCCCACCTATGTTTTTGCTGATAACTTAGTGATATCCGTTATCTTTCTATTCAAGCAAGTAGAAAGTGATCTGGGTCTAAAGAGTCTGCAATTTAATTTTAAACATTCCTTGACAAACAGTATATTTGGAAAGAGAGAATTAATAAGATCAAGAGATAACAGATGACTTAAACCAAGATTATATGTGGAAAGAAGAGTACAGAGAATGTTTTAGTTTTTCAGTATACAGAATAAAATGTCCATTGATTCTTGCAATGGGCAAAGTTGTCCTTCTCCCCAAAATAAGATCTTTGGTTATCCTCCATACTGAATGGCTAGAGCAATTAGGAACCAAACATATACCATATTTGGAGTACTGGAGGCAAAGTGTATATAAAATTCAGTTTGTATATAAAAGAAAGTCCTACTTAAAAGTTATATAAACACATTTTAAAAATACTGAAGTAAATGGCATTAAAAAGATCAACACAACTACTCCTGGTACAGAACAACTGTTTCACATGCTGATATTTATAAGACAGCCAGACTGTTAAATTAATATGCTTTCCCTATATGTATATTTATTTCATAAACACTCTATATATGGTAGAATGAGAAGATGCATTGAAATTTCATCATGTTTGTGAAAAAAATTAGTCTCTCATGACATAAGAAAAAAACCCTGAAAGTTAATGTATTTTTAAAAAAAATCTCAAAAATAAATTATTTATCAAATTCCAACCTTATTCCAACATGATCTAAACATTTCAACCAAAGATTTCATAAGTTTATAATCTGGTGCTCTTGCTTGTTTTGAGATTAAACTAGTATTTTAACAGCATGAAGCAGATAATTTTTCGATTCTTTTACTATTTGGCCATTCTTGCTAGGCATATCTTAGGAATCCACAGCCCCTAGTATGGACACGTTAAATGATTTACTTAAGATTAAAGTAATGAGACTTGTAGTAAACTGGGAACAGGACACAGGTCACCTGGTTCCTGTGACTAAAATTTCTAAACACATCATGTGGTTTTATATAACTGCAATTTGTCTTCAAGTAACTAAAGTGGTTAATTAGATCTTCATATATACAAAGTGCCAGAGTGCTAATCAATGTTTCACGTGAATGGTGTTCAGGGAAGAAGCGGCATGAGAAGACCAGCACCAGCTTTAAAAAGAAAAATAATCTTGTACACCACAGGTCATAATCAGAGTATATTTAGTTTCTTAGCTTCATCTCACAATAAACACATCAACAAAATGTAGTAGCACATTGACTAAATCACACTAAATCATCCAAATATCCATTACAAGTCTAATTCAGTTTTGCATTTTACAGTGTGTACAGAAAAGCCTACCTCTATCCTGCTCCTTACAATCTAATTTAGAATCACAGTCTTTTTTGAGTTATATCAGCTAGGAATGAACAAAATATTGTACACATTCTAGATGGAAGAAGTAATTTTTTTTTTTTTCCAGAAACTTGCACTGCTCTTCTGCCATTAGTAAAGGAGTAATGAAAAATAAGTCAAAGTTTCAGGGAAAAAGCTGATCAAACCACGACACTTCCCTGTTGACAAAAATCTCCTTTTCGAATGTTTCAATGCACTTTAAAGTTACATAAAAGTTTGTTTGTGTTTTCACACAAAGCACCTGTGCTATCAAACAGCTTGCTGTATTTATCATAGCATTCCCCTTATGCTAGCTAACGTAACTTGCTTATTATAAGCATTTCAACTTGCCACATTCATCCAAACTTTCAACAGAACTGAGAATAGATGTATTACTTGCATGTGTGTTTGTGTCTTCTTTTACTTCTATCTTTTTTCCTGGAAATATTCATGGGGTCTGGAACACCTTAAAACTAACCACTGCATCTTTAACAGCAGGAATACCATCAGAAGGGTGGATCATTTTAAGGGAAGAACTGGAAAAATTGCCCTTGATAAAACAAACTGAAATACCTTAATACTTGAGTTCCTCTAGAACTTGGCTATACACCCACAGTTTCAAAAGTAAAAAGAAAATAGAACACAAAGTTAATGGCCATTATAACGAAAACCAACTCACTCTCTCTTTCACAAGGGAAATGGAAATGTTGCTCAAAGTTTGTTTGCTGAAGGTTGTCTGGAAGCTTAATAGATCAGGAGCAGTTTTTAAATGGTTAGGATTAACTAAAAAAAATAACTGAGTAAGATAAGTTACATATACTAAGACAAATACGAAAAGCTATCTCAGTAAAATGAAATTCTAGAGAAAATGGCTAAAACATGCTAAAAAACTAAAAGGAATGTTGGTCATGAGGAGGCAATCCCTGCCGCCTCTTTCCCACAGTCGAGTTTACCACCTGGCACTACAGCTAGCCAGGAGACTGAAAAGCCTGCCAGGAAACCAGCCACAACCCCATGTGCTGCTGCTGGAAAAAACAAATTCCACTGCTTATCATCTGGGCCCTGCAGCTGCCAAGCACGCTCTGCATGGGGTGAAACATCTTTGCATTGATGGTAATGAGCACAATCAGGAAGAAGAACTGGAGTACACTCAACGGGAGTGCCAGCCCAGCAAGGAATTAAAAGATCGAAACTGGTCTTCAAACAATAGAGTATCCATGGCTCTTCAGTAGATCAGAAGTTAAGGATTCTGATAAGCTAACCACAGAAAATAACGTATCATTTTCATAACGGAAGAAATAAACTTTGCCACCACCAAAAATCATCTGGATATCTTAAAATGTTACCATTTTTCTAAGATATCGCCTCCTGAAAAAGACATTTTTTTGTCTTTGCTCAGCTGGTAAGATTTAGGGTTCCAGGTTAGTAGAGTTCTCTTTCCTAAGTCTCTTCTGCAGGCTTAGGAATTCTGTTTGCAATATGTAAAATTGTATATGTAAATATGTAAAAAGTGTTTAAAATAAGATTGCTTAAAACAATACTTTAGCAGTCACCTAAATCAGTGTTAAGCACAATAAACTTAATTCAACAATTTACATGTCTACTATTACGTTTATACTGCTGATTTACTTAGCCTGCATTCTTTTTTTTCTTCTTTTTAATCTACAAATATCTCTGCCAAGGTTACTTCTATATGGGAGAAGGGAAAAGCTTAATATACTGTTCAACATAATTGTGTATTCGTGCATAATTTCATAATGTGATTTCAAAAGCCACCTACTCCTGGAGACCTGTGTGCGTTTTGCCTATTTTGGTAATCTGACATTAGAAAGCGCACTTTCACAAGTGTTCTTCACTGCCAACACAAGTGAAGAACAAAACTTTCTGACCCACAGCTACTGCCATTGGTCATTTAATACTGTAACTGTCTGTGATGTCCTGGAATTCAATGGGCTCATTTCATTTACCAGAAGGACTATGAAAGGTCAAAGAGCACATACCTTCAATGAAGGCATCCACTCTGTATGTAATACAGAACAGCATGTCATGTTCTAAACAGGCTATTTTTAATTGAGTTTAAATATAGAACCACCTCTTCTGAGGTTTTGCCATTTCTAAAAACATGGTGGGCTCAAAATTATGTACAGGAATGAGTAGTTCAAATCATACTAAGGTCAACAACAGGTATTAAATTGCCAAAGATACTTTGGAAATCCTAGCACAGAGAAACATTACACAGACAAAAAAAGGAATGTGTAGAGTAGTGCTACATTAATCAGCTTATCCCCACCTAGCTAGCACAGAGCAATAGTATCAGACAGTAGAACTGTTAGTAGGGGGTGAACAGCCAAAAGTTTGCTTTGAATATGTGTATTATTTATTTATTTATATTATTTATTATTTTAAACTTGCATCACTGATGAAGAATGCCAAAATTCTGTATTTAATTAACCAATGGCTGTATTAAAAAAACCCCACAGTATTTGCATTGACATCATAAATTAATGCTTTATTAAATAAAAACGTACAGATTAATTATGAATTAGCACTGACAACATTACTTTGATTGGATGGAAAAATCAAGTATAATTATAAAAGGATAAATTATTCTTCCCCCAACCAAAGCAGTATTTCAAATAAATCTTTGTGGTTAGGGATGTATGTTATCTGTGTGAGTGTGTAAGGATGTGTAAATTGAAGTGACAGTTCTCACCCTCCTCTATCATCCATCAAATCGGAACTTTCTTAGTGCTGAAGTATTCAAGTCCGAATATTGCACAGTCCGAATTCTGCATAATCTGAATATCTGTAGGTCCGACATGAACACACCATGTGCATAGCTAGTAGCTAGCAAGATACCTGGCTTTAAGGCTTTCTTACCAAGCCTTCTGACTTGGACTTAAACAAGTGGGTAACTTTTTTCATAAAAGTGTTTTCCAGTAATTATTCTGGACCTATCATCCAGAAAACGTCTGTAAATAGTAGCCACATAATAATCTATCTGTAAGTTTACACTGACTGTCAATATCATTTCATAATGACACTCAGGAATTATGTAGCATGACCAGTAGCAGCAATTACATACAGTACAATAAGGAATTAACTTCTATAATCAAAGACAATGAAATATTTTGAAGGGCTCAAGATGATTTGAGGAAGTCGCATTCCTGTCTTTTACTGACAAGTTAAAAAACCCCCAAAACTGCAGCTCTACCTGTTGTTGGCACAATCCACTTTGGCAGTCCAGGTGCTTTTGTTCTAGCTGGTGCTAGCGTGGTTTTACTAAGAGCTGTGAGAGAGTTTAAGAATAAAAAAAAAAGAAGAGAAAAGAAAAATTTTCATGAGAAGAAAACCCAACAGACTTTCATGTGATACCAACAATTCCACATTAGAGAAGAAAAAGTAACATTTGCTGTGATGATACATACAGTTTTGGTTTCTTTTTTTTCTGATTTGGAAAGGCTTTACCTCTAGACTGATTAATTGAAAGAAAAATACCTTTTTCCCAGCAACACATAAAATTCCACTGAGAATAGGTGAAATTAATTAATTAATTAATCTATCTCCTCCCCATCCCAAATTGAATAAACAATTATTACCAGGTCTGGTCTGTGATTTATCAGATGGCTTTGGTCTTGCAGAAGTGAGACGTGTTTTATGAGGTGCTAAAAGAAATAAGGTTCAGTTTAAATGCTATGTGTAAAAGGAACACCAATAGTGCAGTGTAATTTGCCAGAAAAAAGGTCCATGCACCAATGCGATACAGCAAAATGGACATAGGAGAATTCTATGAGTTCCAATCCAAAATGCACGCTGAAAATGCTAGTTTCTTTAGTGGTCAGATGACTCCATCATGCAGTCTGACCAGTTACATTCATGTTTAGGTTTAGGAAAAGATATAAAATATTTACAGCCAGTTACCCAACTGTATATGGATACAGAGTTAGCTCTGCAAGGTATCCATGGCCTTAAGACATTTAATTAGGTTCTGTAAAAAACAAACAAACAAAAAACCTCAAAATAAAACACCAAACTGAACCCCCTCCCAATCAAATATTCAGATAAAAACATGAAACATTAAAATATTGCTGAGAAAACAACTGGAAACTTTCAATGCAAACACTGTGTAGGGCTGCTGAAGCATAGTTTCATCATCAAGGTTAAAATCAGAAGCCTTCAACCTTTTCTTATTGTTGCCTTTCACTTGCCAAATAATTTTGATATTTTAGTCGTTACAGAATCTGTGTGAATCACACCGAGAGTTGAAAGCACAAGCAGTAGTCACTGTCATCTTGTGCCAAACTATCAACTTCTATAACTCAATTTTTTAAATAAATAGAGCTAGCCATTTGATATTCAAATAACCATTCTATCCACAACACTTAATCCAGCCTCTCTGAAGAGTCAGAGAAAATACTTATACAGGAAAGAACATATTACTCATTTTTGACATTTACATTTGGGAAAAGTTTTACAGATTTAGATTTAGTATTTTATAAAGAAAAAGGTGGAAGTCAGTTACATCTCTGTTTGCAACACTATACATCTGAGGATCCAATACACAGCACTAATACTATTTAAAAGCTTCGTATCATCTTTGAGGCCATACTGATTAAACCTTGATTTCAGAGCAATGAACAAAAAACATCTGATAAGAGGAAAATAAATTTTCAGGTTATATATCTGAAATAGTTTTAAAGGTAATAATGAACAGACCATTAAATAGCACTGATTTTACTGAAGATCTACAGACTCTCAACACAACAACTTAAGAAAATCCTAAAAATTACCTGTACTGAACCGTGGAGTTTCAGTTGCTAGAGCAGTTTTGGGCTTGGGTGAAATCTGGTACGTTTCATTGGGAACTGAAAGTGGAGATATTATTGCTTATCAAATGCAAATGACTTTCCTTTTAAACATAAGACACCACAGGTGCAAGGGAAATTCAAACTGTCTTTGTGCAGACTATAAACAAAAAGAGTCAGTGCTAGAAACCTGGCTGAAAATCATGCTTTTATACAGACAAAAGACTTTTCAAGACTGGGAAGATATATATATCTCATTAATAAGTCAAACAAAAGAAGAAAAGATGATCAGGTAATGCCTTTTTATATGACTCCTCAGCCTTCTACTTGAAGTACCCATTTCTACAAAGAATTACATGAAAGAAAAAATGGCTGGAAAATTAAAACCAGCAACATTTTGTACATGCACTGGAATGTGACTAACAAATGAATACGACAAAGATATACTAAGGTATTTCTGTTGATTAAAGAGCAAGTTTAGCCATATAGCAAAAGCAGAGAAAGTTTTATGAAAAATAAATTGACATAATATTCTCATTACCCAAAGTCATTTTGGACCCATCAACAACATGAACTGTTATAAGGTTAATTGATCCCAGGTGTGTTGCCCTTGGAGCTACAAGAAATAAAACATTGTTCTGTGAGAAGTGAAATTAAAGAAGTTGGATTTCATTAAGGATCTGTGTCCTTTGTTTCCTAAAAAACTATCTACACATCTGCTAAGACAATTTCAACAGACATGAGACAGACACGTGTTTGACTAGTCTGGATGTATTTTCATGCTGACAGCCAGACAGTGCAACTATTCTGCTGGGCCCCCACCAACTTCAGAACAAACGCCCTAAAGATGGAGTTCTGACAGCCTTTGGTCTTTCTCACACTGGGTATGCTAATTTGTACTGCCCTAAAAAATTTCTAAAAGCTTGTAGTAACGTATTTATCTTTCAGACATTCTTCCCTCACTCAAATTTGACTGAGTTTAGTGGAAGATACCTAAGTTACTGGATGAAAAGGAGAGACTGGCAGGCAGAGGCACACACTACATGTCTCTCTGTCCTTCAGGAAGAAGGTTAAAATATGGAAGCTGGAAAGTGATCTACTAGCATAAAGGGCAGTGGCTAAATAGTGCCATTTGTTTTTAACAGCATTCCTAACAGTAGTTTGTTTTGTATATACGCCATTATAATGATTTAAACTTTAAAAGGAAAAGAATAAACCTATAAATTCTATGTTCTAAAATTCTTCGGCTAAAAATAACTTTGTAGTGGTACCAAAACATGGCACTTGTTAACTATGACACGACTGGAAATAGCTCTTATTCAACTAAGACTTCGAATCTAACTTGGTTACTTAACAGAAAGCCTTTCAAAATAAGGCCTTTAGAAAATAAATCTTTTTCCTGGACTGTTCAGTTTGATTTTCATAGTAACATATATGTACAGGTCTTGAATGAATAGGGTCTCTGCTTACATTCTTTTTGGCTATATATAAAGGGCTAGAAGTCCAAGGGAAAAAAACCAGGGGAAATGATAAAACTATTCATTAACCTATTTGCCTAAAACTAAAATATTATCAGTTTGGATGTTAGATCAGAAAGTAAGAAAGATTAGGAGCTGCTCTTTCTTATAGTCACGTTGTCACTCCTCCCCTAACAAATTTTTTTTCTCCTGTAACCTTCCTACCTAGTAATTTTTATGGAAATAGTTCATATCCTTCATTATAACTATGCATCCTTAAATCTGCTGTAGTTACTGCAGAAATCACTGACAGGAAGAAGGTACGTATACTCTTAGCATCTAACTATCTTGGACCGAGATTCTGTAACCTGAGTTTCGGAAGTACTTGAGAAATTGAAGCAAATGTATTTAGGGGAATAAAATCCCCCAAAGGAAAAGAATTTAGTGAAGCTAGCTACAGCAGTATATTTTTATTAAAATTAATCAAATTCCTTACATTTTTAATGGCTACTACCCACCAGTTCAACAAATGAAAGTTAAAAAACTCAACCGTTTTAACTTCCACTCTCCATGGAAATTGATGCAATTCTTGGGCATTCTCTTTGATATAATTTATTAACATACTCTGAGCTGAACAACGATACTAATTTCTGTCTACATATCATGCATGGCACATGACTGCAGTACTGAATGACAGCAGAAAGGGTAACTAAGGCAGTGCCACAATAACACTTTTAAAGTTACAATCTTTAAATTACCAGGTTTAGTCTGTGGTACTTCTGGCCTGACAGATGTTTTGGGTTTGGAAGGAATGAGCAGTGTTTCTTTTGGAGCTGAAAGAAAAGGAAAAAGATTATTATTGTATTCTTCAGGAGCCATGATCCAATGCCATATTTAGCCCACAGAAAATGCATGCCTCAAATGCCTGAAAAAAAGACAATAACAATTCCATGGCTTTCTGGAACCTGGAACAAAATGACTATCCAAAACACAGAAAAGTCCTAGCACTGTGCTGTAGGATAAGTTGAGTTAGTGGCTAAAATTCTTGATCTAAAAGAAAAATTAGACCACTGAATTTGGTTGGAGATCTGACAAATACAGGCTTCTGACCAGACATGAGCTGTAGGCTATTTCTGCTTTACTTCCAGGATAGAACTGAGACTCATCTGTATTAAGAAACATGCATGTGTGTAAGCAGAATGAAGGATAGTGGAATGAGGTCACACAAAATACCACACCAGAGCATGTTCTCTAGAAATTTCTCCATTGAAGCATTAAAAATACCTGCATCTTAACTTTAAGGAAACTTATTTACCCATTGTTGCCCTTGAATGCTCAGTGGTAGTAGAAGATTTTGTAATAATTGGTTGTGCAGTTGTCTGATGTATTGCTGTTAAGGAGAAAATGTGAAGAATCTTAGAATATTAAACTGTGATGGAAACAAAGTAGCATTTGCACTACTTCTAAAATTTTCAATATGCCCTGAAATAAAGAGTAGCAGAATATCTTAAAAATCAACTGCTGACAGATATCGTCATCTTTCTATTAACTTCTCCTATACATTTCTTCTATAACAAAAATGGAAAGAGACACAGTTCCCCGTAACTATTTTTAAGACTACTTTTGTTTCACTATAGCACACAATGTCAGTTGCTAACTGTACAAGCACATTGCAAAGGAGTTCTGCTCCATTTTATGGATTAAATGCTCACAGAGAAGCATTCTGATTACCAGGAAGTAACCAGAGAGAACTCAGTCTATCTAGCCACTGCAATTTGTCAACACCCACATTACTACATTTTAGTCATCATTTGCCATATGTAATAGAAAGGAGGAAAAACATTTTTGATGCTATACTACAAATCCCACTATTATTTTCAGTGTAGCTTTGGCATATTTTGGATTGATGGACTTAAATGTAATGCATTTGTTTCAGCACAAAACCAGCTATCAATAATTCCTTTAAAAAGCACAAAACCCGAGGCTAAGGGAAAGAATGATTAAACACGAACACACAAAATTGAAAGAATGACACCATTACCAGGTTTGGTGTGTGGCACTCTTGGTTTTTCAGATGTTTTTGGTTTGGTATGAGTGAACTGTTTTTCAGTTGGAGCTGAAATAAAAACAAACAGCACCCGGAACAATAATTGAAAAAACACACTGCTTTTATAACATGCACAAGGAACATAAGTACGATCTGATCTGTAATAAGGCAAATTATGTAAAGGTAAAGCTGAAAATCAATCAGTTGGAATTCCTGCAAAGAAAGGAAAGCAAATGAAATGGCTGCTGACACAAACAGACTTCCTCAAAATTATATACAAATTTGTAGCTTTGGATGAAGCAGTGAAGAATATAGTCACAAACAGCATACAGTAAAGTAATGGGACAAAAATAGACACTAGTAGCCTACATCTTCCACGTCTGCCATACCTAAGTATCTAAGGACAGGATCTATTTTTCAGTGGACCTTTCATATCAGACTTGATTTATAAATTAACGTCTTTGTTCTTATGTGGGAAATATTAAATCTTGTTACCCTCATACTGTTCAGTTAAAAATCCTTGCCATGTAGGAATCATTTACTGGAAAAGGTTATCTTAGCACTTGCTAGTCTGTGATGCACACCAATGTGAGAGGTCCTCAAAATATCTGCCTTAGTCTGTGCAGTCTTAATCCCCCTTGCTCTGAAGAACCATTTTCTGCATATGAATATTGCATCAGGTAGCCCCAGATGTGTACAACAGGGCACATAAACTTCATAAAGCTGTATAAAGAGATATCAAATGAACACTAACCTAGGTATCAATGCATATAGGGAATATATATTAAAATAGAAACATGATGAAAAGCATTTTTTTATTTCCTATTCCTCAAAAAGAAAAAACATAGTTTGAAGATTATTAAATGGCTATTATTACTTCATTAATGATACCATTTCATTCTCAGAAAATCATGGTCAATGTCTGTCTCTGAAACTGGGGACCAACATAGTTGGGAACATAGAACTGATTATTAACAAAGATTCCTCAAGAAATACTCCTGCTGCCCAATACTGCTTGGATTCATTGACCCTTATTTGGTCCACATGTGCCATTCAAATTAAGAGGAAAGAATTCTCAGCTAATATTCCATACATTTAAGCAAGTTTTCCCAACATGGATGACTAGAAGTTAGCAGAGAAGATGGCTTTAAGAACTAGTATTTGATTTGGAGGGACACATAGCTGGTTTGTTTTGGTATATGTTATGCTATAATTGATACCTTATCACTTTCTTGCAATTTTCTTCTGTAAGATTATATGAGGAGTGAAGTAGAAGAGTATTTTAGGGTGACAGTAGCCATACCTCGGATGTAGAAATTACAGGAATCACTACCTGCTCTTTAAATAAAGTCCCCTTTTGCTGGAAAATATATAACATCTGAAGGAATTACATCATCCTGACTGGAAAGGCTAGAAGATGAGGAAAAGAACCTTCAAAAGTAAATGAGCTCATGCATTATTACCCTTATCAAGACCAAAGGGCAAGCAAATATCTAGAAGCAGAGCAAAACTTCATTGTTAGTTTTTAATATCATGTAATCAGCTCTCTCTAAGAATATCTTCTCTAACAAGAATGGAAAATAGAGTAATTATTTATGAAATACACATGATTACCCAATGTTGCCTTTATTCTTTCAGGAATATGAGGAATCATAGTAGTATCTGGTTCATGGAAGGTTGGAATGATTTCTGTTGGAAAAAATGTCGATAAATGCTCAGAATAATGAAGAGACTCTCCCCTTCCCTCCTGCCCCCTTAAAAAAACCCCTTAAGCACTATACTATATACACCAGGAGAGGGATGTTTTAAAACAGCAATGGGCATTTACCCTCAGAGATCTATGGTTACAGAGAGTTCAAATTTTTGTTTGTTTTTAACATCTAGATACTTAAAAACAACAATAACAACCCTTCAGTGAAATCACTGATTATCTTATACAGGTCAATCAGATTTATGACGGGGAGTCTCCTCATCGAAATACAACTGAAGGGAACCCTCAGTCTAATCTGGATGAAAATATGTATATAAAGGAAAAGCACTGCAACAGCTTTAAGAGGCTTCTCTCATAAGAACTTCAAAAACATGGTGCAAACAACTGAAGTGTGTTGCTCAAATACAAGCTGTGAATAACTTTTTATCATTGATTTAAACATACAGGTCACTACTATTTCTTCTTCTGGTAATATCCACATAATATAAAAAAAAAAAAATCTTGAACTGTTGTAGTTGCCATCAGTAGTATGACTTAACTGCAGCATTGTAGAGGTTTCTTAAGCTGGAATGATACCCAGGTAACAGCAAATGTACTGTTGACAACTCCCCCCACTGCCCACCCTGAAATCAGTTGCTCAATTATCAACCGCAGCTTGACAAAAGACCAGATAATTTACCAGGCTTGCTGTGTGGAGCATCTGGGATGGGAGCTGCTTTAGGTTTAAAGGGAGTATGTTGTGGTTCTTTAGGAGCTGAAAGAAAAGACTCGTTTTAAGGGTTTATACTCTTCAGAAATTAGACAGGTTTATTGCACAGGCACGGCATGCCTCGTGCTTGCAAAGAAAAACAAGATCTTTACATGAGAGACTGAAAAACTGAGTGTCAGATACATACAGGAATTTAAAGAGAAAAGAAAATTATGAATTAAAACATAGGTGGAATATCGATCAAGTAAGCAAAATCTGGAGTCAAGCAACAGAAACTGAAAAAACACAGACAACTATAGTGGAGATGTTTCCATCTGTCTTTCAGAGCTCATAACTGCAATACCCATGGCATGCTTGTCTCCTAGAAGTGTCAAAGGAATTACAATGTGTGTGAAAGTGAAAGAAATTTTCTGTGAAGACAACAAAATGGCTAGGAATCTTTCAATACCTGGAACAGAGCAGAATTAAGTTCAAGAAGTAGAAAAGAAAACAAATCTAAACCACAAACAGATGACATGAAAAACAGACTAATGATATGTAATCTTTGGTCCAAGGAGCAGCAGGGAAAAAATAATAATGACCAGCCCAAGGTAACATCTTTACCTGTTGCTGTATTTGGTTGTTCAACTGTAAATGTAGTAGGTGCCAAAACTTCATAAAAACAAGAACGTACACAGAATTAGTGATAAGTGCAAGCAAAAGGGTAAAAATACTCCCTTTTACATGATTGATTTTTTTTTTCAAATTGGAACACATACTTAAATTTGTTCTTTTTTTTTCTTTTTTTTTAAATTATTTGTTGGTGGAATTAATGAATAAACAGTCACCTAAAAGGAAGGTTTAACTGATGTTTTCAGAACCACCAGGAGTTACAGAGGTTTGGCAGTTCACTAGTATGTAAATCTCTATTAAGGATATTTTTAAGGGTCAAATTGCATTATGAGGGCACACAAACATGAGTGGTTTGAGTTACAGATATTTAGAGTCATACACAAAGGCCCTCAAATATGTTTTTTTCTACGTATCTTTTGATAGGCACAGAAGAGATGCAATTTCTTCCAAGAACATTCTGTTAGTATGTTGTCTACCCTGCTATGCAGATTATTCATCGTGACAGCTGTCATGTGGCTGAAAAGCATATACAACTCGTCAAAACTCAGCCATTAAAAATACAAATCAGCTCTATCTTCCTTTAAACATGTATTTAATGATCATTAGAAAATATATTTGTAATAGGAAGAGATGTTAATCAACACTTGATTCATTGAGGAAAGACAACTCAAAAGAAACCCCAAATATTCAAGCACAACAAAACAATAATGTATTTACCAGGTTTTGTGTGTGGTCCATCTGGACTTGGTGATGCTCTGGGCTTGGAAGAGACTCGTCGACTTTCTTTTGGGCCTGTGAAGATGAGCAAAGTTTTGAACATGTTATTGAGAATGACGATTCAACATAAGTCTTTTGATTTTCCTGACAGGAGATTCATTTTCTGCAAAGAAATTTTTTAGGAAGTATTTCTTCCATTTGAAAATAATCACAGAGATCTCCTGTCAATGCAATTAATATTATGTTAGTGCAGAGACTAAAGACAAAGTGACTGTTACAGTGCAGTGTTGGATTAACTCTCCACTCCTCTTAGCTCTGTCAAACAGAGCTTTCTACAGAGTAAACTGCTGTAGTCCTAAGAGTTCCCCTAGTTGCGCTTCTCAAGTGTTTCATATTCCAAAAATCTGCTGCTCATTTAAATCAACTTTGCATTAAAAAAAAATCTCCAGTAAAGCAAAGCAGAACAAACATGGAAATTTATCACTAATTTTCAAATGGACAGAACTATTTCCAAAGTTTTGGGAACAGGAAATTACTGTAATTTTACACTTGTAAATGAGTAATTAGAAAATACAAATACCTCTGTCACATTCTATAGAAATTAAGACACAAATTTTCCTGTGTGTAAGGGCTCAAGATGAGTGTTAACCCCCACATCCCTACCATTACACAAGTTATTGACATGTATAAATATCTAGCTGATTATCTTGTTCTATGACAGCTATATCGCAAAATTTGGTTACGACAGTAAAACACAGCCTATTCAATAAGTATCTGTGTATCTTCAGAGAACTCATCCATTTTGTCACTTTTCAAACTGATAAAACTTTCATGCACTAAAGGGCAAAATTTCGATAAGCTTACTTGCTCTAGTTGGAGGAACACGTGGACTGGGTGATGTTTTAGGTTTGGAAGGCCCATGACGTGTATCCTTAGGAGCTGAAAGAAAGAAACTGGGTTACACCATCCTAAAATTTTCTGAGGTATCAATGTCCACTACCACCCATAACAGTCAACAAAAACAGAGCAAAGATTTGAACCAAAGATATTCTACGGAAGTGATGCAAAAGAGAAGGGTTTTTTGGAACAAAATCAGGCTATAGAGAAAAGAAATAATCTTCTGTGACATACCATCAACTACACATGTGACAGAATTACTGGTTCTATTTAAGAAGAGGACTTAAAATAATAAAAGAAGAAGAAAATGAAATAAGTAGCTTCAAATACAAAGACATCACTGCTCTGTAATGGCGGTTGTACTGGAATGATTCGCAGTGCCAGATTTAAATGATAAAAATGCCTTAGTCACATGGATCTGCCTCAAGGAATCATATGACTCAAAGATCACTGATGTTATTCTGACAGTGGAATTGAGGTTTGAGTGAAACAGAATTATTTTTCAGACCTCTATGAAGGACTGAATTTCAGTTAGTAAAACTGGAGGGGAAGGGAAGCAGAGAAAGAAAACTTGTGGCATGCAGCTCTGCTCACCCAAACCATATGACTAACTAGAACAGTGCCACCTCTACAGTATGACTGAGAACACGTAAGTTAGGATCCTGTTCTGATCTGCCCCCTGCCTCTTCTCATTAAATATTGAAGGAAATTGCCCTATGTTATGTGCATAACAACTTGAAAGGCACAAGGATCCTCCTCAATTATTTTGTAGAAAATAAGAAAAGAGACAGAGAATCTTGACTATTAAATTATTAAGGCACGTACAAAGAAAGGTGACAAATTTTTGCAGGTCTACTCTTAATGATTTGTGTTGAAGAGGAAAGACAACATGACTATTCAAGTAAGAAAGTATAATTACCTACTGTTGACTTTGGTTTCTCAGTTCTAAACGTAATTGGTTCCAGAACTGCATTAGCGTGATAAAAAACAAAAACAAGTATTACCAAGAACAATCAAAACATACAATCACTACCTCCACAATGATCATATCACCCTTGCTACAGCCAATGACAGATGGTCACTCCTCCTTGAAACTCAATACATGTCAGAGTATTACGCCACTCAGAATTGCCTCCAGTTCAAGGCAATAGCTCTAATACAGAACAGAGCCCAAATATAAATCTGAAGCTTTTGTAATAAGCCACAGAGGAATTGTGGATGGCTTTTCAGCTTCAACTTTATACACTTTCCTGACTTATTTCAAAGTTTTGTTTCAAACAACAGGCGTAGACTTAGTGGGGGAAAAAGGAACGCCAGTTGTCACCTTTCTGCTCATTTCTCCAGCAGCACCATCTAATACTGCATATACCTTGGATACCCATGCTGGGTCTGGCTGGGATGGAGTTTATTTTCTTCATGGCAGCCCCTGTGGTACTCTGTTTTAGATGCGCAATCAAAACAGTGTTGATAACACAGCAATGTTTTAGCTATTGCTGAACAGTTCTTGTTACAGCATCAAGGACTTCTTTATTTTTCTCTCTGCTCCCAAGCAAGTAGGCTGGGGGTGGGCAAGATGCTAGTAGGGGACACAGTCAGAACAGCTGAACCAAATTGACCAAAGGGATATTCCACCTCATATAATGTCATGCTTAGCAACAAAACTGGGGAGCAGTCTTCCCAAAGGACTCATTGCTCCTAGACTGGCATTGGTCTGCTAGTGGGATGTGGTGAGTAGTTGCCTTTGTATCACTTGTTTTTTTCCCCTCTTTTTATCCTTTACTTGTTAAACTGTCTTTATCTTGAACTATGATTTTTTTTCTCTTGCTCTTCTGACTCTCTACCTCAACCCACTGCAGGGTGGAATGAGCAAGTGGCTAGTGGGTGCTTAGTTGCTGGCTGGGGTCAACCCACCACAGTACCTCATGCAATTGCTAGCATAAGTTGTGTAACTTTCTTCCTCCATCCTTAATTAGCCCAGGGTTGTATATTGCTCTATATTAAGCTGTGTAAACAACATTATAGAAAGTAGTACACATTCTTAAACGTCTGAACAACGTAAGGGCTGTGCAAAAGTGAACTGAAAAGCATAAATGAATTATTATGCCCGGGAAAGAAAAAACAAGTACACAATTTGAGAAATACAGAAAAAAACCCCTTCCTCTTTGCAATGACACCCCTCCTTTTCACCTTTACCTTCCCAAAACCCAAGCAAATTCACACAGAAAAGACCTATTTTCATGGACAACTGCACAGAAAATACCCACTGTTGCAGTGACTTAAAATGTAAAAAAGAATTGAAGATAGAGATTTTAAGCTTACCAGGTTGCTTATAAATTCCACATGTCGTGACATGTGATACCGGATTTTATCCTTCAAGGAATGCTCCAACATACACGCCCAAGGGATACACAAAAATCTGAAGCTCCACTGACCACAGTATTCATAAGACACACATATCAGTATAAGATAAAGAAACAATTACTTACCAGGTTTGGTTTGTGGCACTTCTGAGCTTGGTGATGTTCTAGGTTTGGAGGGAACACGCTGTGTTTCTTTTGGAACTGAAATAAAAAAAAAAATGCAACTATTAAAATCTTTCAAGAATTGAGACTGATAGAAGGCATAATATTAAAAAAGAACACATGCCTTGGGGCCCCTCTGGAAACACAAAAAGCTTGTATGAGTAATGGAGAAGTATGAATGTCCGGTAAACAAAGAAATAGTGCTGATGGAGAACCTCTGTAACAGGAGAACATAAAGCAAGGCCAGTATGGATAGACTAGTATAAAAGATGAAGGAGCACATGACGGAAACTGAGTATAGAGAAATGTAGTCAAAGGTAGATTGTGGTGCTTCCATCCACGTTACACCTTTGTGTGAGAAAAAACAAACAAAATGATTATGAATTGTTAGTGTAAAATCACAAAAAAAACTTACAGAAGGACTAAATTTAATAGTGAAAAATTATGACAGTGAAGTACAATGAAGATGTACTTGTGATGCTCGATGTATACTGAGAAAAAAGCTAAATATGATGGTCCCTGTAGGTAAAACTGTTACCTATTGTTGGTTTTAGTTGATCAGTTCTAAGTGTTGTAGATTCCAGGGCTATATCAGAAACAAAACATAAAAGCTATTATGAAAATTGAAGAGAATAACTCCACTTACAATTAGTATTACTTGTCTAGTAACTGCATTTTGAATTATATACTATGTATACTGCCTCAAACAAAAACTGTTATCTTAAATGAAGTCTCTGAGAAAGCAGTGTAAGCTGAAACATAACGTGAGTTTAGTTCTCCCATGGGCTTCAATAAGACACCCAAATATGTACCACTCCCTTATTCAGAAAATGGCTTTTTAGGGACACAAATCTCTTCCCTTTGTGGTGTATTTAAAATGCAGTTTATATATACAATTGGAATCAGAAACCACTTGCTTGTTTTCTGGATGCTATATTATTAAAGAGCGTTACGGTGTATTGCATCGCATGATCACATACTTCAGCTCTAAACTGGTATGGATCTAAAATAAAACTGTTTAAGGGGCATGTGAAGTTGATGCTATTTTCCTGCATTTCTCACATTAGAAACAAAGGCACAATAGAATTGGTATCCCTTTCTGTGTCAATTCTTCTATATGGGTGACAATAAAAAAAAAATTTCTCTGGATCTTTTAAGACAATCACAAGATAAGTGGATGATGCTGTAAAAAAAGTTCTGTATATTACAGATTCTTGAAGAAGCAGTAACTTTTTTTTTTTTTAAACACAGAACAGTACAAACCTGTAACATTTGTGTGACAAAACCATTTTTTGAGAAGGTCAGATGACCATAATAATGAAAAATGGCTACAGAAGTAAAAACTGAGTTTATGAGAAGCTGCATTTTAAGTTGTAGTTTGGAAACAATGTTTTACAATCAGCCGCGATGGTTAAAAAATTATGAGAGAATAAGGATTTTGACTATTTTCTACATGAGAAAATCATATTTAATAGAAAACATCAACTTTCAAAAATATTGCTCCATGTCTACAATTTAAACATCTTCAGTAAAGTGATTATCATGAAATTTTTCACATTTTCCAAAAGATAACATATGTTGATATTTGATACTCTTGTAATTTTCTGTTGAAATTACCAACCGGATAGCAGAGGGCAGAGAGTAATTTTTTCTGCCTACCACTGAATTCAACTGCACTCACGTTTAATGACATAGTACAAAAATCCAATATTTTGGAATACAGCATAAATGATCACTAATGCTAATAAATATTAATATTTATAAACAAATAGTAACTAAGCACTGGGCAATTTACTTGTTCATGCAGAAAATAATAATGTCACAAAGTTAAATAATTGTGACTTAAAAGGGAAACACATTTATTCTAACAATGCAAAGCAAGGCGGGAAAGAATTGCACCGCCTAAGTGGCCATAATATATACTTTAATTGCTAGGTATTTGCTTTAGTTACCACTGTAATCTGAGTTTAACATCAATATTCTCATCCTGCTGCCATGAAGTAGCAGAGATTTTTTCTTTTGCATGATGAAAAATACCTAGCAAATGTTACTACTCCTGAAAGCTGCAAATAACTCACTGAACACACAGCAGAACAGAACCGCATTATGTTTTAACTGGCTCAGGTAACTGAACAGCCGCTCAGAAATACATTTCAATCCAATATAAACTGTATTAGAAATAATCACACAAAGCAGTTTACCATCTTTGGCCTGTGGGATATGAGGTTTGGGTGAAGTTTTAGGTTTAGAAGGAATACGTTGAGTCTCCTTTGGAGCTGGAAGAGAAAATGTGGGTAATAAATTGGTTAAATTGCACAGCAATTAGTGTCTGATATCAAGTTGAACACACAAACACAGAAACCTCACACCTGCAACAGAGAAAAAAAGTGTCTTTATAGGAAGTAGGAAAGAAAGCCAGGTAATACTCTCCATGTGTTTACAACAATCTAAGCAAGAGAGTGGAATTTTAGTCATTTTTGAAGCTCAGGTTTTATGTTTTTAAACAAAAAGCTGGGACAAGCACAGACAAGCATAGTTATGAGAAAGGTGATTCAGAGCTGCCAGCATCGTCTTCTTAAAAAAAAGGAGACATTCCAACTGTGAAGAGAGCAATATGCCCAACTGTCACGAATGCCAAGCAAGAGAATTACCTAGAAGAAAAATGAAGTTTAATGAAACAATCCTAAAGCATAAGGTGATTAATTTCAGTGATGCTTTCTGTGACGAAAAAAAGAAATACGACATCTTGCCATGGAAATATCATTACCTATCGTTGACCTTGGTGGTTCAATTCTAAGTGTAATAGGTTCCAAGACTGCAACAGAAACAGTGTGACAAGGTAAGTATGGAACGTACTTCAAACAACTTAAAATTACTCCACTGGTAAGTAGAAAAGCAGGTGCTAATACTACTCCACAGTAATGCGGATGTTCAAAGTAACTTTTACTTTTTAAAACCATGGACAATTAAACTTCCTAATAATACAGGTTTAATAAGAAAAATATAATTGTACAAACTTGATCGCAATGGAAGCAAAAATATGTTAATAGAGATCAGTAAATCCTAGAACAAACAAGGGAAGGGATCACACAGCTTAACTCGGAGACAGTAAGGGACTTTTGATACACAAAAATCTCAGGTATCCCCAAACTGAAGTCTGCTACTACTTGAAAGTGGCATGCTGACCATGACAAAACAGTTGAACTTTTCCTCTGAGGTGAGCAGTTAAGCAGAGGACTAAAAGGCTGCTACTGGTACAGCTATACAATTATCTGAAAAAACTTACTTTGATAAAGCCTCTTAGTTTTTCTCATTATGTCCTATTATAATTTGGATCACAAAACCAATACATCATCATCTTTTCCTCCTCACAAACTAATCCAAAATTGGGAAAAAAAGAAGTAAAAAAAAAAAGTTATAATCCTGAATTATGAAATGGCAGAATCTATAAAAATTTCCCAGCAGTACAGAAAATATATTAAAATAATATAAATTGATAAATTCTCCCCTCTCAAGGCAGTAACAACTAAAGTAACATACAAGACACAGACATACACACCTGAAGATAGGAACTTTTCTATAGCCTATACTCACTTATTTCCCAAACTCTCCGATACATCTACCTACTTTAAAAATGGGATTTACAATAAATAAAACTATAAAACTTTGTTTGCAATTGATGCTTTTGATACTTGAGTATTTCTTACAATTCTATACACATTATAATATAGCCTAGTATTAATATTGCTGCAAATGAGAAAAAAGCCAAAACAACCAGCTTTAACTTCTTTCTGTTGACAATGGCCAGATACTGTATAGAAAATGTAAACTGGTTACTAATCTTTCTAATGTGCTCACTATATATCCCTGGTTTGCAATGACTTTGCCATTATTCAAGCTCATCAATTACCTTCAGAATTCAAAATCAAAATCTTTTTCTATGAAACACTCATTTCTATTTTCAGGTTGCCTTTGAAAAACCAGTGAGTTCTTAAAAACAAAAACCCCTTCAGATATTCAGAATAAAATTAAATTCATCGTTAGGTCTGCATATTGTTTTCTGAAGTAATTTGGTTTATCTTTGTATAAATTGTATCCCAAAATCATGAACGACTTCCTTCTCCCCTCCTCTAGGAAAAAAAAAGTGGAAGTTTTTCACTTTTTTGCTTTCTGCACTAATAGCAAGCCTCAAAGTACACAATTTCAAAAGAAGTGCCCAATCAGATTTAGCTTGAGGTGTTTTGGTCTTAGCAGATGACTTGGGCTTCAAATATGTGGATTGTGATTTTGGATACTGGAAAAAACTTGGTTTGTAAAAACCAGTATTTAAGCTGAAAGTAAATGATGTCCCAAAGAAGAATCACATTCACATTCAGCAATGAAGAAATGAAGTCCGGGAAATGACCTTCAGTCCGTATCAGTGAATAAGCACAGAAAAAAATGGTGCTATGGGTTTAATGCATGAAATATTATTGGATATGGGCAAAACAAGCAGACAGAGCCTTTGAAGAAAGAGATAGTCAAAGAGCTGGATGTCCTTCTTCAGGAAAATTAGCTTCTAAGACTTTAGCCAAAAGCCAAAGAAAAGAGACCTAAGAAACGATGTTAAGAAAACATTGTTATCCAATCCTCATTAGAAGAGTTTTGAGAGTACTTTATGAAGTAGACTTCAGTTGGAAACAGTGAATCTATGTGATTTGTTGCTAATTAACCAAAACAAATTGATTCTATTTAATCAAATCATTTAAGCACAGACTTAAAGCTATTCTCATCCAATAAGGTATTATATATGTAGTTGGCTTCATCCAGGTTTTAAAGAGCAAAGCTATACCTCTGAAAACATCTTAAAGTGCTTCCCAGAGTACAATCTGCAGCGTAAATGTGAACAGTGACTCAAATCTTCCTTTGAATTAGATACAACATTTCAAGGCTCACTGCAAAGGACACCTTTGTTCTTAGTCTACATTAAAAACATACCGATTAAACACATCACTAAATATATATTCCCATACCAAACCCAGTAACTATCAGGTATTACTTTACATAAACTTTCTCCTCTCTAAAACTAGAATTACTTTTTTTTCTTAAATGGAACACAAGTTTCTGTGGATTAATTGAAAAGATGCAATATTTTCCATAAATTTGAGAAATTATCAAGCAATGCTTGGTTATGTGCAATATGTGCTCACCCTTCTGCAGAAATTGTTCAGTAGTTTGTAGTTTTAAATGTGATTTTTAGATTAAGTATATTATTTTTGTATTTCATAAAATCTTTATTATTGCAATAATGCTTATTCTTTCTTCTACTAATGTAATTGAAGCTTCTAATCAGCTACCTTTGAAGTGATATCCCGTCTTTTAGAAGACAGTATCTCCACGCTAGAAACATGGAGAAATAATAAAGCACCAAGACTATATTTTCATTTGATGGGTCTGGACCACATATGAATAAGCAAGAAGCCTAAATGAAACCGTGTTTTCAGCTGCACATGTTATCAGGCCAATGAAAAGAAGAATGACTAAAGATGACTCGTAATCATTACCCTCTGCAGTCTTTGGACGTTCATACGTGTAGGGACTCCTAGTAGTGACTGACACCGGAATGGTTGCTGCTGGAATAAAGATAATTTTCTTGAGAGAAATACAGGTGCATCTATATCTATTTCTCAGCTCTGGTATGGCTCAGCAGCTCTTGCTTCCCAGTTAAAATCCACCTCCTCCCCACTATTCAAATGAAAACACTGAGTAAGTAATAAAAGTACTGAATGTTCTTGAGCAACAGTAACTACCCTGTGCAGCTTTTGCTGCTCTTTGAAAATAAAAGGTGCGTTTATGCAACAGGAACACCTCTAGCAGAGGAGCTGAGTCTTCATCTTCTTGTCTTCCTGACAATGTTTTTTTTCTCTTTATGACTGTAGACCACTGAAAAGAAACAGTTCCAGAGAAATCTTTTTTCTTTGGTAAATCTTTCTATTAATTTTCCTGAGTTTCTTCCACAGTGATACAAAGATTAGATATGAAAGGTTTCAGTTGTAAATAACTGCAAAGTCACAGAAAGTAATGCTGAAGATCCCAGTACTACAGCACATTAGACAACCAAGTTAAAAAGCTTCCATCTCTATCCAGAGTAATTAATTAGGTTTGAAAGGAAAGAACTCCAAAGACTCTGAAAAATATAAGGAACTTTGAAGACAAAGCTGGTAGAATTGTTTAGTATTAGCATGACTTTACAATTGGAGTCCATTTTCATTCCTAAATACATCTAAAATCATTAAGTAATCATGGTGCTTATCCAAACCTTCAAACATTACTTCACTTGTTTACTCTGCTTTGACCTAGAACTTCCAAAACTCTGTCAGTTTAGATACAAAATTATTTTATTAATTTAAAAGTCCCTATTTCCTTGAATGAAGGTTTATGATGAGGGGATTATATTTGGGGGGACTGTGTTTAAGTTTAAAAGACTGAATAAAGGAACTGACATATTCCATTCAGAATTTTAAATCTTCCCTCATTCATTTACTGGCATTTCCTGTAATTAATGATTGATGTATTTGATACTATAGCAACCACTCTAAGAAAGCAAAATACTTCAAAATGTCTTCAGGACAAATAATTTTGGCAATTAAGTAAACTGGTTGCCCAGAGAGGTTGTGGATTCTCAGTCCCTGGAGATATTAAAAAAATGACCAGACATGGTCCTGGGCAACTGGATCTAGGTGGCCCTGCTTGAGCGGGGGGTTGGACCAGATGAACTCCACAGGTCCCTTCCAATCTCAATCATTCTGTGATTCTGTGAAAGGACATAGCAATTACCCAGCATTGTCATAGGCTATACTGCATGCAAAAAGACTTTAGGTTTGGAAGGAGAAGCTTTACTGGGAACTGAAAAGTTGAAAAAAAATTCTGACAGAGAGCAATTATGAAGTTTTCCTACGTTCTTTGGGAATTGGATCTCTAAACTACCATTTGCTGGGTAGGTAAATCTCTCCTCAAGATAATCCACTTTAAAGCCATGTCATTGAAAATGATAATGCATGAAGTGGCTCACGTGAAGTGACAGCACTGTTCTTTTTAAAAAGAAATAAAGCATAAATCCAATGCAGCCAGTGCAGTCAGTCCCTGCTCCCAATCACAGGGCTCTGGTACTAGACGGGGTCAAAAGGTGAAGAATGAGAATACACAGAAGCAACTACGGAAAAATCATTCACTAGTAGGATCTCTTTGTTCTTTGCCAAGTTCTTCTCTGAACTGCCACATGTGGAAGTACTGCTCTGTCATGACAAAGATCAGCAGGGAATTCTTACCTATTTAACAATTGGAGGCTATTTTTCTACACCTGGCAGTACTGAGTACTGCATAATGTATCCATGCCTCAGCACTACACTTTGCTCTAAATCCAAGGAGGGAAATCCAATAAGAAGCACACTAATCTACAGGTTAGGCACTTTGCACATTCTTCCAGAACTAACCTAGGGCCATACATTCATCGCACCATGTTTTTCTGATGAATGTTAAATCACTCAGATCTGTTTTTTTCTTCTTCATTTCTTTGTTTTTTCAAACATAAAATCCAACCATGTCATCCTCCTCCCAATCCTAAAGAGATTCTGAAAGTCTCTAGTAATGATTTCTTTTCAGCCCATTTAAAAAAATTTCATTACTAGATATATGATTCACATTTTATGTAAACTTTTCTAGATAAAAAGAAAAGGTAGAGCTAGGAGATGGATTTCTCAGGATGATGATGAGAGGAGAATAAGATTGGGAGGAAATAAAATGCCTTTTATTTCCTCTGACCTTTCTGAAAGCAGAGCATCTAAATAAAACTCCCAGACAATATAAGAGGACTTCGACATAAAAGTTACTCTTGACATTATTGAACAATGTATCAGATTATTGGGTTGTACATACTGAGCAGCCAGGTAACCTGAGTCTTTGAAGAACAGAAAATAGTAAGACAGACATGCACCAAGTTATCAGGCAGAGTTTTCACAGGCTGAGAAGCCATGGTTCTCTGGTATGACTATACTTCAGAAGATGCATGTTTAGAGTCCTTCCAGGACCCTCATAGTCCTGGTAAGGGAGAGAAGACTACATGTATGCACCAATCTATCTAACATTATGCTATCTCAACTTCAGTACTGTATTGAGACTATGGAAATTTACAAATAGTAGGTGGTTGAGATCCTCCTCTACAACAGGTAAGTTCTGCTTATTTGTTGTTAAAACAGTTCTGCAGTTCTCTTGCAAAAGTCTTGTATCACACAAGTGGAAATGCATGGACGCATAGGGAGAACAAGCATTTTGTACTGGAGGCACAAGAGAGTATAAATGTATAATGCATCTACAGAGACACAACAGGGGTTCATTACAAAGAGCTATTCTTGCACTTTTCTGGAAAAAAAAAATGTTGCAGTGCAGCTGGATGCATGGTAGAAAATTCATTATAATTTCCTTTCCTGAAAAATGGAGAACTTAGTATGATTAGATAGAGAGATTAATGCTACCAATAGTACAAGTGAGCACAATGGTTGGGCACGATCACATTGGCAACAAGAACTTTTTTTTCATGCAGGCAACAGATTCAATTACCCAAATACCAAGAAAAAGAATGAAGCTGCAAACTTTCACTAGAATGCACAGTTGGTTGGTCAGAAAAACTGAGAATTGTTTGTATGTTTGTTTTTTTTTAAATGAAGTTTTTTGCTCCACTGCAAAAGGACAAATACTTTACTAGAAACAGTACAAAAGTCTTACTAACAATGAGAGCCAAAATTAACTTTCAGGAATTCTGTTTGACCCAAAGTGGGTCATTAGTAAGTCAGTGATCAAGTATGAATTTGGCACATATTCTTCATTATTTTGATTCACCGTTAAGGAAAGGTGACAACCACTGTCATGACACAAGTTTCTAATCTAAGCTGACCTCCCAAGTGATGCTGGAATACAGAGGAGATCCTGCTCTTTGACCATTTTCCCACCTACCCAAAAGCCAGGTTATCCCCATGCACTGCATATTTTATGCCTCAAATAATAATTTCTGAACAAGAATATCATCATTTGTCCCATCAGAACAAATGCCAAATTCACAAATACGTACTTACAGGAAGATCATTACAAGCTTAATTATGATTAAAAAGTGTTCCTTAGGATTCCATCTGATCAATCAGTGAAACCACTAACAGGGAAAGGACAAACAAGAGGCACGCGTACAAATACAGAATAATGCCATCTTCTTCGTAGTTACATAGAAACTTGTTCTATAGCCATTCAGTATGGAAACATCAATATACAGTGTGGATCTTGGCAGTCCAAGGGTGTAAAACAATTTTATGCAACAGTTTCCAAATGAGTTGGTTTTTTTCTCTGCTGTTTCAAAAGAACCCATGCAGGATTCTGATCTATATTCAGACATAGGCATCTACAGCAGAGACAAATGTAGTTATTCTACTAATACAATACTGGATTTCCTACACTAAAAATGGTGTAGGAGCTGTAATCACCATGAAAAACTAATTATGCACACTATTTTGAGACAGTTCCAAATCATAAGTAACATTTAGTTAACAAGCTTCACAAGGAATTATTTGGTCTGACGAGAGTAATTCTTTTTATGAGCAAAAAAATAATTCACAGAGAATCTGGAAAGAATTTAATAATATTGCCTGATCTCTTCCAGGATTAAGTAATATATTCTTACAATATACAATTATGCAATTTTAAGCTTTCTAACTTCATTATAAACCATGTAACACTAGTAATATTTTTGTAACTGTATTCACTTATTCTTCAGGTCCAGAAAATGCCAGGTGCCTTTTATTCTCTCACATACATCATAGACCAAATTCAGCTCCAGTGTGAAGGCGCAATTTCATTTGCCATCATAAAATATGCCTTTACTAAATTCCAGAGCAGAATTTCACTCTCATTTCCACAGTTTTGGGTTAAGTCTACATATGCATTAATGATCACTGAATCAATACAAATCCTGTCTTTCTAGGTAAGATGCTATAACCATCAGCAAAGCAGGAGAATTTGCATTTTCTGGACCCTCTGCTGAACTAAGTTGGAAAACTTGTTATTTTGAAATGAAAAGCAGGAAAACAACTTGTTTCAATGCCAGGCCATGTGACTTGGTGATTTGGGATATAAAAGTTAAAAGTTTTCTTGCTTTGCTTCAAATTTTTTGGTTCAATGCAAAAATAATATTCCTCAAAGAGCACAGCTCCCCTCAGTGCCCATCTTTCTGATGATTAAGTGCTGAGCTTCACATAGAAGAAATTTAAACTTAAGTATACTACTGAAGTGATACGGTATAACAAATGTTTGCTATGGAAGTTAGTTACCAGGTTTAGTTCGTGGCTTTTTAGGTCTGGCAGATGGTCTAGGTTTAGACGCAGAAGGTGTGAGTTTTGCTTCTTTAGGAGCTGAAAGAAATATACTGGATTATAAGATTATCCTTTCCACTGTATCACATAAAAATCACATTCTTCAAGCCTGAAATGAAGCAATGAATGGCTACTGGGAGCAAAAGCAAATGGTGAAATCAGATTTGCTAAGAAGGCTTCTCAAAAACCTTCCTAAGACTTCACTACCCTAGCAAAATCCCTGCTTGTTCTTCAATGTAAAAGTCAGTAATTAAATTTAAAATATGTAATTGTAGCTTACAATCACATCAAAATGTTCCCTTCATTAAGTTAGTAAATTCATTTTTGCAAGATACTTAGGAGGTAAAATAACAATGTTGTTTATCCTTTTGAACACCAGGTCGATTTTAAGCCATCAAAAGACATGTGTAGACAAAATATGCCAAAATGTCCTCAATTTTCAACACTGTAAAGAAATTACTGGTAGGGAGCTGGAAAAACATGGAATCAATAATAAAAAAGGGAATTCCTTCATAACTGTAGTCATTGAACTCTGTTAATAAAATAGAAGTAGTGTCATCTAAATGGTAAAAATTAAGTGTAACCAGTCCTAGAAATGTTTTTCCCCTGAACATGCATGGGTTGAAACTGTAATTAGCTAAATATGACTGTTAATCTGACATCAAACAAAGCTTAAGGGGAGTTTCAGGTAGTATAGTCAGTAATTTTGTTCATTTTTATAAAGCAGTGCTATGGGACTGCTTTCCAAGAAAAAGTTTCATAGCAATAGACACGATGGAAAAGCATATGACATTTATAGAAAGAACAGAGTAGAATAAGACGTATGAAGTGTCCGAGAAGTGTTTTTCAAGCCAAAATGACATTCAGAAGGATTCACAAAAGAACAGTAGAATTAACATGTCCACCTAGTGCCACAGGAATCCTTCATTGAGAGCTCTAGGATTAACGTCCACAATACTAACCTTGCACTTGGCCTTTCAACTGTATTTCCAATGGGTTTCTGATGATTATCTGAAGGTAAAGTGTGTTGGTGTAGAAAAACTCCCAACAAAATGGAAGACAATTCTGATCCCCTGAATTTTACTGTACTACAGAACTAGTAAAACCATATGAAAAAACCCTCAAGTTTCTTTTCCTCCTAAGTTTAGAAAAACATATTTCCTAACTTTTTTCCTCTCTCAGAGAAATGGATTAAATATAGTAAAAGCTATGAGATAAAGTAGCAGAGTACAAACTGTGTCTTGGACTGCAAAGAAGAGTGACCAGCAGCTACAGAAACATGTATTACCTAGTGTTGCTTTTGGTTGTTCAAGAGTCTGAGAAGTTTTAGGCTCCAAAAGTGGTGGTTTAGGAGCTAGAAAAGAAAAATTCAAGTGTAATCGAACAGATCAGCAGACATATCAGCAGTAAGCCAAACGTGTTATCATTCCAATAGTTCAGGGTGTTGGTTTGGTTTTAAATAGACTAGATAAACATGCAACTAAGTCCTACCCTTATGCATAACACCCTACACTCCTTTTAGTTTTGTCTCCTATGAAACGACACACTGTATGCCCATGGCTATTTGTAAGAGTCTGCTTCTAAGGCTCCTTCCCCATCTTTATGTTCTCAGGACATTTTTAATCCATTGTTTGAATCAATCAACAAATACATTTCTTTTATGTAATGGCAGAATAGTGAGAAAGGACAGATGAGGGCTTTGACTGAAGAAAAGACTGCAGTCCATAACAAATACCAGAGAATCTATACCAGAGAGGAAACTTCTAAATGCCAAAATCTTGCTGAAAATCTTAAATCAGAGCCTGCAGTCAATTGTAAGACACACAGAAGACATCAAAGGCAACTCCCACTTTTTACTGACCTGCCTGTTTATAAGATATGAGGACAGAAACATTTTAGGGCTCTAGTAATGTACACCATAATATTTATTGCTCCAGTACCTGAATCACTAAAGGAGGCAAATTCATCTCGCTTAATCCCAAATCAGAAGAAAATGAGTACAGACATCCATTTTTTGATCAAAAAGCAGAAAAAGAAAAAAGACACGACACAATGATAATGTTCCCATGATCAAAGAATGAATCTCACATGTATATGAAAGTTTCCCCTTCTACTTTGAGAAAGCTCTCCTATTTCCACTAAACTGACGATCCTTTCCATTGAGTTCCCTGCTTGATCGCATGAGCAGTACTTTACTTTCAGTCAACAAACTGTTGTGACTAGCAAAGATGCCATCTTTGCCGTAGTACGTCTGTGTGAAAGTGGGAAATGGGGACTGGCAAAAGAGATTATAGAATCATACATATTGTTTTTACAAGTGATATAAAAAAATCCCCTGTGCCACTCAGAAGAGGTTTTTCCCCTTCCAGTCCTTTAAAAAGGTTACAAAACTAGAGAACTTGTTTATATTTTTATCACTGGACCCAAATGCTTAAAACTGATGAGCTTAACTCTCATTCCTTTAGGCAATATCAAATGACCGATTTTAGAATGATGAGTGAGTCAAGACGCATATGTATTGTATAGCTCCTCTCCTTTTTAGGAAGTTTTGCTTAGATATTTTTAGTGAACATATCTCTCTGCATACCAACTTATAAAAATGGTGTGCACAATTACCAGGTTTCACATGCTGTGCTTCTGGGGTAGCAGATGGTTTCAGTTTAGAAGGAATAAGTGGTATTTCTTTTGGAGCTGAAAGAAAGAGCTCAGTTTGCAATCAAAAATTGTTTAACAAGGGCTTCCCACAACAAACAGCACATGCCACAAGTTTATATTGAAGAAAAGACAGCTTAGTATGGAATGTCAAAGACATCTGATGAAATCAGAGTTTAAAGTGTGGAATGGAGATGATATTGAAATGCTGTGTGTTGATCAGAAGTAGATCCTATGTCTCCAAAAGAACTCAAATTTCCTCCGTGAAAGCTCTACATATCAGAGACAAAGACAGCACATGCATGTGCATGAGAGTAAAAGAGATAGACAGAACACTCTAATAAAAGGATGATGGTGTTTTTCATGCAAGAGGCAAGTTCTACTTCTCTGAGGACAGTAAAACCATCCTGAACTATGTTCTCATACGGAGGTGTATCAAGAAGAATCAGTCTAATGACAATGGAAGAACAAGACTCTATAACGAAGAAAAAGAATGATTATGCATGTGAAATGATATGCTGGAAGAAATGCATTCATACGGGATGGAGTGCTCAAAACAAACACAGAGTTTTTCACTGGGTGAAAACAACAACATTACCTAATGTTACCCTTGGCCATTGAAAAGGACGAGAAGTTTTAGGTGTGAAAGATTCCAGAATGGATTCACTTGTTGCTGTTGGAAGAAATGGTGACAGTCATAAGAGAGCAAAAAGCTAATGGAAGAAACTCTTCCTTCATAAGCAAAAACAAATTTGTTTTTACAAGAACAACAAATATTTCACTAATGGTTGGACACTTATCAGTTTAGTATGCATTAGAGAGAAAATCAGTCTTTTGAACTGCACAGAGCTTCAGTGACTATAAATCATCACATTTGTGATGTGCAGAAGTTCTGGATGTTCATTTCCTCCTGCCTTCATTGCAACTGGTCTGGATCTCAACCACTGCCAAGTAAGATTTTTAAGTTGAGCATTTGAACATTTTGAGTTTTGTTCTATTACTTAAGGGAGATGGTATGGTGTAAAATGTAGCAATTTAATGAAGAGGACATGTTGAACAATCAATTAGTCAGACATTAAAACCATACAAAATTTGGAGTAGAAAGCTGACAACTGATCCAACTATGGTTTCAGTCCAAAAGCACCGAGTGTCTGTAACTGTTAACCAATTTCATGCTGTTAAGGATACACTCTCCTTAATATTTTTAACAAGGCTACAGCAGTAGAATGAAGCCCACAGCATACATCACAGTATTTTCATCAGCACTACTGAACAATAAATACTGTTTTCTCAATTATCTATGCGACATATTTTTCAATACACTGAAGAAGAATCATGTGACTATGAGTTGCCATATGCATTGTAAGTGTGAGAAAGCACCAATTTCAACCATTAACAGCAATCTAAATACAAAATTCAGGTGTTAGGGTCTAATCCAAATGTGCACTGCAAGTGAAGATTACCAATGTATGCATTTCAGCGAGTTTTAGAGCATGGTTTGAGCTACCGAACTAAGAACTAGGCAGAGATTATTGTACCTGGTCCAACATCTGCTATTTCAGGCTTACTAGGTGTCACAGGGCTTGAAAGAACAGGCTGAATACCACTGAAAGCTATAAAAAAAAAAACAAACAGGTCACAGTATCTATGATTTTTAATTCTACATATAGCTTTTTTGGTTTTATAAGACCAAACAAAAAATGTTGTAGGTTATAACATACCTAATTTGCAAGGCAGAGGTCCACCCAGATTAAGCATGCCTTACCTTGACAATGGAGCAGTGCTGGTTTATTGGCAGCTGAAGTTAGTGGTTAAAATGACAACTAAAACTAAAGTGTCAGTCAACCAAAGCTAATATTACTTTAGATAGCATGGTCCACATTGTTTAAAGCAACCCAGAAAATATAAAGATAAAAGAACTTCTCATACCATGGTTATAAGCATAAAGCACTCAAAAAAAGGCAGAAAAAATATAATCTACAAAACTAAAACCCACTGCAAATATACTTCTATAAAAGACTGTCTTAATTCTCTTCAGTGCTTTGTTTTCTGTCAAGATTTTCGTAGTGAATTTTAATATCGTATAATCTGTGTACACATATAAACCAAGGGTAAAATAAAGTAAAAAAAAAAAAAAAAGACTGAACAGTAAGAAATAATAAGAAAGAAGCTTACTATGCTGGCATAGTAAGACAACACTAAACAATATAGGGTATATAAATGTGTGTATCCATCTATCTGAGGGTACAACAATTAAGCTTGAAAGAAAAAAACAAGTAATTTTAAGATTCTTATTAAGCTTTAGGCATTATTATTGTTATTAAACCAAGATTACTTCATTTAATTATATCTCAAAATAGCCCTAGTAGCTTTTTGAGAGACAAATGTAAGATCAGAAACACTATCAGGTGAGTTTCTCAAAAGTAAGCACAAGTTGTCATGTAAAAAAGGGTACTTTGTCTACACTGATGATCATGACCCAAGTGGAAGACAAGTATGGCGGATGACTAAAGTATCTGGGATGAATAGGGTTTCCAAAATTGCCATCAAAACCACCAAAAGTAGCTTAACTGAAAAGCTAATGCATTACTATTACCCATAGTTGTTGTTAGCACATGAGGTGTTCTGGAAAGTGGAGGCATAGATTTTTCCAGGTCAGCTGAACTTGTAGCTGCAGAAAAACGTAAATAACCCTGAGAGATAGATTCATATTGGTGCAGAAATAGGGAGGGGGGAAAAAAAATCAGAAAAAGTAAGACTGCTTTACATTACTTTGCAAGATGCCAACACCACTACAATACAGTTTCACAAGATTTCCAACTTGAAAAGAAATGAACAAAACCTCAGAGTTGTGAAAAAGTCACATGCACCTGACAGATACACCCTGACAGAAATTGCAGTTCCCCTAAAAGCAGACTTATCAACAGGCGTCAATTGATCTGTGCACATGTAACATCAAAAAATCTGTGCTTTTGACTTCACCTGCACCTGTACAAAGAGACCTACATACTTAAAATATATGCTAATATGAATTTCTACAACCAGGTATTTCTACTGCCAATGCTTTGCTTGTTTCAGTTTAACAGATGCCAGTATTTTGAGTTACAGGCTTTAATATACTACACATCATGTAATTTGTCATTTAAATTAAATTGTGATATTTTACAAAATTGACATAACATAAATTAACAAAACTTTTGTGACATACTGAAGAGCCAGAAGGTGAGGCAGAAAATTCAAAACAATACTGTTGAAATACTGACTGTCAGGTTTAGGATAATTCTCCTTTCATCTCTCGCATATGCGTATCTTTGCTATGAATACAAATTTGACCTTGGATAGCTATGTGAGAAAAGTTCCAAGGTGAAATAATAACATAACTTGAAAAAAATGCTTAGTAATGCAGAAAACTGCAAAATAATGTGTATGGTATGACTAACAAAAAAATCGCCTTTTGTAAAATGTCCCGATCAAGAATACATCTTCATAACTGATAATGACTCCATCTAGCTAGTGGTCCTTATATCCAACAGAATAAAACCACTCAAAACAATATTGATTCCTGTGGTTTTTTATTTGATCCTATGCAGCAGAATATCATCATGTAGTTATAGAGCCTAACTACCAAACACTGCAGACAAAATTCCATTTCAGACAACACGAAGCAATCAGAGCAAACAGCCTGTAACTGCAACATCCTTGACACAAAACAAAATTCTAAGCTATGAAAGTATCATAAACACAATTTACCAGTCTCTATCTTTGATATTTCTGCAGATGCAGATGTTTGGGACGGGAAAGTAATATGATGAGAGTCCAGTGAAGCTGGAAAAGAAAACAAAACAAAACAAAAAATGCTTTTTGGCATCATCTGAACCTATAGACTAAACAGGTTTCAATCCATTACTAAGGAACTAGGGACTTCAGATAGGAAAAAATTGCAAATGCACATGGAATGGATTTTGTAATGTGAACGTGTGAAGATGCACTGGTGATGCAAATGATGAAGAAGCTGTTGCAAGAAATATGAAGAAATATTCAATGACATCAGAAAACATGATGGAAAAATAAGAAAAAAGAACATAAAAATTAACTAAAAAAAGAGGTGAAAGGCAAAGAAAGACTTGCTTATGCCTTGCAGGACAAGATGTGACATACAAAAACTCAGTTTGAAAACACTATTTAAAAATAGATGTAACAGAGGAGAGATGTACAATTTCTGATACACAGAAAGCATTTTCTGGCAAAAGAGAAGGTAGAGGGATCCTGACAAGATTAATATAGGCAAGAATTGGAAAAGACCCTAAAGTACATGACACTAAGCTGACAAAAATACAAGATTTCTCCAGTGCCACAAAAACACACTTCAGAATCAGTTTCCACCACTTAGACTGAAACACCAAGAAACATGGCCAGCACATCTGGGAACCTACAATTCAACTGCATCTCAATAGGAAGGATACGTTAATATGGTTCATTACACTTTTAACTTGCACTCGACTTCAGGTTTGTAGGCTTACCAGCCTGCTCATGTATGGCTTTCTTACCTCATGGGCCAAAAAATACTGCCAGGCCACGGGACTGGTCTTGTACACCTGCCAGTGTGAAAGAGGCTACTGCCACAAGCATCTCCACCCGTTGTCGTCAAGTGCCATATCCAACGCCTTAAGTAAACACGGCTTTTCACGTACAATCGTTTCACCTCTACACTTATGCTTCATCCCAACAAAGGCCCAAGAGAAATAACGGTTCAGCTAAAAGCACAACAGCATCTCTTGGGACAATTCCCATCTTGCATTGTCACCAGATCTGCAGAAATATCGTTACCAAATTACGTCGGCAGCACGGCCGGGAGCCAAAGGCTGCTGGTGTTTTGAACCTTGAAGAAACATGCCGTGATTCACCAAAAGCTGAAAAGAGGCATCGCTCTTAAAACCCTAATGTGACCTCAACAGCAGCAGTAGAGCAGAGCATTCCCAGTTCCAGGCGATGGCAAGGCAAAGCTGTGGGCAGATGACAACCAGCCGCCTTGAAAGTCAGCGGTGAAGCAACCAATAGCTGCACCCTTGGACCAGGAAACCCTGGTGGGCAGCTGAACTGCAGTGCTGTCCTCTTGTGCCAGCCCAGCTCAGCTCAGCCGGGATTTGCCTCTTCAGAACGCTGTCGTATTTGAATGTGTCAGAGAAAGAAAGACCCGCTACCAAAACACAAAGAAGCAGGGGAGTGGCAGCTGAAGGCAAGGTGCAATAATACGTTCTCTACGCAAGCTGTCACTCAGGCCCCGCAGAAAATGCTCGTCAGCAATGGAAAAAGCACGGGATCAAACAACAGAATCGCAGAACAAGTGTGGTGAGTGCTTCGGCAAGCCAAGCTGCACCAACAAGTCTTCACACTCTCCATGGAAGATGACAAGGATGACAGGTGGTTTGGGGTGGGAGGCGTGATGGAGAGCGAGAGAGAGAGGAGAAAGTGAAAAAAGAAGGGCGTTTGCTAGTTACCCATCACAGTTTGCTGGGTTGCCAGGGAGGAAGGAGCGGTGGACTTCAGCCTTGGTCTTCGCGTAGCTAAGATCAAACACAAAAAGCACCTTCAGGTCCTCAGGCAGGCTGTTGTCGCGTGGGTAGTATCAAGACAGAGCTATAAACAAGGAGACGTGGCCCTGCTTGGGGCAGGCTTCCATGTCACAGCATCACTCCCCGTAGTAGCATGATGCTACCTTTCAACTGGCATAGGTAGCCCAAGGTAACGGAGTAAACATAGAAGTGGAACTCCAAAAACGGCAGCAGAAAGCTTACGAATGGAGCAATTCCTAACGAGGAGCCATAAGGGACCAGTCGCATCATTGACCCACTTTTCAGGACATCAAACCATCTGAACAGGCTCATTGCTGCAGAGAAAAGCATTGCCCAAGTAATCAACGTAGGAAGGGAATCACTGGCTATTTACCCATCACAGTCCTTGTGGTTGCTGGTGAAGCAGATGAGGCTGATTCCAGGTCCGGTCTCTGGCTTGCTACAATCAGACACGGAAATGATCTTGAGATATCCACACAGTCATGCCACGGCAGTACCAGCAGCACTGGTTCACAGCACCCCAAAGGTCTGTATTTAGGGCAATACATGCCTTCTCCTGGCAATATCTTGTGATTCAGTGACCAAATCAGCAGGCAACTGTCTTGCTGTGGTTGAATCTAACACAGTACTTTTATACACTCAGTAGCTAAATGGCTCTCCATCAGCAGAAAAACGGCTAAATAACTACTTCACCAAACCACTCCTTACATTTCCTTGAAAGACGCCTAAAAAACAGTCCTTGCAGAGTGAACATGGGAGCCTAGAGACTCATCTTTGTATTCAGAATTTAAGATGACAGGTGGCGGGTACCTCTGAAACGCAAGCAGCTACAAATACTAAATACTTCCTTATTCCAGCATGAAGGAATAAACTGCACATTATCCTATCAATATTCAGTCATAACTCCAACTCTCCTTAGAAGTTCAATAATTTTTGCAAAAAGGTATTTCTTACTGTTGTTGTCACTATTATTATTGTTGTTGTTATTATTATTATTATTATTACAAAGAACAGACTATATAAGGCCTCACCATTCACATGAAAGGCCTCACCATTCCTCATGACATCTGCAAATTCCCATTCTTCCTTTAGGTTAGTCTCTAAGCCAATGAGTAACATGCCTATTCATCTAGCTTGAACTTTAGTGCTCAAGTTAGTGAAATGAAAGAGGAAAAAATAATTGACGTTCTGTAAGGAATCTATGAGACAGCTATACCACATCAATAGCAAGACTAAGAGGAAGTAAAATTATGTTTTTGCCATATCGGAATATTTCATTCTAGACAGAATTTTCAAAATAAAAACTGCATCTAGAGACACACAGGCATTGCACGACAAATTCTTTTTGCTAGCTGTCCCTGCAAAAAGTGATTTTTCAAGCGATGGAAAAAAGCATAGTTTCAAACATCAGAATCATGCCATTAGTAATGGCAAGTGTTTTTGCAAGCCAAAGTGCATTAAAAAACCTAGGGATTGCTCAAAGCAGATGAAATTATGTCAAGTGATGGCAGGAGAAAAGAAAAAAAAAATGAAAATACCATATTTACCCTCCACTGTTCCTTGGCTGGCAAAGTAAGAAGTAGTGGATTTCAGCTTTGGTTTCTGAGTAACTAAGATTAAACCAGAAAACTGCCTTCAGATATTACAGATGAACAGGTTTTTTTCAAAGCAGTGTCAGTAGAGAGTTTTAAATGAATGAAGCCCATATTACATTCAGCTTTTTACATAAATATTTACATTCATTACAGTATTATTCCATTTTTAAATCAGAGTGGCCTAGCTGAGTTAGTGTAGAATACAAACAGTTAACCTTTTCGTGAACTAGGCCTACAGAGCAGAAAATTATGAAGAGGGATTGAGAAGCTTAACAGTTAAGTATCTCCTTGTCATTTGTATAAATGACTCACCACCTCACTGACACATTTGGCATTGCCACTAACAGGAAAAAAAAATCAAAAGGTTTTGACTAAATTTTAAAATAATGTTTTTCATATTTAAGTATTGCCAAAATGATAGAAATTATGATGGAATCACTGTTTACCCATCACTGTCCTTGTGGTTTCCAGAGAAGGAAAAGATGCAGGCTCCAGGAGTGGTCCTGGGAGAGCTAAGATCAGAGATGGAAACTATCTTGAGATGTTATGGCAGTCTCTCTCTCTTATGTATGAAAGCATCACTTTAATCACATCCAAATAAATCAGTATTTAAATTGTGGTTTCTCAGGTGTACTTTTCCTACCAAATAAATCATACATCAATTTTTTGTCACTCTGTATTACCAAAAACCCCAACCACTGGCTAAACACTGCTCCTAGTAGACAATAATGGCAGACATGCTGTTCCAGAGCTGCCTTTTAACTGCAATAAATAAGAGATCCCAAAATCCATTTTCTAGCATCAAACAAATATTGTCAAACCATAAATTGAGAAACAGTCAACGAACACATAGCCAGAACTTCAGCCAGCATCAAAGATACTGTCAAGTTTTGGAAATGATCACCTTATATTTAATCTGAAAAACAATTAACTAGCTCTGATTACTATATTATTCACAACACTTAAAAATCTGAACTTTGGGACAAAAATAATATATGCCTGGAAAAAAAGGAAACAATAGCTTCTCTGCAGAAAAATGCATATAGGTGAACTTAATAAGGATTTCCATCAAGAGTTGAGCTAACCACTAGATGAAAAACAACTCATGCTTTCTTAACCAAAATCTGTAAGAATCTCTAATGGAACAGCATCTCCTCAATTTACAGGAGCAAGTTTTCATCCTGAAGAGGTATGAAGTACTTCAAACATACAGAATCTCGTATCCACACGGTTAGACAAGCATGAGCTAAAAGAAGAGTCACATTTATTTTCCAGAAATTAGTAACAGATATGTAAATGACAACAGTGAAAGGCAAAGATCATGATAAAAATCCCTTTACCTGTATAAGAATATATTATTTAAAAAAAAGAGAAGGGAGTTTGATAAAAGCATAGGACAAATTCTTAACACGAGCAGAAGACAGGTCAAATAGTAGATACCTCAGAAAATGGAATCAGAATTTTGAAACTGCCATTACACTTGCAAGAACACATTACAGGAAAGGTGGAAGAGCACAAATTTGATGGACCAACAAAGAAAATTTCAAATATGGAATTCTTGTTCTGAAAGAACTCCATTAGACTCCTCCAGTCTAAGCAAACAAAATCCTTCAAAAATGCAATAGAAGTTTGTAGAGTTGATTGACAGGGCGATGGATTGAAAGAGTTTCAGAAATTTCTCCCTTTCAATGATCCATTAGACTACATGCCTCTCTGTAGCTCTGGGCTATTTACTGTCCTCTCCATCTTCATTCTGTTTGATGAACAATGGGAATACAAGAGCTCCACAAATTTTCTGAATTACCTAGCCAATGTTTGCACCTTTACTAGCACTGAGTTGAAGACCTGTTAAAACACAGCAGTTAAGATGGCAAATATAAAGCAGAGTATCTACTCGTTAGTGTACAGGGGAATAGTATAGAACATTTGCAAATATCTATAGGGGTCTGCAGTAGAAGACAAAGTTCAGGGTATATCAAAAGAAGAAAATGAGAGTTCCTGTGTTCAGTATTAAATTTATCCTATAGAGGAAGGAAAACATTAAAGAAACCGGCTTGATTCTTTAGGATACATGCAGAAGGTTGACAAACCTTTTATCTCCCCAAATAAACATGTATTTCTTTTTTTCTCCTAGACATATCTGGACTATCAAGTCTTGAGCTATTAAAAACCCCTGAACTTGGGTTTGCAATGCCCACTGTGCTATCCTTCATCTCCCTAATAAGAGTTTTGTCACTACAGCGTAGCTTAAGAGTCCTCCTTCATGAGAAATACACTTGAGTATTCTACACAACTGCAGTATTTACAACTTGAACAACTTTTTAACTGTTTTAAAACCACAGGTGAACATGAACAGTCAACAGAAAATAAATCTACAAAGAGAATTCCCTAAACACATCCACATACACCAACATTGTAACTGGCCAGGAAGATGTCTTAAATACCAATAACCATGAAACTTCACTACAGTAATAATAAAGTAAATATAAAATAAAAAGCAGTATAACTTCAAGCTATATGGTAGTTATCTGTATCAGGATACTCTGCGTATAATGGAGAGGTTTAAGTTCGATTACCAGCTTTACAGTATTTCACAGGCACAGAAGTGCCCAGGACAGTATACTGTAAAATTCTATTACATTAAGTAATATATAATTGGTCAATGGCAATTATGGGTAATAGTACCAATTCGTATTGCAATAATGAGCTATGAATTTAAAAAAAAAAATCATAATCCAGCATTGTAAACATCATATACATTGCCTTAAATGAAAGTAGCACCCAATGCAGAATTTTTATCTTGCAGTTGTTCTTATCCCCAAAGTAAGGAAAATTAAACAAACTTTTAATCAAAAGCACAGCGGGAACTCTTCTGATAATTCCTCACTGTCAAGAGCACTCTGTTTGCAAGAAATGTCATTACCAGATTGGATTGATGGTATTTCCGGGACTCCGGATGCTTTAGACATGAATTGAGAAACTATCTGTGTTTCATTAAGAGCTGAAATGAAAATCTGGATTTAAAATGCTGAGGAATCTCACTGTTCCTGGGATAGCAGAACACACTACCCAGCACAAGTTATGTTGTTCAAGATGATGTAGCTGCAAACACAAGCAAGATACTGAATGCTTAGAAGTCCTCTCTTATTATGTGAATAAAGAGAAAGATATGCAGCCCAATATAGTGGCAACAGGATCCAATATCTGATGCTAGACAGAACTCCTAATAATCATCTTCTTTTACACTTTCTAGAGTTTAGTAACACCAAGAGAAAAATGAAATTGTTACAAATTGGTATAAAAGACTAGTCCATTAGCACTTTGTACCAAAAATACTTTCTAGCTGCTGATCAAGAAATGATTGACACAAAAAAGTTCTTTAAAAGGTTTGCCATTTAGACTTAAAAGCAAACATATCCGAGGGTGTTCACAGCAGAAAAAAGGAAGCAAGTGGCAATGTGATGAAAACTAAAATGGAATCCCACATTGCTTACCCATCACTGTGTGTCTAGTTTCCCAAAAGGATGAGATGTAGACTTGAGGACTAGTCCCTATGTAGCTAAATCAAATATAAAAGTCATCTTGAAATAGGCAGTCTCTACAAGTGATAATACTGCAGTTTTGAAGGGAAAAAGTAAGTCTGGATTGAAGGTATTGTTCATTACCTGAATAATCACATTAGTTTTGTGGGTTGGTAGCTCCGTAGAGCACAGTAAATGTGAAATCATTAATCAGTCTTCAAGAAATGAGGAAGAGTTCAAACAGGCTTGAAGAACCTTGGCAAGTAAACATTTGCTAAAAACAACTAATAAAAAGTGACCAACTAAGCAACAGGTTTTTAAAAGAGATCATGAAGATGACTAAGGGATCCACTCCAGGGGAAATAACATGCAAGTATTTCACTGCAGTCCTCATTGTGTGGCTGGATTTCCTCACCTTCCTTTAGCTGAAAGAGCCTTCTATGCCCTCTTTTCTCCCTCCCCTCCCCAACACACACATGCAAAACTAAAACCCAGAATTCCTTAGGTTATTCCAAAGCAGTCCTTTAAATACAAACAACTGTATATGCTAATAGTTCTCATCTCATACCAAGCCTATGCCTAGAATATGTTAATTAAACATTATTATCATATTTAATCACATTTTTAATTCTCCTTGAAATCTGGGACTTATCTTTGTGTGGAAATGTCTATGTTGAATTCCAGACTAGATCAGACATTATTTTGTCCATTATCCCAAACACTGTAAGTGTTGGGAAATTGATCCCTCTGATTTGAAAAGACTGCAGTATAACTTTCTTTGTAGGCAAAGCATGCAGAATGAAGAATTGAACTTGGATGTGCTATTATATCAATATATAGAAAACCATTACTGAAACTTTCTGTTAAGGCACTTGATCTTGAGTTATTGCTCAGTATGGAAGATGCATTAATGGTAAATACTGATCAATACCTCTGAAGAATAAATGCGTAAGACTTAACTCATCTCCATTTCTTAATTTTAAGAGTGTTTAGTTGGAATCTGCAAGCTTTGCCACTAACCTGTGATAACAGGCAGTTGGACAGCTACTAAAAGTTTCCTGTCAAATACCCATTTAGTCCACCTTTTACTGCAAGGGAGTTCTGGCAACAACTTGAAATAGACTTTGGATGGAATTGTCATTATTGAAAGGAAATGAAATATTTCTTCATGCATTGACAGTAAAACAAGCAGAACCTTAAGCATTGATAAAACTGCATTTGTTCAGTGAGGCATTGGTAAGTTTTAGTTTATTTGCTGAACACAGGAAGTAAAAGAATCCTAAAGAATAAACATTGGCAAGGAAAAACAGGAATAGTATATACTTTAGATTATTATACATTAATAAGTGTAAGTAATTTAAACGTCAAGAAAATACCATAATCCAATCAGTTTAATTTTACTGGAGTCTGATATAACAGGTTTCAAGGGTGTTTGAAAGCATCACATCTGCCACAGAAGCGCCAGCTCAAGATCAATTTGTTGCAAATACTTTCTTTAATTACAATGCTGTGCAGTTTAAAAGGTTGTACTCAAGTGATACAGCAATATATGTGATAAGCATGCTTTTATTTCCATTAGCCTTGGACCTATGCTGTCTCACTTGCTGGCAGCAAAATGTCTAACTTAGATAACTGCTTTAAATGTATTCAAATGAAAGGACTCAAGGGTCCATTCTCCACTATTATGAAGCTTACATATTCACTGCTATTGATCCTGTTATTTCTATGGGACTTAATCAACACTTTCAACCATTAGAACAGTTTCATTCAGGGATTTAAACAAAACTTATAGTAACTTTCACTCTTACCTGTATCTGCAGTATTGCAACTTAAAAAGAGAACACTACTATAGGTAGTAAGACGTGCCAAAGCCTATTATCACCAAGCACAGCAATACATACTTGTAAATATATTAGGAACGTAGACCAAAATTAGAAGAAAGTATTTACTGTTTTAGAGCATCATACAAAACGTCCTAAGTTAGTCTGGTATTTGAGAGAGCAAATTAATTACGACAGTTCTGTAGTTATTCTGATTCATGTAAAACTGATTATTATTAACTGATTTTTAACTGATTCATGTTAAACTTAACTAACAATATACCAAAAGCATGGCGAAATCTCTGTGAGAATTTCTATTTAAAGTCACATTTTCAAGTATTACCAGGTACAGTCGATGGCATTTCTTGGATGCCAGGTGTTTCAGATCTTGAAGAAACGTGCTGCTTTTCATCAAAAGCTGAAAGAAAATCTGGAGTTAAAATGAAAAGTGACTTCAGAGCCACAGTATTTGGACAGCAGCTGTTGGGCAGTTGAAGACAACAGGGATGCGAGATCAAGCAAGATGGCAGCAGCTTTAAAGATCAGCTGTGAAATGAGGTGTTACATCATAAACACTGAAGCCGGTGTGAAATAAAGTAGGGTCAATTCTGGTATCTCATGCTAGGCAGAACTCTTCTCACTGGCTTTTTCTTTTTTTTAAGTACCTGTTCTCTGAAAGAAAATTGCGACTACCAGAAAAAGATTAAGGTCAACATATGCTAGCAGAGGTCTTTTTGTAGGCTGTTATTTAGTCAGTGTGGTAAATTATTTTTCAGCTTTGATTACACAGAAATGGTTGAGTTGAGAGGGGAAAAAAAAGAAAAAAAAAAGCCTAGCATCAAGTAGTCTTCAAAGCAATGTATCTGAATGAATCTCAGCACTGTCCACAGCCAATGGAAATGATGGCAGGGGATGGAAAAGCTAATGGAATCGTATGCTATTTACCCATCATGCTCCCTCTGGTTTCCATGGAGGGATGAGATGTGAATTTCAGGCCTGGTCCCTGGGTAGCTAAGATCAAATATGAAAACAATCTTGAAACAATGAGCGAGATCAGTCTTTAGATAAGGTGATCTTTGGCCCTTTATTAGCAGGTCCAAAGGCCTACATTTATTTTAGATTTCTTGTATACACACTTCTAATTGGTATTCACAGTAGCCTACTCTGTTCTTTGACTTGTGGGGTTTTTTTTTGGATACATAACATCTAATTTTGAGGCATTTACTGCAAGGTCAGTTGTCTGCATCTGATTTTAAAATTCTACCCAATAGTAACAGCTGAAAGTAACCCCCTTGTCCTCTACACTTTATTTAAATAAGAAGCTGCAAATGCCTAATGTTATTTTGATACAGCATGCCTTCACTTTAAAAATTAGGCATCAAATGACGAATCAGGGCTTAATTCAACCTAAACCCATCACTTTATGCACACAAGTTGGAAAATGTATACATCTGGCATGGAAAAAAGCCTGTAGATGACCTCTTTAGGCAAAGACACAGAGTAAATTAATAGCTCAAGTTATAAGAAGCATTGTTTTGTCTGCACGCAAAAGCTCACTACTAAATATCAAAGTTAGAAACGTTATCATTTAGTTTATAAACACACCTGATGCAATGTGGGATACACATTAAATCCAGCTAGCCTGCATTTTTAATATTCATGTGGGAATGGTTCACTGCATAACAAAAGTATGTGGTATCAAGCTAAAGCAGTATCACAGAATCAGTGAAACACAGCATAAATGAGGTTGGAAGGGGCATCCAGTTTGCTAGATGCTGAAAAAAATTCCATCAAACGAACATTCACAGTGCAAACAACTTTAAACAGAATGAATTTGTATAAAATTTTCAGCTTTAGAAAGAAAGAAACCATTCCATTCACAGAGAGATAAGGAAATTGTCAGAATCATGAATTTAACCTAACCAAAAGTATAAGGACATTGCTTGTGAGAATTCCTAACACTAATAAAATTACATTTTCAAGAAATGTCATTACCAGATTTTGTTGATGGCATTTCTGGAATAGAAAACGTTGTGGATCTTGAAGAAATAGGCTGTGTTTCATCAGAAGCTGAAAAGAGAATCTGAGTTTTAAAAGTCGCAGTGGCATCAAAGCCACTAAAATACCACAGTACCTAGCTGGCAGAAGCTGTTCTGTAAAAGGAAACAATGATACAAATAAAAATCAAGACAGTAAATGGCCTGAGAGTCAGCTGTAGGATGACAGACAGAAGAACAACCAAGCTGATGTCTCCTATGGTATAAATACAACATGAGTCCGATCAAAGGGGTATTCTCATATCTATTACATTTCCAAGACACAGAATTTGTATCCTTTCGAAGAGCTTAGGCAGAGAAAAATTCGAATAAGAAGTTACATAAAACCGCTTACAGTAATATACAGGTATGTTCCTCAATTATTCAGTCTGAGCAGAATGCTTTCTACTTGCTAATAAAAAGAAATAGTTGACATGAAGGTATTGTACAAGAAACCCGGGAGACCGTTTTGTTTAAAGATAATGACTTCTGGTCTTCCTACAGTCCAGGGCAGTGATGACAAAGTGGAAACCATAATTCAAGTATGTGCTATTTACCTATTGCTACACATCTGGTTTCCAGGTAAGAAAGAGATGTTGATCAAAGCTAGTCTCTGGGAAGCTAACAAAGCAGCTAACAAAACAGAAAAAGTTCCGAGATACTGAGGCAGACAGTATTCACACAGGTGGTATCAAAACACTCTCCTGAACATAGTCAACAAATTCACGTTGTGCCCAGGGATCGGATTTTCCCCACAACTGCCACAAAGTTACTTTGATATAAACAGGATTATTGAGAAAGACCATCCTTCAGTGGAAAAAGGCTTAAAAACATCTTATGTTTTTATGACAGTATTTTAATGAAAACACAAATGCAAAAAAATCAAATTCTATCAGATCACCAAGACCATGATTTCCATTAGAAAAATTATGCAGCCAGCATGAAAGAAACATGGTCTGTTTCTATGGGCAGTGGTATATGAAAAACTGAAGAGTGGATGCTCTTGATGTTAAGAGCACTCATGAGTGATTAAAGTTGAAGGACAAGCAATAAGAAATCTAAGTAGCCCGATTCTTTACATCGAGAGAGAATGTTGTGGTAGTTCTGAGAGAACATGCCGCAGAGTGCAGTAAAGTTACATTTGACTAGCTGCTAAAAGTCTTCCATCTACTGAAGACAGTTTGATTTGACTGAAATGACCTTGGATAAAATCAGAGTTCTCAAATTTAAAAGGAAACAAAACTATTGTATTCATGCAGAGGCAGGATAACTGTCAGTACCACCCACGGAGTATTAACACAGCTGTACCATGTTTGTGTTCAGTGTGAATTCTGCAACAGATAAAAGCTAAGATTTTTTCTGAATTTATCTGTGATGAGAAACTAAAAGAACACTGACCAAAGTGTAACAAATAAGACTAGGGAAAACAGGAATAGTGTATGTATGTTGTAATAAGCTAATCTCCTGATGACAAAAATCATTAATGATCGTTTACCCAATTCCACCTCACTGTTGTCAGCTGTAACGGGTTTGAAAGGTGCCTGAATAGTTATTGTAATAGGGAAACACCATTTTCGTGTGTTAGGATTTTAGATCGCATTGCCTCTCACAAATTCACTTTTTCTGTAGCTATGTTTACTAAGTTGCACTTAACCAATACAGCAATGAATGCAAGAAGCTGTCCATTTAGTAAGTTTTAGAATTATGAAAATGAAAAATCATCAGCACTGAGCTGGAATGTGTAACTTGAAAGGACCAAAAAATACACAGCTGTTTTACACTGAAGACTTCAAGGTCTGATACACCTCTGCTTTATACCTTGGGCAGCTACTCGTCCCTGCACACAGTGGATAACCAACCAAACTGATTTCAGAGCAATTCAGCCACCTGACCTACTAATTCTACACCAACAAAACAAGAGTACAAAAGTGCAAATGAGTGGAAAACCCAGGACTGAATTAATTTTACATTATTTGAGATTTATATTTTACTTTAAACATCCTGATCAGAGAAACACAGCCTTACTATTCTCAAAATATTTTACAGTTTATACCACCCAGCACTTTTGAACCTGTGCACTTAAAATTAAGGACCAAATCCTTCCTGAGACTCCTAATATTTTGTCTGTAGGTTTAGTAAATGTGGAGTATCCACAGTCCTATGTTTCCATGTAATCTGTGTGTCTTCAAAAATTCTATAAATAAAGACATTTCAATCAGGTCATAAGACATGCATCTTTGACGCTCAAGCATTGTATAGCACTTACGTAAGTGCATTCAAAAAGATTAATGCTCATTGCCCTTACAATACTCAACACCACTTGTAAACATATCAAGAGGAGATGAAGAAGTAGTTTCAACTAATTTTTCACTCAGAAGCCAGCTTTGCATATGCTTGCTTTGTTGTCTCAGCATAGCATACTGCAGAATCAAGACAACTGATTTTGAAGTTGGTCCCCAGAAAGAGAATGATGTTTGATATAATGATGTAATAAAATACCACTTGCTTAAATCATCCTAGCATGAACATAAACACAGATGAGAACCTCACAGTAACCCTCTACTCTTTTTTATGACCACATTCTGGAAAAATCTCATGCTCAAATACAAATGCACATATTCTGCCTAAAAAACTATATTCTCCGTAAATACACAGGGAAAAATAATAAATTATAAGCAGATAACTGTAAAAATAATTTTTAATACCAAAACGCTGTACTGCAGCAGTCTTTTGAATATTAGAGACTACTTTAAAAATTGTTACAGGAAGCAAATGCTCAACCAACAAATCTCTCTAAAAAGTGCCTACTAGTTAAGGACAAAGGATAACTGTCCTCCTCAAAGGATAACTGTTATACCGACAACCCAAAATTCATCAAAGTTCGACAATTTCCTCTCATCTACTAAATTCTGCCCTGCTCTCCCTCCCCACAACCCTTCAGTAATATGATACTACCCTGAAACAGCCAGATCATATCAGGATCACTTACTTGAGGCTAGAACTGCTGGACACTGGCAATTATTACAAAATAACATGAAGCCTTAAAGAACAAATGAAAGACCACTGCAGACAACATTAAAAAGCCAGGACAAATAACAAATATTGGAATAGTACTACTTAAATATCAAGAAAGATCAAGGATTGGAAATAAAACAAATGCCATTTACCAGTCTCTTGCTCTAACATTTTTGCAGATGTAGATGTTTGGGGGGTGGAAGTAACATGAAGAAAGTCATGTGAGGCTGGAAAAGAAGTTGTGGCTTATTATTAAAAAATACATGAACCATCACACCACGGCATCATCTGCAACCATGGACTTGATGGTTTAGTCTCCGAATAATAAGGAAATGAAGAAACATAAAAATATATTCTGGAAAATAAGTAAAATTTAAAAAGAAAGAGGTTAATATGCAAAGATCTGTAAAATCACATAAATATGATGCAAAAAATGAAACGGAACGTCACAAGTAGAATGGAAAAAAAATTCCCATGTTGTTAGTAAGAATATAAGACTGGAAAAGCACAAGAACACTGGGCAAAGGGAGGCAAAAAGAAAGCAAATTTAAGAGATGATGACACTGAAACTAATCCAATTTAAAAAATTGGCAAAAATAAAAGAATGTAAAAAGTGATCCAGACAACATCACCAGATGGGAAAGAGAAAGAAATATCCTTAGCCCAGGCAAATTTATATGTTTTGTTATAATTACATGTATATCTGATTTCTCCACTGTAAAAACAAGAAAGCTAAGGAAAGTCCTTTAAGTAATGCAAGGTAAGAAATGTAACTTCCCTGGAAAAGACCCTGAAGTGTGTGACATATCTCAGCTGATGTGAAAGCAAGACTTCTACAGACAAAAGTGCCACAATAACATTGCAGGACACTTAATATGGTTCATTACACTTTTAACTTGCACTCGACTTCAGGTTTGTAGGCTTACCAGCCTGCTCATGTATGGCTTTCTTACCTCATGGGCCAAAAAATACTGCCAGGCCACAGGACTGGTCTTGTACACCTGCCAATGTGAAAGAGGCTACCACCACAAGCATCTCCACCCATTGTCGTCAAGTGCCATATCTAACGCCTTAAGTAAACACGGCTTTTCACATACGGCCTTTTCACCTCTACACTTATGCTTCATCCCAGCTATCCTGGTTTAGGCCAGGACAGAGCTAGTTTTGTTTTCAGCAGCTCCTGTGTTTTGGCTTTAGTGTGAGAAGAACAGTGATAGCACACTGATGTTGTTGGTTGCTGCTGAACCACCAAGGACATTTTGCTGTTTTCCAGGTTTTGTTAACGTGCAAGGGCAAAAACTTGGGAGGGGTAGAGACAGAATAGTTGATCCAAACTGGCCAAAGAGAGTATTCCATACCATAGAATCGTCATGCCCGATATAAGTGAGGGTCAGTTGGTGGGCCACTAGGCTTCTAGGCTTTTGAGACCCTTAACTTGCTTTAATCGTTAAGCTTCCCTTCGGGTTGCTTTTTGTTTCCCTATTTTTTCCTTTTTGTTTTTCGTTTGTTTGGCTGTTTGTTCCCTCACCTGCTCTCTCTGGAACTTGCTGTTCTGGGATAGCTGGGGGGGATACCCCTGCTCCCTGCCTGCTGCTCGGGATGGGCTGTATCGGTCGTCGGGTGGTGAGAAATTGTGTATCATTTGTTTTATATATTCTATTATCCTTATATATATTATTATTATTATCATTATTAATATATTTTTATATTTTTCCTTTGCTGTCCTGGTGAACTGTTTTTATCTCAACCCGCGAGTTTTCCTTTCTCTCCAATTCTCCTCCCCACCCCAACAGGGAGGGGTGGAGTGAGCAAGCGGCTGTGTGGTATTGGGCTACAATTTGGGGTTAAACCACGACACCAACATAGGCCCAAGAGAAATAACGGTTCAGCTAAAAGCACAACAGTATCTCTTGGGACAATTCCCATCTTGCATTGTCACCAGATCTGCAAGAAATATCGTTACCAAATTAGGTTGGCAGCACGGCCAGGAGCCAAAGGCTGCTGGTGTTTTGAACCTTGAAGAAACATGCCGTGATTCACCAAAAGCTGAAAAGAGGCATCGCTCTTAAAACCCTAACGTGACCTCAACAGCAGCAGTAGAGCAGAGCATTCCCAGTTCCAGGCGATGGCAAGGCAAAGCTGTGGGCAGATGACAACCAGCCGCCTTGAAAGTCAGCGGTGAAGCAACCAATAGCTGCACCCTTGGACCAGGAAACCCTGGTGGGCAGCTGAACTGCAGTGCTGTCCTCTTGTGCCAGCCCAGCTCAGCTCAGCCGGGATTTGCCTCTTCAGAACGCTGTCGTATTTGAATGTGTCAGAGAAAGAAAGACCCGCTACCAAAACACAAAGAAGCAGGGGAGTGGCAGCTGAAGGCAAGGTGCAATAATACGTTCTCTACGCAAGCTGTCACTCAGGCCCCGCAGAAAATGCTCGTCAGCAATGGAAAAAGCACGGGATCAAACAACAGAATCGCAGAACAAGTGTGGTGAGTGCTTCGGCAAGCCAAGCTGCACCAACAAGTCTTCACACTCTCCATGGAAGATGACAAGGATGGCAGGTGGTTTGGGGTGGGAGGCGTGATGGAGAGCGAGAGAGAGAGGAGAAAGTGAAAAAAGAAGGGCGTTTGCTAGTTACCCATCACAGTTTGCTGGGTTGCCAGGGAGGAAGGAGCGGTGGACTTCAGCCTTGGTCTTCGCGTAGCTAAGATCAAACACAAAAAGCACCTTCAGGTCCTCAGGCAGGCTGTTGTCGCGTGGGTAGTATCAAGACAGAGCTATAAACAAGGAGACGTGGCCCTGCTTGGGGCAGGCTTCCATGTCACAGCATCACTTCCCGTAGTAGCATGATGCTACCTTTCAACTGGCATAGGTAGCCCAAGGTAACGGAGTAAACATAGAAGTGGAACTCCAAAAACGGCAGCAGAAAGCTTACGAATGGAGCAATTCCTAACGAGGAGCCATAAGGGACCAGTCGCATCATTGACCCACTTTTCAGGACATCAAACCATCTGAACAGGCTCATTGCTGCAGAGAAAAGCATTGCCCAAGTAATCAACGTAGGAAGGGAATCACTGGCTATTTACCCATCACAGTCCTTGTGGTGGCTGGTGAAGCAGATGAGGCTGATTCCAGGCCCGGTCTCTGGCTTGCTACAATCAGACACGGAAATGATCTTGAGATATCCACACAGTCATGCCACGGCAGTACCAGCAGCACTGGTTCACAGCACCCCAAAGGTCTGTATTTAGGGCAATACATGCCTTCTCCTGGCGATATCTTGTGATTCAGTGACCAAATCAGCAGGCAACTGTCTTGCTGTGGTTGAATCTAACACAGTACTTTTATACACTCAGTAGCTAAATGGCTCTCCATCAGCAGAAAAACGGCTAAATAACTACTTCACCAAACTACTCCTTACTTTCCTTGTTGAAAGACGCCAACAGTCGTTGTAGAGGGAACACAGGAGCCAAGGGGGATTCAGAATTCAAGATCTGATCTCACTTTTCCCTACAATCTCCCAAAGCCTTCATTCTATGGATCAGCAATTTTAGTCCCTGGCAGTAATGAAGTGCAGTGAGTCTGTAAAGAAATGCCTGCAAACAAGTGACTAAAGGCAATTCTTCTGCGGAATTCTAGCAGATCTTTCAACTACTTACACTTGTACAGTCCATCATCCCATTATACACTGAAGAACAAGTAACTTCACTGAAGTGACTTCCTCATACTCTCTTATCCTAATTTTGCACAGAGAAAATGTACAACCTAACACATAAACCTGTGTGAAATCTAGTCTATGTGTACTCGCACTGCGCATCTTTGCTACACCATGGGCTTGACTCCAGATATAACGGAGGTAAGACTGTTGGTGACAGTTTTCAAATATGCACAAAGATGAAGAAGTTGTTGGTAATAAGGAAATCTGGGATTTTTTGATATTCCCAGCCTTTGGAAATTGAAACCCTTCTGTTCAGGTCCCTTCTACGGGAACCTTTTCTAGCAACATTCAATGACTCACTAACCAAATCAGTAACTGGCATTTTCCCATGATTAAAAACTGATGGGGTATTCTTAAGAACATCAGCTAAAGCTTTTTCCACCTGTGGAGAACGTTTTGCATCCAATGTACAAAAGGACCGAATTTGACATGTTAGCACTTATTTAACCCTTCTAAATAACAGGTCTCCATATATATACACAATCTTTCACAAAAAAAATGGATGACAACTTCACAGGACAATCCAGCTAATCGTTTACAAACATAAAAAGAATTAATCTTATCATTCCAAATTTCTTAAATGTTGCAGTAGATACAACTGGTCTCTCTCTCTCCAGTTACACTTTTATACAGAGCAAGTCAGAATAAACCCTCCATTTAGCAAAGCATCTCTGTGTCTTTTGAGAGATTGCCTAGATGTCAGGAGAACTGCAATGAGGAGAGATCATTACCAGCTGAGACTGGTGGCATTTCTGGCATGCCAGATGTTGTGGATCTTGAAGAAAGAGGCTTCCTTTCACCTAAATCCGAAAAGATAATCTTGTGTTAGAAGGCTTAACTGCCTCAGAGCTACTATGGATAGCACAGGAGTCAGCAGACAAATGTTGTATTGTTAAAATGGAAGCACAGGGAAATTTGCTTGCAAATCAGCTAGGCGTTACTGTGTCTCATGAACTGTTTGGCTGCTGTGGAAGTCAATGTGGAAACCACGTGACCTCATTATTCATACTAATGAGAATTTTTATTACTACTTAAGAATCTTAGCACATTAAGAATTGCAGGTAGTAGAGAAAACACCTTTTGATCCAGAAAAGTCAGCGGGCCAGTCAATATAAAGCTAGTCAAAACAACCTTTTCACAGAAACATTATACAGAAATACATGTTAAGTGTTTAATTCCCTCTCACATTCAAGTTCTCTCAGCACAGGAAAAAACAAAACAAAACCAAAACAACTAAGACAGACAGGCCCACAGCTGGGAACCTCAATAATGAGAAAACCAAACCCAACCAACTAAAGGGAACCCACCTCTATGCCCCCCAGTCCTCCGTCTACAAAGATGAATGATGAGTGCAGATGAGAATCTGGTTAATGGCAGCAATAAGTGGTATGAATTACAGGGATGGTGACAATTAAAGAAATGCAAAGCTTCCCAAAATAGCAGCAAGGATAAAAATGAAAATCTTTACAACTAAATAAAGTCATTTTATCAGTTTTACCCAGTGCCGTTTCTAACACCTGAGGTTCTGTCGTAATTATGGGCATGGATATTTCCAACTCAGTAGTATCTCTAGCTGCAGAAAAAAAAAATGTAAATACACCTGAGAAGTAACTTCATGTAAATAAATGAAGGAGGAAGATTTGGGGGAGAGAAATTTTACCTTCCACTGCCCTGCAGAGTATTATTTTTTATTATTTATTTATTTACAAAATGAACCTTCTTTTTTCTAAGTATTTTAAATACCCTAACTACTTAGCTGAAGATGTTATTCTAGTTTTCCCATGTGTGCAAATGTTCACAAAGAGTTTGAAAACCAACCTATATGTAGTTTTACATAGCACCTGAAAAACCAGCTCTACAACTTACACCATATCTTTCCATGAAGTTAAGAATTCTTCAGAAAATTTAGGAAAAATTGTGATTTCAGGAGATTAAAGTCTCTCGGTACCACTTCATTAAGTCATTTAGCTCTATGGGGTTTCTCAATTTCGGCCAATTTTTTTCAGTCAGGTTTGGGCCCAGGTATCCCATGCAACAGAATGAACTAATTTGATTTAAAATCATTGCCTGGGATTAGGATGCTTCATAGAACAGTGCAGCAAAACTGAACTCTTGAAAACAGTATTGAGATGCCAAGAACCAGTAGGTTATACAGCAGAGAACTTAATAAACTATAGCTGCATTGCTCAGAGTAAAGTTTTGGGCAATTAACTGCTTTCCTTTCCCCTCCACCTCCTCCTGCTCCTTACCAATCGGCCTCACCTCTTATGCACATACTTGTTCATGTCCAAGCAATGCTTAAAAAACTTAGGCATCCTAACATATCAAAGGCTATAGGAAAAACAGCAACCTATCTCCCAAGCTGTAACCCAAAGTATAGCTTAGTTACAAAGGTCTGGCCTGAGATGTGTTTACTTTCTTATTTTAAGACAATACATAGGAAAAATCACAGCAAAATGTATATGGACATTGAAAAACAGACAGAAAGAAAGAGAGAAAGAAACAATCTTATTACTTAAAAGTATCATGTCTTACTTGACTGTAACAGCCTTTAGCCTTGCAAAATTTAAATCATTTCTTAACACACCCATTTGATCAATACTGTATTATTCATACTCTGTAAGCTAATTGCAGTCTTGCTTTAAACCCGTACTGTGCCTCATCCCAGGAATTAGAATGCCGTTATGGGATTTGAAAAACTAAAACATAGGGCAACACCCAATGCAAGCAGTATGGAATAACTGTCTGAAATCATCAGCGTGGAAGCAGTAGTAAATTTTCAGCACCAACCAACCAAACAAAAGGGTATGCTCCTGAAATAATATTACTATAATTTACCAGTGTCTGGTATTTCTGAAGCTGCAAAAGTTTGGGGAGTAGAAGTAACATGAAGGAAGTCATGTGAAGCTGGAAAATAAAAACAAAAATCATGCTGTATTGTTTTGAAGTGACAAGAACTGTCATGAAACAGCATCATATTCTTTTATGAGCTGAAGAAACTTCTAGGTAGTATTTAACACATTATGTTCCACAGAAAAGTAGACTCTGAAACGTACAATAACCAATTACATATGACTTGAAAACAATTTCCAAAAACATGCATTAATGCACAGACACATAATGCAACTAATGACCAAATTGTTGAACTATAGAGTTAAAAAGGAGAAATACAAGGCCGCTCAAAAAAGGAGAACAAATTACGAATAAAAATTAGCAAACTGGGACTGGATGGAACTTTTGTCTAGAATTCCAAGGATCAAGAAAGAAGATATCCTGGTGCTGAAACTGGAGAAGGAAAAAGGATGACAAAGCAGGAACTGTACCAAATGAAACATATAAACTGTCTTTTATCAGACACGTGAATGGCTGACAGTTGCAATCAATCTCCCCTTTAGTAATGGATTTCCTTCAAAAATTAATTTCTTCCAAACACGCACGCATCAGGCATTACACTATTGGCATGCTAATGAAGTGGAATCTTTCCAGCTGGCTCTCATCTTACTATCTTTTTTCTTCCTTTGGATAACCATCAGTGGCCCCAGGTAAATAACTAGCTCTTACAAACTCATCTATAAAATAAGAGAAACACAGACATTTTCTAAGGACCAACTAGGCAGTGTCTGAATCTTCAACGACATGTTTTTATGGTGCCAGTTTTGAAATCTGGGCACTTAGAAGTATGTCTATATTTATACAGGAAGGCTAAAAGAAGAGCTACATTTTCAAAAGGCGTTGGAATTTCTGCAGTTTCTATTCATTTTTTAGGACTCCAAGTACTTCAGCAAATCAGGATATTCCACTTACGAAACTCAGGCGTGGACAGGCCTATTTAAATTTAGTATTTACTATAAGTCCAATTTAATTTTAAAGCTAAGAATTACGTGCTGTAGCCAAATATGGAAAAACATCCAAACTACTAGGTCAGTATTTCATATAAAATGTCATAAAGAAACCTGCTGTTTCATACAGCACTTTCATACCTGCAGTTATTCTTCCTTTATGTCAAACCGAACAAACTATTTAATGAGGGGCACTATGTCTCCTCTGAAAATTCCTAACTGTCAAGAGGATTAATCTTATGAGAAATCATTACCAGATCTGGTTGGTTGCACTTCTGTGGTACCAGATGTTTTGGATCCTGAAGAAACAGGCTGTGTTTCCTCAAAAGCTGAAAAAAGAATCTGAGCTTAAAATGCTGAGAGACCTGTGACTTAATGGATTAGAATCAAATAGCTTAGTGAAGGCTGTGCAATTCCAGATGATGCTAATGCAAAGCTAAGCAAGATGGCAGATGGCCTGAAAGTGAGACGTGAGACAACTGTGTCATGACAACAGGAGATGATGGCTTGCAATACGGTCTTCAGGCCTTGAAATTTGAGTTCAACATGCCCAAAAGAATTCTTATCAGCAAGGAATTTTATCTTATTAAATTTTCTGGGATAAGAGCTGCAGGTATACAAAAACAACAAGCTAACGATGAGATATGACAACACTGTCTTTAAAGCAGTTTTTAAGCCAGTAACAAATATGTTTTTCAGCTGGTTACACAGACATAAGAATGGTGAATAAGCAGCTCTCTGTGTGTTGGTAGCCAAGATTCTAAAGCAGATCTTAAAATTACCATTTGCATATCTATGTGATGTTAAGATAATGGAAAAAAATCATGGAAATAATCTGCTGATTACCCATCTCCATCTCTCTGGTTTCTGCAGAAGGTAGAGATACGGATTTCAAGGCTGGACTCTGAGTAGCTAAGAGCGAACATGAAAAAATTTTTATGATACTGAGACAGACACTCTCCTTGCAAATGGTACAGAATCTAATTTTAATTGTAACTAGCAAGTTTTTGTTTGGTTTGAAGGTCTCTTCTTTCTACTAATTTTTATCCCATTCAAACTTTGGCATACATTATCTAGTCAGGCTGTATCCATATTACTTAAAAGGTTTTTCTTCACAGCAAAGCAGCTACAACCCAAACACAATACATTTGATCTTCACAGCACTCACAGGTCTGTATAAACTGGTTAGTATTACATTATGTGTAACTATTTTAAAAGGAGGTGTAATGGGAAAAGATAAAAAAGGAGTAATACAATGAAGTCAGTGAAATAATCACGAAAGTTAGTAAACAGCATCTTTTATCTGTTATGCTGTAATGAAGACTATTACAAAGACCTTATGGTTATTTCACTTTGAAGTATGGATAACCTGAAGTGTGTTTTAATGAAAACAGGCAATCAAGGTGGAATTGGGCATTCTTACCTAAAGGCCATCACGAACGAGTTTCCACCATGTGTAGGTTTTGCACTACTGTCCTGCTTCTAAGAAACAGATTCTATTCAACTGTGTGTACAGGCCAGTAAGTACCATTCTTTCCAGTAAACTTATCTGCACCAGTAACTTATGCCTGTTTAGGTTATAATATATTTGAAAGAGAAATTTTCCATCTGTATTTTTAATTGGTCTTCATCAATACGAGGTTTTTTGAAAAGCAGTTATACCAGAATTTTAAAATTAAACTTCTCTGGATGCTTGAGATTGAGAAAACCATTCAACCAACCAGGTGTAGGGTTCATTTTTAACGTAGGCAATGTGAACACAAGCCAAAAAGTGAACAGACTTTTATTTCATATGTTAGATCTGCTTTCCCACTTACTTTCAATTCAGTTTATCACATTAACGACTATGATCCCAGGTTACTATCCTGATACGGTTGGACTCAGCAGTTGGACCAGAAGATCGTTGTAGGTCCCTTCCAACTGGAACTATTCTATTCTATTCTATATTTATAGAGAAGAAAATAATACCAACAAAAGCTGTATGATTCACAGCTTTTGGTAAAAACTTCTATTGATCCATTTACATACAGCAAGAACTATGAGGGATCTCCCAAAGGCACCAGAACATTGAAGGCATGTTAACAAAGCTATCTTTTCAGAAAGGTTTGAATTCAAAATATACCGACCACACAGAAAGTTTATAAAACAAAGGAGATGTCTCCCTCTGGTATAATTGAGATAGAAAAATAAAGGAAAAAAAGTCTTCAGGGGAACTAGGGCAGAATACAGGTCACACACTAGGGCAGAATACAGGTCACACACTAAAACTTCAGAAATTAGATTTTGCTTTCTTTGCCGATTGTATGACAGCAGGTGATCAAGCCACGCAGAGGAACAGTGCAGAGAAATCTCCTCTGTACGACCCACTCCTCCCCCCCCCGCCCCAGCTCTCACAGAATATCTTTGACTTCAGCATTGACTTCATGGGGAGCACAGATGCTCCAGCTGACCTGACGGCTGGGCCCAGCCTCACATAGCTAAATCCCACTTTCGCTAAGTGGAACTATTTTGCAGGAATGGAGGACATCAGAACAAAACCAGAATAAATACTTGAAGGAAACATGTATTTTGCCTCAACTGTTGTTATTATTTTACCTTTACCACTGAGATAAACATAGGATTGGGTTATTATTCCCCAGCAGAAAGCAAAAATACTTCCCATCTCTAATATTTTTCAGGTTTTCAGCTACATTTATAGCAAATAGGTCCTTAAATCACGAAATGTCTGTCTGTCTCTCCAATGCTGCCTCTAACAGGATTTAACCAAACTTCTTTCACTATGGTGAAAACCACCATGTATCCCCATCCCCTCAGACATATCTGGAAAAGAGCTGTCAAAAATTTTAGCAGATTAAGAATGAATTGTGAAGATCATTTTCATTTTCTTGAGTATTTGGTTCAAACATGCATTTCCAGAAGTAAGAGTTGATCCTGGAAATTATTTTAAAATTTGGCAGACTGCATTAAGTAAAAGTATGTCGTCTAAATAAACCAGCACTATTATATGGTAACTTCTTGACTAATGCTTAGTGAAATATAAATCCATACTGCTTCAAGGTCACTCCAGTTAACTAGTGTAATAGCTGTTTATATAGATAGCAGCAACAAGCAGTTGTTTCAGTAGAATGAGATATTTATGACTAACACAATGACACAATGTAGAGAAATACAGGCCTGTTATGAAAGCAAAGGTCTTGAGAAGGGGAGACACTGGATATGGCGTAGAGGAGTACAGACATGGGATGCTAAGAGATGGGGACCAGCCTTGGCACTTGGCCATAAACAGCTCAGTGATGGTCAGTTACAAAAACTGCACACCTGGAGCTGGACAAAATTTACTTTAGGGGTAACAAGAAGAACACAGAAATAGTATCTAACATACACATATAGCACCATATATGCTAAATTCAGACGTAAAGTGTCTCTCAGTGGAAGACAGAAAGAAGAGACGAGAAAGAAATGATCAACATGAACAACATATTCCTTCCAGCACAGGACTCCAGATGCTCATAACTTGCTGAAACATCCCCACTGATCACCAACACAAGCTGAGGATCCAGAGGTGTCGTGGAAGGGTGAGCAAAACACCGGGAAAAAGGGTAGAAACGAAGAAGTTTGTGTGTTACTATTTTAATTATGTTACTGCTATTATTGAGGCTTTTTCTGTATGCAAGTACTCTACCTGCATTAATATTCTTTGTTTTACCGTAAGAGTTAAATCTAGACTAATGATGATTTGTGAATTAGATAGACTGTCCAGATTTCCATTACACTAACAATACATTCTTGGCTTTATATACATATATATATAGATACATATGTCTATACATATATACATGCATGTAAATGTCTGTATATACATATAAAATATAACTTAAAAAAAAAAAGAAAGAAAAAGTGTGTTTCCTCTTTGCACATAAGAAGATTTTGACCATAACTTTTTTACCTTAATACACGTAAAACTGTTTTGAAAATGTGAGTAGTGCCATACTTTCTCAAATATCAGGCCTTTCCAAAGCATCCTGAAGTTCATCACCAAACAACTACTGAATCCAGAAATAAGCAAACACTTATGAATATTTAAACCACAACATCTACAAATTATGGCACTATTTTAACCAAATATACAAGTATTTGGCAAACTACATGAAAACCCATAGAACTGATGTTGGCTGGAACAGTACTCCAACTGTGAAATATAGTCATTCTCACAAGCTTATGGGGTACTTCCAAGAAAATTACAAAACTAAGAGTACAGATTTTAGCTAAGTATAAATTGCCATCATCATTCTGTAGATAAAAGTTAGCCCATTTATTTGTTTGTTTTTTAAAATGAAGCATTAATCTGGAGCATCCTGTCACAATAATAAAGCAAAACTAGACTTAGAATGAAAGAAGAAATTTGCAAATTCTGTGAAGAAAGAGCTAATGGCTACCATATTTTACATATAGAAGGATATTATTGCAGCTGAAACATTAAAACCTACCAGCTACAGAAACAACAAAAGAATTAAATAATTTTCCACTGAAGTCTACTCAAATTTACAAAGAAAGTAATTACCAAGTTCTGTCAATGGACTTTTTGGAGCATCAGAGATTCTGGATCCAGAAGGAAGTGGCTGTATTTCATTAGAAACTATGATAAAAGAAATAATCAAGGCTTGATTAAGAATATTACAAGACACAGTATGGATCTATATTTTGGCTTATAAACCACTCACTCCTGAAACCAATGATAGTTAATAAAAAAGAAAAAATGTAGTTTCAACCTAGAAAAAAACCACATAACTTTGTCACTTAAAAAGGTGTGTGGAATATGAATGAAATCACCTTTTCCCTAATTGCAATATAAAGATCCATCAATCATAGGAATTCGATAATGAACATCCATCAGTAACTATGACCACCTAGTTTGAAATTAAGCAGTGACTCATCTTGATTAAATTTCATATTTTAATCTTTAAAAGCATGGCAAAAAAACAAGCAAGGTTGATTATGCTTAAAAAAAACTGATTGAAAGTTAGAATGAAAATTAGATTGACTGATGGTTTAGCATCAGTAAATTCTGGAAATCTGCTTGCAACTGTAAATGAAAAAAGACAAAAGAGAGTATGACATTAACATGAAGCAATAGGATTATGTAAAAATATGTTTATTGAGAAGCATTAGCAGTCCTCTTCATGGGAAGATCTGTATTTCAGTCCTGCAAATGCTGATGATCTTTTCCTTTATCATAAATCATCCTGTACGTATGCCATTTGCGCTTTAGAAAAATCTAATCAAAGTTTAAAAAAAACAAAACTCACAACCTCAAGTTTAGATTTGTGTTCATAATTTTGCATGGTTTGGGAATTAAAATACAGGCAACAAAATCAACATTGGAGAATTTAGAATTCTGAATGCAAGAAGTAAGGAGATGCTGCTCCAAATCAACAAAACTAACAATACTACTACTTCAATCAGAAATCTCTCATTCTGAGACATCTCTATGAAAAAAAATCAGTAGAGCTTTTTTTTCCTCCAGGACAAATATAATTGCATCATGTCACATGCAATATAAATTTTTCCTTTTGCATCACTGTTGGTGCTACCTAAATGAACCTGTCATCAGAAGAAAATCAAGGAGGTAATTATTTCAATTCTATCACTGAGGTTAATTTTACTGATGGAAATTTTATGTGATGTCAGTCATGCAGATCACATAGATAGAAAGCATTAGTTTGAAAAATAAAACTGAATCACCCAGTCAAAACTGCTATCAATAATCTACATATAACAGCACAGTTCAGCCAGAGCTAGATACATCCTGCTTTACATTTCACGTGTGAGTCGCTGGAAACACAAAGGGAACCAGAAATTTTTAATTATGACTTCCTTTGGAATCAATACAAAGGGGATGCAGCAAGTAGTAGAAAAATTCTGCTGAAGGTGAAAAAAGCATTTAATGTACAAGGAAGGTAAAAAGCAGCAAAATTAGTTACCCAGTATGCTTTGAGTTTGCACCAATTCGGGTTTAGGCGTTGATTTAAATTCCTCAGGTCCATGTTTTTTCTCAGCCAAAGCTAGAAGAAAGAAGCTTTATTTACTTTAGAATCCCTCAGAGCTTTCCTTTATCTACTGCCCGAAGCCCACTGCTTTTCTTACTACCATTTTATGCCATCTGATTAGAATAATTTCTGCAGCAGCTCGACTCCATCATGATTAATATTTATTTTTGTTTTCAGATGTGAAGTCTATACGATATTTTGGATTTATTTTGTTTCAGTTTTACTTAAACAAAGGAAAATATAAGTCACAAAGAGCAAAGCTAAGATCAGAAGCTCACACTATACTTCTGTTACAGCCTCCCAAATTCATTATGCAATACATTATAAACAAGATCCATTACATCACAAAGTGTATTTACAAATATTTTCCCTGCTATTCTGGATATTTTTAAATCCTTCTAATACAAAATTATCAGGAAAAGAATAAAGATTCACCTATGATATCTTAGCTCTTAGTAATGATATAATAGGCTTTTGATTTTCATTCATTCCTCTGATTCTACATCTTCAGAGTAAAGCATAGGCAGTTTATTAAACAGCCATTAAATGTACCTAAACTGAATTGCTGACCATATTTTAATAAACTAGTGCATAATTATACTCTTCCAGCTGTTTCACGTAACATTTAAGTCCTATGGTATGTAAGTCAAGATCACTTCTTTCCTTTCCATCTTGCTGGAGGTCCCATAGCATTTGATCAGTCATGCAGTACACACAACTGGTAAGCTCAGATTATAAAATGACAAAGCTTATTGATATGGAACACAGGATAGTAAAGTCTCAGCCTCGAATGTGATAAGAGCATTAACTCCTTCCACACAGACCAAATTGCACAGTATTTAGCACATGCTGGTATTTAGAGGAGATCTTTAATATTGGTGATCAGCATCAATATAGGACTAAGTTTTAGTATTCATTCAGTTTAATAAAAGATCACTTTATTTTTGAGATACAGTAAAAGAGAATTACTTTTGTTTTTCCAGCATGCTCTCCATGCTTTTTCCACAGTCTACTGAGCATGCTTCAAGCAAGAACTGATCATGTAGGTTTATAAGCTTCTTATGTCATTTCCCAAAGAGAACATGCCATTTTCCAGATTCTAAATAGCTACATAGATGCTACTACAGTTACAACCATTACACCATTTTCTGTTTTGGAGTATGGTGCTTTTCAGTGCCAGAAAAGCTCAAATCTCCACAGACGCTGCCTTATTAGGACCCAATTCAGCTTCTACCAAGTCAGTTACAGTGCTGTCACTGACATCAGTGGAAGGAGGATTTTGTTCTATAGAGAAGTTAAAGCAATTTAACTCTATGAAGTTTGCGGGAGAGAATTTACCCCTAAGAGACCCAGAAACAACTAACAAACCCATACCTCAGAAGTACATCAGAAGTACTTCAAAAGCTAAAATTTCTTCTTGGTAAAATGTAATCATGGGGACACCCCCCCCCGAGCAAATACAGAAATTTAGAACTCATTGTGCTTTGGGTTTTTTTAGAGGTCAGATGGTTTACACTCATATGATGCATGTCAGCTTAGTCAGCTGAGCGAGCTGAACCAGAAAAAGCATGCCTAGAATTGGGACAAAAGAAACCAAGCTCTCCTCTGTTTTGCACAGAACATTGTAGGGATGACATGAAACAGCAGCAGACATTTCTGTAAAAAAAGATACAGGAAGCAGAAAGTTTAGGCTTTAAAAGCTAAATTAGAGAAAAGGAGAGAAATGCTGCTGACTTTTCCAGGGCACCAGGTAAACTAGGCTTAATGTGCTGGTTCAATGGTAGCTGCAAAGTAAATGGTTAACACGACCGGGCAAGGTAAGTTACATTACTGTCGCAGCATGGAATACAGCAAGAATGTGTTTAGGCAACTTTTCTTAAACTATTTTTCCTCTAACTTCTCTTGACCTTCTCATTCCTGTTCCTCTCTTCCTCCATAACTGGAATTAAGATACTCTGATGGAAGCAATAATCTCACTCCTTCTCATATCACACGTGAGCACAAGGGGAAGCCTTCAGGGGCCAAAAGGAGGACAGGAGGAACAGCACTTGGGAAACATGGCAACAAAGGAGTAATTCCTACTAAACATCAACCCTAGTTTGGATTCACAGGTGGTACTTTTCATTTCAAGCCTATTCTCTACTTTGATAAATTTCTGGTACAATCCTTTCCATAAAGAAAAAACTTGCCTTTTTTTTAAAACTAGTTCTTCCATGTCCTAGACAAATGTGCTGATATTTCTAACTGTTGGTTAGCTCCAATTTCCCTATGAAGTTAATAAAAAAGGCTCACACTTGATTCAACTGAGAGAAAAAATGTAGTGGTAGTTTGAGGTATATTAGCCAGCATTTTAAAGATTGAAGGAAAAAAAAAGCATTATGAATTTGTGCTGTTGTGTTAAGAATAAATTAGTGGAAAATATTGTAACAAGTCTGGCAAAAACAAAGCATGAAAGGGCTTGCTAACCAGTCTTTCCATGGAAGTGCATGCCAAGGGAGGGGAGGCCTGAAATTAAGAAAATGATGGGATGCCTGGCTGACAAATACACCAAAAAGAAGTTACTGAACCGCATCACATCACAAAACACACGCTTTGACAAAGACCCAGTGGAATACAAGAGCGGCCCAGCTCATGGAGCCTTTCAGATAGTCCGCTTGCTGAAATACTTCAAGCTCCTTTTTTTCCTTCTTGCATGACTGATGACACAACGGCTGCTACAGCACACAGCTCCTTTTAAATCAGTGTTCTGTTGCTACTTCTGGCACCAGTCCTTAAACATGTCACAGCAAATAATTACTATGCCTTACTCAAAGAATGTAATATGATTTTCAAATAGGGAAGTCTGAATGAAATATAATGAAGTAGATCCTATTGCTAAACTCAATTAATTGTGCCAGTATATTAGCCTGTCTCTCAAATGCAACCCTTGCAAAAGGCCGGTGCTTAGATCTCTCACATAAGTTACTTGTGAACGTCTGGCTCAAATGCTTAAGTATTCAGGTTATTTTTGGATATGCCATGGCTAGACAGAAATTACACTCTAAGAACTTCTTTTGTCTTTTAAAGGATTCACTTTCATTTCCCTGTCTCCTGCCGCTCTCTATTTTTTCCTCTTTAACTGAAATACTGTAACCACAATGTATACATTCTTTTATGTCAATAGTGTGACATACTCATACTTTAACTTGAGACACTAGTGCTGCGATCAACAAAGAATGACTGAAAGTAATGGTCACCACAGAGAGAGAGACATGGAAGCAAAACCGCAAGGAAGCATGAAGTGCAAGATGAAAATGATTCTAAATATTTCAGTAAATAACTAATGATGTGATAGCAACAAGAATACGTTTAGTCGTAACAAATGGTTATATATCATTTGTCACTAAAAAGACAGTACTTACCAATTATTATCATGTATAATGAAACACACTATCCAACTTCATAAACATATAATTCTGTGCTATGTCTAGAGATGTTGATGTTTATCGTTAAAATTACTGCATGCCAGGTACATAAATATAATTACAGAACACAAAGGAAAGGAAATGGAATGGACTGATTCTCTCCTCCCCAGGTGATATATCAATTCTGGTGTCAGATTTCACACTGTTTACCTGATTAACCAGTAAATTCCAGCACAAGGAATGATGTATTTTGATTAGATGAATGCAAGCCTGAGGATTAGGATTTTGCGGGAGAGCCAATTACATAAATTTATGCATTCAGTTTTCACTTTTACAAAATGGCAAAGTTCTATAAAATATATTTGTAGATTGCTTGTTCTGCAGTTACTTAAACAAGGTAAATAACTTAGTAAAATAACTGCAGAATTTAAGTCCACAGGAGACCTCAAACTGTAAAAAAACCACCACCAACAACAAAAAAAATCCTTTACAGTTTTTTAAAAAGTATCCACATATTTCCAATTAAAAGCAAGCTGTTTATTACACATATGCTAAACTTGTAAAGTTCAGATCCCCCTTTGATAATAAATTCCTCTGGAGGAGCATCTTTGTTTCCTTGTAATATTTAGGATAAACAGAAAAGAGCTATCCATATGAAGGTTTTGCAGAAAGGAATTGATGGTTAAAACTAGAATTTGGCAAATACACTTATCTATTGAGTGGAAAATAAAATTCTGCAAACATTTTCAGAGAAAAAAATGATGGATTGTTTACTCTAAAAAATGGTTGTCAATCATTACATGATTTTGCTGCATTACTTCATCCTCCATCTCTTTTATTCCCTACATATTCTTTGGGAGGGGTTTTTTTTCTTGTTTTAATTAAAGACTGAGTTGGTCTGATGATGTAAAGTATGATATCTTTCATATACTTAAGGGATAAAATAAACACAGTCATATTTAAGGGCAGTATCTGTGTGAATTGTGTGATGTCAAAGGAATAATGTGCTACACCATTTTAGCCAGCCAGGAAATACTTTACAGACAGAATAGAGTAATGCCAACAAGATCACATAATATGACTAAACTAAACCAAAGTAAACCTTCACTGTATTGTTTCCTCAAGTTCTTTTTTCATTTAAAAGTCTTGCCACCGTTCAAGCCTTTCTCCGTTTCAGCAAGGAAGTTGGTAGAAGCCAACTATTGTCTCAAGTAACAGCAGAATCAAGACTTCAGTCTCAGTTACAGGATAAAAGCCAGACTACAGAAAATGAAGATAGGCATATGTCTACTTAAACAATTCCAAAATGTGGGTCGATAAAGTGGGTGGAAAGTCGCTCTTCATCATTTGACTCTGAACAATTTAGATGTCTTCAATCTTCTTGTCCTCAGATTGCAAATGTTAAAATATAGGGCTATACTTGTCATACAACTTGATAAAGTGATGTGCCTATGTTACACTAACTTGTTTCCTAAGCAAATGGAGGCAGTAAATCTTGTGAGTTCTAAAATTTCACTTCATGTTTTTGAGCAGTTGAAGAAATTAGCATCTGAGTATGCCCTTTTAAATAAGTGATACTTTTTCAGCCACAGGTAGATGATAAAAAACTTTAGCTTTCCAAGTATACCAGTTAACATACATTTCACAGACACATAACCTTGAAAATGAGTTTAGGATCAAATTTTATATTCCTTTCCCCTGTATGTGAACAGCTCCCATTTACTTTAATAGGACCAGTAAAGTCCACAGAGAGAGTGTGGTCAAGATTAATGTGTTCAAAATTGAACTTGGAACATCATGCTGTCATCCTCTGCACCTCTGAAATAGAGCTTGTTACTGTGACTGTTCCGTCTTAATCTCATGCATGCATTTTGCACAATCATGCTCTTATCCCTAATTTTCTTCTTCATGTATTTCATGAAAGTCGGAAGCCCATGGTGCATCACAAGAAAACTCTTGCTTTGCCATTTTTCACAATTTCAAGGTATCCAGCGTCCCACAAAGATATGGTTCTAATTCTAAGTGTTTTTATAAACCTAACAATTGAAGTATCTGAAACTTTCCTCCAAAATTAGATTCAGATTTTTATCCACACCTATCACTCATAGCTACTAATTCAGCTACATTATCCTCCTGTTTTCCAACTACTGCCTTTAACTGCAGATTAAGCCACACAAAGATGGATTTAATTTTAGTTTATATATTTGGCAAAGTTATTTCACAGAGTTTCTAAAAATAGAATTTTCATTACCTGGGAGGGACTGCGGGGAGATTTCTTGAACTTCTGGTGTTTTGGATTCAGCAGGCCATCCTCGAGTTTCATTTTTAGCTAAAGGAACAAAGACATTAGAGAGTAATTGCAAAGCTGTATCTGCTCTGTTCTACTACAGATTTATTTCTGTCCCACTTCAGTCTGCCAAAGTAAACCAACATGGTTAAATGTCGAAAGCTGAATACCTTTAGGAATCAATGAACTTCCACTGCCCAATCAGTATAAGCATCTATCTAGCTATGTTAAATGCAGGCATTTTTGGTATTGTTTTGTTCATTAAAAGATTTCTTAAAAATAAAATTTACAGCAAAGAATTTAATGCTTTACAATCATTACTTATGCTTTAAAATCATTACTTTCGCTTTAGAATCATTACTTTCACAGTGCAAAAGAGTTTTCAGTGGTTTTCATTTGTCTAGCATTTAAGCATTAACAGCAAAAATGCTTTTCAAAATTCAACGATGTAATATAGTTCTAAACGTTATACAAGAACAGTCTAATAAATTCAAATACAGTGGAATTGCCACACTAGTCATGTCCTTATTTTCCTTCACATTACTTCTAACAATTACAGTGGTATGAAAATAGCCTTCTATTCCAACAGGTATAAAGATATTCCAGCAGTGGATATAGGGAAAATTAATTAATTTTGACTTGAATAATATAGCTATTGTTTTTTTTCCACTGAGGATTAAGGCAATATATTTTGAGGGTTTTTTCTGAACTACTACTCTTTAAAAAAAAAAAAACTAATCAGTTTTTGACTAAGTAAACAGAAAAAAATACTTTAAGAATTCAGTAAATATGATATTCTGTGATGCATTATTCTGACTTTTCTAAATAATACAGAATTAGAATAGTTGCAGTATGTCAGCAAACCATAATTAGTCATAACTTCACACACAGCATAAGCCTTATTGCATTTTATTGTAGACATACATCATTTTCAGGCATCAGTGAAGGATATCTGTATAGATTTGGACAATATGTCTTTTTGTCAATTATTTTATACATTTAAATTATTTCTCAAGAGTATTTTTGCTTTCCAAGCAATGACTCTTCCCTGTTTTACACTCCTTTAAAATCCAGTAGTCCCTTGTGTGTACACCTACGTACTTCATGTTCTCTGGTAAGGAACACATCGTAAACAGAAGAGAACAAAACATCACTTGTCTGCCTTGGTTATTTTCACAAAGGTGTTTGTGGAATCTACCATAAAGAGTGGCTCCAAACTGGTATCACACCAGCTATCTATTTTAGACATATCAGAGCATTTAAATTTAGAAGTCCAAGTCTTACGCTCAGCCAGCTGAGGAACTTGGACATGTCTAGGACAACTGAAGCTACCTTTGTCTTTTTCCCCATCTTTTGCTCATAGTCACATTCTGCCATGTTTACTGTGCACACTACTGAACCCTATGACCTATCTGAAAACACAACATTTTCCTGCAAAAAGATATAATTTTACTGGTAGAAAATGAAAACAAATATATAAGCTCTAGATGCTTTAGTCCAAAGCTAATATCAGAGGTCTTAAAATATGGTTTACTAAAAGTAAGGGGTATGAAAAATGGATTTGTCAAAATATGGTCTACTGAGTTCTAATGGTACCTTTGTTACCTGCACGTCATATACATGTTAAAACCAAGCTAGTAATGATAAACACCTTGTTTTCTATGCTTGCTGTTCAAAGCAAATATTTGTAATCAAGTTAACGATGTGATTAATTTTATCATCATGATTGAAAACCAGTAATGCTCTGTAATGTAAATACTGCAATTAAGTTTTTTCCACTTAGCTTAAATTTTCAGTAGCCACAGATGATGCTGACAATATCTGTCTGTTAAATGCTGGTAAATACTTCCAGATACTAATTTTTAAGGAACTCAGCCTCAGTCCAAATATATTCTCACTCAAACACATTCAAATATTATTCTGCTGTGTAGCTCTACTCTTATATGTACACAATATCTTAACAGGAACAAGCACTGCCATTTTCGCACTGCAAATCAAGCCGTTCTGAGAATGTGCCACGGCTAGCAATGGAGCAACAGAGTAAATTAAACAAAGTAGAAATATGAAAGGAAAAAAATCTGACCCAGTTGTTTGGAGTTCAAATTAAGTATTAAGACTAGCCAAGCCAAAAGTCATCAGCTCCAGAACTCTACTCAAGGGATCTGTGAAGATGCACTGGGGGCGTTACTAAGGTTTTTAAAGATAGCCGTATTTCCCACAATTATGCTATTACAGATGGTATGCTACTTTACAGATCTTAAACAAAAGCCTCAATTCATCTTCTTCCTGCAGGCTTCAGGCACATTCACGATACACACATGAAAATTGTACTGAAATGTTCTAATTCCTGGCTACCATTTTTTCATGGATTTAATTACAGATAATAAATAAGAATCTCTTCATGAAACAATTTCTCACATATACTCAAGCCAGAACTCATGTAATTAAAATTCATGGAAGATCTGGTCTTTCAAATGGACACATAGACTTCCATTTTTAAAGACATACATTGAAAGATACAACCTCTGAAAAGGATAAGTTACATTGTAAACCAAAACAAAACCCCTAAAGTCCATAAACATGGCTGGTTTCCCTTCTTTCCTCTATGGATCAAAGATATTGCATTTCTTTTAAATGGCTGTGAAATACCTTAAAAACCTGTTCAGATGTTTTAAAATAAGTGAATTTCTATGAATCCTTGTAAGTCCAAGCTAATCATTAAGTAGACATAGAAAAAAAGAAGGTAAAAGAGGAAAAAGGATTTTCCTGCTGGCATATATGATCTCACATTGCTACACTTCTGATACTGCTCACAAACAATACAAGCTTCGTTCATTTCTGCTTACCCAGTTTTTTCCTGGATGCTTGAGGTATGTCATCTATTGTCAGGAGAGGAGGAAGTTTCTGCTGAGTTTCATTGAGACCTGGAACAATAAGGTGCACTACAACAAAAGATGTGTGCCATTAATTCCAGAAGAGATGAAAAATACACAGTCTGTTCTCTGAGATATGTGAGTAACTACTACTGATCCATTGGGAGTTTAGTATGAGTGGGAAATGAGTTAGTTGTATTCAGTAATTATCATTCCCATTTGGTGCTCTTTCCCCTTTACACCACTCACTGTATTACCGCCATTTCACAATTAATCAGAATTGAAAACAATTCAATACTGGAGCATAAAACTCTGGAGTACTGCAGTATCACAGACACTGGGACATTCTGTCTGGTGGGCCAAGAAGACTCAACACCAAACATGGTTAGTAAGTATCTGTTTGATTCACATCAATACATTAAAACTCACACAAAGCCAACTTAAGTCAAAGTTATGTAGTTATATAAAGTATTTCCGTATATATAAAGGACTAAACACCTTCTTGAATCCAGGAATAAATTGGTCACAAGGCACATGATGCAGCAAGCCTTTCCTATCTATTTCAGGTAGACCAGTAGTTCATCACACTAAGCACCGTATGATAGACTTTCCCCCATTTTCACGTTCTAAGCCAATATTGTGTATTCTTATAGGTCAAACAAGAACAGAAAGCATGGAACTGAATGGCCTGAGGGAAACAGTTATGCCCCGAGGTCTAGCATCAAGCTCTAATTGCAGGGAAGGTTATAATATACATCACTATAGCCTAATATATCAGTACAGGTTTGTGTCTGTAGATTGTATGTGATCATACTACCTTAAAAAATGCCAAAAGAACAACCCCTGATCTCAATAAGATCTTTGCCACAGAACTTTACTTGAAGTATGAAAGAATTCCTTGGCTTAAACAGTGACAGTATCTTCTTTTAAATACCATGACAATAAAATGATTCTATTTCCCTTAGGCTACATCATCCTTGAACCATCTGTATCACCATAAAATATAACAAATACTGTCTGAACCAGCTGCAAAATACCCTTGGATATGCAAGGAAAGAACTATCAAGATCAAGAAAACTAAAATTATTTACACAGTTCTAATTTTCAGCAAAAGATGAGGATAAATAATAAAAGTATCTTCTAGTCACCTAATATTGCTCCTGGCAGAGAAGAACTATCTGAAGTTTTTGACTGCGTCCGATTTTGAATAACTGTGGAGACAACATAAGGATATTAGAAAATAATTTTTAAAAACCCCAAACAAGAAACAAAACCACACCTGAGACAAGCCTTAGCATTCTGAAAACATTCCCTCAACTTAGTAATTGGAGACGAGGACAGTATCCTAATCTTTTCTGTATTTACATTCAGTTTAAGAGACTGCAAACTGTGTTTCCTCTACATCATCTCTTAAATGTGCATCTCTCTTTCCCGTAGCATTTCAGTTTTATATCCTTGGTGAAAAATGACATTCTATGCTTATGTTAATAGAGGGCCAGCTCCAGACCATCTCATTACCCTGCCATTCACAAGTCTTCAAAAAAACATGCATGTGAAGTAAATGCCAGTACAGTCACATTTTAATGATAATTACCGTATTCTGCTTTCACACCACCCTCCAGTGTTTTCCTAACCCTGAACTGGGAACTACCTCCAAAGACAACTCGCCTGATTTTGTTAAAATTATTCATAATACAATTTCTGTTAGCAAGTTTTAAACTGCAGCTCATTTTGTATCAGCTATCGTTAAGTAGTTAATTTTCAAAGATTACACTACTATATTACCTCTCATTATTAGAGAGAAACAGGCATTTCTAAAGAGCAATATGTTTAAGTCTACTGTAGATATCTCTCTCCACCAACCAGGGAAAGGAGAAGAAGGGAGTCTAAGTCAATGACTTAGCTGAAGATAGCCACAAAAAGTTTGGTAGCATGAATCTTAACCATACTGATGCCCTTCACGCCTGACTATCAAGTTATGCACAGCTGGGAGATCAACATACGTGGATAATCCAGTTGAAAGAGAAAAAGAATGGATACTAGCAGAAATCAGAACTGATTGGCATCTGTTCAATGGCATCCGTTCAATGACTCAACTAAGTCATTGTTTACAGTGCAATATAATAGCTCATTTTATTAACACAGGTAACAGCTTAATAGTATTTGTAATTAAATGATATGACAGTTGGTAAGGTTCCACCTATTCTAAAAGGAAACTTTCATGACATTCACATCTGAGTCAGATTTTTTTTTCATTTTAATTTTAAGTTACTCTTGCAGAGCATAAGAATCAATTCAAAATATATACAAATTTACCTTGTTTGATTATTGTGACAGGGACCAACTTCTTGTTATCACGCAGTGTAAGCTGAGAGAAGAGGGAAAAAAAAAAAGCCTTGGGATAACTGCCATAATAGTAATTGAACTTTCTTAGTAAGAAAAATAGAGGGCTCTAATCCAATACCACGCCTGTCCCAAGTTAACACAGGATACGGCTCTGGCCCTAGTCACTGAAGGTTACACTATGGCTTCAATTCCCATGGGCTAGTATAGTAATATTGCATTTTGATTTCCTTTTTTTCAGCGTGGGATGTTTTGCTTCATAGAAACGCAGTATTTGACAGTTTAGGAATCCCCAATCCTTTTTTTCCTTTAAGAATCTCTTGAGCATTCACTGGAGAGTAGTCCAGAAAGCTAAGAAAATCTGAAATTTAGCTACAACAAAACATCTGAAACAAATGCAACTACAAATTTGGTCACAGGATATAATTATATTCTCAGGAAGAGTATATCTAGAATACAAACTATTCCAGAACCAGGTGTACACTTGTAAACTATCAGCACTCTTGAGTTCATAGTCTGCTTAAAGTAGATTAACTCAGAGTCATTTTATTTGGTGAAATTGTTTCCAAAGTATAATTGGCCAGCCACCCATGTTCTTCTCACATTTTTATGCTAAATACTCGGACTTTCCTGCTGTTCACTTGCCTTTGACCCAGATTACTTTTTGCCTAAGTGTGTATGTTTTTCAGCATTTTGATACCACCAAAATAAGGAACACATAAATGGACCCCACATTTATTTAAAGGAAGAAAACAGCTGATCCCAAAGATTATAAATCAGTATTCACTACCACACATGGGTACTAGGAACAACTTCTGAAAGCTTACTAATGCACTCAGGTGATGAGAGGAGGTAGACTATAATGCCAGCAGTATAAAAATGCTAAATACATTAAAAGTGGAATTTTTTTCAGTTATATCTAAGTTACAAGAAAGAAAATAACTCAAACAATTACCTCTCTGTGTTAAATGTACACTGCTAAAGTCAGAATCAGTTAATGTTCATTTTGCACTTCATGACATCTGGTCAACTTCATGTGAAAGAACACTTGCATGAAAACTCAGCATTTGATGACAAAGCTTTAATTATTTACCTGAGGATAACTATTTTTGCTCTACTCTAAATATTAAAAAAAGCTTTAAAAGCAATGGTTGGGTACACATCAAACACATACCAAAGTCTAAGAAGCTGGAAGAAGGCAAATCTCAACAAGTAAGATGGCCCTTTCCTCAGGGAAATGGATGGAGGCTGCTTATTCTATGAAAGTCATTACTTTCTGGTACCTAATAAGAGTTTTGCATTGGCATGAACATGGTTTGAAAATGAGTGGAGGTTTCAGTCATTGTCATTAATGAAGAATACAAAATAATCTTCCCTTTTTATTGCTTATTATTTTTCCTTTATTATTAACAAGGCTTACATTTCTATTTTGCCTTCTAGTGAAAAAATTGTGTTGCAGATGACCAGCTTTTGAAGTAACCCTGCTATTCATGTGACTAACAAGGGGGATGAAATGCATTTATCAGAAGAAAGTGTTCATTTTATTGTATTTCTCATCAGGAGACCTACAATCAAATAAACAGCTCTCAAGTTGTAGTGAGCACTCGTGCAACTCCAGTGCGGAACTTCTAATTGTAATGATTATCAGTCCTTTTACTAGTAACAGGTTCTTATATTGACAAAAGCAGCCTTTTTTTGTTGAATAATAATGGATGACTGTAATGACAGCAATATGAAAATGCTAAATACATTAAAACACATTCAGAATTTAGTTTGTCACCCAAGAACAAATCATTGATATGAAATCCGTGTTCTGCAGCTGCTGTAATTATGCTGCTCACCTGCACGAATCTGCAAGTGCTGCGCTTGAAATCTACCACTGTGTTGTCTTCTGTGTTCTCTCTTCTCAGTCTCCGAAAAGTGACTACTTAGGTATTTCTATGTCTAGTAAAATTTACTACTTGGACAAACTATTTCAGAAACATCATCTGTAGGAACGGCACCATTAACTGTATTTTCCAGACAGAGAATATAAAGCATATAGGTGTTAGGAACATTAGTGATTAAAATGACTATGGCAGCTCCATGAATGAAGGAAGATGGCAAATAAGGTATTTCTTAATTTCAGAGGAAAATTAGAGATGTAAGTTATACCATAAGACAGGCATCTTAACTTCTGACCATATACCTAGGGTATATTGCATAAAGGACTGCAGTTCTCAGACATTCTGTCAAACGGCATATGGCAACATTACTTTAAGAGACACTTGCTCTTTCTGCCTCTCTTATATTCCAATACTCCAAAAAGCCACAAATAACTGACATACATGTAAGAGACTCCTCAAGGAAGCATTACAGTCAACCTGGATTGAATAAGTTTTGGAAGAGCAGGCAAGTTTTCTTCTAGAGTTTAACAAATGATAGAAGCTAAGAGTCTTGTTTTTTGGCTGGAAAAATCGAGGAGGACCCCACCTTTCACACTGACATTATGAAGTTACAGGAACCTAATCAGACAGAAGAGGAAATAAATTTCTACTGCATCCTCTCCACCCTACCACCACCCATTGTTTATGAAGGGAAAAAGAATGACCATCTCTAGAGCTCTCCTTTTCTTCCTCTCTCTCATTAGTTGTAGCTCACACAGCCCCAAGAGCTTAGTCAAACTTAAAGAATGAACCTGCCAAAAGAAACACAAGCAGTTATGTGACCGATGTTGAAAGGGCAGAATGACTAGATGGATTGGTAATGTTGCTTTAATAAACAGCCTTTAAGAATGTCTCCTTACAGAGAAGAGTTAGGACCATGCTGATAGGAGCCAGTTGTGTCTTTGGAGCAAAATAAGGCACAAACAAAGCTTGGCCTAAATAACACTCATTCTGGCTTTGCACTGATGATGCGATTGCACCACTGAAACACACCCCACCTAATACTGTGGAAACTGAAGTAATAACATAAACTTAAGAGCTGGCCACTATCTGCTTCCCTGCCTTAGTTTTATGGCTTTTTGCACCACTGAAGTGAGAATGATAAGAGCATTTTTAGAACAATCTATGGAATGTTTTCATGATATTTCTGTGGAGGGTGATAAAGCAGTACTGCTCTGGAGCTAAGCCCTGTGAAGCTGACTAAAAAGATTAGATGTTGGCTCCAGTCCTCCTTTCATGCTTAAGCTGTGCAAATATTTGGAAAACTGTTTTAGCTCACTTTCTCAGGACTTCTCTTGCATAAATAGAATCTCTACTTCCACAGAAGCGGCATAAGAGAGTCAGGGTCCTGGCACACAGGGTTTTCTAAGAGGAAAAAAGGAACTCAGCTTGCACTCCATATGCCAGAATAGATTACCTGGTCTTGGGCTGTCACGTGTAACTTTAAAGATGCTTATGGGATCAATAGGAAGAACAGTAAAGTTGATTTCATCAACAACGTAATGAGATGAGCACCTTCCTGAATATCTAATCAACTAGCTTCATATTACTCACAGATAAAACATTTTCTCTTGGATGTGACACATGACTATGTTTCCAATAACCTAAGCATTATACTGCTCTAACTCTGTATGTAATGCTATAATTAAAGTATTACTGTCCTAAATGAATACCTAATTATTCCTACAAGAAAATGTATGTAATGGACTGTGGTTTGATTCCTGAAGGAATTCCAGGTCTGATAATTACAGACTGTTTACAATATTGTACACTATGAAGAATGAACAATGAGAAACCATGCATGACCAATTCCTACCATGAAAACACTTGGAAAATCAGAGACAGAAGAGAATTGTGAAGAATGGATTGTTCCCTTACAATAATCAGCACTCATGAGTCAACCTTTTAAAATGTCTGAAGTAACAAGGATTTCTACAGCTTTTCTTGAGAAGTTATCCTATAGTCTACCTCAGGGATAGTATCTTAAAAATCAAAGCAAAACAAAAAAAACCCCAGAAGATTAGCTGCTGAAACTTGCACTTTGATGAAAAATTAAGGAAAGGAAATATGAAGAAACCAATTTAATCTCATAGTAGAGGAGGTAATGCTCAAAATTATGAATCAAATGTCTACTTTTCACTGTATTAAAACTAGTCTACTAACAGGTTCAATCTACAGATCCTTCATTTCTGCTTCAGCTCTTGGAAGCAAGACATATCTGTGTATGTGAATTCATGAACACATGGAAACCCACCCATGCTTGCTTGATAGCTGTTATGGTAAATGCTAGATGAGAAAAAAATGAGGAAATGAATAAATATTGATATTTATTTGTTTATTTACAAAAATCTTCAAATGCTTTGATGAAACAGTTAAAAATTCTACCTCACCACCTGCAAGGATTTAATGAACTGCTTAGCAATCTTGATAAGCAAATTAAATTGCCCTTTCCAGCTTCCTCTGGTTCTGCAAACACTTGCCCCACATATAAGAACTATCAGTGAATTCAATGGGATGACTAATGACTTTAGAAGACCCAAGTATGCACAGGATTAATCTATAAAATAACAGCACTACCTTATTACAAAATGAACTGACCACCACAAATATCACAGATTAACAAACTTGACTACTACAATAGGACAAGCAAATTTTAATGTTTAGAATCCACACACGGAAACCATCAGCTTCATCTTTGTTAAACTGGAATCAGTATATGTAATCATCTCAGCTGCAGTTCTCAATCGTTTCATCAATCCACACATATAAACACTTCTCCATACAGTTATCTAGTCTTAGATTTAACAGATTTTTTTATATTGGCAATTTGTGGCCATAATGTCTTTCTCACTTTACTCTAACAGAGAGGCAAAAATTTAACCACACAAAATATAAATCTGGTATAAAAAAATAAGACTATTTTGCATACCTGTGTTTGGGAATTAGGTACCAACTTGTACATATTCTGGAGTTGTCCGTTTACTTTTTTATCTGATTTGACAGAAAGATAAATAAATACACAGAATTACTTTTTGTTTTGTCCAAAGCAAAGCAAACCAAGTTTATTCACCCTTTTCAATAGCTAAGAAAGTTAAGAGGCTTAATTACAAGGTATAAACCCACACCATGTAACAGTTTTGTTTGGTCCTGTTTCTTGAGATTAATTAATTCATCTGCAAAGCCTCCTCTTCACATTTTGACAGAGAGGAAGTGAAATGTATTCTTCTTGTTCTACAACAGGGGATAAGAGAGCTGAAGTGGTCTTTGGGACTTACTAAGGAGAAGTCAGCGGTGCCTAAGAGGATTCTTTAATAAAATTAATATAACCACAACACTAATATGCAAGGAAGGAACTTGAAAGTTGAAAGAGGAATTTCTGCATCCCATCTGTCAGGTTGGTACTAGGACTGACTGGCTAAAAGCAGCATGTTTCAAGGTCTCCAACAGTTAGTCTTGCTTTTAAGCACACTCTTCTAAAAGAAATACACATTTAGCACTGGCACTACAGAGCAGGCATATCACTTCTCTTTGGGTCTGACATGGTTTTCTTTATCTCAACATATGAACAAAGTAACCCATGGATTTAATCTCTGAAATTTTTCTCTTAGGTTTTTCCTCTTAGCTTCTTAGTATTAGAATCATAGATTCATAGAATGGTTTGGGTTGGAAAAGACCTTAAAGATCATCTACTTCCAAATCCCTCACCATGGGCAGGGACACCTTCCACTAGACTAGGTTGCTCAGAAGCTTCTTGTGATGTAGCTGTTAAGCACAGAGGATAAACAGTCCCTCCTAGCACCTCTTACATTCTAGCATGATGCTTCAAACTTTGTCTACATCTTCCACCTTTACACTTTTCTGCTCCCTTTGCATCAACAGGTGTGTGAACAAGAGTCAAGTTAAATGTTATCATATTTCTTCACAATTCCATCCAAAACAGATAAGCAATAGAAAAAAAATCATCTATAAAAAAATGCCAATTGAGAGACATTGAAGTTGACACACTATCCTGAAAAAAAAATCTTTCAAAGTACTTGATACTTCTCAGGAATAGGACCTACTATTGGCCTAAAGACAAGGGGAAACTGAAAAAAGTTTCACGCTGGCTTCATGAGAAAATCGTGTTAAGATGGTCAGAAATAAACTACTTTCAGGTCTTTTGACAAATTTTGGTTAAACAAATGTTGAACATTTGCCATGCCTTTTATGTCTTCCTCAAATTATGAATTAAAAACAGATTCTCCTCCCAAACCCTCCCACTATGTTTAGTATATAACAAAAATTTGGCCTGTGGATTCAACAAATACAAGAACATGCAACAGGAATTTCAGTGAGGAAAGAAAATTTACAGTGAAGGATGTTTGGTTTAGGTTGAGATGCTTCTTAATATATGAAAAGACCTTGAGTTGCTACAAGACAGTAAATTAAAACAGAAAAAAAGTGGCCATTTGTGTTGACTGGTAAACTCCTATGCTGACAGATGGTTTACAAATTTATAATAAATGTTCACTCTCTGTTTACTGCCCACAGTTTCTGTGTCTACCTACTATGCACTGACAATCTGAAAGGCTTGAATCTGAAAGGTGCTGTCAACTTTCTGATTACAAGCTACTTTATCGGTAGACCAGAATGTAGACATAAAGGCTGATAGCAAGCTCCCTGGATTTAGTTGCTGCAGAAGCACTGACTGAATACACAAGTCTACATTTTAGGCAAAAGAAATGTCATCTAAATAGAATATGAACTCTTATAAGAAAGTATCTTTCAACCCAACTCAATCTGTCTCTGTGACTTACAAGAATGATTATTCTGGCCTATTAAAAATGTACAGTGTCTGTAAGAAACAGCATTTAGAAAAACATTAGAGACAAAGAGCAAATCTGGTGATGCCAGTGGACATTTCAATCGGTCTTGAACACAGTATTAAACACTATGCACTCTTCATTCCCTCCTATTTTAAGTTCTCAAATATATTCCAGCACTCGCTCTACAGAAGACTGTAAAATGTTTAAAATGTAGGAAAACCAGCCATTTAGTAAGCCTTCTTTAGAGCTATAAAGAGTTTCTTTTTGTGAGGCAGGTATGGGAAAAGACTACCACCATTCTTCACTTGGTATCATGGTATAATGATGGCATTATTCTGGACTGCTAAAATGACTCTACAGGCACTGGGTAGGTACTTCAAAGTTACAGCTTTCTAATTTATGATGAAGGCCAGCAAAGTTCTTTACTAGGGAGTATGAGGGCTTTTGCAGTGTTACAAGCCACCCTACTGCTCCCCTCCCTTATCCTCAAGTATATCGAGCTGTGCAACTCACCTACAACTTGAAACTGAGGTCCAAATCAAATTTCAGCTGGAAATCTCATATGAATAAGGCTCTCTTATGAGAATTCTCATTCGTCACATTTCGAGTCAAGCTAGAAATACTGAGCATAGGAATTTGGCAGCATCTTCTGACCATCATCATGCTCAGAAATACCTTTATGTAAATGTTTGAGGAAAATAAATGAAATTGGACAATGTCTGTTAAATCTTCTCTTCCTGTCTTTAAAAGGAAGACACTGCTGCTGTCTATTTCCTCCATTGATAGCAGTGATTCTTTGAGCAGTGCATGTTTTTTCAAGGGTTAATTTGATGTCACTTTGTCTGCATTGTCTTGGGACTTTGGAGAAAAAGCTTAAAATATGACTGAGAGAACAGCCAGAGATGCCATACACTGCCTCCATGGAAACCCGAACAAAAGCATACATGAGAGTGTGTGCTTCAAACACAATTTATATAATTCTTTGACTGAAAATTATGTCAAATTCAACTTTCCAGCAGAGTCACAATGGGCCCATTGTGATTCATGCTGGATAGGACGGGGCCTGTCTAGCTTTTAACCAGCTTGAACATAAAAGCAGATATAAAAGAAGATTCAAACAAGGATAATACTTTCCATCAACTCAAATTAGTAATGATCTTATTATTCAAGGCCCAAGGAAAAAGCTTGGAATCCAGTCAGAAGTATAAACATATGTACTCAACACTTTATGTGTATCTAAACTAATCACTTAGACTTCTACCAACCTGCAGCAGATCCTCTACTATTTGCAATGAGGACATCTTTCAGGAGACTAGGTGGCAGTTTTTCAAACACAAACTATTTCTAGTTTCACCAGTTCCTACAAGAATTTGTCAGGGGCATAAGGGATAGCATTTAAACAATAAAAACCTGATCAGTAGCTTACTTTAAATAATACCACAATAGAGGAAAAAATACTGTCAAACTGAGTAGCTATTTGATTAATTATTGCCAAATACTTACTAGACAGAACTGTCTTATGATTGAAAGTCTTGCTCCAAATACTATCTTCTACATTGTCTTTAACTCCAAACTCATAAACCGTATTTGGCTTCAAATTGTCCACCACCGTCTCTGTAACAGGGCAAAGCTGAAAAACCCATTTCTTGTCTTTATCCTTTTCTCTGTAGCGAACAGTATAGAACCTGCTCGACAAAAAAAAAAAAAAAAAAAAGAAAAAAAAAGAAAAAATTTTCTTCACAAAGAAAGAAACTCACTGCAACCATTTTCATTAGGAATTACTAAAATGACTTTTCCCCCCCATTGTTCTTGTTCTTTCTGACCCCTTATGGTTATCAAGTATCAGAAAAGCCAGCATATCTTCCCTGTGAACATAGTGCTAACCCAGTCATCTCCTAGATACATATAAGCTCCCCATCATACAGACCCCGACATTAGGAGTATTTTATAAAGAGCAAAAGAACAGTCGTCTTATTCACAACCAACCATGTGTGTGTGGTTCTGACCACAAACTGCAAGCTCATTTTGCAAGCAGTTTCTGTGATTCTGACATATGCCAGAACTAGTCAATTGAATCATGAGTCTATTAGTCAGGAAGCCTCAACCAATTTCGCAAAACCTTCTGTATCTGTCCAGGGGAAGGTGTTTCCCTCAAAATTAGTCCACAAATATTCTCAAGGGAAAACGAGTAATAGTTGACATTTATATAACACATTCCTCATTCAGTGATCCCATTTCGCATTGCCCACACTTCAGACAAGAAAGTAAACCAAGACATTACCTTCAGCAGTTTAAATCAATAACGTGATGAATGTTAACAGATTATGAAATTAAAAAACATTTCTACAGAAATTGCCCAATTCAATCAAGCAGCACCACCCTGAAAAAGTATGACTGCAGTGCTAATCAGTATAAAACAACGCAATGTAAATGGCGAGAGTTACAGCACAAGAACCCCACTGCCTGCTACAGTCTCATTTTCAATATACATACTGTATCGCTGCCAGAATGGGGTGGGGTTCTCTGCTTTTGTAAAAGCAAATCTCAGAGAGACTTGGCAACTTTTTAATCCAAGTATTACTGAAAATTGTAACATATAACATAAATAAAGTACATCCATTGTCCTTATCCATCTTACATTTACATCAGCTGAAAAAGGATGAATTCCGTCCAATTGTATTCTTCCACACTTCAATAAAGCAAATTAAGGCCATAAAAGAAACACAACTCTAAATCCCCAAGTACGTGCCCAAGAATCATTCAGAAGCAAAAAGAAAAAGAAATTTGGGTTGTGAGATTTAATCCAGGTATTATATAGGAAAACATACGGAGAGAAATGAAGTGACCTTAAGAAAACAACCAGAAAAGTTCTTTAATCAACTGAAAAGGTATCAAGTTGTAAGGTCCAGATTAAAATGATTTAATGGACCAAATATAATACTGTCAATGCATAAAGCTGCTTTTGCCAAAGTTACAGAAGAGCGCTTTCAGAGTAGAGTATATGTGAAAGATGACTGTTGAGTACAGGGAAATTCCTACTTCTTTATTAAAACACAACCTAAGACAAGGCAAGTGCCAATAATGGAAAATATTTTCATGCACAAGGATTTACTTTGTTTACATACTTTATCTCATAACTGTCAAATTTGCTTTCTCGGCACCAAAAATATAGGTTCTCCTGTTTTAGTTGCTAGAATTCAGCTCATTCAGGTTTTCCGTCAGGTTACAAAATTAATATTTATGTTGGCTCATATGAGTCTCTTCATCATCTGCATTACTTTGTGTTCAAAACAAGCCATAGTCTAACCCAAACCTTGGAAAGGAAAGAAACATGATAAGTAGTGAATATCCTCTCTCTTCTCATCAGTTCCTGAAGTACCAAGTAATAATCTGCATCCTTACTTCTGTGGGCTGTGATCTACTAAAATTTCATATGTCAAGCAATATAAGATCTATCAGTTGGACCGACAAAGAATGTTTTTAACAAGAAATTATTGGCAACGTTAAAATGAGGAAAATTTCTCCTCCTTTATTCTCTTAATCCTTCCGTACATAGTCACACAGACATTAACAGACAAGAAAAGCTTACTTGAAATCTCTGTCTCTGTCTTGCAAAGGAGGTAACAGTAATAAACAAATCCCATCTGCAACATAAATGCATCTTGCTGGACCCCACACAGTCTCTTGGCAAGGGATTTAGAATAGGTATAAATTGATCTATGACCAAAATATGAATCACAAGTAGAAGTAGTCACCTTCTTCCCAGCTTGCCTAAAAGAGGAAATTTCATTTGTTTTCATCTTCATCCTTACCTTTTCCTACTTGTTTTAGCTGAACAGGGTAGAGATAAAGTGATTGTACGTGATGGAAAGAAAACAGTATACTGATTCATTTCAGTTATTTAATAGTCTAAATGAATAGCTGCAGCAGAAATGAGAAGAAGGAAAAAAAACCACCAAAAACTTGTTCATAATGAATAGGCTTTTAAGTGGCTGCTCCCACTTGCTTCTACTGTAGAAAATATTCTGTGTTTGAATAGTGTCTCCACACCTGCAAATTTCTTCTCCCTAACATGGATTAAAATACCGAGAACACTTGCACGTCAAAAACCATCTTTCACTAAAATTTAAGACTAAAGATCTGACAAGAAGATTTTCATAGTTGTGCCAAACTGTGCCATTAGAAATAGAAACATATACCATAGAAGAAACATGCTCTCAACTCCAAGATCTCCAAGGCTGTAAAAACTTCACCAAGGGTGTAATTATTTCAGTGGAAACTTGCCACAACGAGTACTAAAAACACTGACTGCGATGACAGAATTTCCTCAACCATTTCCATAAAAAGCAACCAAAATGAGGTTCCATTTAACAATTTGCAAGTCACAATTGTTTGAGTATTAAAAATATCCAAATTGTAAACAACACGCACTTTTGGGGAAATGCAATCATTTGTTTATAGAGTATGGATTTGGAAATGTCAAGTTTTGTCATTAAAGAACAACAATTCATTGTTAAAACAGACCAACAAGCTGCCAAATACAGTGCAATTTCAGTGCCTGCCTAAGAACAACCTACTGATTAAATTTTGTTGTCATTTTAATTTCTCCCTTTTTCAAATCTTCCTTTCAGAAAAAATACAATCTCAAACAATCAACACATGTAATTGAAGATACGAGCAAGCAGTAAGATCCAGTTACCACTCGTGTGTATCAATCCCCTCGTGGCAGTGACGTACACGCACAAAATTTGCGCAGCTGGCCTGCTATGCATATCAGAAGCTGCAAAACTGCTTCTCCTGGATTGCAAACATTTAGAGAAGCCTCTTCATAGATTCCCCCCAAAAATGATAGAAGGCAGGCTGAAATGGAGTACAGCCACACTCACATACAGGGGAAAGGTACACGACACTGTTTCTCAGATAAAACACTTCCCATTATCTCTGTGAGGTAAGAATATGAAAAACTGATTGCATGCTGCAGGGCCCTAATAGCTAATATAAAAGTAATACACTATTCAAGTAAAGCGTAACTGGAACTGTCCCGGGAATACTATTCACAGCTGGGAATGGTAGTTTGATGCTTCAGCAAGGAGGTGACACACCCAGTTACACTGGGTGAGAATTTATTTTAATCTAGATTCTCAGCAAGGACAAAGATCTGACAATATTTAACTGCTTTTAATTTTGATTCTTTGGTGGGGGATATGGAAAGGGTACATTTTATCAGAACAATGTTTATTGAATAGCACTTGTATTCGTATTTACAGCAGATACTAATCAAAAGCTTTCAGGGTTCACTTCACTTCTTTTCCAGCTAGCACTCTATAAAACTCTAGAGCTCTTTTGTTAAGCTCCATAAAAATTAATCTCTCTCCCTCTCTCCCTAACAGGCAATGTTTCACTCATTAGAAGGTATCTCCAAGCAAACCACCATGGGGACTGTAGAGAAATTTTACCTCCTCCCTTTTTACTAGGCAACTGAAAGGATAATAAGCTCCAACAATTTAAACAGAAGGTGTCATAAGCAGGTGAGGGGTACTATTCCACTCAGAGTTAATTGCTGTAATAAAGCCAGCAAAAAAACCCCAAAACACCACGGTAAAGAAATAAAGAGCCTACATTCGCCAAGACGGCCTCTCTCCATATGCATTTGTGCAACACCGCGATATGTTTAATGTTTGCATTCTTGAAAATCTCTCTACGTTAATAGGCTTTAAGTATTCTTTTACGATATTCTGACTTCACTTGCCTCCACCTATGATGCACACAAAATGTGAAATAATGGCAGAAATAAAAGAAGCAAAACCAATCTCACCATCTAAAGGAAGCCACAAGAGTATGATATTACTCCACAGGCCAACCACTGTAGTGATTACTGTATTTGCAAAATCTATGTAAAAGTCTATTAGCCCGATCCAAAAGGATGTTTCTATCCTATGTTGTTTATATAGGCCTTTTTTTTAAAAACTCCACAATGCAAGGCAGTGAAACCTTTTCCTAGAGCTAGCCTTTTTATTAGACAAGAAATCAAAATATGACGACCATTTTAAAGAAGCAGTCCACAGGGTTTTTGCTTCTGAAATTAAGGAAATCTCACTTGCTGCTAAGAGAAGCAAAATTCTAAGATGGATAGGTAAAACACTGAGTTTTCATATATCAGTATGAATGGCACTGTCTTGCCAAGAATTCCAGTGCTAGTTTTCCAATTGTTAACCAAATCTCTTTTCAGCCAGATTCCCAGAAAATGCTTGCACAGTGAAATATTTGGTCACAAACAATTAGATACTGGAAATCTTATAAGGCAGATGGTTTTATTGAGGTTTCCAGACTAGGTCAGTTTGTATAAATATCATGGGTTTATTTGGAACCAGGTCCAAACCAAAACTCCAAACAATTTAATCACGACTATTTTAGTCACACATAACACTAAACAAACAATTAAGCCTTGGAGATATAAGAACATTCCTGTGTTTTTGTGTTGCTGTAGATAAAAGGTTATAAAACTTATTTCACTTTTGTGCATAGGAATGTAATCAGAGTTTTAAAAAAAAGATTACGAACATACACATATATTTATTTATTTGTTTATAGTTAGACTTCATTAGAAGCATCACATCCATTTAGTGTTAAAAAGTTATAAAAAAATGGATTGAACTATGATTTTTCAGATACCGAGTGTTTCACAAATTGGCACATGAAATGAATTATATTGTTTCCTTTTTATTGCCAAGTTTACTTTAAAGTAATAGACACTGACATATAGAAAAAGATGGAAAGAATTACATCACTGATGGCTACCAGTTAAATTTGCAAAGCACTTTCTAATTTAGTTTTCACTTTTATGATCACTAACATCCACTTTTTTCACTGAAATTTTTTAGTAGAATGACTGAAATGAATTGAAGAGTTAGAGGTTCTGAAGAATGAATGAGAGGCTGACCACCAACAAATCTTTCCATGTTTAAACAAGCTTTTAGCATATAGTCCCACAGCAGTAACTCAAAAGCATCTGAAACTCAAAAAGTCTATTTGCTGCAGTATGTTTTCCTTAAGGAATTCTGCTAAATTTAAAATACATATTCTATGATATTTGCAACACAAAGTGTGATTATGTTGGCAGCTGCATAGTGACACAGATTTGTGGATTCTTCACTTGTTTTCCCTCTCTCTATTTTTATTACTTTTTTTTCCAAAACATCAGATACAAATTAAGTAGAACACAAAATCTGTACTACTTGCAAATATGACATTAGGACATTTAAATCACTGGAAAAAAAATTTAAACAACATAAGTGTGAATTTGTCAAAGTTCTGAACCTTGTTATATCTCATTAAAACCCCCAAACTTTCAGGTTTTAATTTTCTATTTCACATGTATCTGAAAGTGTGTTTGTTTTTCTGTACAATCCACTCAATACAGTAAAATATAGTATTCTATCTACCCTGTTTTTGTCTTGCATGCAAAAAAGATTTTCTGTTCCTTCCCCTGACTCCCCCTCCTAAAGAACTGGAGGTCAAACTCCGCCTTTTTCGACTCCCTGCTGTGTTTTGGGATCTGTGGATTTGTTCTAACCAAAGGAAAGGCCAAAAAAAGTCAGCACGATAGTCTATACTCTCTTTTTCAGACCTAAATGGACAGTAAACTAGCCCCAGTATGTTTATTATGACAGCTTTGTCCACTAATGGTTGAGAGAAAACAAGTCTCTCTACTCTCTCTCTGTTCTGGTATTACATAGTCTTCATCAGTTACATAAAACTAATCACTTGAGTGTTTTGGTTTGGGTCTTTTTGTTTTGTTTTGTTTTGTTTTGCGTTCTAGTGCTAAGGCACTGACCAGAGATGACAGCCACTTCAAGGCGGCTTTAAAATTTGACCTTGCAAAGAACTTTGGTCCACACAAATGGTAGTAATTATCTTTGCTTCCACAAGGAATTAGGGTTTGGGGTTATTTTGCAGGAAATATGTAGCACTCTATTGTCTTATGCCCTTAATCTCTAGAGACTTAAGCAACCAAAGAATGGTTGTCGAAAAATGGCACAGGAACTTTTTCTTCATTGGAGTTTCTTAAAAAGCACTTCATAGGTACAGAGAAACACTATGTGCCCTCAATAAGCAAGCAATAATTTCACTGAAGCAATAAAAGATACCAATGCTCTTTGAAAACACAGCACCTCTTATTCAAAATGCATTTGCTCACAAAATCAGATCTTCCAAGGAATATCCCGCTGCGGTCAGACTCGCACTAGAGAAAATCTTAGCCAACAGATCCATGCGGTTCCATATGGTGTTCAGCTTCTGAGTCAGTAACATATTCAACTAACTTATATTATGCAACATTTGTACAAAAGTCTAATGTCCGTCTGGAGATGGTAAAATCTGAGGCTGAGAACAGTGACTCCATTTCAGGTCACACAGAGTTACAAATCTAAAACTTGGTGGGATATTAACCAACGGAACTGAGTTAAGAGGTCATAATTGCCACATACTGCCAATGTCAAAGATTAGACGTTAGTCATTACACAACAATCTTGAGGATGATTAACAATACATTTCAACATGTCACAGTAAAGAGAACATGCCAGATGAAAAAGGATCAAGTAAGTGAAGTAGACTGCCCCTGCAATAGATACAAATGTTGATGAATCTGTTATCTGATTTTAAGTCTTGTACTTTTAACATGATGCTAACTTGCTAAGGATGGGCTACTTCCTAACTTTTTCTTATCATACATTATCAATTATCATTCAAATTACTGTAATAAATTAATAATTTTTCTTCTATACACTGACTAGAAATATATTTGAATTCAATCTCTGCTTGGAATTATAGGAATACACACCATGGTCATGTGGAGAACTGTTCTCATCATTTATACGAATCACAAGCATTTTGGTCCAGTAAGGGTAAACAAAATAAGAGCACCACTTAAGTGATTTTTTTTCCCCTTCATTAACTTTATTGCTATGCTTGATTGCAAAATAGAAATCTGCTTATAGGTATATACCCATACTTTGATATGACTGTTTGTAATTTGATTTAAGTGTTTTTAAACTAGCTGCTCATAAGTGTCAGTGTATCTTTAGAGTTGAAGTACAGGGAGTTATTCAAACAAAATGAACCATACAACTGTTATAGGCAAGTCCTGTTTTGGGGGGAAAAAGGGAAATACATAGGTGGTACTTTAGTACAGCATGACAACATTTCACTAAAATCGAGGGCAGATTAAAAGTAAACATCTAAGAGGAATCAGCTAACTGGACTAAACAACACTTAACTAAAGAACCAGAATTTTGGGAGATGCACCCATTACTTGACACAAAGACATGGTAAAACCAAGTCTCCCACACTAGAGTAGCAAACAGAATATATTCTAAACATCGCAAGACACCAGTAGCACTGCACTAAGTAGAAAACATTACATACTGTGTTAAAGAGTTTGTTCAAACTTTGAGTCAATGAATGTCCAACAAGAATATTCAGTTACTGAGGAGAAAACCCAAAGTTGATGAAGGCATTGTGGTGGGTACCATATGCCTTGAATCTCCAGGTGGATTAATACAGGATGTAGGTTTCTTCTAAAGTGTTCTTCCTTCCCATTGCACACTGGGTGCTGTAACTTTGGTGCTGACACAGCACATAGAGAAGATAAGTTTCATGGTAAAAATGGTGCTAAAATCATTATGTGGGCAGAACACTTTACAGGCCCCTCTATGATCAGCTCCTTTCTTCGATTTCTAACTAGGAAACTATTTGCTTCTTTCTTGACTGAGAGAGCAAAATTTAAGCCTAAATCAACTTTTATTTCTACTGAAAAAAATCCGATTAAATTACATGCTTGGACTTTTCCTAATATTCCATAACAATTTCCTAATAAACATTAACGTTGTTTTTTCAATAGTGTTTGAAATTCTGGTTGGTGATGAAGATCCAAATTTGTTCATGACAAATTTTTGAAGCTTGAAAAGGGTTAGTCCAAAACTTTTGGGAGGTAAGAAAAAGGTCACATTGGCTACATGGGATGCGTTTTTTAACATAACCTATGTTTGACATCCAGTTTAATGGTATCAATGGGAGTTTTATTATCAACACCAAAGTAAGCAGATTCAAGTCTAAATTAGACAGCTACAAATTAGACAAAAATTAGACAGATAAGGGGAAAAAAGTGTTCTCAATAATGCAAAGATGCATTAAAAGCCCAAAAGATGATAGTAGCAAACCAGATGTAGATGCATCCCAAACACGGGTGCACAAAGTTTCTTCTTGGTTTTACAAAATACTGCCAAGTTGAATGGAGCTTCACACGATGTAAATGAAGACAATAAAATTCTTCCGTCATAAAAGGAAGAATGCAAAGAGAACACCGAAATGACAGAGCAGGGAAAACATCTGTATTAACAATTTCAATAATCACAGCAGATGAATTTTACTTATCTGCCAAGAGTTGTCTAAAATGTAATGGTGCACTTAACTGAGAAGCTACCCAGCACAATGATTTCTCTTGAAACTGCTACTTGGTGAGTCTTCCTTAGCTCCTCACCTACTGTGCCACTCATTAAATAATTACAGCAAAACAAAAATGTTATAGTAGAAGAGATCTTCTTTTACTTACAACAGAAAATTAATGAAAGCTGTACTGTATCAATATCAGGAAAGCAGTGTAGTGATAAGACCAAATACAGGAAACAAAAATCAAATAGCATTAAAACAAGGCATCATTCCCCTACCACAGCACAGCGAAAGACTTATTTTACTTCTATTTGGCCAACTTTAAACCAATATGTCTCCTATGATTTAAAAAAGTTACTTTCAATAGATACAAATACAAATGAAGATAGAGCCAAGGCCATTGGCTGACAAAGAACAAAGGATCTAGTGTGAAATAGCAAGATTTGTACTTCAGCATGTAGATGTCTGACTAAATTTGCACTCAAGACAAGTAAAGACTTGTGAAGCACTAATTTAAGTAAATGAGAAAACTTACTTCACATTCCGAACTATTGCTTCCAACTTTTTAATTTCTGCTGTCAAACTTAATTCAGCCACACCAGATAACTACACTGAATTAAATCATGATCATCATAAAAAATGGTTTTCTGTTAGGTTACCTGTCGCTAGCGCAGTTACTTGTTGCTGTCCAGTCATGTTGAGGGTTGACTAGGATGCCCCAAGAGAGGAACACAGAGGTTGGGGTGAGAGTGCCAACTACCAGCTGCAGAGGCTTTTGAGTCTTGGTCCGACCTACATAAGAAACATATAATTCCAATTACAAGTTAGTTTCTCTCTCCTGCATTATGTAGGGGAAAGTTTTTGCGGTTGGATAATAAAGTAAATGAAGACCTACTTCTCTTCTAAACTTGAAGGGAAAGGTAAATCGGTTCTCTCTCTTTGTCACGATCACCATTTCTAATGTATGATTTAAAATGGGGTCAGAGGTAGTGTCTGTGATCTGTTTGTTGGCTTCTCATTGAGCCAAGCGAAACATCTGCAAGGAAGGGAGACTGCTCCTTCTCTGAAGCCAACTGAACATGAACAGAGGAAAGAAGTGCAGAACAAAGCTGGCACAAAGGAAGGGAGGATGCAGCTAGCAGGCAGCAGGAGCACAGATTAGAAGACTGCTTTAGAATGCAGGTATCAGACACACAAGCCTCAAAAAGACTATTTTTTAGGTCCCCTCTGGACTTGCACAGCATGTATTTCAAGATCCAGGGTAAACCTAAAGGAATTCTTGCTATTATTTGGTGGGTAAGAAGGAGATTTGTTTACTAAACTTTGTTTCAATTTTGTCTTATAATAAGTTTTCACTATTTCTCTTTTTCAGCCTATGTTCCATTAAACCTAGTGTTTGAAAATGAACAGTGGGTGGTTTTGGTATGCTTAGTATAATAATAAGGTATACACAGATTGACTTCAAAGCTCTGGCTGTCTTGGACTGCATCACAGAAGGTGTTACACAGAGTTCAGGACATTTGGAAGTCTCTCTTTGCATGTGACAGAAATAGTAACTTCTTGGCAGGATTCTTAGATGATTAATTAAAGGAAATTCACATATTCTTTACATCATGTTACATACTTCAAAAATCTAAAAGATCTGTACCTCCTCAAAATGTACAGGTCACCACAAATTCCCTAAAAATTCGTAAACCACTGGTCTAAGGGTTTTATTTTTCACTGTTTTGAAACAGATCTGACTAACTTTCTTTTCATGCCTTTTGAACCCTAATATCTCTTCACTTAACAAGCCCCAGTGAAAGTCTGATTTGTGCTTTCAATCAACGCATGTGTGTTTATTTAGAAACGTTAACCATGTGGGTTTTTACTTTATATTGATGATGAATATGTTGCCACAAAAAACCCATAAACAAACAAAACCACTCTCTACCCTTAAGAGGAAGTATGACATGCTTTGGAATACTGTGGAACACATGATACTTCCACAAGGGCAAATGTCTGAATTATTTTCTTGTTTTTGGGACTAATTCCTATACTCTTTCTCCATTTTTAAAGAAAAACTTAAAACCAACAGCTTCGTCACTCACCAAACTATCTGGCAAATCTGCTATCTATAACAAAATCCCCTTCCTGATCACTTTTTGAGGAAACATGGAAAACGTGAATTTTAAGGAAAAGAAAAAACAAGCTCTCATATAACTTGAAATCATACTGGTTTTCAGGAGGACCTACATATGAATTTGATTATGACTCTTATTATGCCATTAGTTCCCACTTAGAGACTGCAATGACTTATACACTGTAAAACCAGAAATTACCTTGGTGATCATCTATGTTAATCTGTATGAATACAAACCATGTAACTCTGTATTAATTGCAGTTTGAACTACAGTGTCTTTTCTAGAAAAGTAACCACTCTTCATTTGTAAATTTAAAACTGCAGCAACTCAGACTCTACCACAATTCTTGGTAATTTCTCCAGTTTAACTATTCTCACTACTAAAGAGACCTGTCGTATATCTAGCTAGCATTAAACCAACAGCTGTTCTTACACCTTTGTCTGCTGGACTGAAAAGTCAATTATCTGAATCTTGTTCCACAAATCAGTTTCCGTAGAATGTAAATACAAAAATTAATGATGTCCAAATAGTGCACTGGGCATTTTTTTGGTTTTGTGTTTTTTGATATATATAGAGAGATATATATGTATATATATATGTTGCATCTGAAAGGTAAATCACTTTTCAGAATCTTTCCAAACATACTGTTTTACATCTGGCCAAGAGCAAGAAGAAATTAATCCCAAGTAGTTACCAGGAATTAGAAAAAAAAAATCATATAAAGATCATAGAATCATAGAATAGTTTGGGTTGGAAGGGACCTTTAAAGGTCATCTAGTCCACCCCCACTGCAATGAGCTGGGACATCTTCAGCTAGATGTGATTGCTCAGAGCCTCCTCCAGCCTGACCTTGAATGTTTCCAGGAATGGGGCATCTACCACCTCTCTGGGCAACCTGTTCCAGTGCTTCACCACCCTCATTGTGAAAAACTTCTTCCTTGTGTCTAGTCTAAATCTCCCCTCTTTTAGTTTAAAACCATTACCCCTTGTTGCAACAGGCCCTGCTAAAAAGTTTGTCTCAAACTATAAACATATGCATATATACTATCAGTTTATTCTTTGCAACAATCCAGTGATCCTGAGAGTCATCTCCATATTAAAGTAAGGAATTAAAAACTAACAATATTAATGACATGATTAAAGTCATTGTCCTGGTTTCAGCTGGGATGGAGCTAATTTTCTTCCCAGTAGCTACTGTGGTTTGGATTTAGTATGGGATTTGGTATGTGAAGAATCTTGATAATACACTGATGTTGTTAGTTGCTGCTAAGAGATCAAGGACATTTTTCAGCTTCCCAGGTTTTGCTAATGTGCAGGTGCAAAAAGCTGGGAGGGGTATAGCTAGTATAGTAGACCCAAACTGTCCAAAGAAAGTATTCCATACCACATGTCATGCCCACTATGTAAGTAGAGGTTGGCTGGTGGGCTGGGTGCTTTCCCTGCCTCCCTCTCTCTGTCTCGGGAACTTGGAGTTCCAAGATCTCTGCTTGGGAAATCGCTGTTCCGAGATCGCTGCTCGGGACCATTCCGAGATCGCTCTCAGTTTCGCTCTGTGATCGCTGCTCAGGATGGGCTGTATCAGTCATCAGGGGGTTAGAAATTGTGCATTGTTCATTTTGTATATTCTATTATCATTATAATTTTTATTATTATCATTATGAATATATATTATTATTATTATTATCTCTCCCTTTGCTGTCCTAGTAAACTGTCTTGATCTCAGCCCACGAGTTTTCCTTTTTTTCCAATCCTCCTCCCCACCCCACAGGGGAAGGAGAGGAGAGTGAGTCGCTGGCTGCATGGTACTTCGCTGTCAGCTGGAGTTAAACCACAACAGTCATCTAGAAAGTCTTTGGAACAGATGGGAATCAAATTCAGATTTCGGCTCTGCTATGTATAATTTAAGCTAGAAACATCCCTCTTTCCTTAACTCCTTGCATCAGCAAACTCAATAGTAGTACTGATTTACAGATAGATAGATAGATAGATACACACACACTTTTCATAGAATCATAGAACACACAAGTTACCATTTTCCAATGAGGGAAAAAAGAGCATTAACATGTTCATGGATGAAGGAATCCTTACTGGTAGTTTGGGAAGAGTAACTTCAATACACCAGCTCCTTGTATTTCAAAACTTTTACCTTTTTTTTTTATGCACTTGTGACCTCTTTAAACATCAGAAATTAGTATTCTAAATTTCAATTCTCATTTGTAAGAACTTTTTACAACAACAATCTTTAGGTTCTGAACACCACATGTGTGACTAATTACTGACTAGGAAATACTGTCCTACATTTTACCTTCCCACATATGGAATTTGTGCATCTCAGTCAGATACCTACAGTTACAAATATCTTTTCAGAGAAACCCAGTAAAAGAGCCTGTCTTCCTTTAACTACTTCAAGAAAGAGATGCAGTAATGGTAAAATACCTGAACAAGATTTCTTGTTATTTGAAACGCGTGCTGGTCTTACTGAAACCAAATACCGTGGCTCTGCATCTGTAAATGAAGAAAGCAGCAATAAGTACAGACGTGCTATTTATTTGAGAAAGGGATTAACCTGTAATTAACAAGTCCAATATTCAGTGAATGCTTGACACATTATCCAATCTTTGTTATCTTTAGGCATGTTTGCTTTAAGGTTTATTCACCAATCATTCAGAAATATTCTAGCCATTAGGAAAAATAACACATCCATGCACAAAAGATTTGGCAATTCTTTTTGACTGGCACACAACAACTAGGTGAACATGGCAGGACATACATGTAGCATTTCAACGCAAACATTACTTGGAAAGTGAAGGGGAATGAAAACCCAGATGAAGAGGAAGAGGTGATGGCAAAACAGAAAAGTAAACCAGGTAAAGTAATAAGACCACAAAGTCTGAAGAGTACAACCAGAGATATCGACTCTCCTGACAGGAGCTGGAGGAACTTTTTCTACAGTATTTTCTGTATTCTGTTTCAGGCTATACATCTTAGTTTTCTTGTTGTAAGCAGTTTCTCAGTAAAGAGCTGATCTATTGCTAAAAGAATAAACTCTTTATGAAAGTAAAGTTATTACTAACACTTAAGAGCAAGGGTTTAATATTTGTGTAAAACTTACAAAGGGCTGTGACTTTGACTGGAATCTCTGGGTGCTATTACACTAGAAATAATGTTGCATGCAACAGGAGAGCAACAGTTGAAGTGGTTTTCTTGTTCAATAAATTCATCTCAGAGACAAATTGTATTTTCCAGACTTTCTGACGTTTACATTTCTTTTAATTTTAACCCCTATGCATTTTCTCCCATGAAAAATGAACCTTTGCAAAATATTTTTTAAATCTTTACAGGTAAGAATCTCTCTCCATGTTAACTCAAGTTCAAACTTTTTTGCACCACTTCCCATAAAAGGTTCAACTGCTTCATTTCAAAAAGCTAACAGAACAGATCATATTACATAGCAAAAACAAAAAAAAAAAGAAAAACCCTTTCAAAGACAAGACTTTTTGTCTTTCAATTCAATCTTACCTTAATGGCCTAAGTTTCTTTTAAAGTACACAAGAACCGCAGCCATCCTAAAGGATGCAGAGTCATCACTAGCTGGGTGTCAGTTGTGAACCAGCTTGGAAAACTTCTGGAAATACTAGTCTTCATAGGAAATAATGAAATGAAGCAAACCAAGTTTTACACAAACTCTAACACATTTCAGAGACATCTGACACAGTTTGGGTGAAACGAGCACTCATGGTAAGAGGCCACAAGTTCAGATATATTCCTATTTCTGGCAGTGAAAAGCAGAAAACTTTACCCTGCAGCTTAAAATAATAAATTATTTGATTAAAACAATGTTGAGAAGGTGATTTTAGTTTGGGGTATTCATCTTCAGAAAGAAATTTTTCCCTTACTCTTGACATCCGACGTTAGAGATTTCTGCCCTTCTTAATTATTTAAAACCAGGCTCTATTCTCACTAAACGGCAACACTAGAAAAGAAGTCATAGGAGCTTCCAAAGAGATATTAATGGGCAGAATTTGGCTCACCATATACTGATTAAAACTACTTTAGCTACAGTTTTTTTTAAAAAAGGATTATTCTATGTAAAATTCTTGTTCTAGCTTAGATACATTTATCTAAATCTGTATCTCCAGATGAGAGATTGAATTTCCTGCTTATCTCAGTGTAACAGATACCTTGAAGTCTACCAATTAAACAGAACCACTGAGGAATCATTCCATTTTCTCTCACATCCAGAGTTCTGTAAGGAGAGAGGAAGTAAAACCAGTAATGAATAAATCAAAAGCTTGCTGCGCTACTTAAAAGGCTGTGCCAGTGTGAGGAAAACCACTCTAACTTAGCTTCACTGATTCTATGCATCTAAGTCACTGGAAACCCATACTATGGGTATACTTTAATTGTTTAATTATTGTTTTTAAATGGGTTTCAACTGCACCCAATATACACATAACTAAGATGAGCATTGATAACAGCTGCTCAAAGCAGTGTGGAAAAAAGACTTAGTTAAAAAGAAAGAGCAACCCCAAAGTGCAAATACCTCTTCATTTACAAAAAATGTTTTTTAATATTTATGGTGGCACACAGTTCTTCTGGGATCTGTGCAATTATCTGGACATTTTTTGTATTGAGACCTAAAACCCGAAAAAAGCGACACTTTAAAATAATCTGGTTTTCCTGTACTTTAATCCCAGCTTTCTGCTGTGCATTCATGCCCACTTGTGAGACTGTTACAACTCTCACAAAGTGTTGAGCAACCTTAACTTCAACAAAATTAGTTTCAAGTATCACCTTGAAAGCTCATGAACTACAAAATCAGTCTTCAAAACTGCAAAAATTTATGTTTTCCTCAACAAAATGTCCAAAGATTGTGAAAGAAAGTTATCCAAATGGTTTGAAACAGCTAGTTTTGCCCTCCTCCATCACTGGAAAAATTCATTCTGGCTGAAGTCTGAAATGATATGTGTAGCAGTATAGAAATGGATTATCTGTTAAAACAAAATGTGCTAATAAACAAAGACAGTAAATGTCTCGCTGCACATCTCAAAGCTACAAAACCTGGTATTTATCAGGAATCATTAGTCCTAACAGATGTTTTTGTTCTGTAACAAAGTGCTCTCAACAGGAATATTTTGTGTTGGGTGCTGTTCATTAAGCCTTTTTGTGGATTTAGCAAATGTTGCCTTAATGAAGAACACAACACATCCCCATTTCCCAGAGAACTCACGGCTCTTCTGATTGTAATACAATCTATAAAAGGAAGTATTTAGGAAAACAGGCTAAGACTAGCCTGTTGAGAGAGCTCTGCTATAGAACAGGCAGGTTTTAAAAGTACCACTTGTCTGGTTTAGAACCACTGAATTTAAGACAATATTATGATCATTACAACTAAAATCAGAATTTGAAATTATCAGAGGAGTACATTCAATACCTGGGATACAACAGTAAAATTCTGTTCTGAACTTAACTAAAAATGTATCTTAATTTAGAAATAAGATTTGCCATTCCTGAGCAGAACCACCCATGCTACTATATAGGTGTTAAGTGTACAGCAACTGTAGTTTAACTTAAATTCATCTGTTTGATGGACAATATCAAAGCATTATGCATGGACTGAAGAACACAGGCCTTGAAATACTTCTGTTCTGGATAGACATACATTCTATATCCGAGGAAACTGAAACCAGGAAAGGCAGACAGCTTGCTTAATCTCATCTAATAAGCCCCGATTCCACTGCAATTTAATATTTCTCTTATTAGGTACAGAAGACCACTGAGTTTTCACACTGATTCAGTCCTCTTGCTGAGAAATGTATGTATCAGTCATCATCACAACATGGAAATCATCTGATGCTACTACAACTCAATTCATTTTCAGGGGCTTAAAACTTTGCCTCACCCATGTATTAAACTCTATCAAGTTGCAAGAACTATTTATGATTGTCTGTCTTCCTTTATGATACCTGTATATGCATAATCCACTCTACAGATCCATGTCTATAAGAAGCAGGAATCTTGGGGAGAGGTGAGTAACATAGGAAGAGAAAAAGAAGATGCTGTGAAATACCGAAACCTAAATAAAACCATAATTTAGCTTGTCCTACATCATCTTAATGCTTAAGGGATAAATTAAATTGACTGCCGAAATAAGAGGTAGGCAGCAGAAAGATGACTGTCAGACCCATAAAAATATGGGGTTCTGACTGTGTGTCATTATGATTCACAGAATATATCAACTATTTACACTGAAATATACTTAAAAAGAGAAGTGCATTTCTAAAATAAAATGATGACCTCAAGTAAAGGCAAATCAAGTCACAGAGTATAGACAATCCTGTTTACAGCTGAATATTTTTTATTTTATATGGACTGTGTTTAGTAAGAAAATGATAGTTACATAATTAAGGTTGATGTTCAAATATCTGGACACAGATCCACGAATCCAGCATCTGCCCCCAGAAATCATTTCAACATACACCAGTATATAACAGAGATACATATGATACAAATGCAAGCTACAGATATGCCTGTCTCTCATCTTTTAAGTATCCAGAATCTCATAAATGAAGGATCCCTACAGAACAATGCAAACTTTAACAAGGTCAGTTTGAAATACATTTGCAAATTTGCTATGAAAATCTTAGCGGCTCCTTGCTGCTTAACACATTCTTGAAAGGCTGTTACTATAAGACTAACAAAATAAATCTACTTGTTTGAACCTGTTACTGCCTAGCCCCCTTTATTAAGGCCAGAATGACAAATGTCATGGCTAATAGCTCCTTTCAGCTGGCACACAACTATCTCTTTATAAACCCGTTGAATCTACAGATCAGAAATAAAGTCCAAATAGTGACCACCTTCAATTCTTCAGCCACAAAATACTAAAGGAAAATGCCCAGATGTACCAGGAAAGTGCTAGTGAACAAATTCATGCCTAATTCTTAGTGTTATAATTCCCCAAACATGGGTTGTTTTGACAATTCAGTTGAGAGGCGCCAATGCGACATTGGAATTGCTCTTTCAAGTTTAAACATCCACAGATGAATAAAGCAATGCCACCTTGGACCAAAGCACAGCACTCCTGCAGGCATGTACACCTAACCAAATGATTTTTGAAGCGGGAGAGAAGACTACTCACACACCTGAAGCACTAGTATTTGTAAAGCAATAGTATTTGTATCTATAGCATTCGATACATACAGTAGACACGTGCATATGTGTTCAGTACATATTCTTACACCCTTTCCTCCCACTTCTCAAACATATTAGACAGAAGCATTCAGTCATCTTGTTTTAGCTTTTAAACATCAAAGCTACTACAGCGCAATGAACCGTCACCAATTAGATGGAATAGTTTTCTGAACTCCTTCAATTACTCAGTATTTTTTCATCTGGACAGCCTAAAAGACACACACACTACATGTACACGCAGGTATGTCTACAACTTACCACAGAAGAAACATTCCAGACTGCAAAGTTGCACAGAAGTAAACCAGCACTTTGGTGTCATTATAAAAGAAAAAAACCAACTGTTTGACTAAGATTCTGTAATATTAATGATAGAAAATTATTAAAAGAAAAAAACCTTCTATTATCCACCTTAACAGCTTCAGGAGACAACCAGAATACAATAAAAATATATGCCACTGACACATCAAACTAATATAGGAGAACACTTACTTCCATATGCCATGAGCTAGGCTATCAAATCAGTGGCAGCAGGCAGCTAACGTGCACTGCAAAATGCTAGCAAGTTCTGCTTATGTTCAAGCATACTATTTTAATTCAGTTCAAGGTTCAGCCAATACAGAAATGCTGTTGAAAGCAAAACAATGTAAGAATGAACTGACTAATGAATTTAGAATAAATTTTAAAATAAAGTGTTACAATGTGTCATTAGAATTCACAGACCAGCAGATTCAGAAATCAAAACAAAGTATTTTTTAAGCTTCAGGCCGCAATTCCCTGATCTGAATTTAGTGATTGCTAAAGACTTACTACGGCATGTTGTTAAGGGCAAAGGCCAAAGGTGGAGAAAGGGAAGGATCAAAAGTATTGTGGTGTAACAAGCATGGGAAAAGATAGAGAAGGGGGACAAAGGGGCTGGTGTGAATGAACCTGCTGCTGCTCAGTACGCTTGTCTAGCTGAAGGTACAGCTGCTGACCTCCTCTAGGTCCTCCAGTCCACTAGGTTCAGCTAACATTAGCTATAAGAATCTGTTTTTTTGGCAAGTTATTAGGAAGCGACATACTTCAGAGTTACTGTTCACATTATTTGGCATCTTGAAAACCATGTGGTTAATACATCTGCACATTTCTGAGAATTGATCAGATATATCAAACTGCACAGCAAGATCTTTTAGCTAAGCCCTGCCCTAGCACACATCCCTGAATTACACTTTTTAAAACATGTTCAAGGTGGTACTAGAATTCTTCCCTATATATATATATATATATATATATATACACGTGCAAAATTCACCCATCACTTACTATGGTTGTTATAAAGCAGGATTGCCATTATGTTTTCCTCTGACACTGTACAATCTGGTTCAGGTAAAGGAAAAGCCAAAGCATGGCCCAACTCTGAGCTCGTTTTAGAAACTGAAAATGAAATTAATTTTGTTCACTCTGATAGCTAATTGCTGTTCATTCTTACAAAATTTTCCTGTCTCCACCCAATTTTTGAGGTTCTTCCAACAGTATCAACAAATTCAAGGAGGCTGACTTGCAATCTTCCTAACCAAATTAGAAAAAGTTAGCACAAATTTCTCAAGGAAATACTCTATGAGTCATGCAGACTGAACAGATTTAGATAAAGGTTCAAGTCAAGCTCAGAACTTTTGGATGGGTCTATTCACCTTATTTATTAGTCTAGCTGAATTTACATTTTGGTATCTTTTGACACAGTCTGAACAGCTTCCATGACTAATAATAACATTGCTCACTGTCATGTAAGCTCATGAAGTACACTCAGCACAAAATGCATTTTGTATCCTGATAAAGAGGCATACTTCTTTGAACCAAACTTTGATGCTGCCTCATCATTGTCATATTTACCCTTCATTGTGATTCAAATTCATCTGTCTAGCAATGCATGAAGCTGCTCAAGAGTTTGTTGCCAGCTTGAGCCCATTAGGAGTTCAGGAAATCCAACAGAACCCTTTTCTCTTTGTACATGCCCTCTGCAGGCAGTTCCCAATTCATGGATAATGTTACGCAATTGCTGGCTCGGTTACTGTTTTAGTTGCAAAAGAAAGGAAAAACAAAAATTTTAAGATAAGAATCACTACAGTGAGGTGCTGAATATTTTAATGGATGAAATGTAGGCAGATGTCACACTTCCTACGAAGCCATGTATCTCTCCTGGAAATCCTAGGCAAGATCATGTCCTTATTCATTTCTTTTAAAATATATGCGTATATACACATGTAATTTCATAAATTAATAAATCTGCTGACTTCGAGTTTATTGTTAACAGCACCGTAAGAGGTATGTGACCTAGCAGAAAACCTGACAATAAATTTCATCTTAATCAACAGTGACAGGGTTGGAAATATGGAAGTCATGGGCCTTAGATATATATATTATTGTGTATATTGTGCCATCTATTAAAAAAATAAGTTAGTCATTGCTTCATTCCCCATACTCCAGTTCCAACTGGGGACAATTATCTCAAACAGAATATCGATTATGCTGCTCCATTAATGAAACCAGGCATGCAGAGCTAAATCAAGGAAATGTCTGCAAGGCACTTGCTTTTGCTTTGTAGATCTATACTGTTTGTTAGAAAGGACAAAGGACATTTCATAGGATTGACGCATTTTAGGGAGGGAATCATGACTTATATGCAAAGTCTGTATGTTTTCTTACATTGGCCTAATTACTAAATTAGTGAAATATTTTTTTTTTCTTTGAGTAGGGTCTACAGTTGATTTCATATCTGTACCATTTTCACTTAGAAATCTTCACGGAATAGACAATTTTAATACTACTAGGACAAGACCCACTTTTGTCTAGATTCCATTCTCCTGGATCTAGTCACTCACTCAGGAGATTATATTGTAAAGCAATGTTACTTAATCAGTTGGGAAAACATACCTTTTAGTAACTAAGAAATGCCCTTAAATCTCCATTTCTAATCTTTACATTTCAGCTACCAAACCAATTTAAGCTTGTGATCAAAATCCCTAAATTGATTGGGAAAGGTATTCTCTTTCCATGAACCACTAAAACTGACAGGATAGGAGGAAGCATTAAATTGTATTAGTCTTGGTCTAAATAGGCCACAATGTCTTTTCACATTTGGGAATCACTCCCTCCACATCCTGTTCAGTAAAAGCCACCACCAACCACTGTTCACAGCACTCTGTAAAGTTCATCTGCTTTCTGTAAAATCCGGATAAGCCAAAGTATGAGAGGACCAAGAAGGAGTTCTCAGGATGAATGTGAATATTTTTTTATAAACCTAGTTGTTCCAATTGTGGAAAAACGTGTGGAACCCATTGAAGACTTTTTGCGAAGTGTGCAGAGGCACTTGAATCACTAGAATATCTAGAACATGGAATAGACAATTTTTAGCGTGAAATTTTCAAATTACATTGTTTTAATATGAAGATAGCATACTAGGCCAACTTCATCACATATGAGATGTACTAGGAGTACAAAGATAATATAAGATTTTTCAGCAATAGTGTCTAGGGGTGTTGTATCTTTGGAAAGTACCTTGAGAGTATTTTCATTGTCCCTCTACAATACCTTATTTTTTCTAACAACACCCACATAAAGTGTGTGCTGAGCTGAGTTGTCTGTCTGCCAGAATAAAACCTAATCATCTTTTGTAAAACTAAGAACCATCCTGCAATTCCTCCAGTTTGTGCCAGCAGCTGGTCCCTGAAACCGTGGGGGGTGCTAGCAATCACCACTGTCTTCTTTTCACCTCTGCCACACAAGTCACTCTAAAATAGAGTCAAAAGCACAACTGATGTTTCTTGCTTTAGCTCATGTTCTGTACGCACGTGGAAAGCACAGTCAAAGCTGCAGTTTAATGTGGTGTTTAATATTAATGAAATGGGAAAGATGATGTACTCTCTGCTTACAAACTCCAATAAACAAGTCCACAAAGGATATAATCTCACCCTAAATCTCTTAACTAAAAGCAATAGCTCCAATAAATGTACTGTTAATTGCCTTAAATAAATGCTTGTGACTTGAAGTACATACTGCTGTTAGCTTCTTTTATTTCTGTCCTTTCAAAGATGACATTTTCTTGAAGTTGGAAATGCTAGTCTTTATATCTATATTATGTTGCACATTGCATTTTTAGTTATGAGACACTCAGAATTCTCAATCATAGATTCATTGACACTAGGAAACTGACTGACAACTTGCATTAGCATGAGTGAGTTAAAATTTTGAAGTTATTCTCCTTTAAAATAATTAAAAAGGAAAAGGAGAGTATTTCCCAACAGTTGTGGTTTTTCTTCTGCAGATACACCAGAGAAAATGTGTTCTTTTCATTACAGGCTGTATGCATCATGAGGTTTCTCATATTCTGTGTTCATTGCTACAAGATTTTGATTGCTTAACAGTAAGCTTTAATGAATATGCCTGTGGCTAGCACTCTGGTGCACTGCAGAACTAAAGAAAAGTGTCTCGTTTCCAGTCATTAGCTATTAACATTAAAGTTACAAAATACCAAAATCCCATATGTTCCAGGTGACGTTCAGCTTTCTGTTTTCATACAGTTTCATAAAGCATTAGGTATTAAAGCTGCTATTAAATAGGAAGTGCAAATGATCTACACGAGGTTACATTCAGTGGTTTTTCCTCTTTCCAAGGATCTGAGTACCTGAAAAATATTAATCCTCACTACTCCTGCAATACAGCTATGCAGGTATTACTTACGCCCAATTCACAGTATTCTACAGAAAATCCTGCACACCATTCTTAGTGAACTGATTCAAAAGTTAGACATGGGATAAATCAGATAAATCAGACACAGCTTAAGTGATGGTTATGAACTCAAACACTGGATTGGTGATAGAATTACAGAGAGATCCCAGGAGTACCAACTCATGAAAAGGAAAAAACAACCTTTGTCACAGTGATGTAATGAAAGTGTCTAATATCTTAATTATTCTGTGTCTAACATCTTATTTTTTCTTTTTTATTTTGCAGTTTTCAGCCTGGAGCAGACCCCCGGAATTGCCTTAACTGAGCACATCAAAAAGATGGCAATTGTTACTTCTATGCTTATGCATCCTTTCTTCCCCCTTGTTTTACACCAAGATCACTGGCATCACAATGATGAGGGTAACCCAGATTCATTTCAGGCTAGAAAAAGATTAAAGAAAGCAACAGAAAAATCCTCAGAGATTGGACAGATTTCTTAAAAGGTCAGATCCTGATAAGTCAGTGTTCTAATCATTTACCAGACAATTCTACCTAACCCAGTTCTACTATTTTGCTATCCTGCCCATACTGACATAACCCTAAGTCAAAGGGATAACCAAATTCCCTTCTTCCCCCCTATCCCAGGCAACAGGATATAATATTCTTGATGTGGTTTATTCTCTTCCATAAAAAAGCTCATGGAATTCCATCCATAACTTCTGACATAGAAGTTATAGGTTATTCTATAACACGTAGAACCAGAATAGGCCCCTGCCAGAAAAGGCATCATTTTGATACGGATGTTTCTAGCAAAGGGAATCAACCACACAGTTCTCAAAACTGTTTCACTGCTTCTTGTACTATTTGTTAAAAACATGCACATCTCCCTTGTATTGTACTTTATAACTGCAACTTTAGGCAAATCATCCCATTTGATCTGTGATGTGGTCAATATAGTACAATCTCTCAGTACAATGAAAATCCTCAAAACAAATACCAGTAGCAAACTTCTCCAAACAACAAGAACTATTTATTCTCCTTGGGGATCTCCTAATTCCACTTTCATCCGAACTTCTTCAAGGTAACCTTAAATAAACGCAAAGAAACCCTGAGCAACAACCCAATAAAACCAAAAATTAAGAAATCCAAAGGTTCATATTCTCCTCACTCTCTTCCCACAATTCATGACAACAGTAGCATGCAAAGCAAACATGCCTTACCAAGTTCTGTTGTGTAGGCTTTTCCTTCCGAAGGTAAAGGAATATACTGATTAGAAAAAAAGTTGCTTCCATAACCCAGGACAAAACCTTCTAGTTTGGTGTTTTGACTTGGTCGAAGATACCTCATGCAAACGGTGTCATCTGTTGCATTGATCTGAACTTTCAGACTCTGCCTTTTCACTGAGGAAAGAGTAAAAAAAGAGAAGATCAGAACGTCTTATCATGTAATCATATATTCAGTAATGCAATATGACAATATAACAATATAGGGCTGTTTAATTTGCCAGTGGCAAGCAACTGAAGTGTATTTAAAAAAGTAGACTAACAGTCATGTAAAATTGTGGTTTCCAACAAGTCTGTTTTTCCTTTAGTATTATCATTAGCTGTAACATCTTCTACAATTGCAGTAGTAGAAAAGTGCATGAAGTAACTAGAAAAAAATGCAAGTATTTTTTCCTTTAAATGCAAGAGTTATAGCAGTATTAGCCACCTATAGGATTCATAGGTAAAAAACTTGCAAGTTTGATTTTTTTTTTTTCTTGTTAGTAAAAAATTTGAAGTTTTAACATTAAGTTAATCACACTGCAAAATTAGGGTAGAGGATAAGTAGTAACTAGATGCAAATAAAAATGCTACAACTATTTTTTTTCTATGTTGGGCTGGAAATGTAATTTTCTATTTGGAATTACACCAGGACACCTAACTAACTTATATACTTTACTCAAAATTACCAAGAAACTTTTTTTAAATATTCATTTTTATGCTTTCCAGGGGAGTAGCACATAAAGCAAGAAACATCTTGTATATCCATCTACAAAAATTTAAGTTACACCAACACAGAATGACTTGATAACAGAATAATCATTTTTTTAAGCTACAAGAAGGTGTTTCACCTACTCTTGGTGGGGTGAGGGAGGATTGGCTTTTCCTTCCTTGGTACTTACAATTTTAATATTCCCTTGTCACTTTTCGGCTTATCATATTTTCAGAACTGTTGAATGCTAATGCTTAAAAAACCAGTAATGACTTTTCCCCAAACTTACACCACTAGCACTAGAATAGTACATTTTGAGTTATTATTTCTCTTCTCATTCTCAAAATACAAATTTTTGTTCCCAACAGATTTTCAGGCATCTCTCCAATAGTGAGGGCCAGAATTAACTTGTCAGGAAAAAACAGAAATTTGCACAAAATCATTGTGCTTCAGGAGCTAAATCCTGAAGAAAAACAATGAGAGATGTATGACCTGTCATTAAATAACAGGGTAGAGTGATACTGAACTTCCTTTTCTTTCTTTCTTTCTTCCTTCCTTTCTTTCTCTCCCTCACTTTAACTTCCTTCCTTTCTTCCTCTCTCTCTCTCTCTCTCTCTCTCAGTAATTGCAGACTGATATTCCAAGTTTCTTTAGATGAGTACATATTGATTCTCTGCTATCATCCCAGACTACTCTCCTTTTTTTTTTTTTTGAGAAATTCTAATGACTAGAGTTGCTGAGAGGCCACAATCCCCAATTTGTGATGATGCTTTAGTAGTACTGTCGAGCACCTGCAGTTGCCTGCAAACTGAACGTAAAGACCTAAGCCAAACATTTTATGCCTCTTCTCTTTGTAGAAAGAAGCATACAAGTAAAACTGATGGAAAACATGTGTCTCCGATGAGACCCTTCCCTTATCTAAAGGCTGATCGAGTAACAGGTCTCAGCCAGGAAACCGTCACAATTTTCCAGAGGCAACTCTGCCAGGTTCCAGAAGACTGCAAGGCTTCTAGAAAACTCACTTCTCTGACATTTTCAGCAGTACAATACCATCACAGAGGAAGGGGTGGTGGTTGCTTCCTTATCTGGGAGACATCCTAACTTCTTTTATTTTCAGTATATGAAACTGCTGCGGGTGTGCAACCAGGAAGAAAATGCAACAGACTTCAAACCCCTCTAATATGCTTCATAAAGATGTTTAGTAAAAGTGTTCCATGCCAACAAAGTTTAGGAATATTAGATTTTTAACAAACTAGATTTGTTAAAATTATGTAGTCTGCAAAACTCTAACCTAACTTTGGAGAGCTGAGCATAAATAAAGGATGGTCTCCTGGGCTCCACTGAATATTCATGACTAAGAAGAAAGCAAGACTTACAGTACTTGATTCAAATATGACAATTTGATTTCTGTATTAAAATTCTTAATCAGACTCAAAACTGAATTTAAAAAAATTTTAGTGATCTATTTTCATTTAAAATTTACAATAATTTCACCTTTTTTTTACACACAATTATTTCTATATATATATATCAGTTATACTTTACATTAATTTGAAGATCTAATTCTAATTCAAGATTGAATTCAATTGGGTTTGATTCCAACTAGATAGATATTGTGTTTTATTCATTAGTAGTCAATTATAGTGACAAGGGGTCTTGATTTTATTTAAGCCTAAAAACTCTCAGTGAAGTTTCTAAAAACAGAAAGTCTAAATGTGATTCCAAGACAGCACCAACTTTGAGGTAGGAAGCTTTGGACCTTTTCTTCATAGCTAGCATATCAAAACCACCAAGAGAGCTTTTAAATTCAAAGCCACTTCTAGCAGAACATAAACAGGAATAATGTATTCTTAAAAATAGAGAATAAGACAGAACAGAAGAAAAGAAATGGAGATGAACTTGAAATTTAAAAAAATAAATCTTTGTCCTCCCCACCCTGTCTTGACAGGGTAGGTCCTTTTCCTCTAGTTCACTTCTAAATACAGGATCCTTTCAGTGGTGGCCTGGATGGCAAAAAATACTGCAGTGTTTAGGAAAAAGTCATATAATCAGAATCATTTAGGTTGGAAAAGACCTTTGAGATCATCAAGTCCAACCATTAACCTAGCTCTGCCAAGTCCGCCACTAAACCATGTCCCTAAGCACCACATCTACACGTCTTTTAAATACCTCCAGGGATGGTGACTCAACCACTTCCCTGGGCAGCCTGTTCCAATGCTTGACAACCCTTTCAGTGAAGACGGTTTTCCTAATATCCAATCTAAACCTGCCCTGGCACAACTTGAGGCCATTTCCTCTTGTCCTATCGCTTGTTACTTGGGAGTAGAGATTGACACCCACCTCTCTACAACCTCCTTGCACGTAGTTGTAGAGAGCAATAAGGTCTCCCCTCAGCCTCCTTTTCTCCAGACTAAACAACCTCCATTCCCTCATAAGACTTGTGCTCTAGACCCTTCAACAGCTTCATTGCCCTTCTCGGGACATGCTCCAGCACCTCAATGTCTTTCTTGTAGTGAGGGGCCCAAAACTGAACACAGGGTTCAAGGTGTGGCCTCACCAGTGCTGAGCACAGGGGGACGATCACTTCCCTAGTCCTGCTGGCCACACTGTTTCTGAGACAAGCCAGGATGCTGCTGGCCTTCTTGGCCACCTGGGCACACTGCTGGCTCATATTCAGCCGGCTGTCGACCAACACCCCCAGGTACTTTTCTGCCAGGCAGCTTTGGGTTGTTGTGACCCAAGTGCAGGACTCGCCACTTGGCCTTGTTGAACCTCATACAACTGGCCTTGGCCCATCCAGCCAGCCTGTCCAGACCCCTTTGTAGCGCCTTCCTACCCTCAAGCACATCAACACTCCCACCCAACTTGGTGTCATCTGAAAACTTACTGAGGGTGCACTCAATCCCCTCATCCAGATCACTGATAAAGATGTTAAACAGAACTGGCCCCAATACTGAGCCCTGGGGAACACCACTTGTGACCGGCCGCCAACTAGATTTAACTCCATTCACTACAACTCTTTGGGCCTGGCCATCCAGCCAGTATTTTACCCAGTGAAGAGTACACCCGTCCAAGCCATGAGCAGCCAGTTTCTCCAGGAGGATGCTGTGGGAAACAGTGTCAAAGGCTTTACTAAAGTTTAGGTAGACAACATCCATAGCCTTTCCCTCATCCACTAAGCAGGTCACCTTGTTGTAGAAGGAGATCAGGTTAGTCAAGCAGGATCTGCCTTTCATAAACCCGTGCTGACCGGGCCTGATCACCTGATTGTCCTGTGCATGCCACGTGATGGCACTCAAGATGATCTGCTCCATAACATTCCCCAGCATTGAGGTCAGACTGACAGGCCTCTAGTTCCCCGGATCCTCCCTTCCAGTCCTTCTTGTAGATGGGTGTCACATTTGTTAACCTCCAGTCAACTGGGACCTCCCCGGTGAGCCAGGACTGCTGATAAATGATTCAAAGTGGCTTCGTGAGAACTTAGAATCATAGAATCATAGAATTGTTCTGGTTGGAAGAGACCTTCAAGATGATCAGGTCCAACCATTAACCTATCACTACCAAGTCTGCCACTAAATCGTATCCCTTATGGCCTTGTCTAAACGTCTTTTGAATACCTCCAGGGATGGGGACTCCACCGCCTCCCTGGGCAGCCTGTTCCAATGCCAGATGCCTCAGTACCCTTGGCTGGATTCCATCTGGCCCCATAGACTTGTGTGTGTCTAAGTGGTGTAGCAGGTCTCTAAACATTTCCCCTTGGGTTATGGGATCATTCTTCTCCCTGTCCCCATCTTCCTGCTCAGGGGGCTGGGTACCCCAAGAACAAATGGTCTTACTATTAAAGACTGAGGCAAAGAAGGCACTAGCTACCTCAGCCTTTGTCACTACATTTCCCCCAGCATCCAATAAAGGATGGAGATAATCTTTCTTTCTTTTCCTCTCCTCAGAGATCTAGCTACAGGGTCTGCTCCATGCTCTTCTTAACGTAACTATCTTCTAGTCCCTCTGTAAGCTCCTTGCTTACTATTTCCTTCTCTCCACACAGCAGAAGTTTCCTTAGCTGAGATGGCCCAGTCGATCTCAGCAAGAGCGCTCTTCTCCCCTTCCTCTTGAAGGTGCAGCCTGACCCAAAGAGCAGCACAGGACAAGACAGACAAATAGCCTTCTTCACTATTATTTAGCTGCACATTTTTAAAGGAAAATAACTGTGCTAAAGTAACAACACAAATGCCACTCTTCATATGACTAAACCACATTGCCTTCCATGGGCTATGTGCATTCCAAAATCACTGAAATTGAGGAATGAAGTTATTGTTTTACCAGTTAAAATATCAGAGGCTGACCAGTTTCTGGAAGTGTATGAACAGAAGCGGAGCAACCAAGGCCAGCACTGACAAGTTTTTCTATCAGATGTTAAAACAGACCTGAACAACAAATTGAAAATTGCACAAGAAATCTGTGGAAGTTGGTATGCTACAGAAAAATCAATTTACACATGAGGTTTTTCTCTTTTCTTCCTCTTCCTCCCTACTGATGCATTTTAGTGTACAGTTACTTTACAGCTCAAAAAAAAATTAGAAGAAAAAGCAATGGATCCCTTTGTTAATATGTTTTTTTTAGTTTTTGTTTTTTTTCTGTCCTGGTGAACCATCTTTATCTCAACCCGCGAGTTTTCTTTTCTTTCCGATTCTCCGCCCCACCCCACTGGGGGGTGTGTGGTGTTGGGGGGATGGGGTGAGCATGTGGCTGCATGGTATTTAGTTGCTGGCTAGTGTAGTTAAACTACAACGCTCTTTTTACTACATTTTATTGATCTTGAATCTTATTTCAACATTTCCTAATTACTTTCTATCTGAAGATCACTCAGCTGATGTTAAACGAGTTGAGTGGCAGTAGTCGTGTTCTCTCAAATGAGGCGTGCTCAACAGAATCATGACCTGCTCTCATGTTGCCCAAGGTAGGAGAGACCACTGCACTGAATCACGTACTCTCTTTCTACCACTCGTGCTACCTTAGCAACAAAGGTTCCTGACTGAAGTTAGAACCTGAGTTTGCTGGGAACTGTAGCTGCTGAGTGAGAGCACTTGGGTTCCAGAGAGTGAGCCAGCAATGTGCCCTTGCGGCCAAGAAGGCCAACGGCATCCTGGGGTGCATTAAGAAGAGTGTGGCCAGCAGGTCGAGGGAGGTTATCCTCCCCCTCTGCTCTGCCCTACTGAGGCCCCATCTGGAGTCCTGTGTCCAGTTCTGGGCTCCCCATTTCAAGAAAGATGAGGAACTACTGGAGAGAGTCCAGTGGAGGGCTACAAAGATGATGAGGGGACTGGAGCATCTCTCCTACAGGGAAAGGCTGAGGGAGCTGGGGCTGTTTAGCCTGAGGAAGAGAAGACAGAGAGGGGATCTCATCAATGCTTATAAATATCTCAAGGGCCAGTGTCAAGAGGGTGGGGCCAAACTCTTTTCAGTGGTGCCCAGCGACAGGACAAGGGGCAATGGGCACAAACTGGAACACAGGAAGTTCCGCCTGAACATGAGGAAAAACTTCATTACTGTGAGGGTGACAGAGCCCTGGAACAGGCTGCCCAGGGAGGGTGTGGAGTCTCCTTCTCTGGAGATATTCAAAACCCGCCTGGACGCAGTCCTGTGCAGCCTGCTCTAGGTGACCCTGCTCTGGCAGGGGGGTTGGACTAGATGATCTCCAGAGGTCCAACCTCTCCAGAGGTTGAACACCCCTACCGTTCTGTGATTCTGTGAAAGGCTACACATGAGACAAAACCAAGGAACGATGAGGACAGAGGGAAGCCAACAAGCACAGAAAGTGCTCTCTGTCATGGCAGAACTATCAATGCATGGTAGATCACTCTTGGTATGGACTCTTTGTAAGGAATGACATCTCTCCTCAAACCAGGTCAGTGTGCTACTTTTAGCCATCAATCCAGCTCTTCTGCCTGCCAACAGGTTAGCACTCCAACATCTTTCCAGAAGCCTTTGCACTCTTTCACCCCCCCACTTTTGTGCCCACCTACACACAGTATACTTCTTACATCACGCTATAAAAATACAAACACAAAAGGCTGTGAAGCAACCCTCTTTTTTTATAGCTGAGTACCTTATAAAGAAATAGTTCGTAAAGAATAAAAAAAAAAAAGTTAAAATGTTCCAGACTCAAGGAGGTCACATGAGTTCAAAGGAGACCTGGACCCTTATGAACAAGTGTGAGCATTTCCTGAATCTAAAAGGAAAAGGCAGCTTTGTGCAGGAGACTCCACTACACTGGTCAGAATTAAAAACAAACAAAAAAGCCTCCCATGAAAATGTAACAAAATGCAACTCATGTTAAGGTCTATGAGGAAGGTCCTTGTGGTCACCTGGAATCCTTGGAGTGGACAAGAGGTATACAGGGAGGGCACAGCAGCGCAGAGGGGCCTCTGCAGCCAGCTGGGGAGAGCTCAATGCTATGTGCTGCGCAGACACTGCCAGTCTAGTCAAGAGAGGGCCAGGCTGGAGCAGTACAGATATAAAAGGACTTCATATCAATTAGCTTGGCAAATGGGGACTGGTCTCAGGAGCACATTAGCAAAACAGATTTCACTTCTGTTGATCTCACAATATTTTGAACAGCTAACAGGGAAAGCAGGCATTCCCATTTTGAGTAATCTCTATTCTATACTCACAGGAACTTGACTGCTATGATACTGTGATAAGAATGTATTTGATTTTGAGAAAATAACTCTGCCATATTATGATTTTAGAATACCTTTTTTCCCCCGTCTCCTTGATGAAAGAGTCGAATGGTAAACTAGACGCCCTCTAATTCCAACGCAAAGAGATTCTGAAAACACCTTACAAACAGAAAAGAACACTTGCAGGCACAGAGCAAGGCAAGGTTGAATTTTCCTAACTCATATTCACTTGTATCAGCTTTTGGCATGTGTTATTGAAACTCTGGTCTTAAATAATTACACTTGTAGAGTAATTCTTTCACATTAAGGCCATCTCCAAATGGAAGATTCTGGGACCCATAGCTACCTCTGAAAAATAATCTTTCCCTCCATGCTTGCCAACAGAAATTCCACACTGATCTGCAAGTATTCTCTTCAACAAAAGTCAGTTGATGGCCAAAACCAGCCGGACAAACCATGCACAGCATATCTGAACTGAAAGCACTATGTTAAGTTCATCAGACCACTTGCAGTGTTAGAATCACTCTAGGGAAAGGACCCTTTGCCTATAAGGGGAAAGACTTTTAAAGGCAGCTTAATGAATCAGCTACATCATAAGGGAACCAGCCACGGATAACTCTTCAGAAAGAAGAAAATAGCTACAAATGGTCTGAAGAATCCAGCTGGGAGCAGCATAGTTTGGCTAGTTGGAAAAAATAAGTGGTCACGTATAGGCAACAGGAGCCAAGAGCAAATAAACATTGAAACTTTAGAAAAATTTAACTCTAAATTACCAAACTGAACTTCACATCTTCAAAATGGGAAAGCAGCTACAAAAAATAATATACAAAATATTCAGCTGGACCCTTGTTGTTCAAGCTTTGGATCCGCAAGGGATTATGTGAACTATCTTCTTTTTCTTATCACTTTAATTAATCATGGAGTAACAGAGGAAGAGAGGGGCGAATTCATAAGCACTGCTACCATCTCTTATTCATATCAGCTAGTTCCAACCGATGGTTCATATTTAGCTACAAGACAAACAGAGTAGTCTGATTTTCAATTTACAGTTTCACAGCAGAAGTTCAAAGCGCCTTTGGTTTAGGTCTAACATCCCAGTAAGAAATCACCATTGCAAAGCACTCTGAAAAGGCAAAACAGTAACTGCTAAGAATAGATTTATATAATTCCTTTGCTATTTAATAACTGGAGAAAAGTAAGGAGATAAACAGAAAAGGTTCACTGGGCTAGTCGCATTAAAGCAGTATTTGTTCAGTAATTCAGTGTTGAGGACAGTGTTTTTTCCAACCCATAAAAGCAAATAAAACCACCTGAGAGTTTGCTTCCCGAAAGAATAAACTTCGTTTCAGTAACAGAGTATTAAAGCCTTTGAAATTCTGTGTCCTATGCCCCACTATATCATTACAATATTGTTGGTAACAATAGATGTGGAGTTAGTTAAAATTGCCAGCTGGTTTGATTTTCCTCTGTTTCAAGGAACCCAGGAGAACTTGGGTGATGAGGTGACTGGAATGTGAATTAACTGTCTCTTTTCTGTTTCTACCCAAACCCCAAAATATATCTTGGCCTGTCAAATAAAGTATCTTCAGCTGAAGAGCACTCTATTTCTCTCTCCAACTTAAGAAGATATGTCAACAACTGCCTGATAATTTATTAACTAGTAATTAACACATTCAGAAGTAACCCTGAGGTGCTGATACAGCAACAAACTTCAAGAATGACACAGAAATGAAATAAAGTAACCATTTTTTGTTTTGAAATAAATTCATCTTGGCAACTTACATTTTGAGCTGTGTGTTTGCCTGCTTCACTGAAGGCTCAGCAAAAGCAATACTGGGACAAGATGTTACTTTTACGTATTCTATGATTCCACTGGTGCGCTTTAAGTGTGTACAGTCTCTCGTGATCAAATACAGTTCTATTTTTTGTTTTTTATCCATAGAGTGAAAAGCCTTGAACTCTGCCCTACAAAACTAGAGGGTGAATACAGTTGTACTGTATTACAGCAAATTTGGCTTTGTCATCAGAATTCCTTTTGCTTTACATTGAAACTGTTTGGTTTTCACCATTTCAAAGATTTTAGAGGGCATGAAGGCAAGGCCTAGCACTGCCTCCCAGAGTGCTAGACAAATGAAGCATGCCTTAAGAAAATATATTAGCACCATCTATTTGTGATCACCACCTCACTTATAACATTCAAATCGTTCACAGCAGTGCTTTCATTTTCCAAATCTGGTGCCATAGTACCACCAGCCAAGATTTTAATGATAATCTAACACTGTGCAACTTTTATTTTTGCTATTTTATAATTTTATATTTACTTTGGCTCCCAAACATGGAGAAATATTGGTTGTTTGGCTCAAAACCAAATATAGCTTAAAATGGAAAACATTTAAAAATAGTTCTGTTTCTATGCAGTAGAATAAACAAGACACACTTCTAAGCCACAACCATAGAATCACAGAATAATTTAGGGTGGAAGGGATTTCTGTAAGTCATCTAGTCCAAGCCCCTGCTCAAAGCAGGCCTAATCAGATCAGGTTGCTCAGGGCCACGTCCAGCTGATTCTTGAGTATCTCTAAGGTCATAGATTCCATAACATCTCTGGGTAACCTGTTCCAGTATTTATCATCCTTGTGGTTTAAAAGAATAAACAGTCCTAATATCAAACTGGAATTTCCCATATTTCAACTTGTGCCCGGTGCCTCTTGTCATATTGCTGTGTTGCTGTGCACTTCTGCAGAAAATGTATCTGTCTTCTTTGTATCCTCCGGTCGGGTAGCTGTGGACAACGTTAGATCATCTTTCTCATCACAGATTACATAAAACACCAACGCTCCTAGCTACAAAATCCACATTAATAAATACTCTGAATGATGAAAATAGGTGTCATACAGAGCATACCCTTAAAATGGACAACAAATAATACCTTATTGAGGGTAACCTAAAAGCACTGCACATAGTTTTGTCATTTGCAGCTGAAGTTCCCCAATTAAATATTTTTTTCAAAATATTAGTATGCCTACTCTCTGTACACAAGTCTAACATTACTTCAGAAAAATAGGCTGTCAACATGCAGCAGTTAACTCTGCAAAACACATACATGCACAACTATCTACAAAAGCAGCCTAACTCATAGGTTTTCAACTTATGCTTACAGGATCACTTTGCTCAGGCAGCTTCCAAAAAAGATGAACAAAAGCGATGTTATTCTTACCTACGGACCAACATTTATGACATTGAGATCCACTGGCACATTTTTAGGCATGAGCAATCAGAAAAGTTTCAGCAGTACAATTCCTGTTGCAGTCCTAACACTGTCTTTAACCTGAGTTTCTCTGCCCCCAGGCTATCGACTCTGTTCATTTCAAAGCCATTCTGTTGGTTCAAGGAAGCAACTGAGGAGCAAAAGCAACCCTTTCATTTTGAAATGCTGCTTTTTTTCACTTACAGTGACACTGTTTAATACAGAAATGGGAGATTTTTCTTATTTTGACTATGGTGCTTGATAGATAGGATGAATAAAGTTTGTTATTTTAAGCCTTATTATCAAGGCTTATTACTTTTATCGATAACCAGAAACTAGTAATTGATTCCACCTTATTAAATTTTGAAGTTAGCACCTCTTTTCGACTCCCACTGTAACTGAAAGAGTAGATGTGATAGCATGGTAAGGTCAACCTGTCCTGTGACTTGCAGCAATTTAAAGGGAAGAAAAGACATCACCAAAGAAAGATCCAGACAACCTAAATTCCATCTAACTTCTGATGTCTAGTAAGAGAGTTGGATGCCTCTGAGGAGGATCTATGTGTTAAAGAGGAAGTCACCCTATGTCAGCCAACAGGAAACACAGAATTTCAATTAAGTCTCTCTGGGAAATAAACTAGAACAAGCTGTAGCAAGCTAACTTCAAGGCCAAAAAAAAAATCAATCTTGTTTTCATGTAACCCTCCATACTGTATTTTCTAGCTCCTCTTGATGCTGAAATAATCTTTTCAGCCAGTACAACCACAACACAAACACTTGGTCCATTTACTTGTTTTTAGAAATTGCATTTAACAACCTGGAGTTGTCAGGTGGACATTCTGCCATCAGTTGTCCTGTGCTACAAGAATAATCTGTTGGAATTCCAACTTCACAACTTGCCCAACTCAGAATAAAGACACTTTCAAGAGATTTTTAAAATAAATTCCTTCTTGTCTATGCCATTAAAATACTTTTATTTGAAAGATGGCAACTTTTTTTAGGTGTATCAACATTCTTAACAGACTGCACACAGCAAATAAAATAGCATAAATTATAATTCCCCTCCGTACATCTTTCATATTATGGGGCAATTCTGGAAATTTCATTTATAATAGAAATTCACCACAAAATGAGTACAAATATCTGAAATATCCAGTAGGAAAAACCCTCAGTACTGGTGCTTGCCTGAAGGCAGTAACTCACTAGGACCTCCATAGGAAGAGATGTACTACGAGGGCCCAGGGTCAGCCCCATCCCTTTGAGTGCCCTTTCTCACAGCAGTCTTTCAGGATTACTGAGACCTCTTCCTTCAATTGCAATGCATATTTACTTTTACTAATGCTAATCTGAAATACGGTCTCTGTTTTTAATGAGTATAAACTAAATAGATTCTTCTCAGAGAAACTTGTTAGAGCATTTATATTACAAAACTATACAGTTTTTAAAACCTCCTTTGCCAATTCCTCTCTAGTGATCGCTACACTTCAGAACTGAGTTAATAAGCTGTAGCTCGCTATTACTTTAGGACCAGTAAGGACAATGCAGATGTAAAGATGTAGTTATCAGCTATTCCATCTTCTACGTATCTACATAAAGCTATGTACAAAAAGGAATTTATTACTCGTATGCTGTCATCTCTCTCACCTTTTTTTCAAGTCATTCAAGTATTTCTTCGAAGTTCCACTTCCATCCTTTTCAGTATCTCACTCACAAGGCTCCTTACACATGTTGGTTTAAAATTGTTTTTTATTGGACTAAATACAGTAACCATCCTTATTTTTAGGGTACAAAGCTGAAAAGAGCCTGGATTTAAACTCAGGAACTCACTTCAGTGGTCCAATCCCCATTTCCAGCTTTCATTCTGCATCTCATTTCCCATTATTTGTTAAAATGGCAAACAAAATTGAAAATAAGCAAGAAAACTATTATTTGAGAATAACCAAGTCCGTAGCTCTGACGGAAAAGGTAACAGGAGTTAAACTGCTGAAAACATCTTTGGACAGAGTTCAACCAACCTGTCCCTGGCTCCTATCATAAGATATTGTTTAATTTGCTTTTAAATCTTAGAAAATTCCACTTTGTCCAGTCAGTAAACTTAGTTGTGTTTAAAGGTCAAATACGTGTGCTAAAAATTTAATTTAAATAAACTTCAACATTGAACAATTCAACATTTTTGAAGGACAGGGACAGAACAAAACCTATTCATTATTTTCAATGCGTAATGCCCCCTGAAATTCCTTCAAGTTGAACCATTTTTCACAGATATTGCTTTTCAAATCAACAGCACACAAACCACAAAATTTAAAAGGACATTATTTGCCCATGAAAAAACTCCTTGTTAATAAAACAACCTCAAACTCTTATTTCAATTTAGATTATGGATCACTTATTTGCACTAGGCTAAAGCTTGATCTGGATCTGATGTAATTACGATCTCCAGGGCATTGTTCCCCTGGCTTTACTCTCAGAGCTAGTTGTTTGTTTTTGTTTTTTCCAGACTGGCCTGGCATGTCTTTTTCTGGGCTGATGCAACTCCACCTGGACAGAGCTGCTGAGACAGTGACTGCATCTTGCCCAGAAGAGCTAGTCTTTCCAATCCTGGCTCCTTCTCCTGTCCAAGGAAACAGGTCCAAGGCAACTCCACCCAGACTGGGCTACGAAGAAAACTGTATCTTGGCCAAAGAACCCGACAGATTCTGCATAAAGATATTCAACAAAGGCATGTAGAAGACTGTAGGGAGCAAGAAAAGTCTCCCAAGTTTTCTAGGTCTAACTCCCTTTTAAGCCTTCAAAGAGCATCAGCCAATGAAAACACCAAAAGAGAAATGTGGTCTTCAGACATGGTCGCATATAACGTAGTCATATTTTAGGGCTGATCAGCTCAATAAAAACATGGACTTTCTTTAACAACAGCTCCTCAATAGGGAAAGCTCAACAAGATACTTAGAACTTAAGCAGGTGAGGAATTTAGATGCCGTCAGTCTGGCTCTGCCCACAAATTATAAATAGATTGAAGTGACCAGCATTAAAGACTGTGGACCTTAATGAAACAAGTTTCTTAAGAACATGTTCATTGGTAGGCAGTGCTTAGCATTACCACTCCCTTAATCCACTTCTCATCTACAAATATCAATGCATTTTTGAAGAATCAAAGGCATAATGAAAAACAGTATCTGGAACTACAACCGAATTTGCTTCTGAGAGAAGACTGAAGATACTAGACTTTACAATCCACAATGTTATCATTCATTACCAAATGCACAGATAATCTGCTACATGGATTGATGTGTACGCAGATGGCAGTGAGGTTCTCACATTGTAGCAGTCATTTTGAAGTCTGTCCCTTACATGTGATCACCATGTATTACATCAGAATACGTAGTTTTGTTTTTTTCAGTACATACCTTTTGGATTGATTTGCTGTGTGACTATTCATCTGGGGATCTTTTGAAATACTTTGGGAGAATAGGAGTCAGATTTAGAAGAAGAATATGAAATAACTGATGGTAAGAAAGTATCACTTCTACTGTGTTAGAATAAGTCAGCTTTGAATTAATATTAAAAAAACCCCAAGCAGTATTACATTGATATTTGCATGTTTTTCTATATCCATAGAACAAAATAGGTAGCCATGTACTAAAATCCTCCTTCTGTGGTAAGTATTATCTTACTTGCCGTACTCCAAGAAGCTGAAAGAGCAAGTCTTTAGCTCAGTATTCTGTAATATTGGCTCAGATCTTTTCATAGCTAATTTTGTTTTACCTCCTTCTCTGATTCAGCACATGGTTATTTTTTAAGGACAAAACTGCTTAAAAATAGTAGTATTTAGACAGCTAGCAGGGTTTGCAAACTATACTAACAGAGTAAATTTGAAACTAGCATGTACTGCCAACTCTAGTTGCACTAGTCCTCACTTCTAAAAAGATCTCTTATCACTAATAAGCCAGTGCATAGAGCACTCTAAAGTAGACCAACTTGCTAAAACCCAGGAAAAAAAGCAAAGTCAATGACTAGAGGTACAGAGTATGTTGCCCAAGAAAAAAGCCCGAATAAATAGGAGTCATCCAGCTTAGAGAAAAAGTACATAGATAGATATGAAGATAGTATCCAAATATATAAAACAAACCAACCAAGCCCTGAGGGAAAGCAATATGAGTAAGTTCTGCTCCATATCTGTGAAGAGCAGAATTGACATAAACTGTAGCAAGGAAGATAGCTGGAAAACTGATAAAGGCATTGAAGCTCTGGAACAAACTGCCTCAGGAATAAGCACAAGGGGGTCAAAATGATTTCAGGAAGTCTATTTCTATTTCAGCCCTGTGTTTCTTTGTAGAAATGAATATTTTTCCACTTGAATGCTACTGGTTTTTCTCCTGCACCTCTAAGTATGCACCACAAAGCCTCAAGAAGGGCTGCCCTCCTCAATTCTGTGCTTGAATTCCAGTATCCTACTTCCTATCTCTAACATGTAAATATTGAAAATCCAATAAAGCGTGATCTCTTCAGTATATAGATAAGCATAAGAGAACTGCCAGGGAGAGGCAAAATTAATTTGTCATGTGAGAACAGAAAAATATCTCAGTGCAATTGCTTGAGTAAGGGCAAGAAAGAGCATTCAGGAAACTGCAAGCTGTTCAAGGGGAAAGTGGTGAATGTCACTTACTTTGACTTTGACACAATCTCCACAGGTATCCTTCCAGCCAAACTGGAGAAATGCAGACTGGATGGGTAGATTACAAGGTAGATGGAAAAGTGGGCTCAAAGAATAGCAGTCGGTGGTTAAAAGTCCAAAGTCTCCATTGATAGTCTTTCTGGTTCTCAAGTAATATCCACAGTAATTACTAAACTCATTTCAGTGAGGGAGAATGTTTTGTGATTTGTGTACATTCAGGAAAGAACTTGGGTTGGCCGAATAAAAAAAAGATGAGTTGTACATAATGATCCGCTTTCAAATTGAAGGGAGACAAACTAGATTGAGATACCCATTCAGAAATAGGTACCCATCAAGCTACCTTCCTAAATCATCTTTACAGAATGGCAGTGCAATTAGTGAGACAGACACTGCTGCACTCCTGATGCATCAGTGAGTCTGAATGGGTTGTTCCTCTGTCAAGATTTAATATTAAGTAAACACACCAATGCCCATCTCATAAGAACAACAGTCCAGTCTATGGTTTAGTTCACAGGTTCTGAAAAGATCAAATAAAAGGTATCTAAAATAAGATATCCTTGAAGAGAAGCAAGTATTTCATCAGAAGGTAATGTAATAATCTATTTCTAGCAGAAACATCTTAAAACAGAAAAGTACAATCTGCCCATCTGTACTGGTTTTGGCTGGGATAGAGTTAATTTTCTTCACAGTAGCTAGTATGGGGCTCTGTTTTGGATTTGTGCTGAAAACAGTGTCAATAATACAGGGGTGTTCTAGCTACTGCTGAGCAGTGCTTACACAGAGTCAAGGCCTTTTCTGCTTCTCACCCCACCCCACCAGCGAGGAGGCTGGGGGTGCACAAGAAGTTGGAAGGGGACACAGGTGGGACAGCTGACCCCACCTGACCAAAGGGATATTCCACACCATATGACGTCGTACTCAGCATATAAAGTGGGGGGAAGAAGAAGGAAGGGGGAGACGTTCGGAGTTACAGTGTTTTGTCTTCCCAAGCAACTGTTACGTGTGATGGAGCCCTGCTTTCCTGGAGATGGCTGAACACCTGCCTGCTGATGGGAAGTAGTGAACGAATTCCTTGTTTTGCTTTGCTTGTGTGTGTGGCTTTTGCTTTACCTATTAAACTGTCTTTATCTCAACCCATGAGTTTTCTCACTTTTATCCTTCCGATTCTCTCCCCCATCCCACCAGGGGGGGAGTGAGCAAGTGGCTGGGTGGTGCTTAGCTGCCTGCTGGGTTAAACCACCAACACCATCACATTGAGATTGCATATGTAGGGACCATGCCCATGACAGCACAAGACATTTAACAATTCTTAAATGTATGCAAGCTTGTAAGAATGTACTTGTACCTTACTACTGTCTAATGGGTTTTAATTTCTATTTATAAATCCCCCATTATGCCGTGTACAGTTGAAACAGGCCTCTTTAAAATAATATGCATCAAAAGATGAAAATCAAATGGGAGCATCCCTTCTCTGAAGTCACGATGGCTTTTCACTTCCAACATTGCAACCATCATATGATCACACAAAGTATCTGAGTTCTCTGCTCAAAATCTTCTAACATCCAAGACATACAGGACTTCAAATAGTGCAAGGATTAATAGCTTTGGATGTACATGTGGTAATGATGCTTGCAATATTCTGTGTTTTAACTTTGGAATAAGTTCCCAACTTTTCAGAGGCAGACAGCTGATAAAGCAATTAAACATCTGAAGCATACATATGAATTCTTAGGTGTTGCTGTGTATCACATGCTAAACTCAGAAAGAATAAGCAAACTTCATCAGTCAACAAAATGAGTCATCAAATATGAAATGCTGTTATGCTTTGAGAACTGCAATTCGGTCTCGTCAATGCATCCAAGTCTATCAGCAAAGCTTTTAACCGGTTATTCCCTTTCAGTTTAGAAAGCTACAGATACAAACGAAAAAAAAGAAAAAAAAAATTACTCGGTGTTTCCAACACAGCAGTCAAAATAAAGTGGTTTCACTTATGTTCTTGGTCTCCAAACTGAACATTCGCACACATGTCTATGACACTAGCTAGACACAGCTGAGTCCTATAAGGGTTGATTCCAACTGCATATAGTTTTTCTAGCTGGAAAATGTATCTCATCTTGCACCATTAGATGAGATGGATCTCAAGACTGATGACCTGGCTTCTTATAAAAAAAAAAAAGTAACAGATTAAGAAAAATCACAGGTGACCCTTTTTATGTTCTACATTGTTCCACATTCTGCATTTGCAGAGATCAAAGGAAAGCTTCTACAGTTCAAGTAAATGTCTGAAGAAAGAAGCAACAGACTTCCAGTAAGTCTTTAATTAAAGATTGTGCAAATAGAAACCACTAATAAGATAAATACTTGATAATTTTAGGAAGTAATACCATATTCCAGCATTTGCTAGAAATTCTTTTTTTCAGCACTATGAACACCTTGTGAAGCAGAGGCATTGTTAACTCATCTTAAGAAAACTAAAATATGAAGTAAATTGTTCTAAATCAATGGATTAGAGAAAAAAATGGATAACAAATATGTAGAGTGAGTATACAACATGTAAAATAAAAGCTATGTGTATGATTAAGGGTGTACTAAGATACGTCACATATACTTATTTTTGCTACTAGCAAAGTGTTTCATCTGCTCTCCCACCTATTTCCCTTCCTACCAGGATACGGCAGACAATATAGAGTTTATGTTCTCTGACTATATTTCCAAATTCTATACCCATTACATGACCTGCTCCATTTTCACCACATTGCCTTTATCTACAGAGACAAAAGAAAGCAGTGGGGAATAATCTCTATTTCTAACCCATCTTTCTACATCTTTTTTTTTTTTTTTTTGGTTTGTTTTTTAGTTCTTCATCCAGTGTTTTATTGAAAGAAAAATGCCAATAAAGAAAACACTATCAGCTACACAAAAGGAAGGGTAATTTTGGGGCAGGATAGGGGTATGTAACCTATGCACAGATGCATCAGCTAGGCAATCTGTGTATGACTGACTGCATTTTTACTTGTACTTCACTCAGGCATGTATCCAATTGTTCATGGAGAATTTACGGTATGTAGAAAGTTATGTCTCTCTCATCACTGATCTTGTAAGCCAGTGTGCAGTAGATTACATTAATTCCCAAGGAATGTTCTCTGACTTAAGAGTATATTAAGTACATAAATACTGCTTCATGACTTCACAGAGTTTTAAAATGAGATGGTCTTTCCCGTGCCAGTTTTGGTTGACAACTGACAAATGTTTTAACACTACAAAAGCAAATTAATGGGAAAAAAAAAAATCTAGAAAAGCCAGGTCATGGAAAGAAAATATTCACAATGCCTGAGATTTCTACACTGAAATAGGGCATAAATAAGAGTATCCATTCCCTCTGTGTGGTGGAGCATCCGTAATTTTTCTTCAGCCTTAATACTACAAACAACCTTACATTCCCTTCAAATAAATATACTAATAGCATACGATGTCCATTACTAATTTCTGTAAGTATTTCCAAGTGGAAAGGGAACACAATAAACATCTGTTACATTATTGAGAAATTTTGCTTTCTAAGAATTCATTACTGCATGTTAACAACATACTAATGCTTTTATCCACTTCTATTTGACCATGTTACTAAAACTAGGAGGGTACAGGGGGATTGATAAAAGCCTGGAAGATTAAAACAAATAATTTTTGACACAAAGCATTTACCAAAAAATGAACTAGATCCCACAACAATTTTCTTTGTGTGTGCATGCACATGTCTGTGTGAAATCACCCTCATGACTTGCTTACTTGTGTGCAAGTTTAGTCTAAGTATGAATCTTCCATTGGAGCAAAAATCACAAAACCTGTCCAAAATTCAAAACAAGTTCTTTAGCTCAAAAAGTTTGCATAATTAGTGTTTCAATCCTTTAAAAAAATGTTATTTATGATGTTTATACAAAGACTTGATAAACAGACAACATATAAATTAACTACTACACAATCACCAATTGAGTCACAGCAGATATATCACCTACTAAGGAGGACAATAATCGCTACGAGCAGGGAGACATTTATTAGAACTGCCAGACTTTGCCCTCCTCATAATTAAAACAAAAAGCAGGAAGAAATGCTGAAGAGATGCAGTATATATGCTTGTCATAGCATAGCTAAAAGCTGGTTCTCATCAGTGAGAGAGCAAATAACGGGCTACCAACGTGGAGCAATTTCACAGTCGTGTTTCACAACAGTAAATAGCTGCTAATAAGCTTTATGACAAAGGAAGGAGACCTATTGATTCGAGCTCAATGTGCAACCCCCTCACTTTTACCTGCGACAGCTCTTTGATAAACTAAGAGAACTCACAGTTCTCAAAGCTGACCGCAGCCATTTCCCTAACTGTGTAACAAGCTATGCTTCAGCGTACAGTGTGCTATAAATAAAAACCATGCCCTGCCATTTAATCCAGCCACTTCAGTGTTTGTGTGAGCCAGAGATAATGGAACTCTGCCAAAATTTCCAGGTCAGACAATACAGTTTTCTTCCTATTATTTGTATCCCAAAGCCCAATTTCTTCCCAACTTTCAGACTATTGCGCCCGTTCCTTTATTTTCAGCATATGCTTGTGCATGTTGTACAGTCACATTGAGATTTAAAAAGAAAAGCGATAAGTGATAAGGTCTGAAGCCTTGCATTTTTCACGCTGTGCATTTTTCTTGTTCGTGTATAGGCTTGAATTGTGGTAATGAGGGAATCAAAACTGCCAGAAAATGTTTTCACTTCAAAGTCAGAAAACAACCTTCTGGGACATTTCAAGTTTACATATTTGCATTTTTGAACCAACCACAATTTTATGTGTTCTAAAATGATTCCAGACTTTTACATCGTAGAAAGAAACATTAAAGTGAATAATTAATATAAAGCAGAGGCAAGCAGCTGACAAAAAAAGATTTTTCCTTATGCAAGTTCAAAAGTAATGTTATCCCACATACACTGCCAGTCCTCTAAAATTGGCTAGGTTCCCAAAGTATTAATTATGTAAACTCATATCAAGCACTCTGTGTCCGTTTATAGATTCACAAACTAATGCCACAACTGCTGATGATAGGAAAGAATATTACAATCTCTTACTGCTTTATTGAATCATGCTTTTCCTGAGCAGATTTCAAGAATAATGCAAAAATATAGAACTATACAAAAATGCAGAAATAACCCTACAAAAGAAATTCCCTCACACTTTGAGAATCCATTTTGCCATTGACTCTTCAGCTTGAATGATAGCACTGAATTACAATCCCTTATTAAGTATGGACAGTAACACTCTAGTGTTAGCACACTGCACACACACAAAAAATAAATAAAAATCAAATCATACACAGAGGTTTAGGTACTTCATTACGTTGGGTTTTATTGAAGTGGATTTATTCACATGAAGCCCTGCTGCCTTGACACATTTGTTCAAGATAAACAGGATTGGCATAAAAAACATGGCTACAATTAGCCTAAGAAAAAATTGTGGATTCACTTGCCTCATTTATTTTTCTTCCAGAAAACACTCTAAATAATATTAAATCATTACAGAGTGATGGATCTCAACAACAAGTCTAAAGTATTTTACAAAACAGAAGTTAGATTTTGTCTACCGACCTCTGAACAAGTGCAACAAATGCTCCCCTCCAGACTGGAATAAGACTAGCTTTCTTCTAATAAAAAAACATTCCCTACCTCCCTGCCTTTAGATCTAGTATCTCCAATAGCTAGTGCCTCAACTCTTTACCAATATTTTATTCAGCAACTCTGAAGTGGTGAAGACTCTGGATTGATATTCTTAACGTGACCATCCTCATGTAACCTCATCTGGATATCTGCAGGTTCTGATGACATCACTTTGGTTAAGCAACGAGTGTAAAAACATTTAATTCTGGTGACCATAATTACAATCACAACTTCATCAACAGTAGAAATTCACTCGGTCATTCAAAACTTGACCTGTTTTTTCTTCACCTTGACATGACACACACCAGTTTGCTCAAGTGGGGAGGCTTAGGGTTGATTTAGCCAGAGTACAATGGCATATGATTGGTATGTTTTGAGGGACAGCTGTGCTGGGAAAGCTGGCCCAAGCCTTGCCCACACAAAGGTTTGATTCATGATGCTGCCAGTAGTCATTTTCGCGAACACTATCCTCACAGCAAAATACAACAAATATACATTTCATAAAGCAAACGTATTGCATACATCTGTAATAGTAGAAAACCCAATTTCTAACTAAGAGCATTTGAATTAAGGCTCGTCAGGCAAGCTTGGGTGGCATCTGGCCTGCTTCCAGCTGTCCTCTTCCACTTGGGAGCAAACTACAGACTGGACTGTTTTGCTAACGGCACCTATTTTAGGCTCTTGCCTTTCCAGAACACTAATATCTGCCTCTCTTCACACCAAGATTTAATGTGACATTGCTGCACAATCCATGTCAGCGAGTAAGTCTCCGACTGTCTCCCGCAAAAGGCAGGAGTCAAGAACACTCCACAGCAACAAATTTATCCTGCTTACCAACAATTTCAAGTCTGCACTTGAATTTCCCCAAGGAAAATAAATCCGCTAGGAGCTGTATGAACAGTTCTGCCTATGGCAGGTCACTGCTAGCCATTTTTCCCCCCACTGGAGCAGACAGAGCTTTCTGTTTGCACATGCAATGCGTAGTACACACTTGGTAAGTCCAAACACTCCAAAGAAGCCTCAGACCCATTGACCATTCACAGTACCACAGTCAGTAGATATACAGACTACACTATCCATATACAGTAGGTCTGGCCAAAAAGCAGCAGCAGGATTTAGCCTATAGCTCTCCCCTCAGGTAAATTATGTAGCTTGTCCTGCTGGAATGGCGAGATACCAAAGATTGTATGGAGGAGGACTGAAAAATAATATTCAAAACAGATACTTGGGAACATTAAAATTAAAATGAAGAGGTGGACAGTTACACAGATTACCCAGCAGTGAGATCATTTTAAAGGCGTTCATATGCTATGGAATTTAATCCTGGCAGAATCCACCCGTATGTATCATCACACTGTCGCACCACTGCCTGTGCCAGTATAAAAATGGAATTCTGGTATTACAGATTATCTTTGAACTCGGAAGCCTGACGCTCAGTAATGGGTTTTGATACGTTTTTGTGTGATCCTAGGACACAACTGTCTGCATGATAAGATAACTTTGATTAAATGAGCTGCTATAATGGCAACATTCTTAGGGGTTGTTTTCATTTTCAGCAAAGAATGAGCCAAATTTGCCATGACATATCTACTGACTGAAAACCCTAGCCACTCAATTATACCAGATAGAGGATCCCTTTGAAATTTCTCATAGGACTTCATTGTCACTTATGTGCCATTAAACATAAGAGAAGTATTTCACACAAATCAAATTGATTTTGCACTCCATTTTCCAGACACAAAAAAATGAAGTTCAATAGTTTAGTCCAAATTGGCCCTCCTTCATCAGAATGTTTTTTAAAGGTTAATGCACTGTGTATTTTGAAAAATAGTTCCCAGAAAGATGTTTTGTAAACCATGGAGAAAGCAACACATAAACCACATGTCATTTCACTCCTCTTGTGATATTTTGATATACCAGCTTCATTATATGTTCAAAAAACCCAACCTTTAGGAGACTTCCCTATCTTACAATTTCTGCCCTGCTACCCTACAGCTACCAAAGGGGTGCTGTTGGGGGGGGGGAGGGGGGGGGGGGCAGCATAAAAGTTTAAAGACTAAGGTTTGGCTGTTACAGTATAGTGACTGTGATACATTGAAGTAACTCAACATTGTTTTAACTGCTTGACACCAGTAAGTGAAAACACATGCCGAGTTTAACCTCTGGTTAGGAAGAAGTATTACATAACACAGCATAGCCAGCAAATTTAGCTATGAATAAAATTAGCCCATTCCTTTCACAAATGTCAATGGTAAGTTTGGAAGCATACTGTAAATACAGCGTTGACTCTCAAAGAGACGTCAGTTACAATTACCATAAATACAAATCTTAGCTAGTAGTTATCTACAATATTTTCTAACAAACATTCCTGTATATTTACCAAACAACAGCGAAAACCCCTTAGAGTAAAATTATTATTTTTCCCCCCTTATCCCCACAGTTGATAAGTGTCAAAACAAGAAAGTTTTGGATCTGGTTTTCCCTACATGAGTCTGTAAATCAGGCTCTTTCACATGGTCCCATGAGGAATGTCAAGTCTGTACTCTTTTTCCCTAAGAAGGCAGCACCCAGGAGGAAGGTGAATTAAGGTTTCCTGAGCCCTTCCTGGAAAGCAGAACAGGACAGACCTGAATCCTGGAAAGCAGAACAAGGATGGGCCTGAATTCCAATCTAATCTACCTGATGACTAATTCAAATAGTAGGAAAACCACAGAGGTCAGAAACGTGAGGAAAAAACCCAGAAATAAAACAGAAAAACATTCTGACTCTTCTTTTTAAAAAGTTTATAAAACTGTAAGTTTTTAAGAAGGGATCAACCCCCAATTCTTTTCAGCTCTAACAAAGAGAAAGATAACATGAAGACACGAAAGCTATCAGAAACAGAGATTATAGTGAAAAAATGCATTTCTATGCACATCTGTGTTGTAACTGGAAAGTCAACTGGCAAAATCAAAACCATGAAATGCTGTTTTACCAAACACTAAGAACTTGTTCCACAACTGTTGCCTTCAACAACATTTGTATCAGGTCCAGCTGGAAAGATGACAGTGAAACACAGTTTACAAGGAAGTACAATCTTGTGGATTATGTCCTGTAACTTGTTTATTCTTGGTTCTGTGGCTTTGCTTTTTCATCTCCCTCTCAGATTCAGGATGCTCTGCTTACCAACTCCTTCTCTAAAGACAAGACTTTTTGCCTGTACTCAATTCCTGTCTAGAGAGATGATGCTGCATTCTTCAAGGATGGAACATTTCTGTTACACAGAACCATAAAAATTAGAGAAAGTATGACAAGTTATAACTCTGACACCTATGCATTGCAACTGTTACCATCCATCATTAAAATATTTCAAGTACAACAGTGTCGAACTGAAGAATTATGTGTTGGATGGTACTGGCATAGTGACATAAGGGAAGAGACAAAAATAAGTGGGAAATGTCCAAGTCTTTCTGATGAAAAAGAAAGCTTTAGAAGCTGAACATAGTTGAAAGGACAGTGGCTCAAATACTTGATAAAAGACCATCCCTAATTGTACCATCATGTCCCATCCTGCTGTTCTGTGACCCCTCACATAGCCTCCACAGGCACTGACTACAGAATTTTCTTAGCAGCTGATCCCTCAGATAGAAACTCATGAAACATGAACATAATTGTAAATAAGGCATTGCCTCCACAGTAAAACACAATATCCACCAACCTTCCCTTTCCAATTATATTGTTTTTACTTATATCTGTAAAATCTTAATGTAGAAAGAGTCTGAATTATGACATATCTTATAACTGCCTCATCACTTGTCATTTGCTACAGTAAATGTGACAAAGAATTGCAAGAGAAAGGGTGTTCACCTGAGCCTAGGGCCAGGTATAAGTAGAGGCCTCTTTTCTATACAGGCAAAACTATTATAATGCAGGATACATAGAAGCACCATAGTTTCCATTGAAAATTTTAACTGGTATTTCCCTGATTTTGACTCCTTGAGTCATGATGGTGGTGTTTCCATATTATTCCTCCAACAATGCCTTAATTTTTTAAGTCAAAATTATTAAAGAAAGAATTTATTAATAAAGAACACTCTTTTGAGAACAGCAGTAACATTTTCTTTGTCATTCTAGTCAAACACACAGTTGTGGAAATGCAAATATAAAAATATACGGGAAAAGGGAGCCATGTGTGTTCCAGCCTCCTGAACAGTATATTTGCACACAACCTCTTAAGTAGCTCAGGAAGTCACTGACATCCAATGGGTGTACTGGCTCTGTTCCTTTGCAGCTGCAGGAGGCAAGATATTCTTTCCACCTTGTAGCACTGAAAGGAAATCCCAGTCCATAAGACCAGGAATCAGTGTGTTTCACCTCCTGGAGAGAAGACTCGAGCACTAGAATTGCAAAGCGGTAGTAAGAATGGCCAGATTTACACTGATAACCTGTTCACAGGAGTACCTGCACCACCAAAAAGCAAGTTTGGCTAGATTGTTCTCCCTCAAGTTATGAAAATGATTCCACTGTTCTCCATAGAGCAGGAGTGACTCTGGAGCCTCAGTTACATAGTTAGTGACTTGAAGAGCACAGGAATTCACTGGAATTTAAGTTTGCTTAGCAGGGCAGAATAGCCCTCTTAACAGAATACTACCACTGCATGTCGTCATTTTAAAAGTACTTTAAGATCCACATATACTCTTTGCTTATGAAAAAATTCTGTACTCCCTATCAAACAAGAAAGTGCTGTAGAAAAAGACAATCCTTTGAACATTTCCAGATAACAGCTAGGTACTAATACACTTATTTTTTTCAATGCAGTTCAATGTAAATAATAACCTGAGAGGCAGCTGCAAACAAAAAAATTAGACTGATGTTTCAACACTGCAATGGGAGAATCTTTAAAAAGCTATTTCATTGAAAAGAAATGAAGTTTCCACCTGCAGCTTTATGCATTTGGCAAACAGAACTTCACTTCTGCAATGTTATTTTAGGACAGGAAAAAATGCATCCCAGAGTCAATCTCCCACTGACTGCAGTGGATCAGTAGCTTTGTCTGAATTTCTCAGTTAACATAAATTTACAGCCACTACTCTATGGTAGTGAACAGAAAGTCCAGTGAAACCATCTAAAAAGACAAGCACTAGAAAAGTTCCTTTCCTCAAAATAGGCAATACATACAAGGTTCCTCTCTGTTCAGCATAATTCCTCCCCTATGAAAACTACTACAACAGTTTACTTACAGATTGCTTTTCTTTTGATAAAACTAAGGTCTTACAGTCTGCTCGACTTGAACAACAACCGCATATCCATCTGTTACTCGCAGACTACACATTGCCCCACTACTAGCAGTATGCAGAAAACTCCACATTGGCTCCAGAAGATGAGCTTAAAAGAAACCCACTTCCAAAAGAACATCACCAGGAGGGGAGAGGGAGAAGGAAAAACAGAAACCTTTAAAAAAAGTCTCTTGGGGAGGGGTGGGGGGTGAAAAATCACGTCTTCTCCCCAAAATACTTTTAGGTTCCCCATCTATGAAACAGAATCTCCTAGGAAGCCCTCCAAGTGCTGATTTCTTAATAAACGTTCTCATAAGGAACTAAATCACAGCTTCCTTTCTAAATGTTACTGGTTGCAGGAGACTGCAGATGTAAAATGCATTACAAAGCACAGTGGACTCAGGCAAGCACTTCTACAAAGTGAGAGCAATACGTGCAGTACAGAAACAGTTATGAAAGTGCTGTTTTAATGCCAAGGTACTACAAAGTGTTTTACGATCTAGATATAGAAATATTCTTTTCATTTTACGCTATGACTGTTCTTCCTGCAGTAATAAAATACTAGTAAAATGCCAACGTTACATGGGTCACATTAGCAAGGAAGAGAAGAGATCCCTGCCAGCTTTGCAAATCTGCTGTACTTGTAGACTCCAGGAGAAAGGAATAGTTAAATATTCACACAGGTTTGGAGGTTTTTTTTTTTTCTTCTTGTGGAAATTTTAATAAATCGTATTTCTCTCCCTCAAAATACATGCAACCTGAACTACAAAAGGCAATTTGTATTAAATGGTTAAAGATGGATATAAAGGGAAAGCATAAAAGTTCTTTCAAGAACTGAAATCTCCCACCAGCAACACAGGGTGCTTCTAAGTCACATTTTCTTTAAGATCTTAAACCGCAAACCTGCACAATGCTGTCTAAATCATTATAAAATCATTAAATACAGTTACTTTGTTTCATGGTACTTCTCACTAGACTCACAAGATACCATGAAAACATTTGAGCTTGTTTTATTCAAGAGCTTTACAGTTACTCTCTTGTACCTGGACCTTGCCCTGTTGACTGATCTTCTTTCATCTTTTCCGTTATCTTTAATCATTTCTAACATGTTGAAATTGAATTTCCATGGCAAAACACAAAGCATTAAAAAACAAAAAGCCCCACAACAGAAAAACAAACAAAAACCCAGAAAGTTGTCATAGCTACTTGCCTCTTGGCAATTTCTGAGCATTTCCCAGGTTTAGTGCAATATATCCACAGAAAAGGAGCAAGACCAATCTTGTCATCATGGTCACAAACCCAACCTCGCACTGGGAATGATTCTGACAGGTATCACACAAAAGTACTGCAGCTGCATTTAAGTGAACTGTTCTCTCTGTGACAAGAGGCAGCAACACTTTGACACAAGCTTAGTTTACACAGTGGGAGGAGACAGGATGACATCATTCACTCCCACTGGAAAAGGAGAATTAGCATTAAAAAAAAATAAAAAGATTATCAGGCTCCCCCTACAATAATCTTCTGGGGTTTGTTACAAGGTCTTTCCAGCACTCAGGGTAAGAGATTACCATTTGATCACTTAAATTTCATGCAAATAAAACCAGGAATATCAAAACTTCTATTAACTGATCTGAGAGACATTTTCACTGTTTTATCCAAGAAAGCTGGACTTAAAATGCAAAAATACCATTCACAGTACTCAGAAAACTGTCTGCTATATTGAACTCAGTATTTTTGCAATCTCAAGATTTTGCTTAAGATTAATTTGGGCTAGGTGTGGCTTTCATCCAGGCAAAATAAATACTAGTTTCATTTGACATGACATTATAAACAGGTATGATAAATATTTATTCAGCAAAAAATCTGTGTTTGAAAAAAATAAATGCCATTTTTTTACTTGTATCTGATTTTGGCAATTTAAAAATAGTTTATATTTTATATTTTCCCCTTTCATACGTGTCTGGTGAGTCAATGGGCACAATGCATATTGAAAGCAAAAAGGCAATGCACCTCCTTCCAGGGGCTAGATCCTCTCACCAGCTACAGAACTGTAAATGAAAAAGCATTTCCATTATTCCATTAAAAGCTGTTTTACTCAATGTTTACAATGAGCCGACTAAGCACAGAATTTGGTCCTACTCACGACCAAGAAGGTGGGAAGGAAAGGGTGAAGCAGAAGAAAAAGGTTACAACTGAATAAGGAAGAATTTAGTCTCAGTATCTGGAAAACATCCCAAAAGAGATTAAATCTATTCAACTAAGTAGTGATATCTCTCTCTCCCTAAAAAAACCCCCAAACCAAACAAGAAAAACCCAAAACAAAAATAACACACAAACCAGCTCCCCAAAAGAAAAAACAAAACAAAACAACCACCACTAAAACCAAACATATCCATTGCTTGCAATATGTAAAGCTCTTCAGTATGCTCAGTCTATTCTCACTCCCCACTTGCCTGGACCTGACATTGTCCTACTTTCATACAGTGTTCTATGAGCAGAGAAAAATCACAGCATTAGTGCCTGGACTGGGTAGAAACAAAGAAGTAGTTTAAAATAAAAGGGTAATATATTAAAGCATACAGGAGCATTTCTTAAAAAACAGATTAGTACTGTATTTAAAAGACCTCATGTACTCCATACTTCATGAAGAACTTCAAAACAGAAGGTAACAGTAATGGTCCTAGAGACAAACCCAAGGAATAATTTCAAGCTCTTCTAATCAGTATGGACAGCACACAGCTATAACAAAACCAATTTGACAATGGAAATGTTTTCCAGCCTGATCAGACCCTCTTAATTCTGCCACAAGGCAACCTTTTTCTGATTCACTAACTCAAATCTGGCAATAGTAAGTTGGAAGTCAGTATTATAGACAGACCCCCAAAAATCCCGAAACACTACTACTTCAAGGATCTTTGGGAGGATTCAGATCCTGAATATGAACACTATAAACAGATAAATGCAACAGATACAATTTGGATGAGATGAAAAGATGTTTAAAAGGCCATACAGTTGGACAGGAGTCTCCTGTCCACACAAAACACCGACCTCACCCTATGGCAAAAGAGTTTCAAATGACGGAAAGCTGGATACACAGAGCAAATGTGCCATTCTTTTTTTGGTTGAAATACTACTTTCAGAAATGCTCCAGAAAGTGCATTCTATTTTTTCCTCCTCAAAATTAAAAATAAGAAGTCAATCATTTGATAGAGTAGTCTCTCAGGAGAAGTAATGGGAAAAATTACTTCTTGGTCACACACAGCTGTCTTTTTATTACTATAAAGTGGACTCTACTGGTTTGTTTTATGGCAAATTCACTCTCCTTTTAAAGATCACACAATACCTTTCAACAAAACATACAAAGGCCAACTTCTTTTCAGAAAAATCTCGGTGAAGCATATTACTTATTTGGCTACATAACAAAATGGGTTTTATCCCCTCTCTCAGAGATAAATATACTCCCTGCTTTCATAACCACTTGCTTCTCTGCTGCCAGTTACACCTTTCCTCTTCCTCTTGTGCATTATCCAAACACTACTTCTTTGTTTGGTACGCCATAGAGACATTTAATCTTCCCCTTGAAACCCTGGCAGACTATCCAGGTCCATTTCCCTCTGATCATTCCTGTAGAAAACAGCTCTGCTCAGCCCAGAGTTCAAAAACCCACGTCATGATGCATTTCCCTCTGTCTTATCAAGCATATGCTTCATCAGGGGCAATGATGGTTCGATAAGCAGATGTAACTGTAAATTTCTGTCAAATATATGCTGAGAGTCCAAAAATCAGTAATATAATATTCTCTTACACTTTTCCAATATGCTCCCCGCATCTGCATCATCTGTGTGACCAGTGATTTTATCTACTTTTCTTCTTCCAGGACTGACCTTTCCTAGGAAACCTCTGTTAAATGAAAAATGAAAAAACACATCAGCTTCTGCTTTCCTCTTACCTAAATCCTTCTGCTGTTCACCGGATGCTGACTACTGCAGTGAAAAACCAAATGTGGGAACAGAAGGGAGTTCCTGGGACTTCAAGCACTATCCTGCACTACTGGATGCTTCCGTAATGCTGTTCAGGTATCAGATTTCTCCTCTTGTTGGAGGGCTGCTCCACAATCTCCATTTAAACAGAGACAGCATCTGGTTTCAGTTCACAGAAATAAAAACTGTATGTCACACTTCACAGCAGAAATTATGTAACCCAGAAGTTCCTCAGGTTTCTCTCATCCACACAAACCTGGAATTATATTACCCATCCTTTGACCCCTCAGAAGGAAAAGATGAAGCAAAGAAGATTCCGTTAATCACAGTTTTGTTATTATACCTTTAGCATAAAAGGCAAGAAAAACAAGTGCAGTTATGAAAACTCTGAAACAGATCAAATTTGTTCAGGAAAAGTCAAAACCTCTGATCCCCTAATGACTCCTCCTCTTCAGCACCAAATTAATGCTTAAGTAACAGTCAAGTACTCAAAAGTTTACTTGCTTGCCTCAACTTCAACTGAGTTTCTCTGGGGTAGAGCTCATAAACAGAGATTCCAACAAGATGGTATCACAGCTAGTCTGGGAGCAGAATAGAGCTTTTCTAGTTCAATTTTAATAGTTCCCAGACCAGCAAGTACAGTGAAAACAATAGTATGGGAAGGAAAAGAAAAAGGTGGAGGGAAAAAGAGGGAGAGAGCAGGAGACGGGATTTTACGTTTTGTTTCCAAATACGAATATGCTTTTGTTGAGATTTGGGCTCAGTTCCAATTCACCTATCATTCCTGATTATTTTGACAAGCAAAAGCCAAGGTGACTCAACTCCTTACTGTTCTAATTTAAAGCAGGAAGAGTGTGTAAAGCATAACCTTAAAAAACAAAATCCTATCTTCACTCTGAAAAGCACACTAATGCCATACTGAGCTCTCTAAGAGCAAGGACTTACTTGCAGTACACTTGGTCTGTCTTTTTTCACAGCATTGCTAGTTGGTACTGTACCTTTCACCAGTGCTGTCAATTATTTGAGAAGTGCCTTTGTCATAAAATATGCTATATAAATGTTAATTATAATTATCACTCTCTTGTGTGTGACTCAATTATTGGACTCTTTTTCTTGTAAATGTCACGGGATCTCCTCTAAAGGCCTTCAGGAAAAGAGAGATGCCAAAGAACATTCTTTCAGATGTGTTGCTTAAAAAAGAAAAAGAAGAAGAAAAGAAACTCTTAACTCTACTTTCTGAGCATCTGCAATTACTTCTTCTTTCCCACTTCCCCACTTTTACTTTGATAAGCAAACATTTGAACTCTCATGCTACCAAAAGTACAGGGTCGTATGCTAATCTATTAGTCAAAAGGTAAGACGTATCTCATTTGATAGCATAAAAATGACAGACAATGTCAGTGCATTCTAGTATCCTTATCACAAACTGAGTTCCAGATCTCCAGATGAATAGGATCAGAGACAAAGTGAAAGAAAGAAAATCAGTCAAAAGGGATGGACAGAACAGCTGGCTCTTGTGACATTTTGTTACATAGTTCATCAAGCTGTTCCAGCACTCACTCATTTGACACTTGTAATTTCAGATAGTGACTCATCTTTACTAAAAGGCTGTGCATTTCACCAAAGTTCTGCATGACACGGAGCAAGGTGACAAAAGCATTTATTTAGCTTCTCTATGAATTTATTAACTTATTGTTCCCTTTGTATCTCAAATAACCTAGTACACTCGCTTCTGCAGTTTCAACAATGTTATCATGACCTATCATATGGAGAACCAGTGTGATTCCAGGTTTTCAACTCTGCCACTCCTCTCCGATCTCAGCATTTTGTATTATTTTATTTGGGGCTTATTTTGCTTTTTAAAATTATTTCTTAACAGTCAGGTCTTGAAAGACTCCAAGGAAGGAGCCTGCACAGTCCCACTTAGGCTCCTGCTCCACTGTCTGTCCATCCTCATGGGGAAAACATTTTTCCCTTATAACCAGTCTAAACCTCCCTTGTTTCAACTTGTGCCTGTTTTCTCTCATGCTCCCACTATGTACCACTGAGAAGCCTAGCTTCGTCTTCTCGGCAACCTCCTTGGAAGCAGTCGGAGGGCTGCTGCTAGGTCTCCTGAAGCCACCTCTTCTCCTGACTGAACAAGTCCCATTCCCTCCGCCTGTCTTTACAGGGCAAGTGCTCCAGACCCTGACCATCTTGGTTGCCCTTCACTGGACTTGCTCCAGTTTATTGATGTCTATCCCGTATTTGGGGGTGAGGTGAGAGATCAACACTGGGCACTATCTAGATATGTGGTCCACCCAGTGGTGAGTAGTGGGGAACAATTACGTCCCTCAATCTACTGGCCATGCTCCTGTTCATACAGCCCAGGACACTGTTGACCTACCTTGCCACTGCTGGCTCCTGTGCAGCTTGCTGTCCACCAAGATCCCCAAGTCCTTTTCAGCAGACCTGCTCCTCAACCAGTCAGTCCCCAGCCTGTATCATTGCAGGGGTTATTCCCACCCAGATACAGGACTTCGCGGTCATCCTTGCTGAATTTCATGAGGTTCCTGTCAGCCCATTCTTCCAGCCTGCCTAGGTCCTTCTGAATGGCAGCCCTGCCCTCAAGAGTATCAAGTCGTCATCCCAATTTTGTGTCACCTGAAAACTTGACAAGAGTCCACTCTGTCACCTCCTCCAGGTTACTGACAAAGGTAAGTCCTAAGATAAGCATCTGTGGTAGTCCACTTGCTACCATCATCTAGGTAGCGTATGATCCATTAACTACTGCCCTCTGAGCCCAAGCATCCAACCACTTACCCAACTAGTTTATCACACTCTGTATGAACCACTTAAATAGATGTATAATCCATAAAATACACTACGTGTGCTACAATATATATTTAAAAACACTATCAAGAAACCAGCTTCTTTGAGCAAGTACTCAATACATTTAATATTTCTTTGAAGGGTTCCTCATCTGAAGGTTTCCCCTTCATTGTTACATCTTAAAAGAAAGAAATCTGCCTAACCTCATAGAGCTCCTATAACAAAAACCTAGCCTGTCCTTTGAAGCACTATGGAATTACACGGACAGCAGCGTCTTCAGCACTGTGAAGAAAACTACATTCATCTTTTCTACCATCAACACATTTGTGCCACTTGACATAATTAATACAAATACAGCCTCTCTATTACTGGATTACTCTGCAACATTCCTTCCAAACATGTTCTGTCTATGCCTCTCCTGCCATCCTATCTCTAAATACTTACCACTGTCTGCTTAAACGGAATCTGATTAAGCTGAAATGTAGGCAGAAGGAAAGAGCAAAACACAGAAAGGCATGTGACAGTAATGAGTCTCCAGCACCGTAATTGCATGAATTAAAAATATTTTAGTATATATCAATTTTCCTGGGATTAAAATGAATTTAGAATAGCCTAAATTATTCTGGATTATAACTTAATTACTCTAAACATGCTTAAAATGTGAGCAAAGACTTTAAGCACCAGTTCTATCCTAGATAGATTGCTTTGGAAGATGAGCTTCATAATCCATGCTGTACTGAGCCTCAGTCTTTCAATATTCCATTACAATCTTCCACTGCAGAGGTCAGCCTCTCCTGGTCTCTTCCAGTCTCTCTTCACAGTATGTTCTGATTTGTGAAGATAATGTAAGATCACAGTCCGGATTAGTGAACTCAGATGTGAAGTCTGGAGTCTATTACTACACACTAGGACAGGATACAAAATGTCTGGGTTTACATTTAGAATATGAATGTTGATGCTAATGGCAATTTTATTGTGAAGAAGAGACGTCTGTCTTTAGCACAAATCAGCAGGAGCACCCATCTCTGAAGATAATAATGAAGCGCTAATGATTGACTGCTCTGATGTTTGCCAAGTTATACTATAGTGGGTTTGTACAGGAATGAATACCACATGTCATATCATATATCTCTGATACAGATTTAATTTATCTCAGATTATTGCCACAGGACAAACTACTATGCCATAAAGAATGGTATCCCTTCTCACTGCTCAGTCACATCCTAATCAAGTATTTCTGACTTCCTCCTCTAAATCACCTCAAAGAGACATAACATGCTTCCCTATTTCTCAACCCATCCACATTTTTTCTGTGCCCTAGGCCTGTAACTCCGGATTGTTCCTTAGCTGCTCTTAAGAGAATTTTCCAATTCCCTCCTGAACCCTCACTCACCCCAAGCACTCCACACATTTCACATCAGCAATGCCACTTTTCGGTGCTGAGGTGCATCCTCGAGACAATGTTTAGCCACCCTAGTGCCTTCTAGCCTTTGTTGAGCCTAAAACAACCTCTCTAATCAACAGAGTAATTAATTACACAGGAAGTCTTTGGAGGGAGGATGGGAGCAGGTGAGTGAAGTAGCTGGGACTGGGATACAGCATTTTATTTCAACATCAACAAACATGACTGTGCTTCAGAACTTAGGGTTGACTAATAACTATCTGCCAGCTTTTTACACCAAGTTTCCAGCCAGCAAATATCCACAGAGCACGCTGCAGAGCTGCAAGAGTTGGCTCCCAAGGAGGCTGGTAAGCACACTGAAGCACCAGGAGGAGAATAAGATTTTGAGAGGGGTAAGATTGTATTTGTATGGTGCTGCCTTACACAAAATAATCCATGCCTCTCAGAAAGGCTAACTAGCTTGGACATGGTGCTACTAATCAAATTGCTCCTCCATGCAGCGCACTACAGCCAGTATACCCACAGACTGCAAGCAGCTACTACCAAAACCCGCAAGTTCTGTTGGGGTTTTTTTGGTCTCTTTGTTTCATGATGTCCTCCCAGCATAAGCTCCAAGTACAGAATGGAAATGGAGACTAAACTGCTCTTTGGATAAATGTTACCCCTTGTATCAAGGCAATGCAAAAAAGCATACAAGGCTATTGCCTGTGTTCTTTGACTTAAAATAGAAAAAGATATTCTGACCATGGCTGTCAGCTCAATTCATCATAGCAAAACAGAAACCATTGGAGTATAACTCAAAGTTTAAGTTTTGCTTCACTACAGTTACGGCACTGAATGAAATGCAACTCAGTACTGAATCTGGCCCGCTCCAGGGACAGCAGGTGCAGCCTTAAGCTGTGCCTATTTCCCTCTCCCCTCCCTTTCCCTACATCAATCATTCAAACATTCTGACGGGAAGCCTGGAAATAACTAGAGCAAACAATAAAAGGAAAACATTGTTAACTTTTATGAAGAGCAGTGTAGTCGTCTCAAAGTTAGAAGGAAGAAGACAACCAGATTTTTAGTTTTATTAAAGGATACTTATTTTCTTGGCATAAGAAAATTATTTCTTTGGCTAGGATGCAGAGATTTGATGAATGTATGCAAAGACAGGAGGGAAATAATTCATGTTTGTTCCCTTCTCCTTATGAGTCATTTTGGCCTAAAACACATCTTCCAGAAACTTTTTGGCTGAATTTGGCTATATTAGTTTACAATCAACATCAGCATATCTAGTTCAGAATACTGTGAATAACTTTCAAGTGTGGTTGCTTGTCACTACTGTGCACAGAATTTAAACACGTAAAAAACACTATAAACGGTACACTTCATTTTAAGCTGAAAAAGGCAGCCAATGATCAACAGAACTATATTATTCTAAAGTACACAGCAAAATTATTAAAAATAATTTGTAATGCACATATTCATATATTTAGTTGTCATAATTATCCTCTGTACCCAGGGAAAGAAAAAAGGAAGGCATATTATATGAAGATTAAATAACATGTAATGCATATGAAATTTATTTGAAGGAAACTAAACCCATCATTAAATAAAAAACTCTAAGTGCAGACAATCTGTCTTTAAAACAAAATCATGTTTGGGTTGGAAGGGACCTTAAGGATCATCTAATTCCAATCCCCCTGCCATGGACAGGAACATCTTCCACTAGACCAGGTTGCTCAAAGCCCCATCCAACCTGGCCTGGAACACTTCCAGGGATGGGGCATCCACAGCTTCTCTGGGCAACCTATTCCAGTGCCTCACCACCCTCAGAGTGAAGAATTTCTTCCTTAGAACTAATCTAAATCTACCCTCTTTCAGTTTAAAGCCATTACCCCTTGTTCTATCACTACATGCCCTTGTCAAAAGTCCCTCTCCAGTTTTCTTGTAGACGCCCTTTAGGTACCAGAAGGCTGCTAGAAGGTCTCCCCGGAGCCTTCTCTTCTCCAGGCTGAACAAGCCCAACTCTCTCAGCCTGTCTTCATAGGAGAGGTACTCCAAGCCTCCGATCATCTTTGGGGCCCTTCTCTGGACTCAATCCAACAGGTCCATGTCCTTCTTGTGTTGGGCACCCAAGAGCTGGACACAGTACTCCAGGTGGGGTCTCACCAGAGCAGAGTAGAGAGGGAGAATCACCTCCCTTGACCTGCTGGCCATGCTTCTTTTGATGCAGCCCAGGATACAGTTGGCTTTCTGGGCTGCAAGTGTGCATTGCCAGCTCACATTGAGCTTCTCATCAACCAACACCCCCAAGTCCTTCTCCTCAAGGCTGCTCTCAATCCATTCTCTGCCCAGCCTGTATTTGTGCTTGGGATTGCCCCGACCCATGCGCAGGACCTTGCACTTGGCCTTGGTGAACTTCATGAGGTTTGCACAGGCCCATCTCTCAAGCCTGTCAAGGTCCCTCTGGATGGCATCCCTTCCCTCCCATGTGTTGATGGCACCACACAACTTAGTGTCATCAGTAAATTTGCTGAGAGTCCACTCCATCCCACTGTCCATGTTGCCAACAAAGATGTTAAACAGTGCTGGTCCCAATACCGATCCCTGAGGAATACAACTCAACACTGGTCTCCACTTGGACATTGAGCCGTTGACTGCAACTCTCTCAGTGCGTCCATCCAGCCAATTCCTTATCCACCCAGTGGTCCATCCATCAAACCCATGTGTCTCCAATTTAGAGACAAGGATGTCATGTGGGGCAGTGTCAAATGCTTTGCACAAGTCCAGGTAGATGATGTCAGTTGCTCTTCCCTTACCCACCAACGCTGTAACCCTGTCACAGAAGGCCACCACATTTGTCAGGCAGGATTTGCCCTTAGTGAAGCCATGTTGACTGTCACCAATCACCTCCTTATTCTCCATGTGCCTTAGCACAGCTTCCAGGAGGATCTGCTCCATGATCTTGCTGGGCACAGAAGTGAGACTGACTGGCCTGTAGTTCCCTGGGTCATCCTTTTTTCCCTTTTTACAAATGGGGGTTATGTTTCCCCTTTTCCAGTCAGTGGGAACTTCACTGGACTGCATGCATATGGTTACATGCATATGTGGACCTTATCTTCCAATTCAGTTCCATCTGAAAATAGTTCAGTTTGTGCTATCCAAGACATTCCCATGACATCAACACAACATAAGTGGGGATGATCAGGAGATTCTCTTTCAAGGCATTCTCCTGATCTCAAATAAGGTATGAACGTATATACATAAAAAAGAAACCAGTGTATTAGCTAACGTGAAAAGTAAATGTAGCTCTGGAGAACACAATCTTTTCCATAATTCCTAAATTCAAAATATTATTAACAGCTAAGGAAATCCAGAAGCCTCCCTTCTCCTAAACGAAAAGGTACCGCATTTGATTGCACAATGCAAGATAGTTATAACATCACATGCTGAAGAAGAAACCCAATTTGCTCACTGTGTGACACTATTTAATCCTTTATTATGCAATGACTTCACCTAAAAATGCCAGTATTGTCAGATGTGATGTGAAAAGTCATATGTTAGGAAGAACAGTACCTAATTCATCTCATAGCATCAGTGAAGTCACCAAGTTAAAACTTAACACTTTTTGGTCGACTTTGAATAGCAATGCACTGAATTTACCACAGTTTTCCTTAAAAAAATCCTTAGTGTTTGGGAGACCCAGAGTTTGGGAACTGTCTCATAATGTGGAGTGCATGGAAACTGAATTCTGAACTGTTTGCTTGTTTAAAAGCTTGTAAGACTTCCCCCCCCCCCCCCCATATAAAACTGGATTCTGTTTTGCGAGGTAAGATATGTAGAACATCTTGAACCTGCTTGTGCCTCAGCATCTTGAAAAACTATCAAGAAACATAGATATGGTATCCAAAGTGCAAATTTTCAAGAGCTCAGAGAGTCTGTAAAAGCTGGGAACTGCTACAGAGACATGGACACGATCTGGAGTACAGCCAGGTGTAATAGTATATTTTGGAAGTCTCTTCTTGTGTACAGTTTTTGTTTTTTTTTTAAAAAGAGTTGATACTACTATTTATCAAATAATATCAGCATCTGTGTTTCTGTTATGCCAAACACTTCACATTTCAAAACCTCTTCCCTCAAAATTACTGTTTCTGTATTTTTGGGCGAGAGAGGTCAACAGGACAGAGTAAAACAGTTTTGGAGCATTCCTGAATTAAGCACAAAGTGCCAGATGACCCTTAACTATGAAATCCTGTTTAGTCACAAGACAAATACATTACTAGTTCACTAACAGTATTCTGCCAGTTTGCATCAGTCATAAAATGTAAGGATATTCTCCAGAGAAGAGACGACTTCTTCCAAACCATTAATCCTTGGTACCACTGCAGACGAGGTTGACGAGAACTCTGAGCATCATGTACATTTTGCTGTGTTGACACCTGTCTGCAGTTGCTATCAGTTCATCACAGAGATATTTGCAGAGGACCCTGAGCCGCTCTCGAGTTAAACAAAAAAAACCCAAAACAGTGTAAAAGCAAGTCTTCTGGATAAGGTGACAGCAACATGAAACCATAAAATCCTCATTGCCAAGGTGCAAGAAACCACATAATAACTGCACACATGGTTATCCCCTAACAAGAAAATGAGAAATTTGGAACACTTCATAGATGCCCAATTACATTTGTTCCAAATAAAAAATGTAATATTAATAAATTTGCATCAATTAATATTAAAAAACCATACAAGATGGGTTTTGTTTGTTTACTTTTAAATAAGCTCTGCATCTGCTACACCAATGAAAGAGCACAAAAAGTATTCAACAATGAGAAATACTAGTTGAAGACATATGGACAAAACATTAACATATGCCTACTCGCCATTGCATTGATTTTCAATTTTTATCTCATAATTAAAAGTAAGAGACAACATGAAGCCAATTTTCGGGTTTCACTCAAGCACTATCTTTTCCTTCCTTTCCACATTACAAAAAGCTTGCTATACCCTCTCCAGTGGACTGGAAAAAAATTCTCCCTTCTTATTTTAGTTAAAAGCTACTTACTGGCATACTGTAAGAAAATGAATCTCTGAATATTAGCTACAAAGCTGCTCATTCCACTTGCAGATCAGAAGCAGTAATATTCCTCAAACAGATCTAAACCTTCTTTCACTCTTAGTAATATACCTATGAAATTGGAAACATAGTCTGATATCTCATAACCCATTCTTATCTTTATAAGCAGACATTAAATATGCTTTTGCAAAGAGGAGCTTTAAAAAAAAAATAAATTGAGGAACAGAGGACATTTCCCACTTTGAGTCTGATGCACGATGAACCATCAAAACTTACGAAGAAAAAAGAATATCACTTGGTAAGAAAACTCATAAGACTGTAAAGGTAGAAAATAACTACAATACTTTTTCTTAGCTTAATTTGATGAAAAAGAGAAATGGCAGTTGTACAAAATAATTGCTATTCACAGAAATCATGGTTTGTCCAAACAGAATGGATCCCATTCTCGTTACATACTGAAATCTCTTATCAATAAAGCAGTGTACGTGCTTCCCTGTGGACACAAGTTTCCCTAGCCAACTCAGGAAAGTACTTAAAACTTCAAATTCCAAGGGGCATGTGTCTGGTCTTTGGACAGGATCAGAAGAACAGCTAAACACTTTGCGTTCCCCTGTATAATTTATAACAACTCTGATAACCAGGAGATATTGTTTGGAAAATTCAGAACATAAAAGGGCATCAAAAACTCTTAGATGTCAGCAAACAGAACTCCAGGAATGGGATATACATGTTACAGACTAACATTATGCACATCAGTTTTGCTACTGTACCAAATCATTTGGTAGATGGAAATAAACCTTGTGATCTACTATACATGTACACAAGCATACCTCTTGTAACGAGCCTTTCCTATAACAGCAAACTGTTCTATCATCTGTCACCTCCCCTAAAAATTTGCCTTCAATTTATAAAATGAGTCAAAGTAGTTAAGGGGAAAACCCCACAGCACCAGTGGTATCATTAAATGGTGTGAGACCAGTACAAACATGGAGTTAATCTACTGAATCAACTAATTCTTAACTCAGTCAACTCAATTCAAGATGTTGGCTCACCCACAGTGAACCAGTGACAAGGGAACATGTGCTGCAATTGTAGAGCAGTCCCAAAAAAAACGGAGAAACAGCAGAAAGGGAGAAAGGCAACCTCTTGATACTCTCAGTGTATGCAGAAACCAAAATTAGCTCAGTCTTGGGTCAGAGGCTTCTCTCTTCCCCCTTCCTTTTCTTCTATAGAAGAACTGAAAAAAGTCAAACATGACATGGACTTTAGTTCGCAGAAATTCCTCAGGCATTGGTTATGCACTTTCCACAGATGTTAGCTGTTTTCAAATGGAAATTACAGTGTCAGACATTATTTTCTCAGAAAACCTCTTTTGATCAGAAGAGATTTAGCTCAGTTTCACATGAGTCAGGGTGAACAATTTCTAGATGGCCCTCTGGGAACAGCATTTGGATGTGAAAAGACAAAAGCTCTTCAAGCAACATGACTATTAAAACTGGAGGTATCTTCTGTAGTATGAAAGTAGGGGAAGGGAATGGTGCGAAGAAATGCGTGAGGACCACAGGGATTTTCCAAAAGAGCATGTAAGAAAGCAGCCAATAAACTGACAAAGCATACAACATCACTTATTTCCCAAACAGCATTTAGTCTCTAAGGTACAAAAAGGGTTTTTCTAGCTTTCAAAACAACTAACAAAGCTGCCAACTGTTACGCAATGCATCATCAAGCTAAGGGGGGTGTGGGGGAGGAGAGAGACAGAGAAAGAGAGAGCTTTTATCTGCCACAACACTGACCAAAACGGTGAATTTCAAAGTAAAGACTTCAGGCATAGGCCAGGGTTCTCTCCTGCAGGGCAGTGCATAGGTGGATGAATATTAAAATCAGCAGACAAAAATGTGCATGAAACAAGTGCCTTGAGATCTTGGTAGCACAATCTTTCAAAGTGAAGATTATAAATGGGGGGAGAGCCAGGGAGTGTTTGTATTTTAACTTTCTAGTAATTGGACAAGATAAATACAATACCTGGCTGAGTGATGTCATCTACTGTTCATACCAGCACACCTACATACTGCCTTAAAAACAACCAATGGTGGAAGAAGTTCCTCAACAAATACATTTAATGGAGATGGATGGTTTGCTATTAACACTTAGGATGTCTGGTTTTGGTCAAATTACTGTTTGTTATAAATTCACTTCTAAATTAATCTGGAGAGAAATCTAACTGAAAAATATCTCTCAGATAATCTTAAGCGCTATAAATAATTATACCATTTACTCTCTAAAAATCTTTGTATATGGGAATACACCTTTACACATATAAAAACAGAAGTACACCATTAAAGGCTTTAGGCAGCTTTCTTTAAAATGTAGCAAAAGAATAAATGATCAGATGGCCCATTAACTTAAAATGGAGAAATATGTTAAAAAGAAAGAAAAAAAAGAAAAAGAAAAATTACTCTGTCAAAGGTTAACTGATGTCCTTTCTCTCCTCCCACAGAAAGGCCTGGTACTGTGCAAGACCAAAAGAATCCCAAGGATGAAGACCAAGAATGGGGAGCAAGTACTGCAGATCCCATATGAAGAATACCGTTTCTTGCAGCTCCTAGCTGATTATAACATCCTACATCAAAAATTCCACTTAAACTCTACAAAGTCGAGAGGAGGCCAAGATAAATCTTCACATGCTTCTCAGCAAACCTCGTGACTATGAGATGGTTTTTTTTCTTTTTTTATTTTCTATCATGATCAGTTTGTAGAAAGCCACGAGTGAACAGCATTATCACTTAGTGGCATTTAGCACCAGCGTTATTTGCCACCACTTGGACTCTGATTTTGTACGTGAGCTTGGTTGTTGCAGTTCAGTATTCAGAGTATATCACAGAACAAAAAAGCCACAATCCTGATTGTTACCTTTGAAAAATATCTTTGTAAAGACATGTAGGACTTAAGGTTTTATATTAGTCTGAGTCCCATTATACTACAGGCTGCACAAATACAGTAATTGACAGATGCTCCTGCAAACAGTTTACAGGCTGACGGCCTCAAGAGGTAGTCCCCTCCAGTTCTGTTGGAGGACCAGTAAAAAGGAAGCAAAAATACTCCATAGCTAAGGATATATTTCTCTAGTGGCTTGCAGCTTTTGAGGGAGGAACTTATTCCGCTACTTTTTCTATTGAAAAAAACAAGCATGTTTGTTTTCAACAAGAAAACTATCAATAATGAGCAGTTCATGAACAAGAAATGCAAAAGAAACTTTCTCATCCACCTGGTTGGATAAGCACCAAGTTCATCTTTCTTTTTCATTCATCTTCTCTTTTCCTTATCTAAAAACAGAGGAAAAATTCCATTTAGTCACCAGCATGTCCCCTACGTGTTGTATTTACAGCATTCATTTTATGCTTGCTCTGCTTTATTGACATTATGGCAACAGCAGATTTGTCCAGTCGTGAAACATTTGTTACTTTCCTTTTAACACTGTGATGAAGAAATTTAGTATAGTAGCTGGATTTTTGTAAAATAATACTTGAAATGAAACTAAACATTTTGAGTATTGACCTTGCAGGTTGCCAAAGGTTAAAGTGATCCAAACAAACTGCAATAAATATTTCCCTGGTTTAGAACATAACGTTTAATTCCTTCTGCCTTCATTCAACGAACAACTATCAAACTACATGCAGTTCTGGCTTTGAAACAACTAAGGCTTTTGCAAAAGAACTCTCTTCCTCCAACCACACTCAGCTTCATTCCTGTCTCTCATAAAATACAGGGTAAACACACAATGCAAGAATATTCATTATTTAAAAGACACTCAAGGCCAGATGATAAAAATTCACAGCCAGTTTTCAATCCACCTCACTATCCACTCATTTAACCCATAATTTGTCAGCTTGTCTATGAGGGTTTCACAGCAGATAGATAGTGTCAAAAGTCTTACTAAAGTTGAGGTAAACATCTGCTGCTCTTCCCTCATCTACCAAGCTGATCACCTCATCGTAGAAGGCTATTAGGCTGCTTAAGCGTCATTTCCCCTTCATAAATCCATGTTGACTACTCCTAATGACCTTCCTGTCCTTCATGTGTCTGGAAATGGTTTCCAAGATTAGTTCCTCCATCACCTTCTTGTGGACTGAGAGGAGGCTGACTGGCCTCCTGTTCCCCAGATCCTCCTTCTTGCCTTTCTAAAAGACAGGAGTGACGCTTTCTTCTGGTCATCAGGAACCTCTCCTGATCACCATGACCTTTCAAAGATATTCAGGAGTCATCTTGCAATTTTATTAGCCAGCTTCGTCAGCATTCATGGGTTCATTCTGTCAGGCTCCATGGACTTATGCACATTCAGTTTACGTGTTTCCTAACCCGATTCTCTTCCATTGAGGTCAAGTCTTCCTTGCTCTCTCTCTTCTTTGTATCTAGGCATGATTTAATCATCAGTTCCAGGTCTCAGTTCCATTGTATTCCTGGATTTACCAGGAATATGTTGTTATCAGCATTACCACTCTCCTCTTTATATATAAATATACAGATATATGAAAGCTCATGCGCATCCAGTAACCTTTTCTAGCCTTTTCTGCTCTCTTATCAAAGATCTTACTTAAGAGATCATTTAAACCTAATTTTCAGAAGCATTTGATAGGATTCACGTTATTAAAATATTACAATTAGTTATACAGAAAAGCTCTAGATATCAAGAAAAACACTACTGTTATAAAGAACATTATGACAATATTTTGGTCAAATCCTTATTAGTGTAATCTTAGACTTAAAAAAAAAAGTTCCCAATAGAAGCATATTGAGGCAGTGACAGAACATGAATTGACCTGTATATTTTTGCTTAGCCCTTACAATTCTACTAGAAAGAGAATATATGTTTGCAGTTAAAAAAAAATTAGCAGAAGTCTCACAGAAATCTATTTAGGAGGAACATAAGACTATAGTCACCAGGATCAAGAAAGAGGGAATAGGATTCACACCAGAGATCAATATAGTCTGCCTTTATTAACTGAGATGTTACTTCTAACATTTCTCTGAGTTACATCCCTCCTTTCTGGCATTCAAAGGAGGTTTCAGCCACTAATGAAAACTCAGAATGATCTGGAATTCCAGTGGAAGGCAGGAACAGTTTGCCTCAAGTGCTATCTAACCACACATTCAGTTTCAGGGAGCCATGATCAATCACAGGCTGTTGGCTACCTGTCAGGACAATTTATCAGCTCATACTCCCTTGTGCATAGCCTCTTCCAAGTGTTAAAGCTAATGAACTAGTTGAGCAGTAACCACAGCTCCCAAAAGATGGACAAGTTTTACAGGTGACAAATAACCATTCTCCTGCCAAAGGGAGATACTAAGGAGAAAGTAGTGCCCAAGAGCAGGACTGGTCCCAATCTAATCTATGGACTGTCCACACACACAGGTTCAAGTAAACAAAGAGGGTTCTGTGAATACGTCTGGTGGCCACAGCTTATTTTCAGATCCTGTTTTCAATGGTGCAGGGCTTCTATGTAGTCTTATTGAGCACACGTATGAAATCCAGCATGTCGGGTAAACACTAGAACAACTGTGCACTTGTGGATCAAATATATTGAACAAGCACAATATGGAGGAAAGTGGAAGCAGTAGAATTCTCCTTGGTGTCCAGATCAACCTATAACTATACTCTGCTCTTTAGTGTAAAGAAAAAAAAAAAAAAGAAAGGAAAAAAAACCCCCACACCCTACCATTTGGGATTCAAACAGTACCTGGACAGGACCCTGCCACTCAAAAAGGTTTCATTAAAGGCAATTTTAAAAAAATTAAATTGTGATATAATTACTGCAGTGTTGGAATCCAGACAAGAAAGGTCACACACAAGCTGTACCGTTGTCTTTTTCCGGCTTTTACTGAAAATTGAAAGTGGTTTGCAATACACAGGAAGTAAAACTACATGACATAATAGTCTCTTGTTGTCTTAGAGACCATATGACTACCCATAACAACTGTGATATCGTTTACAAGTTTTCTGCACACCACTTCTGAAATCTAGTATATATTGTGACTAGGCTAGACAATTGCCAGAAATGCTTGTATGGACACGACTGTTACGCAGGCTCCTTACAGAAATCAGAATGGAAGGGGAATTTTAAAAACAAAAAATAAAAAGCTGTAACCATCTTGAGGAAATCTGACAGCAAAGAAGGCAAGACAGGGATATCAGAATATTTGCCAGGAAACGAGCAATTTATTTATACACACCCATTATTACATCAGCTGTTGCACTGCAAGTCACTATTAATGAGTTTTGAGAACAGTGGTTTTGTCATTGACCTAGATGATTCCAAGCTTTATAAGGTCTTCCCGATTTTAATACTGCTACTCGGTAGCTCTAAAATCCATGCATAAGAAAACCATCAATAGTAACTCATGAGGGGTAATAAAACTAACGTGGAACTTTAGGAAGTTTACAGAGCGATTCAACAATCCATAATTTTATAAGGCAAACATTATAAATATCAAGACCTGCTTTTGTAGTCAGAAACTTAGTACTACAGAGAAAGACTAGCAGCTGTTCTAAGAAAGGAAAAAATATATGAGCAGCAAACATCTCAGCAAATTCACACTGGGACTTGAAGGACTCTACAGAATTCTGGAAGTCCTGAAACGGGAAAGAAGCCTTCTGTCTCCATGTTAAACTATTCCAGAAACAAGACTAGCACAATCTCATGTCACAATGTAGTAACATGTTACTAAAACAAGGAACACTTACAACCAAAATGCAAACCATCAATTTCAACATCTCAAATGATTCTATTTTTATCACAAGCAAAAATAATCAAGTTCTAAAGGATGTGGAGATTCCATTTTGTCTCTTTTGGAGACTACGGGCCTGGTAATTGTCAGCATCAAATTGTTGGGAAAAAAATCTGTTTCAAAGACCTACTTAGTAAGTATTGATGTATGTCATCTAATTCCACTACCAATGCCGTTTCAGAATTCCTTTCATTCTCGGTGAGAATTAACCATATCATAAGCATTAAGACTGAAGATTTTAATTTGCAATGAATGTACCAAGCAAAAAAGCAAGTAGGAGAAAATGTTCTTATGTAAATACTTTAAAGTTTTAGGGTTTTAACTATGTTCTACTCTGCAGCTGGGGTAAGTTAAGTATGTGTGTATGATCATTTATGGTAGTTCACTTATCCTGGTGCAACAAAATCCCTTATAATGCCTCCACCAGAGTATGGCAACACAAATGCAAAGCAATGTGATTTGAGAGATCTTACATAGCTTATACAATGCAAGACTGGCAAAATGAACAGAATACAGAGTTTTAACATCTGGCTGAACTGATGATGTCAGGAACAAGGTTTCAGATTCATTCCAGAAACCAAGAATACTTCTGGAATGCAAAGATCCTGTTATAAGAGACAGATTTCGTCTGAACCTTAGGAGAACTGGGCCGGTGGCATATAAAAATCAAAAAGGTCACAAACAGGACTTTAAATCAAAGAATGTGAGAAAACCATCAGGTGCAGAAGTCAGCATGGTTCAGTGTCACGCTATTACAGATGAAGATGCAGAAGTTCCATATCTTCAAGAAAATGAAAAACAGGAAGTAAAACACAATTTGTATCCTCTGTTTGATTAACAGTCATCTAAGCACAGAATCAAGGCAAACCACTAGCACAGCTACCTGTACACAAATGGTTTCAATCTAAGAAAAAAAAATAATAGCAATTAGATTTTAGTTATTTCTGTTTACATTGGACAAATGCCCTACATGTATTTAACACAGCAATTACATTTTTAGACAATATCAATGACTGTTTCATGGAACAACAGTTAGGGAAGCCACAAGAGAAGACAATGTGACTCTTGGACTTGCATTGCATGCACATTCCGTTTTTAAAACTTAGAGGTGAGCGGCTTCTGTGTAACAGCAACAGTAACATACTTTATTCAACACTACTACAGCATTGACACAGGCTGAGAGAAACATATGCAAAGTGCAAATTACTTAAGCATACTACACTATACTGAAAAGCACAGGGTCTATATGCACTGCCTAGAAAAAGAAAGGTTCATAAACTATACAGTAAATAAAAGTATTAGAAACAAGGCAACATGCTACAAAATATTGAGATCATGTCCAAATAGGAAAGAAAAACCCAACCAAACAAAAAACATACACAACAAAAAAACCTTTGAAAATACAAAAATCTAACAGATTTAGCTGTAAAAAAACCACAGTGGCACAGGCCAAAAAAGAGTTTGAAGAGGAGCTAACAAATTGAGGCAGAATTTGTAATAAATCTTTCTTCAAGCACATCAGTAGGAAGCCTGCTAGAAGAGTATGTAGGACCAACTGATGATGAAGATAAAAGGAGCACTTAGAGAAGATACACCCGTTTGCAGCAAAGCTAAGTGACATATTTGAATCGGTTTTCACTGGGGACTCCCAAACAGCAGCCCTTCTCCTAGGGGTTCATTAAAGAATGAGATTCAATAAGGCCAAGTGCCGGGTCCTGCACTTGGGTCACAACAACCCCAGGCAATGCTACAGGCTTGGGGGGGAGTGGCTGGAAAGCTGCCCGGCGGAAAAGGACATGGGGGTGTTGGTTGACAGCCGGCTGAATATGAGCCAGCAGTGTACCCAGGTGGCCAAGAAGGCCAATGGCATCCTGGCTTGTCTCAGAAATAGTGTGGCCAGCAGGAGTAGGGAAGTGATCGTCCCCCTGTACTCGGCCCTGGTGAGGCTGCACCTTGAACCCTGTGTCCAGTTTTGGGCCCCTCACTACAAGAAAGACATTGAGGTGCTGGAGCGTGTCCAAAGAAGGGCAATGAAGCTGGTGAAGGGTCTGGAGCACAAGTCCTATGAGGAATGGCTGAGGGAACTGGGGTTGTTTAGTCTGGAGAAAAGGAGGCTGAGGGGAGACCTTATCGCTCTCTACAACTCCCTGAAAGGAGGTTGTAGCGAGGTGGGGGTCGGTCTCTTCTCCCTAGTAACAAGCGACAGGACAAGAGGAAATGGCCTCAAGTTGTGCCAGGGGAGGTTTAGATTGGATATTCGGAAAAATTTCTTCACCGAAAGGGTTGTCAAGCATTGGAACAGGCTGCCCAGGGAAGTGGTGGAGTCACCATCCCTGGAGGTATTCAAAAGAGGTTTAGATGTGGCCCTAAGGGACATGATTTAGTGGTGGACTTGGTAGTGCTAGGTTAATGGTTAGACTCGATCTTGGAGGTCTCTTCCAACCAAAACAATTCTATGATTCTATGAAAATGAACTAACAAATCAGTAAAACAAAACTATATTCACCCAAGAGTTCTAAAATGACTTAAGGATGAAAAGGCTGAAATATTAATTGTGGTATGTAGCCAAAACGGCCTTAGCATCTGAACTCAGGAAAGCTCCAGGGAACTACAGGCCTGTAAGCCTGGCTTCTGAAATAGAAAAATCATGAGGGACTGTAATAAAGCATGGATGATGCATTACTATGATCTCTTCAGAAGGCTTTGAAGGAGCTGACTTGTGGGTAATGGTGATGTGTTTCATGCGTGCTTTTACTTCCAAACATCTTGCACTAATTCTTTCATTAAGGAAGGAACTTGAAGTCAAGGAACTTGAAACCAAGGCATAAGATAGGAGGTCCTTGAATGGATATTTAAGAGAGAAGAATCACAAGAGAAGCATTTGAAATGCCTCTTTCTGAACAACCATATCTTTCCCACATGAATCAAAATCAACCAAGGCTGAAGGACAGAAAAAATGGGTAATGTTAAAGGGGTCAGCATGTCAGAGGCAGTGGTTGAGTTCAGAAGACAGTGAGGCAATTTTTCCCATGAGAATTAACATAATGGATGACAGATATATGTGGGACAGAAGAAATGTACACATTTTAAATTAACAGGGACACTATATATAGCATGGAGGCTAGAGAAGGAGCAGCAACATAAGAGTCATCAACTGAAAGAGATTCTGGCTTTTAAGAACAGATCATCACTGAAATATCTCAGGTACCTCATTCATGAGACTGAATGACTAACTTAAATCTCTTACTTGTAAGCATTCTTGCTGCTTCTTTCCAAATGATTACATTAAAGAAAGAATGACAACAGGGATTGACTTTTACTGTCTTTTTTCTGAAATAGCACCACAGCTTTTTATGCAGTGGGTGTCTGGTCTGTGGAACTGTCTGTCACAGAATGTCATGGATACTAGCAGTTAATACGGGCTCAAAGAGTCCAACATGAGAGGAGAGAGAAAATAACTGAAGAGAGAGCTTCACAAAACCACATCTAGTTCTGGAAGTGCATTTAATCAAAAAACAATGCAAGTCTGAAGTAAGTGTTATATATGTTTGTCCTAGTCACAACTGGGGACAAGAAACTGTCCAGAACCTCCAGTCCAATCTAGTACAGCTTATGTTCCCCATGTTCTTCACATCTAAATGGAAATCAATCTACTTGGCATACATACAAGCCTGATGAGTTTACGAAGATCTCTTTCCAGTAATAAAAGACATCATACTACAGTTCCTTTTTTCATTTTACTAATGTCAAACACACCACTATAAGAAACCAAACTTCATTCATTCATAGAAACACAGAACTTGGCTCGGAATTAAAAGTACATCAACCTAATGTTTAATTGAAAATTTAAATTTTTCATTAAACATCAACTACATGACTTTTCAGCTATAGACCTTTCTGAGATTTCCCAATAAATGAGATGCTTAAAAAAACCCAAACTTGTTTCTATGTCATATCATCACCATTTCAATCTACACATCTATTTTTACACAGTTTACAGCTGTATTGGGTTTGCGTGGCAAGGTTTTGGTAGGGAGGGGGCTACAGGGGTGGCTTCTGTGGACGTTGTGTACCTGGACTTTAGTAAAGCCTTTGACACCGTCTCCCACAGCATTCTCTTGGAGAAGCTGGCTACCCATGGCTTGGATGGGCGTACTCTGCGCTGGGTAGGAAACTGGCTGGATGGCCGGGCCCAAAGAGTTGTGGTGAATGGAGTTAAATCCGGTTGGCGGCCGGTCACAAGTGGTGTTCCCCAGGGCTCAGTACTCGGGCCAGTTCTGTTCAATATCTTTATCAATGATCTGGATGAGGGGATCGAGTGCACCCTCAGTAAGTTGGCAGATGACACCAAATTGGGAGGGAGTGTTGATCTGCTGGAGGGCAGGCAGGCGCTATAGCGGGACCTGGACAGGCTGGATTGATGGGCCGAGGCCAATTGTATGAGGTTCAACAAGGCCAAGTGCCGGGTCCTGCACCTCGGTCACAACAACCCCAGGCAATGCTACAGGCTTGGGGGGGAGTGGCTGGAAAGCTGCCTGGCGGAAAAGGACCTGGGGGTGTTGGTCGACAGCCGGCTGAATATGAGCCAGCAGTGTGCCCAGGTGGCCAAGAAGGCCAACGGCATCCTGGCCTGTCTCAGAAATAGTGTGGCCAGCAGGAGTAGGGAGGTGATTGTCCCCCTGTACTCGGCCCTGCTGAGGCCACACCTCGAGTACTGTGTTCAGTTTTGGGCCCCTCACTACAAGACAGACATTGAGGTGCTGGAGCGTGTCCAGAGACGGGCAACGAGGCTGGTGAAGGGTCTGGAACACAAGTCCTATGAGGAGCGGCTGAGGGAACTGGGGATGTTTAGCCTGGAGAAAAGGAGGCTGAGGGGAGACCTTATTGCTCTCTACAACTACCTGAAAGGAGGTTGTAGAGAGATGGGGGTCGGACTCTTCTCCTTAGTAACAGACGACAGAACAAGAGGAAATGGCCTCAAGTTGCGCCAGGGGAGGTTTAGATTGGACATTCGTAAAAATTTCTTCACTGAAAGGGTTGTCGGGCATTGGAACAGGCTGCCCAGGGAGGTGGTGGAGTCCCCATCTCTGGGGGTATTCAAAAGGCGTTTAGATGAGGCCCTAAGGGATATGATTTAGTGGGGGACTTGGTAGTGATAGGTTAATGGTTGGACCCGATGATCTCGGAGGTCTCTTCCAACCAGAACAATTCTATGATTCTATGATTCTATGATTCTGTGAGAAGATGCCAGAAGCTTCCCCCATGTCCGATAGAGCCAATGCCAGCCAGCTCAAAGATAGGCCCGCCTCTGGCCAAAGCTAAGCTCATCAGCAACAGTGGTAGTGCCTCTCTGATAACATATTTAAGAAGAGGAAAAAAACTGTTGCACAACAGCAGCCAGAAGAGAGGAGTGAGAAGATGTGAGAGCAACAACTCTGCAGACACCAAGGTCAGTGAAGAAGGAGGGGGAGGAGGTGCTCCAGGCACTGGAGCAGAGATTCCCCTGCAGCCCATGGTGAAGACCATGGTGAGGCAGGCTGTCCCCTGCAGCCCATGGAGGTCCACAGTGGAGCAGATATCCACCTGCAGCCCGTGGAGGTCTCCACACCACAGGTGTATGCCCAAAGGAGGCTGTAACCCCGTGGGAAGCCCATGCTGGGGCTGGCGCCTGGCAGGAGCTGTGGAGAGAGGAGCCCACACTGAAGCAGGTTTTCTGGCAGGACTTGTGACCCCGCAGGGGACCCACACTGGAGCAGTCTGTTCCTGAAGGACTGCACCTGGTGGAAAAGACCCATGCAGATACTGAATTTCTTTTTACACTTGAAGAAAGTGTATTACTCTTCATTTAGACCTACATTTAGATGCAACTGCTTTATTCTTTCAGTTCTTGAAGCCTCCAAAATAAAATTCATATAAAGATATCAAATTTATGTGACCACAACCCAAAACCAAGCTTTAGAGAGTAAAAGAAATGGTGACACTTCTATCAACATTAGTGGTGAAACTTTGTGAGGTAAAACAATGAGACCCACAAAAAAACCCCATGTGGAGTAACTAGAGAACACCAACAGAGCACAACACATGAAAAATTAAGTCTTCATGAAGATTTCCAGGAAGCAAGAGAGGATTAACACACAGCCTCTTTGCAAAGCGCTATTTAACGTAGGTATTTTAAAAAGTAATTACACAAGTAGTTTGTCATCGAATGATTACAAAAAGTCTCGGGACAGTTAAATGCAAGTAACCTATGTGAATTAGTCAAATATGCTTTGAACTTGGGTACCATGAGTTCAGTACAAATTATAGACACCTTATGGGAACAGCAAGAATATGGCCATTCTGATCAGTCTATTACGCAGTTGTAAAGCAACCACAAATTCTTTGGACGAACCTATCTAGCAGTTAAAAATGTATAATCAGCAGAAAAATAACTCGTTTCTTGGTATTAAAACTAATAGTGAGCATGCACTTTGTTAGAAAACTAAGCTACAGATATGTAGCAAGTACAGCTGTTAGCTTTTTCTGCAGAGAACCATTACATCCAAGTAACTATGGAGAAAGAACAAATGCCAAATATTAAAGACTTTTATAAGACCTGGGCACTTCCTAAAGACAGACAATAAGTTCTCTGAAAATAAAGTACTATGATAATTGCTTGTTTCAAAACACCAGCAAGAACAACCTATCTTTAACAGATGAAAAATCCCCAAATAAAATGCAAGGTTGGAAAGAACAAGTTGTTCTAGTGACAGTAAAACTAACTCAGCACAATCTGCACCCTACATTCCACACCGCTGCCACTGCTGTAACCTTCTCGTTTCCTGAAGTCTTCCTCTACCAAAAAGTATCAAATTCATCCCTGTATCCTCTCTAACTTCTCAAGTGAAGTTGGAGCCCTCTCATTTGTCCTCCTATAACCAGCTGTGTGAAAGGTAGCACAGTTCTGCTGCTGTTGCCAAACTACATGTGCACTGGCTGGCTCACTTTTAGGCGTGCCAGGTATCTACTCATCAGGCTGAATAGTGGAGGTAATTGCTCAGCTCGTGCTGATGCCTACTTTTTGCAAAGGCATTAAATTAGAGTCTTTTCCCAACTCAGTAGATGCTTACTTTCACATAATCCACTTATTCAGAGACTAAGAAATACTTTTATTAGCAAACAATAACTACAAGTGGAAAATCATATATATGAAATGTATATGGCCAAATTTCCTCTTGAATGAACTTAAACTAAACTCATTTCACCCTTCAACACTAGTTCACCTTTTAAGTAAATGAATCACTTCTAAACCAGAAATAAAATCACACTGGGAATAGGAATATTTTATCCTTTTTAAATGCCTGGTAACAGAGGTTAAAAAAACCTAATACAGAAAAATAGCTGGGAATTCCATTTGGAGAAAAGGGGCGGGGGGGGGGGGGGGCAAAGAGCACTAGCAGACACAGTGTCTTAATTACACCTCATATAAGACAAGAAAAATGTAGAAAGCAGAAACAGAGTTAAGAATAAAAATCCACAATTCTTGACAAATATTTTTTATTTCATAAATACCAATTAATTTGACATGCAGTCAATACTTCCCCCTTCAATCTAGTACATTGTGAAACATCAGATCCTGTGCTATGGTTACTTTTTTCAGGCAAAACATCCCGATGTTCATCATCTGTGAATCTTTTCTTTTGAAGAGGTTATGCTCATGACTAGCAGAAGCAAAAATGAGGGGAGCAAAAGGTTTATACATCCCCAGGGATAGGCTCAACTCAGCTTTTCAAGCTTTCCTAACCTTACTCAGCAGGCCTGTGTGATAAACCCACACACCCAATAATTTCTTGAACTAATTATCAGGGGAGGGAGGGACAAAAAAGAAAAAAAGCCTCTTGAGCAAAATCAGCGCCCCAAGAAAAAGAGCATTTGACTCATGTCTAGGTTGACACAGTATATTTTACAAGATTCCCAAACTAGCTACATCATGTAGCATCATCTATATAACATACAAAATAGCTCTACCAGAGGCAAATACTGAATTTCAAATTATTGTTTGCCAATATTATTGCCATAGTTTTGTATTTTATAGCACGTTACCAAACTTTCCCTTCACAGAAGGGATTGTCTGTTTAATATACCCCATTAAATACATGCCTGCATAGGATTTTTTACTGACACTGTTATTCATCCTGAGGCCACACAATCATGTCAAAATAAGGTAATTATAAGCTACAGGAAATCATATCTAATCTATTGCCTTAGATGAAATGCATGCTTCTCCATAATAAATTTCAAACTATAGTAAGGTCCCAGCACTATATTGTAGGCAAATCAAATTTAAATTTGGAAACTGATTGACCATACAGGATATAAATGAAAGTATTTTTGCACGCAACAAAATAATATATGTAGGTACAGTATAATTTCCTGTGTACACAGAGATAATAAGAGAATGCACGCTTCTCAGATAAAAGGATAGGTAACTAGACAGGGATTTTATCACACAAAAAGCTAAATTAATTAGTATTAGTCTGCAAAGTCAAGACATCAGCCCTGCCTCATTCACTGAGGTATGGTTTGCACTCTGTGAAGAGTGCAGTTGAATAAAGAACGAATGGCAGGAAAATAGAACATACACCAATGAATCCTGAAAAACCCAAGACACAGGAAGCTAAAAGCAATAGGAGAACTAGGAAAAGAACTCTAGAAAAGAGCTCAGATAAGACCTGTATTTGATATGGTAATACAAGCACTAGCTGAATTTAATGTTAATTTGAAGGAATATTTGAATAATATGGTAGATCTGAAAAATGCAAAGAAGCTTCAATACATTCATATGCTGTAACCTTACCATCTGGTCCCCGAAACAGTTGCTTTCACTTGCAAACAGAAACAATCCATGGATAGAGAGACAGATGTCTCTCAGCTACATATCCTTTCATCCTTTGCCTGCTTACTGTAAGAAAATACTCCTGGTGAGGTTGGTAGAACAAGTTCATTCATCATCTTAAAACCATTATTTTATTAATATGAAATGCAGTTGATATGATTTTGAGACTGAATAATGCTTACTGTATCTTTGGCTAAAGAAGTAGAGATTTGTCAAAAGAAACTTCTGGGCTCTGACCATTTTAAGCTTTCCCCCACAGGCTGCCAAATAATCAAAAAACTTCATTTCAAATCTTTACAGAATTTTTCTGAAAACTACACCGAAATGCTGTGGTTTTAGCTGTCCATTACAGCTTCATTGCTTTCTTTTCCCCTCAAAGACATTAAATATATATATTTCCAATGAGAGATCCACTTTCTAACCAGCTTTAAATATGTCACATATATAAACAGAAAGGAAGCAGAGTTTTCCTAGGTTGGAATTACAGAAAGATTCTCTCCTCTTCTCACAGAATACAAGAATAGCAGTCAGTCCTCCCCAGATAAAAATAGGCTCAATAAAAGAAAGCAGTACCACCAATAAAAACTTGCTGTTATGGAGTCAGAAAGTAAAGTGCCTGTCCAAGCTCATGAACATTTATTTCAGTATTATGTTATATAAATTCTATTTAAAAAATAAATTTTACTTTTTCCTAAATTTTCAGTGAATGCTGTATTACCACAAGAGAATTATTTTGTTAGCCTGCTAGTAAATACCATTACCTTAGTTATGATCATAGATGATTAAGCCACAAGAATTTTTTTTTAGATGTTCATTTCATTACATTTGCTCTTTCTTCTTATCTTTGGTTAAAGTCATTTGGCATTGCAACAGGAAAAGTCAGGGAATTTTAGCTTACTGGAAATTATTCTAGCAATTCTATTTTTTATGAATATACTTAGAGCTAAACATCAGGCTTTTATCTGCTTGCACAATCCTTTAACCCATGGCTTACTCATGTACAGTGCCATATAATAAAAGAGATTTAGAATCATCATCAGTGGCAAGAAGAGAGTTGTCAAAAGCAAGGAAACTCATTTTAGAGCATCTGTGTATGTTCTTGACTTAAAGGAATGACTAACAACTCCACTGCCAAAAAGCCTAAAAGTTAAAAAAAACCCCACCCTCTATATTGGGCTGAGATAGATGTATTTATTTTTTCGAAGCAGATACCTCTGACACTCCTTCCACTTCTGCAATCCCCTTGACATTGCACAAATTAGGAAATTAATTGTGTCCCCTGAAGAACAGGATGGAAACATATGGGGTAACCTTGATGATAACGAGTTGGGGAAAGATGATTATCTCTTCCAAAGCCCGCTCTATATGTAGCCAGGCCCATCATTAAAACAGAACAAACTACTGGACCTTAGGGTTGAGCAGAAGATCGTACCTGAAAAATGACCCCATTTGATCCAATCTAAATGGCTAATCTACAAGAACGCTATGGCCGTGAGCCAGGTGAAACTGAAAATGATTATTCGTGGAGAGTATGTTTAACTGGGGGAGATGATAGAATTTTGCTAAATGGTGATGAAGCCAATGGATTTTGGGGGCCTGGCATCTTTTTAAATGCTGGCCCTGAACCCCCAAATGATCCTCACTCAATAACAAGTAGGGTGGCATACTGGGCTGGTGGAATCGATACACTAGAAAGAGGAGAACCTCTGTTAATACCTTTTAGATCCTTAAATGAGCTTTCCACAGCTACTACAAAAGCTGCCCATATCCAGGCCATGCATGAGCATGGTCCTCTTAATGTACATATTTTGATCCCAGTCAGTCCACAACAACAATTAATAAAATTCCTAATAGATACGGGAGCACAAATTTCAATATTGACACAAGATACTGAGAAGCTGGGTATATGACCCGGATGGCAAAGAGTTAAAATTGCCATAGTGAATGGAGCAAGTGCTGTATGCCAAACTGCAAAAGTTAATTTATGGCTTCTGGGCGAAAAGTGCATGTCATCTACTCGTTTTGCAGTAAAAGATCACAATGAAAATATTTTAGGTTTCAATGTTCTGAACGGCCAAACCTGGCACCTGCCAGATGGCAGCGTGTGGCCCTTTGGTTCAAATATTGACCCTAACCCTGATAGATATCGGAGGGTCACAGTATGTGTACTCCATGCAGCACCTGAACTCCCTGATTCAAAGATCACTAATATACCACAATACCCAATCTCTGCACTGGCACGAAATGGAATTTCTGAAGTCATAGCTGATTTGGAAAAACGACACATCATTTCCAGGATCCACTCCCCATATAATTCACCGGTTTGGCCAGTTAAAAAAACAGATGGGAGATGGCGATTAACAATTGATTACCGGCGCTTAAATGCCAACACAGCCCCAGTAACAGCTGCAGTGCCTAATATTGCAACTTTAACAGCCACACTGCAAGCAGCTGCACGCCCGTGGATGGCAGTGCTAGATGTAAAAGATACGTTTTTTTTATGGTCCCCTTGCAGGAGGAGGATAAAGAGAAATTTGCTTTTACCTGCGAAGGTATACAATATACCTTTAACAGACTCCCACAAGGATATAAACATTCATCTACAATTGCTCATTCTGCACTTGCTGAGCTTTTACAAACAGTCCCACTTCCTCAGAATGTTAAACTGTACCAATATATAGATGATATTCTTATCGGAGGAAGTTCCCCTGAAGAGGTAGGGGAAGCAGCAGCAGTATGGCAAGCATTACATAAAGCAAAAGTTGAAATCCCGCCCAAAAAGTGTCAGGGACTGAGTAAAGAATTAAAGTTTTTGGGTACTTGGTGAATAGCAGGCAGTGCAGTAATCCCTCCAGATACCTTAAGAAAAATAGAACAGTTACAAATACGTCACTCCAGGAAAGAATTACAACAGCTCATGGGTACTTTAGGATATTGGAGAAACCACGTACCTGGATTTTCTATCATTGTTCGCCCACTGTACTCACTCTTACAAAGGGAAAACTGTGGAACTGGAACTCAGAACATGAACAGGCAGTCAAAACTCTAATACAGGAATTAAAAACATATCAGTAATTGGGACCAGTACACCCCCACAACTCTATTGTAGCAGAATGGGGTTTTGCTGAACATGGTACTTACTGTAACCTACTCCAAACTGGCCCAGATGGACCAAAAAGACCTTTAATGTTCAGATCAACTGCATTTAAAGAGACAGAACACAGATACTCTGAGTGGGAAAAGGGACTTTTGTCTTTAGTCTGAGCAGTAAAACAGGTTGAAAAAATACACCAAGAACAGCCTGTGCAAACTAGAGGTCCATTTAATTTAGCAAGTCTAAAGGGAGCTGCTCTCCCAGACGGAGTTGCACAAAAACCCAGAGTCAGAAGACAGTATGCCTACTTGACAGGAACGGCAGAGGGAATGAAATTAACCAAAGAACATACTAAAGTTTCCAAATTACAGATGCCTAGCCTATAAATGCAGACCCATGAGTGTTACAACAACCTTTTAAACCCTCACCAATTTCAGATGCACTTCCTCTCATTGAGGGAGCACCAACAGAAGACATTTGGTTCACTGATGCCTCAGCGAAAAGGATAAATGGTAAATGACAATACAAGGCTGCTGCATTAGAAATTGCCACCAGCAAACAAGTAACAGAGGAAGGTGAAGGTAGTGCACAAGTAGGAGAATTAAAAGCAGTTGTTCTAGCAGCACAAAATGGAGCAAAAGTTATGTATGTAGATTCCTATACTGTGTGGGCTGGTGCCTTGCAATGGCTCTGTCAGTGGGAATCCCTCAACTGGGAAGTGAGCAGATCTCCAGCTTGGAGAACTCAAGATTGGCAATTATTATTAAATATAGCCAGAAAATCTCCATTCAAGATGGGATGGGTAAAAGCTCACGCCAAGGATAATAAGCCAGCCACAAACTGGAACCAAAGGGTGGATAAATTGGCAAAGATTAGGAAAATAAAGACTGGCAATTCCTCAAATTCTGAACGGTACTGGTTAGGAGAATGGCTACATCAAAAATTAGGTCACACAGGTACAGAAGCACTTTATTTTGCTGCACAAAGCAAAGGTTGGCCTCTAGACAGGAAAACTTGTAAAATCATTCTCTCAGAATGTCCTCAATGTAGATTAAAACAACAAAGATGACCCTGCTAAAGCACATCCCCCCCCCCCCCCCCCCCCCGCCATCAACCAAGGAAAAACTTTGTGGTTCACATGGCAAATTGATTATATTGGACCACTCAAATCTTCTGTGGGATATTGGTATGTCCTCACAGAAGTAGAAGTAGTCTCCGGCTTGCTTATGGCAACTAAGTGTTGAAGAGCCGATGGACAAAATACAATATGAGGGCTATCATCTTGGTTCTCAAGTCTACCTAACTCCTGATACCATCCAAAGTGATAATGGCTCACACTTCTTATGCAAAGAAGTACAAGAATGGGCAAAACAGGAAGAAATGCAATGGGTATTCCACACCCCATATTACCCCCAACCAAACGGCATAGTAGAAAGAGCTAATGGCTTATTATAAAAAAGCCTTGAGCCACACAAGGCCCAGTGGGATAGTCGACTTTCTAAAATGCTTCACCAATTGAATAATCTATACGGGCCCACTGGAAGCCCTGTGAGCCGAGCATTCTTTGCCAAGGCTGAGACTAATACTCCCTCCTCTGATGAAAGAAAATGTCCAATAACATTTCAACTAGGACAACCAGTTATGGTAAATTTGCCACAAATTGGAAATGTGTGACTCTGACTAAACCTCGTGGCACGCTTGCTTGGGAAGCTATTGACGGCAGTGGTACAAAACATAGAATCACTACTAGATGGATTTATCCTGTATCATAAAGGGGTAACTTGTTCAGCCTTCCCCACTGGAACTTTTCCTTTTTTTTTTTTTTCTCTCTTACAGGAAAGGAAGAAAAAAAAAAAAAGAATCTACAACAACAGTGTGCCCCCAACTCAATCCCGTTTCTTCTCTTAATAGAGTTATTCAGCTCCTGTTAAATCTTACCAATTGCTGCGATCCGGCTATACGTTGCATCAGAACTTACCACCTACACCCATTGGAACAAATCTCACATTGGTGAGAGAACTATTACAGCACGATGACTTGAGTCAATTGCTCAAACAGGTTCGAAACAATAGACAGAGAACTCTGATTACCATTCATTATAATGCAGAAAAAATACATCGTATCCTAGAAAGAGTTGAAGAGGATGGGGAACATCACTGATGGGACACCTTATTCAGATGGTTGCCGACAGCAACAGGAATTCTGAATTGACTATTGCATCCCATTGTAATTTTACTCATTGTTACTGTGTTATGTTTGTTGTTAAACATAGTTCTATGTGTTAGAGTGTGGAAGATATCTAGATGGTTGGCATTGTTACCAAAACCTCCTCGCATATATAACACTGTTTAATCACATTTAACCAAACTTTGATAATTAAGTAAGACCAACCAAAAGTCTCCTTCAAATTAAAACTGGAATATGGCATTAATCTATTTATAGGCACAGAGGCAAGAGGCGATAACACCACCACTCTGTGAGAGAGATGGATTGACTTTAGTCACAGGGTGAATTGTGGTGGTGCACCCCCTCCCACACACACCCTTTTCACCTGGACTGCTCTACGATCTCGGGTATTCCCGTCAGACCTTGGCCTTTGTGCAACGAGCTGGACAGTTAGGCGTCCCTTGACTGTACCAGGAACTCTTCCGTGCCTGAGGTGGGGAGCGGCACTGTTCGTACCAGGAACTCTGATTGCCTGGCCGAGGTGCAGAATGAGAGCGGGAGTAGGAGTGGCACTGTCTGTGCCAAGAAATGGTATCAGTGTTACTGGAATTTTCAAAAATTCCAGTAATTGCCAACCTGAATTGTGGCCAGGATGGAAATTTACTGATGACTAAAGCCAATCATCTTGCGACCCTATAAACAGCAGTTCTAAGTGAGGCCCTTTGAGCTCTCCTGGACCACAGCGGCTTGTGACCAGCATCTCCCTCTGAGTGGGACGCCTCTCAGAGCTCGTGAACTCTCAAGTTTGCAAAGTGCGGAGGATCATTGCTGAAAACCAACGATGGGACCTGGGCTGAAACCCTTAACTCCTTGAGGCTCAACCCTCGTCTGTGGAGAAATGCCAAAACATTTGAAGTGAGTATTTCACTGAACTTGAGGGGAATTTTTAACAGGTATACCTTTTATACATTCATATAAATGTGTGCATGCGTGTGTGAATTGATTGCTTGTAAATGTTAAATTTGTCAATGATTGAGTGCTGCTAAAAACCTTGTGATCCACCTTAAAACTGTGAATGAACCTTAGACTGCTGCTATACACATATAATCCTTTAGACATAAACCGTTGATCTAGTCTGGGACTAGGATTGGATCCAGCCGCAACTGGACTCCTCTCTGAGAAGAAGTTTAGAAAGCAAGGGGGTCCTTTCTGAATCTCATGACTCAACGGGAGGGTCTTCCTTACCCTTTGTGTCCCTTTACTCTGTGAAGTCAATTCTGTCTTGATTTTCCCTGATATACTCCTTCCATGCAGTAATAGAGTGGATCTTGCCATTTTTGAATCTTTAACTAAGTCACTACTTTGATTAGAACAAATTTTGTCAAATCACTTTGTTAATCAACTGATAATTGAGCGCTATTAAATATCACAATCTAATCCTGTGATTTGCCATAAAGGCATAAATAAATTCTAAACTGCTGCTAAATCAAATTGTGTAAAGTCACTCATTTGCGACAAAATTCATTTGCGACAGCAAGTAAACCAAAACAGATGAAAACTAGAGGAAGAACACTCAATAATGTTCATCTTAATGAACCCTAAAAGAAGCAACAAAAGCATTTGTGTAGTCAGAAAGTCTGGCCACCCTGGTTTGCTTGAAAGGTGCAGGCACTTCACTGATGCACTTTTGAAGTTCGAACATCAAAACAATCTTCATTACACAGACAAATTCTGCTGAAGCTTGATGGGAAAGCAGAGGATGAGAAAAGAAAATTCACTTTGTTTTGCTGACATCGCTGCTCACTTATCTGACTGGTCTGTCACCAAAATCTTGTTTAGTCTAGCATCAAACTCATCTTCTTCCCAGTGAATAAGAACTCATACTCAAGCAGTTCACCCAGATGCAATCTAAAAACAGTATCCACTATCAGACATAACACTCAGAGAGAAAAAGTATGTTGAAGCGAAGAAGAAATGAACATCTCAAAAACTGACATCTGAATAACATTCAAATAGCTTCACACATATTAAAGGAAATTTTGCTCTTGGTCAAGCCTACAAAAAGCTGCACTCCTTAAAGAAAATGCTGAAAACAAACTAGTCATTGTCAAGGTCCCACATTTTCACTGCATTTTGTGGACAGTAATTCTGATGTGCTACAGGACCTTAACCCATGCAAAGATTTGCACAGAGAATGATGACAGACTGGCAAAATAAGGAAGATGAAGATAATGACCTTAAATAAAAGTGATCACTTTGGTTAGTGTTCCTGCCTTGGAAGCTTGGTCTCCTTTTGGGTAAGCACAGATTTCAAAGAGTTTTGCTTCTTTCAAAATTTACTTTCAGGGCTGCTAAATGCAATTATTTTAGAAATAAGTACCTACAAAACTACTAAGATACAGAGCCAAAGTCTTCAGATAATATGAAAAAGATTTATTTTCTGTTTAATGATCTTGCATGACAAATTTGGGAAACTTGAGTTTTGATAGAATAATTTTAAAGTAAAGTGAGTAAATTTATCTGATCTCCAAGTAAAGCTGATTCACAGGAGACATTTTGTTTCCTTTTGTCCACCCAGTTTAGGGATCTGCTAGTTTGTCTTTTATGATGATTGTTAAGTCGCAAAAACCAGCAATTCCACAGCTTTCATATTTCTCAAGTAATATGCATGACAGAAGCGAAACAGCTTATAATAAACTCACAATTATTACCATCTCTTTACATCCTTTTTGTATGGGGGAAAACCTATTTTGCATTGGAAAACTTGCTAGTGTGGCTCATCTAAGCAGAGAGAGCATGATATTAGAAAAAATTAATTAAAAGTCCACAGCAGTGGAACTATATGCATCATTAATTCAAAACACCACAACTTTTGTTCTGCACTTTGTGGAGATAGTAGCAGTTCTGTAAATCAGTGCCATTTCCATGCTGTAATATTTGTGTCCTAGGGTGTACAGAATTCCGCTAGTTTTGGGGGCAGCTATATATCCAAACTGACCTAGAGAAACTTCTCACAAATAAAGATATCTGTAGGAACACCCTGAACAACCTAAAATTAAGTGGGAAGCTCTTTGGTCCCAGTACTCTGTCAAAGTCGAAACGTTTCAGGCAGAGATTAAGCCTGGGGAATCACATTTGCCAAAATATTGGCCACCACTTTAATATGCGTATTTTACATGCTTATTCAGAAAATTACATTAGTCTGGAAAGATACTATGTGCAAGAATGATGATGTGTGTTTAAAATCCCAAATAAATATAACAATTTATCCAAGCATAAATATACATATAAAAATATAAATACACAATAATTACTTTCCTAGGGAAAACTGATTTCCCTCCAACTCTAGGCTAACATCAAGAGGCTTCCCTCCTTTTAGCTTGTCTCACTTCCAACAGTTTTGTCTGTAGTAACCGTGTGTAATAAATCACATATATATAACACCAATTTGATGCTAAGGATATTGTTTGATTTTTTTGTTTGTTTATTTAATTGGAATTATTAATGCTAATTGTATCCAGTTGCACACGGCTATTCTCTCTTTAAATACAGGTAGCAGGATCTCAGTTTCTTTTTCCTCATCACCACTGCAGTCGCTGGCACAGCCTAAAATCACAGTGGAGTGTGCCCAAAAGTTTTTCACACCAGTGCTGTTAGCAGAGAGCTACAAATCTCCATTAATATTTCCTGACAGTACCCACAGCTTCAGTCCTGAACTAAGAAGGGTCAATTGCTAGAATAATCCCACAATTCAGAGATTAAAACACTGACAACATAATTCCATTGCTATACAACTTCCACATGGGGAAGGAAAGAACCTTTGGCAGAGACCAAGTACTTTCAGAGTAAAAGTTTCATCATTTACTTCTCCCTTTCAACTCTAGGCAGAGTACCAAGCCTGCTATGCTTGGACAAGTGCCTGGTGGTTTACTCAGCCTGAGGCAAGCAGGGGGTGCTTCAAACCTCTCCAGATCCACTTGTGATACCACAGTGATAGTTACTTCTACATAAAGCACAATAGCCTGTTTTCTTCAGTTGATTCTTAGAGGTTTTTATACTTACTGAATCTTTTTCTCTGTCTTCCTCCAGGAGCACGACTAGAGGAGAAAATAAGAAAATTGGTTTTTTCTGCTGTGGCAGAGACTCAAATGCACAATATTTGGCATAGCTATACTTCCAGAAAGTCCTAATGTGGACATAGCTTTTGCTGGCAAAAGAATACTAGTTAATGTCACATTTTGCTGAATTAGGCTGAGCAGTTTTTCAATGATTTATACTTTTTCCATTGCTACAAGGTTTCAGCAGTCCAACAATTTTCCTAACCCAACTGTCCTTTAAACAAATATGCCCCTCAGCAACAGAAAACAAGTCTGAAGTTAGGCCCAGATCCAGGGTAAAATTTACACTATTTAAAGTCACTTCCTTAAAGAGATGGCAGGACAGAGCAAGTCCTCATTTAACAGACTATGCCTGCATCTCCATTCTGCTTTCAAGCTTTGTTTTAGAATTATTTTATTTTGGGGGCATACAGTAATGATTTCCTTTCATACAGTAAGTATTTCCACATTAGAAACCTTTTAATTTTCACTCCTGAAACCTTTAATTTCACTCCTGAATATTAAGTGGATGAGTGTTGCCAAATTCCAAAAGAAACGAGATGAACACCACCCACCCCCCCACCCCCCCAATTTCTCCCATGATATTTTTCAAGGAAAAACACAGGTGCAAAGCTGTTGATAGGTTTTCACCTTAGGTAAAATCACAGTGAATGCCGAAAGCATCCAGAATGCAATACAAATAGGTTGCATTTTTGTCTGACTTGGCACTGTCGAGGACTTGGATAGATACATTATAAGAAAAAAAACAGAACAAAAAACCCAAGAAGTTTCATTTAAGGGTGTTTCTTTCTGGTGAGGGGGGCAAAGAAAGTGAGGATGATCAGGACTTGTGTTGCTCTTCGCTCTCTGATGTAGAGTGGACTCTAAGCCACTATAGCCTCCCACTTAGAACTTCAGAGTATTCAGTATATTTATACACTTTAGTCTATATGCTGGTAACACTTTTAAGTGTTTACAAGAAGGAAAAGTACTTGACAGCTGTGCAAGTGGTCAATTTTTGTTAGACAAGGCCTCTTGAATTGTGCTGTCAACTAATGTGAAATCTTCTAGCCGCAGAACAGTGAAGTAGAATTGGCACAGTCTTGAGAGAATGAAAAAAATCATAAATGGTATTACATGTCAATTCTGAACATTCATATGAATTAATTAATCTATTATTAGGATACTAGGAGTATACAGGCCACATATGAAATAGCCATCCTTCAGCATCTAGTATACACAGGCTATTCCAAGAACAAACTACAGTTCTAGGAACAAAGGAATAAACTGAAATTGTAATGCAATGTACTGGTAATAGAAGAATAGGCTTGAGAACGAAAAGCTCTGCTATTCACAAAGCAACTGAAACTGCCTTGAGATTAGCCACTTCGAAGTTACCAAACCAGACCAAGTGTTAACCTAATCAATGGCAGAAGTTATTAGTGACTGAAAGTGTAGCAGAACGCCTATTAATGACAATGCAGAACTTTCTTAAACATGCTGCCCTGATCAAGAGTGCTTTGAATACCCTCTTCCTGTCCTTCTGTTGTGAAAAACAGGGTGGTGGTGATGGAGAAACTACAAACTCCAAACAATTTCTTTACTCAAGCCATAACATCATTTCCTTACTATCATCCACTGATAACATGAAATAATAGTAAGTTTTTGATCAATCTGCAAACAGGTATTGAAAAGGTTATTTCATAAAGAAGTCAGCAGCGTGGCCTAGAAGGACAAGGAGAGGCACATCACCTAACACAACACTGAGTTGGACACGCAGGAATCAAACTCTTGGTACTAACTCTTGGGCTTCATTGGCATCTCCAAACCACAACACAGTGTGCCAGCCCTTCTAAAATGAATTTGAACATATTTTGAAAAATGCCATTCACATTTTTTCCTTAAATCAGATCACACAAACCCAGCCCAGAACAATACCCCAGTCATCTCTCCTGGCCAAGCCCTGCGCTAACTCTGCGGTCATTACTCCTCAGCCAGCACTACCTCAGTTACAGTCAATACAATATGCAATTTAACAAAGAATTATTCCTACAAATGGAAGAATCACAAATTCCCAGAGGCACGTGCAATGTGTGTCTCACAGACCACACCCTTACTGACACAGTACAATGCGTTAAAAGGCTCACAACTTCCTCAAACACATTTCCCCTCAGAGCATGCCAAATACTCATCCCAAAAAAGCCAACACCCACATGAACTTTTTAAACTGCCTTTTTAAAAAGAGCACATTTACTACCAAGGTTTTTGTCTTGCCTATTTCTAATGACTGAAAAAATACTGAATTAACCAGAATGCAAGAAGCATGACAAACGGGAATTACACTAACGGATTACAAATTTAAATACATAACCTAAAGCTAAACACCATTGATATCAAATGGAAATATTTATGCCTCGCACCTACTTTTACATATTTAGAGAATATCACCTGTAAAGTCTGCCCATCTTTTTTCCCAAGCATCCAGATATACGTCTCTTCAAAGTAGTCTAAGGAAACTATAAGCACCTTTCGGCTAAAAAAGGCAAACAACAGGAACAATGTGGGTTGGTTTGGGTTTTGGTTTTGTGGGTGGTTTTTGTTGTTTGGTTTTGGTTGGTTTTTTTTTTTTTACAGGGGAAGGAAGTCATTTATTTACCATATGCATCCACCTGTCCTTCAGCTTGTGCTGCTCCAAATACACATACATGGAGTTTGGGAAAAAAGAGACAAGCAGGAATGCAACAAAGTGTGCTGATGACTTAGTTACCAAGTCAGTAAAAGAGAGGGTTGAACGACTAAAAATCATTAAGAAAGAACCAGGAAACAAACAAAGAATATCATTGTACACTGTGTAAAGCCAGAGTATAACTGTGCACAGTCTCAGATCCCTACCCCACACCCCAAACTCAATAAAAAGGAGATGGCAGAACTGAAAAGGTAAAGAAAAAAGCAACAGTGGCCAAAGTCAGTAAGTAGACTCTACATGAACAATAATAAATAAGTTTTAAACAAACAAACACCCACCCCAAAAAAACCCCACCACCACCCAAACTTTTCAGCAAGGGAAACAGCCACTGAAGGTTCCTACACTAAAGATATATAAATCACTAGTGGAATAAAAAGGTGAATGGGAAGCAATTGTTTCCTGTTTCCTCAAACGCGAAGCCAGAAAGCATTAAACTAAAATAACAAGGGCAGAAATGGAACATACCATTTCTTCTTCCTCCTAAAATACTTCTTTTTTAACAGTGTGGGATTCAAAGACATCGGATGTATATAGCAGTTTCTCTCTGTCACTCCTTCCTTCTCATGCTTTTCCTCTGCTACAGCATGAGTTCCCCTGCGCCTCCATTTCTTCGGAAAAAAACCCCAAACAAACCCTGCTCCAGAGTGTGGCTCTCCACGGGCTGCAGTTCCTTCAGGAACACCCACCTGAGCCCTCCACAGGCTACAGGGAGTATCTCCTCCACAACAGAGCACACCTTGTCCTCTGACCTGGGGCTTCCCTCTGTTGGTTTGGGTTTTTTTTCCCTCTCTTTTACCTGTCCATCATGTTCTGCCCTTCTTTAAATACATTTTCGCAGAAGCACCACACGGCCATGACTGCAGGGCTCCGCCGTGCCCTGCGGCGGGTCGGTTGGAGCCGGCTGGAACCGGCTGTGCCCGGCTCGGGGCAGCCCGGGCCGTTCCTCACAGAGGCCGCCCCACAGCCCCCCACTGCCAGCGCCTGGGCGCCCACGCCGGGTACAGGAGGCACATTGAAACACAGGCCTGTGCCTGGCTGGAGGATTCCATTGATGGACAACATGTAAGCAAAATATATGCTCATAACAGCTTCATTTCCTTACAAAATCAGGCTAGAAATGGTACATCGGTACAGAGACAGTTCTGGTATCGTGAGTGCCTCACATCAGCTTTCCTCCGTATGTCATTATTCCATGCTCCATCTGTTTTGAATTCAAGTATACTGTGGATGGTGATGGTCTTGAATGAGCTAAATAAATTATATATTCATGTGTTAAATCAAAAATCCACATGGGAAAAAAAAAAGACGAGTAGATAGGAGTAAATCTATTTTTACACATAGCTATTCTATGTTCACACGTTTAATGGCTGCTAAATAAATGCCTGCAGTAAGAAAGACTCAGAAAAAAAATACAGCCAACATATAGAAAGAAAATGTGAGACACAAAGCTGTGAGAGAGGGGGATTGTTTTCATACCCTGTAAAACTATACAAGGTGGGTTTTTACTTTCGTCTTTTGGGGATGGGAAGCTGGATCCAATCCAAAAAAAGCTAGAAAGAAAGTCTGAGAGTGTATAATTTACCTAAACTAGAAAACAACAAAAAGTGACCATTTCAAGCAGCAAGAATACTGATTATTTCAGTATAATTTTCATTTGAAAACTTAAAAACATTAATAATTATTCTGTGTAATATACACATGCATAGTTTTGAATTTATTAACTTCAAAAAAGTAAGGAATAATTCATCTATGTCATCCTTTTTTAAAAGCAATTTCAGTTTTAACAAATGCACATCCTTAATAGAAAAGGAAATTTTCAAGTATTCCTGAGAAAAAGTCTGGATAAAAGATTAGAGCATTACATATCAAAGAGGGGATAGTAGAAAGCAGCTTTAATAGAAGCAGTACTTTTTATGGGAGATCACAGAAAAGCAGTGATGGGAGCTTAAACAGAATGCAGAGCCTACTGTTACCTACATATGAAGGTCTTTAGAGAAGGGAAACACAAACAGAGCAAATTCTTTGATCCCAAAATGGAAATGCAAACTGTTAGACAACAAGGATGACAACTTGTACCAATAACAAAAGAGCACAGTATGCTTGGTTGTTGCTTGTGAATACAACATGCTTGTTACAAATGGCAGAGAATTTTCAGAAGACATCACAATTTCTTATTTACATGAACAGGAAAAACTTACTTGAGGCTAGTGACAAGAACACGTGCCAAAAGTGGATCACAAATGGAAGTAATTTCGAATCAGACTGAGATTATGCTCATCAAAAATATCTCGCTTTATAATTGTACTTTAACTCATTCATGAATCATTAAGTTAGCATTTGAAGACTGCTCATCTATGCAGCAATCAGATATTTAAATAAGAGTAGAATAAAATCTCAAAGCCTAGCACCATCTTACACAGTACCTCCTGTCTAAAATTTTACATTAAAATCGTCTTATAATTGCAAAAAGGGAATTTGATTCTAGAGAAGAATACATAGTCAACCGCTGCAGAGTTATTAACTAACAGATTTCATGTGCATAGCCTTAGATTGATCAAACTACTGAGGAAAAGTCAATTCTGTATGTAAATTACTGCTAAATATTGGTTACTATTTATACCTTACATTTTTATAGACAATCTATTTCATGACAGCTAATCATTCTTGAAAGAAATACTCACAGTAGCACTGTATCCTCCAAAACTGTTTTGAACTGCATTTCTTCCACCCCCCATACAGGTTCCCTATATACAGTTGGGAAAAAAAACAGTTATACAAATCATGTTAATGTCTTCCTCAAATTTTGAATTCTCTTCAATCTTATGAACTTTCTCTCTTATTGAGCATCATAAATGGCAAGATTACTGATATCTCTAATTTCCTAACCGATACATATATTCAGTTGCAACATTCATATTTTTACACATGCTCTAGGCCAAATTAGTACAGCTGAGGACAATGGCAGTGGTATTCAGTATTAATTACTGTGGAACTCTGGCTTTATTAAGTATCTGGAAGAACCTACAGAACAAGAAACACTATCAGTCTTACGAGTGTGTTTCATCTCTGAAAGACCATGCTAATCATCCTGCCTAATCCAGAAAACAACTCCAATCAAGTTAACCTCTAATAAGGCAAAAGTGAAAATTACAGGAAAAAAAAATCTCAAGCAGGTAGGAAAAAGAAATAAAAAAAGGTAACAGAACAGGATCTTAAAAGCAAGACAGAAGAGTTCTGGTGAAGAGAGATGGGCCACAGCAGAGAAATTTTGACTATGGAAACGGCAATGATTCCAAAGCAGAATGAATATCCTTTAACTAGAGGTGTGGAAGAACACAGCATCCTTTTCACCTGACATGTATTGACAAGAGATGATTCCACATGCAGTCCTGCACTTACACATACAAGATCAACAACAAGACAACCAAAGCAGCAAATGTTAAAGTGGAAAAAACTGCAGTGGAACGTTCAGCTGCACTTCCAAAAATGTCAACTGCAAATCCTAGCCAGTCAGTAAAGCAAGCAGGTAAACCTCAAACAATAGATGCTAATGAACCAGAAAGAAGGACCTGAGAACAACTACTGATTTGCTTTCCTTTGCCACCTGTCAACCTCCAAAATCTCCCCAAAACACATGCATACAATCAGTGCTAATTAACATACTTTTTAACCATTCAAAATGCTTTTCTCCTTTCTGCTTCCCATTAAAAGACTAACAGACAAATTCCGTTCCACGGGACATTCTCCAACAGCATACTTAACAGAGATGGTCACTCCATGAGAGTGGAGACCTCCTGTAACAACTTCATTTTGTCAATGCTCAATAGTAATAAGCGTTTCCTCCACTTCATTCTAATGAGCATTACCCCCACTGAGGGATCTGTTTTAGCAGCAGCACAGCTATACCAGCGCTTACTTAGACAATAATTTTCAGATTACTAGCAATATTCTCCACCCTATGCTGTAGAAGTTTTACCTGTGAATTTCTAAGAAGCAACATTTACACCGTGACACAGGGAAGGAGGTACTCCTGAATAATAATGATCTACTCTCAGTTAAATCACCGAAGTCATTTTGCCTCAAGAACTCGGTAATCTGTGTTTTTAAGTAGAATATGGGTTAATTAATGACCAGTATTTATTTGTACAAATAAATTTGAGTTCAAAACTTAACATCATAAATTTCTATACCCTACAAATTGCAGCCTGCTGAGGAAAATGGTTATGCGTCAAAATGGTTCCAGTTTTGGGGAACAGCTAAACGGAATACAGGGATTTATGGATTCTTCTTAAATAGTTACAATTGCATGGGAAGCGAGGAAGAAACAGGGCTCATGGACAGAGAACAGGGGTAAGGAAACCACAGAGAAGCTCCTAGTCACTTTCTTTTTCCGGAAGATAAAACTCTTCTCGTTGTAAACACTAAGTTTCTGAAATGACAAGAAGTTAAAAAAGTAACTGGCAAACATATTGTAGGTTACACATAAACAAGGAAAACCAGAAACGGTGTTTTGCTACCTTTCATACAAAACTCAGACTAAAAATGTTTAATGCTTTACGCACTTTCTGAGCATGCTTTCAGGTTGGAATTCAGATGTGACAAATAGCATTATACTCAAGGCATTACAAACAGGATTTGTAAATCAAAATGGAAATAACTCTTCTTCCATTCAGACTTGATTAAGATCAAGTTAGCCTTATGAGGAGAAGATTTAACAATATGCAATATCAAACTACGGAAATTTCATGCTAGTGATCTCTTTTTTTTTTTTTTTTTTTTTTTTAACCTTTATGAAATACATGATTGCTTGGATCCTGGTAACCAATCCAGATCATTCTACAAAACGATCTGAACAGAACTATGGATTAGAAAGCCATTTTTAGAAAAATACAGATAGGAGAGTAGAGGGAAGAACCACACCCCAAAAAACTCCCCAAAAAACAAAATGCAAAGATATTACAGGACCTAGGGGCCATTCACAAACTAGGCAGGAGGCAGACCTCACAGCAATCCAATGAAAATAGAGAGAACAAGAAATGACAACAGTGTATGATTGTGAACAGATTTCATGTGGAAAATTATCTCTGCTCATTTTTATTTAAACAGGATTCTCTAAAAACAAGGAAAAAGAAAAACATACTTCACTGCTCCCCATCTGCAATATCCAACAAAATAATATGGTCAAAATTATTTTTAGGAATGAATAATTAAACTAATTTTGCACCTGGCAAAAACTGCCATATGGATAGGATTTTTACAGTATGTTCAGAGCCTCAGACACAAAAGTCAAGTTGCATGGTAGGATTCTTATCATACATGCTTGTAAGCATCCTTAGAGATCAACTGAATACACTGTGGATGAATTTTGCACCTAAGAGTGATGTTTTTATACACTCAATCTTCCAAGTAAATAATCCTAATAACCTGAAGGCCATATTGCTTCTAATGTAAAAGGTAGTTGATACCCACAACAAAATGTAACCTGTGGCTCCTGATTCTTTCTTAGCATCTGGAAACCAGATGCTAAGCTCAGAGATGAGTGCAGACAAGAAACCAGTGCAAGTCATTTCACACTGTGAGACAGAACTATTTTAATAAAACATCCATTACTGAGGAATCTGGAGATTTTTTCAATCTGACACCAGGAGCAGAGACCCAAAAGACAAGTTCTCGGAGGACGCCAAAGTTGTAAAATAGAGTAAGCTATGTCAGACAGAGTGAAACTAGCTGTGGTTTATGTCCACAACATTTTAAAAGAAATGAATTATTGAAAACCTAGGCCATAAAAAGAAAAAAAAAAATAGTAGTCTAATTGCAAAGAATATCCACTAGTGCTACAAGTAACCATTCCATTTTTTCCTCACCAGATGTACCAATATACATTCAATCTAAGCAGATGAATCAATACCAGCTTTTATTTCAGAACACCTAAGCCCCAAAGTAGATTTGTTGTTAGCAAATGGTATTTATAAAGATAACATACAGCCTTACTACACTGGACAGCACTGTCCAAAAAAGGAAAAGTTAGAACTGAAACATGTAATAACAGAAAAATAGAAGATAGTGGAAGCTTCACCCCAAAGAAAAATGAAGTATAAAGAAAAAACAGATTAATCTCAACAAAACATACTGATAAAAATGAGGATCACAAAAGTTTCAGACTGATAAGCAATACAAATGTGAAACTCAACATCACACCAGAATAATTATCATCTATTTTTTGAACCAAATAAGCAGAACACATCCTTTCACCTCTTTTTTTGAAATTAAGATAAAAACTTTACTTAGTCAAACAGCAAATCAATGCAGCAGAAATTCCCTGGGAAAAATTTAATCAGACCTTTTGCATCAGAGTCTGTCGTGCATTAACGCTCACAATGACTGTTAAAACTAGATGGCTTGATATATGTCGTCTTCTATAGCTTTTTAATGGGGGATTGCAGCCAACAAGAAACTAAGACAGCAACCTAAATAAATTATTTTTCATAGTATTTTACAGAATTTTTATCTTTATAGGCCATGTTTATTAATGGACATTATAAGCATATACCAGAATGATTTGCTGTTTTAGTCTACAGACTAAAAACAATTGGTCTGCATATGGAAATCTGTAACAGCTTGCTGGCACCCTCCTCAAAATCTGGGGCGGTGCAAGGGGAGAACAATACATAGTCTTCTTGGCTCATCACTGAGATTCATCTGTTCAGCAGCACTGTAACTACATAAGCTATCCTGATCAGTACAAACATACACAAAATAATTATCGAAGAGGAGAAAAAACAGATGGTCCCTGTCAGCTGTCATTACAATCTGCCAATGTTGATAACTCAGTTCACTTCTAAATTTAAACTTATTTATTACACAAACTGATTATTTCACTTCCTATACAGGAACATACACACTAGCTAAGTATTTTTTTCTACGTGTAATTAGCTAAGTCTGTAGACAAAGTCAATATACTTTATACTTTTATATTCAAGATTTCACTTATCAAATCAGAGAGGTGAAATACCTCACTTGACTCATACCACCCTGCAGGAAAATAAGAAGGAAAGCATTTAAATGTTCTTTTTTGGACAGCAGTCCAGACATAGTTAAAAAACCAAACCAAACCAAAACCAAGCCACCAAAAAACCCCACTGTGCCAAAACAGAGCTTCTAGACTTCCCAAAGCCATCTTTTTGCATTTTCCCACAAAAAGAATCACAATTTCTACAATTGTCCAAATTAAAATAATTTTCAGAACACAGAAAATGTGGGGTTTGATCCACTTGATGGCAGGTAAAAAAAATAAACTATGTACTTTAATAGCTAAACTACAGATAGATCAAGCACAACCATGTTTCAATCCTTGGCCACGCACTTCATTTAAAAGGTCTGTTGAATTTACATTATGCAGGACTGTCAGATTACTGGTGGAATCCATCAGAGTACAGGGATTTGCTTCTTTTTCCATTAATATGTTTTGCTGAATATGACATTTGCGAGAAGATACTTGTGCATGAAGGTGCACATGACACGTGAGAAGATACAGCAGAGACACTGATACAGAAAGGACAAATACAGTGTTAGTACAAGCTCTTCCAGAATGTCTCATCACAGCACTACCTGTTTTACAGGCGAGCCAAGTTTAATGCCCAAACCAATTCAGCTCTTGATTACTTCGCAAAAGTTGCCGACAAAGATCGGCACCATTAGCAGTAGTTATTTGTGCAGTTTGGAAAGCTGCCCACTGGGCAGAACTGATGCAGACAGACATTACACAGACTTTGAAACAACCATCAGTAGGAAGTTTTAGATATAAATTGGTATTTGCATAGGTTACACGTATGTTAAGTGCTATTACAAGGCTGAATGGGATTTCAACACTCCAAGGTGCAGTAAAGCAAACATTAATAGTTTATGGAAGTTCACCAGATATAAGCCAGTAACTGAGGAGATTGGCTTAGTCCAATCTTTAATTTGCAGTTGTTAATTGTATGCACACTTCTATATTCTCCAATTAAGGTACTCTCCGTATCTATTAATCACATCTCATTGCTCTTATTAAAATAGATGTAGTTAACAATGTATGAATTAACTGTTGATTAAGTTATTTTAACATTGTCTCAAAAACAGTGCACAAGCACTTCCGCACAAACACAATACGTAATCCAACTTTTACATGCCAAAGGGGAAAAAAAAGGATTACTGCCCAGGTTAGCCTGTAGAAAACTGCAAGTCTCTCAAAGGTTAAACTCATCGAGGTCTTAAAGACTCAAGAAGTTTTGACCATTGCTGGCACCATATTAGACCGTATCAGAGGAGTTAACCAGGACAGCCCTATCTGGGCAGTAAACTAGCTACTACAAAGCCATTTAGAAAGGAACAAGTCATGAGAGAAGCAGAGGGAAAGGAAGCTTGCCATTAGGTGGTGAGCCAACAAGTCTCATCAGTCAGACATTCCACTTTGGGCTGATCTCTTGTCTTTCTTAAGGCTGCAACTTATTCCTTCAGGACTTTTTCTATCAGTTCAGCATGTCAAGAGAAAAAAGTTTAGAGCAGTAAGAAACGGCCATCAAGCCTTGGAACCTTGAGTCCTTCCCAAAAGAAACAAGACCTCTATGTTAGTTTAGGGTTGCTTTTATAATCAAATGATTATGCGACTTTAAAACAAAACTCAAAGACATACCTTAATTTTAAGAGAGTGAAAACAAACATAAAAGGAGTAACTTCTTAATTGGTTCAATCAGTACTCAAAGAAAGTGGCTATGGTGACAAGGGCAGTGTCCAAAAATAGAAAAAGATATCTATATGTATAAATCCCTCTGCCACCAATTCTTTCTCCTACCCATAATACCACAGTATTTCCAAATCACTGTACATCACCATACCATAATTTCATTGAAAATTGAGTTGTTACCTAAAACTGAGCATAAAGGTTTTGAAGCTATTTGAAAGCAAGTTGGAAAATAGAAGATGTCACCTCTTACTCCATTTGGAGCAGCACATTAAAAACTCCAATCTACAAAGCATGGCAAATGCTATCATTCCCATGTGGGGTTTTTTTAGTGTCAACATCCATCATTTTCTTTGCCACAGTATGGCCACAATTCTATTATTCATATATTACAGCCAAAAATATTAAAGGATAGCCATGGTTCAATGGTTAGGGCTTCTTGAGATAAAGTGTTCCAAAATTCACCCTCAAAAGCACAAACTAAAATATAATGCAGACTCTATAAAAGAATGACTTTTCTGTAAGTCAACGTTACCATTTAAATCCAGCCAAAAGCACCAACTCTTAACAGAAAGATGCAAAAACTATTTGTGCTTTTACCATCTTTTTTCCTTCATTATTTTTGTACTTCTAAACCCTGGACATAACTCATTAACAAAATGAACTTTCTTTACTTGCAGCTGTGTCAGCATCTTGCTCAGATAACAGTAATATACTGCTTTACAAACTGTTCTGTTTGGTTAAAAGGGAATTCAAATGTGAGCATAGCTTACATTTGGAGTAAATTTAACTACTGATTATTAAATAAGGAAGGAACACAGAAAATTGAGTCCTTTCTCACTGCAGTTTATATTTTGCCCCAAACATCATACACCATCTTTAGGTGAGAGGTATCAATGCTGTTAAGTTTTTGATGTCCAAATGCCTTCTTACAAGAGACAAGTAAATCAGCTCGAGTGTATTAAACCATGAGGGTGCCAACGTGCAGGATTCTCAGATGCAAGACAAAGCTCAGCAAAAGCATTAAGAAGAATCTTAAGATGACTTGGCTCTTTTACTGTCTTCCCTATCAACAACTGGGACACGCCAAAGACATTAGATTAATCATCTGTACTATATTTGTACAAAAATTACTTCCCAGAGAACAGATGTTCTCTGTATTTGGCGCAAACTTGCTCGTCTGAATTGGCCACATTATGTGTCAACAGATAAGCTGAAAGAGTTGTTAGAACAGCATAGAAGCAAGCAGGGCCCTTAAGTGTTCCTCACCTCTCCTGTTACTAATCCTTATAACTTTTTTTTAGCATATTGTATTTAAAAAAAAAAAAAAAAAGGCAACTCAACCAAGCTAACTGGGCAAGATTTGTTTTTCTCAGCAACTCATAAAGTTAGTTCTACCATCTCTGCAGAGGTTACAAAGCAAAATGTAAATCAAAACTCTAAATAATCCCTAGAACAACAGAAACTAATCCCTCCATCATCACACAACAGCACGTCTCCACATTAAAAATTCATCATGTCACAGGTATGCCACTACGTTGCATTTGTGTTGAAGTGCTTCTTGCAGGCACTACTTATCATGTAAAGATTCTGGAAGCGTGCTGCAGGCATTGAAAATCTATTCAAGGTGGTCAGAGGGATCTTGCTGTGGTCTGCCACTGTACCATACTCTTGAAGAAAGCATATTACATCATCTTAAGTGTAGCAACAGCTGCATTTGCAGTTGTTTCTGTGTTACTTCAGTTAATGAAGCAAGATGACAGAAAAAGTAAAATCATGATCAAGTTTTCAAAGATTGCCATTAGTTGAATCACTGCTGCTGGCTCTCCCTCAAAGCAGAGTGCCAAATGTAGAAAGTGTCGTAGACTTCACTGAAAATATTGTAATGCTGCCCTTCCAAAACCTTCTTGCAAGCCACGCTAGATCAATTCTTCAATTCTAGAGCCATTTTAGAACGATTATAAACAACCTTCACCTCTTTAAATGATCGATATAGTGTCGTCTTGAGTATTATTTAAAGAAGGCATTCTGGCAGTTCTGTGATCGTTTTTATATCCTTGTAATTGCCTTCACTGGCCTTATCATGTTGCTGCTAATAAACATAAGTGATCATCTTTCAAATTTCATCCAAGAAAGCATACCACAAATCATCGTGAAACATCACTGATTAGTTTTCAGCAAGTGTACTCTGCGATGACATCTAGCAGTCTCCAATTTCTTCCAGATGAATAACTGAATAGACAACTACACCAGTAACATAACCCTATGCCATGCCAGTCTCAAATATCACTGTGTTCTGCCCGAATATATGGGTTAGAGGGTGAATTCTTTCTCTTGGCTACTTACCAGCATTTTTTGGCTTTCTTGATGATCAGGGCAGCTAGAGAAACTACAGTAAAGAAAGGCAGGAATGGGTCTAAGAGTGGTTAAATATACAACTTTATATCCATTGCAAAGGGGCAAGAAAAAAGAGATGTTATAAAGTTCTGAAAGTTGTGGAGAAAGCACTATAATCTATTACACTGCATGGTTTTATGCTGGAACCATACTAGCAACTGCTTAAAAGGGTGTTGCATTGGAGGCCACACCTGTTTCTCCTGTGTGTCACTAAACAACATAAACATGCTTGGTTTTACAACTGCATGATCGCATTTCTGAGGTCAGTTAGGAGCAAAAACCTTTAAATATTTTTAAAAGTACCCCAAAAGCCTCTCAACTCAGACTTTGTTTGCTTCAATTTGGGCACTTTTTGGACAATTTTGAATTTTCAAGATACAGTATGAGAGACAAGTTAATAAATTTAGAAAGCTTTCCCATGAAATTTGACTAGTTTTTTTTCTCTACAGCTTAGACACAGTTGTGAGACTGTTCAAGAAATAACTGTGTTGACATTATAATTAAAAAAAAAAAAAGAGAGACTTCAAAAAAAACCCCAAAACCTAAAACCAGACGAAGAGCGGAGCTTGAACAGGTTTATATCATACCAGTTTAAACTACAGATCAGATTTAGAATAACACATTTCTAAACAAACAAACAAACAAACAAAACCTCTTGCATTTAATTGCCAGGAACTATAGCTGAGAGTAAACCATTATCCTTTGGAAGTTCCATGTACCTCCCAGTATGCTGAGACACGTACTTCTTAACAATTACTGAGTGGGAAACAAACAACTTGGGGAGTATATAGATACACAATGCAAAAGTTGATGCATTTATTGGTCTTAATAGTGTAGGAAAGCATAGGGGCCATCTGCCATCATTAAAGGAGACACCCTAAGTCTAATTTGTACGCAAATGACTATGAACTTTTTAGCTCTGCCAAAAATGATTTCGTTTTTAAAATCCTGAGACCAAGTACTCCAAACTGTGTCCCGTTAAGAAGGGAAAAAACAAACTGTTGCTATTCTAAACATTCTCACTACTCTGTTTATTTTTTAAGACATGGCTAAAGCAAAAATTCAAAAATTTGCAATCAATCAATCAGAGCAATCAATCAGAGCTGTACCCCTGCATTCCACAGCCTACTTTAATCAAATATCTTTCAGCTTTCTCTGGGAACTCTTTCATTCTTAGAACTTTTTAAACTAATCAACTACCATAGTGATAACAATATTAGATTCAGTCAGCTGTTTCAGATCACCAAAGTGAATAAAGTGCAATACTCTGAGCAGAGAGCACACAGCATATAAGACAAGATTTTCTTTGTTTATACATACACATGCACATATATGTATATAACTAGGGCTAGCAGTTGAGATTCAACCAATAGTTGTGATACTCAATACTCTGATTCAGGCTCCTGTCTGTCTTCTCAAATGTGCTTATGTGAAAGTCAGTTTATAGTAAATTATCTTATTCTTTGTTTCTCTTTCCAATATCCAAATGGAATAGACTTAAATAACAAAGAGATACAGGACAAAGACTTTTCCTTATAACAACCATAAGGAAATTTAGATCAGACATGTCACAAATGAGAAGATAGCCTAGTTTCTAGCCAGTTTCTAGGTTCCATTTTAATGAGGATGAAAATGGATAGACATATGCAAATAATTCTTCTCATCTTTTGTCCATGTCTATTAGAATGGGATGAACATAAATAATTAGCTTTTATAACACAACCCCCCACTAGTAACAATTACTTGCTATCCAAAACACGGAGTACTTTGGTGAATAGCTTATGACTATCCAGAATTCGTGTCAAATTGCAGTCCTTTATGTTACAGCAGGAATAAATAGGAACACTGATATATTAATGCCTTCAGCATCCTCAGCTATCTCTGTCAAAGTCAGTTTAACACCAATGCACTTGCAAATCCTACCATGAACAGTGACTGTCCAAAACAACTACAGAATTACAGTAATTCTCAGTGAACATAACAGCCTTCTGGAGATTGCTCCCAAGATGGTACAACTTGAAAGCAATTCTTAACTTGCTGGCCCCGGAAAAAGGAAGGACCGAACAGGTAAGTAAAACAGTCTTTCTCCCATCCTCAGAGACCCTCCATCTAGCTCATATGCCTTTAGATGTCTTAGTTTAGGGCCCATAGTGTTTTAATGTTAATAACATTAACCTTACCAAAACTATACTAACTGTAAAATTCTTGTTCTGATCTTCAGGCTGAAGAATAACACAGCAAAGAAGATGCAAGCTCCATCATCACAGCTTGGCTGAAACACATGAAGGGATAAGCAAAAACATCCAAAGGGAGAGGCTAGGTAGGGCAGACTTCTTCCATTCCCCACTGAACACTTTTCCCACTCTTGGGGGAGACAGTGAAGAAAAAGTCAAGCACAAACTACCTCCTCTGACAAGCCCATTAAAAATTTTTGTTTTCAACAAGCAAAAAGGGTAGGTGGGAAGCTGGTCGAAATACTGCAAATCGTATTCCAGTGCCACAAGAAACTGAGTAAATCAGTTACTCCACAACTCTGATGGTAATCATACCAAAGAGAAGCAAGCCTTATTTGCCCTGAAAACTATAGCTGCAAATAGGCCTGGGTATGTTTTTCTAAGGTCAACTCTTTAGAAACTTCATCCTGAACCAAACCAGTACAAGTATATCTTGTTCTGCTGTATCTTCTACTTGGGTCACGTACACAAACAGTGAAAACTTTGCAAGATGCCCTCTTCTTGAAATTTCAGTATGATTTTACAGTTTTCTTTTATTTTAATACTTCCTGAGCCTAACTAAACTTTTAGATGCTAATACAAATCAAATTGTCCAAGGCTTAAGCATTACCAACCATACTAGACAGATCCTATTATCTCCATTCATACAACTTGAAGCTTCTGATGATAGTCAGGATATTGCAGCTGACCATCTCCTTTGTCATGAAGTAAGCTTCATAAATGAAAACACAAAGCATAAGTTTGTTAGAACTTGTTTGTACTTACTTGTTTGTAAGAACACAGTTTTGCAAGGAAATACTTGCATGGTTAAATATAAACTGTGAATATGAAATAGGCTCAGAGTTGAAGTACCATTCATTTAAAATATTTTTAAGAAAAGTCTATTTCCCTTTGCATGGATAACTTTACTATCTCTGTGTTAATGTTTGCATTATGGTAATATTCTACGCTATGGTTATCCAGCAACCTGTGTTGGTACAAAGATGTATGAAGACACACTCTCCTTTAAAGGTCGTATACAGAAGAGTCCATGTGACTGTGATTGAATAACAACTCTTCTTACCGTAGAGTTCTGCAGTCATAAACTCTCCAACTGCATGTCAGGCACACATTTCCTTGAGGATAAGAAAGTCTCATCAAAATAAGCAAATGTAGCCATTATTCATAAACAGTGAATAATGAACATTTTTTGATTTACATTGCTTAGAGTTACCTTCAAAGACACATGCTGACAGTTCCAACTGTTCACAAAACTTCATACAGAAACAGAAATCCTGTCCTGCTAGTCCTTACAGCTTCAGCTAAAACTCAGAACAGCATGGCAACAGAATAGTTTATACACAGACATTAAAAATTTTGTATGAATTCATGTTGATGATATAGGATTAACTATATCATCCTTCCCAAAATTACACCTGACAAGGTGTCCACTTACTCTTCACCTGAAAAATATTAAATAGGTCATTGGGTGTTAGGTATTACATAAGAGGGAAGGGTGAAAGCCAACACAGGAAAGCTTTACCACCCATTACCATCCACACCAAAGGCAGTGGAAAGGGCACATTATTCATTATTCTACCCATTCCACACAGCAGACTTGCACTGTTTGGTTTGTTGATTTTTTCCTCCAGTTTTCCTCCATGCTAATGATCATAATATCAAAATTTCTACTACAGGTTTTAATCTGTAAAAGGAGGGACCTTTACAAGCCTAAAATCTGTGCGTTCTAGCCCAAGTGAGTCAATTCCAGTTACAGAAGGTAATTACTCAACTACATAGGCCTGCATCACTGACAACAATCAATTCCGTTCTTTAGGACATAGTTACTGAATGTCTTAGCACCACAGTTAATGTAATAACTGTAATGTATCTCTTTTGCTGTGAGCATTCATGCTGCCTCTTTCTGATATTACATTTTCATCATCTGCCCAAATGAATCAACATCAATTAAGCCGACTAAGGATGGAAAAATGGCCTAATGGTTGCAAATTCAGTCTCACAAATTAAACAACTGAGCAGTGATCATTCTGAAAACCCAGCACGTCCTCCCTTAACAATCCAGACAACGTCACTCCTGCCTCTTGGTCCCCTGCACTACGTATTCAGTCCCTGTGTATTTAAACAGTGTGTACATCTTCATGTAGGCACCTTCCTCTATTACATTTAACTTTTATAGGAAGTATTGCTTCACTATCCACTGAACTGCTAACCATTGCACTTTTCAAGAACACTTGGAAGTATACAAGTATACATTTATTTAAAGTAACTTGCATTTTATTTCTTCTATGAAACAGAGATTAATGTACAACACGGGGGGGAAAGTATTAATAATAACCTTTTAAAATAAAAGGTGAGTCTTATTTTTGAAGGCATATAGTCAAGCATTTCCCAATAGAGGGCAATTTACTAAGTTATGAGTAAAGAAATTAAATGCTGTTAAAGAAGAAGAACTAAGTGCAAATCAGTTATGTCAGTGACACACACAAAAAAAGGCTGCAAACTGCCACTATGGATATAGGATAGAAAAAAAATGACGAGTAAACAACGTTAACTATAAAATTAAGTATTAAAATTGTCAATCAAGAAGCCACCTCCTTTCATAGAATGTCAATCAAACCTGATTATTAACACAAAACAGTAAGTCTCCACTGCCTCTTGCCAACTGGAAAACAAGGTCAGCACTATCCCACATTCTAGCTATTAAAAAAAAGAAATGGTGCAGCACAACTTGAGATTTCTTTCTACCATGTACATCCTCAGGCTTATTACATTGTCACTAACAAGACTTCATAGTAATTTGGTATGACCTGAGGAGGTCAGAAGAACACATCAAGCTTGATGAATTTTGCCTGGCTTCAAACCCAGCACACACATGCACAAAACACTCAATTTAACAAGATTCCCATTAGGTCAGGACTTGTACTATAAACAGAGATTTAATTTAGTTTAATCACGTTAGAACCTTTAATGTTCCTCAATAGTAAGAACAAAGATCTGTAGGAATAGCTCTCTCATCCCCCCCGCTGTATCTCAGGGACTTCATCATTTTCATACAGAAAAATCTGCTGAAAAATCAGCTGCAGAAGTTACAAGAGTCAGTCTATCCTGTATGCTTAGAAGCAGCCCTTCAGCAGCTGATTACCTTAAGGTAATCCTTACTTATGAAGCCCCAGTGTTGTACTTCCTCCACCTGCAAAGGAATCTTGCTATTAAAGTACAGTATTCATTTCAGCTTAACTTTCTAAAATAGATTCAACTCCTTGGCAACGACACCTCATGCAATATTCCTGTTAAAGAAATTATGACAATGCGAAAACATCATTGATCTTGGATCTAAACATGTTTTTTCAGACTTTAGGTTTAATTCTGTCCAGTGGTATTTGAAACATCAGTACTGTCATTTCAAACCACAGTATATAAATTCAAGAAATTTTCCCTCTTGCAGGATCATTACTACTTATGATTTAGGATGTACATTAAAGATACTCCAGTTATATTCCTATTTTTGGCTTCCATATTTCAACCTCTTGTATTATAACCTGTGCTGTAGGGATTTTCCTAACTGATTGGGTTTTTTTCCTTAGTGAAGCTGAGCATGAATCATGTAAAGATGGATAATATTACATATTAATATGTAATGAAGTTACAGCTGCCTGAAACAAACTGAGAGAAGAAAATAAAGGTTTAAAATTACTTTTATGAAAAAAATGAGTCTTCATGTATTAATATATTCTCAGAACATAAAACCAGGCAATAGCATGTATATACTGAATATTCTGACTATCACTGTGTATATTGAGTATGTATATTTTAAGCACATAATTATATCCTTACTTTTAATCCAGAATTTTTCTGTTTGTGCTTGCCACCAAACACCTAAAAACTAACTGTGTCAAGGTACTTTTCAGTTCCAAAAGAATTGTAAATATATGGAACTCTATATTCAGCAGCATATAGCTCCTCAGCGTACTTTTAGGTTTATTTGTCACCAATTGTACCAGTCTTGAATTGGTGCTGGCATATCTATGTAAGTTATAAAGTACACCAAGACAAATTACACTCTTTCTTTCTTTCTTTCTTACTCGCAAACACTAGCAGCTCCTTCTACTCCACAGTTCTATCCCTGCCTTACAGGGAAGGTATTATTCACATCAGATTCTAGAGTGGGAAGAGGGGGGGGGGGGGGGGGGGGGGGGGGGGGGGGGGGAGAAAAAAAAAAAAGAAAAGAAAAGAGCTTGGGAGCAATGGCACTAGCCCTAAGTTTCAAGGACAGTGAAAATAATAGTGAAATTTTCGTTTGAGTTTGTGAGCGGTGTAGAATTAGAGAGTCCATGGATTCAGAAAGAAAAACAATTTTCAAGCTTCTCTTAACAAACATTAAACTTGCTATAATATGTGTCTGTTGCACTTTCTCTCGTTTCACTCTCATCAACCACGTGGTCTTGTGTTATTAGGTACTATATAGCTATGGAGCATGATTAAAATGTCAAAAGTATTAGAAGGCTGATACTGGGCAGAGGCTTGGAACACTAGAGTCTTCCGTAACTTGAATTCTGGTGTCTGGAAAGAAAATTTCAGTCTGTGGGACAGAACGATGTTAAAATACAGATGTGAAAAGTTATTCAGAGGAAGCTTCTAGAAGGCCTGTTTTCTGTACTTAGAACCATAGAATCATAGAATGGTTTGGGTTGGAAGGGACCTTTAAAGGTCATCTAGTCCAACCCCCTCGCAAGGAGCAGGGACATCTTCAACTAGATCAGGTTGCTCAGAGCCCCGTCCAGCCTGACCTTGAATGTTTCCAGGGATGGGGCATCTGCCACCTCTCTGGGCAACCTGTTCCAGTGTTTCATCACTCTTATTGTAAAAAATTTCCTCCTTATATCTAGTCTAAATCTTCCCTCTTTTAGTTTAAAGCCATTACCCCTTGTCCTACTGCAACAGGCCCTGCTAAAAAGTTTGTCCCCAACTTTCTTATAGTCCCCTTTTAAGGCCTTGCCTTCCTCAGGGAGAGGACTCCTCACACTCTTCCCCTGCCCCAGTGTGGGATCCCTCCCATGGGAGAGGAAGGGAAAGATGACGTGTGATGAACTGACCACAACCCCCATTCCCTGTCCCCCTGCACCGCTCGGGGGGAGGTAAAGAAATCGGGAGTGAAGTTGAGCCCTGGAAGAAGGGAGGGGTGTGGGGAAGGTGTTTTAAGATTTGAGGCAAAAAAGTTGTTGAGCACCTCAGCCTTCTCCTGGTCCGTTGTTACCAGTTTGCCAGTCTTGCTCATCAGGGGGGGTATACTTTCTTTGACCTTTCTTTTCTGGCTGACATACCTGTAGAAGCCCTTGTTATTCTTCGCATCCCTTGCCAAGTTCAGCTCCATCTGCACCTTGGCCTTCCTGACCTCATCCCTACACAACCAGGCAGTGTCCCTATACTCTTCCCAGGACACCTGTCCCTGCTTCCACTGCCTGTGCATTCCTTCTTACCCTTTAGTTTGACCAGCAGGTCTCTACTCAGCCATGCCAGTCTCTTGCCTTCCTTGCCTGATTTCTTGCACCTGGGGATTGAGAGCTCTTGCACTCCATGGAAAGCCTCCTTAAAGATCTGCCAGCTCTGTTCTGCTCCCTTGTCCCTGAGGGCAGTTTCCCAGGGGGTCCTAGTGACTAATTCCTTGAACAGCTAGAAGTTTGCTTTCCTAAAATTCCGGATCCTGACTTTACTCTTTGCCTGACCCATATGCCTCAGGACTGCGAACTCCACCAGTGCGTGATCACTGCAGTCCAGGCTGCCGCCAATCTTGACGTCATCGATTAGCTCACTTGCGTTGGCGAGCTATTTGCACAAGCTCCGGTCCATATACATGACTCCTGGAATATTACTTAACTGCCCCAGCAACATTTTATAGTATTTCTGCAGAGGAAGCTACCAGACAACCTATCGCATCATGCCACTAGATATGATCCTGAGCAAACTAACTTCAAAGTAGCAAGCTAACTTCAAAGTTGGGTGTGTTTTAAGTGAGAAGTTGAATCAGATGGCTTCACTAAGGACACTTCTAGTCTAAATTATTATATGATTCAGCAGTTATATGCAAAAGGGTCGAGGGCAGTGGTGGCACAATTTCACAGAGTACAAATAGTAGTAATACGTGGTATTAACACAAAATCAACTCTTCAAGTAAAGCCATGTCCAAACTATTATTTGTCACTTGCATGTTTCTGGCAGCATAGTGTATTTCTCATAGATTACATAGCTGGGTTAGGTCATATTTTGCCAATAAATAGGAAAACAAGCTTTGGAAGTTTATTCATTATCTTTGACCCATTTTCACAAGTGCCAGCTATAATGAAGTATTTGGACTGTCATCTTTCTGGAACAGGAGAGTGTACTTAAGTGTACTATATCTTTTTTTCTGATAAACAGATTAAATGCAATTTGAGACAAAAGTGAAATTTATCACTATTTACTGGCAGTTAAATGGAATTTATCAAATGGTTTGGTGGCCCCTCAGATTTTTATCTACAACTAGCGATGCTAACAATATTTGATCTCTCTGACCCAAAGCTAAGAACTATCAATATACAACATTTGATCCAGCAGTTCTACCAGTCCAATGCGGAAATGGCAGATAGAATTAACCACAATATGTTAAAGGTTTGATCAGTGATAATTTGTTAAAACCCAGCTGTTTCATCAATGTGTTTAGTAAATGAACTGTCCAAACTACCAAAGAAAAATACATTTATGGTGTTTGTTTTAAACACTCTTATGAAATATTTTAAGGCAGAGTCTTAAGGGTTTAGTCTATTTACAAAGATACCATGCTATAAACAAATTAACATTTGTATCCAGCATGATTTCTTCAGTGGTTGATAGTCTAAGTCTGTGTTTATAAGCAATTTAATATACAAATGCCCTTTTTTTTTTCTTAGGAAGTATGTTTCCTCACGTTCAATTGCACACTTTGTGTTCATTATGGTTGCACTAACATTGGCCAGAAACCAACAAATAAAAATAATGAAAGTAAAGAGCAACCTAAATTTAATTGCATGAGTCCAGGCTTGCATATTAATTAACTTTTGAGTAAGTATTTTATTTAAACAGAGTTGTTTTATAGAATTACGGTATGTTCTACACAACTTCCATCACAGTTGTCAACTTTATTAGGTACACAAAGCTCACCTCTGACTCAATAACTCCACGTTTTCCACGATAAAATAACTTCCCAAGACTGTCACAAAAAGGATAAACAGAAACCAAGAGGAAAAAAACCCTTTTTTATTAACAAAAGTGCACCTATGCTATGTGCACCTTTATAAGTGAGTACATAATTCTACATGAAAATAATGTGGATCATGTTCATTCAGTATCCCATTGTTAGAGTCAATAGCACACTCGGAAAAAACAACATCCCTTAGGATGTTGACTCAAATGTAGAGACATGAATGGAGGAACACATGAGTAGAACACATAGCAATGCCTAAACCAATAAACAGCAGCTGTTTTACAGTAAAGTAACACTTTCATACACCTCACACTAAATTGCAGCAGTTCAGGCATGGCACTTACCCCAGTTAGTCATCACTTCTACATAAAGAGCATTCTCCAGAAAACAGGCAGGGCAGTGACCCCTTCAGCTGTTCATGCTGTGGTGGAATAGAAACCATGGGAAAGTAACAAACACACATAATCCTAGATGACGTCTTTCAATGATTCAACAAAAAAAACCCCCTAATTTACAGGATGCTATTCCTAGATATAGAATCAAAAGCCCGTATAAACATGAGAAAAAGAGAGATGTATTGAAGTAAGAGTAAATGAGAAGTGAAATACAACCCCATAAAAAAACCTGATGAGATGCTAAACTTCAGACACCATAACTCAAATATCCATAAAGAAGGAGACACAAAACAGCTTAGGGATATTATATATTACAGACAACCCATTATCAAGATAAGCTGAATAAACTGTTGGCATACTCTACTAGACAGAGAACACACACCACTGAGTTTAGTAGTTTTATCAAGTTTCCTTACAAGAACTGTATGCAAACACAAAAGAACAGCACATTCTGCTTTTTTATTTCCTTCGCCAGCCAGAATAGCAAAAATGCTCTCTTAGAACCAGAATCTCTCTCTCACTTTTCACGCCAAAGCCTTTGAATTCTTTTAAGCTCTGTCATACATTCATTTTATACTTTTGCTCTTCTTTTGTGATATTCCTTTCATCTCATACTCCAGGAAACACCTGTCTTGGATCCTCACAGTATAATAAGATCAGATTTTGTATTTACAGTTTACTTTTACAGTTTTTCCCAGACAACCAGTTTTTGAGGCCAAACAAATACAGACTTCTGTCCTGAAATAATATACTAAAATAATATCAGAGAGATTTTATAGACTCTTTACAAATATTGCTATCCTCACATGCAATTATTAATTAATTTCATTCTCCTTAGATAAAATAAGAACCTGAGGTACAGATGTATTAAATCAGAAACTAAAGATACACTACAGTCTATGCTAGGACTACCAACATGCACACACAGATAACTCTTCTGCTAAAGAAGGATTCGGGAAATAAATTTTAGCAAAACACTCTGTTTTGGTCTCCCCCCACCCCTTAATATCTGCATATTAATAGTATTATATTCACTGTGCTCATGAAGAAAAGTTTATGGGACATGTGTAAGTAAAGCCACTTAAAGCATTCTGTACTGTGATTAGTGGCTTTGAACCAATTAGCTTGTAATAGAGAATGTAAGCCAGGTCATATGGAACTGGTATGAGGAAGACTGGATCTAAGAAAACAGCAAGATCATAGAAGCTTTTATAAGCAAGCTTCTGTCAGAAAAACATGAAAACTCAAAATAGTGAGGCTCCCAGTTAATGTTAAACAACTGTAGAAAATCATCTTAAATATTTACATAATTTTCAACTCATTTAATAGGATTGTGTCCTGTTCCTTATACGGTGACAGCTGATGAACCTTCTAACCAGATTAATCTCTGTTGCAGCAGCCTCTTTAGAGTATGCAGTTCTGCACTATTGCTTTTCTGGTCACTCCCTCTAATTTTTGTCTTTGTAGCTTTAAGAAGCAAAGTCCAGCACATTCCAATAACCATCATATTACTAGCAAGACAATTACAGGTCACTGCAGCTGGAGTGCCAGTCCTCCATTCTTTTTTTTCCTTCCAGTTTCTCTGAATGAAATTTCCAGTAAAATCTCTCACACATACAAAAATGGAGCTCATCAGACCAGTCATACGTGCCTTTTTCACAATTTTGAAATTGCTCTGTCCATGACTAGTGCAGAAAAGACTGAATCTGCATCCCTGAAGTGACAAAGTCATTTTTCAGACTTTAAACTGAACATAGACTCTGTAGTACTTAGAAGATGCAGTCTGCAAAATAAAAACCAAGTTTTCTTGCTGGAATTTGTCTAAGAAACTACCTTCATAAAATATACTTGGAAATAACCCGTACCAATAATTACTAATGAGACATCACATAACTATGTTTCAGTTATGGCATTGATGATAAGTGTGACACAGGGCCATGATGTAACATATTCTGGAAAAAAAGAAAAAAGTTGAAATAGTTCTGCCAAGGCTTTCTCAACATTGCACTGAATGAAAGGAAGCCTTATTCATATATAAAGATTCTTCTTGCCAAAATCAGTGACAGGTAGTACAAGACAAAAGCCAACTTCAAGGCCTAATATATCAAAAAAGTATCACAGATTAAGTCAGGTCCTGAAACTACTATTAGCTGACACTTCTCATTCTGAGTTGATCAAATCAATTTCACTAATAGCAATGTCACTTTCGACAGTCTTCTCGGCCTCACACAGAAAGCCACACTAAATGGTAGCATTAAAAAGTCATCATGGCTGTGCTATTACTGCACTTTTATTAGCACCTTTCTAGAGCTGTTGCCTAACACCAGCTTATGGATGTTTGGGTAATAACATGATATATATATGCCTATGCAGCTTGTTAAAGGGAAAATCTAGAAAGATTTCTTCTCTCTACAATTTCTCTATATAATTAAGTATAGAAAGTCAGCCTACACTTCTGGGTTAAGCCTTCTGCCAATTTCTGATATTTACATTAAAGAAAAAAAAGTTTTACTGTGCTCTGTAATTTATCATCTCTCCACAAAATCCACGCCTTCCCTGCTAAGCATTAGGAACTTTTGCAATCCCAAGATTACAAAAAAGCTATAAAATTCCATGACATTATAGAACACAGATCCTCAACTTTTTTCTCCCTAAACTCAGTCCCTAATGTAGAGAGGCTTTAGATAACTTGTAAATATTTCTTCACATTAACAAGTGGCTCAAGAACTGTTTCTGGTCGTTTTCAGGACTGGTTCTGGTCAGTGGATAGTGAGTTGTTGTAATCAATAAATTAACTTTCACCTGAGCTGGAGAAGCTCTTTTCAACCACAGTGCAGCTCAGACACCTGTATTTTAACTTATGCCACAACTCAACTCATATTCCAGCTCTCGGGTTATTTGTGAAAGCTATCTTCATGTATTCACAAAGCAGGATTATTTTTCCTCCTGCTTTACCTCCAGACCTCAGCACAACTACTACAAGACTGAACGATTCTACCATAAGCAGTGGTCCATTTCACCATGAAATTAGTTTCATGTCACCTAGAACTTTATAACATTTAGGAAATGGATAAAAGACTTCAGTCTTTTCTACTTTTAACTTCAAAATTTTTTACTGAAAATTTGCACAGATCTTGGGGGTGTGGGTGTCTAGCCTCATATAGGCCAAATGTAGGCTCCTATGACTCTTTCCCCACTTTTCCGTGGTCCATAAGCACACTGGGAATGCTGGTATGCCAGTGACCCTTATTTTAAATAGTATTTCTAGCATAGAATGAGTAACATAAATGTGCTTTATTTTATTAGAGCAATACACATGAAGACTGGACATTCTTACAGTACCTGAGCCAAACCCCTGTGAAATATTATTCAACTCTATACCAGAAGCTCAGGTATAGTCTTTCTGCTATTTTCAGTGAAGTTAACTGAGAATACACAAGCAAAGTCATCCATACAGTAGCCTTCAGGTGCCTTGTTTCCCCTCAGAGTAGGTGAACACAGAAGTTTGCTGGTCACTCCAGCTAATGTTTTTTCATTTGGTCATTTAAAAAAAAAAAAAAAAGCAACAGCTTGCCATTCTTTTTCGTTAAAACAACTCCCTACCAAGATTAAAAACAAGTTCACATAAAACTTACGTCTTTCTCACATTTCAGATATTTCTATGTCTGACACGAACCATGGATGACGACGCGGCTGCCCTCATGGCCTGGGCAGGCAGCCTCACAAGCAGCGGCGGCAGGACAACACGGCCAGGGCAGCGCATGCCTCTGGTGGGGGAGAGGCAGAGGCTGATGGGGCGGCCATTTCAGGGGTGAGCGGCGACGCCCACAGCAGGGCCTCAGTGGATGCTGCCAAGGGGAGCGGTGTGTTCTGCAACGCTGCTCACCTTCCAAAAACAAAGCTGGCGGGATCATCTGCAGCTTTGAAACATGTTTTCCTCACTCTGCTGTCATTTTCTCTGAGCTCTTCTCCCTTAAGCGATCGCCTGCCCCACCACCCCCCACCGCTACATCGCACATCCGCAGGGAGCACCACTTCCCCCCACCCTTTACCACCACCTGCGCCCATTCCCGATCCAGCTTTCCACTATATAGGCCTGGGCTTTTTGATTCTCCTTGGCACTTTGACAAACGTCTTCGTTACAGCTTCAACAGGCTCAGAGTGGGATTAAGAAGTCCAAGAACCAAGGTGAGCTTTTTAACAGCTTGTATAACTAACTTAACATCCCATGCATCAGGCTGCTCCTAGCTGCTGCTAGCAGCAATTAATCTGACAGCCTGCATTTGTTTGAGATGTGTATGATTGTGTGACGTTGCAACTGTCATCATTGGTATTATTTAGGACCATGAGGAGAGGAAGCAGAAAATGAGAAGCGCTCACTCACCAGGCGGAAGGAAGCAGGTCTTGCCATAGCATTTGTGCAAGATGGCTGCACCACAGCATGCTGGGAAAGAGGTGGCCATGGCCCACTGGTGGGTCCGTAGGGGACGTGGTGCTGGTTTTTAGTCCTTAGGTGGGTAATCCTACTTTTCTGCTTGTGTGATACAATGTTTTCCTGTTTCAGGATTATCAGTGTGTTTCCTAGTCTCTGTTTCTCTTGTAGAAGGAGAGAGTGGATTTAGCATGTAGTTTGGGGAACGGGTTATGTTTTTTCTGTGTGCTGTATGTTATACAATATCACTACAGGTACCATGTTTTGTTGATGTAATAATTCTAACAGATATTTTTAGGAATTGCATCAGTAGGTGCTTATAGTATGCTTGGGAAATTCTGAACCCACTTGTTTTGTTCCATATAGCTAAGTATTATTTATATTCAACTTTCTGAATTTCTCTTACTTTGAAATGCTTTTTTTCTTTCTGCTTTCATTGGTACTGAAGCCAAACTGTTCTTAATCCGGTAGATGCTGCTCTCTGCATTCTTTTTAGGAACAAAGTTAATTTCCATTATGTTCCTTGTGGATGGAAACCAGACTGAGTTTGAGATCTGAGCTTGTTGCTTAATAGCTGCTTGGCTGGAGCAGAGCCTGGGGTATTTGGAAAACCCAGCCACATTGTATGAGAGATGAGGGGAGAAGGAAAATCAAAAAGAAAGAATAAAAACAGAGGTGGGGAGAGAGGGAGTCTTATCATACTGTTAGAGTATGGTTTGAGAAGAAGAAAGAAAAATGAGGCCAGGAGAGGTGACTAAGTATTGGGAAGAGAGAACTATGTAAGAAACTGGAAGATGTGTCCTATGTGCCACTGATAATGGAGTTGCTTTCTCATCACCTACTTGAGAGGGCTCTTTTCTTTTAAAGGTGTTTCAGGCTATATTTTAAATTAGAATGCATATATGTGCTTTGTGGTTGAAATGGAAAGGCATATTCCCATTGTACACATTAAAAAAAAAACATAGATTTTTTTAAACTGTATTTTTCTTTTCCAGATGAATGCTGGGGTTTCTAATGCCTGCCTGTAAAATATTTATCCATTTTATAAAATGCAGGTTCAATAGAAACTTTTACAAGAGTCTTTGAAAATAATAAGCCCTTACAGTTTGATGCAGATTGCAAATCCTAATTGGAAGGCAAGTTCTTTGCTTGAATGCCTAAACAGGTAGTGTTTTAAAAAGTTGAATATATTGCTGTACATGGGTTTAAAGAGTCTAACTCAAGTCTCATGCAGGTCACCAGCATACCTGAGCTATTTTTTACATTTTTCTTTACTCTAGGCCTGAAGGGTTTTAAGAGTAATTCGGGGTTTATGAATCAGCAGTATATTCTTTACAAAATCTAGGGAATATAGAGCATGTTGTTCTTTATCTAAATATTAAAATAGTGTCTTTTATTCCTATTCAAATAATTTAGAATATTTTATGTATTCTAAAAAAGATAAATGTCTGAAAAAGATAAATTTGCTGCATATATTTTCAAATAATATATATTTAATTTTTTAATTAAAATCAGTTTTATTCTAGCAGCTTCTGTGGAGAGTTAATGGTCTCTTCAACTAAATTTTATGACAATTCACAGTATGTAAAACCATTTCAAATAGCTTTCTGTAATGAAAATTAAGATCATATGGAAGTAATCAAGATTTTATTTGGGCACTGTAGAGGTAAGGTGAAAGACTTGTGGTGTTGTAGAGATTCTTCCTAGTGCATTTAAAAGCTCCACTGGCTGTGTCTAAAGATAGTTTGATCTAATTACCACTGAGAGGCTGTAAACTACAGGAAATTCTATTCAGCATCCCATGTGGTATGGGCTTTGCCAAAAGAACTCCAGGCACAAATCAATAATTATTTTCTAGGACCAGTTTGATATTTCCATCCCCCCAGATTACTGTATCAGTATTTTGCTCAGAATTATTACCTTACCCAGTAAAAAGTCATGAATTTCCTGGCTTTATGTTGCTACCATCTACCTATATATTGTAACAAGATGCTTCTGACCCACGAAAAAGGAATGCACAAGAAAGTTGCCATGCTGGGATTAGCACTATGGTCAGGAAAAAGTCCAGCCAGAATTCTTGAAAGCCAGCCACACTTTCCAAGAAGTTAAAGTAGAAGTGAATAGCACATTTGTGCTTTTAAAAAGCGAAACGCTTTTTTCTATTTTGCTTTTTAATATTGCTGTCTTACCCGAACTATAGATCACTTATATTCTTGAACGTGTCTTTTCTTTTATGTGTCTGTTTCTGCTATATATGTTCCCAACTGGCAAACCAGTGAATCCATGGTGTCTGATCCAGTATAAGAGCAGAAGCCTTCACTCTTGCATGTATTGAGTTAAATTCTGATTATGCAGCTATTTGAAGTCCCAAACTCATATGATGCAAACTTAATAACCTTTCTGCCTATAACATAACAATTATAATTAGCCTCAATTTGCTTAATATACGTAATTTTTGTCCACTGGGAAGAACAGACCTGGATGTCATTGGCAATCTTCAGAATAGAAGGCATATTCCATAAATGTGCTTTGCCTGCCAAGTGTTAGAATTTTGTACATGCTTTATATTTTTCCAAAGAAGTTAGAATTTACTACAATACCATGATATCACTTCAATTTTTAAATGAGGTTTAGTACGAATATTCCCCAAACCAAGCTTTATTGGAGGCTTCAAAAGTGTGTCTAGATTGCCCAAATATTAATATTTAGACTGACAGGAGCAAGCGACATACAAATTTGCAAATTGCAGATGATTTATGGTGAATAAAATACATTTTAGAGCAGAACAGCTAATGAAATTTACATTTTGGCTTTGTTATGAGTGAACTAAAGTTGTTTTGTCTGAATGATTATTATAAAGTTTTTCAGCTGTGAATCAAAGCTACACACAAACAGCATGGGGAGCTTGCAGATGTCTGTAAATGCTGATTCATTGTGTATGGGCTCAGATAACTGATTTTGTATTTCTCTATACTTGTTCCTGTGCAAACTAAAAAGAATTCCCAAGTGGGTGCAAGCAATTAAAATATCCTGTGAGGAAAAATAGGCTAGGTAGCTTAACCACTCCAGCAACGGAGCAAATGCACTTGTCTGGAATTCTGAGAAAACTTCAGAGCTAAGCAGTTTCAGAGAGAGATTCACACAGATGAATACAGACAAATGGCCTACATAGCTATGTCTGAGAGCTATTCAGGTGCTTGAGTGTGAAAGTTTGCTCATTGGCTGTCAAACTTGACAGTAAAGCTCCAGAGTAAGGGGAGATTTGGGTCCAGTCTCACTTTGCTGTCACTTTCAACGTGTTGCTAACCTGCTGTTCTGCAGTTCTTCCCCTATAATATGAGGAAACTATCACCATTGTAAAAGTGCTCTAGCATCTCTGTATAACCCGCTGCTGGATGCTTTCTCCTTCTATTTTTTTTATATGGCAGCTAAGCCTTTTCATTTGCATCCTAGTTTTCAATCAGTTTCTAACATGGGTTAGTTTGTATTACAGTCCTGTCAGGGGATAAATCTTAGCCCATCTAATTCAGTGCAGGTTTTAGGAGGCCTCTTTTATTGACATGAATGCTTATGTTTTCATTCTTCTGTTTTTTCACTGTGATTTTACTGCTGAATAGTATTGTACTGAAAATTATTTGATAAGACAATGAGGTAATTGTTATAGTCCATTACCTTTCTGTGTCATGACACCAGCAAGAATTCCCTTAAAAATGTCTTAGGGTAAATCTACAGCCCTCATAACATACTATAATCCCAAAGTATTTGAGAACGGCAAAAACAGGGTATGTATTTATAAGCTTCATTTATGTTCTGAAATGTCCTATTATATTCTTTCTCTTGATCTGGAAGATGGTGCTCAGCATTTGTTTCATGGAAACAAACATTGTGATTACTCATCATTCTAAGTTATGCTCTGTTTTAAATAATGACGAAATATGACCTAAGAAATCACATTAACTTCTTAGAAGTTAGGCCTTTTTTTTTTCCCAATCTGCTTCTTAGTTACTAGGAATCCACATGCCCAAGCTACCCCCAGATATGTTTAGCAGAGAATGATGAGGAGAATGATTAAATGATAGTTTGATCTGAACATTCTTCTGGCCCTACAATGGTAGAAGAGCATCGTGTCAAAAAGGGCAATGTGGGAAGATTCCTCTTTTGCTCTGTTTGCTGTGTCCATTTAGATCTTCATGTGAGGGAAACAGACTACCACAGTGGCCTAGGAGATTTATGGAAACCTGTGTAACCTCAAAGGCAACTACAAAAAAAAAAATAGTCACTTTCAGAAAGTCAGACGATAATGTTTACCCAAAAGTGTTAGGAAGTATAGTTCTTGTTTGATGAAGTTTTAACCAACAGAGGCAACTGAGGGCATTTCCTTGTAGGGGTCAAGCTCTTCTAATAGTTCACATACCAACTCTTCCTTCACTGACAGTGGGTCTATGTTTGCATCAACCTGGATTTTTGTTCCCAAGGCCTAGGGCCCAACAGTTCTGGTAAAGACAAAGGTGAAGAAAGTGTTGAGAACCTCTGCCTTTTCGATGTTGTTGGTGACTAATTCATCTCTCCTGTTTAACAGCAGGCCAATATTTCCTTCTGTTTCTGCTTGTTGTTTACGTACCTGAAGAACTCTTTCTTGTAGTTTTTCACACCTCTGGCCAGTTTCAATTTGAGCTCAGCTTTTCCTTTTCTAACTGCATCTCCGCATGCCCTGGCAATGCCCTTGTAGTTTCTCAACGGGTATTTGTTCCACTTTCCATCTCTGGTACGCTTTTCTTTCCATGTTTGAGCGATCAGAAGCTCGCAGTTAAGCCAAGGGGGTCTCATGCTCCACCTACTTCCCTTACATTTAAGGAGGATGAACTGGTTTTGTGCTTCCAGGAGAGCATTCTTGAGGAACTCTCAGCACTCACTGTCTCCTGTATCCACCAGGGAAGCTTCCACAGAGTCCTGCCAACTAAGCTCTGAACGAGCTGAAGTTTGCTCTTCTAAAATCTAAAACCTTTGTCTTAGTACTAACCTTCGCATGCTCAGCAGGATCCCAAACTCCACAATATTGTGATTACTGCAGCCACGGCTATCACTAACCAAAATATTACAAAGCAGGTTTTCCTTGGTTTGTGAGTAGCACGTCCAGCAGTACCTCATTCCTGGTTGGCACACCATAACATTTGTATGAGGAATCAGTCCTCTACGCACTCCAGGAACTTGATGGATGACATGTGAGCTGCTGTATTTTTCTTCCAACAAATGTCTGGGTAATTGAATCATCCATAAGAACCCGGTTCTGTTGACCTGAAGCTTTCTTAAGTGACCCAAATATTGCTTCGTTGGCCTTATCCTCTTGGTTTGGAGGCTGGTAGCAGATGGCCTACTGTAAGATCCCCCTTGGAGATGGACCCCTCTGATCTTGACCCAGAGGCATGTCGATAGGGCTTCCACAATCACCATAGATGACTTCTATACATTCAAGGTTTTCCTTAACATAGAGCATGACTCCTCCTCCTCTTCTTCCCTGCCTGTCTTTACGAAACAGCCTATAGCCGTCCATCGCGATCTTCCAGTCATGTGAGTTGTCCCCATGTTTCAGAGCTCCAGTTCCTCCTGTTTATTCCCCAAGCCTGTGTGTATTGGTATATATACGCTGAGGTGGTTGGTCTTCTGGTTCTCATCTCAGGAGGAGCTAAGGAACATTTGTCGCTGCTCTGGTTGGCCTGGCTTATGCCCCAGTTGGTTGCAATGGTGTGAGCGTTGCCACTTTGGACCCCACCCCTCCAAGTCCTTCAGTTTAAAACAGTGTTAATATATTTATTATACATACACACCCATATGCTTTGAATTGTTATACTGTGTTGTAAGTTAGCTTGCAACAAGTTTCTCTCACATTTTAGTTGCCATGCAGTTGTTTCTTAAATAGCTTTTCCACATGGTCACTATGTGTAGTTTGAGAGAAAAATTGGAAAGGATTTATACCACTCTCTCCATGGGTTCTGTTATAAAATAGCTATCTTCTTTTGGGAATAAGGAGAAAAGAAGAGCTTTCCAAAACCTGAAATATGCAGTGTGCAAGCCAATTTTCAGTTTTAAGTAACTGAGTGTATTGTGTAAGATTTCAAGCTAATTGCGTCAAAGCACATTTAGATTGTTATAGCAGTTGGAAATACAGAGAAGATGGTAACTGTAAATACACTGATCATACTTTCAACCCAAATAGTGCCTTCCAAAATTGAATTCAGCATCAGTCCCCAGTGAAAAGACTTATTAACCACAAGGTCTCAAATAAAATACTGTTATGAAAAAAAATCTTTTCAGGGATCTGCTTGGTACAGTACCATGGGATAAATCCCTGGAGGGAAGAGGGACCCAAGAAAGCTAGTTAATATTCAAGGATCACCTCCTCCAAGCTCAGGAGCAGTGCATCCCAACAAAGAGGAAGTCAGGCAAAAATGCCAGGAGACCTGCCTGCATGGATGAACAAGGAGCTCCTGGACAAACTCTTGGAAGCCTACAGAGAGTAGAAGCAAGGACAGGTAGCCTGGGAGGAATACAGAGAAATTGTCCAAGCAGCCAGGGATCAGGGTAGGAAAGCTAAAGCCCTGATAGAATTAAATCTGGCCAGGGACATCAAGGGCAACAAGAAAGCTTCTATAGGTACGTCAGTGATAAAAGGAAGACTAGGAAATGTGGGACCTCTCTGGAAGGAAACAGGAGACATGGCTACCAGGATATGGAGAAGGCTGAGGTACTCAATGACTTTTTTGCCTCAGTCTTCACCCGCAAGTGCTCTAGCCCACACGGCCCGAGTCGCAGAAGGCAAGGGCAGGGACTGGGAAAATGAAGAACCGCCCACTGTAGGAGAAGATCAGATTTGAGACCATCTAAGGAACCTGAAGGTGCACAAGTCCATGGGACCTGATGAGGTGCATCCGCAGGTCCCGAGGGAAGTGGTGGATGAAGTTGCTAAGCCACTACCCATCCTATTTGGGAAGTCGTGGCAGTCCAGTGAAGTTCCCACTGACTGGAAAAGGGGAAACATAACCCCCATTTGTAAAAAGGGAAAAAGGATGACCCAGGGAACTACAGGCCAGTCAGTCTCACTTCTGTGCCCCAGCAAGATCATGGAGCAGATCCTCCTGGAAACTATCTAAGGCACATGGAAAATAAGGAGGTGATTGGTGACAGTCAACATGGCTTCACTAAGGGCAAATCCTGCCCTGACAATGTGGTGGTCTTCTGTGACAGGGTTACAGCGTTGGTGGGTAAGGGAAGAGCAACTGACATCATCTACCTGGACTTGTGCAAAGCATTTGACACTGTCCCGCATGACACCTTGTCTCTAAATTGGAGACACATGGATTTGATGGATGGACCACTGGGTGGATCAGGATTGGCTGGATGGTCGCACTCAAAGAGTTTGCGGTCAACGGTTCAATGTCCAAGTGGAGGCCAGTGACGAGTGGCGTTCCCTCAGGGGTCGGTGTTGGGACTGGCACTGTTTACACCTTTGTTGGTGACAATGGACAGTGGGATTGAATGCCACCCTCAGCACATTTGCCAACAACACCAAGCTGCGTGGTGTGGTCGACACACTGGAAGGAAGGGATGACATCCAGAAGGACCTTGACAGGCTTGAGAGATGGGCCTGTGCGAACCTCTTGAAGTTCAACAAGGCCAAGTGCACCTGGGTCAGGGCACCCCCCAGTATCAATATAGGCTGGGCAGAGAATGGATTGAGAGCAGCCCTGAGGAAAAGGACTTGGGGGTGTTGGTTATGAGAAGTTCAATGATGTGAGCCGGCAATGTGCGCTCACAGCCCAGAAAGCCAACTGTATCCTGGGCTGCATCAAAAGAAGTGTAACCAGCAGGTTGAGAGAGGTGATTCTCTGCCCCTACTCCGCTCTGTGTGAGACCCCCATCTGGAGTACTGCATTCAGCTCTGGGCTCCCAACACAGAAGGACATGGACCTGTTGGATTGAGTCCAGAGGAGGGCCACAAAATGGTCAGAGGGCTGCAGCACCTCTCCTATGAAGACAGGCTGAGAGAGTTGGGCTTGTTCAGCCTGGAGAAGAGAAGGCTCCGGGGAGACCTTCTAGTAGCCTTCCAGTACCTAAAGGGGGCCTACAAGGAAAGCTGGAGAGGGACTTTTGATAAGGGCATGTAGTGATAGGACAAGGGGTAATGGCTTAAACTGAAGAGGGTAGATTTAGATGAGATGTAAGGAAGAAATTCTTCCCTATGAGGATGGTGAGGCACTGGAACAGGTTGCCCAGAGAAGCTGTGGATGCCCCATCCCTGGAAGTGTTCCAGGCCAAGTTGGATGGGGCTTTGAGCAACCTGGTCTAGTGGCATTGTGCACTCTAGTCACTGCTGATCTTTAAGGTCCCTCCACCCCCATGATTCAATAGCCCTGTTTCACTTCTGTAATTTATATGATCAGTTTTGAGGAAGCAGGTAGGGGGACTTGCTTTTTAAGGCCATCTGACAATATCAAGAATATGGTACTATTGGCTTTAAAAAACTGGTCAGACATCCATGGAGCTACAGACGTATATACATTTTAAATCCTTTTCAAAATCCTTAGATCTCTAAAATAGAAGCTCAGATTGCATATGAAAACAAGTATTCATGTTCCTCTCTTATAAGCTCATCCTCATTTACTTCAACATACCAAAACAAGTTTTTCAGAGGTGTCAGCCACCTAGAGAGCTTTCATAGGGTGTCTCTGCATCATGCTACTGTGACATGGGCTCTGAGTCCGCATCAGAGGAAAGAACAGCTGTTACAGAGAAATGGAAATAGTGATGAGAACAGTGATGAGATACAAATGAGTATACAAAGAACAAGGAATCACTGAACCTGGAACAAAATGGGTTGAGAAAGAAACTCGTGACAGGAAAAAGAGCAAGAAAAAGGAGTAGGGAAAAAAAGCAATAATGTGTATACTTAAACAATATCGTTTGGCCTCAAGAATGTTTGGGCAAAATACAAGGCAGGCTGTAAAAGAAAAACAACACCTTTCTTAAAAAAAAAAAAAAAAAAAAAATCAGATTGTGTTCCAGGTATTTGGACTGTCAAACTACTTTGTGCAACCAGAATTCTGTATACTTATAGCATAGCTGAACAGCAAAACAGGCAAATTAAGACATGTGCCCTATTTGTCAGAGCAATGCCAGACAGCTTCAGTAACTCAATGAGGCTCTACTCTTATTGCCTAAAAGCACAGTGCTTTTAAAACAACTCAGTCAATTCCAGTATATGAGCTAATGTACTTAAAAAAAAAAAAAAAAAGTGCATGAAAGCAATACTACTGTTTATATTAAATGTAGTAACTACTTCTCAATATCCATTTAACATGTGTGGGTTTTTTCCCAGCATTCTGTAAAGATGGTTTCAATCTGTCACCAAACCGTTTATTTTTTTCCCGCTTGATTCTTGTATGCTTAACAATAGCATACTTGAAATTATCTCTTCTATCTATGGGCCATCAACTATTGCCATCTATTGCACACAGTTATGAACAGAGAATGTGCTCTGCTGAGCGGGAAGAAGAATGGAAAGGGAGGAGCTAAGAAGGAAATGACTTGCTCTATGAGTGGGGAACTGTAGTTAATAGAGGTTGTATTGGAAAACTACCTGAAGTGGTTTTTATGCTAATAATGAGAGCTTGAGAATTACTGAAATACACATTATTAACCATTAGATCAGTTAAAATAACTACAGTCAGAGTTTAGCTAGCTATGCGAGTGTTGCACAGGGACAGTAGATACCGGAGACGGTGTGCTCCAGAGCACAGGCTGCTGGAATGCTTTTGGAGGTTGCAAGTGTGACAGTGGTAATATGACGCACACTATTGAGCAGCTAAATCAATCTTCAAGACTCCCTTGAGAATCCAGAGAATCATTTGAAGAATTTACGCTGCGCATATCTACTTACGTGGATTTATAGTGAGGGAGGAAGAGACACAATGGAGAATGTCTCTCTTCCTTTGAATCCCTTTGACTTTTGCCTCGTATGCCTTCCGTAGCACATCCTGTCCTGATATGCTCTACTTCTGCTTGCCTCAGCCCGTAAGTGAAGCTTCGGGTCGCTTCGCCATTCTGGCCCAGGTACAAGAAAGCTCTCCCTGATATTAACAGTACTATGCAGTAAACTCACAATGGAGCTTGGCAAGCACTTTTAGTTAGCCACTGGTTATCTATCTTCTTATTGTAGTCTGACGGTAGTAGTGTGCTGTGAAAAGCTTAGAAATGTTGTTCTGCAGATTTCAATTCCATGACTAGCTCTGGGATTTAAAAGCAGATACATCTAAGATTGTTGTGATTTTGTTTTTTAAATGCAGTTATAACTGAGTGACTTTCCAAGTACAGGTCTCTCACTTGGAATCAGGGAAAGTTATTTTTTTAATCTGTATGACTGGCAACCAGTAAAGAACTGCTGAATTAATATAGGCTCAAGAAAAGGTCTGTTTAAACTGTCTAATCCACCATAATTACAATGTGCCATTGTAGGTGTTGATCGCAGTAACTTTTTTTAAACAGTGTCTCTCTAATTCACCTCTGTTCTCTGTCAGTGTATTTACACGTAGTACTTGCCCTCTACAAGCATCAGTCAGGACTGCTCACATGTTTATGGTTAGCTCTCCCATAAGGAGGCTGTAAATCCTAGGGCTAATACTAATAAACTACTTTGAGTCTGCTTATGGGAGTATTTTTGGTTCTGATATCCACAGTGAGCTGTAAAATGCAACTGACAGTGCTAATGTTTGTTTATGGGAAGATCATTTAGAGAAGATTAAACTGATTCCCTCTACTCAACCCTTAAATGAAGAAATTGGAGATCTCGTCGGATATACGGGCCAAAGATGTTTCAAATAATTGAAGGGAAACATTTTGAGCAATATTTTTACATCTTCTGACCCTAGTAGGCACTCTTTAAATAAATGTTTAGCAAAACTATAATGGCTAAACATTTATTAAGAATAAAAATTTATTTAAATACTGTCTATTTCTCTATAGTGATACTTCACTAGTTTATAAAGAAACTAACAGCAGAACTTGCAATTAGTTGACCTTGCAGAAATCTATTCCAAAATGTTTTAAAAATCAACAGTTTATGTAAAATTGAGCTTAGTTGCAACAGAAGAATAGAGGACGGAAGAGGAGACTTGTACTCTTGTACAAGAGGCCATGTACGTATCTGGAAAACTGTCTTGCACTAAACCTTATTGTTTTGGACAAAGTCAGTAAATGAGCATCCCATCTGGTATAGTTTTAAAGAAAAGCAAGCCCTGTCTTTTCTGAGCAGCTGTACTCTTGTACTGAGTGGCAGGCGCAAAAGGAAAGGAAGCAAACAAATGCAATACTGGCAGGATTTTGGAAGAAGTAATGGAGATTCCAACATCTGCAGGATTTATTGAACCCATTGAGAATTTGTATACTGTGCTTGTGTTGTTCTTTCACCTTCACTATCCTCTGCTACAGCCCTTTGTGTTCATTTGCCCTGACAGGTTGGTCACAGAAAGATGGCTGCCTATGATCAAACCAGAAGTGCTAGAAAGTACTTTCATTAGAAGACAGTATGATGATGGTAAATTTGGAAGACTAAGTATTTGCCTTAATACTGCTTTAAGTTTTCCCCGCTGTCTGGGAAAGCCATCGTAATTAGGACATTTCAAGTCCTTGTTTTAAGCCAGTGAAAATTTGTGCCCATACGGAACATATGATAAAGTTTAAGTGTAGTTACAAAGACCAGTATAGCCAATACTTGTGTTTTAACTGTAATACTTAAGAAGGTTGATTTTATATGATGATAGTACCATCATTATATGATTAAGGATCCTTAAGGATCCTGACAGACTGTCAGAAGTGGGTTAAAATCAGACAGCTAAAAGATGGCTGGCTCCGAAATGCTGGCTCTGACAATCACTGCCAGATGTGAATAGTTTATCTTCCTGTGTTAGGCTGAAATCTATGGCAGTTCAGCAGCAGATCTATGACCCTTTATTAGTCCGTGAAGCTGATGCCCAGGGGCAATGGCAGCTTCAGATATTTGATTTTCTGCTGCTGCTGTGAGTTTGTTTGGAGTTTCAAGCTGTGGACAGATATCCTAATCCATGTGCTTCTATATTGGCTGAAGAGTTTGATTGGTCCATAATGAGTTAAAGAGACATCTGACAAGCCGTTCATCCAGCAGATTTGAGAGGATAGTGAAATGGAGTGGGAGTCTAATAATGAGGAGCTGGGGACAGTAATTTAGTTCTTACTGCATCTCAGCCAACAAAGATGTGCCTACAACATATGTGAGATTTAGAAGGGCTAGCACTGCCTTCTGTTATTTGGTCAAATATTATTCAAACACCTAGTAATTCAGTAAATGTATTTTATTTTACATTAATAGCTAAGAGTAAAGGATGGTTCAGTCACCCATTATGACAACTAAGTATTCTTTCCAGCTAACAGTACTTGGGCTCTCCAGTGACTAATCTCAGCCAATATGCCATGAAGGTTTTGCAAAACTGACAGGGGACAACTCCACAGAAATCTGCCTTGCTTTGCTCATTAGAGTAGTGATAATTCTTGCGTAGCTTTCAAACTGTTAGTACGTAGTATATGTACAGTGGGTGAAGTCATCAGCCATTCTTAATGCAAGACTAATGTTCAATTGCAGTACATGCAGTTCCTAACTGCATATTTGAAATACAGAGAAAAATACAAAACCTATTCCTCATGCACCATGTAGGACTGTGAAAGGACAATTTAGTCCTTACTAAAACATTTAGTATCACGATGAATAATTTTGTCTTCATGACCTGTTTCCCTTGTGTACTTCAGATTTCTCTCCTAGCAGTGGATTTATTTTGCGGATGTAAAGTAAAATCATCTACCTATTTTTCCCTTAAATCTGTTTTATCTTCTAAGATTTGATCCCATTGTTTCTTTGACATGGATATCCAGGAATGTAAAAACTAAATATAAAAACCCAAGGGCAAAACATATATAGATAACTTTTGGATCTGCAATTGTGGGCAAGAGTATGAAATTTTATTTTTGGTATCAGCAATTATTAGCCTATCTACAGGAGGGCTTTAGGTATTGCTAATATTTTACTCTTAGCACAGGTTAACTCTAGCAGTAGGATTGTCACTGACAGACTGCTAATATGTTGTTTCTGGCTTGATACCTTGTCCGTGCCAGAAAGGCAAGTGCTAAGGCTAATTCAGATCCTGATTTTCTTAAGTGAAGCCTAAATGGACATCACAATACCTGGCAGGTGGATTTTATACATTTTGTAAAGTTATTGTCAGACCTGCAGTCCTATTAATCTTAAAAGAGGGATGTTCTGAAGCAGGCTAATAGGTTGCCAAACCCAGACTTTAGGCCTAAGAAGGAGGTGAGGTCTGAAAACTAAAAATGGCATTGTTTAACACTGTGGGGAAGCTATTTGGTCCAGCTTTTCAAATAACAGTAACGCCTTCAGTGTCTCACAGTAACTATTATCTTCGATCTGTCTTTTAATCTTTTATGGCTTAAGTCAGACCTTTAATACGTGGGGTTTTTATTGGGATGATCAGAGGCTGCCTGATTTCTGTGATTGGTGATTGGGACAATTATTTCAAACAAAATTTCTAGATTGGATTAGAGAATAGATGCACATAAATTGATAAGATATTAATTTGTCTCTTAATAAGGTCTGCTTAACAACTTTCTGGCAGTTTATAATAGTACGTAAGCTCAGAAAGTTTATGAAAAGTCTTCTTTCAGTATCCATGTCGTTCCAGAAAGAGCGTAGGATTTGAGCATGGGGATGTTGCAATTTGTTAGATGAGCTATGCAGGGCTGACCCTGAATGAAAAAATTATTTCTGGCTACACAGAGCAAAGACCAAACCATTCAAAATATATAAACTGGGTCAGCCTAATTCAGAGCATTTTTTGTCTTTTTCTTACTTAATAAAAGCAATTTTATGGAAATAGCTTTATTGACAGAAAAGGCTGTTCTTGTGAAAGTGTTGGCTGCTTGGAATTCGATCTGGAAAGCCAGCTGACACACTTAAAAGCAAGTTTCTGTTTCAGCATTTATATTAGCAGCTATAAGACTTTTATCTTCGCAGAAAAAAATATTGTCAAGTGTAGGCTCAGCAACGTGGTTTCAATAAAATGTTTCTACTAATCAAGCTAACAGCCACATGGGAAATTAATTTGAAGATTCCTTTGAGACATACTTATGTATATGAGTAATACTATGACTTAGAATCATAGAATCATTTAGGTTGGAAAAGACCTTTAAGATCATCAAGCCGAACCATTAACCTAGCACTGCCAAGTTCAGCACTAAACCATGTCCCTAAGCGCCACATCTACACATCTTTTAAATACCTCCAGGGATGGTGACTCAGCCACTTCCCTGGGCAGCCTGTTCCAATGCTTGACAAACCTTTCGATGAAGACATTTTTCCTAATATGCAATCTAAACCTCCCATGGCACAAGTTGAGGCCGTTTCCTCTTGTCCTATTGCCTGTTACTAGGGAGAAGAGATTGACACCCACCTCTCTACAACCTCCTTGCAGGTAGTTGTAGACAGTGATAAGGCCTCCCCTCAGCCTTCTTTTCTCCAGGTTGAACAACCTCCATTCCCTCAGCCGGGCCTCATAGGACTTGTGCTCCAGACCCTTCACCAGCTTCATTGCCCTTCTCGGGACATGCTCCAGCACCTCAATGTCTTTCTTGTAGTGAGGGGCCCAAAACTGGACACAGTACTTGAGGTGCAGCCCCACCAGTGCCGAGTACAGGGGGATGATCACTTCCCTAGTCCTGCTGGCCACACTGTTTCTGAGACAAGCCAGGATGCTATTGGCCTTCTTGGCCACCTGGGCACACTGCTGGCTCATATTCAGCCGGCTGTCGACCAACACCCCCAGGTCCTTTTCCTCCAGGCAGCTTTCCAGCCACTCCTCCCCAAGCCTGTAGCATTGCATGGCGTTGTTGTGACCCAAGTGCAGGATGCGGCACTTGGTCTTGTTGAACCTCATACAATTGGCCTCAGCCCACCCATCCAGCCTGTCCAGATCCCTCTGCAGAGCCTTCCTACCCTCAAGCACATCAGCACTCCCCCCCAACTTGGTGTCATCTGAAAACTTGCTGAGGGTGCACTCAATCCCTTCATCCAGGTCATTGATAAAGATGTTAAACAGAACTGGCCCCAATACTGAGCCCTGGGGAACACCACTTGTGACCGGCCGCCAACTAGATTTAACTCCATTCACCACAACTCTTTGGGCCCGGCCATCCAGCCAGTATTTTACCCAGTGAAGAGTACACCCGTCCAAGCCATGAGCAGCCAGTTTCTCCAGGAGGATGCTGTGGGAAACAGTGTCAAAGGCTTTACTAAAGTTTAGGTAGACAACATCCGCAGCCTTTCCCTCATCCACTAAGCAGGTCACCTTGTCAGAGAAGGAGATCAGGTTAGTCAATCAGGACCTGCCTTTCTTAAACCCATGCTGACAGGGCCTGATCACCTGGTTGTCCTGTACATGCCGCGTGATGGCACTCAAGATGATCTGCTCCATAACCTTCCCCAGCACCGAGGTCAGACTGATAGGCCTGTAGTTCTCCAGATCCTCCTTCTGGCCCTTCTTGTAGATGGGTGTTACATTTGCTATCCTCCAATCAAGTGGGACCTCCCCGGTGAGCCAGGACTGCTGATAAAGGATTCACAGTGGCTTGGTGAACACTTCTACCAGCTCCCTCAGTACCCTTGGGTGGATCCCATCCAGCCCCATAGACTCATGTGTGTCTAAGTGGTGTAGCAGGTCGCTAACCATTTCCCCTTGGATTATGGAGGCTTCATTCTGCTCCCCGTCCCTGTCTCCCAGCTTAGGGGGCTGGGTACCCAGAGAACAACTGGTCTTACTATTAAAGGCTGAGGCAAAGAAGGCGTTAAGTACCTCAGCCTTTTCTTCATCCTTTGTCACTATGTTTCCCTCCGCATCCAATAAAGGATGGAGATTCTCCTTAGCTCTCCTTTTGTTGCTAATGTATTTATAGAAACGGTTTTTATTGTCTTTAACAGCAGTAGCCAGATTAAGTTCTAGTTGGGCTTTGGCCCTTCTAATTTTCTCTCTGCATAACCTCGCAACATCCTTGTAGCCCTTCTGAGTTGCCTGCCCCTTCTTCCAAAGGTCATAAACTCTCCTTTCTTGCCTGACTTCCAACCAAAGCTTTCTGTTCAGCCAGGCTGGTCTTCTTCCCCGCCAGCTCGTCTTTCAGCACATGGGAGCAGCCTGCTCCTGCACCTTTAAGATTTCCTTCTTGAAGAAAGTCCAGCCTTCCTGGACTCCTTTGCCCTTCAGGACTGCCTCCCCAGGGACTCTGCCAACCAGGCTCCCAAACAGGCCAAAGTCCACCCTCTGGAAGTCCAAGGTAGCCGTTCTGCTGACCCCCTCCTTACTTCTCCAAGAATTGAAAACTCTATCATTTCGTGATGGCTATGCCCAAGACGGCCTCCAACCATCACATCACCCACAAGTCCTTCACTGTTTGGAAACAACAGGTCCAGCGGGGAGCCTTCCCTAGTTGGCTCACTCACCAGCTGTGTCAGGAAGTTCTCTTCCACACACTCCAGGAACCTCCTAGACTGGTTCCTCTCTGCTGCATTGTATTTCCAGCAGACATCTGGCAAGTTGAAGTCCCCCACGAGAACAAGGGCGAGCGATCGTGAGACTTCTCCCAGCTGCTTACAGAATATTTCATCTGCCTCTTCATTCTGGTTTGGCGGTCTATAACAGTCTCCCACCATGATATCTGCCTTGTTGGCCTTCCCCCTGATTCTTACCCATAAACACTCAACCCTATCATCACCATTATTAAGCTCTAGACAATTAAAACACTCCCTAACATTCAGGGCTACCCCACCGCCTCTCCTTCCTTGCCTATCCCTTCTGAAGTGTCTATAGCCATCCATTGCAGCACTCCAGTTGTGTGAGTCGTCCCACCATGTTTCCATGATGGCAACGATACCATAGTTTCCCTGCTGCACAATGGCTTCCAGCTCCTCCTGTTTGTTGCCCATGCTGCGTGCATTGGTGTAGACGCAATTCAGTTGGGCTATTGATCCCACCGCCTTTTTGGGCGGAGAAGCCCTAATTCCTATGTGACCATTCTCAGGTTCTTCTGTGGTTTCTAATACATCAATAACCCTTGCGTCTTTGCTGCCGCATGGATCTCCATCCCCCTGCCTCCACTGAGATGGCAGACCAAAGGACCTCACTAGCACACCGTCCCTCAAACATTGGCGTGCTGCCCCCAGGCTTATCTCTAGCAAGCCTGGTTTTATCCCTTTCACCCTTCAAATCTAGTTTAAAGCTCTTTCAGTGAGCCCTGCTAACTAACTCCTGTGCAAAGATCCTTTTCCCCCTTTGAGACAGATGTACCCCGTCTGTTGCCAGCAGTCCTGGTGTCGTGTAAACTGACCCGTGATCAAAACCCCCAAAATTCTGCCGGTGGCACCAGGCTCAGAGCCAGGTGTTGATCTGCTGGCTCTTCCTGTTTCTTCCCTCATCATTCCCTGCAACTGGAAGGACAGAGGAGTACACTACTTGTGCTCCTGATCCCTTAACCAGTTGTCCCAAGGCCCTGAAGTCTCTCTTGATTGCCCTCAGACTTCGTGTTGCAACTTCATCTCTGTCTACCTGACAAATCAATAATGGATAGTAATCTGAGGGCTGTACCAGGGTAGGAAGCTTTCTCTTCACATCTTTAACCCGGGCCCCAGGGAGGCAGCAGACTTAATTCTCTCCAGGCTTACTTTTAAAACTATTTCAAGCCTGAAGTCAGGTAAACACTGACAGTCTGTTACATCTAGACTTGGAATTGCACAGAAGACTGAGAGTATGATTGGATCCATTCGGGATGCATTGCATCCTCTCTAAATAAGGAAAAATTAACGCCCCATTGCTGTAGGCTGACTGTTGAGACCTGTTGGCTGTTAAGGCATCTTACCAAAGTCACCATGCCAAAAAATCTAGATTCTGGCGAAGTGAAACAAAACCTCAATATTGGAGTTGTGTTATTTGAAGCCCTTGCAAAGGCCATCTGTTTACTTTCTTTAGGGAAAATATGAATATGGAAAAGCTGTTTGCAAGCTAAAATGCCCTCAAGAGGATGCTTAAGCATCTGAAATATCTTGAGTTGGCCAGGAATGGACTACAGCCAGTGGACCCCCTGGTCCCAGTTCCATGAAGGGGTAACAGATAGATAAATATATGGCTGTGCACAGGAATGGTGCTGAGTAAGCCAAAAAAATATGCTGGAATCTACTGATACCAAGGGAATTTTGAGATGAGTTCAGCACAGCTTTTTTCAAAATCAGAAGCCACAGTCATTTCCTTCCTTGTCTCATGGAAGAAAATTGGGTTAAGCTGATATCTGGCTGTTTGAAAGGGATTACATAACCTCTATGCTACTGTTTTATAAGAAAAAATAATATTAACTGCTTGAACTGGTGCATACCTCTAAAATTCGCTTTATAATTTTCTGAACCCATTCTTAAGAATAATTCTATGGAAAGGACATAATGGTGTCTTAATTAACTTTGAAGCTCAATAGCACCAGATAATCATTATTATCTATAGGAATCTATGAAATTTCCTTTTGGTTACTTTAAAAATGACCAGGAATCACATCTTCAGGTATTACAGAGGTGTTTGGGAACAGTGTAGTTACACATCAGACCACAATCTTTTGACAAGCTCTGTGTTTTAGCCATGTCTCCTGTCAGTAACAATTAGAGGCATCTGTGTAAGAACAGAACTGAACTGAAGGTGCGGAGAGTTTAAAATAATTGTGGGTAAACTTTTAATCACAAGTTTATTTCAGAGAGAGCAAGTAGTGCTCTTTAAGAAATAGTGTTTGATGCCTTGTGGATGATCAAAGTGCTTTAGAGTTAGTCATGAGACCTTCTGTAGTTTTACTTAACTATTAATTAGGAGTGTAACAGGCTTGCATTTTTATGTGTTAAACTGAGGTGGATCTCAAAGCCAGTAAGCTGTAAAGTCATGTATGTTGACAGAGTAGTTGCATGCATGCACTGCCAAGTGAATGACAATTAGCATTCCTATTGGACATGCAAAGACTCGATATGCACAAAGGTGTGCCTGTTAAAAAGTCTGGCCGCTTGGGCTTCATCATAGGTTTACTGACAAAGATGTTTCTCTTAGTAATTTCTTACTGGAGATTGTGGCATGTGCTGCCACTTTTATTATTGTTAGATAAGTTCAGTTGCAGATTTCTTTTTGTGGCTTTTAAGAAACAAGTAAAAAAGATCATAGCTTGACTTTCAAGGTCCTCTGCTGTAATTTTAGGGCTGGGAGTATAAAAATAATATGTATCCACTTGTAAACTGATCTAGTAAAAAAAGCCATTAAGCAGGGAAAAGAAATGCATTCCAGGACATTGTTCCAACTATCTTAGCAAAACACCCTCAATGTTTTACTTGGTGAGGAAGAAGCAAAAAATAGCAGATGGATTGCAGATGGGTCGCCAAACACTCCCAGATGATGCCAGCTCTGACTAATATCAGTCCTTCTTATCTTCCTAAAACACCCAATTGTCCTCACAAACAATTGATTGTTTCATCTGTAACTGTAGCCATTTAATTATGTATTCATAAGCTTTGGAGGTCATGAAACAAGCAAGTGGAAACTTTGAGAAATGGAAATAGGATTGTACAGAGAGACTGTGTTTCAGTATGGAGATCACTTCTTTTCACAGATGCTGTGCAGTAAGCTGTGGAGCTTCATTTCGGTAACTAATGACAAGTCAAATACAGCCCCATTAGACTAAGTCTGATGGTAGCCTGGTAAAAGACAGGAACTCTGTCAGTTGTGTTAGTGGGTAAATTGAAAGGCAGCTCTGGAAGGTGCTCTCATCTTCCTCCCAAGTGGGTGTGCTTGTTACCAATCTGGTGGCAAAATGTTTAAAAGGCAGCATGCACTTAAGGAGTGATAGTAAGCCAGTGGCAGCTGCTGTTGGCAGTGGTCTTGCGAGCAGCTGAGCAGACTGCATTTATCTCTTTCTCTAGAAAGTCTATGGCTGTAGTATGAAGGCAGTATCTTCTTTGAGTTGTCAGGGCAATGAAGAGGGCAGTATCTTCTTTGAGTTATCAAGGCAATGAAGAGGGCAGTATCTTCTTTGAGTTGTCAGGGCTATGAAGAGACTTGAAGATGGAGGACTAATTATGACCTGAGATTTGTTTTCTTTCTGACACAGCTAGATCCTAAACAAAAACAAAGCTTTTTTCCTCAATATTATTAGCAGTACAGGAGGAAGGCAAGTTTGCAACTCTTCAGTAGATTAGAAGACCACAATCTTCTTTACTCGCTTGTCCCTGTGGTTTAGTGCTTTAGTGGTCAATTCTTCAGTAAGTGTTCTAGAAATGTGTAAGATAAAGATGAGATTCTGAAGGCTTCTTGAAAACTTTGGCTTGCATAAGTGGATTCGAGACTGTAGTCTTAGTGGCGGTTTGTCTGAAGTGTGTGTGTTGAGGTTAGTTGCAATGGGCTGATAACAACTTGGAGTTTCCTTTCATGTGTCACTTAATTTTCCTTTCCAGTCCAGTGGGTATTCACTTCTTACCTCAAAGAAAGTGCAAAATAAATTAAAATGATATGGATATACTTCTCAGTATGCCTGTGATGCGTGCTACTAAATCTATATTGAGTTCATAGAACCAGCAGCAGTATAGAACAATACTATACATATGGTTCTTCCCAATAGCTTCTTTGTGAGTAACAAAAGAGCAAGCACTACTTGCTTCTGTTAATTCATTTGTTCTATTGACTAGAGATACTCTGTGAGATATGTACGTTGCATCTTCCCTGCTCTTCCCCATCTGTCTTGAATAATTAGGTGCTGTCCTGGACAAATTACAGTTCATCTCTCTGTGTAAATACAGTGCATAGCACTTTGTGGCATGTAATATGAAGCATTAAACAGTATATAGAAGGCCATGAAGGCTTAAGGTGAGTGAGTCTATGAAATACATTTATAATATATTCTGAATTTGAAGAGGAAAATAGTTTAAAAACATGATCGTGTTAAGCCTTGTACCTATTTTGATTTTTGTTGTTGTTGTTTTGCCCAATTTAAGGGTTCCTTTTTAGGGCTGAGTAGTTTATTTCAGTATCCCCTCCTAACAAGGGGTTTATTTTACCTCCTTAAAGAGTATTAGGGCTTCCTTAGAACAAAACCATTACTACCTTTTGGTAAAAATTAACCATGGAGTGGGTTTTTTTGCCTCAAGTTTAGGATTATTAGCTTGCTAAACAGCTTGTGCCACATAAAGTTTTAGTCTCATAAATTTCAATTTAGGATAATGATACCAAATACGACTTTTTTTTATGTATTAAAGGCCTATTCCAAGTCTTTAGGGGTACATCTGATTTTTGTTCATGACTTACACGTTTCCAATTTTCACATTACTTTCTCATCCTGAATTGTTGTATAAGGATAAACAAATTTCTTGTTTCATGCATATTTGTTCCTGTTACCGTCTGGTTTTTGTAGGTGTCTCTTGTTACTTCTTTTGGTTTAAGTATCTGTTTTTAAACAGTAATGTTAACATGAGATGTTGAATGAAAAAAAGCCTGAAGAATTAGGTTAATATTGCAGTCGGATTGGAGCACCACTTCTATTTTTACTAAAGAAAAAATTGTCTTAAATTTCTATTACTGCTGAGTAAAAAAAACCCCTCAACCTCTTTTGATGGAAAATTGGGTTTCTCAGATGAGAAAATGTTGGACAGTGTGATTTTTTTTTTTTTTTTTTTTTGTCAAATTGAAAACTTCTCAGGAAAAAAAACCCAACTTGTTTTGAAAGGGTCTGACCAACGGTATTAGTCTTTTGACAATAAACCATATAGTGTAAAATGACCATCTGCTATGTGAGGTTTTTATTCAAGATATCTCATGCCCATATTTCCTGCTGGATTCTCAGCCAACTTGTGAGTTCATTTTGAGGTAGACATTTTGGGGGGTTTTGCTTTTTTGTCAAAGAAGTTGGTGAACAGAGTGACAGGATTATTTGCAGTTTATAGTATCAAATTCCTGATGACTTCATGTCTGATCTCTGCTGTCTGTTTACATAGTGTTTTATACCCCAAAAGGCTACTATGGAATCTCTTCTATCATTGGAACAAGTGTTCATCCCCGGTTTTGACATGTGGATATTTTTGTTCGTTTACTCCCTCTTGAATCTTCCTGGACGTTACCTGCACCTCTTCTGCGTGATACCCGTCTGTGTTACGAGATTCTGCTGTTGGCCACTCTCTGTCCTCTGCTTCTGGCTCTTGCAGAATATTTTCTGCTTTCTTTCCTCACTACTTTAGCAAGGATTAATTCTTTGTTTTCCTTTCTTGTGTTCCCTTCAAAACAACTTGAATTCTTTTGCAGTCTGCCAATACCTGGTTATCAAAAGTTTGCCTACTAGAGAATATGCAGAGTTGACGAATATTTTTTAAGACAGCAAATGTATTTTTACTTAAATATAAACAGTGGCTTGTATTTCATGTGCAAGAAGTCTCTTTGGATAGGAAATTGAATATGGAATATCCTCCTATGAACTAACTATGAGCGTCATGGCTGGCTATACAGAGCTGTATCAGCTAGCCTGCAGTAATTTGTCTTCTGTCTTTCTATATACCCAGCGCCATTGGTTGTGACTGCTTGTTCCAATCTGGTGTCTTCCCTTAGTGCTGCTGAAAAAACTCTCAGAAAGCTTCCCATGATGTTTTCCAAGTCAAAATTCAAAAGCAGTGTTTTACTTTTCGCCTTGTTCTGTCTTTTGCTTTTAACAGCATAGTGTTCCTGAAATGTCGCATTCATTCTCTGACTGTGCTGTTTGAATTTCTACATCTCTAATCTCTCTTCCATCAGAGGATTGTTTTTTCTCCAACTAGTCTCACTTTCCAATACAAATTTATCTTCCCCCTCTGATGACAAGTCACAGATTTATCTTTAGACCAGAGATCTGTGTCCTTGTCAATATTGAAATCTTACCCCATTACTTTGTTAGTTTCTCATGAACGGGCTGCAGAAACATGCGTAAAACTTGAGGTCTTTCATCCACTGCTTCTCTGATTACTGTAGAGAATCTGTGCTGTCATTCTGCCTGTCATTCACTTTGACAGTCAGGGTATTTTTCTTTAGTGAAAGCCTTTGCCCAGGACCTCATATCTAGGTGACATCTAAGAATTACCTTTTTTTTTTTGTCCTCACAGCTGGCTACTAGCTATCTAGACCAATAGTGTCCAGCCTGCAGAAATTTGTCATCTATCTTTTTATATACCCAGTCCCACTGGTTGTGACGTCTCATCCCTTTGTGAGAGGGGAGAAATTACTTAATTACTTTGTACTGAAAGCCAAAACTGTTGTCTAATTGACATTTAAAAGCTGTCAGTTCTTTCTGTTATGATACAGCTTTCCTAATTCAGCTGCACAGATCTGCTCTCCTTATTTTGTCTTAGTTACGAGAACATCGATTTTGCAGACTCTGAGAGATGGGAGTCTTTTTGTGCTTACATTAATGCAAAATGCAGCTTTAAAAATAATTCCTGGGGCCACTGTTTGATCCCATCACCCTTTTATTAGTGTCATTCCACTCGCTCCCATTCTATAGTCATACCCAGGTTGCTTGTCTTTGTTTTTATAGCCCTTTCTAGCTGGTTCTTGTATTTCATTTAATTTTTGAAGTTTCTTTTGTCCTATAGGAGGTGGACTAGCATAAAAATATAGTGATACAAACATGGTTATATTCCTATTGCAGAAAGTACACCTAATAACTGTGCTAGTGAAATTTTTTTTAAAAGAGACTAGGCTTAGGACAGTGTGGATTTGGGGAGGTGGAGGGAAACACAGGGAAGCAATTAGGCAACGCTGTTCAGCATGATCTCAGCATATTAGTTGTCTGACTTGAGATGCCAGACACCTTATAAGTCGTGATGGTGTTAGTGGACTGGGTGTTTTGGCTTCATCATACAGACTTTTAAGTGGGCGCTTGGTTAAGTTTTGGACCCTTGTGATATGCAAGTATGTGTTTAGTTGTTGTTGCATAGGTGATTGATACATTTCCAACGAAAAAATTTCCTAGCCATAACTTTCATTTTCACAATATTGAGAATTGGCTTAAGGATTCCAGTAAGCTTTAATGCAAAGCATGAACTTGGTCCCGAGCTACATTTTTATACATCTGAGCTGGATTGGCCATGACTCTTATTGGAACAGCAATACTAACAGATGTTATCCCTTGTGTAATTTCCAAAGACAGCCACACTGGTTGACACTTTCCAATAATAAAAACAAAAACAGTCATGCTAAGATATTAGCCATCTTAAAATTGAGTTTAACACAGTTATATAGAGGGAGAGGGATTTTCTATAATTATGCTTGTAGAAACTAATACAAAGTTATTACAGCGGTAAATTACTTTGGGGACAATAATCATGTTTGTTGTCAGACTTATGGAATGACATAATAGAAAGTTGTTCTCAGTAGTCATTCCTGTTTATTAGGCATAAATAAAGTTTATTCTTATTCTACATAGCAGCTGCCTTACACTTGTACAGCTGTGAATGTACTTTTGAAGGTAGATTTTTCTTTTTTTCTGACAGAGTGATGATCTATTAAGACTCGGAGTAACCAGGGATCTGTGTCTATGTTTGTGGGGGTTTTGCTGTTCTTTACTGCTAGGTCCAAATTTTACTGAAATATTGCCCAGATTTGATCTCTGGAATGTGAGGTTTCTATTTTCTTCTGCTAATTTTCTGATGCTAGCCATTGTCAGACAAGATTCCAGATTAAACAGCCCATTTCTATATTTATTTGACTGCATTTGGTGTGGTATGTCAATCAGAAAGTAGTTTGGCTTCCAAAATACTATTCTAGCCTAGAAAAGAAACTGATCCTGTTCAGAGCAGATGGGTGGTTGTTTTTTTTTTTTTAAAACACCAACCAAGATTTATATATAGTTTTTTGATTTGGTTGGCTGCATCGCTTATTAAGCCATAGCACTTCTCTCTCAAAGCCACCACCTCAAGAACTTTAATGTGAACTAAATTCAAATTTTACGGTTCATATTTTATTTCCTGTCTACAAGGAAGAGAATGATTTAAATACTGAGATCAGAAATAGCTGTCTCTCCCTGCTTCCCATTGTGGGGCAAACAATCTGGAGTTTGTTGCATGTAAAGCACTGTGATCGATGAGAATTGCATTTGAACAGAATAAACCTTGCAGAAAGCTTATTATTCTGGAGTGTTGCAGTAACTGGACTTGAGATTTCTCTGCAGTTGCTTTCTTAACATCTGTAGGAGAGGGGAAAGAGAGTAGTACATCCAAATGGCATGCCTAAGAAAGGAATGTAAATTATCCTTTCTGTTTATTTGCCTTTAAAGCCTGTCTGCTAAAGTTCTTAGCATTCAGATACCACTGTGATAGGTGCATTATAAATAATATAATACCTTTTCACAGTTTTAGTCAAAATAGAATGTGTCCTCACATACCCTTTCCAAATTTGTCCAAATGCTATTATTACATAGAAGCATAAAAGACCAAATTAACAACAGAGACTTGGAAAGTTGTTGGCTTTATCAATTTTTAATGAAAAGGGGGACTTCTGTGTTTAGTAAGGCTCATTCCTCCTGAGCAAATGACATAGACAAAATCAAATTTGGAGGAACAGCCTGGCTGCTGCTATAAAATAGGTGGAGAATTTCCAGTTCATACATACACTGATGCCCTCTGCATCTTGCCGGGCTAAATGTGTTGCACTGGAAAGGGTTTATAATGGTTAACGTGGGAACACTTTATCCACAGGAGTTGGACTTGGATTGATGTTGGCATAGTATACTCAAGCACACGTTGAATAAACTTAGCTGTGCAATTTTAACAAGCTAGTGTTCTTAGATTAGCAAGAAATAGTTGCTACTTGACCTTACCCGAGTTGGTTTGCTGTTCTTGGGTTTTCCAGTTTTGGAATGGAGAGAATACTGTTTGTCCATAAATTTTACTATATTCTGAAAGCTGGTAAATATAGTCATGCAGAACTACTGTCATGGCCAACAGACAACAGCAAGACATGAGATGAAGAGAAATACCATATTATTCAAAGAGCCCGATTCCTCAGTCTTCCAACTCTTTGATACAGGAAACAAACTCAAACTCTGAGAGAACTTGTGTTACGTTTGGGAGTGTAAGATAGCCCTCTGGCCACCTACTTCAACAGCAGTTTATGTGAAAGTGAATGATTTGTTGAGGGGTTTTATTCTGCGTAGTGGATTATTTCTTTTTGCAGAAAAGATGGCTGGCTGAAGCTGAGCTGTATGCATGCTAATGGAGTTGATATTTTCCATGGAGTACAGAACGTTGGTCAAATTCTAGCAACCTGCCAGCATGCTAGGCAAGTGCATGGCTTTAGCTCTCAAGCATCATTGCTCACAGTTTAAGTATCTAAGCTTCTAAATTCTGGTCAACCACAGGTGCCACAGGCAATTTGTTGCAGTTTATATAGAGGTTAGGTCTCATTCTAATAGCAATTTTATAACAATTCAACAGGAATCTGTCCTAATGTTGTGCAACGTAATAGTAGGATAAAATGTACTCTAATACATGTTCCCTTCAGTCCACCAGCATGAATGCAGTTCAGCTGATGTGTTGGCTATCTTGAAACCTCTACCTATATTATTTTTATTTTTACTGTGTCATTATATTCTGTTCATCATGTGTTCTCGGACAGTGTAGTCCCTTTCATACCAGAACTGTCAAGTAAGGGGTCATTTGCATGGTATTTAGCAGGCAGACACAAGCTTGCTCTGCCTGTGCCTTGCGCCAGGTGGACGCTGGCCAGGTCTGAGCAGAAGCCATGCAATGCAGAGATGAACCTCAGCTAGCACACTCTTCTGAGGAGCAGGTGATAGTATCTCGGGCCACACAGGCACATTAGGGTGATGCTGGCTTACAACATGGACCTGCAAATGCATGATGCGCTGCGCATAAAATCCAAGGTCTGAACTTAAAGAACTTCTTTTTCTAGTGTTGGGACAAGGCTAGTGTGCAAGGCAAATTTCTGCTCTGCCTCATTCAATTTCAATAGATGTTAATCTTAAAGCATCCTCTCCTCCCTGTTATAAATTCTTTCCTGGTTAAGTGACGTTGTTGCTAATTTGAACTGATGTGATTAGGGTTCTTATCCAAGGTTTAACATACAGAATGAATGCTAAGTGTGGAAGACATACCCTGTAAGTGACCAGGTTTCCAAAAGAGAGGTAGTGCAAAGAAATATTAGAAAATCTAGCTCCATTGCATTGTGTTGAGTTGTGTCCAGCCATCCTAATGCAGCTGTTTCTTCAAGTAAAGTGACAAAAGCCACTTTTTGGTGGGATCAGAAGTGCCTGATGTTTTTCTGAAGTGTGTGTGGTTTTGAGTCATCCTTTGTTTTTTCCAGTGTATGTTAGTTATTACTTAATCTTCACCTGCTTGCAAGAAAAGTTCTCAAAACCTGACTGAAAAAGTGTCTTAAAGATGAAGGTGAATCAGGTTAACTGACACAACTAAGATATAACTTTCATTTATTTGGTATCACTGCTTCTCTTCCCTCTCTGTGACAGCTTGGATGATATATTCAAAAGATATGACTGAGAGGGAATGTAGAAAAGATCTATAAAACTGAGTGACATCAGGATGAATTCAATTTCATATTAAATCTTTACTTCTTGTGTTATGAGAATACCAAGGTTATTTAGGACTGAGTATGGGATGTTTTATAAACTTAAGTTCTAGTTTAACTGAAAGAGTTTAGGAATGTATGGTATTTGCTGGAGGGAGCAGTTGTCCTCTCCTCTTCAAAGAGCAGTGAAGTGAGGGCTGAGATTTTGCTGCCATTTGTCCAATACCACGGCTTGGACATGAGGAACTGAAAATTGGGGGGGTCTGCAAAGAACGTTTCCTACCTTGCAAGGGCAATGAACTTAGTATTCTTTTTTCAGCTGTCCTACTGCTACTAATGAGCTTTATCTTTACAAAGTACTATGAACAGAGGATAGTCCCTTGGAAATGTCATTTGAAGTGATGTTAAGTGTGTATTTACTTTCAGTTCTGCTGTCACAGATGAACATAATGAGTCGCTTCACCAAATGAAGTTTCAGAGGCAGCTCAGGGTTTGGTTTTTTTAAATTAAATATTTTCCATATTATAAAAGAGTACATATAGCCCATGCGCTCGTCTGTGCACACTGAGCAGCAGTGCTTTATGTGCCTTTAGCACAGGTAGAACAAATTAAATAGAATTCTGTCCCAGACACAAAGAAACAAAGGTGATTAAATAGTGGTGATAGAAATGTTTGGAAGAACAAAAATATTGCAAAGAAAGAGGAATACAAACTTTCCAGAGTTGGGCAACACGCGGGAGTGTATGCAATCAGTGACTGTTGAAAGAAGAACGGGATTGCATGTCTTTATGTTGCAAAGACTTTTAGTCAAAAACACAAGCAGGAGACTTCACATCGATTTACTCTTTACCAAGTTTAGATAACCTCTGGAGTTCAACGCTTGGTGCCAAAAGAGTTTCCTAGAGAAAAAACTTTTCTCTGGAGCAGATGATATTGCCAATTAACAGGTGGGATAGGGACTTCAATGGGTTGATGCTTTGACTCCTATGAAAGCATTAAATATATACTAGTGTTATTAAAAGGTATTTTAATATGCAGTTAATGTGTAAGTATTGCTGTCCTGCGCCGCGGGATCAGGCGGGCGGAGGGGAGCTGGCCGGGACGTGGAGCCCCCGCGGCAGCGGCCCGGGAGCCCCCGGGCGCCTCCGGCCCCACCCGCGCCCGGCCCGGCCCGGCCCGCGGCGCCTGAGCCTCTGCCGCCCTCTGGCGGCCGAGCGCGGCACCGCGGGGCGCTTCCGGCGGGCTCGAGCGCGGGGCAAGGCCGGCTGCCCGGGGCTCGGTCCAGCCGCGTCTGGGCCCCCAAGGGTGGGGCTTCCCCGTGGGCAGCCTGCTCCGTTGCTTGGCTCCTCCCGCCTGTCCTCGGTGGGGACTGTTCCTGCCGGGCAGCGTTGCAGCCGGCAGGCCGAGACTACCAGGAGCCCGCAGCTTTGGTGCAGGCCTGGCCATTTCCAGGCACACCTGTGTCTATGTCTCTGATCCTGAGGCTGCCATGCTGTTGCCCCAGCTTTGTGTACGTAATGGTTCTGTTTCAAAGATAATTGAAGCAGCAGTAATGAGGTATGTACTTAAGTGTCTCCAGCATACAGTCTGGATTGGACATTACGAAAAGGTTCCTCACTGAGAGGGTGGTGGGTCACTGGAGCAGGCTCCCCAGGAAAATGGCCACAGCGTCAAGCCTGTCAGAGCTCGAGTGTCTGGATGACGCTCTTAGTCACACGGCTTAGTTTCAGGTAGTCCTGCAAGGAGGAGGGAGTTGGACTCAATGATCCTAATGGGTCCCTTCTAACTTGAGGTATTCTATGGTTCTACTCCTAGTTCAAATCAAAGGTGTTTCTCCCCTCTTACGGCAGAATTGGAAAGGGCACAATCACAAATGTAGCAGAGCTAACTTTTAGAGAAGGTTCCAGTGTTGGACGTGACTGGTGTAATCACACGGTCCAAATGAATAGAGAGGACCAGATAAACTAGACGGTAGATGATTTTTGCATGGCTGCCAGGTGTGCATTTGTTCTAACAAACAAGTTTTTACCTGGTAGCCTTGTGGATGTGTGACACTTCGCTCCATATAGAACATGATGTTTTAAGCTGTCAGGCTAGAAAAGAGTAACGCAGGAGTTTCCTGCCCAAGATTTTCTAGTGATGTCACTCACAGGACCGTCACAGCTGGGTGAGGGAGTCTCCTGAGTAGTCACAGTTCATTTAGGACTTCGTAGGTTAAAACTGCTAAACATGTTGCACTGGCGCTACATCTGCCTGATAATACTGTGGTGAAGCAACTCTGTCCTTCTTTTGACTTACATGAAAGTTACAGTGGTTTGCGCTCCTGTGCTGTTTACATGTTGGCTGAATCTCTCTTTTGAAATGCATAGGATGTGCAGCTGACTTTCATACAGCAATGTAAAGAGTGTTTCGTGGTTCTCTTGCTTGCAAGTTGTCAAACATATTGTCCTTAACTAGCTTGCAGTTAAGGTGAGCATTACTCCCTGACAAACCTCACTGAAATCAAAGGAGGGATTCCCTGAAATTATATTTGTTGGGTTTGGGGTTGGTTTTTTGGTGTCTGTACCAACACACAGAGAATATTTGCATGAATGCGGACAAAGTGAGAGAGTAATGGGTAATTCAGCTAATTTTAAGGAACGAAAACAGGAGATGGCAAAGGCAGATGCTTGCTTTTAAGGGGAGAACATGTTTGTGGTAACGTGTTTTATGGGCTGTCAAAAATGCTACATGTGGCTGGGCTTAATGCACTTCAAAAAATTGTAGGGAGAACAAGATACTACTTGCTGAAGTGTGTGCCGAACACTTTTTTTTTGCCCCTTTTTTTTTTAACTACTATGGCAAGATTAAGGTCAATGAGTATGAAGGAAAGGCTCTTCATCTTATTGTGGGAGATGTTATAGCTTTGAGTCTGCAGAAGACAGAAGCTGGGTAAATAAAGCCTGGGAAAGAATTTGAAACAAAGGTTTTCAACTACTTTTAACCTATGTAGCAGTCTTGGAAGCAGAAGGAAGGTATGAGAACAGTGGTGGTTTTGAGAATTACAACAGCATCCCTACAATGTAGGGAGGGGAGGTAGTTGAAGGATGGAACTGCAGGGAGCAGTAAGAGATGAGAGTCTTTAAGAAAGGTGGCAAGAGTGGGACTTCCTCCCTTTCTTACCATATGCTCCATGACATAGGTATTTCTGAAGTCTTAGTCTCTGTGTGCAACTGGATATTGTCTGAAGAAATTTCCCAGTACTCTAGTATCTTCAGTTGGCAAGAACCAACATTGGTTTGTCTGTTCTTCACGTGAAGTTTTAACTCACCAAAACAGATTGTTTGCTTTTGCCCTGAAAGCCTGTGCTTTTAATCCCTAATCCTGGGATTGGATTAAGACCTGAAGCATGAGGCTTCTGGTCTTTCCAGTGCTCTGTTGACACAGGCTTTTAGCTGTGGGTATGACAGATAACTTGGCGAGTTGGGCCAGAGATTTTGAGTGCTGAGGCACTTCATTTGCCTGGCACTCCAGTAAGCAAGAGTGTGTCATGCCATGGGGGCACAGTGTACCTGCCCAGGTGGAGACTGTACCCATTTTGGAGCTGGATGCACTGTCACTGTGTCAGCACACTGTAACTAAGCCCCAGGTGCACAGCTCTGTGCTGTCTTTCCTTTTGGGTGGGAGCTGCAGTCTGGCCATGGTGCAACCCCACTTTGTCCAGAAAGGCCAGCCTAGGTGTTTCTGCATTGGGCTTTGTTGTGCAGTACAGGCAGAGTGAATAGTCCAGCAAATAAAAAATCCTTTTATTACCCTTGAATATGTAAAAATACAATTTAAGACTCGTAAAAATGTCTTGGAACAAAAAAATGGGTGAAGCTTGAAGATGGGAGTCATTTTTAAGTGGCAAAAAAGGTGGCGTTATCCTTTGTCATACTAGTGATTTCTTCTTCTTTTAACTGGGATGTGACAGCAAGATTTCTTGATTGTGGTTTTTTTTTTTTTAATGTTGTGGGGGTGATGTGGGGTTTTTAAAATATTTTTTATTATGTGTGTTGTGTCAGTTACAAGAACAATTCGGCTGCCAGGATCTTCTAGAAAAATGGCAGCAATGTAACCAGAACGAGGTTGTGGAGCAGTGATTGCACTGATATGTAATGATGTAGGAACTAAATGCTCTTTCTGTGGTAGTATCGGCCCTGCATGACTGAGAGACATGTAGAAGTTCTTGGAAAGAAAAGTAAGCCTTCCAGTTATCATGAGAAGCAGATCTATGGGTCAGCAAGACATTATCTCAAGTACTGCTTGCTTCAAACAGATCCTTTTGAAATAATGGCAAGTTTACCAATGGATATATGGGTTTTTTAAGCTGTATGTTACTAATTTTAGGGGCTTATACATTGCCAGGATGCTACATAGGGCTCTTAGGCAGTTCTTTAGTGGAAGTTACTGAACTTCAGTTTCTTGGGTGAAATCTGGAGCACATCACAAAGTGACCCAGACTGACTACAGGAGATGTTCCTTGTAGTAGACCTTTTTGTCCAGCCACTACATGATGGTCACTCAAACTGAGAGGAAAAAGGTTTGTGGCCAGTCTGGACTAGAAGCTCAGCTTTGCTTGAATGGGATAAAACTCCCTGAATTGTTATTACTTGTATGGCCATCAGACACTCACTTTCCCCTCTCCTCTCAGCTGCCTCTCAAAGCATACTGATGAGTGCAGCTTTGAGAGCTGATGAAAAGCACACTCCCCCCAAAATAGGTGCTGGAAAGCACACCTCCCCCCTCCAAAAAAGGTGCTAAAAGAAAAAAGAAGAAAAATCAGCAATAGGACATGCTCTTTTTACTCATGCTGCTGAAAGCTGAGAACAAGTTCTCATTCCTGCATTTGTGTTGCAATAAATCCTTGCAATTTATACTTGTGCAGGTTTACTCACATCACTTGTTAAAGTCCAGCATGCCAGCTCTCATCTCCCCACACCCCCCCCCCGCTATAATTAGCTCAGCTGCTACAGGGTTTTTTTGACCATACATGTTTGTTTGATCCTTATCAGCACCAATGTAATAATTTAGTTCGACTGCATGCAGCCCCACAACTGAGATGAATAGTCCTTGCTGCGCTTAAAAGGAGAAGCAGCATATGGCAGAGCAGGAGGCTCCCAGCTAATGGAAAGTATATACTACAATAATCCTAAAATGACCTTCCTTCTAACAGATTAGAGTATCAGTTGGAGAAATGGGAAGCCTCCATTTTTGCTGAGCATCTCTTCCTTTTTTAATGTGCGTTTACTCTTTATAGACTTTCCTCTTCTGAGTAGCAAAATGTGATTCTTGGAAGAAAATGATTAAAACACTCCTTTTTTGGTATCCCAATTAAAAAACGCATTATGTGGACCAAGAACTAATTGCCATATTTAAAAGGAAGTAAGTTTGAACTTTGCCTGTCTGCTCTGGGATCTAAGGACATGTCCTCTGCGAGATCCGAAACATTCATCATCCAATAAAATGACATGGAGAGTGGGCAGAATAGGGAGAATTTAAGTTTAATGTTTGTATCAAACTGTTCACTACAACTTTGTTTGCAAAAGGATGTTATTGTTAGTTTTTAAAAAGCAGACAAGCAAACAAAACTTCCTGCATGGTGGAAAATGGGTTGTGTGAAGTAATTTAGCTCTTCTCTGTTGCAAAATGGTAAAACAGCTTGCTTTGCCTTCCAGCAGCATTCAAAGGATCAGTCAGTGATGTGCAGTTTCCAGTCAGAATTTTTCTGTTGTGAAGTTTGAGTAGAAAGTGGCAGCTTTCCTTAAACTAACTGTAGTTACATCTTGAGGATCTTTCTCTGCTCAAAGACTTCAGTAGAGGACTGAAAGAGACATGTTTTCCTCTATAATTCACATTGCTCTGAGATACTATAAATACATGGTAGTTTTCGGGAGATGTGTTGAATTAATTGGTCCATAGTCTTGTTGAAGACCATGACATGTCTTCAAGATGATCTAGTAATTACGGGGTGGGTGACAGTAAAAGCTAGCAACTTTCTTCTTTCCCTCAGTGTGGATCATCATGAAATGAATTAAATTAATACTGCATTTCCACATTTCTCTGGGAAACTGGCTTTTCCTCTTATATCTGATACAGCACTTGTTTAAATTTTTCTTGAAAGCTATCATTAAAGCGGAATCTTCCCTAGTCATGTAACGGTAGCAGTCTAGAGGTAACAGTCTAGTCTGCGGTCTGTCCTTAAGGCAGTAGATATTGACTACTTCCCTGGATTTTTCCTTCCCTGACGCATCCAAACTTGTGCTATTTCCTAACTAAAATAATATGCTGGTTCTTTGAAGGGCAGGTACCCTGTCTTATGCACTTCTAGGGCACAGTAGTAACACTCAAAAATATAAGACTTTTTATTATAATTATTACTTATAGAAGTACAAAATAAATTACTTGTAGAAGCATGAGCAAAAAAATATTGCAATTTCTCAGTTAAGTACCAGCCCAGAAATTCAAGCTGAGATAACTGTGTGCTGTAGGTTATCTGCTTAAACACATTTGCCGGTGAAAGCCGGTAGAAGCAGTGTTGGAAGGCAGGTGAGTGTTTCTCTGTGGTCCAAAATGTGGGGTTCAGATAGCATAGCATAACCTTCATGAGTTATGCTCTGTATAGATGCATCAAAAATTTCTCAGAGATTATGCTTTAAAATTGTTACAATTTGATAGTTGTAAAGTCATATTGTTCTGAGCTACCAAAAATTTTTATTCAGCCTGAACTAATAGAACAGATTCAAACTTTGTCAGCAGAGTTGCTCTCACTTAAGTTCTTTCCTTAACGTTACCCAATTCAAAAAACTAAACTGATGAAGTATGTGTTGACCAGAAAGGAGTCGTCTCTTTCACTTCAGTTACTTTATTGACTCTTTTTAGCTTGTATTAGTGATTGATTTGAATTATTTTTTTTTTAAATTTATGTTAGACAGAAGTTGTTTCTGTCAATAAAACCAAAATACTCTTAATACTGTTAGGGTACCATGAAATATTTTACTGTCACAAAGACTGATCTGTATTTGTCCTATTACCTTCCAAACAGCCAACAACAGGCATTCCCATGTGCCAAACTGGTGGACTGGTATGCGTTTCATCAAACAGTCTTTACGTAGAAGTCTTTTAGGCCTTCTGAGCTACATTTGCTTTTGAGTCTGTTATCTTTCCCTTCTGTCCCAAAAAGTGAAAGGGGAGAGAGAAGCACAAAAGGTGAAAAGAAAATAGCATGAGACTTTCTACACAGAACACATGGAGAAGGCTCAAGTTAACAAGCCTTCTTTAAAATAGGGAAGCTGTAGTATAGCCACTCCAAAAAAAAAAACCCAACACCACAAAACAACAACAACAACAACAAAAACAAAACAACAAAAAAAAGAAAACAAAGCCAAATGCTTGCTTTTAATTTTTTTTTAAGTGCCCTACTGAAAGAAGTCTCATGTGCTTTCCCAGCAGCCATAAGGTGTTGCTGGAAAGGCATTAGCTGATTAACTAACACTCAGATCAGTTGCATTCCAGCATGTGTCTTTCAGTCTCAGTTGCTTAGTCAGATGGCCGTCTATTTTTATCCAAGGTTTGTCGCCAAATGGGATAAAGGGGCTCATCTGACTGACAGGAAAGCTTACATTTTTCCAGGCTTGTCAGGAAAGCATTCTTGTAATAAGGGGAAACCTTGCAATATGCTGTTTCCCAAACACAGGGCTGACAGGAGATAAGGCTCTTAAATAAATGGATCAGCTCTCTTTACTCAGAAGCTGTGCAGAAATGATAAACCATCTGCTCTCCTGCTTGTCCTTAAAGGATAAATGAAAATTAAAGAGAAGTTGGGCCAGATTTTCTCCTTTATTCTTCCTAATGAGCTCTTTTGCTGGTAGTTCAGCATGCCATTTTTAAGACAACAATTATTAGTATGCCACTTGACAGCTTGCTAGACGCTGGCATCATGGTTAATGAGACACAAGGTGAAGTGCCTAGATAGGTGAACAATATAAACATAGAGAATTTTCTAGATGTAACGTGGAGGAGAGGTAATACATGTCTAGTAGCTGACAGGATCTTTCATAAATCTTTATTTGTCCTCCACAATTAGGATTTGAGCTGTTTCTTTGCTTTATGTTTATTGTTGGCCAGATTTGTTGGGTTTTGCTGGGTTTTAGTTTTGCTCTTTTACTGAAATTCATCTGTACAACTTTTGTGTGAACCTTCCTCAAGTGCTTCATTGCCCTGTTCACCACCCAGATGAGGCACTAACATTATCCCTGTCTAATTATTAGAGGAGCAAAATGAATAGATAGGGAAACAGGTGTACAGATCAGAATTGTTTGCCCTATCATGAATCTGAGTCAGCTCGGTACTCCTGTTGATTCTAGTGGAGAGAAACCAGGTGCTCCAGACTTCCAGATATTTGGTAACTTAGTAACTTGCCTAAGGTAACATAGAAAGCCTGTGACAGAGCTAGGACGGTGGCCCAGAGCAGGGAAAATTTAACATGATTCTGAAAACTAAACGTACAAGGCCAGAGGTAAATTCAGAATATGAGAACGGGGGCTCTGTGTGTGTATATTTACATATAACTGGGAATGGGGTATAGTTCCCTGTGTTATTACAAAGAAGTTAAATTTCTTTTTCTTACATTCTCAGTGGTTTTCTTAGTTTTTGGTAAGTTTGGATTGGTGAGTTTCTTAGGTTAGCAGCACTAATTGGGTAGGTCTGTTGGGTAGGTTTCCTACCAGGGAAACATGTCTGTCTGTGGGGTTGGGGTGGGGAATCACGATTAAAAGTGGTTCGAAGAGCTGACTGGAAGAAGGACAGGGAAATCCCTACAGGAAGTTGTGGGCAAGAGTTTTCTATTGGGGGTAGTGCAGGCAGCGGGACAGCAAAGGGTGGTGGCACAACATAGGATGGGATGGAGGTACAGTGAAGTAGTAAAATGGAAGAGCAAGTAAGTATGTTCCTGGAGACAAAGGATGAGCCCTGACAGAGCTGTGAAGCTTGTGAGGGTGGCAGATCAGTGAAGGAAGCGTAACTGAAGCTACCAGCTAGGGTAACTATCTAAGTAGTACTACACTGAATAGCTCGGAGGAAATGAGGTGAGTATAGAAAGGCCAGTGGTGACTTTGGTGGCTGTCACAGTCAGGAGTGTTGTGGGGCTGGAAGAAAAAATGATCAGGCTGATGAGAGAGATCAGATTCTGTAGGTACTCCGGGGAAAGAAGTACAGGCATGGGATGGAGAGGAGAGAGAGACAAAGATGCTGTGGTCAGTGTCACAACTGTGGTATGTCTACAGAAGAAGAATCGGAGATTATTTTTGGCCGTGTTGTATTTAAAACCATTACAGAACGTCTGGAAAAAAAAAAAAAAGATGAGAAACTCAGATCAGGATACAGGACTTAATAAAAGATGAATCAAAACCTGATTAATACTTTTGTGAACAGTTTGTGTAATTCATATTTGAGCCATGTGAGTAGATACAATTTTTGAGGGAAGAAGCTCCCTTTGGACCTAACAGAAGTAAGAATCTGAGCCACTGGGGAAACTTCCAGCATAACATGTGTATGTGTGTGTGCATTAACTTCAAGTAGCTTTGTCCCCTTTGGTCCTTGTTTTCATCTCTGTTTCAGAGAACGTGATGGTGCAAACTTGCTGGCTGGTACAGCTCTGTGTGTGTACAAAATTGTGTTTTTGTACGCCTATTACACAGATACCCTGATTTTTATGCCTAGTAAACATAGTTTCATGTAAGTGTTTCTGTACCCTGAGGCTCATCTATATCATGGTTGTCATCTAAAGAACATAAGGCAGAATTGCCAAAAGTGGGTAAGGACAGATTGTGAAGGCTAAAGCAGTATGTTAGTTTTGTGTGGTTAGATGCATCAGGGGTGCAAATGAGGACAAGGATGAAGTACACATGCTCATGCCAAAAGGTATTGCTGTCAGATGCCTTCAAGGGTGGCCATCACATTTTTCTCTTGGAAGTTAAATTCAGGTGTCCTTTTTTAGAAAACTGGAGGGGAGAGCACCTGGGTTTGAGGACTCCAAGCGGGAGTGAGTCCAGGATCTGAGCAACCCCTCCGGAACCACTGCATGATTAAACACAAGAAAACTGCTTCTTGTTTATTGTCCAGTTTTTCTAAGAAGTTCGCTGTCAGGTCACCGGATCTTGTTAAATGACTTTGTATGCAAGATGAAGATGCCTCCAGTTTCAGACAGCTTCTCTTATTACAGGTAAATAGCAAGCTGGCCACTTTTTAATCCTTCTTTTCAATAATTAGCTCATGCTGTTGAACTTAAGGTGTAACAATGTGATCAAGGAAAGACAACTGGATATGAGGGGACGCAAAGCAGCATTTAAAGTTGAGACACCTGGGACATGAGAAAATCATGTCAAGTGCCATTCAGTGTGCAAGACTCATTCAAGTCCCACTTTCTGAAGGGAGAAAAAGATCATACTCATACTGTAAGAAATGCAGCTAAGGAGTGCAGGAAGTTGACAAAATTGAAAGAAAGAGCAAAGAATCAGAAACTAAAAGAGAAACTGGGGCAGGGAAAATGACAAACAAGAAATAGAGAATATACCATTGGCCCACACAACCTTTTTTCTGTAAGGGTTTTCTGGTACCTCTAATAGCACTGCAATCTGCAGCTACTTGGTTGGTAGTTGTGTGTCATTAAAAAAAAAAAAAAAAAAATCTGCATTCGAGGTTTTATTTTTTATTTATTTATTCCCCTCTCCCCACCTGGAGACTGAGCTAAAAGGGTTAACTGGACATGTAAAGTCTAGGCACACTTGTATCCATATTTTTGAGTCATTAATGAATGAAAAGATTTGGCAGTTCTTCAGACTTGGTCTTCAATAACTAAGAAGGAGGACATCCCAGCCTCAAACTGTATGCTAACGTGTGTGTGTGAAAGTATTTTTCTCCCTTGCACTTTCCTGTCTCTCTGCAGAAAAGGAAAATGCTGGATTTGGGAGTCTGATGGTTTTTCCTTTCTGATAGTTTGAGGTATTGGTAGGAATCCCACTTAGAGGGCTGGAAGGGAATATTATAAAATACTGAAGAAGCAAATGGGCAAACAGTAGTAGTGTTCATACAGAAAGTTGGCTGTGTGGTGTGCTAGTCAGGTACCAAGCACTTACTGTGACTTACGCTGATTATGAAACTGCACCTTAAACATGTAGGTCACTGCCAAAAAGAGAAGTCCCACCATCCCTTGACCTCAGAAAGCATTTCTTGCCCCCTTGCCAGCACTGGCACCAATGAAGCCAGATGGGCAGCCAACTGATATGATAGAGCTAAAATGCTTGTTAGGGCTTGGGCTTTTTGCTGGCTTGGGCTCCGCCCTTCAGCTGAGCACACAGCTGTGTAACCTCTAGCCATGACACGCTGGCAGCAGAAGTGCCCAAGTGGGCACAGGGAGAAAGTGCAAAGTAGCACTTTTAGGCAGGTTTAGCAGCCTCTGCAATCGCACCTGTGTTACCCAAAGTTTGCAGGGTGGCCAATACTGAATGCTTGAGTGATCTATTTTACCTGCAGGCTCCACCCTAGCTTTGCTGAGGGCTCTCTTGTTGCATCGGCACTTCCACAGACTAAGAATCCTCCTCTGAAAGTGAAGGTTCAAAAAGCTAGCATCTGGACCTCCCCAATTACAAAGTTAGAGGCAGTTGTCCTTGTATATTACTACAAAGGTAAATCAAGTGATCAGTACCTAGGTCTGAAATCTGGGTTTAAGCTTGCCCACAAGAATGCTACTGCATCCATGGTTATGATGACGTACGTTCCTACATGGACCAAAAGGCTTCTAAGAGTTTACTGCAGGGGTCTTCACAATGTGCAGATGAATCAATGATGAGTTCCCAGTAGATTTTAAGAGCGTTTCTCTGCCTTTGGGGAAGCATGGTCCCAGAGGAGCTGGAAATTGTGGGAAGGCATTGGTAGCTTAAACTGTCCCTTTTTGTGAAATGGACAGGTTAACAAACCTCTTGGGAGCTTTGCTCTGGTTTTACGCAGCCTCCAGTAAGCCACCTGGTCTGCCTTGCAAATGCCACTGCACTCTGGTCTGAGCTGGTTTTGTGGGGATGAGACAGAGTCCCTGGTACCTCCCGTAGCTCCTGGTTTACCTTTTGTCAGAGCAGTGCAAGCTTGTCGTCATGTTTTGTGGTCCCTTTCAAAGCACACTTTGTCTCTTTATCTCTTTTTCAGGAGTCAGTCTAGTTTCAGACAGCTTGTAATTGCATTTAAACATGCGTCAAATGGCTGGCATTTTTTTTTTTTCTCCAGGGAAAGCACACTAGAGCAGTGCACTAGCTGACAAAGAGAAGCCATTCATTTTGACGAGAGACAGGAAACTTGTTAGGACTGACAAGGAAGGTGTCTGAAAGCAAGGCTCAAATTAAGCAGTCTTGCCTTCTGTCTGTGCCACAAATACATAGAAGAATCTGAAGGACAAAGGCCGTGGATTAAAATCTTAAATGGATAAGTGCCAAGCAAATCCTAAAATGGGTTAAGCCTTTCTAGTAGTCAGTGGCTGACATGACGGCATCTGGGCCCGTGTGCTTTCTGGTCCTTTTGAAATTCTTGAGTAACTGTTTATGCATTGCACTTAGTTTTGGGCAGAGCACCCCTTGAAACCTTGTGCATTAATTCACCCAGGACTTCCACTGTGGTTCAGCAGCTACGTAATCAATAGCATACAAGAAGTGGAAGAGAACAGAGAAGTTGTTCCAGAGACCTAGGGCCTAAAGCTTGGTCATTTTGAAATAATGCAAACTGTTCTCTTGTACAGGGACGCTTTTGGCCCTGAATTTTTAGCGACTTAGTAGTCACTGATGCTTTATTTTAGTATGTGAGTATTTGGCAGAGTAAGGATAAAAGCTCAAAGATACCTGGAAAAGTCTAGCAGATGCACGAAAATTTTCCTTGGGCAGCCCTGCCAGACAGTGCATGCAGACACAGGTGGTCAGGCCAGGGAGCTAGCGTGACTGGTGTATGAAGAGACAAAATATGATTTGTAGGATGATGTTACTGGCGGATCTTTGGTTTAACAAATCTCAGTTATTTCTAGCTTTGTCTTACTTGACATATGTTAATCATACTGACAAAACAGTCAAAGGAGGAATAATAGAAAGTTTCTGGTCTGCATTACCATGCCTTTGATCTGTAGTGCTCAAAGTGTACGTGAGGTAATGAAATAAGAATATTTACTGGGTTTTTTTTGATTAAGGAGCTACAAAACAGCAGGTGCAGATTTGCCAAGGAAACTGAAGAGATTTCTATGATGTGATTTGTGCTCCTGGTCATTATGTGGTGTGAGAGTAGCTGCATTCAGCCTTAGCCAAAAAAACTCTACTTGCTCCAGGATAAAAATAGAGCTTTAAAGAAAGGCAAACAAATTATCTTCTGACTATTCCAGTCTCAAGTTATTCAGAGAAGCTTCCATATGCCACTAACAAAGATAAGATGTATTAAACAGCCAGTAAATTCTGCTATACAAAAAGTGATTTCCACATAAATTAAGAGGAGGAAACTCAGAGGATATTTCTGTACCTGTTGCTATTAAGTTTAAAACCAATAGTAATTGCTTGCATGTTTCATACAATAATAGTAATAATAATAATAATATCTGCTTTCTAACTCATAGGCAGAAATTGGAGCATGGGAAAGCAAACTTATAAACAAACCAGGTAACTCAAACTCGGACAGTACTCTTGAATAAAAAAGGATAATTTTCAAATGAACTCACTGAGGTATGGATGCTGATTACTTCAGGCTTCCTTGTTAAGGCTGTTATGAGGGCTGCTAAATGTGAAATATTTTATAGTAGTGCTGTCACAGCAGTGATGGTCTAAGAATACGAGCAAGATAAAACTTGTAGGGAGGGAGAATATTGTTACACCTGCTGCAGATGAGATTTCAGTTTGAAAGCCATAAGTCCTCCTGTTGCCTGAAAAAGACTGTTGCTGGAAACATGGTAGATCATATTTTAATTTCTGATAGTGGGTGGTAGTAGTATTTGGCATTCAGCTGTCCTCGCTCCTCACATGGATAGACTAGCTGTACTGGGGGAGAGAAGAGTATTCTGGCCCTCTTTGATCTCTCTACTGAGAAAGCCAACAAGACTTCCAGTTATGATGCTGGATTTTGTGTGTGTGTGAGATACAAACACCTGTTTATTTTCCATAAAGTAATAAGTCAGCAGATGGTAAAGGTTTTTATCCATGCTGCTCTAGCTGGATTTGTACCAGTAAATTGGAGGTGAAAGGTACCATATGGTACTGTTAATCCCCAAAGCATTTGTTATTCCTAAAATAATTTTCAACACCTTTTAGTGTTGACATCTCTCTTTCATTAATGTCCATGCTTATTTATGTGGCCAATGTTCAGATGAAGTGTAACTTAGAGTATTTGGGTTTATGTTCTTTTTATGCGAGTGTTCCTGAGATTCAGTGCCAACTAGAAAATTAATTGCCCTTGGATAGCAAGTTGGGGGCTTATGTGAAATGAGTTGGTCATCTCATTGCAGTCTCCGGTGGATATGGACTGTCACTGGCAGCCTCAGCAGAGAGGCAAACTGCAAATAAGTGTGATAACTTGGGAAGTGATATGTGTTCTGGTGGATAATACCTAATTATTACTACAAAAAATGTTTTATTGGGAATGATGGCCAGTGCTTATTGTCACTGCTGGCAAGAATCTACCAGACTGGGATAAGACTGTTCTGAGGTTCTGGGAGCAAGGCTTATTTATCATACAGGGAGGATATTAAAGGTTGGACCTTGGTGACTGCGTGGGTGGGTGGCAGTTTTGGAGGGAGACGCTAAGGAAAAGATCAGTGTTGAAAGAGTTTACCTAGACCACACGATTTCAAGACTGGCCCATGATCAACTCTGGAGCCCCAGGACATGCTTAGGGATTCAATGGCTGGATGTTCTTCAGGCTAGTAAGTGTCCAGAGGGGGATGTTCAGCCAGCTTTCCGCAGAAAGCACCCTAATTGCAACACACTGCCTCTAGAACGGGGCTGAAGCATGTTTAATTTGATCATAATGAGGAAATGTTTAACATGACTGCAGCACCACTGAAACAGCTTCTGCTTCAGTACAGATATTGCATGGGTAGGTGCAAAATACTGGTGCTTGAATTAAGGCTGTTTGGCTGAACAGCTGTGTCTTCTGAGGAATGTTTTACATGATAAAAGCACGTCAGTAAATGTATAAAGAAACAGAACCAGAAGCTTTTAATCTTCAGAAACACCTTGCAGCAGATTTTTCAGAAATGTGTCAATATCTGAGTTGACAAGTTGCTTATTAAAACTGATAGGCTTAAGCATTCCAGCATGATTTAAAGAAATACTTTCAGAGCAAGAAGAAAAATGTCAAAGCTTATGCTGACACTTTGAACAGGACTGCATTTATTCAGCCTTCCTTTAAGATGCAAAGACTGTACCGGTAGTTAATGTCTTCTGCAGAGCAATCAGTCATGGAACCAGTTTCTATAGTAAGCTATGAGGAGAGCTGTCCTCAGACCCCTGAAACCAGAGAATACTTTTGTCTTTGTGGTTCTGTCTGTTCAGGAGACACCGGGAAACATCAGTTTTGCAGCTGCTGTTTCAGTGTTACCATCCTTGGCAGTGAGCAGTGCCCAGCACCCTCCCAGCCCACCCTGCTTGGAGAACCAGCACAGCGCTGTGAGTATGCCAGGAGCGAGTACCCACAAATACCTGCCACCCACCAAAGCTAGCGCACCGCTTCTCAGCCAAACTGAACTTCCCTGTAATCGCTGGGGGAGCGGGCTTGGCCTCCCTACTCACGGGAAGGCACGGATAGGGGTCTTGCCGAGAGGATACTTGCTGTCAACATGGGTGCAATGAAGAGGGGGATGCTGGCTGCCCCTGTGGAACGATCCTTTCCAGGCCAGCAATTGCCAGCCGCTCCAGCAGTTGCTGCCACCCGTCTGGTTTTCCCGAGCTCTGTTGCTGATCAAGGTGGTGGATCAGCACTGATCAAGCCATTGCTTGTGCTGTGCTGTGTGTTCCACTGCTACAGGCCTGGAACCAGCTTTGCCATGCAGACTTGCTCAGTGCTGGAAACAGCCTGAGTGGCCTCATAGTCCATGTAGACTATCTTACCCAAGAAGGCAAATTCACCTACACTGAACTCCAGTCTGTGCTGCCCTGCGCAGGATATTTACCTGTAGACCGTTGGCCTGAATCCAAGCTAAGCCAATGGTCTTCCCTTTTAGTATGATGTTGACTGTTTGTGGTCCGCATATTATATGGGAATTTTACTGATCTGACAGTTGCTTGGCAGGCTGTGATTGCTTTTGGCTTTCTTGCTGATGCTCAGGAGAACCACATATGTCCATATGGTATTTTGAAGGCAGCTGTAAATGAGATTTAGTCAGCTGGAGTCAACCAAAAACATTATAACTAGAGTAGGCTGATGATACATCTCTTCTTGCTTCTTGGGATGGAGAATGAGATGCCAGACGTGGCTATTTGGTCACCTTTTGGTACCATAAAAAGTGGAGAAAGTGTAGCATCTCTGCCCCACATCAACAGGTATAGAGGTGCAGACTGCCAGCCATGCCCTTAAATTGGAATGAATGAGAAGGGCTTTATACATCTGGCATCTTAAATAGTTATCAATAAAACAATCCTGTATCTTAGGGAGATGCTCTGCTGCATTTTGATTTTCAAAACAAAACAAAACCCACTACACCTGCTTTGGAAAAAGCTCTTGCAATATTTTATTACAAAAAGATTGAAAATGAAGACATGAATGGATCGATAGGAGGACATTCTGTTCTCAGCCTCTGAATAAAGGAAGCTTAGAGTTGGAGTGTTATGTGGAAGCTGCTAGTGAGGAAAGTTTTGCTACAGTGGCATGCAGGTTTAGAGTTTGGGGGTAGGGGTCTGATTATGCAGTAATTATGGAGGAGGGATAATAAAAATATAGAAAAATTCATTTGGGAAGTTAAGGAAGGACAGCCTATGTTTTGGAAAAAAAACCTGAAACAGTGTTTGCTTTTTCTTTCTATGTTGGTGGAAAAAATGTGGAAAGGTAGAGAGATTTCAAATTGTGAGTTTTGGCACTAGTAAGAAACTCGAGTGCTCTTCCCCTCGGTCCTTCCTCCCCCAGTCTGAAGGTATTCTTTGCCTTGGCTCTAGTTCATTTCATAGTTCATTTCAGAGGTTAGATTTTTAACTCTGGTTTTACCATGCTCTGCGTGTGGAAAACCAGAGCAGATATTTCAGTGCACATATACCAAACAGACACAAAGTTGAAATGAGTATTTCCTAGAATGCCTCGTGTCCCACAGTGGAAATGTCCCTCCAGGCTTCCTCCAAAGCTCAAGGAATTCTGCTCCTTTCAGTCCTGGTGTGAATATGCATCTGCCCTTTGTTCTGCCCTTAGTAAGAACCTTTAAACCCAGAGGTGGACAGGACTGCTTGCTTTGGGTTGCAGTGTGCCTGAGGCTACAGTTTCACTTAGACTTTTGTTTCTGACTCGTGGCTGACCCAGACTGTAGCCAAGCTTTGTCTTTTGTCTGTTTTTCTCCCCTTCTTTTGCCCCTTCTTTCCACCCCTAAAAGCATCCTGAAGTGAGAGCCAAGTGACATAGACGTAGAGCAGTTACTATTGCTGTTGCTGGTGGGCTGGGTTGAACACTTCTTTCCTTTGAACCAAGTTCTAATTAGGCCCTTCCAAGCTGAAGCCCTTTGATACTGTTTCCACCAACTAGAGGTGAGGGAAGAAAGCTCAAAGTGGCAGGGCTTTGAGGCAAGCACGGTGTAGATCAGCAGAAGCCCTGAAATGATTGAGTAACACCAGCTGTGTGAGACAGCTGATGATCTTAGAAAACTCCTGTCAAAGAGTAAGTAATTGTATTTTCCTGTATCATCAGGTCTGTTTTTCAGAATAAATTGCATGTGGGTTTTTGCATGGTCTGCCATTTAAAACTGGATAAATACTTTCGGTTTTCAAATTTGGTCCCTGAATGCGTCCTCCGTTTGCTGACTGTTCTTTGCTAGATTTGAGGTTTCCTATTTCCCAGAGCAGAATGGGGACTGTGCATGACCATTTTGACATCATACTGCAAGAGGCTTAGTTAATTAGAGTTGGTTTTAAAAATGTTCATGAGAGATTCACATGAGGGGTGAAGAATTCACATCTTTGGTTTTCTATATTACAAGGCTGAATAGCTCTCCTATTTTTGCTGGGTTTTCTTGTAGTTTTTTCCCCAGTGATCTGCCAGCTCAAGTTTTTCATGTTCTAAAATCATCTGCTTTTTGCACACAAATAATTAAACAGTGGGAAGTTTTGTTACATGTTTATGGAACGTACTGGTCAGCACAGCTAATCAGGTTTTTATATCGTGACGTGGGACACTGTGCAATGCTCCATCTGGAGAGGAGCGGTTGATGGTTTACAAGCCTGTTCACAGACAGCTGCGAGTACTTGCTACAAGACAGTTCTTGAATAGGTCCTGAGCAGTGAAGCTGCAGAACCTCAGTGATACTCGGTCAAGCATATCCCTCCCTAATATTTCAGAAGTAAAATTTTCCAATTAACTGCCTCTGCTAGATATGTGTGCTGTAATTAATCCTTCCTACCTGCTTATCTCTGGGTGGGGCAGCTGCAGGTTGCAGAGGGCCTGACTGGGCAAAATGGTCGGAGTTCTGCCCTCCTTTCCACAAAGCAATTAAGGATACTTAGCCACTAGCAGCTTATTGACTTGAACGTGTATCAAACCATAGTGATTATGGGATGTTCCTCCTCTTCCTTATGTAGAAAAAAACCCCTAACAATAATAACCTGTTCATTTACTTTGTTGCTCCTAACATGACTGACTTTCTTCTTTCCAAGCTAAATAATCCCTTTTTGGAGACTGGCTTATGCTGCCTGCAAACCGTGGAGTGGTTCTCTCTGCTTCGAATGTCTCACCAGCAGCTTCCTTTTCCTTTTTTCCTGGCAGGTAAGTGCAAAGCTCTTATGTGCTTTGCCCTTTGAAAAATGTCAGTGGAGTCATGTGGTGTGCTGAAAGATGGCCCCAAAACACCCACCATCAGCCCTACTCTTAAGTCATCTACCCGCTGATTCTGCTTTCTGTTAGCTTGCTGTATTCAGTGTTGCATTAGATGTGACATGTCCCATCAGGAGCTCTATGCATAATGCAAAAGATTTGACTCTCTTGAAAGGTCAATCCCTGCACAAGTGAGGCTCCCAGTCATGCTCACCACAAGCCTTGGGAGGATATTTCAGTGTGGGGCTGGTTGGTTTGTTTGATGTTTTTAAAGCAGGTACGCGTGAGCTGACATTATAAATGCCGTGGTGCGGTGGGGAGAAAGGCAAAGTGAGAACTCCTTATGGAGGAGCTCTGTAGAACCACACTGCCTTCCCACCACGGCTGTGGGTTTCCATCCGTGCCTAAGGGGAGCAGGTAGAAAGCGAATCCTAAAAAAGTAAGTGTGGGAAGGGTTTGTGTTTTTTTTGGTGTTGGTGGTTTTGGTTTGTTTTTTTAATCCAAAACTTTAAATAAGAAATAAAAGAAAAAAAAAAAAAAAAAGCTGCGTAGCGGTCTCTGATTTACTGGAGAACTGTATAAAGCATTTTTGTGGATCAAAACCGTCTAATCTTCCCATCTGAAAATAGGGACGGGAACAACAGCCACTCCCTTACTGAGCAGATGACTGGAACTGTGAACAGTGAACTGCAGCCAGCAGTTACCTGTAGGTCATGCTAGAGACTCGAGCCCTGCGCTGCTGCTAGAAGTCCTTTGCATCCTCCTCCCTTTATGGGATGAGAGATCATTTAATCACTGTGTAATCCTCTTTAGGTGGAGCTGAGTGAATTTCCATGTAGCTGTCTCCTGTGAGTAGATGGAGGTCTTTCACTCTTGGGATTGCTGGTACGCTCGCCGCCGAGAGTCTGTCTCTTCCCTTGCCCTCTTTTATCGAGCCACATGCCCACGTTGCTGCATAAAGTTTTGATGTATGGCAGTATCCATTATCGTTCCCGCTTTCATTTCTGTTCAAGCTACGTCAGCCTTTCCAGAAAGGCATAGTTTCCCCATCTGGTAATCAGCTGTGGAGATGCAGTCGCAACTCCAGTTAACACTGACTCTGATTTGTGTTTAATATGAGACTTCTGAATAACATTTCAATCTCCAGTGATTCAAGACAGTATTTTTTGTTGTTTTGGTTGTATAAATGAGAGCTGGTGAGGTGGGGTCCCCTTATAAAGGCTTTTTCTATTTTAGCAATTAAGCTGTAAGTTCTTAAAAATCTAAACTTTTTATCCATGCTTCCTTGTTTTGGAGGAGAGAGGAGAAAATTGTAGTTTCAGCTATATCTCTGAGGACCCGAAGAAATCTGATTTCTGGAACCAAGTTGTTACCCAGTAGTACCTGAAGCCCACAGACTAGACCTTAACAGAATAGCTAAAAGATAGGGAGTAACTGAGTCGTCTTTTGCTGGGCCAGGCTCTGTCCTTTGCTAAAAAGTTACCAAATAAAAGGCAAGCACACAGGTCCTGGAATGCTGTCAGTCGTGCCCCTCTGAATGCTAGTTCTCTGTTTGCATTTCCAGCCATGGTAGAATGCTACCACTGTGGACAGGTGCCCTGAGGTGTAAAAGGGAAGGCCTTGAAAGACCCCAAAAATAGTACAGGCAGAACTTACACCTGGTGGTTTTTGCAGTACAAGGCTCTGTGGTCCACAATGGGCTGCTGTATGTTTGAGGTACTCTGCTAAAGGGGCGGCTGACAGGGTCATGCAGGGCCTCGTTTTCTTCTGCGTTTCAAGCCTTGGGGGGGGGGGGGGGGGGGGGGGGGGGTGGTGCGTAGAAGCTGATAGACCTGTCAGTGTTCTGTAAGCAATAACTGCTTTTGTCCATGTTCTTAAATTAAGCCAAGTCATTCAAACCTGCACTTTTTACTTTTAGCAATTGAAAAACTGCATCTTAACTGGTAACAAGTACTGGTAGATTTGCACACAGAGCTGGGTTGGGGGGGGGGGGAGGTGTCAGGATATTTAGTTCTTTGTCTCTGCCTTGTATTGGGAAAGCATCAAAGAAAGTAAGTTCACGAAGTCGTTCTTGGGGTGTTGTAAGATGCATTATCAAACAGTTTAGATAAAGAGGTTTGAAGGGGGGTGTGCGTGTTTGTTTTTGTTTTTAAGACTTCAAGATCACCTAAGTAACAACATGTTTCGGCTCTTTGATTAGAGCCGAAACATCTTCAAAATGGGCAAAGAGCTTAATCAAAAGCAAAGCACTCAATTACGTGCTTTCCAGCATGAATTTTCAGAATATAACCTTGCAAGTGATAATGAACTACATTTGGCACTTTTGTTAGCAAAGGAGTTTAACAGCTTAACCAACTCTGTTTAAAAAAAAAAAAAAACACAAACAACAAACTTTCTGATCCTACACGCACAAATCATCATGGCTAAGATACAGTCTTTCTTCATATCAAACTCATAGTCTCTACATTAATTTTATAGAAAAAAATACTTTGGAAATAATTTTTTATTGTAGTGAAAATAAGATACCATTATGGTCATATGTATACACACACACAAAGAAAAGATTCACTGTATATACGCTGAAATACCTCAAACTCAGTGTAACCAAGACTCTCCTCAGCTTGTGCACGGCAAATACTAGCGTACCTTTAAAACATGCCTGATCCCAGCCACCACCCGCTGCTGCGCTTAGCAGGAACAGCACTGAAGCTGGCTCCCAGGGCTGGTAGCCCCGCTGCACAGAAACAAGTCACAAGCTGATGCCGACCCTCAGCCCAGTACTTCTCTACGTTGCACAGTTACCGTGATGGCAAGGCCTTGGTGGAACAGGATGGCTCGGCCGTGCTGCTGCAAGGGCAGGAGGGAGTGGGCTGTACCTCAGAAACTGTGGACCAGCTGCTCTGAGAGCCCTTGGGTCACCCGGCAGAATGGGGCCTTTGTCTCATAACATCTGGTCACAACGGTGTTCAGCAGCACCGTGTTACTTCCTGCTGTCTTGCGTTATTTGGGCTTATGGTGCTTTCTGTAAGCATTTCTTTGACAGATGTGTGGCTCTGATACCCATTCCCTGCCACTCGAGGCAAGAAGGTACTACGCAAGTGATCCGGTGAGGTTCTCCAGAACACGAAGAAGAATTGCATTGAAATCTTCACTTGTTTAGGTAATCTGCCTATAGACAAGTAACTAATTCTCACTGTCACTTAACTCTAAAAAGTATCGGGTGTCTGTTGGCACATGTGGGCCCAGAACTATAGACTTTGTAGAAATAACAGATAACTTGGCGTTGTTTGCTAGCAGAAGCGAATGTGAGACTGTTGGTGCCCTCACCCTGACAGCCGTGTTAATGCCTTAAACAAGAGACGCTGGGTGACTGAACAGAGCCCCAACACACCTTAACATGTAGTCACAGCTCTCTTCATAACTTCACGATAAAACTCCGTTTCTGTACCTCAGGAGGTCCCCATCTCCATTCATCTGTTTTAAAATGCTTCAGGCTGACTTCTTCTGTTTAAGGAATTTTACACTGACTTCCACTAAGCCAAGAATAATCTCATTTCTTCCCTTCCCCATAGGAAATTGCTGCCATCCCAAATATGCATGCACTTAAATACCACAGCCTGGTTTTGAAACAGAGCTCATGGCAGGCTATTGCCCAGTTCAGTAAAGAAAATTCAAATATTAGTTGGCTGAATTCAACATTGAGTAAACACTAAGGATGTTTTTAAAAACAATGGGCACAAATGCTACTGTAGTCTTTCATCATTAAACTATTCATCTTTCTATTTCAACAATTAAATCCATTACAAAAATAAGCTGGTAGGGAACTACACAACAAACGAATAATACGTATTAACTTATAAAATATCGAACAAATTGTCTACGTACAAAAAAAGTCAATGTCAGTCACTTAAGCTTCACAGAACATTTGTGTGATAGAAGCCCTTTTGTGCCCCAGCTTGCGCGTCTGCCAGGAACAGCGGGAGAACCACCCACCTTGGCTTTAAAACCACTGTAGCGTACTGCAGAAGTACTGCCCCGCCTTGCTGAGGCTCCCCGTGGGTCACGGCCGGGCAGCGGCGATGCTTATCGTTGGGGAGAGCCTGTAGGAGGCCTGCAGGCGCCGTACGATGTTCTGGTTTGCTAATGCCAGGTGACAAAATGTACGTCAGGCGTCTGTACAAAAGGACAATTTTTCCAGTGAGGCTATGTTTGTCTTTATAATGGGAATGCTTTAAAATAACGCTAACGTTGTTCTAGCACAATAATTCTCCCCTACAAATCATTCGTGTGCAAACCAAGTATTTCTTTCCACTAATGCACTGTACCTGTGAAATCGCTACAGTAGTCTCCAGTGAGGGGATAAATGCCAGACAGGGATTTTAAATGTGTATTTTATTTTGGTTGTGCATGTATCTTCTCTTACCCGAGGAGATTTTTTTGCCTTGGTATACAAACTTTCACTGTCCGTTTCAGAGTTAAAGAAAAATGAACTTTCATACCCTCTGCCGCTTCTGATCACCTCTTAAAAATGTCACTTTACACAGAAAAGCCAGAAGGAATTGAGATAAACAGACATCTGTACATTTTAGCCATTCATTTAGAAAACATCTGTATCCATCCATGCAATGTTAAGACTATAAGTAACTTTGCAGTTCCATCTGAGCCCATTGCTATGGCAACAAGGTAGTCTTTATCTCCCACATGCATTCTACTGATTTCTTTTTTTCTTAAAGCAGCTTCCTGAAATGAAAAACAGAGAAGCAATGATTAAGTTAGTCTCTTCCAAACATTGGATTCGAGGCTTATGTGAGGCAGCCCTTACTGCTTTCCAGCTGTGGAAAATTTAGACACTGATCCTTTTCAAGATGAAAAAATGAACAACTGACATGGAAAAACGTGAACTGCTGTTATTTTCAATTTTTAAAAAAGTGTAGTTGATGATCTTGGAACACAAGATTTTTGCTACTGTAGCTATTTTTAATAGGATCCCAAGAAATTGTACTACAGTATCTTTCAAACTAACACAGCTAGCTGTAATTTGCTCCTTGCTACAGTGAGAGTACAGTTTGTAAGAGTGGGTATGCAAGCTAACAATTAATTCCTTGACGGCCTTTTTCATGGTTAACTTTCATCAAAGCACACAGCTCAGCTTGGTTAATTGCTTGGAGTTGTAAGCTTTCTATTGGGGTAGGTGCCCACCACACCAGACAGGATTGTACTAGTGATCTGTTGGGTTTTGGTTAGTTGCCAACCCAAGATAAACTAACAGGCTTTTAAAATTTCCATTTTAAATACAACACTAGGCAATAGTGAGTACACTGGAAGAGTTAAGAAGGTTCTATCTGTGCTTTCAAGGACCTAAACTGACGTCAGTGCTTCTCTGACACCCATTAACTTTGGGGTTCCTCTTCATTGCTTTTAACATACCTTCCGGGGCTATCTACTTTGACACTGATTATTTTAAGTACTTTAAAAGGGTTGAACCTCTTCAGAAATAATGTTGAAATCTTAACCTCTAGTGTCCCAGCATTTCTACACCCTTTATATGAAAAGTACAGTAATGTAGTAAAGGCCACATAAGAAAACATCCAAGGAGTTATCCAGACGAGACATTTCACTCACATTTGATGCTGCCTAACAAACTCTGCAAACTGACGGTCTTTAGCGTAGAGCTCTATAATTCGAATTCTGTCCTGAATTTCCTAGAATACAAGAAACACAACTGTAAGTAAATAATAGAAATTAGAATACTACTGAAATAACTGATTTCTGTTTTTTGAAAAATAAAACTCCTATGCTTTGCTATTTCAAGGAGTAGAGCTTAAAATTGGGCACTCCAACACTAAAATTCTTCTTTATGCCTTTTTTTTTTTTTAAGTGAAGCACTTCATTGGAATCCAGTAATACTTTACTTTTAAATCAAAACCAGGGTTTGGACAGAGTGTGGCATTTCAACAGGCTTTAACAAAACCATTTATCTCATAGATATTTTGCCTACAAGCCCAGCTACAGGCTGGATTCACACCTCTCTCGGTTGCTTAAGGATCTGTGGTTAGTTCCTGGATGAAAATCCCTTCTCTTTAGCCTCCTAGAGTAAACCCTGGATACTGCGTATATAGGAAGAAAGGAGAAGGATGTGATCTAACCTGCAGGTTATAGAAAGACCTAAACTTTTTGTTTAAAAGAAACAACCTGCAAAAAGGCCTGGATGCGCCAGGTTTTCACTGCACAACTACTCTTGCATAAGGTAGTTGGCATTAAAAGCTAAAGGCTATGTCAAGCGATACAGCAGCAAACCTCCCCAACTCCCGTGCTCCCGTGAAGTTACTTAAGCAGTCAGCTCCTTTATCATGTGAAATTCATTACCACTCAGAACACACCCAATTCCTTTCTCTAGACCTAATAGCAAGCAGGGAAAGAAATCCTTTCCCTCTTCTCTTAAATAGTTGCAGCAGCCATAGTTGCAACTTGTTTATCTAGAGCATAGACACTGGGGAAAGATTGGGCCGTGATCTCTTCCGTGCCACTATGAAAACAAGGTCATTTACCTCCTTAGTAAGCTCACTGTTTTCATAAATGTGCCTGATCTCTTCACTGCTGTAGTCTGTGGATGTCTCTGCACTGGTAGAACTGTAGGACGTTAGCTGAGGGTATCTCCGGTAATAATGGCTGTAGCCAGTCGTATCACTTTCATACATGGGGTTGTACTTAACTGCGTTCTCAATGGACGAGAGGCTGTCACCCTGCCTGGGGGAGCAATAAACAAACTGTGAGCTTCTCTGCAGCCTGGAAGGGCAGCAGGTAGGTTAAGGAAGCCTGGCACCTGGAGGCACGTGTACATCCTGTTGCTTGTCAACTGTGTGATGTAAGACTTATGACAGAATTATCCTTATTGTAGCAGATGTGTTTTAAAATATTAGATGGTGTCACTTACCCCTGTGAGTCCTCAGTGTCACTCTTTGTGTACTGGTCTCGAAGGGTCCTGGCCAAGAAGAAGATGACAGCAGACGCCACAAGAAGGAATCCTGCCACAGAAGCAATTGCAATACCCACCACCAGTGGCTCAGACACGTATTCTTCACAGTGCTCCCCTCTGTACCACCAGTTCTCTCCCACACGGCACCTGCAACAAAGAAACACAGGGAAATTAAACATCAGCAAAAGCTTTGGTTAATGGAAATGTAAGTAACTTCCTGTTATGATCTGTCCTCAGTTAAGTCACCTCAATAAATACCTTTCCATGTTCAAGCACCAACTTTCTTTTATTATTGTTATTGTGAACAGCCTTTTTGGTATAGAACCATAGAACAGTTCGGGTTGGAGGGGACCTTTAAAGGTCATCTGGTCCACCCCCCCTGCAATGAGCAGGGACATCTGCAACGAGATCAGGTTGCCCAGAGCCCCATCCAGCCTGACCTTGAATGTTGCCAGGGATGGGGCTTCTACCACCTCTCTGGGCAACCTGTGCCAGTGCTTCACAACCCTCATTGTAAAGAATTTCTTCCTTATATCTAGTCTAAATCTCCCCTCCTTTAATTTAAAACCATTACCCCTTGTCCTATCACAGCAGGCCCTGCTAAAAAGCCTATCCCCATCTTTCTTATAGGCCCCCTTTAAGTACTGAAAGGCTGCAGTAAGGTCTCTCCGGCACCTTCTCTTCCCCAGGCTGAACAAGCACAGTTACTGAATTGAGTGAAGACAGATAAAGTAATAAAAGGATAATGCATTTGTTATGAAAAAAGCCTGTGGTTTTTTCAAATTAGAGTATCCTGTAATGTGTTAAAACTGGAAGGTGTTTAGACTAAGTGAGAAGTTATGCCTTGATTGAAGCTTGCACGTGACTTATCAAACACTTTAAAGGTAGAAAGCAGTTGTCTTAATCGTATTGTAATATAAATACAAATGAAGGTGTGTTAAACAAGCAGAATGTTTATAATGTAGTGAACTTCACAATGGTTAGTTAAATAAATACATAAAATAAATGACTTTTAGAAAGAAGTGTGTGTCCAAGATTGTATCTTTGGAACAGTTGCCCAAAAGAGCATTCAGTATTTTGCCTTGCTGTGGTTTTGAACATGAGAACTTTAATGTTAATGCTGACTTAAAATATACCAGTAAAAATAATATATTTGCATTATGTGTGTTTGGGAGTTCCTGCTATAAAAACTAAAGGAATTATAAGGTATTATGACCACTCAAAGCAATGAACCTTATTAATAAGACACATCAGTAAATTAAGTCTTCTAACATAAATATCTGAAATAGTTTCTGAAAGTAGTAAGCAATACTTTAAATTTTTCAAAAAGTTCTTAATAAATACTGGCCGAAGCATGCTTGAGTTCAGATACTTACCTATTTCTAATTAACTTTTACACAAAGATGATAAAATTTATACTGCATCTGTGATAGTATCCATTTTTGTAGCTTTAAAAACATTGTTATTTCTCCTGTTAACTGCTAGGATTCTAAGATTGACTTTAGAGACGTTCTAGGTAAGCTTTTAAAAAAAAAAAAAAAATCACCTGAAGTAACATAAATAATAGCTACTAGTAGTCATAATTCTTTTTTGCAGTAAGTCTCCTACCTTTTGTTGATAGGTGCATTTTGTTTTAAAAATAGACCGTTACATTGCTTGAAAAGGAAAAAATGAAGTGCAATGTCAGAGGGAGCATCGATTTGTCTATATCTTGTACTAAGTCTTTTCCATTACCTCTAAAATACAGAGATCCCGTTCAAATGCATCTGTATCTTTTTAAAAGCAAAAATTTGAATCGGGGGCCTGTGCCTTGATCTTTTTATGAACCAAACATGATTTTTCCCAAATGGCCAATGATTTACTTTTATGACTTTTTCTTAACCAAAAGCACTATTTTTAATATATTTATGCTGTATGAATATGCCTTTCAGAGACGAATTTTTGTGATGGAATTAACTCTTATATGCTTTATGACATTATCTAACACTTCGCTACTTGAGAAAACCTCTGGAGATAAATTCTGTCCCCAAAGGTCAATGAAGGTGATTTGAACAACTGAGTATGTTCCATTACTACAGTTTTTCCTAGATAGTTGTATTTCCTGATGTTTCTATTCTATTGAAGAAATTTGTTACCGTCTCATTTCCGCCATATACATAGGAAAACAAACGTTAATACTGGGACCTCCACTCAGCAGCATAACATGAATGATAATCATTATCGTCTCGCTTGTTAAACATTATCTTACGGAATTTTGCACAAATCTTGTCAAATGCTGCAACAGAGGAGACAATAAGAGATGTTCATGCAGAAAGCACATACTTCAAACAGCAGGATGACCTACCTACAGATGGCCCCTTGGCCGGGGCTTATGTCGCACTTCCCGTCATTCAGGCAAAAGTTGGGTTGCAGATCACAAATGCTGTTGCATGGCAGCCCGTCGATGCTTAGGTAGCCAGGATTGCAGACGCACTCGGCTTCCCCACTCCAGCGATTTACTAAGCATTCGGAAAACTCATTGCAGGCCTGGAACTTGCAGGGATCTGCTTGCTCACCTGAGAATACACAAAGCAGAAAATATTAACGATAGAGGAGAACCTTAACTGAGGCAAAACGCTGGCTGTCTGCTGCCATTTTCTCTCATGGTCTCTTAGTTAAAATAATCCACAAAAATCCAGCATGCGTCTTCCCTGAGTAACAAAAGGTTCTGCTAAGGTGAACAAGCCCGAGGAAGTGTTCCTCTGTCTGCACAGTGCATGTCAGTGGTATGGCTAAGACCACCCAACAAGCCAATTGAAAAAGCAAGTATAAAGTGTTCTTTTTCTTACTGGAACGTGCAGTACCTCAGATGTTCTCTTGTCTGCTGGAACTATATTTTGCAAATGAGTAAAACACAGCTGATCTCCGGTTTTTCTTGTTATAGAAAATCTAGGCAGCGTACAGGGAAGGGCAAGGGGACTTGGGGCACTCTGCACCTACTGTGAGGTGATTTGCCTGTGTCTGCAAGGAACACAAGCTTGTAGCATTTGGGATATCTCACTTGTATCAAGCTTAAGAGGGCTAGCACACAGTTACACGATCAATATCAGAAGATTTGTCATGCCAATTAGTCCTTCTTTATAAAAGAGCTACCTCAGAAGCACAGCTACCATTTGCCAACAGGTCAGCACTGTTATTTTTCTCTAACCTTAAAACAGGAAATATTTCTGAGTTGCTTCTATGGTAAACTACTGGCTTACTTGGACAGGGAAAAAACTTTCTCCCCGTATCAGAGGAGTGAACTAAGAGCGCCTGTAAATTTTTAGCGCAACCAAGACCTTACCACAAGAGTGAGGCAGCAGCTGTTACCCGTGCAGATGCCTACCTGGCAGCTAAACTGGCCAGCACCTGTGGGAGTGACCAACATGCACCACTGTTCTCGCTGACCAGCCTTCTCCCTCACTCCCCAGTGGAAGTGCAGTGGCATTATATAGAGTGTTACATGAGCCAATTTTGTCCCCATATTTCTATATGGGCCCCATATAGTATGCTCAGTCTGGGTCTCACTTTGATTTTCATCTCTTTAGTCCCTTAACAGATTTTTATTTGTTTGTTTGTTTGAACTCTGTGAAAGACTGTCTTTCTAAAGCCCAGCCTGTAAGAGCAGTGGGCAGTCTCTGAGCTGCTGGGATCCTTAGTAAGTTCTTAAAGCAGAAGATGCTTTAAATCCCTTACTCTAAACTGCATTTCCCTGCCATGCCTACCCGATTCCACATCCAGGGAGTATTTATCGATGGCCAGGTTCATGGTGTGATACGCGGTGTTGCAGAAGTCTTCCAGGATCATATACACAGCGTTGGTGACGTTCCGAGGCACAGGTTTGGCAAATTTCATTCGACTGTTCACCACGATGCTGCCATTTCTGAAGTTCAGGATTTCAAGATTCTGGAAGCCCGTCAGATTTGACTGAAGGTAGGGCACCAGCTGCAACACAGGGGATGTGACAGAAAAGCTGGATCTTCGAATCTCTACTGAAGCCAATTGCACTGTTATTGCATCAGACAGCAGGAGTCTGAATTATTTTATCCAAATCTCACAGCGAGGGTATTAAAACTTTACCCAATGGAGGCTCATGCTGGCAGCTTGCCAGGACCCCGAGTACTTCAGATAGTTCTTAAGAGTACACCAATTTGCAGACGGTTTCCAAAAATCTACGATTCAGAAATACAATTCTCGGGACGTGCATGGTGCTCTCCCTTGATCTAAGCACCAGGCATACTGGCCGTTTCACAGGGTATTTCCTTCAAGCACGTCCCCCTTCCCTCTCTCTCCTTTGCTCCCTTCACCTCCCACAACAAAACGTTCATTTCAGTCAGGAGAGGGGTATTTTCCGGTTAAATGTTGGCAATTGTTGCTGTGTGACTCCTGTGAGGCTTTGCTAGCCATCAGTCAGTTTAGGAACAGCTTAGTTCCCTGAACTCCCTCTTACTTAGGATGGGTTGAATGTGTTGCAGAAAGGTTACCACCCCACCGCAGCACCGATTTACTTCTCTCTCCCTATAGACTAAATACAGAGCACAGTGGAAGCAAGTAAGGGGAGTGTCGTAGTGTCTTCAGCTACACGGCAACGTTTATTGACACCAGCAGAGCATCTGGCCCATAGCCCTAAAAAGTTAAGCTTTAGAGAGCCTACTGACTGAATGAAACCCAAAAAACACACCCCACCCCCCTATTTCCAGACAGAATTTTCCCATGGAGGGACAAAAATAATATCTGTAAACACCAGTCTTGAGTTGCCCTCTGCAAAAGAGAGCCGACAAACCATTATTTACCAACAATTTTTTGTCTGTCTGGTAACGGACATTGAGCACAGAAGTGATTCTTACCAGTTCCAAGAACCGTTGCTCCAAGGCTTTGTATTCAGGGGAGTTTTTATTAAACAGGTCCTCTGAAAACATCATGTTGGTAACCCGAAGACTGAAAAACACAACCAGAGCTCGTGATGGGACAGTACTATTGCGATTTTCATGTGTGGCCCAAGCCACGCTGGCCATCTCTGTGGACTGGACATGAGTTGTTAGCTCCACGTGACTTTCAGTCATGCTCCTTCCCTCCTCAGTCAGCTCAGGAGAAAAGTGGACAGTGCTCACATGATTCAGGTCCACTGAGACATCCAGGACTCTCGTCGTTTCATCTCCCAGCTTTGTTGAGGTAGCCACAGACGATGCTGCTGTGGTTCCCACAGGAGGGAGATGGGACGGAAGCTCAGCAGTGCTTGTCGTGACACTCATCGTTATGTAAGAGTTCATAACAGTGCTGAAGCTCATGGAAACATGCGTGTCATGGTCTGTAGCACCCTGTCCAGCAAAGCCCTCTAGAATAGTAGTCTGATCTATTACAGGAGGAACTGCAGTTGAAACTTGAATGGCAGTTGGCATTGCTGATTGCACTGTCTGATCTAATGAGTTTTCTAGTGCTCTGTCAGTAGGCCAAACATCAGCTGGTTTCTTCACTGCTGATCCAGTAGCATCTTGGCCTGCCAATGATGAATCTAGGGTTTGCTGCTCTTCTGTGGAAGCATTGGGGCTCAGCGTGGAAGCATCGGGGCTCGCCGTGGAAGCATCGGGGCTCAGCATGGAAGCATCAGGGCTCGCCGTGGAAGCATCGGGGCTCTCCGTGGACGCATTGGGGCTCACTGTGGACACATCGGCGTTCAGTATAGTTTCCGAAGAGCTTGTGTCCAAGTGGCCTATTGTAGCAGCTTCAGTTACATCTGACTGCTCCACTGTGAATAGTTGTACCATTGTCCTGTCTTCATTTTGGTGTTCAACTGCTTCAGAAATGATGTTCTGACCTACACTGGACTCTTCAGGTTGCTCCATACTGATGGTCCCTGTAGATGTAAGGAGACTATCTTCCACAGACAGACCTGTATTGTGTGGTGAGACAGGGGCCTCTCCAGTTGGCATGTCCACGAAGGAATGGTCCACTGAAGGCTCCAAAACCAAGGATGGTTTAACAAAAGAAGAATCATACGTGCCCAATGTTTCTGTCTGTGTGGATGGTTCCACAGATGATAGCTCTTCTGTCTGTAACAGAGGTACCTGCTGACTTGTAGTCTCTGGAAAGACAAATATTTCAGACTCATCGAGGAAATCTTTTATATTGGCCATACCTTCATTCTCATCTTTGGAAGGATCATCATCTAATTTATTCCTAGAGTTAAGAATATAGTCTAAGATCATGCCTTCAGGAATATCCTGAGTTCTGATTAACAAAGACTCATTGTCATCTTCAAGCCAGCTATCAGGACCAGGGTAGAAAACTGGTTCCAGTGTTGCTTCTTCCCAAGGCCAAATACTTGAATCCATTTCTTTTCCTGAACCATCAAAAGCTGAACCAGACCCATCATCATATATAACTCTATCTCCAAGGTATAGATCAGTTTCATCTTCCATAGGGTGTACTTCTAAGGGAAAAGGAATTTCTTCCACAGATTCATGCAACACAGAGTCTGCATTGTTACTGCCTGCAGGACTACCCTGAGTTACTTCTTCCCTCTCAGAAGATACTGTTTCTTTAATATCAGTCTCTATGACTGATGAAGAGGCCACTGTTGGTGCAGAAAGCAGAGGAACTGCATAATCATCTGTAGATGGAGGTTCTTCAGGCACGAGGTGATGAGGACTTGAAGGCAAAAGGTCTTCAGAGAGTCCAGTATCTTCAAACACTAAAAATAAAAATAAATTTCCAATTAGTTGTCGTTTATGATAAAAATTGTCAAATTACATTCATTTTATTGTCTGTAGATTTGTATTCAGCATGTTTCCTGTGATATATCCTGGCCATTGTATGCCAAAGTCAGAAAGACCCCTGTTGACCTCTCCCACTTTTCATTCAGATATTCTATGGGCCAGATTAAGACATACAAAAATACTTCTGTGCAATTAAACAAGTATCATGTGCATACCATTTCCTGAAGGGATAAACAGGCATTATTAGCTGTTACAAACATTTTACCTCGGCGTATTGTTCTTGGATACATGCACACAGGAAAGGTAAAAACTATCAGAGAAAGATATCCAATTTTTTAGACCTTTCTGAAAAGTCATTTTGGTGAACTATACCTTTGGTGAGTATCAGGAAACACTGGCATCCAAATGTAAGCTTCAGTCAATGGCATTAACTTACCATCTAAAGAATTGGGGGCTGAAAGCCATTCCAGAGAGTCCACAGAATCATGCCCTAACACTGGTGCAGTGACCAAATGAGGAGTCCGATTCCCATCCTCTAAATTCAGCCCATCAGGCAAAGAAGTGACGTCAGCTTCTGAGGAGAGCGGAGCTTCAGGTGCCAAACTGGCCTCAGAGTCCAGATTTTCTGGTCTTGGACGGATTTCATTGTCATTGAACTGTTCGCTATCTGAAGTGGAATCTGGTTTGGTGAAATCAAAGGGCAAGGTATTGCTGACAGTTGATTCATCTGCTGAAGGCCGTTCAGCTAAAAAGGTGCTGTCCTGGAACATAAACCCGCTATTAATATTTCCACTATTACAGGGGAAGCATTGGCTGTCCGCGTTGGGCTGAACACATGGAGGGTGTTAACAGCAGCCAACAGCAAAATCTGCTACTACTGCCTCTGTGAGAAAGTAATGCACAGCAGCAGGAGGGGCCGAACTGGGAGGACTGGCAAATACACACCTTTTGCTAATTATGTGCAATGTGCATGTAAAATGCACATCCTTGTGACATACATTTCATGTCCAGTCATGTCCACTAAAAAGGGAAAGAAGCCATTCAGACTATTTGGAGTGCAGCTTCAGTTATGGTATGAAGAGATTTACCGTCTATACCCACACCATCTCCTTTCCTTTTCTTTACTGAAAAAATGGATCTGTCCATTTCCACTTAAATCAAAGATAAATGCGCACAGTACCGCCTGCCTTCCTAAAGCATGAAGAGGTCTTAACAGCTATTATTCATCAGTGACATAATCAGTACAGTAATTATAATATTATCGTTACTACGATACATAAACCAGTTTAGAAACTGAACTTGAATGTATGCATGCCCTGTGGTCATTTATTGGTATCTTTTAGTACGTGGGTACGAGAACCCAGGAGGGAAACAAAGACCATAATGCAAAGAAAAGTGTTTAGAACCTGGAATAACCTTAGTCTCCAAGCCGAGATGCCTATGCAGAAAACAAAAAATCTGTCAGCAGTAATGATGAACAGCAAAGAGTATGCACAATGAGTTTGCAAATTGTTTGAAATGTGAAAAAAGAATTTGTTTTTAAATCTCCAATTTGCACACCGTTTACTTACTGCCTCATACCCCAATCATTATTTGGTTTACAGTTAGAATACTTTGCACATTTCATCTTTGAATATTAATCTACTATCACGGTGTCTCATGAAGTAACTATATTGGGAAAAAACAATGAAGAGATTAAGTTATTCGGTCAAGGCTACAAAACCAAGCTGACTGCCGTAAACTCAGGAATTAGTGCTTCACATGGATACCTGCCCACATATCAATGCTGTGCAATAGTCTGATATTGACAAAAAAACCCTCAGGGTATGAACAACTGCTGAACAGTTTCAAGAAGAACTAAGAACTAACCAATTGCTGATGGTGACCAGTAAAGTTAAGTGGGCAGTGGACACGGGTTTCTGTAATACGTATTACAGTTCAAAACCATTTTAGCCATTTCTGTAGCTCACCGTTTCTGTCTAATCTCTTTCTTTTACTTGACTAGCATGAATAAGAGAAAGAGTCCAAATACTTTTCAATTTGAAATTTTACTCCTGGTTGAAATGTGGGTGAATTAAATTTTCAACTTCATTCAAACTGCATTTGAATGCTTTGGAAATAAGCCAGTTAAGGTATTTCTATTAAGTTATTTGTCTACCTGTATTGATCACATTTTTATAGCCAGTTGTTATGCCACCACAGTCTCCTCACATTTTTTAATTTATATGGTAACAATCAGTTGAAAAGTATATACACACACCATATAGACATGTGCTCCAGCAATTATCTTTTTTGGCAAAATTGATCACTATAAATAAAGCTGTAAAAAAGGTTACTGTGCAAGATTAGAAACAAATTACACACATAAATTCCATAAAGAATGAAAAAGGACTACCAGCAATAGCTTCTCAATACGTTGGGTTTTTTTATGTGAGCATTTAGCTGCCAGGGATTGCACTTCATCATTTATTTGAATGTGGATAGATGTTCCTATGACAACTAACATTATTCAAAGATTCTTGTAACAGTGCAATATATTATATTAACAAGTTTAATATCATATTGGCAAGCCAGAGCATTCTACCTGTTACAACTCAACAGAAATAACAAGAAAATACAGATTTCAAAAACTAGGCTTGATTTTCTCTTCACTTTGTAAGAGAGCTGTAAAACTCAAAGAAAAGAATTAATGATTAGCGTGTACCATCTGCTAGCAATTAGATGGTGAAGTCATGACAGTCCCACATTATGTCATGAGTATGTATGATAATACAAATCCAACTTATTCTCAAATCAGCTAAGAAAAATAATAGCAAAATTCTTTTTCATAGGTAACAGTTCTACTTAACAGTATCTACTTGAACCATACAGGTTTGACATCTGTGGAAGTAATTGACTAATTGTTTCAGCCTTGTTTACTGTTTAAGCATGTTTATGATTTTCTTGAATTTATCTGAAGTTACTCGCCAAATTATCTGTGTATTGCAGATTGTACAAAGCTGTTTTTTTCGATATAGTCAATATCTTTCACATAAGAGTTTTTGACTGAAGACATAGATGAAATTATTATTCATAGCCCATGATTAGAAAAACGTAACTTCCAGAAATTTTTCTGGTACATACTATTCCTGAAAACTGGTTTAAAATTTATTATTGCAAAGCTACCTCTACTCTAGAATCTTGTTGCCTGCATGTCTGTCAGAGTATCCGCAGATAGAATGTAAAGATGGCAGAATTCTTTGTCTTACTAAAATAAACATCTGCAACATTTTAATCTAGTTAGATAGCTCTAGTAAAGAGAAAGTCCTTTCCTGAAAGTTAACTTAAATTCATGTTTATCCACACCATGTTTAAGCCATTTATGGCAAATCCATATGAATTTGCATTTTAGACATCAATGATTAGTTTTTAAAACTCGGGGAAAACTGGCGTGAAATTAAGGATATTATACCTGTGATCGGTCTAACAAGAATATTTGGGTTCTGTGAAGTGTTTACGAATTTAGCTTCCATAAAGGTTTTAGAAGTTGGCCTGAAATTAAATGTGTCTGTGTTCACAACATTATCTCATAATGAACTTAGTGAAAACCTACCATCAAGCACAGGTGGATCTGGATTTTGTGGCACAAACTGAGCTCATTTCTTCTTGGAAGGCACATCTGTGTTACACAACAGAGTGCAGAACAGAAGCCTACTGGATAAATCCTTAAGTCCAGAAAATGCTCCACCATGTTGGCAGAACTAATTGACTTGATCTCAAGTGTTGCTGGCACCTAACCTGGTATCTCTGCTTAAAGCCCCTTTGCATTGTACAGCCATGGTCAGGGATACTAAAGTCTGCAATCCAATGGGGAACTTCAGTCTATGTCCTGGGTTGTTCCACAGGTAATCAGAGGAGATAATTACACTTTCAAGAGGAAAATAAAGAAACCACTGCCTATTGTTTTTCTGTGTTTCCTTTGCTGGCATTAAGGGAATGGACATCATTTTAAAACTGAACTGAGAACTTTCAGTGAAAGCAATACAGTAACAAAAGGAGCACGTGAAACTTACCATTGTACCTCTTCCAGCAGCCAGCTTTAGTGCTTACATCTATTTCTCGCTTTCCAAAGAAAGGTAGTATTGTGGGAAGAATCACGTCTTGAGAGCAATTTACAGTCTAATCATTATGAAAAAACAGACAAAAGCAGCCCAAGAAGCAAAGCCTGGCTGTACAGCCAGGAACACAGTACTGCCATGTGATAGGAGCTGATCACAGAAAACTGTTGTGCAACAGAGATCAAATTATCAGATGAGAGGTTTCACCAGAAGTTTTACTCCAGTATAAGGTGTGCCTTCATTACTACTTATTCTGCATGAACAACAGGATAGAGAAGCTCTGGGTGCTGGCTGCAATTCTACCTTGCTGAGTTAAGTTGTTCAAATGTGTCCAAAGGCCACCGCTCAGAACCATACTCACATCGAACTCCGGGCGCTCCAGCACAACTGGATGCTCAGTAATCCAGGATGGGTCTTCTGGTGTAGGGTGTAGTATTTCTTTCACTGTGGAAATACAAATACTTCGGATCTAAAGGCTGCAGTAGCAGTGTGAGGAAGTTGTTTTGGAAGACTGGCTGAAAAACCCTCCCTCGTCTCAGATTTGTAAGTAAAATCTTTTCAAAAAGCTTGCCAGGGAGATTTTGTTTCTGGAAATGCCCCCAGATCCCTGACAGGAAGTACAGGGGAAAGATGAGAACAGAGGGGTGGACAGCACTCCTCCGCCACCTCTAGCAGGATCGTTGAATATTCAACAATAAACCAGGTATTTCCTTTGTGCTGCTCAAGGGCAACACAGAGCTACTAAGCTGAAAGCCATCTTGGTGCAACGTGCATCATGTGAACCACATTTCCCCTTCTATTTCTGTTAATTTTCGGAAGTATTACTGAATTGCATACCACAAACCTTGGTGACAAAGAAAAAAAAGAGGCTAATCTAATGGACTAAGAATGGGATACTACTGCTAATGACTTGGCCTGGTTAAGATCAGAGCAAAACAAGCTACAACACAGCTGGTTTTGTTGTTTCTTTTTAATTATTCAGAGGGCAGGTGAATAATTCACTCATCTGAGATTTATTTTATAAAACTTCAGAAATGTGGCCCACTGATGCATCGTAATTAATACCCACCATTAGTAAGCTGGAGAGAGTTAGGGTCTAAAGACAAGGAAGTGTTTTCAAGCAAGGCATTTTTCTGGAGGATTTCAGCAATATAATCTCGGAAGTCACTGATGGTGTACACAACTGTTGGATTATCCTCTATGCCCATAAAGGAGTTGTCCTCCACCTTGTTGGAATGAAGGTTAATCAGGTCCCAGGTGGCATTGCTGATGGCTTTTCCATCAAACGTAACAGCGTAGTGAACTTCCACCCCACTTCAGTTGTACAAAGAGAAAGGGAACACAGATGAGAGATGCAAGGTTTTCCAACATATAGCAAACATTATGATCTTTTTTCTCCCAAGAACCTCTGTCAATACCCTTTTTTAATATAAAAATATATTGCTTTAAAGGATTCTAAATAAAAAAAATTTAATTCTTTTCACACTTGTGTCTGCTTGCCTGTGCTTTCCACCACTGTAAAGTTCTCAAGGAAAAGGCTACCAGAACCTGACATCTGGTCTGGTCTCAGCCCTGTATTTCTACTAGTGAATGGTAGAGAGACCACAAGCGGACCAAAACGTTGGCTTTCTGCCAGCGTTGTTAATGGGCCTGCCAGCATGCAGTGGTGTGAGTGAGGATTTTAAGATCATGCCAGTGATGGGAATGGCTCTGAGGTATGAAAACAGCCAGGAAAAACAGGCTGTATATAGTAGCGATCTACAGTAGCAAGAGGGAGCCCTGATCACTGTCACTGTGCAGTGTCAATCTGCTTGAAATAATGTCTTTAATAGCAATAAAATGGTATTTAATACAGCTTATAATTGGGAACATTTTTCTAGACTCGTTTCACCATTTATTCTTTAAGTGAGTTTTGTATCTGTGTACAGCTTAACTTTTTTCATATTAACTCTCCTCCATTTTCTTAATTTTCTTTTCCTGAATACGTCTGAATGTCCTTTCGCACATGACAGCGTAGGCAGCAATCAGATTTACGATACACTGGGCATAAGCACAAGGGAGATTTAGAAAATATAACATTTTGGCTGTACACAGGGCACAGCAAGAAAATGAAGTAATCTATGAAGTGTTAGAAAAATGTGCTCCAAAGACAGGTTTTCCTCATTCCACAGAGCTGGACTGGATTGCTAAAGGAATGGCTCCATTCAGAGAAGTTTCTAAAGCCCCAGCACCAGATGCAAGAGACACAATCAGCAAACACACCGACTAAAACCAGGAGCCTGCTGGAGTTTTGCTGCTGGCTCTATCACTGAAATGAGCCCACCATAGGCTCACCGTGGGCACTGACTGTCAGCAGAGGAAATCAAAAAGGACAGCAGCAGTGAAAAGGCCCAGCGAAGATGGAACACAGTATGCTCCTCAAAAGTAACATTTAGATCTAATACAACTGTGCTGTCAGTTGCAGTTAGTAATTCCAAACTAATAACTACGACACCATCATCTGTCTGGAAAGGGCTAAAACATCTGGTGCTTGGAACATAACTTTTGTGAATAGTTGCATGCATCTTAGCCTGCAGAAGAGCAGAGTAGTAGCGGATGGCTTTAAGTCACTATTGTTTGTGAAGAGATTTTTGTTTTCTAACCTTTCTTCTAAAATTAAAATGCTCATTCTCTTTAAAACTGTTTGTGGAAACTGGTTACGCCTTTGCTGAGAAATACACAAAAGAAAACAATACATTTAGTAAGTTAAAGGCTGCAGTTCGTTTTCTGTCTTGAGAAATCCTTAAAATACTAAAGGAGGAAAATTTTGGATGCTTAACCTGCATAAGTCTGATGAAAAACAAGTCCAGACTGATCCCATCTTCTGCTAAGGAATGTTTATAAAGCTACTGCTAAGATGTGCAGCACCTCTGGCCTTGAAGTAGCTAAGCCAACTACGTTTGCTGGAGAACTATGGTTTTCTTACCCACTTTAATTTCTGTCATAACGATCATCCCATATCTACTCAAGACTTTGCTGCAAAGTATAAAGGTCTTGTGTCATCGTTAAGCAATTTTGTTTTCTTCACAAAAGAGAGTCCTGTACACAGGTTAGCCCAGTAGTTGACTTGTGTTTAGGAAGATTTTCCCCAAGTAGTTTTTTATGATTAGGACTTAAATAAGCAAATTAGGTTTATCCGTAATCAAAACAGATCAGTTACTTGCAGTTTCTGGTAGAACACCCTCACATAATATTTATGCTGGATAACTATCTCACTCTGGAGCCAAAACTACAAATCCCCCAAAGAGTGTCCTCCAGCTAAAGGTGTTTTTCCATCTGTATTATGACAATAGCTATAAAAAAGTTGTCTTTACCTGTTCTCCTCAGGAGAGCTGAGTATAGAAACAAAACAAAACACAACAGGAAAACCTGTTAAATCAATGTTGTAATTTCCTTCAAGTCTTCTAACTTTGCTTTGCTTTTTTTGAGTCTTCAAATTTGCTTTGGTATTCTACAGGGCACACAAATCTGAAAACTCATACAGCAAAATAGTTATAAGTTGCATAGTTATTCTGCTACATAACAAACTGTTCTGCTTTTACTAAACTGAGATATTTCCTATTGATCACAAGGAATCAGCAGAGCAGAGCCATCTCAACTTACTGCAAATGATGCAGTTAAATTGCTGTCAGTACCAAGAAACACAAGGGCCGCTAATTCTACCTAAAGGTTTAGTTTACAAACACGGTTTTTTGTCATACACAGCAGAGCACAGAGCTCTGGTACTTTGCCAGAAATATCCACCTTTTATTTGTCTTCTCGAATGAACCAAGAGCTTGCAAATGTATTAGACTGCAGATACCAAGATGGAAGGTTTTGCAACCTTCCAGGCTGGAAACTGAACACAGTCTAGGGTTCCAACCCAAAACCTTTCTCACTATAGCTGCTTTGTTACCTGCATGTATTCTAGCTAGAATATTCCAGACAGTAAATTTTAAGAAACACAGCTTACAAAGTCTCAAAGAAAACACAATTTAGATTAACTCATGAAGAGTCTCATTAGATTCTGCAAGTTATATCCAGTCCATTCAAGAAAAATCATAATTTGTGATCCATGTACCCCAAAACTCAGACATCAGATGTTTGATGCATAATACACAGGATCCCCTTTTTCCCTAAATTAACTTAAAATGTCATTCTGAAGCACAAATTGATTTGAGGAAACGAGTCTTTAAAAAAATATTTATAAGAATAAAGAGAGTTAAAACATTGCATCTCATTTATCAAACTATTCATCCACCTTTGCTTTGATCAAAGGGAGAAAGACCTTTACATATCTCAAACACCAGCCTTTGGAGTCATCCCAAATTAACATTAAGAAGTTGAAAAAAAAAAATGTAAACACACTACATTTTTCCAAAAACGTTTCTGTGTTCTTTCCTGTTTAATACTAGGACATATCAACAATACTGAAGAAGTATCAAATACTAATTTTAAATTAGAAAAGATATCTTTTTATTTTAGGATAGAATCTTGAATAAGAATGCCTTGTCTTAAAACAAAGGCAAACATATCATGTGAGATTCTCTGGTGGATGCCAGGAGCAAAAAAAGAGATGATTACATTTACATACGGTTCTTTATTTCTATTTCAACCTCTGTATATAGAGGTACCAAATACGAAAGCACTTGTCCTTTGGTTAATACATCCTAGGAACTCCCACGCACATGCCCGACATTCTTCCACGTGTGGTGCTAGCACATCGCACAGTCATACATGATCAGTTTCAGTCACCACGTATGCATCAGTATCTTTTTACCTGTAATCCAGGACATGGATGTTTTTGTATCCAGGTAGTCCTTCAAACACACTTTCGATCTATGTTGAGGGGAAAACAAAAAATTAACACAGATTTCCTCCACCCTGCTCATTTAGTGAAAATTCAGGAAGTATTTTCAACATCTAAAAATATATCTGAGCTGTTATATCTGATAGGAGAAAAACGGTTTAATCCTCTCTCTTCATGGAAGAGGAGTTTTGATGACATTGTTTCATTATTAGAAAAGGCAAAGAAAAAGTACGAAGAACAACATGCAGCATTCCCCAAGAACTGTATAGAAACATGCAAAGTGGGGGAAATTTAATCAGACTCTGCAGAGATCTGCACTGCCCATAGCAGACTACTTACTTTCTCTTATTTATGCAGCACAAACCCTTCTCTGCCCAAAAGGCTTCCATGACCTCCCAAACCTCTCTGGCTTAAAAAGAATTCTGGAAAATGCTTTGGACCTTAGCAACTTAAACAAGAGGAGCAGCAGATGCCGTAGGAACAGGGACCCCTTAGGCTCCAAAGAGGCACTAATGCATTACATAGTGCAAAACATGGCTCATCTCCACTGCCCTAAACATGCAAAGGGCTCAGGAGTGATTGGCAGTGCTACTCAACAAAGACAACTGGGGGCAGCAAAATGGCAGCCCATCCAGGCCTAATTCAGTAGTCAACTGTGTTACACGAGACAAAAACAAGAAATAGAATATTGAAGGTTCGTGCTGGTTTGGGTTTTTTTTTTTTCCTCCCAAAAGATCCTTGCCAATTGAGGATCATTTTTTACTCCTCAAATTCTTCTTGCCCTCCCCAATCTCCCTATTTTTAAACTGTCTCTGGTGAGACTTAAACAATCGAAGCGCTGCCGACTTTCTTTTTTTCAAGAGCTTCTTTATCCAAGCACAGAGAAAACCAGGCAAGGGATCAAAGGAGTGGAACATCCATGTGCCAGGTGGACTCTGTCCCATCTGACATTTCTTCCACACACACACACTATGGCATTGCTACTTGGCCACACAACTAGGAAAATTAAGATGTCTAGCCTACGCTAGCAACTTGTGACAGTTGTGGTGATGCTTTTTGGCTGCAGTGAAGAGTACATCTCTTTCCCATCTGGCCCAGGATCTGGCACAGGGTTAGCCCCAGTAAAAGGGATTCAACAGAGAACCCCAACTAAATGGGACTAAGACGGAAACAAAGCTAGAGAAAAGATAAGCCTCATGATGCGCTGCTGTAGGGCACCCTAGATGCCTCTCCCAAGAGAAAGGAAAGACAAACTCTCTGCCCCAAGATAATGATGGTAATAAAATTACCACCATTATAGACAAAATTTAAAAAATACTGGAAACAATAGGGAGAGGAAAGTTAGGAAACAGCAGTATGATCATATTTTGCATTTGCATATTGGTGGGCCAGTAACTGTATGTGTAGCATACAAATTAAAACATTAAATTGTAATTAAAATTAAATTAACTTGAAATCAAGTTTTAATAAATCATGCATATGTGTGCATATGTATATATTTATACGTATATGCACTTTTTTTTTTCTTTGAAGTAGATGCCTAACAGTCTATGGTCCATGGTTCATTCCCACTGACTCCAATGGGATTTAAGCATATGTCTAAGAACCGGCTGGAGGGTTTTAAAATGTGCTCACACGCACTGCTGATTCTAGGCATAAATGAGGAGCAAGAGTTGTCTTGGCAGTCTAGATTTCAGAGAGTATCTCACTGCAGTGCACAATGATTCCTTTGAAGAAATGTCACTCCTGAGCAGAAATAATGAATGAGTTCTGCTGCTTGCGACTTCTTCCGATTTCCCCATCTGTCACCTGCTCTGTATAGACAGATTCCCTAGACTGATGCCAGTTTCTTCTACAGTCCAAAATCTGGACACCGTGTAATCGTTAAGATATCCTATATCCCATTTCAGTGCTCAGCTTCTGTAGGGGACCCAGAGCATGCCCACATACGCAGATACCGATAGACCTGTACGCCTTCTGCCTGCACTCCACATTAATCCTGTGCTATACCCGAATTACTCGAGCTGCCTTCCAGCACTGTCTCAGCACAGGTTGATGGCTCTGAACTGCAGTCGATTCATGTCCTGCCATTTGAGAGTGCGGGCAGGCTGGTTTGCTAAGACCCTCAAATTACCTTTTTCACTCCCCAGTTTCAAACCAACTACATTACAGAAGAATTCAAACTGGACAACAAGATTAGAAAGCACTGAAATAAACTCTAGGCAGACTGGTCACTAGAGAGATGTTAAATGTATCTTTAAAATTTAGGATTTTTCAAGTCCTAAAACTTTAAGACCTAATGAAGTTGCATCAAAAGGCAAACGAGAATCTTGTCACTTCTCTGTGAGTTTAAAAGCTCTACTGCAGTAACACTGACAGGGGAGGTACTGAAAAATTCTGAAAGGATGGTAAGGCCAAAGTTAGCCCTGGTAGAAATAGTTCTTTAAAAGGACTAAAGTAAGTGGAAATGTTTTTCATTTATTAATAACATCTGGCTTAGTTTCTTTTGCTAACACGAGGCAAAGTAAATTAAGGAAATCAGAAAATGGCGGGGGGAGAGAGAGCAGTCCCTCAGAAAGGTCCCATTTAGAGTATGTCCTCATTCAGGGGTTCAGCATAATTTTCTGATCCTCCCAAAAGCATACTTTTACCTCTTTTGCCTGCAAAAGTGATAGCAGGCTATTGCATGAGAAACGCAAAAAGAAAGCTAGAGTAACTGGTCTTTGGCAACTGGTACGCCACACACAACATAAGGCACTCCGCTACTTCAAAAAGGCAGCGTGTCAGACAGAACGGTGTATTCTCACGGTGCGTGAATATTTTCCAGCCTGCCTCAGGCAACAAAAGCCCTAAGCTGGTTCTGCAGAGCCCGCGAGGAAAAGGCAGTCCTAACACAGGTGCCATGTCCTACTATTGCTTTGCAGAGCCAGCAAAAAGAAAAAGGAAGTCAGGGAAGGTAATCACCTGAGAAATGAATTGTTCTGAGAGCAGCTGACGCTTCACAGCAGCTGGGTCGCTCAGCTCCTCGCTGTACTTTTCACCAACAATCAAAATGCTGAACTCAATCATCTGCTCAGTTACAGGTCTCACTAGCTTCTCATCCTGCTTCTTTATCTCATTATTGATCTGGAAGGGAAGGAAGAAGGGAGAAAACAAGAGGTGATTTAATGCCTTTTTATTTGTTTTGCCCTTTGTTTTTTTTTTTCAAGAAATAAATCCTTGTTACTCACCACAGACCAGATTCCTACCTATCCTGATTTACTCCATGTAAAAAGCATCCCTAGATATGTATATGTATATATGATCTGTCAACAGTGCACTACATTTCTAAGCTTGGATCCAAACATCCATCTTAGGTGGGCCAGAAACTTCTCCAGCTGCTGCAAACCTAGAGGTTTCTCTGGCTTATGATGGGGCAGAAAACCTGAGCCCTCTCCAGAAATGTTGTATGGGCAGGAACACCTCAGGGCACTATCGGCGTGCCACGCTGGTGGTCACGGATATACTTAATGACATGTGAAAACTGCAGTTCAAAGCACAGCATGCTCACTTGAGCCATCAGCATACCTGTTTGCCTTGCACTATAATGGAGTGCTCATGAAGACTCAGGGACAGAGGTGTCAACTAATGAGGCAATCTACTAAGCAAGAACATTTTTTTGAGAATTCTTGTATTGCAGATAATTCTGTTTTCCGTTTGCACATCTTTACTCTAGTGCAAGGCCACCTAGTTGACCTCAGCTACAAACAGAAATCCAGTTGTGTGGGATGTTCATGAGGCAATTCAAAGTGCAACTATGGATACACGAACAGCTCACTCGACCCCAGTCAGCAACAGGCTGATTTACCCCAAATTTACTCATTTATCACAAGGCTCCTACTTACTATTCCACCTGGAGGACAAGTTACCTTTGCCAAGTTCTACATTCAGAACAACGCCCTGTGTTGTTCAGCCTCACTAAGTGAAGGATTCCCCAGATATACAATGGGCATTGGGAGATCTACAGGGACCTCTGCTGAGCTAAAGGGGTGGGCTTCAACTGGTAGGTCTACAGTTGCCCGAGCAGCCCTGCAGCAGCGGCTGCGCAATGCAGCAGGGAAGCGTGGAGCTATCATGGCTGCCACGCGCAGCAGTGAATTCCAAGTTTTAATCTAATTTGAACGACTGAGCAACACAGGAAGAACACTTTCTGCTTAGCTCCCTAGTATTTTACAACCAGCATACTATTCCTTGTGGTGTACTGAAAGACATGAGAAAAAACAGATCTTGTTTCATGGTTCTGTTCTAAAAGAAAAAATTCAGATTGGGGGGGGAGGGAAGGGAAGGCTGGCTTAAGTTAACTTTAGCCAAATAGCCAAATGTCTTTGGCTATTTACATGCAGTTGTTGCTTTTTCCCCATTAAAGAAGAAACAAGGGAGCCAACAAAACAGACCTTTTCAGCAAAACTGCAGCCTGTGTTATGTATGGTGAAGAAAATGGAAAAACCTTTCTCCAGGAAGTTTAGCTGCCAACAGTGAGAGACTTATACATTGTTTAGGGACCCTCTAAAAATTTTTAGTTAAATTCTCTTCCTCCCCCCATCCCTTTTTTACTAGATAACTTTGTGAAGAACCATAATGACTGGTACACTACTTAAAGCTAGTTAGCATTTGAGAGATACATACTTAGCAGGCATATATGTGCTGCTACTATGTGGCTGTTTGCGATGCCATGTAGTTGCAATCATTTATCAGTCCCCCAAAATCAAAAGTACAGTCAACATATGGGTGCGGAAGATGAGCTTTGCTCACTCTTGGTCTTGTAACCTGCAATGCATTTTGGCTGCACAGTGATGATGAGATGTGATGTAACCGTATAGAGTGAAAACACTGTAGCAGCAGCAATCTCATTCTGGTTTCTTTCTGATTTACTGAGTGGTCCTGCTCTCTGCTCAGGCAGAAATACTTCAGGCAGTTCTGTTTCAAGAAAGAATAATGCTGTACATGAGACCAAACCACAAGTGTTCCTGGTACATAATATAAAGTCGGATCCTGGACTTGAGTCAGAAGCTGTCTGCCTGTTTCATATTCAGTATTTATTCTTGGAAGCACAATATCAGAGATTCACAGTCAGCCCTGAAAGCTCTACAAGAAAGTACAGTTTGGCCCAGCTTTGTTTCACGGCCATGCTAGGTTAGAGAACAGCACACAGTTAAACCCAGTACCATAAATCAGCTTCTACTTATATGCAGCATGTGCGACTTTGTAAGCTTCTCAGTAAATCCACCGAGAGTTTCATGTTTATAAGAAAACAAAAGCCAGCTGATTCATACCACTGGTTTGCAAAATTTTCTTCAGTCATGTAGGCCCATGAATACTGCAGTTGGATTCTAGAGTTTGGGCTTAAATTTTAATCCAGAGGAGCTGTTTCCTGGAAGCAAATACTTCCCTGGGACCTATGTGGTGGTCAGCACTTCTGAAAGCCAGCTCGCTTTTACAGAGACGTTTTAAGTACTTGATGTAGGCTTCCCTGTGTCGGGAGTTTTGTTTAAATATCAAGGTAAGGGTGACTGTAAGATGATAAATAAAAGTTCATCTATGCCAGCAGAGGAAAAGGAGCAGAGAATCAGAAGGAATCTTCAAGGCCATCCAGGCCTCCTCTCTGCTGTCCTACACAATTGTACCACACGGACCCTCAAAACACTATTACAGCAATATTTAAGGTGTATTGTGCTTCCATAGGAATAATAATGCTCCACATTCTTCTTGGAGCTCTCAGAAGCCCTAAGCATTCCCTGTCTTATCCTATGTCTCTAGCAAAATCCTCACCTGACAGCTCAACCGATCTGTTCTCTCTCACTGTTGGGGAAGTGGCATTGCAAAGCCTCTGCAAATGAAAAAATACCTACCCAGGAAATTATTTTAAAACTTCCTAAAGTTTGTGCCCTGTTTTTATGAAATCTTAATTTGTGTTAACACACTACACTAACAACACCTTTAAGTGCTAGGAAATGTAAATGACCACAAACAATATTATTTAGGAAAGGCAACAGAATGCTGAACTAAATGAAAAAAAACACTCACAGTAGCGTCTGCATCTTCGATCTCATGGACGGTACCACCCGCAGGACTCTCAACGGAGATCTCATGAGGGGGAGGAACATTGGCAGCTGCATCTGAGTTTGAAAGAGAGCAGTATTATTTTGTTTGGGTTTTTTTTATACCCATGTACATGTAGATACACACAGAAGCAGTTCAGCAAGCATAAACCAACAGTAAAATTCGATTTCTATTCCCATCATCATGACAGAAATAACACAGGAAACACCTGAAGAGCCTGAGGAAAAGTATCAAATATACTAATAAGATTAAAATGCTAATGTTCTGTCTAAGCAGATGTATTTTTGGGAACATGAAGTTAAGTTCAGTAAAAAGTGCACAGAACTAATTTCTCAAGTAGGATTTTCATGATTCATACAATAACAAAATAATGTCAGCATATAACATGATCTCCAGATCACAAACAGCACTATTTGAGATGCAAAAATTCACAGCTCTTTGTGAAATCCAAACACCATCGAAGTTCTCAATTTTCTAGTAACTCAGAATCAGCCTTGACAGGAGTTAGATGAAAACTGACCTCTCAATGTGGTAACATCAGCATCCGAAGCTGGAGTTGGAGTCCCACCGCTGCTAAATAAAAATAAAATCGGAAATTGAAGTTGGACATGGTGAGATAGATTTATTAGTTTTTAATTTATCTGTGATTCTGCTGCCACACCAAAAAGCATGTTTGCAGAAGAAATTTGTCATGGTACTACTTTGCTGATAACTTCATAAAAATTAGGCTTTGCAACATTTCAGTTATCTTTTGCAACTTAGATATTGGGTCACTTGCATCACACAACACATCATGTGCCTCTCCAGGTTGCTAACTCCCCTATATTCCAACTGACTCGGGGTCCCACCCAAAAAATACATTTTGCCTTGTAGTAGTTCTGTAAAGGAAGCAAAGGCGAAGACCAGAGATAAAACACAAAGATAACCTGTAATATTCTATAAAATGCTCAGTTTTTAAAATACTGTCCAGTGCACTAAAACATCATAACTGTACTGAAAGCACTGCAAGTAGATGGGTTCTTTTCGTCATGACTTTTACTCTGCTTATTTGGAAATCTTCAAAAGGCATCAGTTTCCAAATCCAATTATTGCATTCACACACACATAAAACAACTCTAGGCCAAATGTGAAAAAGAAAAAAGTTTCAGATAAAAATCAGATGAAGACTGTCACAGCCTGAAGAAAAACTAACAGCTTTGACATGGCTTGTACAGTAAACCCAAGCTCCTTGGGGCCAATTCTGTAAGCCCTGAGTAACTGTCAAGTTATCAAGAGTGGGAGACACGCTCCGACAGAAACAAGTCTTTCTTGAATGAAGAACAAATGATTTTTCAGGTTTGTCATATTTTTAATATATACAGCCTAATCTGTAAGATCGGAAGTTTAAGCGCTGGAGAGAAACAGAACTTCAGACTTCAGAAAATCATTGAAGTTCATTGCACTGAGATATTTCTCTCACTTCTAAAGGAACTCCTTTTTTATTGGTGGTCATACTTGTGCCATAAAATAACCATTGCGGCAAGGAGACTTCACTGTAACATACGCAAGTGCTGATGCTATGTGAGCCATGGTTCCTAGCCTTGCCAGCTTTGATTTTTGATTCACATACTAGATTACTGGTCTTGCAGTCTGTCCTCAAGTGAAACTCCACTCAAAGTTGATGGATATTTTGCCTCCTTCAGGACGTGTAATCAGTCTCTGTATCAATCCAAAACCCAAAGGCTTCCAGCACCAGCCAGACAACCAGATCCAAAGTTACACACTAAAGATACTGGGGCACAAGCATATGATCAAACATATGGTAGTTTCACTGAGTTAATGTCTCAAACACTGTTTCTCCCCCTGCCTCTCACAGACATGTAACACTCGCCAATAAACAGACCTGAAGACCAATCTGATGGATTTTCTATTTAAGTCAAGAATCTTTTCACCCATCCTTTCCCAGGAGGCACAGGCTAGTCCTGCGCATAGTGATTAACTATACCAAAATATAGGAAGTTTGGGGAATGTTAAACTCACAGGGTGAGATCTACATAACAATTACAAAATATTAACGAAAAATAAAATAATCTCCAGATGAACAAAGCAGAAAATACTTATTCAAGAATTTAAACATTACCTTCATGTATTTTCTTGAACAACTAAAGTCCATGAGCTGTATGCAAGCTTTGAAACGTACAGTTATTTGTGTCTGCTTCCATCTCGTGGACACTGTTACCTGTTTTCAGCCAGCACAGCACAAGGTAACTCTCTACTGATTCTTTGACAACCTCAGTAAATCTTGGAATGATTGCCAAGACTGGAAAGCCAAATTCTACTAGTAAGTATAAGTTAGACAACATATCCTCTCTTATTCTCTCTGCCATTGCCATCACATGTATAAAGAGTCACAAGTAACTCATTGAAAAAACATCAACTTCTTTCTGCTAAAAAAACCAACCATAACAAAACCCCACGTTAAAAGGATTTAGATTTTCTTAAGAATGCTGGTTATATTTTAGAGGGATTTAGTTTCCTTACTTGTTTATCATCTTAGAACTGAAATAAAAACTATTGCTTAATTATTAATTGGTCAGATGAAATATTTTCCAATTAAATTCACCTGACTCCAAGGATGCATTACTCTTACCAATTTCTCATTCTTTTTATTCCCTCCTCCTCTCCCTGCGCAGTGTTTTTGCCCTTTCTTACCCAGGCTTTCCCCAAGGCACCACAGGGCCATGACTGCGGGGCTCGGCCGTGCCCTGCGGCGGGTCGGTTGGAGCCGGCTGGAACCGGCTGTGCCCGGCTCGGGGCAGCCCGGGCCGCTCCTCACAGAGGCCGCCCCACAGCCCCCCACTGCCAGCGCCTGGGCGCCCACGCCGGGTACAGTTGTGTTTGCCAATGTACCCAACAAGATCAATTTTAACTAAGTTGCTTGAGTTTTAAAAAGAAAAATCCTCAAAGTAGACAAGAAAAAAACAGAGAGAATGCTACAGTATAAATGACGCTTTCAAAGCAGGAGAAGTTTGCAAGTGGAAAAGCCTAAAATTAGCTTTCTAGAGTAGAGCACCACTTCTAGATTCGATTACTGGTTATAAATGTATCAAAATAAAATCCTCCAAGTTTCAAAGGTCCCAGAGGACTGACTGAAATGAGCGGCAGCTCCCCAACCAACAGGGCGCTTCGGTCAGCAACGTCAGCTCGCGCGCCGGGTTAGTTGCCTGGTGGCAACCGCCGACCACACCGGGCCGTGGGGCAAGCGCCAGAGTCCTCAGGAGCATGGTGAGAATAAGGATGCTGTCATTTACAGCGTAGCAAACCCACCACCTTAAGCAGCAACAGGCCACGCTCTTTGACAAGGACGGGTAATATATTCTTGCTGGCACTGAGGGGCTTTTAAATACAAGCCCCCAAGGGCTAACTAATTTTCGGACAAAATTCTAGCTCACAGCTGGCTGAAAATTAAAAGCCAAGGGCTTAAATAACACGTAGTAAAACCCTAATCAATCTAACCAAGCAAGACCAGTCAAGTATTGAATTTGGTCAAATTAACAGTTATCACTTTTTCTTAGGAGGATAAAAATACCATTTTAAGAAACCATGCTACAACCAACCTCACTTTATGCACAACGTTTTTTCATTGCTTTACTAGAACAGTGAGGTTTGCTTTCTTTTTGCATCCGTTTCTTTTTGCCTTCTACTTCCCCTTAACATTTTAATTTTTCAAATGCCCACTTCATTAATCTCCTAAAAAAGCAGCAATGGTACCAGGTATCTCTAAGGAAGTCGCTCAAAATGCACATGACAATGCATATTCTGATTTGCCTGAACACGCTGCTCTTCAAGCAAACACAGATTCAAATTCCCCTTCAGTCACGTCATTTAAAATATAGGGGATTTTTTTTTGCCCCAGGATTAATCCAGGGCCCAGGCTTTATTTTTAACTATACCTACACAAGCGAGCCACTTCAGGTGGAGGGACTATATTCCAGCAAGAGCTTATTGTGAATTTGAGACATGTACACATGAAATGTAATTTCTATTGTCCTACCTGCATGAGTGATGCCCTGGACCATCTTGGCTGAGCAGTAAGCAAAATATAAAAACATACACATATGTATGGAGAGGCAAGAAGGAATATGCACAAGCAGATGTCTAAGCAGCAGAACGAACAACACTGCACTGTGTTTCCTTGGCAGAAACACCTAGTTTCAGATCATACAGCTCTGCTAGACACCAGGATTCAGGCAGGTGTAAGACAAGACCCAGAAGGGCCTCAGAAGTTGATCTGAAGCAAACAGTGCTTATGGACAGCCTATATGTATCAATACAGCAAACACAGCTCACAAATACAGTCTATATTACCCCTTTTCAAACACAGAAGTGAGTACTTCTGTGTGACATCAGCCATGTCAGGAAAAGACTCAGTAGTTTCCAGTCCACCAGAGCACACAGAGTCCCATTGACTCGCAGGCAACTGTAGAGCCTAAACAAGTTCTTTTGTGCAGCCATGCCATGTTATTAAGGAGGAATACCACTCTGGACCTGTCAAATGGGGCATCGGTGATTCCATTTCACCCTCCCCTATGAAATTTTATAGAGGTATTAGTTAGATTTTTCTCTACATTCTTCCTCAAGGTTTAACACAAACTCAACTCTGTGGTTGAAGAAAGTGCCATCTTCAGACTTGTACTGCACGTTCCGGACATCCATCAGTTTATTTATCAATTTGAATGTCCTAAAATCATTTTTGCTATGGCAAGCATTTATTTTTCTTAAACGTTGTTATTTCAATGCTCATACTGCACAAAGAAGGGAAAATCATTTTACGGTCTGGTTTTCTCCTTTTTAAATATTTTAATCAAAGGTCCTTGAACTAGGTAAGTATGCAATTTCAGAAGTATTTTTATCCAACTACAGAACGCAAGATTGAGCCTTGTATTCAGATTCTTCTCCTTTTAAATTGTAGCTGTATTTATCTTAATTTTCATTTAGGCAGTTCTTGAATTTTGACCTCTCTTGTTTTTAATTAAAGCAGGACAAACCTTTCATATTTGCTATGTGACAGTACAGAGCACAAAAGAAAATACACAACTGAAGAGGAGCAGTGTGGAACTCTTCACATGGGGTAAAGCTGTGCAGATGCTCAAAAATTTCTGAGACAAGCAATATTGTTGCCAAGTCCATATGCAGACGGTAAAGGAGCTCAGGTATGTTTCTACTCCACTGCAGGCAGAACTGCTGAACTGTTGAAATGATCCCAGCATGGAAGACAAAACTCTTTCCTTTCATGAAGCACATTTAGATAAAAGGTTCAAAATTTGAGTTGATATATCATCAACCATTGCTGCCACTACTGATGAAATACGGATCCTAAATTTGCCGATGTATTTCAAAGCAGAGAACACGTCCAGAACAAAGGAGGTCCAGACACGATTTATTGTGACTAATTTCAGTGAGTCCGGAATCAGCAAGTACCAGTCAGAAACGACACATGCTTCTGTTGATCTCATTTGACATTAATAGCCACGTCTGAAGAAGTGAAAAAGTAGTGCATTATATTGATCCTTTTCAACTACCCCATACTCCTTATCTTTTCTTCAGTGTGTTATTGTGCATACAGCATTCAAGCAAGGCTATGACATAAAAACACTAGTTTTCTATTGCAGCAATTTTGTGGTACTCCATTGCCTGCAATTGATTCTCAAGGTCTGGCTTTTGACCCACCAGGAATTAGAAAAAAATGACTGTCCTATTGTCATGAGACAAACTCCAATATGAAAGAGAGCAAAATTCATTATGCAAAGTTCCAATGGCCCATTAAATAAAGCAATCACTAAAAGTCTTTAGCTGATGTAGTGCTCCCACACTTCCAACTGGGGCGAAACTCCACGATGTCCACTGGGCTGCTCTATACATGTCTGGATTAAGCCCCATAGATTACTTTTCCTTTGAGGTTTTCTCCTCAGTAGTACTTAGTTTAATTCCTTGGTTCCTTAAAAGGCCAGGCTCGCTGAGCGTTTCACCTACGTGAAGGCATGCACTAGTCTTACAGGAACAAACTTTCATCCTGCTGTTACGCAATTGTCAGTAATGCCGGATTGTGAGTTATTCTGGGAGGTAAATCACACAAGTACAAGCCACCTTTCTGTAAACTACATTCAAACCGTCCTAGCATTTAACTAGCTGAAACCAGCTTTTTCCAGTTAGAGACACAGTACTGACATCTAGGTAGGATTATGAGAGAGGTATTGAATTATTTAAGTCACAGCTTCAATTCTACAGCTGTTTATAGCTTTCAGCACAGTGTTGCTTTAATCTAGAAAGGCAGCGTAGTTAAAATGACCAACAGATATAAAGGGCCTGTCTTCTGTTCCAGATCAGCCCCAAATTGAGAAATCATTTCACAGAAGCAACTGTTTCACAGAAAGAAAAAAAAAAAAAAAAAAAAAAGTCAAAGCTCATAAAAAGAAAACACTTTTAGCTTCCAGTGCCTGGGCTATGCTCTAGAAAACGAACGTACTGCAAAATTTCCTGTGTTCTTATCAGTGGAAAAACAGACTAAGAAATACGCTTAGCGGTAGGCCTCCAAACTGAAATAACTGCTTCTGCACATTCATCAGAGGAACCGGAGTTCCCCAGAGGACAAGTCAGAGCGCCTCTGTTAGATCCCTGCTTCGAGGCATCCTCTGGAGTAGCCTGTCCTTCCCTGGCAACGTGGGAGCCTCACCTGAACATCTCAGCTAGATACCTAAAGCTGGTGCTTGAGGATAGCCCTGCCTTCCCTGGAGACACGAGACCAGCTCAATGCCCTGTTCTGACACAGATGGCACAGCCGGGTGGCAAGACAGCCATGCCCAAATCATTGCACTGCCCTGCACTGGCCCAGCCCCTCTCTGCACCTGCGGGTCAGCAGGTGACTACAGCACTGCCCAGAAAATGGCACTCGCATCTCCCTCTGCGCGGGAGGGACTTGATGCTGGTTTTCCCACACTGTGCCTTAAGGACTGGGGGTGATCCTCAGTTGGGTACTTATTCTGACTTCTTACAGAACATTTTGAAAAGGTCTTCATTTTATTCCTATGTCTACTGGGAGGTCTAGTATATTTTTGCGGGAAATAATAATGTTGGCTGTTGGCAATACTGAGATGGCTCGCTCACTCCTCTTGATGGAAGACGTCTGAAGTTAGATGAGGCATCTTCTACCCATGACAGCCAATCATGGCTTTGTTTTTGTATGACCCTGGCTTACAAACTTCACATCTTAAACCATGAATGCTCTAAGATGTCCAGAACACTCTTAGAATAAGTTTGGGGGTTTTAATATTGCCGAAATAATTTATATTAATTTCTTCCTGATGCTCCATTATCCAGAGCAAATCTACCCATTTCTATCTCACTGCTTCAGTCCTGTATCACTCACTCTACGCTATAAAATACTATCATATTCAAGCACAAGATAAACAACAACTTTTAGATGAAAAGATATAGTAAAACCAAAGTTTAGATTGACGGTGACAACAAAGATCCCATCCTAAAGCTATGAACAATCTGAAGTAATATATACTGGGATAAAAGCAGTGTATTTTTGAGAGAGATGCAATACAGCCCCACAGTGAATTGAGTTGGGTAAAGCTTGCCAATTGTCTACTGGAGCCCCTTTAAAGCCTGTCACAAAGCATTTGATAGGATGCCTTTTGTGCAAGCACAACATTAATCACTCCAATCCACCTTTTTGCATTGTTAGGTTGTTCAGCCCAGTGCACGTAGGGACTCTAGGTTAATTAGTGTTGACTCTAATTCCTTTCATACATCTCTACATTTACTAGATTTCCTGAATGATCACATAGAGGGATACAGTAGGTTTTCAAACTCAAACTTCTTCAGAAAGATGATTTTTTTCAGAATCTTCAACATTCAAACTGAGATAACTGTATCTCTGAATTCACGTTTTCTGATAAATAAGATGTGGTTCCATTCATGTGAAGAGCCAGTCTAGAGAATGGCTGACGCTAATGAGAAAGAATCGCATCCACAAAGTTTACAAGGACAAGTTTTTTTTTTCTTAATTTATTTTCTCTTTGAAAACAAAAGCATATAAAAGTTTGGTCAATGTTGCATTCTCAACAGAGAAAGTTCTGAACAGATGTACGCTACCCAGTTGACCTGGAGCCTTCAGGGAGTGCTCGTGTCAGAGGAGTGTTCAGCTCAACGGGACAGAAAGAAACCAATCTCTCAGGAATCATTTTTGCCCTTATTGTCTCATGTTATTAATTTTAATATATAATGTTGTGGTTATTAAATCATTATGAGGATACCTAATTTGGGAAGTTGGGTTTTTTTTAAAGTTTGCTAAGTGATTACTCTTCCCAGTAAGTGAATTACTCTTTATTTGTATAGCTTTATATGGCTGTAAAGCA